>JAGTJL010000008.1:0-1444600 GCA_020746875.1 Rhexocercosporidium sp. MPI-PUGE-AT-0058
CGGATGCTACCTTAAGTATCGAACCTAGACGTCACGTCTAAGCCGGAGGCAGTAGCCGCAAGACGTATAAAGTAACACTTGCCACGCCGACAAGTAAATAAAAGGGTTACCTATAGCCCCCGATAGTCGGATCTCCCCCCTCTGCTCGCTAATAGCCGTAAAAAGGACTCCCCTAGCGCCAGGAGCATTCTGGATTTATAATACAGGATTTATAATAAACTAGTTTATACCCTCCCCTTAATCTAAGGTTATTTCGCTTACGGATTCTGGATTTACGCCGCAAATCCGGGGATTTCTAGAGGTAGAATTAAGTTTATATTTATTATTTCCGGCTTTAATTAAATTAAATTCCGGCTTACTTAAACTTTTTAAAAAGAAAAGAATAAAAGACTAAATAATTAATAAAAGTCGAAAGACTTGAATTAATAATAAAATAACGAAACCGAATCGAAGCGTTTATATAATAATTATTAAAAAGTTAATTACGGAATTATTATAATTATTAAGTAACCGTAAGCACTTAAAGGGTTTTTTAAAGACTTTTTAACTTAATTAAAAACTAATATAAAAAAACGAAAAAGACTTAAGCGTAATTTACGTTATTATATTAACGTTTATATTTAAAAATATCGAAAATTAATAATTAATTAAACTCTTACGGATTTATTAATTATAAATGCCTAAGGACTTATTAAATTAAAAAGACTTTAAGAATTACTTATTAAAAGAGCACTTCCGAGCCGACGCTATTAAGAAAATTATTAATTTTAAGTCGCGTAACTACTAGAAAGTCGTTAAATATACTTTTGCTATCGAGTAATTAATTCCTTTAAAATAAGTATTTCACGCCAAAGTCGATTCGTTAAGGTATTTAATTTATTATTACTTTCGAGTCGTTATAAAAGGAGACTTATAGCCTAAAACGTTAATTTTATTAATATATACAGTTACTTTAATTGCTTGCTTCTTTAGAACCGCTATAATTATTATAACTTAATTTGATTTAAAAATGATTTAATTTAATATAGTAAATACTTTTATTAACGCTAAACGAAGTAAGATAAGTACTCGTATATGCTATTATTTATCGGACGGTTTTAAATAAAACGGAATAGTAATAAAAGTTAATCGCGTACTTTACGGACTTAAGGACTTACCGGCGCTAAAGTACGGTGATTTCACTTATACTTTAATAATTTTAAAGTTAATCGCTTATAAAGAAAAGCCTTATATATTTATGAACGAGTAACGTACGGTGTTTATAATATTTTATATTAATAATATTTAAGTACTTTATTATATTTTGGCTTTTAAAGACGTTAAATTAATTATCGACGGCTTAAATATAATATATAAGCTTATTAAAAGAGAGTAAACGAAGTAGCTTTTAAGCGTTTATATTATTAAAAATTGATTAATAAAGATTATCTCTTTAATATATAATACTTATATTTAAAAAGTTATTCTTCGATTTGAGTTAATAAATAGAAATTACTTAAGTATATTATTACTTTAAGTCGAGCTATTAAAAAATTAAAAACAGACTATTTTAGCTTAAATTAAGGAGTTTTAAGAAAAAGTTAAATTAATACTTTATATTATAATTATATTACGCGCAAACGTTGCTTTTATTACTTTAAGGTTTTTTCATTTCTTAATTAATTCTTCCCGAGACCATTTAATTATAATTAATTAAATAATTCGTTACTTTTTCGGTATTTATTTCTTAGCGATTATTTATAATTATAAGCTGCGCGATTCTTATTTTATAATAATATTAAATACTTTTTTTATAAATAATATTAAAATAAAGCGATTTTTTAATAAATATATTTTTATACTTTTTAAAAGTTTAATCCTTTAAAGAATAGCTTTATAAGATATAATTATTACGTTTATAATATAAGTAGAGCTTTTTAGAGTTAAGCGCACCGGCAAGGAATTTATAATATTTTAGCGATTTTTTTAAGAATTACGCTTTAATATAAGAGCAGCTTAAATAATTTTCTATAAAAATTAATAAACGATTCAGTTAATTATTAAAGAAAATTAATATTGTAAAAGGGAAAACACTAAGCATATAATAAGAAGGTAGTAAAGCAAATGCCGGAAGGTAAACGTAAGAAATACTTATTTAACGAATATTAAAGATATTATATATTTAAGAAGTATAATTTATTAAGAGAAGAGAAAGATATAATTTAAATAAAAAAGAAAAGTTATAATAATAAAAATCGTTATTATCGTTAAAAGATATTACTTTAAAAACTATCTTAAATATAATAAGATATAACTTAATTACGTAATAAATAAACTCCTAAAGTTAACCTTATTATATACGTCCTCTTCTTAAAAAACTCATACTCGACCTCGAGTAAAGAAGTAAAAATTAATATTATAATTTTAAAGCTTTAAATACTTAAAGGAAAATATATTTAAATAAAGATAAGTAAATATTAAATGACTTATATTTTACTTTTAAAAGCAAATAATTATCTCGCTTAATACTTTTAAATATTATCTTTTATTTTATTATTTTTTTTCTTTCTTTTCCTTTTTAATAATGTTTTTTATAATATTTTTAAAAAAGCTTTACGCGTTTTTTTATACTTATATTAATCTTTTTATACTTTTTAGCACTTATTATATTATTTCCGTTACTTAAACTTACTTTTTTAAATATTATATCCGAGCAAACTTCAATTTTAATAAAATTAAAGTAATTCTTTTAAAATAAATTAGCGTATAATTAATATTTTAAATAAGTTCTTGATTCTTTTTTTTATAACGCGGAAACTAATTTTCCTTATAAAATAAAGATCGATCTTTATAACGCGTCGAATTCGTCGATATTCCCTTATATTTTAAGCTAGCGTATTTTCAACGACTCCGCTTTTTTTTTATATTTTTACTTTAACGAATCTTTTATAAACTTTTTTAATTTCTTAATTATTATTAAAGAAATATATTAAAAATATATTAAAGAAATAAGAATATATAAGTATATAAAATTAAAAGTAAATAAATAATTGAAGGACAGTCTTCTTACTTTTAGAGTTCGAAATATATTAAAAAAGTAAAAAAAAGCTAATCAAAGTATCTTTTTTATTAATTTAATTAAGTCTTTTCTTTATTTTTATCTTCTCTTCTTTACTTTTACTTCTTTAATAAATCAATATTAAATAATAACGAAGTCGGTTTTAAGTAATTTCTTTTCTTTTTATTTTAACGGTTATTATATTAAATAAAAGCGCTAATAATATTTTAATAATTTCTTATTATATTTTCTTATTATTCTTTAATAAATAAGTAAATTACTATAAGCGACTGAGATTTATTATATTTAAAAAAGAAAAAGAAGAAATATTATATTTTATATATTAACTTCGAGCTACTTAATCTTCCTCGCGGTCTCTTTTTTTTCTTAATAACAGATTATAAAATAAAAACTTCTCGAAAATAATCCGTAAAGCTTTAATAAGCTATAAGCTATTTTAAATCGCTTTTGTTATTGCTTTCATTCGACTTGCTTTTTATTATTAATTAATTAAAAAAAATAGAAAACTAAAAGTAAATTCTTTTTTATTTAATATTATTAATTTTTAAATCTTAATAATTCTCTAATATAATTTAAAGACTTAAAGTAAAAGCGTAGCTTTAATAGTTTTATTAAAATAAAAAGTATTTTTAATTTCGTTACTTATTTTAAGCTTTTATTAATTATATTACAAGTAACTTTTAAACTAATAATATCGAGCTTTCCAGAAGTCTTTTTTTATTAAAATAATTTTTTTTATTTAAAAGTAAGATTGTTTTTTAAAGAACTTTATATTAATACAATTTTATAGTAATTTTAAGAGTAATAAAAGCATACCCTGAATGCCTTTATAAGCCGATATAAGTTAAGCCGGATTTTAAATTTAAAGAAAAAGCAAATATATTTTAAAAGCGGAAATAATAATACTCTTTCTTAATCGATTAATATTTTTAATTTAAAAATCCGAGAACTGATATTTGGCTAAAAGGAGCTCTTAACTTAAAATCTGGTTAATTTATTTAATAAAAGATAACTTTATAAGAATAAAATTAAAGAAATATCTATAAATAATGTAAGTGCTTATAATAAGGTATTATTTACTCGCTTAAGTCTTTTATAAAGTTATTATTACGACGGAATTATAATAGCGGTATTTAAATTCCGATAAGCGAGATTTCGAAACAGTTAAAAAAAAAGGATATAATTTAAATTAATTAAAATCTCCCTTCGCATAAAGTAATTCTGCCTATCTTATTATTTTAAAATTAATTAACCAAAACTTTAAGGAAATAAAATCGTTATTACTTTAACACTTCAATACGTTATTTAAAATAGCTTAAGGCAGGCTCGGCTTATTACGGTATTTAATCCGCTATCTTATACTTTTACTTTAATTAAGTTACTGCTGCTAGCACTTAGGCAGCGTAAAAGCTTAGACTTAATAGCCGTCGATCGAGAGAACTTATAAAATTTAATAATAACTTTTACGTTAAACTTTAAGCTTATAATAACTCGACCGCTGATTTCCGGAAACCGATAATTTAATTAGGAATAAAGTACTTATAATATAAAAAATTAAAAGCGTAAAAAAAATATGAAAAAGTTAGAAATTTGCAATTTACTAGCCGTACTTACTTTACTCGTTTTTAATTTAATTATTACGGTCTCGAAGTATTAGATTCCGTTTTTAAGCACGTTATATTAAAATTATTAATATTTAAATAAACTTTTTATATTATTAATAATAAATCTGACGATCTTTATTACCGATATAAAGTAATTACAGTAGCTTATTTCTCTCGTAATAACTTATAGCTTATCGCGCGCTTTATCGTTTATTTGAATATATAAATTAATTTTATTTATTTAATCTTATAAACTCTTTCAGATCTTAAATTATTTAATTACGCGTAATTTCTTAATTATTATATATCTTCTTTTTAAATTAATAGCTTATTTACCGTAATTTTAAGAGCTATTTTAATTAAAATAAATCTTTCTTATTATAAAGTATTTAAGTAATATTAAAAAAGAATTTTTAGTCTTCGATTACTTTCGGGGACTTATTATACGAGCTTACTTCGGTAGTATATTTCGGGAGATTATTATTTTTAGCGCTTAGCTTATTAATATATTAAGATTATTAACGCTTTAAAACAGCTTATCGAAGGAACTTCGTCTGATTTATTATTTACTTTTCGTAGAATTTAATAAAAAATAAGTGCTCGATTAAATTTTATTCTTTTATAACATAAGCCATAATTGATTTAATTTATTTAAATTACCTTACGAGGCTAAAACTTTCTTTAAGTTTCTTAAAGGCTTTTTTAGTTTTATAAAATACTAATAATTATTGTATTTATAAGCTTTCGAGCTTATACGTTTAGCGTTAATAATACTGAATTATTCGAAGGGCAGCTATTATAAATATATTATTTAGCTCGACTGGGATATTAATATTATTATTACGGAACGATATATAAGTACAATCGGAAGGTATTTATAAGCGTAAATAATATTCGAAATATTAAAGGGATTTTTCGTCGTTTAAAAGAAAGCTTTTAATATTTTAATATATACTTTTATTATTGTGCTTTAATTTTTGTCCTCTTCGTAAAGTATAAAAGATGCGTCCTTATTATAATTTAGCGTTCGATAATATTAAGCGACGAGTTATAAGAATTATAATAAGAAGTAATTAATAGTATTAGTTATAGCGATTAAATTACTCGCTAGAAGAATAAGTAACGACTTAATATTAACTTCGTTTCGCGTGAATTAGCCTTTTAAGTATTTTAATAATGATTTTATTATTCCGTATAACTTATATCGTAAGCTTTTTAAAGTCTTTAAAGCCTTATAAATTTCGCTCCTCGAAACTGAATTTAAGCTGGTTTTTATTATTATTATATTAAGTTATCGCTAAAAGCTCGTTATTTTCATAGTAAATAAAGCGCTCTCGTTTATAAAATAGCTTAAGGCGATTAATTATAAAAGTATTATAAAGGAATATATTATCGTTTCTTAGTTTTTTTTAGCTTATAATAGCTTTTTTTAAGAAAAGCTTTATAAATTTCGTAAAGTCTTAATTATTAAAAATTAAGTTTTTTATTCTTTAATATATTAATTTTCTGAATAAAATCGTACTTAAGAATTAAGTCTTTAACTTATAATAATCTATTTTGAATATTCTTTTTTATATTAAAAGCTTCTTTTTTTTCTTATTTATAATATATTTTTTAAAGCTTAGCTTCTTTTATATTATTATTCTGCATTTAATATTAAAAAGTTCGAATATAAATTAAATCGTTAATACTTTTAATATCTTTCGAAAAGAAGCTTTTTTAAATAAAATAACGTATTATTAGATTTGACTTCGGTAACTCGTGCCGATTTTACCCTAGAATAGCTGAAGGAGTTTCTACTGCTTACGCGGCCCGGAAATTACTTTTGTATTCCGGGAAATTACGCTCGTATTTAATTATATAGCTTATATAAGCTACGTAATTAGTTACGTAATCGTAAAAGCTTTTAAAGAAGCTATTATTTTATATATAACTATCGAAGAGCTCTCTTAACTCTTTAAGTAAATAAGCAAAGCAATTCTCTCTCTTTAATCACGTGTCCTCACTTACTGCGCTTCCTTATCCTTGATTAGCTCGCTTATTCTCACATAATAGCAATTCGGCAATTCGCTAAGGCAAGCTAATAATATTAATTAACCGACACAACTTCCCGATCGAGATAACTAGCCGAGCTTTCTCGGCTAATACCGCTTCGGCTGCTTCCGTTCAAACGCTTGTCGATAAAGCCATACTAGCTTCTCTTGACTAAAGTAAGCTAGACCCCTTTGAGCCCTTACTAACCCGATTAGGACGTATTACGGACCTAAGGCCTTTAACCCTAAGACTAAACCCTAAGGAAATCATAACCTAGCGGTCCCTAGACGTTATAAGCGTGCGTAGCCACTTAAATTGCGGTTTTAAGTCTTATAATAAATTTCTCATTCCTAGGCGCTTATACCTTTTACGGCGCTAGCAGTAGCTATAAGTAGCGTGCTAGCGTGGCTTGTATTAGGGAGTGGCTGTCCGAATCGTTATTAGTCTAGCACAAATTTATAAGATTATATTAAGCATATTACCGTATTCGGTATAAAACATACCTTTCCACAACTCAACTACCTTTACATAACGCTCCAGCTTCGTATAAAGCTCCGGCTTCCGTGCTTTAAACCTCAGAAGCTTTAAGCTTTCGGTAAAAAGTTATTTAAGGCTAAAACAGTAGCTTTTAAAAGCCTTAAGCTTCCGTGTTTTAAACCTTAAAAGCCTTAGTAATATAAAGCTAATCTTAATATAAAGTTAATCTTAATATAAAACTAGTCTTAATATAAAACTAATTTTAAAACTAAGTTAGTTTTAATATAAAGCTAATAATTAATACAAAAATAAATAGCCGATACGAGAGCAAATAGCCGATGCAAGAGCTAAATAACTTAGCGCCTAAAAGTAATTATATAAACTTAGTTTCCCCCGAAGTAATAGAATCATCATTCATACTAAATCTCTTCTTCTCAATGAATTCTCTTATTCTTAAGTACGTAAGTTAAAGAGCCTAGTATGCGAATATAATCGATTATCGGTAATTTACCGTATAAAGCTTTAAAAGGAGTCTTCTTTATGACGGAGTTATATAACCGATTTTTAATATAAGCTATTCCTTATAATAAGTAAGGCCATAAAAACAAGGGTAATCTTTTAGCCTTACAAACGCTAATTAGCCGCTTTATTAAGTATTTATTTAACCTTTCGGCTATTCCGTTTTAAGAAGAGGAATAAGGGCTAATATATTTATATATATACCCTTTTTGCTTATAATAATGCGTTTATTTATTAGACTTGAATTCCCCGGCGTTATCGAGCTTAAAAGCTTTAATATTTGCTATAAATTTATATTTAACGCTATTTTAACTATTAAATTAATTATTAATTATATTATAAAAGTCGATTAAGACGTTATAAGCGTCGGCTTTGAATTTTAAGGCGTATAGCCATATAACTCTTAATCTTTTATATATAATAATAAGGAAATAGCGCTCTTCTTTAAGTCCTTTAACTTTAAAAGGCCCCGCGATATTGATATCGAATATAATTAAGGGTGGCGCGTTTAATATAAGCTTTTTACTGCCGATCACGTGTATTTTGCCGCTATTGCAAGCGTTATAATCGGCTAGTTCTACGTCTTTTTGTTAGATTTTCTTTAATCTATAGCTTTTTTCGATCGTTTTAAGAATCGACTCTTTATTTATATGCACTAGCCTCTTATAGTAAAGGTCTAGCAGTGAATTTGAGTTTACTTAATATATTATAAGTTCGAGAGCGTTATTATCGACTTCCGCTTAAACGTAATAAGCGTTATAATCTCATTTAGCTTATAATTAGCCTTTTTTATATTTTAATAAAGTATTATTCTCGGTAAAGTTGATTAACTAGCCTTTCTTAGTCATTTCCCTTAAGCTTAAAAGGGTCGTTTTTAGCCCCGGAATATAATTTACTTATTAAATAACTATTTTTATGCCGTTATTACCTTTTATAAAAATATCTCCCGTGCTTAGTATCGGTAATACGTCGCCGTTAGCGATTATAACCGATTTCCGAAGAGTAAGTTAATAGTTAAGTAACTATTTCTTATTAAGCGTATAATGCTCGCTAGCACCGGAGTTTAAAACTAGTTTATAATTATAAACGGTTCTAAAAGCTTAATTTGTAATATCTCCCTTTAATTAATCAAAATCGGACTCATTTAATTCCTTTATTACAGTATTTACAAAAGTATTTATAAATAAGAAAGGTTTAAGCTGTACTTTAAGCTTTATATTTGACCTATCCTTTAATAAGAGTAAGTCGTTTATATATGCCTTTATAAGCTTTTTAGCCCTTACGTACTTATTAAGCGGCGTATAAGTCTTAGATACGGCTATAATAGCCTTTATAAATTCTGTTTTTAATTCGCCTTTTGATTTCTTAGCTTTTTTAAGCTTATTATTAGGCTTTTTATTCGGGTTTTCCGAATTATTAAGCCTCAGCTTAGGGTATAAGACTTAGCACGTAGACGTTATATGTCCCGTGACTTTGCACTTATTATAATGCTTCTTATTACCGCCTTTACCGCCTTTAAATGCTTTATTAACGTTAAGGTCGGCGTTAGCGCCTATGCGAGCTTCTTCCGAAATTAAGTCGTTAATTAGACCGTTAATATCGATATTCTTAAGATTACTTAATATTTTCTCGTATTTACGAGACGAAAAGGCGTCAAAAGAGCTCGGCAAGCCTTTTAATATTAAGCTAGTAATTACAGGCTTAAGAATCTCGCAGTCTAGCTACTTTAAGTATATAACGCTTGATTGGATTACGCTAGTGTATTCGTCTATGCTTTTATAAGAGCTATAATTAGAATCGACGATTTAATTTATATAACGGCCGATTAACTTAAGCGTTAATTAGCCGAAAGTAAATTAAATAGCGTTTTATAGTTTTTTAGCCGTATCTTTATCTTTAAATTGCTTTTGGTTTTCTAGTAATATAATCGACTTTAGCGCTCCTAGCGCCTTTTAGTTTTACGTCTTAAAGTAGTTTAACTTTTCGTAATATTTTACGGCTAGCTCATAAGAATAAGGAGCTAATACGGTTCTACCTCCTTCGGTACTCCTAGCGTAATATAAGGATTAGTCTGGAGGTAAAGCTTTGTCGGAAATATAAGGCATATAGCCGTTAATTTCTAGGAATAAGCTAGCGGGATTTATTTACTTAATATAATTGAATTCCCCTATTAATTTCTCTCCTTTAAAAGCAGTAGCAGTCATTTTAAGCTTGTCTCGATTGAGTTTAGCTTTAATTCTTTTAGGCGATTTATCACTTATAGTGATTTATTAGATTATTTAGTCTTTATAACCTCACAATGAGGCTACCCTCCTTGATTTGGTATGCCCTAAATCGATATAAAATCGATATTTAAAGTAAAAAGTCTTGCTAAAGACTTATATATTACTTTACCGAGGGTTTCGCTTAGCTAGTATTATAATAGGGTTCCTAGCGGGTCTGCTTAAGCTCTTATTACAACGCTAGCGCCACTACTAGCTTGGTTTTTCTCACAGGAATTAATAAGCTTAACTAGCTATAACCCTCTCCGAGGATAGCTTTTTATATAGCTAGAAAAGCCTAAAAACTATTATAATTTCGAGAAGAAGAGATTTGGTATAAATAATGATTCTATTACTTTAAGGGAAACTAAGTTTATATAATTACTTTTAGGCGTTAAGTTATTTAGCTCTTGTATTAGCTATTTACTTTCGTATCGGCTATTTGCTTTTATATTAGTTATTAGCTTTATATTAAAATTAGCTTAGTTTTAGAATTAGTTTTATATTAAGACTAGCTTTATATTAAAATTAACTTTATATTAAGACTAGCTTTATATTATTAAGGCTTCCGAGGTTTAAAACACGAAAGCTTAAGGCTTTTAAAAGCTACTGTTTTAGCCTTAAATAACCTTTTATTAAAAGCTTAAAGCTTCCGAGGTTTAAAGCACGGAAGCCGGAGCTTTATACGAAGCTAAAGCGTTATACAAAAGTAATTGAGTTATGAAAAGGTATGCTTTATACCGAATACGGTAATATACTTAATATAATCTTATATTCATAAGCTAGCTAATAAATCCGACAGGGGTATTCTTATCGGTTTTGAGTCTTTTAATAATTACTTAGTTTATTTACCAAGTAAAAGAGTCGTTATAAGCTTTAAAAACGTCTTAATTAAAGAGGATTTAATCCTTAAGGACGATATAACAGAAGAAACCGAATTTAATTATATAATCGAAATACTTAAAGAGTTGGAAGGCGCTAGCAACAATATTATTAAGCCAATAAATAGTATTAACGACGAAATACTTAATAAAAGCAATATAAGCAAAAAGTCGCTTATTAATTAATTAAAGGGCGAAAAAACGGATTTTGAAGACGAATTCGACTTATTCGTATAAAATCTCCTTTAAACGCTAAAGGCTAATAAGAGGCCTAATACGACTAGCCCGGAAATGCTTAAAGCGCTTATTAAAAGGTCTAGAAAGGATTATTCGAGCTAGGAGCCTAACGTCGTAATTAAAAACGCTAGTACTAGCGCTAAAGATTCTAATAACTCTTCAGAAAATCAGTTAATAATATATTTAAGCTTTAAGACGGCTATTCGCTAATTAAATAACTAGTTAATCGAAGAGGAAAAAGAAGCTTTCTCTGTTTATAAAGACGCTAAGAGACTAGCTTCTATGGCTTTAATAAGCTTTAAAATCGACGAAGACTTCGATTAAAGGCTAATAAAGCTGCCCGAAGAGCTAGAGGCTAATAAAGTCGTTATTACATAAACTAAAGGCTTTTAAATTTACGAGCTTAAAAGCTTTAAAAAAGCTATAGCCTTTCTATATAAGGACTATTAGCTAAAAGCTATAGAAAAAAAAGCTAATTCCTTAAAAAGTCACAAGACTTAGGAAATAGTGCTAAAAGACGCTAGTAAGGCTTATAAGCCTTTAAAAACGAGGTAAGTGTATAAAATTAAAGAATTACTTAATTACTTCGAATTCAAAGCTAGATTTGTCGCTAAAGGGTTTAAGCAACTCTACGGCCTTAATTATATAGATACTTTTGCTAGCGTAATAAAACAAATGGCTTAGTGACTTATATTCGCCTTAGCAGTCCTTTACGGTTGACTTATATAAAAAGTCGATATAATATCGGCTTTTACATAAAGTAATATTAACGTAAATACTTTATATATAATACCTCCCGAAGGCATAAATGCCCAGAAATACGCTAGTAAATTACTCTTACTTAATAAAGCCTTATACGAGCTAAAACAATTAGCTAGGCTCTAGTTTATTACGCTAAAAGAAGTCTTAGTTTAAAAACTCGGTTTTCAAGCCTTAATTACCGAGAATTACATTTTAATTAATAAGGAGCAACAGCTTATAATCTTTATTTACGTAGACGACTTAGCGATAATTGGCCTAAGCGTTAATAATATTAAATCCTTTATTAAAAAGCTTAAAAAGCTCTTTAAATTAAAGGATTTAGGGCTAATAAAGGACTACTTAAGTATAAATATCGATTATAACTTAGACAAAGGTTATATAAAGCTAAACTAAGAAAGTTATATTAAGAAAGTGTTAGCGCGGTTTAATATGACCGAATATAAGCTTAAAAATATATTAATAGATTTAAAGGTTAAGCTAGAGCTTAATTTTAATTAGGCTAATAAAGAGGAAATAAATTAATATCAGCAAATTATAAGCTGCCTCTTATTTCTTACGCTAGCGACTAGACCCGATATTTATTACTCGGTTATAAAGCTCGCTCGATTCGCTAGTAACCTTAGCACTAATTATATAATTGCCCTTAAAAACGTACTTAAATACTTAAAAGGATTAAAAAAGCTAAGGCTAATCTATAAAAAAAGCTCTAATTAATATATAAACGGCTATTACGACGCCGATTACGTTAGAGATATTAGTACGGCTAAATCGATTAGCGGCTTGAGCTTTTACTTAACGAGTTACTTATTTAACTAGAAAAGCAAGCTTTAAAGTATTATAGTTTAAAGTACGACTAAGGCCGAATATATAACTATTAATTCGGCTTTTAAAGAGGCTGTTTATATAAAGCAGCTTTTAATTAAATTAAGTTATTATATATAAGAACGATTCCCTGTTTATACGGATAATAACGGCGCTCTTTTATTGGCTAATAACTTTTAATTCCACGAGAGGACTAAGTATATTATTGTCAAATATTATTACGTCCGCGACTTTATAAATAAAGGCGAAATAAACTTAATTTATATAAAAGGGTTTAAATAAAAAGCCGACGGCTTTACGAAGCCGTTAGATAAGCCTAAATTCATTGAATTTATAAGGCTTTTAAGACTAGCCGAATAAGGCTAAAGCGAAGGAAACAAGATTATAATTTTTTTTTCTTTTTTATTATATCTGGCTTATCCTCCGCAAAAGGTTATTTTATATATTTACTTTATTTTTATAAATATAAGCTCTATTTTAAAGCTAGCTTATATATAAGCTTATAAAGCTATTACGTTACTCATTAAGAGGGCATATTGGATTTGACTTCGGTAACTCGTGCCGATTCTATCTTAAAATAGCTAAAAGAGTTTTTACTGCTTACGCGGCCCGGAAATTACTTTTATATTCCGGGAAATTACGCTCGTATTTAATTACGTAGCTCGTATAAGCTACGTAATCAATTACGTAATCGTAAAAGCTTTTAAAAAAGCTATTATTTTATATATAACTATCGAAGAGCTCTCTTAACTCTTTAAGTAAGTAAGCAAAGCAATTCTCTCTCTTTGATCACGTGTCCTTACCTACTGCGCTTCCTCATTCCTGATTGACTCGCCTATTCTCACAATTTTTAATAAGAAAATAAGAGTTATTACGCTAAACTTTATTTATTAATAAAATTAATAAGAATTGTTTATTATATATATTTTTCGTTTATTATATAAGGACTATTAGTTAAAGCTTTCGCGTATTTTTACTGTGATTCCTTAAGAGAAAAGCTGGAAATTAAAGACAGGATTATTAGTCAAAGCTTTCGCGTATTTTTGCTATGATTCCTTAAGGAAAAAGCTGGAAATTAAAAACAGAATAATTAATTAATTAATGTAATTAAGTAAAAAGTACTAGTTTATTACCCCGAGAGTATTATTTTTTAATAATTCAGATTACCGTTCGCGCTCTTATTCCGGTGCGAACTTCTCTTATACCGCTTTAATAAAATCAAGTATTACTAACGGTCTTTTAACGTCTAATAAGTTATATAAAAAGGCATTTTAATAAGCCGCTTTTTATTTTTAAAGCTACTTCTTAAGATTAACTCGCCCTGCCTTAATAATAGCGAGCTTCTTCTTATAAATAAATTATATTAGCGTGCGAGCACTTATTCCTGAAGAAGCGTAATCTCTCTTAAAGATCCGAAAGAATAACTAAAGAATTTATAACTTTAATTAAAGATTTCTATTTATTATCTCGGTTAATTACTTTTTTTTATATAAGCTTACTCGTTTTTATATTCCTTAATTACTTCTTAATAAATAAATAAATTAATTATTTTCTAAATCTACTTATAAACTGCCTTATAAACTCAAGCCTTTTCCGTTTATTATACGAGCTTCTTTACGTGTTTCCTTATAAAAATAATATATATTAAAGCTATATTCTTAATTATAGCTTTTGCCGGTAATAATACGCTTGGCTTAAAGCCTTTTTTTATAAGGTCGCGAGTATCTTTATCCTACTTCGCCTAAGCTTAAAAGTTATACTTAATAGCTTCTTTATCTTATTATATTCTTAAATTATTTAATAATAAAAGTTTCGGTTCGGCGTCGAAAAGGTTAAAAGCAATTAATAACCTAAGATTTATTATATTTTATAAAAGATATAAAAGGATTTAAACGCTTAATATTAAGAAATTTAAGTGCGCTTATCGTAATTAAAAGAAGTTCAATTATTTAAAGAAGAAATTAAAATTAAGTTTATTATAATAAAAGAATTGCTTTCGTAAGCTCTAAGTATTTAATAAAAGAGGAAGGATTAAAGAGATATCGAGTTCAGTTGCTCGGCTTTTATATTCGTTTAAAGTAAAATCGAAGAGTTAATAGAAAACAGCAGTATAAATTATATTTTATAATAAAATAGAAAACTTTATAACGTATAATAAATGCTCTTTACTTATAAACTTATTTTTTAAGCTTTATTTAAATTAATAGCGTATAAAAAAAGAATACTAACTTAATAGCTTCGTTAATAAAGCTTATAACTGTAATATAAAAGTAAATTAAAGTACTGCGAGCAGTTATAATTGAATTAAAAGTGATTAATTATTATTTTAAAAGCTTTAAGAATTAAGAAAAAACAGTTGTTCTTTTGAAGGCGGTCTATAATAGCAGAACCTAATTAGGTCACGTGCAGTGCCAAGAGAGCAGCTGCCCGTGCTTATACGACAATAAGAAAAAAAAAGAGTTCAAAAATATTACCTTGTCTTATTGATTAATAAGAAAGAATAGGATTTACCGTATTTGAAAAGAAGAGATTTGGTGTGAATGATGATTCTATTACTTCGGGGGAAACTAGGTCTATATAACTACTTTTAGGCGCCAAGCTTTTTAGCTCTCGCATCGGCTATTTGCTCTCGCATCGGCTATTTGCTCTCGCATCGATTATTAGCTTTATATTGAAACTAGCTTTGTATCAAGACTAGCTTAATATTACCAGAGCTTCCGAGGTTTAAAACACGGAAGCTTAAGGCTTGATGAAGCCACTGTTTTAGCCCTGAATAACCCTTTACCGGAAGCTTAAAGCTTCCGAGGTTCAAAGCACGGAAGCTGGAGCTTTATGCAAAAGTAGTTGAGTTATGGAAAGGTATGCTTTATACCGAATACGGTAATATGCTTAATATAATCTTATAGTATTAGTATCGATTAATAACTTTATCTTACTAATAAGTAAGAAAAATAGAGTTTAACGTATTAGTATTAATTAATGACTTTACGTTACAAGTTAGATAAGAAAAACTCGGGCTTAATTTAGAATTAAGATAGGAATATGAATATAGCCAAACTAGTATTAGCGCTTCTAACCTTTTAGGGCTAAGCTATTTATAGTTAGTCTTCATTCTGATGCGACGCTTTAACGTCTATCCTTATGTAACGGAAAACCCTGCGTACCGGAAAAAATAATAGGTACTTTGACTTCAAGCATCTTAGAATCTGTGCATATCTTAATATTTCTTATATTTTCTTATAAGTTATATTCCGTAGCTATTCCCGGATACTCTAAACTCTTTATACTAGAAAATCACGTTTGTATTATTATCCTTACGCCTGATTTGCAAAAAGTCTCCTTTTATAGCATAATAGACTTCCTCTATCACAGCTCTATTACCGAGCTTATACTATCCCTAATACTAAGGCGAGCCGATTTGAAATCCGTCCATTTTGCCGATTGGCTTAACACGCGAGCTCAGGAATACTAAAATCTAGAACACTAAAGATACTTATTTTATTATAATAATTTCTATTAAATTAAAATATTAATTATAAAACTCGTTTTTACTTTTATATTTTAAAATAAAAGTATTAATAACTGCTTACTTAATAACTAATGCCCGAATTCTCTCTTAAGGGAAATTATCCCACTCTGCTCTTTACGCTCTTTCGGTCTATTCTATATTATGAGGAGCATTTCAATCTCTTATAATTATTATTTAAATTAACATTCAAACTCCTTTAATTACGTTTATATTAATAAAATTACCGATATACTTTAATAAAGGAATTCCTGCTTTTTTAAGCTTTCGCTAAGTCTATTTACTTAAGTATAAAAGAGTACTATCTTATTAAAAAAGATACGGAAGTTAATCGCTTTTAAAAGTATTAGGATTATGACGTTAAATTATAAGCTCTTTTTAAAAAGGAATTAAATAAGGCTTAAGCACTTCATAAGTATAACGTAAGTTATTAACTCCTTTACGAGACGGCCCTTTTTTAAATTTATATAACTTTTAGTAGATTTCTTATAAAGCTCTCTTCTTTAGCCATTTCCGCTTTAACGTATCCCACTTCTTTTCCTTCTCTCTTTTTTATATATTAAATAACTCGCGGCATTTAGCTTCTCATTCTTCGTTATTAATTTAATCTATTCGCTTTTAGTTGTCTTCCTTTTATTAATCGGTTTCGGGGTAATAAATATAATAAGGGCCTTTACAGTCGTACGTAAAGCATCCCCAAAACATTACTTCTAAGTAGTTATTATACCGCCGTTCAATGCAATTAAGATGATATCGTTTTACATCCCCTTCTAATCGAGAAATCCTTTGCATTTCACGTTTTGCTAAGACGATTATTAAAGCCTCGTCTAAGAAGATAACTTTTCGCCACTCTTTAATTTCCTAATCTTTCCGTAAGAAAGCAATCTCATATCGTTGGCGTCTTTAAAGCTTCGTAAGACTAAGTTTCTTTGTCGATTTCAATCTACGGAGGCCACGAGCTCTTAGTTTCTTTTTAATTATATTACGGTAGAAATCAAAAAAGCCCTCTTCCGTCGCAATAATATGCTACAGCTTCTTTCGCTGTTTCTTATTTACCGTACAAGCTTTTAAGAGGTTCGTAATCTCTTTGTCAGAGATCTTTAGCTTTACTCTGCTACCGGCTTTCCGTCGTATTTCTTCCACTTATTGTTGAATCGTTAGAGGAGGAAGGCCTTGCTCGTCGTATCGGATAAGCACTTTAGCGGAAGCATTCTTAATATCTATCGTAGTTAACTTAGCTAAACCAGCTTTCCGAGCAGCTTCAGCTTGGTAAACGTATTATAAGTGAGTCAAAAAGACAGCTTTATTAATGTCAGTCGCGTGTTTCCCTATCGTGCTAATTTAAAAGAAAGACATTAACAATTGTGACGCGGGGCAGAAATTTTAGTGGGGAATGCTTACAAATTTGCTCGGCTACTGCACAAATCAAAATGGACGGTTTTCAAATCGGCTCGCCTTCGTACTTTATAAAGGAGTCCTATCCGAGCTCTCAGGCCTCATTACGACGCAAGGAATCGTCATCAGCCTTGTAGCTGCTGTGGCGTGAAATTTGGGTAAGGTTGCAACGCGGATCTGTACCTCGAGTCAAAGCGACTAACGCTTTTGGGTTAGAGCGAAACGACCCCGCACCTCTCATAAAACTTGGGTAATTTACGTCGTAATTTCGCTTACATAATTATTTGAGAATGACGCATAAATACTTCGGGCTCGACGATTTTGCACAACTCTCGACTCTCCCACAACTCTCGACTCTCCCACAACTCTCGACTCTCGACTTCATCAACTATTCGTTGTCCACACCGGCGGAGCTGGAAACGACAGTACAATACCACAGAAACGGCCTCGGGGACCGTAGTCTTCGCAGCCTTTGTCATCAGTGGACGCAAGAACATCTCGTACAACCCCACATCCGCCAGCTGTCTCTTAGCGCAATGTCTCTTACCGGCGCTGCTATTGGAGGCTCGGTGGGTCTTGCAGGCGTATGCATTGCTAAGATTGTCCAGCATGCAAGGTCATCTGACCCCGATACTCTCGCCAGTCCAGACAACCAGTCACCGCTGACTCCAGCCTGCCAAGAAAGCCTTCAACAGACAGAATCAAAATGTGGCTGCGACGATGCAAACAACGAGCCCCTGGCATCAAGAAATACAGCACGAGTCTACCTCTGCCTCTTCGTCGCTAAACATGATTTCCTTCCTCTCTTACCCTCCACGACACATTGGGCGATGGAGGTCGACGGGATCTTCTACGAGCTCTGGCGTGACTACGAACGTCCGACCGGCTTCAAACTGGCACATGGAACCAGGGCAGAGCGAATGAAGATGGTGGGAGGAAAGGAGTATAAAGATCCCATATTTCGCTTGCCGATGGGAACTACCCATCTGACTGAGGAACAACTGATACAAATCGGTAAGAACCCACACCTCTGCAAGTCGGCTCAATGTGAATAACGCTGACACTCTCCTTCAGGCGAGAAGCACGCCCGTGGTTATGTGTGGGATCGACTCCTCCGCAACTGCCAAACCTTCCTGCACGAAGCCTATTTCGGCAAGCCTACGTTCAATCCCTTACGCTCGAAACACGAGATCCGCTGCTCCAAACACGGACCGCTGCGAGCCATGCCCGCCGTCACAATGATCGTGCTTTCAACCTCATTCGCGTTGCTCTACCTAGCGGAACAGGGCGTCGAGCTGTACTTCCACATGGTCTTGTCTCCCATGACGCTCATCATGCGTTTTGTGCCGCTTCTCGTTGGCTTTACCTTCTTTATTCCCGCCGCACTCAGGTTGTTTAAGTCGATTCGCTTATATTACGCTCCCGAGTTCGAGAAGTATGTCAGGCAGATGCTGCAGAGAGCGCTTGCGCGGGAATCGGGATATCGAGCTATTCCAAGATGTGCCTGAAAGGAACGTCTCAACTCTCAATAATACGCGCCTAAATGCTGCTACCACTTGAACAATTGGATATCAATCTCAGTAGTTGACGAATGCTGTCACCAAGCCACCAAATTCAAGATTTCATAGCGGAATTCATGGGCTGTGTTTAGTACTTTTCATAGAGGGAGCGCTGGAAGGATTGGAGTGGAGGTGTTGGTCTTCCTGTACGCTATAAGAATACAATTTTATTGTCACAAGCTTTGTAGAACGCATAGTGCCCGAATCAACATTCTCAGGCATTTGATGTTCGGTCCAAGATATGTTCTAATGATAGGTATCTGTTAGGGACGATGCCTTCTCATCTCACATTTGTCCAAATCCAACTAGATCCATCACCTTTGATTGCCCGGCTAGGAAGAAAAGTTCTTGCATATACTCCGTCCCCGTCGCCACCCACCTTCTTTTGTTTTGGCAAAACTGAGCCATCACAGCAAGCAGTTATATGCCGATGAGTTCGAAGACCCACTCATACAACACAACGCCTGACAGGATAAAGAAAACGTTTCGACATTTGCGAATTTGCTTGATAACTTCTTCGTGATGTCTAAAGTCGACGTAGTCGGTGAAGGTGTTTGCCGCGATTAAGATAAGCGCAACGAAGAGAATTTGAGCCTTTGTGAACAAGCTTTTGATTACCGTGCTCGACGAAGTGATCAAAAATATCTCGTACCCTGTGTACTTATATGTAGGTACGAGCGTTGTAGTGAGGAACCATGCAAAACCATGGAGGGATATGATACAAGACATAAGGCCGTTGATATATGGTAGCGTTGCAATACGAAAGTGCTGGCCATGGTCAGGATCGTCATGGCTCCTCACTTCAACCTCTGCTGCTGCCGCAACTGTATAATTTTGGGATGGCCCAAGAGTCGAAGAGGACCCTCCATCTTGAGTTTTCCCTGGTGGTGTGACCTGATCGACAGACACTTCATTTTGGCGTTTCAGCATAATAACACGAACAATATGAGGAGATGTAGAACGCTCCATGGACGGGTCCGGAAGGCGAGTGACAAGGTGTGTTGCATGTCTGCATAGGATTAAGTGTAGCATGACGTAGTCTAGACATTTGCGATCCTCTTCCGTGGGGTAGATATAATAATGGCCGATTTGCTGCCAAAGCGAAGCCTGGCTAAACAAAAAACTGAACAGCAACAGGAGCATCACGACCTTTACCGCCACCAAGTCCAGATAAGCGAAGAGGATCATGCCGAGCGTTGTAAACAGAGCTGTTTCGGCAATCTCGGCTTGCATTAGTTTGCCCAATGCTTCTCTATGGCTGCGAAGATCTTTCTCTTTTGGCCTGGATACCTTCCAAACGTCTTGTTTTTCGGTGCCGTCGGGTTTGATCTGGTTGAGGTAGAGCAGAACCTCACCATCCCCTTGCAAATTATCTATACCGCCTTCCGCAATGTTTTCGTCTCGCCATCGACTCTGGACCTGGGTCTGCACCTGTACAGTTATTGTTGGGACCCGACCGCCATCATAAGCTATGAGCTTTTTTTCCTCATCTTTCTCGTCCAAAAAGTATCTGTATTTGAAGAAGCCACTTGCTGGCACATTCTTTAACCTTTTCAGTGATTTTAAATTCAATCCACTATCTGTCGAGAATACACCAGATATGCCTTTTGGCAGGCTGACAGTGAGTTCGTCTCGTTGGCAGATGATGCCGAAAAGTGCTAAAAGAAATACAGAGAGTAGTCGCCAGACCGGTGCCAGCCGAGGCCAACTCGATTTTAGCCAGGTCTTATATTGTTTGATAGTTTTGATCCGTCCTGGCAGAACCGGTAGTGTGAACGCTCCTCGGCCTGATTTGCCGGAAAAGTAAGTGGAAGAAAATCTTGCTTTCCCTGCTCCAGCGACCACCGCCAAAATACAAAAATGGCGCAGGGCCTGCATCTCGAGCTAGTCAGATGTTCTCGAATTCGATTCGTAGGAAATGCACTGTGGGTGACTGTTCATCTTGGAATTGGATGTTAGCGTCATCCAAATTGTCATTCAGAAAGAAATAAAACAAGACATGAATTGTCGCAAAAGTAACTCACCCAAGTTGATCACTTCGGATAAATGAATTAATAAGGTGTTTTATGTAGCTGTTGGCGGGGTACGCTAAGGGTGAGTGAATGTGCGGGTGCTAGTGTAGAGCGAAGGTGGGCAGGCGTTGGGAAAAGCGGGGTGGAGGTGAGATATTGGCGGAAATTGGGAGATTCTGGGGAAGACGTTGGTAGGTGGAGATGTTGACAGCGGTTGGGGAGATGCTAGTGGAGGTGTAGATATTGGCGGAGGCGGTGAAATTCTTTGTGGATGCTTGGAGGATGTGCGAGTGCTGGTGTAAATAGCTATCGGCGGAGGTGGGCAGATGTCAGGGATGACGCTGATAGAGGTATAAACGTTGGCGGGGTCCGAGGAGATACTAGGGAACGTGTGAATGTTGGCGGAGGCAGTGTACTTGCTAGGCCGATGTCATGGGGTGGATGTTCAGATTAATCTGCGGTGCTGTTCTAGATATTGGCAGAGGGGGCAGACGTTGAGGAGATGCTGGTGATGAACATGTATAAATTGTTGCCTAAAGCTACTCGTATAGAGTTGTGCAGCCACATTGAGGGGCGGGGTAACCGATTCCCCTTACATAATCCTACCCCTCCTAATAATCCCGTCTAAATTCACGATCCTTAGGGTTACTTGCATAGTAAGCTGCGCGTGCAAGTAAGCTGCGCACTGAAATCCCATACAAAATACGTCCGTGCACGAAAAATAACTTTTTATTTTATTAATAAAAATGACTTGAAAATAATACAAGAAATTAATCAAAATACAAATAACTTAGACTATTAATTTCAAGTTTTAGTTAATTTTAATTAAAAAGTTATTAAAGAAATCTTTAAAAATTTATAAATATAAGGGTATTTTTAAGCGAATTGTTAATTAAAATAAATTAGCGTCTAAAATAATAGCATGTGAGTTATTTAGATAAGGTTTCTTCACAGGTTTTTAATTACAAGTTATTTTTATTAATAAAATAAAAAGTTATTTTTCGTGCACGGACGTATTTTGTATGGGATTTCAGTGCGCAGCTTACTTGCACGCGCAGCTTACTATGCAAGTACGTTATATAACTCTTATAAACTCAAAGGCCGCCAGCGACCTTATTACTAATCTCGGTAAGCTATACGGCCACAAAAAGAAGGCGAAGTACCTCAGACTCTTTAGTAAGCTTATGTAAGTATATAATACCCGGCCGGATATTACGTTTGCCGTAAACAAGCTAATATTATTCTCTTCCGAAATCGTATACTTTATTAACTACTAAAAGGCGTTATTAAAGGTTCTTAGTTATATTTCTAAGACCCTGGAATACGGTATTATTTATCGACACGGAAATAAATTAATACCGCCCGAGGCTGCCCGAACGGAGTATTATACCGTGGATTACGGTCTTAAGATTTACTTAAGAACAGTAAAAAGAAGAGATTTGATATGAATGATGATTCTTGATTCTAGGGGAAACTGCGTTTATAGATCTACTTTAGAAGTGCTCGCAAGCCTAGCTCAATTAGGCTGTAATAGCCGCGACTAGGCTAGCTAGCTTAGCCAAGCTAGCCAAGCCGGTATATGAAGGTTCCGGTAGTATTAAAGTTTAGCTCGGTTATAGGCTTTAGCTACGCTTAAACTAGCTCAGTTACGACTGTTTCTAGGCCTTGTATTCGTTCGATATGCCTTGTAAAGTCCCCTGTGGGTATGTTTTAATATACGACCTAATTATACGAGCTTTCGTTTATTTATCCCTTCGTCCGGTGAGACATTGCCCACGCTAGTAGGGGTGGTATAAGAGCGGGATCGCGCATTATTTTATGTACCTTTGCATATAATTTATATAATAAAGTATATCGTGATGATAATTTCACGCGTTAATTTCATGAACTTACATTTTTCTAACGCGTTAAAAATAAAGCACCCTCTTAATAACGTTAATTCCAGTAATATCGAAGCTTCTTCTCTTAAAAAGAAAGCTAAACTTCAAGCTCTCTAAAGTATATTAGACGAATTTGGACTAATTACAAGCGTTGCTTTTAAACCCTTTGAATGTGAACCCCCGCGGCCTGCTACAGCGACTTTACTACCATCTTTCCTTCTATTTGCATATCCATTCGACTACTTTACCTTATTCTTTACGCCTGCTCTTCTTCAGATTATTACTTTTAATATAAATTATTATACGAACTTATAACGAATGCGTGTCAAACAAGAAAGAGCGCGGTAATGGCATAATATAATTCCGGAGGAAATATACGTCTTTCTCGGGGTATTAATATATATAGGAATCCACGAGGAGCCTTACATCGATATGTACCGGAATATAAATAAAGAGAAAAGTCTAATATATTCAATTTTAGCTCATATTACACTTGTTCGCTATAAAGAGATTAAGAGATATTATTATATCTTTAGTATTAAAGATAACGAGCGCCTTAGCTATTACTTGCCTAAAAATACGGTTTAGTAGTATAAAGTAGAGCCTTTAGCTTCGGAAATTAAAGCTTTATGCTAAAGGTATTACTCTCCGTTAACTGAAGTCAGTATTAATAAGCTTATAATCCGTTGTTTTAGAAGGTAAGTACTCCGCTTTTATAAATTAAAAAAACCTTCTTAATATATAATTAAATCTTTACATACTTATAAAATACTAAATAAGCCAATTAAGTAAGGGTATAAAATATACGGAATCGTAGACCATAATTACATATATAACTGGGTATGGAGCTCTGAGCTAAAGGGTTATAAGCTATATTTAAGCATCTAAAGATTACTCTTATAGGGTCTCTTGTACGATTTTTAGTGCTCTTTCTACTACGAAAGCGCCTATTAATCTATCTTAATAATTACTTTACTTCCGTTCCTTTATTTAAAGAGCTTCGGACTTATAGCTATAATGCTATTAGTATTATACGCCCGCATGCGCATTTACCGCCAAATTTCGCTGTCCTAAAGCAACGTTTTGCTAGCTCTTTACTATAAAACGCTTTATTTGCGAAAGTAGTAAAAACACATTTTATTTAACGTAATAAGATAATAATATTATTTTAGCTTTAAGTAATATTCATACGGTAAATCAACTAGATGACTTTCGGACGAAACTACGGAAGAGGCTAGCTAAAACATCAACTAATAGCCGTATCGTTAGATAAAATCTTTAGGGAAGAATATATAAAAGAACTGGCAATTCCGCGATTTATTAATAATTATAATCATTATATAGGAGGAGTTGATTTAGCTAATTAATTCCGGAAGGCATATAAGGCTCACCGAGCTACTTAACGAAATTAGTGGCCTCTTTTCTATTAGTTACTTGATATAGCTTGTATTAACGTATACAAGTTATATTTATTATATATTAATATTCAGCGACCTTTGAATCACCTTTAATTTAAGGTAAAGTTATATTAAAAGCTTTTGACTTATTTAAAAAAAGCGCAACTTATTTAATTATATATTGACTTAAGAAGGAAAAGGTTTTTTAATTTAGACTTACTTAATATATATTTTCAGAAGAAGTTTCTTAAACGTAGCTCTTGCGTTTAGTATATATATATAAGGAAAGAGCAGAAAGTATTAGGAAAGCTAATTTTTACTTTCTTAAAGAAACCGTATAATAGCTGTCACTTTTATAATATTTCGTTATGTATAAAAGGGGAGTGTTAGACGCGATTTCATTAACCGCATGTAGTTTACTAAGGAATTTATATGCAAAGGTATATAAAATAATATATTAAGCCCCTGCCTCACCTCCTTGAAAGTCCGGCTTATACCACCCCTACTAGCGTGGGCAATGTCTTACCGGACGAAGGGATACGAGCCTCTTGTTAAGCGAGTTTAGCCGAGGCTTAATATAATCCTATAGACAGTATCAGTAAAGGACGCTTAGACGTTCTCGGACGCGGATTATATAACTGATCTACGAGATAAAAAGTCTATAATTAGCAAGATATTACTTATATCAGAGAGAGCTGTTATATAAGTATAAAGCAGAAGTCGGTGGTAAAGTCAATTACTCAGGCTGAGTATATTAGTTTAAGCGATGCCGCCAGAGAAGGCCTGTGGCTACCAGATATAATTACGTTTTTGAGTTATTATAAGAGTAAAAAGAAGAAGATCGTCTTAATAATCTTTAAAGACAACGAAGCTTTAATTTAGCTAGCTAAAGGACTCTTAAATATAAGAAAAATTAAGGACGTGAATACTATTTTCTATTATATTCTTAATAAGATAAGAAAAAGCAATTTAAAGATCTTCTAAGTACCTGGAAAGTATATACTAGCCGATGGGCTGACGAAACTACTTTTAATATTTTCTTTTATAAAAAAGAAAGCCAAAGTCGGCATAATACTTATTAAAAGACGTTAAGCTGGATTCACGCGATATCTCGGAATTAAGAGGAGTGTTAACAGGATATTCCAGTCATCACGTGATATAGAGCTTAGTTATAACTTAGGGTTAATATAAGTAAATCTTACTAGAGCCTATTAGTCTGTAGCACATTAAGGCCATAAGTAAAGCTGCATGTTACCCTAAATTAGAGAATTAATAGTTCAAGTTAACACAGCCTCATCCTTTTCATCCGACAGTTGGCATCTTTAGGCGACGACTGTCACCTCCCCGTGGTGCAGGCTGGGAACCTGTAGTCCTCCCTGGAAGGTCTGCAGAGCTAAGATAGAGTCACGGCGGAGCTAGAATGGTGCGTTGTGGTGGTGTCGCTTCGACTGACAAAGGGGTGCGCTTTACTCCACCGGACAAACACGATGCTGCAGTTAATGCCGACTCGACGAATTGGGGTCGAGGCGCTCAGCATGACACCCTCAAATACAACGATTGGCGGGATCGCGATATATGGCGCGACAGATCCTCCCAGTCACGACCGAGGCTCACTGCTGGAACCGGAAATTAACCAAATCTGCACTTTTTGGCTGGCTGGGCACCATGGAAAACATTGGTTTTCGAGGGGTATGCGGAATGAACCGAATCATTGCCCTGTCTCTATCAGCACGAGCATCAGGAATGGCTGCTATCCAATCAAATGCCCAAGTATCTTCTACTATTTGTGCAGGAGAAACTACTAGAACCACGCTACAGGGTAGGGTTTATTGATCCCATCATGCCAAGTATGTGCCAACAAATACTGAAGTTTTTGATGCAGCTTGGCGGGATTGGCTATGTTCTAACTCAGCTCCACAGCTCTGGAGAATTCCGGGGTTGCGATCAATGGAATCCGATCAGATGTTCCCACTGGTTTCAGCTCGTGTGACTACAGTCCCATATATCGTACGACTCTAACTTAGGGAATAGGAAATCTAGCTCCAAGCCCAGCGCCGAGCCAAGAAGGGGCTCGGGGCTCGGGTTTGAAGCAAGGTGGGAAGTAGTAGCAGAAACCGGTGTTCTGGGGTTGCAAAGGCAAAAGGAACTGCGAAGCCGGCCCCGGAAGCAAATATGAGGTTGGCTATACAGGGCAATATCTGCAAAATGGTACCTCTCCCTCCAAGTCAGGATCACGCTGAATGAAATGAAAATACGTCACTGCAAATTTTGCCTACACCATCATACTTTAAAGCATACTACTCCAGGCTCCAATGTGACACGAATTGGTGACGGATATTCATACGGTGGTGGCCTTGAGTGAGGCTCTCAATGGTGAATGGCCCCAAGAAATACGCTTCAATGTAAGCGTAAAGCCGGAAAAAATATTATCAACCCATAGTTTGAACTCGTCTTCATTTACCAATTCCAGATTCGCTGCAGCGATCCCTGCAGAAACTGTCAGTAGATTGAATCCAAAGGTAGCAATAAGACTTAACATACGAACTCCGAAAAGTGGTACCCTCCATCGGGCACGAGCTTGCCATCTCGACTGACTAGAAGAGAGATCCTCTACGGTAAATGAGTATTCACCCCGTGGTATTAAGACATCACCTGTAATCTTTATAGCTTCCAACTTCCCTTCGACCGGCTGGTGCAAGAGGAAGAACTCAAACCGGTAAAGGCTTGAGAATTCTCCTAAGAAAGTATATCAGTCCTTTAAACTGCCATTAGCTTCAATTAGGCAAGAAAACATACCAATCCAAATTCCCCTGAAGCGGTGTTTCTCGTCCGGGGTGAACAGCTTTGGATCTATTGCAGCATAGGTCCGTCGCCTTTCCAGTTTAACCTGGAATATTAGGCTCGAGATGTTCATCGTTTTCTCAGCCTCGCGAATCGGGGTCGGCGGCCACGGCAACATCGAGTCATCCGAGCTGTGAAATTGAAAGATTTCGCAACCCTCGGCATCTCTTGCTCCCGGTTCTACTCGAAATACTGGCTCTCGTTGACAACCAATATTTGGACTGGATATAGAAATGCCATGACAACTCAGCGGGAATCCCTCTACCGTACGTGTCGCGGCAACATATTTCGTTAGCAATAACTGGCCGCTTGACTGGTGATCCCCCATCCAAAGCTGTCCATGCAAATTGCTGTAGTCAGCTGGGTTATCCTCCGTCGGCGTTCGATGCTGTGCGGTTCCTTGTGCGTTCCTATAACATTCTCTCGTTAGTGACCGGCAACTGATTTACCACCGCTCCATGCCCGCTGATGAGAATCGTCTGTTTCTGGCTCACATACGTGCCTATCGACCCACCACGTAATTCAGAAAGGGACTGCGTCATTGTAATAGGCTCGGGTGATGAAATGAGACTAATTTAATTAGCGATGATGGTCACTCAAGCCGCAAAGGATGGCACTAACTGGGATGGCGTTCTCAGCTCTGCGAACCTATTTTCCAGAGACTGGTCGGATAGGGTGTTGGTGTCAGCCTTCCGAACAAACAGCTGCACCTCCCCCAGAAAGTTTCGAATCTAGCTTCCGATGGATCTTTGAACTTTGGGAGCTCAGAATGCGTGCACGAAAGATCTTGGCTTTCCACTCCTTGAAGTATGGCAGACCACTGCGGAACGATCTGTCTAGTTGCGTAAGTTGACGTACTGTTAAAGGATGTTCAGTTTGTGGTTCTTTAACGTACAATGACGCTCTTCCCGTGAGGAAGCCTTTGAGGCACTGACTCGTAGAAACAGATCAGTTTGATGGAACGATGGACGTCAATGCTGAACTCCTGGTTGATATCCTGCATGGTAGTGGAAAAGAGCTCAAGCTCCTTGGTCAAGTTCGTCGCGACTGGTTGCTCTAGCTTAACCAAAGACAGAAAGTTTTGGGCCAAGGATAAATAATTGGCCTGTTCTGCGCCCATATGAGGAGTGCCCATGAAAACCACGCCCTTCGTAGCTGACTTGATGGCATGCCAATCGTCGTTCGTGGGACAGAGTAAGATAGCCTGTGCGACAGACGTCAGCATGTCCCCTGACTGTCCTGTGGAAACGTACCCTCTTGACGACAAGCCCACCGAGACTATGCGCAATAAAAATGATCGGACGTTCCTTAAAGGCCCTTCTGTTAGACAACTGCTGCAGCCTCCACGAGCCGAGCAAGAGATGACCAACCTGACAGTCTATGCGCTTCCGGAAGAGGGCTCGAAGCAGGCTATTGGCATGATGAATGATCCTCGTGTTAGCGACTTCGCCAAACCGGTTGGCATTATATCCAAACGAGAGGATGCGGACTTTGTCCTTCAATGGCCCGAGAAACTCTGGATTCTCGATCCACGGCCTCGGTGCACCGTCCGCGGTCCAGGTCCCTCTAAAAGTGCCGCCCAGGCCATGAACGAATACTAAGCTAGATGGACAAGTGATGAGTATGCATTACATCTAAAATCCTGCTACTAGGCATCACATACTCTACCAAGTTATCATGGGCCTTGGGTTGGTACAGGTCACATAAGACCGGGAATTCATTCACATCAGCTTTGAGCTATCCCGCTGTGAGCATCGGCCACCTTCAAAGGGCACGAAGCAAGCTCTGGGGTTCTTACCATGATAGGCGGCTT
Organism: Rhexocercosporidium sp. MPI-PUGE-AT-0058; assembly: GCA_020746875.1. Lineage (NCBI taxonomy): Eukaryota > Fungi > Ascomycota > Leotiomycetes > Helotiales > Rhexocercosporidium > Rhexocercosporidium sp. MPI-PUGE-AT-0058. The sequence continues at coordinate 29,079 of JAGTJL010000008.1, forward strand.
GCTATCCCGCTTGCATCAACACAGGGCACAGCGAAAAACGAAGGGTCAAGAGGAAAATACAGAATGAGTGACACGGGCAAGATGAGTCCTTTTAAAAGCGGTGTGGAAGCAAGTAGGCTGACCCCCTGTTAGCGAATTAGGTCTAGTGCCGATTTGGATACTTAGGTAATCACGTGTATTTAGGAGACACGTATCACTAGCTGTAGAGAAAAATTCTATCTATACTAATTACAGACGACTCGATCGGATTATCGCATCGGAGGAAACGAGCTCATTTCGAAAGCATACCGAAGAAGCACTAAAGGGGCACACCTTGGAATATGGGCGCGGCCTTACCGCTGCGGAATTTGGGGCGCAGATCCGCGATAACGTTTCCCCGGCTAATCCGAATCGTATAAAAAAAATATCGTTAAAATCGTCGCACTTCGGGATATCAAATGCGCTATTTTTTGTAAGTTTGTAATAATAAACGCTAGCGATGCACGCGTTTGAATATCGGTGCGGGAAACATTACTCTATAATGTTTCTGGTTAGTAATAACGTACCTGAATTACTACTTATACTTACGGTATTTGATTCGTCTCGCATATTCATAAGATCTATTACTAAGTTCTTTGCATGATCCGCGATACGATTCTGCGCCGGTATTCTCGAATTAAAGAATAAGATAAGTAAGTAAAGAGAGATACCGAATGCAAAAGTAAAGCTGCTGAATTCTTTTCGGAGCGAAGCGAAGAGAAGTTATCTAATTACCGTGAGATAGTAAGGCTGTGGTGTAGAAGTGGATTAAAGCACTGTGAGCAGTTATAATTGAATTAAAGTGATTTATTATTATTTTAAAAGCTCTAAGAATTAAAAGAAAATAGTTATTCTCTTAAAGGCGGTCTATAATAGCAGAACTTAATTAAGTCACGTGCAGTGCCAAAAGAGCAACTGCCCGTGCTTATACGACACACTCCCTAGGCAATTAATAATAATAAGCTACTGCTATTATAATTAGCTGTATTAAGCGAAAGCAAATATTAAGAAAGAATTAAGTAAATAAATTCACTTATATACAGTAATTAAGTAAATAACTTAATTACATAAACTAACGATTTCCCTATTAAACCTAAACCTATAAACACTCGACAACTTATAGATTGACTGCTCTTAATCTATTACTTAATTAATTGCTTCCTTCGATATTATAAGTATTTTTAAGCGTTCCGCCAGAATCGTTATAATAAAACGACGATTTGCTTGCCAAAGTAAAATAAGTAACTCGATTTTCAATTTATTAATTTCGATTTATTAATCGGAGATCGACTAATTAAAAATTAATTAATTAAAGAATAACCGCTAACTTATAATAAGTTAAAGTTATTATTAATAATAAAAAGAAAGTCGTCGCTAAAACACGACTGTCGACTGCTCCTGTCCCCGCTTCCGCTTCTCGCCGTGCCGCTGCTGCTCCCCGGGCTTTAAAGTAATTAATAAGTGCTTATATAATAGTTTATTTAAGCTATATTAATAGCGCCTTTTAAATGAAAAATAATAATTAATATTATAATACTATTAAAAAGAGTGCTTATTACTTCGCTTATTCGTCCGGCTATAAGTGCGTAATTACTCCCGCTATTACATAAGCTCTTTTCCTCGCATATTATAATACGTTAGAAAATAAAATTAATAAAAAAGTAAATCGATTTAATTACTCTTTTCTTACTTTTTAATTTATTATTAATTTTTTTTTAAGAATTAAAGTAATTAAGAATCCCGGTCTGTGCCGCCTTTAAGGGTAATAATATTAATAAAGCTACTATTACTGGCGCTACTATTGGTTTTAGTAATAAAGTTATTTTAAAAGCTGCTAATAGATTTAAAAGTAATAATAGAAGTAATAATAATAAAGAGAATAATAAATTACTTGCTTTACTTTTAAAAAATTAAATTAATTTAATTAATTTCTTAAAAGAAAAAGAAGAGCCTTTAATTGCTTTTATAACTTATACTCGTATTATTAAAAAGAAGATTACTGCTACTATAAGTGCTTTCTTTATTAAGAAAAATAATAAAAGAGTAGCTAATTATTCTGTTACTACTACTATTACTGAAGCTACTCGCGCTTATAATCCGGGCCTTAATATTCTGGCTTTTTAAGTTATATTTGCTCGTGGAGTTATTCTTATTCTTAAATAAAAGACTTAAGCTACTCGCGTTAAGGAGCTAATTAATATAATAATTAATACTTTAAGCGAGCTAATTCGGGAGGTTTTAAGCCTTTTACTTTCTGATAAATAAGCTACTCTCTTGTTTTTTAAAGCTTAAGAACCTTTTATTCTTTAAATATTCTTTTGTATTTTAAAAATTAAAACTTGCGTTTACTTTTGAATTAAAGAATTATTAAAAATAATTAGCTTTTTAAGATATAATGATTTATACTCTTAAGCTTAATTAATTTTTAATAAGATAAAATTATAAATAGAAATTTATAAAAGAGAATTTTATAAAAGAATATATAATAATATAAATAAAGCTCTTTAATTAAAAAATAAGCTTATTATATAATTACTTTGAAAATAAATAAAAAGTAAAGAATATATATAAAAAACAGCTTTAAAGCGAATCTCTTAAAGGAATTACTTCAGTTAAGCACGAATATTTACTAAATTAATAAGAGTAATAAATGTTTTAAATTTCTGCCGAAAGAGGTTTTTAATAAATCCGTTAATTAATATATAACTTATAAGAAGATATTCTATTATAAAAGTACTTTTCTAAAACTTCTAACGTAATTATATATTCTGAATATTAACGTAACGCAACTTAATAAAAATATATTATAGTAGGGTTAACCTCAGAGGTCCATTTGTCACGTAATTGAGCTGCATCTTACTGTATTTAAGATAGCCTTTAGGGCAATATCTTTTAACGATAATAACGATTTTTATTATTATAACTTTTCTTTTTTATTTAAATTATACTTTTTCTTTCTTTTAATAAATTATATTCTTTAAATATATAATATCTTTAGTATTTATTAAATAAGTATTTCTTACGTTTACTCTCCGGCACTTACTTTATTACCTTCTTATTATATGCTTAATATTTTCCTTTTTATATATTTTAATAACCGACGTAAGGAGCAAGTAGAAAAGCTAGAATAAAATATATAAAGAAGCTTAAAAGCCTTTTATATTAATTATAATAACCGAAACCGATAAGTACTCGAACTAATATAAACTTATTTACTTAAAGATCTCTTAGCTTTTAAAATAAAATTAAATACAGCATTTTGATAATCTCTTATAATATAACGAAAAGCATAAAAAGTTTAAAAGAAAACTACTTACTTTTAATATAAAAGTACTTAAATTATTAAAAAAGCTAGCTTTAATACGTAGAACATCGATACTAGAAAAGTCGGACCGAAAATAGCCGGATCACGCTATTAAAAACGCTTTAATTAATATTAAAATATATTTAATATTTTAAAAACGAAAAATAAATTATTTGAAATAAATCCGGCAAATTTTAACGTTAACTGCACTTTTAATAAGCGTATTTATTACTCTTTTCCTTTTCTTTTTTTTATTAAAAGCTTACTTTAAGCTAGCGAAATAGAACTTAATAAAAAGGTATATAAAGTTTTATTTTATGCTTTTTTAGTTAATTTTAGTTTTAAGTTATTTTACGCCGAGATTAATTTTAATAATAATAAAGCTTTTATATTTAGCGAGATTTATTCACTTCGCTTAAGCTTATACGTTCGTTTATTATAAAAATAAAAGGCCTAGATTTCGGCGTCTTTCGGGCTTTATTACTCCGAGAAGAGCCTAAAGCTATAAGCTCTTTAATTTAATATTTTACTTATATATTTCTTTTATTTTCTCGAGCTCGTATATTCTTCTTTTTTTAATATAATATATTATATTTTTTACTTTTTTATTAATAATATTAAGCGCATTTGCTTTTTAATAAATTATTAATTTTATTAAAAAGAATCAATTATATTCGAAAACGATATTAAAAACAACGCCTTTAATAATAACTTGAAAAGTAAAGAGCTTAAACGACTTATTAATAACTTATTTATAACCTAAAGAAGCTCTGCGACCCCGATTATAAATTATTTTATTATTAAAATAAGCTTTACAGGCTTTATAAGCTCTTTTACTTTCGTGCTTGCTAAGCCTTTAATAAAGCCTAATATCGCTGGAATTATTAATTCTATTTTATTGCAATTACCGAGAATACTTATAAATAATACTTTAATTATAAATAAGAAAAAAAATAAAAATAAAAATAATAATAATAACTTATAATAAATATATTTAGTTATAATTAAAGCAGTAACTATTTAAAAAGCTTTAATATAAGAGCTCAGGCCGCCCCTTAAGCTCTACCGGCTTATATAATACTCATTCAGCTTATATATTCTTAAGTTATATTATATTCGCTTCCGAAGCAAGGAGGACTTAACCTCGCTAATATAAGCTATATAATACCGCTTTAAGCTCAAGCTACTTCCGCTTAAGCTTTTTAATTAATATAACTTACGTTAAAATAATATAAACTTATTAAAACTTTTATATTATATAAAGTAAATAAAGCTTTAAATAATTATTATTACGAAACTACTTTTAATAATATAACGTCTTAATAACTTATATTTTAAGCCGCACGACTTATTATAGACTTTATTAAAAGACCTTCTTATTTTATAATAGCTTAAGCTATATTAATTCTAAGCACTTTTAACTGCTTATATTTTAATAAGAATAATATTATTAAGTTCTTTAAGACTTTAAAATAATTCTTTACGGCTCGAGGCATTACGGATAACGCTAAAAAGAAATAATACGTCGTAGATTACTGTATTCTCGAAGTAAGTTAAAATATTAAATAGCTTTTTAATTTCTTTAATAATACTTATTAAGAATTAATTAAAGAAGTTATAAGAGAATACTAAACGTTCGACTTTAAGTAATATTATTATATTCTTTAAAATTTAAAAAAGATATTTAATAACTTTAAATATATTGCGAAAAATACTTTTAAATCTTAATCTTAATAATTCTTTTAAGCTTTTAAAAAAGTTAATTAAGCTTATATATAAAAGAAAATTATTATAAAATAATAAATAATTATAAAGTTTTTAATAGCTTTACTTAAGTACTTTAAGCGGAAAGCTAAAACTTTTATAAAAAATAATAATACCTTTAATACGGAAAATATATAATCTTTCGATAAAATATACGTTAAAATAAAAAGCTTATTTCGAGTCGAGCGGGAAATCGATACGTTAATTAAAAAAGAAGTATTATTTATGCGAATTACTTAAGCCGATCGCTTTCGATTCAGGTCGAATAATAATAAAACTCTTTTTTTAATAATATAATTCGAGAAGCTTAATTTTATAACTTGATTTAAGCTTATAAAATATAAAAATAATTCTCTAACTCGGGAGATCGACGAAGTCTTTAAGAAGAGTTCGGTATTTTATCTTAAACCGAATTAAAAAAGGCATATTTAAGAAGAAGTTATTTTTATTATTAAGAAGCTGACTCGCGATATTAATTAAATTATAAAATAAAATATTAATACGATTACGGAAGGATTAAATAACTTATGTATTTTATACGTTATTATAAAAAAAAAGAATTTAAAATTAATAGCCGAAGTTAAGGCTTTATCTACTTACGAGTCGATTATATACTCTGAAAAAGCTAAAGTATTTTATTAAGATTTTAAAGTAAGCTTTAAATATAATCGATGTTTTAATATAAAAGATAATATAAGTATTAAATACTTCTTTTGCTTTAATAGGCCGATTCCGGATATTAAATCTTAAGGATTCTATAAGTATTAAAATTAATATTACGAGTTTAAAAAATAATTTAATTTAAGAATTATTTATAAAAATGAAAATAATTATATTTATATAAGCTTTTTAAAAAAACAAAAAAAAGCTTAAGTAATTTAATTTCTTTAGAATAAATTAAGAAAAGAAGTCTTTATTTTACGAATAATTAATATAAAAAAAGACTTAAACTCGAGGCGGAAAGAAGAAGTAGTCCAGAAGAAGCTCCGGGACGCTTAAAAAGCTTTTTTAACTTAATAAAATATTATGCCGAAATTAATTTTAAAAGAATTAATATTAAAAGTAAGTTAAGAGCTTTAATATTATTCAGATATCCTCGCTATTCGATTCTTTAATATAATAAGATTAATTAACGTTTAAAATATATTTATTACTTCTGATTCAGAAGGAATAAATAATAGCTTCGAAATAACATTTATAGAAATAAAATAATAAAATATTATTGCTTTTAAAGTAGTATAAGAGCCGAATTATATATAACCGGAACTTTATTTTAAGAACGTTTTAAAGCTTAAGCTAATTACAAAAGATTAAAAGTTCGTAAAGAAATTAAAAATATTATTAGATTTTAAGAGCTTATAAACGTAAATCTTTTATTTAAAGTATTTAAAGCAAAACTTACTCGGATTATCGCAAATAATAATAATAATAATAATAATAATATTTTTAAGAAATTAAAAGAAGCTATTTTAATTATAAATTAAAAAAAACCGATTAATATTAAATTACTTTTTATAAAGATTATTCAGAAACGCGTTAAAAGCAATTTACTTATTGCCGTTAAAACGACTTCAGGCCGACCTCGCGTATATTAAGCGCTATCACGGAATAATTATACGTTAAATAATACGCTAAATAAGCTTCTTACTTAAAGAAAGCTTTTTAAAAACTTAATTTTAAAAGAAATCCTTATTTTAATCGACTTATTAAAAACAAGTCGATTAAAGATTATTAATTAAGAGATTTAGGACTAAATCGCTACTATTAATATTAAAATTATAAAATATACAAAAGCTCTTTAAAATTGCGATCAAAAAGGAAATAATATTATATTTTAACGTCTTTTATTACTTTAAGTTAATACTTTGGATTTTATATTAAGAAAGCTATAAGCTTCGCGACAGCTTAAACGCATTTTCTTTAAATAAAAATAACGAATTATTATTTACTTTACCGTATTCTAAGCTAAACTTACGTATAAGCTTTAAATTTAATAAAAGAAATAGAAGTATTAAGTCTTCTTAATATAAGAAATATTAATTTAATAATTAATTTTTTAGCTATTATTAAGCTTAATTCCTTTCTTTAGCCTAATACTCATAATTTTAACTATTATTTTAATAACGCTTTAAAAAGTAATAGTTTTAAAAGAAGAATTTAAAATCGACTTGCTTTTAATTATTAAAGTTTACTTAATCGATATACTTTAAGAACCGAATTATAAGTAATACTTTCTAACGCCGAAGTATGTAATTATTATACTTAAGAAGACGAGACTTAATAATATCCGAGCTATTCTTAATTCCGGCGCAGAAGTTAATTATATATTTTATAATATTATTATTTAATTAGAAGTCCTTATTATAAAAAGCGATTCTATAACTTTAAAGAATATTATAAGCGTAAAATCGCGATTTCTGAAATATGTGAATAACGTTCCGGTTATAATAAGAAATTGCATTATTTTTATTAAGTTTTATATTATAAATATCTTAAGTATTAAAATTATTTTTAAATTTTTATTCTTTTAGATTACGCGCGTTTTATTTAAATACTTATTTAATACAGAAAGCGATTTAATTTACGCTAACTTATAAAATAAGATTACGCAATTAATTATTATTATTAAAGCAGCTGAACTTATAAAATACGCTAGAAGTATTAAAGCTATAAAGTCTAAGAGCCGAGCTGGCAGAATATTATTAAATCCGGAATTAGATTATTTAAAATCCGAAACTAATTCGGGAAACGAATAACTAGTTATAATTAAAGCTTTATAATTAATACCGTCGAATACTTTTTAAAAGATACTTTTTTTAAGCTCGAGAACAAGCTTTTTTATAAGAAGAACGAAAAAACCTTTAATAATAAAAGCAATTCCTTTTTCGAAGATATTTTATATGCTTTTATCGAATATATAAAGCGAGAATTTATGATTTTAAAAACGGATTTTTATAATTACTCTTTTTATAAAATCTTCATTAAAGCTCTTTTCGGCAGAGAATATATATTTAATATTATATTAATTGAAGAAATCGAGCTTACTTTTTAATTTATTACGGATTATAATATTTTATTAATAACGTTTTTATTTAAAGAACGTAAATAAGTTTCGTAGGTTTATATTATATATAAAACGAAAAATAAAAAAATTAAGCTTATAAATTAAATAAATAAAATAAGAAATGCGCCTAAAAGCCGTAAAAACTAATATAAAGCTTTTAAAGAAAAGGACTTTCCTTAAGAATAAGCTAAAAAGTATTAAGATATTTTACTCTTTCGTTTTACCGGCTTTCCTTACGGATTTAAGATTACGGAAAAGCGACTTATTACTTTAAATATTAAAAATATATTATAATTAGAAAAAAGAGCCCTCTTCGACGAAATCATATTAAATCGAGAAGGTATTATTATATTTAATTAAATTAAGTATAAGAAATTCTATAAAGATATTTCGCTACTTATAATTATTAAGATAATAAATTACAAAGCTTAATAAGTATTATATTTTCTACTTCTTAAAGCGTTAATTCCCGAAGTCAAAAAGATAATAAAAGACAGACTTAAATATAAAATTCTCGAACTCTTTAAAAAGCTATATTATAACGCTTAATTCTTAATTAAGAAAAAAGAATTAAGAAATACTACTTAATTAACTCGGCAATTATACTTAACGTAATTACTTTAAAAAACGCTAATTTACTTTTTTTTATTAACGAATTTTCAGAGGAATTTGCAAAATATTATATTACGAGCTTAATAAACTTATATTTAAGTTATAATTAATAAGTATTATATTAAAGCAGCCGAGATATAATAGCTTTTTTTATATTTAGTATTAAATTAATCCGAAATATAATATTATTTTAAGAAGCTATAAACTCTATTATTTAATTCGTAAGAACGATTGGTAAAATACTAAAAGATATTATATTCTTTATTATAATACCGTTTTTAAACGACGTTAGCGTAAAAGAATTATATATAAATTACGATCGGAAAGAAATACGGCTTAAAATTCGCCAGTTCGTTCTTAAATACTTTCTTAACTTCGATAAGACGTTAAAACGCCTTAAGCGCGCTAGAGCTATTATAAGCTTTAAATCGCAGTTCTATTGTAATAATATAAACGTCGTCGGCTACGTATATAACTTATAAAAAAAAGAACTTTTAATTATATATTTAATTAAAATACAGAAATAAAAAGAACTTAAAAACATTACAAAAATTAAAAGATTTTTAAATTTAATTATTTATTTTCGTATTTAAATTAAAAACTTTCGTTTATTAACCGAGCTATTATACGACCTTATTAAAAAAGGAATTAAATTTATATAAAACCTTATAATTTATAATTAAATAATAAAAATTTTTTAAGATATTTTATACTCTTTTTTAATACTTTATAAGATCGATTACTTTAAGAGCGCTGGCGAAATCGTTATTTTTATAAATTTTAACGAAGTTAAATAAAGTAATTTCTTTAATTAATATAATTTAAAAAATAATAAGCTTAAACCGGCGAGGTATGAAAGCGGCTTTTAAATAAAAGTAAAACAAAATTATAATATTATAAAAAGAGAATATAAAAGTATGCTTTTAATCCTTAAGAAGCTTAAAATCTAGCTTATAAGAATTTATTTTATTATAAAAACTAACGCAAATACTCTTATTACTTAACTTAAAAGAGCTGCTTACAACTATTTTAATACGATACTTACTTATTAGCTCGCCTAAATTAGGCTTTTCGACTTTAAAGTGCGCAATATTAAAAATATTACGCATATAATAGCAGATGCTCTCTTAAAAAGACTTAAATACTTTGAAGATATTAAAAAGAATACCGAAAATAATAACGATAAGGATTAGATCTTAGCTAAGCTTAATATAATTAGAATTTGCTTAATAAAAATATAAAGCATAAAAGACTTAATAAAAAAGCCAGAAACTTTTAATAACCTTAAGCTAATTTAAAGACGCAATATCCTTATTAATATAAAGCGAAAAGTCTAAGAACTGCAAGATAGGTTAAATAATTAAGTAATACTTAATAACGACTCGAGTATAAATTAAGAAAATAAAACGGATTTATTAATATCTTTAAAATATTATGAAAAATATTACTAAAAGATAGTTACTTATTTAATTACGCTTAAGATTCCGAAAAGTTTGAACTTAAAAGCTTTTCGTATATTTAAAAAAAATATTATTATACGAAGTTTATAATTAGCGTATTTAAAGACTTTTATTAAAAGGCGTATTTATTAAACTCGTTATCGACACCGATAAAAATAAGGTATATATCTTACGAAGCTATTATAATAGCTTTAGTTATAAAAGGAAAAAAAGTATATATTACCGCATCTTCTAGCGTTATTTATGAAAAAGCTATTTTAAGAACTCCGCGGAATTCGTTAAAATATGCGATAAGTGTATATTACGTAATATTAAGCGATAAAAAGAATTTATAATTTTAATTACTTTAAATAAACTTATAAAAAAATAAGCGTTAAATATTATTTTTATATTAATATAAAATAAAATAAAGTATTACGTTATCGCCTAAGACAATATAAGTAGTTAAGTCGAAGCCAGGGCGCTTGCTTCGAAGGAAGCTAAAAGTATCGCTGATTTTATTTAATAAGATATTATTTGCCGATATAAGCTATTTTAAAAACTAGTAATCGATAGAAGTATAAAGAATATAAGCGAAGTCGTTAATTTATTAAATAAAATAAAAATTCGACAAATTTAAATATCGGCTTATAACGCGAAAGCTAATAATATAATCGAGCAAAAATATAATTTTATTAAGAATACTTTTTTTAAAATAAAAAGAAATTAAATAAGTAACTTATTAATAGTTCTGTTCGCTGATTATATTATAATTTATGAATTTATAAGTTATACTTTCTTTTGTATAATTTACGGTAAAGAATTAGTTCTTCTTATTGAAATACGTGTGAGAATAGGCGAGCCAATCAGGGATGAGGAAGCGCAGTAGGTGAGGACACGTGATTAAAGAGAGAGAATTACTTTACTTACTTACTTAAAGAGTTAAAAGAGCTCTTCAATAGTTATATATAAAATAATAGCTTTTTTAAAAGCTTTTACGATTACGTAACTAATTACGTAGTTTATACGAGCTACGTAATTAAATACGAGCGTAATTTCCCGGAATATAAAGGTAATTTCCGGGCCGCGTAAGTAATAGAAACTCCTTCGGCTATTTTAAGGTAGAATCGGCACGAGTTACCGAAGTCAAATCTAATACGTCCTCTTAATAAGTGACGTAATAGCTTTATAAGCTTATATATAAGCTAGCTTTAAAGTAGAACTTATATTTATAAGAATAAAGTAAATATATAAAATAACCTTTTACGGAGGATAGGCTAAATATAAAGAAAAGAAAAATAAATTATAATCTTATTTCCTTCGCTTTAGCCCTATTTGGCTAGTCTTAAAAGCCTTATAAATTTAATGAATTTAGGCTTATTTAGCGGTTTCGTAAAGCCGTCGGCTTTTTATTTAAACCCTTTTATATAAATTAAGTTTATTTCGCCTTTATGTATAAAGTCGCGGATATAATAGTATTTAACGGTAATATACTTAGTCCTCGTGGAATTAAAAGTTATTAATTAATAAGAAAGCGCCGTTATTATCTATATGTAGTGTAAAAGTGGATTAAAATACTATAAGCAGTTATTGTTAAATTAAAGTAATTAATTATTATTTTAAAAGCTCTAAAAATTAAGAGAAAATAGTTATTCTCCTGAAGGCGGTCTATAATAATAAAACTTAATTAGGTCACGTATAGTATTAAGAGAGCAGATGCCCGTGCTTATACGACACACCTTTTAAGTAATTAATAATAATAAGCCACTGCTATTATAATTAGTTATATTAAGCGAGAGCAAATAATAAAAAAGAATTAGGCAAATAAATTTACTTATATATAGTAATTAAGCAAACAACTTAATTATATGAATTAACGATTTTCCTATTAAACTTAAACTTATAAACACTCGACAACACATAAATCGACTACTCTCGATTTACTATTTAATTAATCCATTAATTAATTAATTAACTGCTCCCTTCGACACTATAGGTGTCTTTAAGCGCTCCGCCAAAATCGTTATGGTAGAATAACGATTTACTCGCCAGAGTAAAGTGAGTGGCTCGATTTTCAATTTATTAGTTTCGATTTACTAATCGGAAATCGATTAATTAAAGATTAATTAATTAAAAAACAATTATTAATTTATAATAAGTTAAGGCTATTATTAATAATAAAAAGAAAGTCGTCGTTAAGGCACGACTATTAGCTACTCCCGTCCCTGCCCTCGCTCTTCGCCGTGTCGCTTTTATTCCCCGGGCTTTAAAGTAATTAATAAGTATTTATATAATAGTCTATTTAAGCTATATTAATAGCGCCTTTTAAATAAAAGGTAATAGTTAATATTATAATACCGTTAATAAGAATATTTATTATTTCGCTTACTCGTCCGGCCAGCCACAAGTGCGTAATTACTTTCGTTATTACTTAAGCTCCTTTCCTCGCATATCGTAATACGTTAAAAAATAAAGCTGGCAAAAAAGTAAGTCGATTCAGCTACTCTTTTCTCGCTTTTTAATTTATTATTGATTTTTTTAAGAGTTAAAGCAATTAAGAATCCCGGTCCGTGCCGCCCTTAAGGGTAATAATATTAATAAAGCTACTATTACTGGCGCTATTATTAGTTTTAATAATAAAGTTACTTTAGGAGTTATTAATAAATTCAAAGGTAATAATAAAAATAATAATAATAAAAAAAACGGTAAATTACTTATTTTATTTTTAGAAAATTAAATTAATTTAATTAATCTCTTAAAAAAAGAAGAAAAGCCTTTAATTACTTTTATAACTTATACTTATATTATTAAAGAGAAGATTATTGCCGCTATAAGTATTCTCTTTATTAAAAAAGATAATAAAGGAGCAGTTAATTATTTTATTATTATTACTACTGCTAAAGCTACTTGCGCTGTTATTACTAAGGCTATTACCGAAGCTACTCGCGCTTATAGTCTAAACCCTAGTGTTCTGGCCTTTTAAGTTATATTTAAATATGGAGTTATTTTTACTCTTAAGTAAAAGGCTTAAGCTGCTCGCGTTAAGGAGTTAATTAATATAATAATTAATATTTTAAGTAAGTTAATTCGGGAGGTTTTAGGCCTTTTACCTTTTAATAAATAAATTACTTTTTTATTTTTTAAGACTTAAAAACCTCTTATTTTTTAAGTGTCCTTTTATATTTTAAAAATTAAAGCTTACGTTTACCTTTAAATTAAAAAATCGTTAAAAGTAATTAACTCTTTAAAATACAGTAATTTACACCCCCGAGCTTAATTAATCTTTAATAAAATAAAATTATAAATAGAAATTTATAAAAGAAAATTTTATAAAAAAATATATAATAATATAAATAAAGCTCTTTAATTAAAAAGTAAGCTAATTATATAATCACTCTGAGAATAAATAAAAAGTAAAAAATATATATAAAAGACTACTTTAAAACGAGTCTCTTAAAGGAGTTGCTCTAGTTAAGCACAAATATCTACTAAATTAATAAGAGTAATAAATACTTTAAATTTCTGCCGAAAGAGGTTTTTAATAAGTCTGTTAATTGGCATATAATTTATAAGAAGATATTTTATTATAAAAATGCCCTTCTGAAACTCCTGGCGTAATTATATATTCTGAATATTAACGTGGCGTAATTTAATAAAAATACGCTAATTTTTACTAACGATTAACCGAATCGTTTATTAATTATTATAAAAAATTATCCAAGTTATTTTTATATTAAAGCGTAATTCTTAAAAGAATTGCTAAAGTGCTATAAGTTCTTTATTAATGCGCTTAACTTTAAAAAGCTCTACTTATATTATAAACGTAATAATTATATTTTATAAAGTTACTTTTTAAAAAATTAAACCTTTAAAAAATATAAAAATATATTTATTAAAAGATCGCCTTATTTTAATATTATTCGTAAAAAAAGCATTTAATATTATTATAAAGTAGGAGTCGCGCAGTTTATAATTATAAGTAATTACTAAGAAACGAGTGCCGAAAAGGTAACGAATTATTTAATTAACTGTAATTAAGTGCTCTTGGAAAGAATTAATTAAGAAATAAGAAAGCCTTAAAATAATAAAAGCGACGTTTACGCGTAATATAATTATAATATAAAGTATTAATTTAACTTTTTCTTGAAATTCTTTAATTTAAACTAAAATAACTTATTTTTAATTCTTTAATAGCTCGACTTAAAGTAATAATATACTTAGGCAATTTCTATTTATTAACTTAAATCGAAAAACAACCTTTTAAATATAGATATTATATATTAAAGAAATAGTCTTCGCTAATCGATTTCTAATAATATAAACGCTTAAGCACTACTCCGTTTACTCTCCTTTAGTAAACTTATATATTATATTTAAGCCGTTAATAATTAATTTAGCGTCTTTAAAAGCCGAAGTATAATAAAGCACTTAAATATCGTCGACATAAAATATCACAAACACCGTACGTTACTCGTTCATAAATATATAAGGCTCCTCTTTATAAGCGATTAACCTTAAAGTTGTTAAAGTATGAGTAAAGTCACCGTACTATAAGGCCGGTAAGTCTTTAAGTCCGTAAAATGCGCGATTAACTTTTACTACTATTCCGTCTTATTTAAAACCGTCCAGTAAATAATAACGTACGTAAGTATTAGTCTTACTTTATTTAGCGTTAATAAAAGCATTTATTATATTAAATTAAATTATTTTTAAATTAAATTAAACTACAATAGCTATAGCGATTTTAAAAGAGTAAGCAATTAAAGTAGCTACATATATTAATAAAATTGACGTTTTAAATTATAAGTCTTTTCTCACAACGGCTCGGGAGCGACAGTAGATTAAATACTTTAATAAATCGACTTTAACGTGAAATACTCATTTTAAAAGAATTAATTACTTAGTAATAAAGAAGTGTTTAACGACTCTCCAGTAATTGCGCGACTTAAAGTTAATAATCTCTTTAATAACGTCGGCTCGGAAGTATTCTCTTAATAAGTAGTCCTTAAGGTCTTTTTAATTTAATAAGTCTTTAGGCATTTATAATTAATAAATTTGTAAAAACTTAATTAATTGTCGAATTTCGACATTTTTAAATATAAACGTTAATATAATAGCGTGAACTATACTTAAGTCTTTTCCGTCTCTTTACACTAATTCTTAATTGTCGTATAGAAGTGGAGCAGGCTTTTAATAGTTTAAGAGCTTTACGATTAACGTAAAAAGCAAGGGTTTAAAAGATTTATTAAAGTAAGCGTTACTCTTTATAAGAGAAGACTATAACTCGAGTATATATATACGTAAGTATTTACGAGAGTATATATATAATTAATAAACTGCGTTAAGGCGCGATATACCTTTATAATAAAGCTCCGTCATATAGACAGGCCTTATTATTTAAAGGCGTATAAGCAATCGAGAGATATAATATAAGCTCCTTAAGTATATATATTAATTCTTAATAAAAGCATAGCGCTAAGCAGTAAATTAATACTCTTAAGATATTATAATAAATGAAAATATTAATACGCGCTTTAATAATATAATATACGAAGACTTTACATATCGATATGAGCAGTTTATTAAGTAATTAATATTAATAATAAATGAAAATATAAACACGTATTTAGATTATATATAATCAAATAAATGAGATTTAAATATATAGCTAAACTATAATAATTAAGTAAATAAAATCTTAATTATTATGTCTAACGCGTGTAAATCGCAGGTTTTAAAAGTAGGGCTAAAACAAAGTTTAATTTATAATTAAGATCTCGTGCCGTCTCGTCTAATTATTAAGTTATTAAGTTATAATTAATGAATTTAGTCCTTTTAAAGTAATTACTATATATAATAAAAAGCCGCAACGGTATGTGCCAGCCGTTCATTAACTTATATAATACGCCGCCTCCCGGGTTAATAAGTTTATTATTAGTTTAAGCGTCCCATACTATAGTAACGTAATTACAATCACCCCTAAGGATGTATATATATCGACCTTCGTACTACCGCAATTAACCTCTGCTTAATATTAACGCACTTTATGCTCGCGTACTTGCCTATTTATTTGTTTTTTTCTTTTATTTTTTAATCTTTTATTTTTTTTAATAAATTCTTTTTAATTACTAGCTATGCCTTTTAAAGCTTTTAAAATAACGACTACGCGCATTAACAATTAAATCGCAGCTCGCTAAGTAAGTTCTTCTTTAATTTAATTCCTTAATTTCATTTTTAAGTAACTTTAATATTATTAAACTAATCGCTAATAATTATATTATAAGATTTTAAAGATAAGTTTAATAATTAAGAAGTATTTAATAATAAGCTTATTAATAAGCTTTCCAATAATCTTGCTCTTACTCGTTCAGTTGTTAAAATAAATCCTAAAGATAATTAATAATATTTTTCTTTACGCGAAAATGAAAATATATTTATTAATAACTTTAATAATAAGTTAATTCTTTCTCGATCTTTTTATATTAAGTTAAGCTCGCTATTTAAAAAGACTCCTACGCGTTCTTTTAATATTTTATTATTATTAATCATATTAAGTAAAAGCGTTATTATATTAAATAAAAATGAATTTTAATATACTTCTTTTACTTCGCGTGTTTCGCGTTTTAATTCGACTCCTTCTCTTACTCCTTCTTTTACTTTTAAGACTCGCACTCGTTCTTTATTAACTTTAAAAAAGCGTAAATCGTCTCGCATTCCATTTAAGCTTCGCTCTTTTATTAAGCGCGCTCGAGATATATATATATTATTTTAAAGCTTATTTCTTATTAATAACTTATTTTATTTATATTAATTAAGATTTAAGAAAGGAGTTTACGGATTTATATTTATTATATATTCGCGCTATTATTCGTGGCCGTAGTAATCGTAAATATTGCTTTACTAATACTTTCGCTATTAAAAGTCAATATTATAACTGCACCTCCGGTTATAAGTGCGATTCCGCTACGAGAGATATGCTTAAATATAGTAAAAGATTAATTATAGCTATAGACTCTAATAATAAAAAGGTATAATAATCGCATTATAATTAATTAAGCATTTTATTAATTAATTTACAGAATATTAAAAAGTACAAAATTACTTTAAAAGCCTTAATAAAAGACTTAGCGAGTGATAAGGAGTTTAATAAGGACATAAAATTAAATCTTCCGGTGCAATCTTAAAAACTAAGTCTAAAGCGTAATAAAAAGAATAACTTTAATAATAATATTAATATTAATGCGAAATCTTTAGCGGAATTTAATAATTTTATATAAGGTTTAGAAAAGTTTATAAAAGTTTTAAAGACAATAGCTACTCGTTAATTTAGGCTTAAGTAAATTCTTTTTACGCTTTTAGTGAATTATTTATAAGCTCGGACTGGATTTAAACGGATTTTACTTAAGCTCGGGCCGGATTTAAATAATCTTTGCTTAAGCTTAAGTTAGATTTAAATAGACTTTATTTAAGCTCGGGCTAGATTTCGCGTTTACGTTCGGCGTTTTTAAAGCGCGAATACCTAAAATATTAAATTAAAAAAGTTTTATAAATAAAAGATTATATAAAGATATTTTTAATATGCTTTTAATAAATATATTTAAAACTCTTTAACTTAAGATTAATAATTACTAAAGTTTAAAAGTGGTTTAAAAAGCTCGAATTTCTAACGAAATAGATTCTTTATGAGCTTATTAATAAGTATATTAGCGATTGAAAGATATATTATTTTAAATAATTTACGAGTATATTTTTATTTAAATTATATATTTTAAATATTTATATAGCGAAGCTTAATAGTAATTCTTTTAATATTATTTATAATTAGTTTAATCGTTTATTAATTATTATAAAAGATCTCCTAAGTCTTATTAATATTAAGAGCTAAGTTCCGAAAGAATCGTTAAAAAGTTATAAGTTCTTTTTTAATATATTTTAATATTAGTAATTCCGCTTTAATAGTCGACGTAGTAATTATAAATTACCTTAATATTTTTTAAATTATTAGCTCGCCGAATAATAAGATTATATAACCTTAAGATAACTTCCGAGTTTCGACGTCATTTATAAAAAATATATTTAAAATAATATAAAGCGCTTTCTCTTAATTACTTTCGTATATAATTCTCAAAAAGCGCGTATTAAATAAATAATAAATAAGCTAATATATAATTATAAAATGTTTTAAATTAAAATTTATTATAAACTATAAGAGTTAAGCGATTATAAAAGCTACGTCTAGTCTTATAACGATCGCTATATATAATACCGACTTAACTCTTTCTTAATAAGCTTTAATATGTTTTTTTAAAGCTTATTCCTTATATTTAATAAGATTAATTTAAAAGAGTAATATCGTAAAACACTTTTTATTAACTTACTTAAACTTTCGAGTTATCTTTTTAATATATTAATTATAAATTAAGAAGATAGTCTTACGCTTTTTATTACGTATTATCTTAATCCTTAAGAATTATTTAATATTTTTAAAATTATATATATTATACGCTTAATTTAATCGCTTAATAAAATCCTGTTTAAGCTTTAAGTCGTCTCGGTAGTAAAATACTTAAATGTTATTTACGTAAAAGAGAATAAGGATTTTATGAATAGGGTTTATAAATATATACGGTTTCTTTAAATATAAAATTAACCCTAAATCTATTAACGTTTTATTAATATATTTATATTATAAGTACGGAGAGTCACTTATTCCGTAAAAAGCGCGATTAACTTATAATATATATTTAGGCTTATTAAAACTTAAAGGGAATTTATAATATACGGTTTCGCCGTTTATATCCCGAAAAGCGTTAATAAACGTATTAATTACGTCGAAGCACTTGACTTCTAAGTCAAAATGGACTACGAGCGCTATAATAATTCGGAAGGATTTAATTAAGAGCGTGCTAGCGTATATAAAGACGATTATTAATTCACTTTAAAGATTACTTTATATAATAATTTAGGATTTATATTTTAAAATATATTTCTTTAAATTTAACTTATACTTAAAGACTTATATAAGCGGGATAAGTATTAATATAATACTTAAATTAAATACTTTTAAGGTTTAATAACCTTATTTATTTATTATCTTTATCTTTAAGCTCGCATTTTCTTTAAATTACTCTTTTATTAAGTAATTCTCAAGATTACTTTATTATTTTAATTTAAGTAAAAGATTTTAAACTTTAATTTTTAAAAGTGAAATCTTCTTTTTTAATAATTAACGGCTTAATTATATTACTATTATAATTATATAATATATAATCTTCGTTAAATCTCGAAGATTATTTTATTCTTTTAATAATATATATTAATTAAATACAAGCCCTTAAAGCATCTAATCGATTTCGGACCGAAAATCACTATATTAATCGAGGATTTAATTACCTCCGAGATTAGACTTACTCCTGAGTTTAGAGTTACCTTTATTAAAGCGTATTTATTTAAGGATAATTATAAATATTATAAATACTCTATTTTCTTAATCCTTTTATAATCTTCTTCTTTTCCTTTTACTTTTAATTAACTTTTTTACTTTTATTAAGCTTTTAATAAGTATACTTAATTCTAACTAAGCTTCTTTTATTATAATTTAAGAGCGTATTACTTTCGCTTATCTTACTTTCGTCGTCTAAGTATTTTATACTTTAATTTAAAAATATAATATTAAAATTATTATTAAAAACTCTTTTTATAATCGAGGTCTCGACAGTATTTAAATCTCGATGCGTAATAATTAAAGCGAATC
Source organism: Rhexocercosporidium sp. MPI-PUGE-AT-0058 (assembly GCA_020746875.1). Lineage (NCBI taxonomy): Eukaryota > Fungi > Ascomycota > Leotiomycetes > Helotiales > Rhexocercosporidium > Rhexocercosporidium sp. MPI-PUGE-AT-0058. The sequence goes on from JAGTJL010000008.1 coordinate 49,034, forward strand.
CCGCGCTTAATTTTATAATACGTTCGAATCTTAATTAATAAATTATATATTCTTACGCGAGTCGAATGCCTTTAAGTCTTATTTTATACTTAAAGTAAACTTTTAATTTAACGCATTTTCTTTTAATTCCTTACTTTATTTAAGAGGGCCTTTTAAAATAAGAATATATTCCGGAATTAAAAGTCTATTTATTATACTTAAGCTATTAATATACTCTTTTACCCTTGAGTTTTAATTTTTAAAGCTTTTAATTAATCTTTAAATTCGTTTAATATATAATTAAGGCAAGTCTTCGCTTAAGAGATTCGCATTATTTTCCTCGATAATTATATTTTTAGTAATATTTTTAATAATTTTAGCTTAATTTATAATAAACTTATCCTTTTTAATAAGATTATAAATAAACTAAGCTTTTTAAATCGTAATCTTTACTTTTTTACTTAAGGTAATATAAAAGCTATTTTCGTTAAAGCGTATATTACGCGTAATAATTATTTTATCAAGACGTAATACTTAAATCCTATAAATATTAAAAGCGTGAAAACTTATAAAATATTTAATATATATACGCGCAATTATTTTAAACGCTTTCTTATCTTATCCTTTAACTCTCTTTATTATTAATAGGTACGCTTTATAATTATATATATAAATCTTATTTTAATTTAATTTAAAATCTATAATAAGTCTTATAATAAACGCTGGGTTATATTATCGAAAATAATTCCAAAACCACTTATTATTAACTTTAATAAGTAATAGCCAGTCATTTACTTACCTTAAGCTTCTATTATATAAATAAATCCCTGCGAGTACATATTTAATACTTAAATCCACGGAGAGATTGGCTAATAGTCTTATTTTAATGCCTTTATTAATTGCTTCTTAACTAACTCGTTTAACTCCGTTATTTAATTTATGAGTTGCTGTTAATAAGAGCTCGAGGTTAATTCTGAGTTTATTAGCTTATCTCTTATATTTTATAAATCCTCGAATTATAATGACTGCTTTTTCTTAATTATATTTAAATTTATATATTAAGAGTTTAAACTACTTTCGAACTTAAGCTTTAAAGCTTTTAATATATTAAAATACTTTATTATACTCTTTTATTTATAAAGCATAATTAACGAGTAAGCTGTTATACTCGCATTTAAGTATAAAGAATCAAAAGTAATTACTTTAGCATTTCGAATAATTAAATAAATCTTAAGTAACTTTTTAAAATAATTTAAGGGATTTCCTTTTCGATAAGCGTTTAAAAATCACTTAAGTAATATAAATTAAAACATATTACTCGCACTTAATCTTCCTTATTACTTTAATAATCTTAATATTTTTCGCCGTACTTATTAATTTTCTTAAAGCATTTAAGTCTAAATAGCCTATTTATAAATATTAAACACACTCCGAGTTTATTTTAAAGTATTTATAATCTTTAAATAGTTTATACGGCTTATTTACTCTTTTATAAAGCGTTAAAAACATTATAATTCTTATAACGCTTAAGAATATATTATAAGTACTTAGAAAGTAAATTAAACGTGACTTATATTTAAAGAAAATAAGGTTTTATTTACGCTTTAATTATTATATTATATAATATTTATTAATTAATAAGCCTTTCTCGTTTTATCTCAAAGTATAATTTATATTATAAAACTAAAGACTAGTCTTATAAAGACGAGCTTTAGAAATAATATTAATATAAAAGTTTTCTATAATTACGACGTCGTAAAACGTAAAATTAAATAATTCTTCATTCGGACCTTTAAGTACTCCTTTTATGACTCGAGTTCCGCGCCTAATAATAGGCAATTAAGAGCTCTTATACTTAATTAAATCCTTAAGAGTAAATTTTATAAAAGATCCTTTTAATAATATTAAATAATCGTTAACTAAATTAATCGCTTTATAATTATTTAATAAAGTAGAGTTTAATAAAAGATAAAGTGAATTCTAAAAGAAGTATATACCCGTAATTAAATACTTAATTAAATTAAATAAAAGCACTAAGTGCGCGTAAGTCCCGCTTATTCCTCTTTTATTTAATAAATTTCCGGGAAAAGTAGACTTCTTCTTATTTAATTTATTAAATCCTTATTTATTTAGTTTCGCTAAAAAATCTTTTATTAATTAAGGAAAAGGCTTATTTAAGTTTATTTACTCGTAGAGAGCTTTTTATTATAATATAATAAACCGCTATTAAATCTTATTATAATATTAATTATTTATTTTTAAGTTTAAATAAGTTATTTTATTTTAATATTTAATAAATACTTTTTTATAAATTATTATTTAAAAACGAGCATAGTTTAAAAAAGACTAGTAGTGAGTTTTTTCCTTTAAGTATAGATATGCCTTTTTTATAGGTTTTCCTTTTATTTTAAATTAATTTAATCTTTAGCTATATAAATTAAAAACTTTTAAGTCGGGTGTCTTATTATTATTAAAGCGTAAACTAAAAGTAAAGAAATAACTATGCTTTAATTTGCTACCGATAAGTTATTAATACTAGCGATTAGCTTAATTAAAATAAAATAGCTGTGTAAGTTATTTTAAAGAGTATTTAAGAGGTATCCCGAGCTCGTCGGCTTCTTTAATCTTAAAAAAGTACTTTTAAGCCTATAAGCTATTAAAGTTATTAATTATAATTAAAAAAAGGTTAATACTAAAGGTGCCAAGCACTTCCGATATATAATATAAGTTCCCTTTATAAATTAACTCTTAATATTATATAATCTAAACCTTTGAGTTTTAAACGTTTTTTATATTTAAAGATTATAAATAATCTTAACGGATTATTATTTAAATCGTTATATCCGTTTAATATAAAATTATTTTAAACGTGCGAACTAGTGCTTAAATATTAATTCTTTTCTTAGCGACGAGTTATATAACGGCTATATTAAAGAATTAATAGCTTATAGTTTTCTTAATTTATTTATAAAGCTTAAAATATACCGTGATTCGTGGTTATTATATTACGCACTTTATAATATACGCTTTAACTTCGGCCTCGGCTTCCTTTTAATAAGATTTTACGGTTATTTTAATAAGCTCGTGCGGTCGAGTAAAAAGAAAGGTAATAAAAGCGTTAAAGCTTGTAATTATTTAGTTTAAGGAAAACGCAGTTATTACGTAATAATCGAGCGCCTATTTCTAAAGTTATTTATTATATTCGTTCGTTTTTATTATATAATTTAATTTAACGAGATTATTCTTTTATTAAGTAATCTACTCGATTATCCGTAGATTTTTATTAATAATTTTAATTAATATTTTTATATTTAAAGCATTTAAGTTAATAAAAAGCTAGAGTTTAAGCATTTAAGCGCTAAGAATTAAATGATTTATTTATAACAGAAAGTTTTTAAGCTTTAAATATATAATATTTACGTTAAGACCGCTAAGACTGTCGTATAATAATATCTCGATAATCGCGCTAAAAAGGGCATTAGAGTTTAAGCGTAAAAAAAGGAAACGAAAATCGTAAAATTAAAGTTAAATAAACTTAATTAAAGTTCGATATCTATATATACTAAAAGTAGCTTATAAAGACAAATATAACTCTTAACTGTCGTATAAAAGTGGAGCAAGCTTTTAGTAATTTAAGAGCTTTATAATTAACGTAAAAAATAAAGGTTTAAAAGATTTATTAAAGTAAGTATTACCTTTTATAAAAGAGGACTGTGACCCGAGTATATATATACGTAAGTACTTACGAAAGCATATACATGACCAGTAAACTACGCTAGGGCGCGATATTAATTAAGCTAGAAAGTCCTTAAAAAATCCTCTAAGTGCTCGCGATTACTTAACGGTTATAATAATTTCGTAATTAATTTTTTAATAATTATTATATAAACGCTTCGATTCGGTTTCGTTACTTTATTATTAACTCGAGTCTTTCGACCTTTATTAATTACTCGGTCTTTTATTCTTTTCCTTTTAAAAGGTTTAAATAAGCCGGAATTTAATTTTATTAAAGCCGAAAGTAATAAGCGTAAACCTAACTCTTTGTCTTCTTTTAATTTTAATAATTACGAATGCTCTTTATATTTAATTACTTAAGGTAAAGCTTTTAATTGCTTAAAGTTAATACTTTCTTTAAGTGCTTCTTAACGCTTAAGACCGCGCTTTCGGTTATATAGTCTTTTAAAGTAAATTATAATTTATAATATTAACTTCCGCTTAGGGCTTATATTACTTTAAAAGTTTAATATATTACGTAAAACATTTCTTTTAATTACGCTTTTAAATACTAATTATCTTAAAGTATTAACTCGTTTTAAGACTTAATTAAAGTGCTTATAAATAAGAAGTTTAGTACTCTTTCTTAACTAAATTACCCCTGAGTTTTTATTAACGAGCGGCTAAATAAAATCAAAAGCTATTAAATTAATTAAAAGTAACGTATTTACTTTTATTAACTTAACTAAAGAGGGAGCAAATAGCTCCACCCCCGAGCTCATAAACTCGTCGACTTTTATAGCGCTTATTACTTCGCTCAGTTATTCTCCGTTCGAGGTAATAAACGGTGTTTTTAATTTTAATGTATTAAATACGCTTAGTCGGTTAATTATAATAAAACTAACGTTTTAATTTCCCTTTTTTTCTTTTAGTATTTTTATAAAATCCTTTAATATTAAGCGCGACTAGCCGACCGCTTTTTTTATATTTAAAAAGCTTAAATAAAAGAGGGTTTCGTTAAAAATAATATTTTAAGTTATTATTATATATTATAATTAAAGCATTTAAATTCTATAAATATTAAATAAGACGTATTTAATTAAGTAATTAAAGTGCGCTCGCGAATTAACTTTAAAAGCTCTCTTTTAGCGGAGAGCTTTTCGGTCTTTAATTATAAGGTAGGCTTTATAGCCGTACGTATATAAGTTACTTTAGTTAAGTCGTAAATCGGTTGTTAGCTTTAGCGTGAGCTTAAGGTCGTAATACCGAAAATATTACTTAAATTAAGCTTAAAACACTTTATTAAGACTCTTAAAGCCTTTATAAATAAATAAACTTATATTATAAAAAATAATTGCCGCTATTATTAATTCCGTTTAAAGCGCTTAAGGTAAATTAACAAAAAAGCGCATTTTAATTAATTTATTGATTATTTCTTTACTTACGCGCTTAGCTCTTTTATTAAGTTAATATATATATAAGGGAGTAAATTTAATATTAATATTATTCTCTTTATATTACTTTTTATACTTAATTAATTTATTAATTTTTATAATTAAAGTATTATTATTTTAGCGTATTTTGTAAACCGAGAGCTTAAATTAACGTCTTATTTACGCCTTAAACGGTTTAAAAGTATTTAAGACGGCGATTAACCTTTTAGTTTTTAAAAGCCGCCCGTAAAATTTTTATTATATTTATCCTTAATTAATAAAAGCTAACTATTCTCGTCAAACGTTATTAAAAAATTAAATAAATCTTAAGAAATGCGGTAAAAAAGACGAGTAATTACTCTCTTTAATTAACGACGACTTATTACTTATTATATTATAACTATTATATAATACTTATATTTTAACCGAGTTAAGCCTTAAATCTCGACGTTACGCGTATTTTTTATTAAGTTTTTTAAAGCTTCTTTTCTTAAATAACTTGCGCGTAAATACTATAAGTAAGCTTTATCGACTTATAGCTTTAAATATTGTCTACTCGACTAAAAACCTTAACGAATGCTCTTTTTTAACGTTAAAAACATTAAAAAGCTATAATTTAAGCGAGTTAAAATACGGCGAATAATTAAAGAAATAAAAGAATAATTAAAAGGCTTATATTTTAAAAAAGTTAAATTAAATTATCGTTATAATTACTTTAAAACTAAATTATTCTTAGCTATTCTCGTGCGTAAAGTATAATTTAAACTATTATATTAAACTCTTATTTATAAAAGGCGAGCTTTTAAAATAATATTAATATTAAAGCCTTTAATAATAACAACGTTTAAAAGAATTAAATCGCTTATATTTAGTCCGTTAAAGCCGTAAAGAATACCTTTAAAGACTCGAGTACCGCGGCCCTTAATTATTAGGCTTAACGTTTCGGCCTTAACGCTGTCGTTTATAATAAATTTAATAAAGCTTTTAAGAATAAGAAGAGCTTTTAAATTTATTAAATAAATAATAACTTTATTATTAAGTAAAATGCTTTCTATAAGCGGATGGCAATTTATATTTATAATAACGTATACCCCCGTAATAGTAAAAGCTTTATTAAGAAATTCAAAGCTTATAAGACAAGCTTGAACGTTTTTAAAATATCTTACTTTTATTAAAGTAATTAACTTTAAAGTTATAAAAACTATTAATACTTAAGTAAAAAAGGAATTATTAAAAGGTAATTTAGAAGCTAATTACGCTATTAATAATATATTCTCGCTAAGTTTAATAATTTCTTAACAAAAGTTAAAAAAGTCGCTTTTTAATTAGAGTTAAGTCTTTTTAATTTCTTTTATTAATAATAAGTTCTTAAGGTTACTCACCGTCGAGCCGTCGTAGTAATACCGAAGTTTATAATAATTAATAACCTTATAACGGTAAAAGCGATATTTATATAGGCAAGTATTTACTTACGTATTTAACGACTAATTTTATTAAACTAATAAGGTTGCGAAAGCATTTAATCTTTTTTTAAAAGTAATATATAAGCCTATTGTCTTTTATTATTTAAAGGCTATAAGTAATTCTTTATTAAAAGTAAATAATTAATTAACGTAATTAAGTAAAAAGTATTAATTTATTACCTTAAGAGTATTATTTCTTAATAATTTAAAGTGCCGTTCGCGCGCCTATTCCGGTGCGAGCTTTTCTTATACCGCCTTAATAAAGTTAAGTATTACTAGCGGTTTTTTAACGTTTAATAAGTTATATAAAAGAATATTTTAATAAAACGCTTTTTATTCTTAAAGTTATTTCTTAAGATTAACTTGCCTTACTTTAATAATAGCGAGCTTCTTCTTATAAGTAAACTATACTAGCGTATAAGTATTTGTTTTTAAAGGAGTGTAATCTCTTTTAAAAATTTAAAAGAGTAATTAAAAAGTCTATAACTTTAATTAAAGGTCTTCGTTTATTATTTTAATTAATTACTCCTTTTTTATATAAGCTTATTCGTTTTTGTATTTCTTAATTACTCCTTAATAAATAAAGGGATTAATTGTCTCTTAAATCCACTTATAAGCTATTTTATAAACTCGAGCCTTTTCCGTTTATTATATAAGCTTTCTTACGTATTCCTTTATAAAAATAATATATATTAAAGTCATATTTTCAATTATAGCCTTTGCCGGCGGTAATGCGCTCGACTTAAGGCCTTTTTTTATAAGGTCACAAATATCTTCGTCTTATTTCGCCTAAGCTTAGAAATTGTACTTAATAGCTTTTTTATTTTATTATATTTTTAAGTCGTTTAATAATAAAGATTTTAATTTGGCGTCGAAAAGGTTAAGAGTAATTAATAACGTAAGGTTTATTAAATTTTATATTTTATAAAAGACATAAAAGGATTTAAACGCTTAATATTAAGGAGTTTAAATACGCTTATTATAATTAAGAAGAGTTCGATTATTTAAAGAAAAGGCTAAAATTAAGTTTATTATAATAAAGGGGTTATTCTCGTGAGCTTTAGGTATTCGATAAAGGAGGAAAGACTAAAAAGGTATCGAGTCCAGTTACTCGGCTTTTATACTTATGTAATATAGAAGTGGATTAAAGCACTATAAGTAGTTGTCGTTAAATTAAAGTAATTAATTATTATTTTAAAAGCTTTAAAAATTAAGAGAAAACAGTTATTTTCTTGAAGGCGGTTTATAATAATAGAACCTAATTAAGTTACGTATAATACTAAGAGAGCAACTGCCCGTGCTTATACGACACACCTTTTAAGCAATTGACAGTAATAAGCTATTATTATTATAATTAGCTATATTAAGCGAGAGTAAATAATAAAAAAGAATTAAGTAAATAAATTTACTTATATGCGGTAATTAAGTAAATAACTTAATTATATAAACTAACGATTTTCCCATTAAACTTAAACTTATAAACACTCGACAACACACAGATCGACTGCTCTCGATTTACTACTTAATTAATTTATTAATTAATTAATTAATTAACTATTCCCTTCGATACTATAGGTGTTTTTAAGCGCTCCGCTAAAATCTTTATAATAAAACGACAATTTACTTATTAAAACAAAGTAAGTAGCTCGATTTTCGATTTATTAATTTCGATTTATTAATCAGAGATCGACTAATTAAAAATTAATTAATTAAAAAATAACTATTAACTTATAATAAGTTAAGGCTATTATTAATAATAAAAAGAAAGTCGTCGCTAAAGCACGATTGTCGGCTACTCCCGTCCCCGCCTCCGCTCGTCGCCGTGCCGCTACTGCTCCCCGGGCTCTAAAGCAGTTAATAAGTGCTTATATAATAATTTATTTAAGCTTTATTAATAGCGCCCTTTAAATAAAAAGTAACGGTTAATATTATAATACCGTTAAAAAGGGTATTTACTGCTTCGCTTATTCGTCCGACTATAAATACGTAATTACTCTTATTATTACTTAGGCTTCTTTTCTTATATATTATAATACGTTAAAAAATAAAATTAATAAAAAGGTAAATTAATTTAATTACTCCTTTTTCGCTTTTTAATTTATTATTAATTTTTTTAAAAATTAAAACAGTTAAGAATCCCGGTTCGTGCCGATCTTAAGAGTAATAATATTAATAAAGCTATTATTACTAGCGCTATTATTAGTTTTAATAATAAAGTTGTTTTAAGAGCTGCTAATGAATTTAAAAGTAATAATAAAAATAATAATAATAAGGAAAACGGTGAGTTACTCGCTTTATTTTTAGAAAATTAAATTAATTTAATTAATTTCTTAAAAAAAGAAAAAAAGCTTTTAGCTACTTTTATAACTTATATTCGTATTATTAAAAAGAAGATTACTGCCGCTGCGAGTGTTTTCTTTATTAAAAAAGGTAGTAAAGAAATAGTTAATTATCTTATTATTATTACTATTACTAAAGCTGCTCGCGCTGCTACTGCTGAGGCTATTACCGGAGCTATTCACGCCTATAGTCTTAACCTTAGTATTCTGGCCTTTTAAATTATATCTACTCGTAGAATTGTTTTTATTTCTAAGTAAGAGGCTTAAGCTACTCGCGTTAAAGAGTTAATTAATATAATAACTAGTATTTTAAGCGAATTAATTCGGGAGGTTTTAAGCCTTTTACCTTTTAATAAATAAGTTACTATTTTATTTTTTAAAGCTTAAAAACCTTTTACTTTTTAAGTATCCTTTTATATTTTAAAAACTAAAGCTTATATTTACTTTTAAATTAAAGAATTATTAAAAGCAATTGACTTTTTAAAATATAATAATTTATACCCCCGAGCTCAGTTAATTTTTAATAAAATAAAATTATAAATAAAAACTTATAAAAGAGAATTTTATAAAAGAATATATAATAATATAAATAAAGCTCTTTAATTAAAAGGTAAGCTTATTATATAATCACTTTAAGAATAAATAAAAAGTAAAGAATATATATAAAAAACAGCTTTAAAGCGAGTCTTTTAAAAGAGTTGCTTTAATTAAGCATAAATAATTATTAAGTTAATAAAAGTAATAAATACTTTAAATTTTTACTAAGAAAAGTTTTTAATAAGTCCGTTAATTAATATATAGCCTATAAGAAGATATTTTATTATAAAAGTGCTTTTTTAAAACTCTTAACGTAATTATATATTTTAAATATTAACGTAACACAACTTAATGAAAATACGCTAATTTTCTTTAATAATTAACTAAATCGTTTATTAATTATTATAAAAAATTATTTAAGCTACTTTTATATTAAGGCGTAATTCTTAAAAGAATCGCTAAAGTGCTATAAGTTCCTTATTAATGCGCTTAATTTTAAGAAGCTCTATTTATATTATAGACGTAATAATTATATTTCATAAAGTTACTTTTTAAAAGATTAAATCTTTAAAAAGTATAAAAATATATTTATTAAAAAATCGCCTTATTTTAATATCGTTTATAAAAAAAGCATTTAATATTATTATAAGATAAGAGTCGCGTAGCTTATAGTTATAAGTAATTGCTAAGAAACGAGTGCTAAAAAAGTAACGAATTATTTAATTAATTATAATTAAGTACTCTCAAGAAAAATTAATTAAAAAGTAAAAAAGCCTTAAAATAATAAAAGCGACGTCTACGCGTAATATAATTATAATATAAAGTATTAATTTAACCTTTTCTTAAAACTCTTTAATTTAAGTTAGAATAGCTTATTCTTAATTCTTTAATAGCTCGACTTAAAGTAATAATATATTTAGATAATTTCTATTTATTAACTTAAATTAAAAAATAACTTTTTAAATATAAATATTATATATTAAAGAAATAGTCTTCGCTAATTAATTTTTAATAATACGAACGCTTAAGAATTACTCCGTTTACTCTCCTTTAATAAGTTTATATATTATATTTAAGCCGTTAATAATTAATTTAACGTCTTTAAAAGCCGAACTATAATAAAGTACTTGAATATCGTCGACATAAAATATTATAAATACTATACGTTATTCGTTTATAAATATATAAGGCTCCTTTTTATAAATAATTAACTCTAAAGTTATTAAAGTATAAGTGAAGTTATTATATTATAACGCCGGTGAGTCCTTAAGTTCGTAAAGTGCGCGATTAACTTTTATTACCTTTTCGTTTTATTTAAAACCGTCCGGTAAATAGCAGCGTACGCGAGCACTTGTCTTACTTCGTTTAACGTTAATAAAAGCATTTATTATATTAAATTAAATTATTTTTAAATTAAATTAAATTATAATAACTATAACAGTTCTAAAGGAACAAGTAGCTAAAATAACTGTATATATTAATAAAATTAACGTTTTAGGCTGTAAGTCTCCTTTTATAACGACTCGGGAGCGATAGCGGGTTAAATACCTTAACGAATCGACTTTAGCGTAAAATATTTATTTTAAGAGAATTAATTACTCGATAGTAAAAGTATATTTAACGACTCTTTAGTAATTACACGACTTAAGGTTAATAATCTCCTTAATAGCGTCGGTTCAGAAATACTCTCTTAATAAGTAGTCTTTAAGGTCTTTTTAATTTAATAAGTCCTTAAGTATTTATAATTAATAAATCCGTAAGAACTTAATTAATTATCGAATTTCGATATTTTTAAGTATAAACGTTAATATAATAACGTAAATTACGCTTAAGTCTTTTTTATCTTTTTATATTAATTTTTAATTAAGTTAAAAAGTCCTTAGAAAATCCTTTAAGTGCTCGCGGTTACTTAACGGTTATAATAATTTTATAATTAGCTTTTTAATAATTATTATATAAACGCTTCGATTCGGTTTTATTATTTTATTATTAACTCGAGTCTTTCGACTTTTATTAATTACTTAGTCTTTTACTTTTTTTCTTTTAAAAGGTTTAAATAAGCCGGAATTTAATTTAATTACAGCCGGGAGTAATAAGCGTAAACTTAATTCTTTGTTTTTTTTTTAATTTTAATAATTATAAATACTCCTTATACTTAATTACTTAAGGTAAAGCTTTTAATTATTTAAAGCCGATACTTTCTTTAAGTACTCTTCGACGCTTAAGACCGCGCTCTCGGTTATATAGCCTTTTAAAGTAAATTATAACTTATAATATCGACTTCCGCTTAGGGCTTATATTATTTTAAAAGTTTAATATATTACGTAAAATACTTCTTTTAATTGCGCTTTTAAACGCTAATTATCTTAAAGTGTCGGCTCGTTTTAAAACTTAATTAAAGTATTCGTAAATAAGAAGTTTAATACTTTTTTTTAATTAAATTACCCCCGAGTTCTTATTAACGAGCGGCTAAATAAAGTTAAAAGCTATTAAATTAATTAAAAGTAGCGTATTTACTTTTATTAACTTAATTAAAGGGGGAGCAAATGGCTTTACTTCCGAGCTTAAAAGCTTAATTAAAGGTTTTAATACCTCTGAGTTTATAAGCTCGTCGACTTTTATAGCGCTTATTACTTCGCTTAATTATTTTCCGTTTAAAGTAATAAACGGTGTTTTTGATTTTAATATATTAAGTGCGCTTAATCGATTAATTATAATAAAACCAGCGTCTTAATCTTTCTTTTCTTTTTTTAATATTTCCGTAAGATCTTTTAATATTAAGCGCGGCTGGCCGATTACTCTTTTTATATTTAAAGAGCTTAAATAAAAGAGGATTTCGTTAAAAATAATATTTTAAGTTATTATTATATATTATAATTAAAGCATTTAAATCTTATAAATATTAAATAAGACGTATTTAATTAAGTAATTAAAGTGCGCTTACGAATTGATTTTAAAAGCTTTCTTTTAGCAGAGAGCTTCTCGGTCTTTAATTATAAGATAGGCTCTATAATCGTACGTATATAAATTACTTTAATCAAGCCGTAAATTAGTAATTAGCTTTAACGTAAGCTTAAGGTCGTAATACCGAAAATACTGCTTAAACTAAGCTTAGAATACTTTATTAAGACTTTTAAAGCCTTTACGAGTAAATAGACTTATATTATAAAAAATAATTACTATTATTATTAATTTCGTTTAAAGCGCTCGAGGTAAATTAGCGGAAAAGCGCATTTTAATTAATTTATTGATTATTTCTTTATTTACGCGCTTAACTCCTTTATTAAGTTAATATATATATAAGAGAGTAGATTTAATATTAATATTATTCTTTTTATATTACTTTTCATACTTAATTAATTTATTAATTCTTATAATTAAAGTGTTATTATTTTAGCGTATTTTGTAAACTAAGAGCCCGAATTAACGTCTTATCCACGCCTTAAATAGTTTAAGAGTATTTAAGACGGCGATTAACTTTTTAATTTTTAAAAGCTATTTATAGAATTTCTTATTATATTTATTTTTAATTAATAAAAGCCAATTATTTCCGTCAAACTTTATTAAAAAGTCGAATAAATCTTAAGAAATATAATAAAAAAGACAAGTAATTATTCTCTTTAATTAATAACGACTTATTACTTATTATATAATAGCTACTGTATAATACTCGTATTTTAACCGAGTTAAGCCTTAAATTTCGACGTTACGCGCATTTTTTATTAAGTTTTTTAAGGCTTCTTTTCTTAAATAACTTACGCGTAAATACTATAAGTAAGCTTTATCGACTCGTGATTTTAAATATTATTTACTTAATTAAAAACCTTAGCGAATACTCCTCTTTAGCGTTAAAAATATTAAAAAGCTATAATTTAAGTAAGTTAAAATGCAGCGAGTAATTAAAAAAACCGAAAAATAATTAAAAGACTTATATTTAAAAAAAGCTAAATTAAACTATTATTATAATTACTTTAAAACTAAATTATCCTTAGCTATTCCCGTACGTAAAATATAATTTAAACTATTATATTAAACTCTTATTTATAAAAGGCGAGCTTTTAAAATAATATTAATATTAAAGCCTTTAATAACAGCGACGTTCGAGAAGGTTAAATCGCTTATATTTAGTCTATTAAGGCCGTAAAGAACACCTTTAAAGACTCGAGTACCGCGGCCTTTAATTATTAAGCTTAACGTTCCGGCCTTAACGCTATCGTTCGTAATAAATTTAATAAAGCTTTTAAGGATAAGAAAAGCTTTTAAATTTATTAAATAAATAATAATTCCGTTATTAAATAAGGTGCTTTCTACGAGCGGATAGTAATTTATATTTATAGTAGCGTATACTCCCGTAATAGCGAAAACTTTGTCGAGAAATTTAAAGCTTATAAAATAAGCTTAAATATTTTTAAAGTATTTTACTTTTATTAAAGTAATTGATTTTAAAATTATAAAAATTATTAATACTTAAGTAAAAAAGGAATTACTAAAAGGCGGTCCGGAAGTTAATTGCGTTATTAATAATATATTTTTATTAAGTTTAATAATTTCTTAACGGAAGTTAAAGAAGTCGCTCTTTAGTCGGAGTCGAGTCTTTTTAATTTCCTTTATTAATAATAAGTTCCTGAGGTTATTTGCCGTCGAGCCGTCGTAGTAATACCGAAGTCTATGACAATTAATAGCCTTATAACGGTAAAAGCGATGCTTATATAGGCAGGTATTTACTTACGTATTTAATAATTAGTTTCGTTAAATCGACGGGGTTATAAAAGCATTTAATTTTCCTTTAAGAGTAATATATAAGCTTATTATCTTTTATTATTTAAAAGTTATAAGTAATTCCTTATTAAAAGTAAATAATTAATTAACGTAATTAAGTAAAGAATATTAATTTACTACCTTAAGAATATTATCTTTTAATAATTCAGAGTGCCGTTCGCGCGCTTATTCCGGTGCGAGCTTCTCTTATACCGCCTTAATAAAGTCAAGCATTACTAGCGGTCTTTTAACGTCCGGTAAGTCGTATAAAAGAGCATCTTAATAAGCCGCTTTTTATTTTTAAAGCTACTTCTTAAGATTAACTCGCTTTACTTTAATAATAACGAGCTTCTTTTTATAAATAAATTATGCTAGCGTGCGAGTATTTATTTCCGAAAGGGCGTAATCTCTTTTAAGGATTTAAAGAAGTAATTAAAAAGTTTATAATTTTAATTAAAAGTCTCCGTTTATTATTTCGGTTAATTATTCTTTTTTTATATAAGCTTATTCGTTTTCGTATTTCTTAACTACTCTTTAATAAATAAAGAGATTAACTGTCTTTTAAATTTACTTATAGGCTGCTTTATAAGCTCGAGCCTTTTACGTTTATTATATAAGCTTTTTTACGTATTCCTTTATAAAAATAATATATATTAAAGTCATATTTTTAATTATAGCCTTTGCCGGTAATAATGCGCTCGGCTTAAGGCCTTTTTTTATAAAGTCGCGAGTATTTTCGTCTTATTTCGCCTAAGTCTAAAAGTTATACTTAATAGCTTTTTTATTTTATTATATTCTTAAATCGTTTAACGATAAGGGTTTCGGTTCGGCGTCGAAAAGGTTAAGAGTAATTAATAACGTAAGGTCTATTAAATTTTATATTTTATAAAAGATATAAAAGGATTTAAACGCTTAATATTAAAGAGTTTAAGTGCGCTTGTCGTAATTAAAAAGAGTTTAATTATTTAAAGAAGAAGCTAAAGTTAAGTTTATTATAGTAAAGGAGTTGCTTTTGTGAACTTTAAGTATTTAATAAAGGAGGAAGGACTAAAGAGATATTAAGTCTAATTACTCGGCTTTTATATTCGTTTAAAGTAGAATCGAAGAGTTAATGAAAAACAGTAGTGTGAATTATACTTTATAATAAGGTGAAAAACTCTATAACGTATAATAGATACTTTCTACTTATAAACTTGTTTTATAGGCTTTATTTAAATTAATAACGTATAAAAGGAAAAATATTAACTTAATAGCTTTGTCAACGGGGCTTATAACTATAGTATAAAAGTGGATTAAAATATTATAAGTAGTTGTCGTTAAATTAAAGTAATTAATTATTATTTTAAAAGCTCTAAGAATTAGGAGAAAACAGTTATTCTTCTGAAAGCGGTCTACAGTAGCAGAACTTAATTAGGTCACGTGCAGTGCCAAGAGAGCAGCTGCCCGTGCCTATACGACATTATATAAACAGGGAATCGCTCCTATATATAATAGCTTAATTCGGTTAGAAGCTGTTTTATATAAATAGCTTCTTTAAAAGCCGAATTAATAATTATATATTCGGCCTTAGTCGTACTTTAAGTTATAATACTTTAGAGTTTGCTTTTTTAGCTGAATAAGTAACTCGTTAAGTAAAAG
The DNA here is from genome assembly GCA_020746875.1 of Rhexocercosporidium sp. MPI-PUGE-AT-0058. Lineage (NCBI taxonomy): Eukaryota > Fungi > Ascomycota > Leotiomycetes > Helotiales > Rhexocercosporidium > Rhexocercosporidium sp. MPI-PUGE-AT-0058. The sequence continues at coordinate 64,895 of JAGTJL010000008.1, forward strand.
CTCAAGCCGCTAGTTGATTTAACCGTACTAATATCTCTGGCGTAATCGGCGTCGTAATAGCTGCTTATATATCGACTAGAGCTTTTTTCATAAATTAGCCTTAGCTTTTTTAATCTTTTTAGGTATTTAAGCACGTTTTTAAGGGCAATTAAGTGATCGGCGCTAGGGTTCTTAGCGAATCGAGCGAGCTTTATAACCGAGTAGCAAATATCGGATTTAATAGCTAGCGTAAGAAATAAGAAGCAGCCTATAATTTGTTGATATTGATTTATTTCCTTTTTATTAGCTTGATTAGGATTAGGCTTTAGCTTGACCTTTGAATCCATTAATATATCTTTAGGCTTATAGTCGGTTATATTAAACCGCGCTAGCACTTTCTTAATATAGCTCTCTTGGCTTAGCTTTATATAATCTTTATTTAGGTTATAGTCGATATTTATATTTAAATAGTCCTTTATTAGCCTTAAATCCTTTAATTTAAAGAGCTTTTTAAGCTCTTTAATAAAGGATTTAATATTATTAACGCTTAAGCTAATTATCGCTAAGTCGTCTACGTAAATAAAGATTATAAGCTGTTGCTCCTTATTAATTAAAATGTAATTCTCGGTAATTAAGGCTTGAAAACCGAGTTTTTAAACTAAGACTTCTTTTAGCGTAATAAACTAGAGCCTAGCTAATTGTTTTAGCTCGTATAAGGCTTTATTAAGTAAGAGTAGTTTACTAGCGTATTTTTAGGCGTTTATGCCTTCGGGAGGCATTATATATAAAGTGTTTACGTTAATATTATTTTACGTAAAAGCCGAAATTATATCGACTTTCTATATAATCTAACCGTAAAAGACCGTTAAGGCAAATATAAGTCGCTAAGCTATTTATTTTACTACGCTAGTAAAAGTCTCTACGTAGTTAAGGCCGTAGAGTTGCTCGAACCCTTTAACGACGAATTTAATTTTGAATTTAAAGTAATTAAGTAATTCTTTAATTTTATATACTTATTTCGTTTTTAAAGGCTTATAAGCCTTGCTAGCGTCTTTTGGCATTATTTCCTAAGTCTTATGACTTTCTAAGGAATTAGCTTTTTTTTCTATAGCTTTTAGTTAATAGTCTTTATATAGAAAGGCTATAGTTTCTTTAAAGCTTTTAGGCTCGTAAATTTAAAAGCCTTTAGTTCGTGTAATAACGACTTTATTAGCCTTTAGCTCTTCGGGCAGCTTTATTAGCCTTTAATCGAAGTCTTCGTCGATTTTAAAGCTTATTAAAGCCATAAAAGCTAGTCTTTTAGCGTTTTTATAGACAGAGAAAGCTTCTTTTTCCTCTTCGATTAACTAGTTATTTAACTGGCGAATAGCCGTCTTAGAGCTTAAGTATATTACTAATTGATTTTCCGAAGAGTTATTAGAGTCTTTAGCGCTAGTACTAGCGTTTTTAATTACGACGTTAGGCTCCTAGCTCGAATAATCCTTTCTAGACCTTTTAATAAGCGCTTTAAGCATTTCCGGGCTAGTCGTATTAGGCCTCTTATTAGCCTTTAGCGTTTAAGGGAGCTTTTATACGAATAAGTCGGATTCGTCTTCAAAATCCGTTTTCTCGCCCTGTAATTAGTTAATAGGCGACTTTTTGCTTATATTGCTTTTATTAGGCATTTTGTCGTTAATATTATTTATTGGCTTAGTAATATCGTCGCTAGCGCCTTCCAACTTTTTAAGTGTTTCGATTATATAATCGAATTCGGTTTCTTCCGTTATATCGTCCTTAAGGATTAAATCCTCTTTAATTAAGACATTTTTAAAGCTTATAACGACTCTTTTACTCAGTAAATAAACTAAGTAATTATTAAAAGACTCAAAACCAATAAGAATACCCCTATCGGATTTATTAACTAGCTTATGAATTCTCTTATTCTCAAGTACGTAGGTTAAAGAGCCTAGTATGCGAATATAGTCGATTATTAGTAATTTACCGTATAAAGCTTTAAAAGGAGTCTTCTTTATGACGGAGTTATATAACCGATTCTTAATATAAGCTATTCCTTATAATAAGTAAGGCTATAAAAACAAAGGTAATCTCTTAGCTTTATAAACGCTAATTAGCCGCTTTATTAAGTATTTATTTAACCTTTCGGCTATTCCGTTTTAAGAAGAGGAATAAAGGCTAATATATTTATATATATACCCTTTTTGCTTATAATAATGCGTTTATTTATTAAACTTGAATTCCCCGGCGTTATCGAGCTTAAAAGCTTTAATATTCGCTATAAATTTATATTTAACGCTATTTTAACTATTAAATTAATTATTAATTATATTATAAAAGTCAATAAGTACGTTATAAGCGTCGGCTTTGAGTTTTAAGGCGTATAAATAAATAGCTTTTGATTCTTTATATATAATAGTAAGGAAATAGCGCTCTCCTTTAAGTCCTTTGACTTTAAAAGGCCCCGCAATATCGATATCGAATATAATTAAGAGTAGCGCGTCTAATATAGGCTTTTTACTGCCGATTACGTGCATTTTGCCGCTATTACAAGCGTCACAGTCGGTTAGCCTATCTTTTTGTTAAATTTTCTTTAATTTATAGCTTTTCTTAATCGTTTTAAGAATCGACTCTTTATTTATATACATTAGCCTCTTATAATAAAGGTCTAGCGGCGTATTTGAGTTTACTTAATATATTACAGGTTCGAGAGCGTTATTATCGACTTCCGCTTGAACGTAATAGGCGTTATAGTCTTATTTAGCCTGTAATTAGCCCTTTTTATATTTTAATAAAGCACCGTCCTCGGTAAAGTTAATTGACTAGCTTTTTTTAATTATTTTCCTTAAGTTTAAAAGGGTCGTTTTTAGCCCTAAAATATAGTTTACTCGTTAAATAACTACTTTTATATTATTATTACCCTTTATAGAAATATCTCCCGTGCTTAGTATCGGTAATACGTCGCCGTTAGCGATTATAACCGATTTACGAAGGGTAAGCTAATAGTTAAGTAACCATTCCTTATTAGGCGTATAATACTCGCTAGCACCGGAGTCTAGAACTAGTTTGTAATTATAAACGGTTCTAAAAGCTTAATTTATAATATTTCCTTTTAATTAATCAGAATCGGACTTGTTTAATTTCTTTATTATAGTATTTATAAAAGTACTTATAAGTAAAAGAGGTTCAAGTTGTACTTTAGGCTTTATATTTGACTTACCCTTTAGTAAGGGTAAGTCGTTTGTATATGCCTTTATAAGCTTTTTAGCCTTTATATGTTTATTAAGCGGCGTAATAATCTTAGATACGGCCATAATAGCCTTTGTAGACTTTGTTTTTAATTCGCCTTTTGACTCCTTAGCCTTTTTAAGCTTATTATTAGGCTTTTTATTCGGGTTTTCCGAATTATTAAGCCTTAGCTTAAGGTATAAGACCCAGCACGTAGACGTTATATATCTCGTAATTTTGCACTTATTGCAGTGCTTCTTATTACCGCCTTTACCGCTTTTAAACGCTTTATTAACGTTAAGGTCGGCGTTAGCGCTTATACGAGCTTCTTTCGAAATTAAATTATTAATTAAACCGTTAATATTAATATTCTTAAGATTACTTAACATTTTCTTATATTTACGAGACGAAAAGGCGTTAAAAGAGCTCGGTAAGCCTTTTAATATTAGGCTAGTAATTACGGGCTTTGGAATCTCGCAGTCTAGTTGTTTTAAATATATGGCGCTTAATTGGATTACGCTAGTATATTCGTTTATACTCTTATAAAAACTGTAATTAAAATCGACGATTTAATTTATATAACGGCCGACTAGCTTAAGCGTTAATTAGCCGAAAATAAATTAAATAGCGTTCTATAGCTTTTTAGCCGTATTTTTGTCTTTAAATCGCTTTTGATTCTCTAGCGATATAATCGACTTTAGCGCCCTTAGCGCTTTTTGGCTTTGCGTCTTAAAGTAGTCTAGCTTTTCGTAATATTTTACGGCTAGCTTATAAGAATAAGGAGCTAATACGGTTTTACCTCCTTCGGTACCCCTAGCGTAATACAAAGATTAGTCCGGAGGCAAAGTTTTGCCGGAAATATAAGGCATATAGCCGTTAATTTCTAAGAATAAGCTAGCGGGGTTATTTACTTAATATAATTAGACTTCCTTACTAGCTTTTCTCTTTTAAAGGCAGTAGCAGTCATTTTAAGCTTGTCTCGATTGAGTTTAGCTTTGATTCCTTTAGGCGATTATCACTTATAGTGATTTATTAGACTATTTTAGTCTTAGACTTTATTTAAGTCTTTATAACCTCATAATAAGGCTACCCTCCTTGATTTAATATGCCCTAAATCGATTTAAAATCGATTAATTAAAGTAAAAAAGCCTTGCTAAGGACTTATTATTACCTTACCGAGGGTTTCGCTTAGCTAATGTTATAACAGGGTTCCCAGCGGGTCTGCTTAGGCTCTTATTACAACGCTAGCGCCACTACTAGCTTGGTTTTTCTCATAGGAATTAGTAAGCTTAACTAGCTGTAACCCTCTCTGAGAATGGCTTTTTATATAACTAGAAAAGCCTAAAAACTACTGTAATTTGTACTAGACTAGTGACGATTCGGACAGCTACTCTATAATATAAGCCACGCTAGCACGCTACTTATAGCCACTACTAGCGCCGTAAAAGGTATAAGCGCCTAGAAATAAGAAATTTATTATAAGACTTAAAACCGCAATTAAGGTAGTTACGCGCGCTTATAACGTCTAAGGACCGCTAGGTTATGATTTCCCTAGGGTTTAGTCTTAGGTTTAAAGGCCTCGGGTCCGTAATTCGTCCTAATCGGGTTAATAAGGGCTTAAAGGGGTCTAGCTTACTTTAGTTAAGAGAAGCTAGTATGGCTTTATCGACAAGCGTTTGAACGGAAGCAGCCGAAGCGGTATTAGCCGAGAAAGCTCAGCTAGTCGTCTCGATCGGGAAGTTGTGTCGCAGGTAATTAATATTATTGGCTGCCTTAGCGAATTGCCGAATTGCTATTATGTGAGATTAGGCGAGCCAATCAGAATGAGGAAGCGCAATAGGTGAGGACACGTGATTAAAGAGAGAGAATTGCTTGCTTACTTGCTTAAAGAGCTAAAAGAGCTCTTCGGTAGTTATATATAAAATAATAGCTTTTTTAAAAGCTTTTACGACTACGTAATTAATTACGTCGCTTATACGAGCTACGTAATTAAATACAAGCGTAATTTCCCGGAATACGAAGGTAATTTCCGGGCCGCGTAAGCAGTGGAAACTCCTTCGGCTATTCTAGGGTAGAATCGGCACGAGTTACCGAAGTCAAATCCAACAGCTACTTTAAGGAAAAGTAATATTATAATGAGACTACGGTACTTACCGCGTTTATTTTAATAAAATACTTTATTTATAATATTTTTCTTTATAATTGCCGTAACCTACCTTTTAACGACGAATTAATAAATTACTTTAATTAACTTAAAGGCTTTATACAAGACTATTCTGTTAAATAGTCCTTTAAGAGAATCGGCAAATATATCCCTTATAGCGCCGGCCTAAATTAATTCAATAATTCCAGCGAATACTTATTATTATTAGATTTTATTCATAGTAATAATAATAATCCGGAATATAACTTAAGAAGTAATAAATAAAGTAACGGCAATAATAATAAGCAAAATAATATAAATAATATTAACGGGAATAGTATAAATAATAATAAAAAAGATAATACAAATAATAATACGGAAGATAATATAAGTAATAATAAAAATAATGCTTTTTTTAACTTAAATATAAATGCCGCAATCCTTTAAGCTTATTATAATAATTTGTAATTATATAAGTTATATCTCTTTCCTTAAATTATATCTTATATAAAATTATATTATAAGTTAAGTAAAAAGTTAAAGATTAGTTCTTATAGTTTAAAAAGACTAAAACGGAACCTTTTTTATAAAAAGAATTAAAAGTTCGACAATCGTTTTAATAGTTTAAGGAGACTAAAAAGGAACTTTTCTTTAAATTAGGAAGTAAATAATAATAAAATCACAAGTTCTAGCACGGCTCGAATATATAAATAATTATTACTTTATTTTGTCTTTATTTAAATATTATTATTATAAAAGTACGTATATATAAATAAATATGCTTTCGAAGTATATAATATTTTAAAATCGGAATATATTGAATTAAATACCTCGCTTTAATTCCGTATATTAATAGTCTTTTAAGATATATAATATTTTTAAAGGAAATAGCTTAAATAAATACACTTTAGATTAAATCTTTATTTTCGAACATTTCCTTAGTTTTTATTAATTACGAAATCCCTTATACTTACCGCTATTCGCTTATTTACTCTTTAATTAAAAGTTTTATTTTATTTTTATTATTAACATCCGATTATTATATTATGAAATCTGGCCGCTAGTAATTATCTCACCTACTTACTCGAATATTATAATATTTAATTAGCTTTAACTATATTTAACGGCGCTGTAATATAATATCTATCGGTCGCCTTGCCGGGGGTCGAATACTTTATAAAACTTCCGCCGCGTTTAATAGCATAAAAACCCCGTAATAATAAAGAATATTTTAATATATACTCTTATATTATAATGTCGTTTAACCTTATTTATTGAATTCCTCTAAGCCTAATATTAAATATAATTAGCGAAATATAACTGTAATTACCTTCTTTTCTTTTATTTTATATATTATACTTAAGTTGTTTTAAATATTAATCTCTTATATACTTAAATAAATATTTATTAATATTTAATAAAAGTATATATATATTAAGATTAAAATGAAGTTAACTTAAGCGAAGAACTCTTTTAGTTACTACTTATTTAGCGTATTTTACTTTAAGGGTTCGAAAACATTAAAATATTATTTTAAGATTATTAAAATCGAGTTTAATATCTTTTCGAAAGTAATATTCTTATATTACGTTCTTTTTATAAATTCGAAAAAGGACTCGTTTTCTTAATTTTATTACTTTCTTAGTCTTTATTAATACTTTCTTTTAATTATTACTTAATATTCTCGTAAATAAAAGAATTTAAGACTATAATCCCGTGACCTTTATTACCGCGTATTATGAATAATATTATATTTATAATTTCATTATTTAAGTACGCTATTAAATTCTTAAGCTAATCTTATTATTTCCGTCTTAACGTATTTTTACCGTACGCCTTCTCCACGTTAAGTGTAAACGAATTCCCGCCTTTAACTCAAATGCGTTTTACTTAATATAATACTAAATATCCCCGCGGAATTAGTGCCGTAAACTAAGGTATGCCGATGCTTAAACGCAACACTCGTATTAATACCGGTAGAATCGTACTTATAAATAATAGTTTATTTAATCTAGTCTTTAGGCTTTTACTTTAAATAAGATTAATTGCCTTACTAAAGCTTTTATTATCTTCCGTTAAATTTATTAATCCCTTCACCGGCAATTTAGCCGCCTTTTTGCTTATAAACGACTTCGGCGGCGCCGACTTTATTAAATTTATAACTTCTTTTATCGACACGTTTCTCGCCTTTTTCTTTATTAAATACTCCGAAGTAGTTATAAGAGCCTTTCTTTTAATGATTTTTAAAGGCATTTTATAAAATAATATAAATTATTAAAAGGGGTCTGAAAATTTAAATATCTTTTAATAACTTAAGGAAAAAAATTAAAAAAAAAGTTTTAAGTAATAGACTTTATATTAAATATTTATTAGTTTATAATTGCTTTTCCTGTTATTTTTATTATATGTCCTTTTTACTAGCTATTAGGCTTTATGTATTAACCCGCGATATATTACCCTAGTCTTACTTATTAATTATAAACTTTTAATAATAGCTCCTCGACTGCCTTATGCGCCTTCTTTACTTTCGCTTTGCCTCCTCTTACCTTAAAACCTTTGGCTTAATCCTTTTATTAGTTATTATAATGTTATTTAACCTTAAGTAAAATAATATTAAAACAAAATTAATAATTATTTTTAAAAATAATATAAATTTACTTTTTAATTAAGAAATTATATATAAATTAGCAGCGATCTCTTACTTATATTATGTTCTTGGCAATGGCTACTCGCATTAGCTATTTATAAGAAATAATAAAAAGTAATTTAAATAACTTACTTTCCTTTTGATTTCCTTATTAATTAATATTAAACTTACTTAAAAGTTAAACTTTTCGTCTTACGTTTATGACCTACTCGTCGGTTTCCTGACTTTTTTTGGAAAATTACCGACCTGCGCCAACAGGTCGGAACTACTAACTTCGATATACCAGCAACTTCGACACGACCTTTTCAACTTATTTAATTACTTTAAAAATCCAATTCTAGTTCGTTTGACTTAATTTTTTCATAAAAAAATGCGCCGTAGTTAAAAGCATAATTATTATATGAATACATTAGGACTAGGGCTAATTAATCATGCGTTGTTTTAAACTGAATATAGGTTTCGGGTGCAGATTTGGCAGGTCTTGGCGCCTCGGCACGTCCCGCAGTTCATTAATAGGGGTGCAAATCTTCCCCTCTTATAAGTAAAAACGCGATTTATCCTACTTATATATACACGATTCAATCCAGACCACGAATTACGCTTACTATAACTAAATCTACGCCTTAAATCAAGCATAGAGGGTCTAAAAATAGCAAGAAGAAGTCTTCATTAAATATTAAGATTGCTCGCATACGGAAGATGCCCAAATATAAGACCCCCGCTTATATAAGCCAGAAAGCTAGGATTTAGGCTGCTTTAGCGGCATATGAGAGCCCCAAGGATACCGATATTACTAGTCTACGTATCGCCGCTAGCGTTTTTCGTGGAGTTAGTTACTCTACGTTAAATAATCGTTACAAGAAGAGCGATATTTCAAAGACGTTAGCTGAGAATAGGAGTCATAATAAGAAGTTGAATGAGGCTTAAGAGGCGTCTCTAATATGGTATATTAATACTGCTATTGAGAGAGGCTTTCCTATGAGATATAATATAATTATTGCCGCCGCAATTATAATATTGAGTCTCTCTATAAAAATATTTCAGCGAATTGGATAAAATTGGGCTAGAAGATGGGTAAACAGAATAAACGTTACTGGCCGATATCATGCTTTACGGATTACTTTAATAGACTAAAAGCGTAAGGATTATATAACGACTAAAGATATTACTAGTTGCTTTGAGAAGTTAATTATAGTAATAGCTAAATACTCAATATATTAGAAAGATATCTTTAATATGGACGAAATTGGCTTCAGGGTCGGGTGTATCAGTAGTCGGTTATTACGCATAAGAATATTTAAAAGGTACGTTTTACTACTAAAAAACCGCTTATCCTGATAACTGAGTGCGTATTAACTGTTTCTAAGTTTTTACCCGTGACCCTGTCGATCGCGAGTCTGTGTTAATCATTAAGTGTATCTCTGCTGCTGGCTACGCCATTGATTACTACATTATTATGCCGGGGGCTGTCTACCTTAAGAAGATATTTAATAATAACCTACTATCAGGCACAAAGATCTCTTGTAATGAAAAAGGGTACTCAAGTGACGAGCTCGCATTAGAGTGGCTCAAATACTTTAATTAATAAACTAAAAGCCGGTAATAAGGCTCTTGACGTCTCTTAATATTTGACGGCTATAATAGCCATATGACTTATGAGTTTATCTCTAGGTGTAAACAACTAAAGATTATACTTTTCTGTTTAATTGCTCACTTAATATATACCATATAACCACTCGACGTTGCTTGTTTCCAGTCTAAAAAGCACTAGCATAGCCGAGCAATTAAAAATAGAATTAGAGACGGCTGTAACTCTTTTATTAAATACACTTTTCTTTAATTATTTAATTAGATCAGAGCTAAAACCTTTAAGAACGAGACGATTCAGTTAACTTTTAAGCGTACCAATATATGGCTATTGAACGCGGATGTTATTATTAAAGCTTTTAAGCTTATTTAAGATACTCAAATAGGCAATAAAGACACCGGTAGACGAGTGTATAATCATACCCTAAGTAATCCAGCTACGGCAATTAATATTCCTATATCCAACGAGCCTATGCTACGTTAGATACTAGCTAATAACGAGTTCTGGGAGGCCGAAACAGCGTCAGACAAAGAATACGATTATATCCCGTGGACTCAGAATGATGGAGCTTTCGACGATGAGCCAGAAGACGGAATGGAGCTTCCATAACTTTTACGTAACGGGAATGTCGATATTACAGACGATCTAATAGCTTCATTAGCAAGCTCTTATATCGACGAAATACTTAATAGTCAAGAATCAATGGAAGTGGAACCTTTGCAACTTAGAGGCGTGGAAGACTACGAGAACTATAATACGGCGGATGATCCTCGTTAGTACAGAAAGACGCCATTTTTTAGTACTCCATATGAAGCTAAAGGAATCAACGCACACGCCGAATTTCTTAAGACTTACGAAGATATATTATCGTCTCTATCAAGGCGACTCTCTAATAAGAAGTTCCGTAAAGGCAGTACAATCAGTGCGATTATAGCCGACGCCGCGCGCCAAGAGCTTACTTTAACCGTTCCAAATAATACTTAAGGCAGCAATTCCCTTGTACTAAATAACGAAGATAGTGCTAAGAGAGTGAAACCTCGCAGTGAGGGCCGCGTAATCTCCTCTAGAGAAGGGTTGCGAATCATCGGCGAAAGGAATAATACTGCCCAGGAGTCTAAACTTACGAAGCTTCAAAGAGAGGCGAATATTACGAGAAATATATTAAAGTTAGAAGAAGAGAGAATTGCTAAAGCTTTAGCTCGACAGCAAAAGAAGGAAGAGAAAGAAGCAGCGAAAGTTCAAAAAAAGATAGAAAAGGCACGCATCCGAGAGAAGAAAGCTCAGGCCAAAATACAATATAAACTCGACAAGGCCATAAAGTTACAAGCGTTAATTAGTACTGAAAAGAAGCCTAAAGGTCGGAAACCGACTATAATTAAGGAGGAAGAGGCCATATAACAAGAGCCTATAATTATAGCCGCATCCCAAAGACCAATTCGCGCCAGGAGATCCATACAAAAAGCGATTAAGATACCTAGCGGCATAGAGTAAGAAGATAGCAGTAATATTAAGAGCCTCTTAAAGTCAAATTCGCCCGCTGATTCCGATTCCGACGTTAATTTAAGTAATAATAATAGTAGTAGGCTTATAGACTACGATGATTACAATTGAAGGGTATCTAAGTTAGTATTAAATGCGGAGTATATTAGATTATATAAGCGAGAATGCCCGAAACCCTTATTTTTAACACAACTACTTATTTTCTATTACCAAACGTTATACGATTATTATATAAATCTCGGAATCGATTAGAATAGGTATAATTCGTATATTATAAGGATCTTTTTTATTAAAATCTATAATAGGGCTGAAAAGTTAAACGTAGAAGTTAATATTTTCCGTGTTTTTTGCCCTATAGCACCTCAAATTTTCGCTTAGTCGATTTAATCACGATGCACTATGCGAATCAAATGACGTCATCTAAAGTGCCAATTATATAGAATTTTGTTCCGGATTTAATAGTCTAACTCTTAAGTCAATCGTATTAGTAATAAAAAAGTTATTCCTTAATTAAGTCATCGTGTCGAAGTTACTGGTATGTCGAAGTTGGTAATTCCGACCTGCTAGCGCAGGTCGGTTTTTTTTTTCAATAATACTCAGGGAACCGACGAGTATCGATTTCTAACGATTTCTTATTATTTATTTTATATAATTATAATTACCTCTTTTTATTTTATTTTATAATAAATATAGCCGTTTATAATAGCTACACGCGACACTTAAGGAAATTATCTTACGGCTTTAACATCTCAGCCTCTTTATATAATTTTATAAAGTCCTTATTTAATAACTTTATCTTCTTATAATCGCGTACTCTCGCTTTAAAGCGCTCTCGAGTGACGTTTTAATATAATAATTTTATTAATCTTTTAATATTTATATATATATTATAAAAGAAATCCCACTCGCTTATTACCTTTTCTTCTTTATTTATAATTAAATGCTATTGCCGGTGGATCTCGTTAAAGTCCTTATTAAGTTTTTTATTCGTTTTAAAACGACTAAAATCATTTTAATAATCTAGCGTTATTTTTATTTTAAATACGTATTCCTCTTCGAATATTTCTATAAGAAGGCGGGGTTAATATTATTAAGCAATTACACTTAAATTCGACACGATTTAAAGCGGTAGTGTTTGTAATTAAATATTAATTACTTATTAATTATTTACTATCCCTCGTCAGTTATTTACTTTCTTTTTAAAAGTTTATTTCTTATTTATTTTATATATATCTCTTAATAATTAGACTTTTCTCTTATTCCGTAAGCTTAAATTCAAATTCGCCGTTTCCCGCAGCGGATATTATAATAGGTTTTTAATTAACTCCGCTTTTATTTATACTTTATAACGTCTTTTGTTCGTCGAGATTTTATTATTTATATTGCCTTTCTCGCTATAGAGAACTCGCTTCTTTAATATTATATTAAGTTTTATTTTTTAAATATATTATTATTTTATTACGTTAAATACTTCCCGGTTTATTATAAATAAATTAAAAAAGAAGCACAGATAGCCGTGCCCTCCCCGAGAAATAGCTTACTCTCTCCTTTCGCCATTATTAATTAATAATTAATCGACTTCCGGAAAAACCCTTGGCCTAATAGTTATTTTAACGTAAGGCTTATGTATAAATTAATTTTATATAGGTCCGCAGCCCCGCCTTAGTAGTTCTTACTTTTAAGTTATATTTTATTTTTTAATGTCTTTCTACGGCAAGGACTAAAACGCGCGTTTATATATTATTATATAAGTAATAGCCCATCTCGCCATAGTATTTTGCGATAAATGTTAACCTTTTTAATTAATATATAATATCCGTTAATATTAAGGTTTAAAGCTTAAGGCCCTAGAGTTATTATACCGATTCTTCGCCTTCCGTATGATATCTTTTATTTACCTTACTTAGCCTTACTAACTTTATAAGTAATTTTTAAAGCTTTTATCGTAGGAATCCAACTCTTTCGCTAAAAAAGGCTTCTTTTAATTAAAAAAGTTAAATTCTTAACTCGTTGTTTTTATTTATTAATTAACTTTCTTTTAAATTGCCTAAGAATATAAAGATATTTCGAAACTTCTAGATAATTTTATTATTTTCTTTTAAATTATTAATAAAAATATATAAATTATAATAAATACGAAAATCTTCTTTTAATTTTTTAATTTAGTTTTATATAATAACTTTATAAATTTTTTTTTAAGAGTCTGTGTCGCCAGCCCTTTCCGTCCAGCCCTTGCCTCTATAAGTAATAATATAAAGCGGCTATTTATAATAAAAAACACATTTAGAGCTTATATTAATCTTAAATCTTTTAATAAAGCCACTGCCAGAATAAGCCGTCGTGCCCTTAATATTCCTCTTTTTTAAACTCCTCTGTCTCGCTTTACTTTCGGAATTACGTTTTTAATAAAACCTTTTTTAATAAACTTAATATATAAATAATTTTCGCTGCTTACGTCTTTATTTTTCCTTTAGCGTAACTCACCTCTTTAAAAGCCGCCTTATAATAAGTTTTCGATTAAAAAGTCCTTATCTTTTCTTAAGTCATTCCTTAATAAGTTTTATAATAAAAAGTTATTATCTTTTTTTAAGTTATTAAGTAAAAGGCCGCCACCTTTTTATAAGCTCTTTATTAAGTACTTCTTTAATAAGAACCTCTTTAGTAAAAACTCACCGTCTTTTATCTACTTAATCCTCTGCCACCCCACCTACTTTTTATTAAACACTTTTACTCGAAGTCTTAGCTAGGCAGAAAACAATCGAAAGCGTAATATATTTAATAAAAAAAATCGGTTTAAGGAAGAAGTAGCGTTACTTATATTACGCAAGCGAAGTAAGAAATAAATATATATTTTAAGTCCTTATAAATAAGAATATTATTAAGGGAATTTATAATTTTATTTAAAAATTAATAAAGAATTGTAAAAGTTAAAAATAATTTTAAAAGTATTATATTTAAATTCGATTTACCGAGTTATAAGAATAATAATATTAAGTAAGGGAAAATATAGGTACTATATAGGCGTGCGCTTAATTAATAATAAAAAAATAATAAAAGCTATGTATACGTAATTTACTATTCCGTTATTTGTTAGCTAATTATAAACGGTTTTTAATTTGCCGTTTTTAAAGCCTAAAACCCTAGCTTAAATTAATAATATTTTATATACTTTTCTTATTGTAATAAATCGCTCTCGTAATATATTTTAAAGTGAAACTTAAAAACTTTAATTTTTTTCTTTTCGTTTATACTTATCTTTATTATTAGCGGGCTATCGACTAGAACGTAAAAAGGAAAGAGTATACTCGCCGAAATCTTGGCTTTCTTATAGTATTTAATTAAACCCCAGTTATTATATCGCTTCTTTTCTCGATTGCAGGCGAGGTAATTTTACCTTCCTCGGTTAGAGCTGGAATTAGTGCCTTATAAGGACGGAAGAGTTTTATAAGCGATTTTAATAATATAAAAATAACTTTTAAAATCTTTTTTCTTTTTAATATCGATTAATAAAAAACTTTATTAGCGATTTCGTATACCGGCTTTAATTTAAAGATAATTTTTTATAGGATTGAGAAAACCTTAGCTATTCGACTACCTCTTTATACGTATAACCTATAAGGTATTAATAATAATAACTTTTTAAGTAATAATACCCTTGCGCTTATTTATTTTTAGACTTAAATAATAATAATATTAAAACCCTTTTATTGAACTCTTTTATTATACTCGTAATTTCTTATCTTATTTAGCATATATTTACTAGCTGTTTTGAATTTATTAAGTCCAGCTTTAATGTAAGATACGCCGTTATTAAGTTTTTATAGCTTTAACTTTTATTAAGTTTATATCTTTTATTTAATAAAAAGTTAATAATATTCAGTTCGCGCTTATATATAGTTTTACGTAAAATAAACTAAGTCTTGAATAGCCGTATAATCTTAATATGCCTTATATAATACGTATAAATAAATATTAAATTAACTTTTGCTTATTATATCCCGGCTAATAATTTAAAGAATTCCCTTATTATTATTAAAGAATTAGGGTTCGTTAATAGGGTTTTTGCTTTTACAATAAGTCTAATATTAATATTATTTACATTAGCGGTGTTATAAAAGCCGAAGAGCCTCAAGAGTCTTTAGTAAGTATTCGGGCCTATAACCTCCTTAAAAAAGAAATTAATAATTTTAATAGCTAGCTTTAGCTCGAATCGAGTATTTTATATGCTTAGATTTTTTAAGGTCTTAAGGCGTATACCTTAAATCTTTTCGTAGAATTATTATATCCTCGATTATAAAATAAATACTAATAAATCTTCTGAGAATGCTTACGTTAATAGCTTAAGTTCCGTCTTCTTTTGAGGTCGTTTAAGAATAGCGATATTATTACTTAAATTACTTACGGAATATTAATTATTTTCGCCTTTTATTTTATTTCCTTCTTTATTATTTATAAATTAATTTAACAATATATTATTTTTTAATATCCGACTTATTATATTATTAATTATTATAATAGCTACGCCTTACGTTTTCTTAAAATTAATATTTAGACTCGCTATAAAACTTATTAAAGTATTTGATTCCTTAATCGGATGTTTCTCTTCTGCTGCTATTATTTTTAAGCCTATAATACTCGCGAGGATAAGCATTGTTGGATTTGACTTCGGTAACTCGTGCCGATTCTACCCTGGAATAGCCGAAGGAGTTTCCACTGCTTACGCGGCCCGGAAATTACCTTCGTATTCCGGGAAATTACGCTCGTATTTAATTACGTAGCTCGTATAAGCTACGTAATCAGTTACGTAGTCGTAGAAGCTTTTAAAGAAGCTATTATTTTGTATATAACTACCGAAGAGCTCTTCTAGCTCTTCAAGCAAGCAAGCAAGCAAGCAATCAATTATACTTTGTCTTTGATCACGTGTCCTCACCTACTGCGCTTCCTCATTCCTGATTGGCTCGCCTATTCTCACACTCTTAACGTTGATCGTAGAGCTCTTGAACCACTAAAAACCTACTCCATATCTGTCCGATAATTAAGAGCCATATTTGTCTTTATAAGTTACTTTTAATATATACAGATTTCGAGCTTTAATTAAGCTTATTTAATTCTAATTTTACGATCTTCGTTTCCTTTCCTTACGCTTAAACCTTAATACCTCTTTTAACGCAATCATTAAGATGTTATCGCACGACAGTCTTAACAGTTTTAACGTAAATATTATATACTTAAAGCTTAAAGACTTCTTATTATAAATAAATCATTTAATTTTTAGCGCTTAAATGCTCGGACTCTAGCTTTTCGTTAATTTAAATACTTTAAATATAAAAACACTAATTAAAATTATTAATAAAAATCCACGGACCGCCGAGTAAATCGCTTAATAAAAGAATAATCTTATTAAATTAAATTATATAATAAAGACGAACAAATATAACGAATAATTTTAGAAATAGGCGCTCTATCGTCACGTAATAATTACGTTTTCTTTAAACTAAATAATTATAAGCTTTAACGCTTTTATTGCCTTTTTTCTTATTCGACCGTACGAGCTTATTAAGATAACCGCAGAATTTTATTAAAAGGAAGCCGAGGCCGAAGCTAAAGCGTATATTATAAAGTGCGTAATATAATAACCACGAACCACGGTATACTTTAAGCTTTATAAATAAATTAAGAAAACTATAAGCCGTTAATATTTTAATATAGCTATTATATAGCTTATCGCTAAGAAAAGAGCTAATATTTAAGCACTAGTTCGCACGCTTAAGACAGTTTTATATTAAACGAATATAACGATTTAAACGATAACTTATTAAGATTACTTATAATCTTTAAATATAAAGAACGTCCGAAACCCAAAGGTCTAAATTATGTAATATTAAAAGTTAATTTATAAAAGAAACTTATATTATATGCCGGAAGTGCTCGGCACTCTTAGTATTAACTTTTTCTTAATTACAGTTAATAACTTTAATAGCTTATAAGCTTAAAAATACTTTTTTAAGACTAAGGAAGCCGACGAGCTCGGGATACCTCTTAAATACTCCTTAAAATAACTCGCACAATTGTTTTATTTTAATTAAGCCGATCGCTAGTATTAATAATTTGTCGGTAAAAAATTAAAGCATAATTATTTCTTTATTCTTAGTTTACGCTTTAATAATAATAAAATACCCGACTCGGAAGCTTTTAATTTATATAATAAAAGATTAAACTGATTTAAAATAAAAATAAACTTATAAAAAAGATATATTTATACTTAAAGGACAAAACTTATTATTAGTCTCCCTTAAATTATACTCGTTTTTAAATAATAGTTTATAGAAAAGTATTTATTAAATATTAAAATGAAATAGCTTATTTAAAACTAAAAATAAATAATTAATATTATAATAAAATCCGGCAGCGGTTTACTACGTTATAATAAAAAGCTCTTCGCAGGCAAATGAGCTCGGATAAGCTTTTCTTTTAATTAATAAAAGATCTCCTAGCGAAATTAAATAAATAAGGATTTAATAAATTAAATAAGAAAAAGTCTACTTTTCCCGGAAACTTATTAAATAAAAAAAGAATAAATAAGACTTACGCGCACTTAATGCTCTTACTTAATCTAGCCGATCATTTAATTGCGGGTATATATTCCTTTTAAAATTCACTTCATCTTTTATTAGACTTTATTTTATTAAATAATTATAAAGCGATTAATTTAATTAATAATCGTTTAATATTATTAAAAGGATCTTTTATAAAATCTACTTCTAAGGATTTAATTAAGTATAAGAGCTCTTGATTACTTATTATTAAACGCGGAATTCGAATCATAAAAGAAGTCCTTAAAGGTTTAAATAAAGAATTATTTAATCTTACGCTTTACGACGTCGTAATTATAAAAAACTTTTATATTAATATTATTTTTAAAGCTTGTCTTTATAAGATTAATTTTTAGTTTTATAATATAAACTACACTTTAAGATGGAATAAGAAAGGCTTATTAATTAGTAAATATTATATAATACGATAGTTAAAGCGTAAATAAAACTTCTTTTTTTTTTAAATATAAATTACGTTTAATTTATTTTCTGAGCTTTTATAATATATTCTTAAGCGTTATAAAAATTATAATATTTTTAACGCTTTTTAAAAAAATAAATAAGCTATATAAATTATTTAAAGATTATAAGTATTTTAGAACAGACTCGGAGCGTATTTAATATCTACGAATAAGTCATTTAAGCCCAAATGCTTTAAGGAAATTAATAAGCACGGCAAGAAATATTAAAATTATTAAAATAATAAAGAGGATTAAGTACAAGTAATATATTTTAATTTATATTATTTAAGTAATCTTTAAACGTTTATTAAAAAAGAAATCCCTTAAATTATTTTAAAAAATCACTTAGGATTTATTTAATTATTAAAAATACTAAAGTAATTATTCTTAGCTTTTCGTATTTAAATGCGAGTATAGCGGCTTACTCGTTAGTTATGTACTATAAACAAAAGAGCACGATAAAATATTTTAATATATTAAGAACTTTAAAGCTTAAGTTTAAAAGTAATTTAAACTCTTAATATATAAATTTAAATATAATTAAGAGAAAGCAGTTATTATAATTCGAGGATTTACGAAATATAAAAGATAGGCTAATAAGCTTAGAATTAATCTCGAGCTCTTATTAACGGCAATTTATAAGCTAAATAGCGGAGCCGAAAGAGCTGGTTAAGAAGTAATTAATAAAGGCATTAAAATAAAACTATTAGTCAATCTCTTAGTAAATCTAAGTATTAAATATGCACTCGTAGGGATTTATTTATATAATAAAAGCCTAAGGCGAGCAAATGATTAGTTATTACTTATTAAAGTTAACGATAAATGGTTTTAGAATTATTTTTAATAATATGACTTAGCGCTTATTATAAGACTTATTATAAAATTTAAATTAAATTAAAATAAGATCTATATATATAATTATAAAACGTACTTATTAATAATAAAAAAAGCCAAAGGATAAGATAAAAAAGCGTTTAAAACAATTATACGTATATATATTAAATATCTTATAAGTTTTCACGCTTTTAATATTTATAAAATTTAAGTATTACGTCTTAACAGAATAATTATTACGCGTAATATACGCTTTAACGAAAATAGCTTTTATATTACTTTAAGTGAAAAAGCAAAGATTACAGTTTAAGAAACCTAGTTTATTTATAATCTTATTAAAGAAAATAAGTTTATTATAAATTAAGCTAAAATCATTAAGAATATTATTAAAAATATAATTATCGAAGAAAATAATATAAATCTTTTAAGTGAAAACTTACTTTAATTATATATTAAACGAATTTAAAAATTAATTAAAAGCTTTAAAAGTTAGAACTTAAAAGTAAAAGAGTATATTAATAGCTCGAGTATAATAAATAAACTTTTAACTCCGGAATATACTTTTGCTTTAAAAGGCCCTTTTAAATAAAATAAGGAATTAAGAAAAAGTATATTAAATTAAAAATTTACTTTAAGTATAAAATAAGACTTAAAGGCATTCGACTCGCGTAAGAGTATATAACTCACTAATCGAGATTCGAATATATTATAAGATTAAGCGCGGGATCCGCCTTAATTATTACGTATTAAGATTTAAATACCGTCGAAACCTTAATTATAAAAAGAGATTCCGGTAATGATTTTAATACCGTATTCTTAAATTAAAGTATAGAATACTTAAACGACGGAAATAAGATAAGTAAAAATAATACGCTTTTAAACTATAACGAAAGAAGCTTAATTAAAATTAAATATATTTATTAAAAGCTCGGCAAAAGTAAAGAAGCTAATTAAAAATAAAAAGAAAAGAAGAAGATTATAAAAGGATTAAAGTAATAAAATATTTATAATATTTATAGCTTTTTTTTTTTTAAATAAATACGCTTTAATAAAGGCAACCTTAAGCTCGGGAGTAAGCTTAATCTCGGATGTAATTAAATCCTCGATTAATATAATAATCTTTAGTCCGAAATTAATTAAATACTTTAAGAGCTTATGCTTAATTAATATATATTATTAAAAAAGCAAAATAATCTTCGAGATTTAACGAAAATTATATATTATATAATTATAATAATAATTTAATCGAGCCGCTAATTATTAAAAAAGAAGATCTCACTTTTAAAAATCAAAATCTAAAATCTTTTACTTAAATTAAAATAATAAAGCAATCTTAAGAATTATTTAATAAAAAAATAATTTAAAGAAAATATAAGCTTAAAAATAAAGATAATAAATAAATAAAGTTATTAAACTTTAGAAATATTTAATTTAAGTATTATCCCGCTTATATAAGTCTTTTAGTATAAGCCAGATTTAAAAAGATATATTTTAAAATATAAATCTCGAATTATTATACAAAGTAATCTTTAAAGTAAATTAATAATCGTTTTTATATACGCTAGTACGCTCTTAATTAAATCCTTCTGAATCGCTATAGCGCTCGCAGCTTATTTTAACTTAAAAATCAAATGCTTTAACGTAATTAATACGTTTATTAACGCTTTTTAAAATATAAACGGCAAAACCGTATATTATAAATTCCTTCTAAGTTTTAATAAGCTTAAATATATATTACAAATTAATTACGTTTTCTACGGAATACGTGACTCTTCGTACTTATAATATAAGTATATTAATAAAACGTTAATAGATTTGAGGTTAATTCTATACTTAAAGGAACCGTATATATTTATAAACCCTACTTATAAAATCTTTATTCTCTTTTATATAGATAATATTTAAGTATTTTATTACCGAAACGACTTAAAGCTCGGATAAGATTTTATTAAGCGTATAATATGTATAATCTTAGAGATATTAAACAATTCTTAAAAATTAAAATAATGCGCGATAAAAAGCGTAAGATTATCTCTTTAATTTATAGCTAATATATAAAGAAGATTACTCGAAAGTTTGAGCAAGTTAATAAGAAGTATCTTACAATACCGCTTCTTTAAATTAATCTTATTAAATATAAAGAATAAGCTTTAAAAAAACATATTAAAGCTTATTAAAAAAGAATTAAGTCGGTATTATATATAGCAATCGTTATAAAACTAGACGTAGCTTTTACAATCGCTTAGCTCTTATAATTCGTAACAAATCTTAATCTAAAGCATTTTATAATTATATATTAACTTATTCGTTATTTATTTAATACGCGCTTTTTAAGAATTATATACGGAAGTAATTAAAAGAGAGCGCTTTATATTACTTTAAATATATCTTTTATAAATAACGTCGAAACTCGGAAGTTATCTTAAGATTATATAATCTTATTATTTAATAAGCTAATGATTTAAAAAGTATTAAAGCAATTTATAATTACCACGTCGACTACTAAAGCGGAATTATTAATATTAAAGTATATCGGAAAAAAAGCTATAGATTTTTAATAATTCTTTTAAAACTTAGCTTTTAATATTAATAAGACTTAAGAAATCTTTTATAATAATTAATAAATAATTAAATTAATTGTAAATAATATTAAAAGAATTATTATTAAGCTTTACTATATAAATATTTAAAATATATAATTTAAACAAGAGTATATTCGTAGATTATTTAAAATAATATATCTTTCAATTATTAATATACTTACTGATAAGCTGTCAGGAGTGGAATCTAGTATAAGGAGGGGCGGGGGTTCTACGGAAGGTTTGCAGGCTTGGCACAGATCACGTGTTAATATTTTTATTTATTTACTTTAGAGGGGAGTAGAGAGGATTTAAAAGGCTAGAGATTAGTCTAAATTATAATTAATATACTTTAAACGTTTTAAATAATAATTCCCTATTATTTAAACCTTATATTTTAATCTCTTTACTTATATAGAGATAGTTCGTTACTTATTCGAAGCCTTTATAAAACAATTATAATAGCTGAAAATAAAAAGAAGATAGCTTTAGCGGCAAAGGGGATATTACGATTACCCTTACCTTATTTTATTAATTAACTATTAAATACCCTTCGAAATGACCCTAAAGATAGTTCGCCTACGCGTAGTAAGCAGTTCTAGCACTTTGACAAAGGTTTAGAGGGTCTTACGGATGACGACGAAGGGGGCTTAAATATTAAAAAAGTTATTAAAGTTAAGCGACGACAAATCTTAGAAATTTAAGTATAAATTAAGCAAAAGAAAGAGGAGAAAGTAATTTAGAACTGAATCGAAGAGTTAAAGGAAGTAGTGCGGGAGCGAGAGGACTTAGAGAGAGAGTTAGTAGACATAATATAAAGAAAATAAGAAGAGGAGGAAGGTAAAAAATATATAAATAAAGGAAAGTGTCGACGCGTAAATACGGCCGGGGACTACTATTGTAACGAACCTACGGGACCCCTTCGAGATGACTTCGACATACGCCCGATGTCGTATTAACGAATCCTAAAAATGTAAGAGCTTTTAATATATAAGGGCAAAAACGCTAAAGAGGCTTAGTCTTTTATCCGAGGTGCTAAGTAAAGGTTCCGTTAAAATAAAGGGATAATATATATTATAAATAAAGACAAGATTAACGAATGCGTTCTTGCTTTCGACGAAAAGGTAAAACGAAAGTAAACTGGGTTTAAATCGAGGGCTAGGACAAACTCACTTACTTAAGAAGGGTTTAAGCAGTAAATGTTAGACTTAATTATAGACCCTGGAAATCGAGAGTTTACGGTGCTTAATTAGTATAAGAACGCTTAATAACGTGAGAATGAGTCGGTGAATGATTTCGTGTTTTTTCTTAATAGCTTAAAGTAATAACTAAAGATTAAAGACAATATGACGAGACGACGGACTCTTTACGTTAAACTAAAGCCTAAGTTAAAAAAAGAAATCACTAAACTTAGTATTACTAGAATTATTAAAACCTACGAAGAGCTGGTATTTCTAGCTCGTCGCATTGAAAATGTTAATAAGGTAAATGATTAAAATAAACCCCAAAAGAATACCGATAAGGCTCTAAAGAAGGACAACGACCGCCTTTATAATAATAAACCTTTTTATATCTTTTCTTTAAACTTAGACCGAAGGCGAGACGAGTTTAGTAATACGAATCGGACCTTTATTAGTGCTAAGTCAAAGGCAGAAGGATTAAATAGTAAGGAATGCTATTGTTATAAAAAGCCAGGCCACTTAATAGTAAAATGCCCGGAGGTTACGTGTTATAATTATTAAAAGAAAGGATATATTTCTTTAAATTATATAAAGCTATAACGGACGGGAAACGGACTAGCCCGATCTTAATCTCTTTATTGTCAATAAGATTAGGCGAGGAAGAGGAACGGTAAAGGATTATAATACCGGTAGAGATTCGGACTTTAGACGGAAGAGTGCGGATCGAACGAGCACTTCTCGACAGTAATGCCGAAGGTAAATATAATGACCTCCGTTCAGCTATCTCTCCTTCCGGAAAAGTATATCACTTTCTTTAGAGTAATAATACCTTAGCTTTATTTATATCGAATTGTATAAATGGCTCGGAAGCCCCTGTGGAGACTCTACGCCGAAGGCCTAGTGTATCGTCCACAAATGCGGTAGTTACTAAAGTATTCTTTAGAAAAGCAGTTACTAAGAAAATCGATGAGCTTTTATTTACGTAGCTTTATAATTAATACATAAATGCTGTCGATGTGGGAGACTAGCTAAAGTCTTATAACTCCGGAGAGCGTATAATTCGTAGGGGAGGATGGCAAGTAATATGGAATTGGCTATTGTAGTGAGGTTGACCTCAGAGATCCATTTGTCACGTGATTAAGCTACATCTTACTATATTTAAAATAGCCTTTAAGGCAACATCCTTTAAAGATAACAACGATTTTTATTATTATAACTTTTCCTTCTTATTTAAACTATATTTCTTCCTTCTCTTATGTCATGTGTATGCCTATCTATTCCTTTTGTACGGAATCGGGCCCGTAGCATAAGGGGGCCGAGGCTTTTACGATATTAATAGAATCAGTCCCACTTATATATTTAGTCACGCAGGCGTTTTACTTCTCCTTACGGGTAACCCTCTCTATATATACGCTTCTCCTTTAGACTTCTTTAAAAGCTAGAGATTAGTTTTTTAAATATAATTTACCTTAAACCTTTATAAAGCTTTGCCTACCGTGAACTTTATTTAATAAGTTAATCTCTTTATTTTATAAGGAGGTAATATAAAGGGTAAAGGAACGGTTCTTTATTAAGCAATTATGTTTAATAACGCTAGACCTGCGGGTAACACTCGCTTTAGCGGTGCCGCTCGTAATATTCTTCGTAAGACTATGGAATTTATAAATCCTCTTTATATAATTAAAAGCGAAAGTACTTTTGATGGCAAACTGCCTTAAAGTACTCGCGGTAATAGTAATAGGGAATCTTCCTATATTTATAACTAGCCCGTTTATATTCGTAAAGAGAAAGGCAAGGCTATAGCCTAAACTAAAAGTGACTTAAACATGTCCGACTATATAACGGATAATATAGTCTTTTTGTCTTTAATATTAATATTAATCTTACGGCTTTAGGTATACCCACCAAAGAATAAATCGCTTAGAAGTAGCGTAAGCTCAAAAAATATATGCGCTTATTAACTGAGTTTAAGGCTAAAGACACTTGCGCGAAGACGCGGCTTGCTTATTATAAAAATAGTCTTATTAGACTTCGCCGCCTTCGGGCAATTTCCGTCGTTTATATAAACGTAATAAGTAAATAATATGCGGTTAAAGAAAGCCTTTAATAAACCTATAATATAATATTAGATTTTATTACTATTACTTTAGTAAGGGACTTTAGGTTACTTTTAGTAAAGCGTAACCTTAATTTAGGGCTAAAAGCTAACTTGTTTAGCCTATAGCACTCGCTTAATAGGGATGTTATTAAGCTTTATTAATATCTTTATCCCTTTAGTCGAGACTTTTATAAAAGAACCTAATAACTTTAAAGAACTCGATTCCGACTCAGAGGATAAACCTCAGAACTACTTCGACGCCTCGCTAAAGCCTACTATTACTATAGAGGGCCTTACCCTTACTTAATAAATAAAAGTAAATTAATTAATTAAGATCTCTATTAACTTTATTATTACTACCGCTATTAAGAAAGCCCTTAATTAATATACTCTTAATAACCCTCACCACGAGACTCGCACTCCTTCCCCTTAAAACGACCGATTAGCACGTATTCTTACGGCAGACCTTTAGCTAACCGTTAATTATTATTTATTAAAGTTAAACAACTCGGTCCGAGTCATAAAGCCCTTTAAAGTTAAGTACCCCCGTATCCCTTTTAGCGATTATAAGGACGATATTAAATATAATACCTAAAAAATAAAGATAAAGTTATTTATAAAAGAATACTTAAGTAATTTTAAAAGTAAAATATTATAAGTTAAGGCTTACTTTTAATGCACCGCTGGCGAGGCAAAGACTATTATCCTTTAATATATAAACCTTAAATTTACCGGTACTTTCGAAACTGCCGCCGACGTTTTAACGGCCTTAAACTAGCGATTCTTTAACTATAACTGAGTCTAAGTTATTAAGAGAATATATAATTAGTTATTAATAAATAATATAATTTATAACGACTTCCGAGTTAAATTCACTTTTTATATTATTATTAATAAGATTACTCGCTCTTACTAGTTTGAAGACGTATGCAAAAAGGTCTCTCCGGCCTTTAAGCGTATAATTTACATAAAAAAGTATAAAATAAACGGAAATTATACGGCCTTTAACGATTCCTAATTATTACGAATTAAGAATCCTGTAATATTATATTAAAAGAGGCTATAACGACTCGTAAGGCTTAAATTAACGTTACCTTTAACGGCTATAACGCGCGCGGCATTCTTAAGAAGAAAGGCTGGCGTATAACCTCTCTTACGCCGGCTATAATAATATAAAAACCTTTAATATTAACTTATAAACTATCGCTAAAAGTTCGCCCGCGCTCGCTATCTCCGGCTTCGTTCCTCCGCCGCCTTAAGTCTCTTATACCGCCCCTTACTCTTAAAGACGTCTTTTTTAATACCTGCCTTTATTATAATAAGACTAGCCACTGGGCTAGCGACTGCTTTAAGCGCCAGAGAAACTAAGCCTTTAATAAGTTAATATCTAAGCTAATTATTAACGAAAACTTAAAAATTAACGAGTTATTAAAAAACTCTTAAGCTATAATAAAGACTTATATTTTAGCGTAAGCTATAACTTATAAAAGGACTTAGTATTTAATTTCTGTACTCTTATTAAAGGATAATAATTCTTAATTAATATTAAATTAAAAAAGAATAGATTCTTTATTAAAATACTTATATATATTAATAGTAAAGTAAATATTTTTAATATAATTAAAACCTCCTTTATATATTAACTCGTTAAGTAATTTAATATTTCTTTTATAACATTTCCTTAACTAATCGTCTTAACTAATTATAATAATAAGAAAAGTAAGCCAATTAATACGGCTGTTTTATTTACTTTAATTATTAACTACCGGCGAATTAACTTTCCTTTCCTAGTAATTAACTTAAAAAATACCGACGTCTTAATTAACCGGAAGTTCTTTAAGCATTACGACTTAAAGCAGTCGTATATAAAGAATTATAACCGGCTAAAATGGCCGTTAAATATATTCGTATAGCCGTACTTTAATTAGTGAGTCTTTATTAATATTAATCGTTTCGACAAATTAATCGTTAAATCTTACTAGCTCGATATAGAATAAAAGGACGCCCTCTTAAACCTAAATAATTATTACCGGAAGCAAGCCAGGATTGCGGCACTCGACGATTCCCTTAAATTTAAAGTCTTTATACGACTTATAGCTAGCGTCCCGCCGACTCGACCCTCGAGCTTTATTAAAGAGGTTAAAAAGCGCTTACGTATTATAAAAAATTAATTAAATCTTTTAATATTTTATAATCTGGGATTATTACTTAAAGACAGAAAAGCCCGTAAAGCTTTTCCGGCGAATTATTAACTTAAGGCGCTTATTACGGAGATTTTCTTAATATTAGCAGCGGTAATGTTTACGACGTACTTTTAAATTAAAAAGGCTAAAAAAAAAAAGCAAAAACCTTTATAATATTAATATATGAAATCGATTAAGAGCTGACTCGCCGCCGACAAAAAGCCTTAAATTAATTAAATGTCGAGCTCGCATTAATAAATAAAGACTTAACCTTAAAAGAAGTCTTAAAAGTTAAATACGTATAAAACAATAAGTTAATAAATAAGAAGCTCCCGGCAAAGTATTAAGAGTATACTTCTCTCTTCTTCCGGCGAGCCTTTAACGAGTTACCCGTGCATTGCTAAGGCGTAGATTATTAAATTAAATTTATTAAAGAAAACGACTTATTCTTTAAACTTCTTCGGCGTATAACTAAAGAATAGCTATTAAAAACTAAGCGATATATTATTAATAACTTATATAAAGGTTTTATTAAATCTTTTAATATATTATATGCGGCCCTTATCTTTTTCATTAAGAAAGCCGATAGCAGTCTCCGATTATACGTCGACTACCGGAAGCTAAATGCCTTATTTAAAAAGGACCCGTACTCGATCCCCTTAATTAATGAGATAATAGCTTATATTTATAAAGCAAAAGTCTTCATAAAGCTTAATATTTAACAAGCCTTTTATTATATTTATATATCCCCCGAAAGCGAAAACTATACAACCTTCCGCACTCGGTATAATACGTATAAATATAAAGTCCTTCCCTTTAGCCTTACGAATAGCCCGGCGATTTTTTCATAGTTTATTAACGATATTTTAATAAAGCATTTAAACGACTTTTACGCGGCTTATATAAACGATATCCTTATATACTCGTTAACTCCTAAAGAACACGAGATACACGTTAAAAAAGTTATAATAATACTATAAGCATACGGACTTTAGGCCGATATTAAGAAGTCCGAGTTTAATGTATAAAAGATAAAGTTCTTGAGTTTTATTATTAATATTAATAGTATAAAAATAAACTTAAAAAAGGTTAGCGTAATTAAAAACTAAAAATACGTCGGTAACGTACGTAGCGTATAAAGCTATCTTAGTTTTTATAACTTTTACCGTCGGTTTATTAAAGATTATAATTATATCGCTCGACCCCTTATAATACTTACCGGGAAGGACGTATCCTTTAACTTCGACAACGCTTATAAAAACGCGTGGGAAACTCTTTAAAAAGCTCTCTAATTTATACCGGTCCTTTATTATTACGACCCGGTAAAGCAAACGCGGCTAGAAACTAATTCTTTTAACGGAGTCGTTACTAGCGTATTATCTTAACTTTAAGAGGACGGCATTTTTTACTTTATAAATTACTTTTTTAAAACTATAGTAAATCCCGAGCTTAACTACTCAATCTACGACAAAGAAATACTAATAATCTTCCGGTTATTTAAATAATATCGCCCGGAATTATTAAATACTTAAAAGAACGTTTACGTATATATAAATTACCGAGCTTTAAAATACTTTATAATTATTAAGGATTTTACGGCTAAGTAAGTACGTTAAGCCGAGTTCTTCGCGGAATTCTATTTCACGATTATATATTATATTAAGATTATAAATACTTTTATTAATATTCTTTCCTAAAGAGATTAAGACCTTACGGTAATAGAGGCTTGTAAGCAAGCCATTCGTAATCAGCAACTCATTACGGATAATAAGATCGACCTTTTAGTTATTATTAACTTCTAGCTAATAGCCGTCGATTTCTTTAAACCGTCGCGACTACTTAATCAGAAAATATATTAAGCGGGGTTTCCTAAACGAATAATTAAATTAATAAATAAAATACCTTTAAGGAAAAAGCGTTCTTTAGCCGAGGCTATTTAATTAAAGTATTTAAATATACTTCTCCCTTACGAAATTACTCTCTGTTCGACAATAGCGTAAAGCGCTTAATTAGAAATCTTAAGACGGTATGTGCGGAGTAGTCGTACGGCCGCTATTTTAGCCGCTTCTTTAGCTCTTATAGAGGTAGATTAAAAGGTAAATTAAGAGGTAAACTAAGATGTAGACTAAAAGGCCGACTAAGAGGTAAAGTAAGCTTTAAGATAAGATCTTATGTTAATCGACCTAAAGGCATCTGCCTTAAATAAGTTAAACTTTAACTTTATAATTGTTTATAATATCGCCGAATACGACGTAATCGACTAAGTGCTTACGGCTAATAAAAAGTCTCCTTTATTAGAGCTTCTTCAATAAAGAGCCCGCGAGAACGACTTAAATTACGAGTTATTTAACGGCAAGCTTCTTTTTTAAGGACGTCTAAAAGTATTTATAAAACCGCCGGAGCTTCGCACGTCGCTATTACGGCATATATACTCGTAACCCTTAATCGCTTATGCCGGAATCGGGAAAATAAAAGTATTATTAGGCCGCAAATATTATTAAAATAGCCTTTTTATTAACGTAAGCCGTTACGTCGCGAATTACAATTACTTTAAATAAAAAGCTAAAAGAGACAAGATACTTAGTTTCTTATATCCTTTACTTATCTCCGCCCGGCCGTATTAATACTTTATAATAGATTTTACGAAATTATTATTAAATAAGAATAGCTATAACTTTATTATAATAATTATAAACCGCTTATTTAAAAAACCGGTCTTTATACTTTACTACGACACAATTATAGCTAAAGAAATAACTACTTTCTTTCTCGTTTATTAAACTTATTACTTCGGTATGCCGGATTTAATGCTTTTGGATCGCGAACCGCAATTCGTCTCCTCTTTTTAAAAAGAATATTATCGCATCTTTAGCATTAAAGTAAAGCTAACGACAGCATATAACTTTAACGTCGACGGCTAAATTAAGGTAATAAACTAATATATTAAATAACGGCTCCGCCTCTTTTATTATTATTACTAAGACAATTAAAATGACCTCTTACTTATTATAAATATCGCGTAACTTACTTTACTTTACGAGTCTTTTAATAACCTCACGCCTTTCCGGCTACTTAACGGCGTAAAGCCGAGGACCTTTTAGGACTTAATAAACTTAAAACCACTTATTACGGCAATAAAGAAGCTTAACCGCGAAAAGGCTTTATAAGTCGCCTCACGTATAAAAGAGGTTATAAAAGTTATATAATTATCGCTAAAGGCTTAATAAGAGAAAATAAAACGCTTAGCTAATTATAGTCGACGCGCTGTCGATTAAGACGTTAACGACTTAATATTAGTGGACACGCGGAACTAAAATGTCGACCGGCCTTTAAAAAAGCTATTCGATAAGTGATACGGTTTTATTAAAGTAGTCGCTAAAGAAGAAAAGAATTAGAGAGTTGAGCTCCTAAAGAATTAAGTAATCCACTCTATCTTTTACTTATACTCGCTCCGTAAATACGTCGACAACCCTTTGCTTAGACAAGCTAAGGTTACGCCGACACTTATTTAGCTCCTACTTAAGTAGGACGAGTGGGAAATTGAAGGCATTCTTAGCTTTAAGGTCGTACGGAATAAGTTATTCTACCGCATTAAGTGGCTAGGCGCCGACGAGGATTTAGAATAATATTCATACTCGGATGTTATAACGGCTTCGTATATAATTAGACGATTCCACCTCGAGCACCTTAACGCTAAAGGCCCGTCAAGAGCTCTTTTTAAATAGCTAGAGGCTTATAATATTGGTATTAACGACTATAACGACTTAAAGGACGATACGGTTATAGCTATAATTACGCGAACGTAATTCTTTAAGAGGAGAGGGTAATATTACGATTTTTGGCGCTTTGTATTTTAATTAAGTGAGCTCGGTATTACTCGTAGCATTACCTTGGCATGGTAATCATAGCGCTAGGCCTAATCGGGAAAGGTTAGGGGGACCTTTTATATATTTATATTAAAGCTCCTTTTTATAAAAAGCTCTTCTTTTCTCTTAGTCTTTTCTTTTTGATTCTGAGCGTAGCTTTAGGTTCAAATATAAAGCTATTTCTTGCACCGTATTAACCTCTAGCCAGCCGTAATACTTAAGCCTTGAGACGTTCTTAAAGTAAGGTTCCGGTTATATATAATTCGGCTCTTATTACTGCTTTAAAAGCAGTAGCACTTTATTATCTTATTTCTATAAGTATTATTTCGAAGCTATTATTTATTCTTTTTGAATTAAAAATAGTAAATACGTTTTAAACGTTAATTAATTTTATTATATCGAAGAGTCGGATAGCGAAGATGTTTAAATAATCTTAAAGCTCCTAATTTACTTTTAATATTAATCCTTTTAAAGCTGACTTCGGCATGATATTTTATTAAGTTAAAAAAGCTTTTTAAGCGTCCCGGAGCTTCCTTTAGATTATTTCTTCTTTCCGCTTCGAGTCTAAGTTTTTTTTTATATTAATTATTCGTAAAATAAAGACTTCTTTTTTTAATTTATTCCGAGGAAATTAAATCGCTTAAGCTTTTATTTCTTCTTTTTAAGAGCTTATATAAATATAATTATTTTTATTTTTATAAATAATTCTTAAATTAAGTTACTTTTTAAACTCGTGATATTAATTTTAATACTTATAAAATCCTTGAAATCTAGCACCCGGAATCGGCTTATTAAAGTAAAAGAAGCATCCGGTGCTTATGTTATTCTTTATATTAAAACGTCGATTATATTTAGAGCTTACTCTAAAATCTTAATAGAATACCTCAGCTTTTTCGAGGTATACGATCGACTTATAAGTAAATAAAGCCTTGACTTCGGCTATTAACTCTGGATTCTTTCTTTTCTTTATAATAATATATAAAATACGTAAGTTATTTAATCCTTCCGCAATCGTATTAATATCCCGTTTTATAATTTAATTAATATCGCGAGTCAGCCTCTTAATAATAAGAATAATTTCTTTTTGAATATGCCTTTTTTAATTTAATTTAAGATAAAGCACCGAACTCTTCTTAAAGACGTCGTCGATCTCTCGAGCTAGAGAATTGTCTTTATACTTTATAAGCTCAAGGCGAGCTATAAAGTTAAACTCCCCGAATTATGCCGCTAAAAAGGGAGTTTTACTATTACTCGACCCGAGTCGAAGACAGTCGGCCCGAGTAATTCGTATAAATAATGCTTTTTTTTTAATTAAAATATCGATTTCCCGCTCGACTTAAAGTAAGCCTTTTATTCTTACGTATATTTTATCGAAAGATTATATATTTTCTGTATCGAAGGTATTATTATCTTTTATAAAAGTTCCGGCCTTCCGCTTTAAGTGCTTAAGTAAAGCCGCTAAAAACTTTATAATTATTTGTCGTTTTATAATAATTTTCTTTTATATATAAACTCGATTAACTTTTTTAAAAGCTCGGAGAAACTATTAAAATTAAGATTTAAAAGCATTTTCCGCGATATATTTAAAGTTATTAAATATCTTTTTTAAGTTTTAAAGAATATAATAATATTACTTAAAATTAAACGTTTAGTATTCTTTTATAATTTCCTTAACTAACTCTTAATAAGTATTATTAAAGAAGTCGGGGAGCCACTCGATGTTTTAGCTTACTTTAAGAATATAATAGTTTACGACGTACTGTTTCTTTTCGGCGTCCTCCTTAATGCCTCGAGCCGTAAAAAGCTGCTTTAAAGTCTTAAAGAACTTAATAATATTATTCCTGTTAAAATATAAATAATTAAAAGTGCCTGAGATTAACATAACTTAAGCTATTACGAAATAAGAAAGTCTTTTAATAAAATCCGTAATAAGTTATACGGCCTAAAATATAAGTTATTAAGACGCTATATTATTAAAAGTAGGTTTATAATAATAATTATTTAAAGCCTCGTTTATTTTATATAATATAAAAGTTTCAGTAAGTTTATATTATCCTAGCGTAAGTCGTATTAATTAAAAAGCCTAAGCGGAAGTAGCTTAAGCCTAAAGCGATATTATATAGTTTATATTAGCGGGGTTAAGTCCCCCTTACTTCGGAAGCGAATATAATATGGATTAAGGATATATAAGCTGACTAAGTATTATATAAGCCGATAGAGCTTAAAGGGCGGCCTGAGCTCTTGTATTAAAGCTTTTTAAATAGCTATTACTTTAATTATAATTAAATATATTTTATTATAAATTACTACTGCCGCTTTTGTTTCTCTTCTTTTTCTTATTAATAATTAAAGTATTGTTTATAAGTATTCCCGGTAGTTATAATAAGATAAAGTTAATAATTCTAGCGACGTTAGGCTTTATTAAAAGTCTAATAAGCATAAA
The DNA here is from genome assembly GCA_020746875.1 of Rhexocercosporidium sp. MPI-PUGE-AT-0058. Lineage (NCBI taxonomy): Eukaryota > Fungi > Ascomycota > Leotiomycetes > Helotiales > Rhexocercosporidium > Rhexocercosporidium sp. MPI-PUGE-AT-0058. The sequence continues at coordinate 98,212 of JAGTJL010000008.1, forward strand.
AGTAGAAGAGCTTGCAAAGCCTATAGAGCCAGTCTTAATAATAAAATAATTTATAATCGGGGTCGCAGAGCTTCCTCGGGTTATAAAGAAGTTATTAGTAAGTCGTTTAAGCTCTTTACTCTTCGGGTTACCGCTAAAGGCGTTATTTTTAATATTGTTTTTAAATATAATTAATAATTTATTAAAAAGCAGATGCGCTTAATATTATTAATAAAAAAGTAAAAAATATAATATATTATATTAAAAAAAGAAAAACATACGAGCTCGAGAAAATAAAGGAAATATATAAATAAAATATTAAGTTAAAGAGTTTATAGCTTTAGGCTCCTTTTAAAGTAATAAAGCCCGAAAGACGCCGAAGTCTAGGCCTTTTATTCTTATAATAAACGAACGTATAAACTTAAGCGAAGTAAATAAATCTCGTTAAATATAAAAGCTTTATTATTATTAAAGTTAATCTCGGCGTAAAATAACTTAAGACCGAAATTAATTAAAAAAGCATAAAGTAAAACCCCGTATACCTTTTTATTAAGCTTTATCTTATTAGCTTAAAATAAGCCTTTAGCAGAAAAAAAAAAGGAAAAGAGTAATAAATACGCTTGTTAAAAGTGTAATTAGCGTTGAAATTTACCGGATTTATTTTAAATAATTTATTTCTCGTTTCCGAAGTATTAAATATACTTTAATATTAATTAAGACGTTTTTAATAACGTAATCCGGCTATTTTCGGTCTGACCTTTTTCAGTATTAATACTTTACGTATTAAAGCTAGTAGTTCTAGTAATTTAAGTACTCTTATATTAAAAGTAAGTAATTTCCTTTCAGACTTCTTATACTTCTCGTTAAGTTATAAAAGACTGTCGAGGTGCCGTATTTGGTTCTGTTTTAAGGGCTAAGAGATCTTTAAGTAAATAAGTCTATACTAGTTCGAGTACTTGTCGGTTTCGGTCCTTATAATTAATATAAGAGGCCTTTAGGCTTTTCTACGTACCTCACTTTAGCTTTTTTATTTGCTTTTTGCGTTAATTATTAAAATATATAAAAAGGAAAACACTAAGCATATAATAAGAAGATAGTAAAGCAAGTGTTAAAAGGTAAACGTAAGAAATACTTATTTAACGAATATTAAAGATATTATATATTTAAAGAATATAATCTATTAAGAAAAGGAAGAAGTATAATTTAAATAAGAAGGAAAAGTTATAATAGTAAAAATCGTTATTATGCTTAAAGGATGTTGCCTTAAAAGCTATCTTAAATACAGCAAAATGCAGCTCAATCACGTGACAAATGGGCCTCTGAGGTCAACCCCACCACAGTATTTTTATTATAAGAGTCTTTATATAACTTCTTATAATTTATAAGAGAAAATTAATATAATAATAATAGTTTCCGTCTTAATTAAACGTATTCAACGATTGGTACTTTATTACAACCGATAATAAGTAGACGACCGATAATACAGCTCTTAAATAGCTAGTAAAAGTGTTTATTTCTTAAACGGATTCATATAATCATTTAATAAGACTTTTTATTTTAAACGATTACGGAAGTTATGAAATTACGGAATTCCTTTGGAAATACCTTGAAAATAATATATTTCTATTATATTTACTTATATATATATTATACGTCTTATAATCCTTGGATTTGACGGTTTTCTTTACGCTAAAGCGTGTTTACTAAAAGGAATTATATAAATTAAGTTCTTTAATTAATTATATATTACTTAGCAAGCTTAATTTCCTTTTTTATTATTAAAAAGCACGCCGAAATACTATTATTCTTTTTAATATTAAATTTAGGTAAAGAGTTAGTAAATTATAGCCGGTATCTTTTGCGAAACTCTTAATAAGCTTATTATTACTAGAAAATAGTAATAAATCGATAGCCCCGGTTCTTTAAGAGTCTCAGAGAGTAGTAATATTACTTCCTGAGCTTTCTAGCACTTTTATTTAATTATAAACTATTAAAGCTGCGAAAGATCTTCGTATATAAATACGTACTTTAATAAGCGAATTATATAATTAATATCCGATATAACGTTTATTCTTTAAGAAGATTATAAAAGAATTTAATAAAAAGGATTACGAATTAGGGAAGGCAAATATAAGAATTAAAGAGTTAGAAAAGTAATTAAAGCAATTAAAGCTAAGGAAAAGGAGAAAAGTCTAAATTAGTCTAAATTCTAAGTTTATAATAATACGTATTATTTAAGCGGCTTAAATTACGGCTGGAGATCGTTAAATTATATTTATAGAACTAGAATTAAAAAGAGATTCTGATTTTATAAGATCTTATATAAAAGTTAACGTAAAATAAAATTATTAAGTATTAAATAAAGAGTGCTAATATTACGCCAGGTGGGCGGAATAGGGGGGTGGGCGGAATGGTAGGGTAGGACGTTATATCCCTTGGCTTGTAGTTAAGAGCAAAGTAGTAAACGGATCAAGTGCTTCTGTTAAAGCCGTGAAGCATGTGAAATGGTATCTAATAATAGTTATTCGGAATTAGCCGAAGTCAGATTTATAGTTGTCCCCAACCAGATTTTGAGAATTGTGAGCATAATTGCTAACGGATTACCTTTAAGCCATTCCGGCCCAACGCCTGGGTTCTGTGGAGAGTGGCTTGCCTGGAGAGCAGGGTATTGGGGTAAGAGGGTGGCCGTGGACAATTAGCTTGTAGCGGTGTTGCCTTGCCTTTCGGCATTCTCCTTGGAGGCGACAAGTTGGCATGCGGGGAATTAAGCCTCAGGGCGACTCGATTGGCTGCCCTAAATCAATTGAGAAAATCTTGGGGCAATCTGCTTCCCTCTTCTCGGGAGGCTTATTGAGTTGGTCCGGCCGAACGACCACCTATAATCTGTATATCTGTATACGGAGTTTGCCGTTCGCAGCAGTTCTCGCGTTGCCAGCCTGGAATTCCGTCCTGATTGAAAAATGATAGAATACTCCCAGGATTTGAGCTATGTTCTAGCTTGTGATAGTTTGTGATCGCTTGTGGTTTTTAAAAGGTAACGGAAGTTCCCAGACAGGTGCTGGAGCCGCACGTAAAAGAATAGATATCCGTGAAAAATAAAAGCCAACTTCAGCGTACCCCTTAGGGCTGCAATAGATGCTAAAAATAGAACTTAAGTCTTCTCATGGCGGCGAATTGGCACTACAGTATTCGTACATATTAGAAATCGGCCTAGTGTAGCACCTACTGACCCGAAATACGTCCATCAAACGACTTGGCAACTACCAATGTCTGCCCTAGCGGCTGCTGTCACTCCATCATTCAATGTCCACAGTGCCCGCCAATGCGATTTGCGTGCAGGGACTGCCAATCAAGTGTGTGTAACTGCTCACTGGTTCCAGTCTTCCATGCCTTGGAAAACGAATCTGTGGCTTTTAGCATTCAGCGAAGCTGAGGCCGACGACTAGCAAAAGGGAACTTGCAGTGCTCCGCCACACGCTAAGTGACCCAGCTCCTTCCAGACTACTCGGGTATGTATATAAGATCTCTTTGCCTCACCCAAATCCTCTTTAGTTGCGCACTCAAACCCAAAGCTCCTCCATTTCAACACAGTAACTTGCCTGTACAACTAACGATGAAGTCCTTCGCCATCTACCTCCCGGCACTCTTTGCCACCGGAACTTTCGCAGCTCAGTTCTTTAAGCTCGGTGCCGCTAGCTCGCTCCAAAAACGATTAACCTGCGGAACAGGCAACACCTGTCAAGAAGCGTGTGGAGGCGGAGCTATCCAGTGTGGCACAAGCGGCTCACATTGCTATGATCCCACATTAGGCGAGGTACGAATATGAAGGCTTCTCTTCCCTCCTAAACCAGATAGTCGATGTGCTAACGTCGCTCACTCGACACGTAGACCTGCTGCCTTGCGGATGAACATTACTGTCTAAAGGATCAATTCTGCGCTCCCGTCGTGGGCTACTGTTGTGATAACGTAGGTCTCCCTCCCTATATACGAGCCCAATGCAGTCAGGCTATTACTTACGAAGCATTAGGGCGAGGATGCTGCAACGTGTGCTGTCCGCCAAGGCTTTACCCTCACACCAAGTGCCCCAACAAGCACACCAGCTGCCGCTGCCTCAACCGCTGTCACGATATTGTCAAGCGGTGCTATGGCCCCCACCATTACCAGCACTGGTCCAGCCATTACGTTCACTGGTGCCGCTGTAAAAAAGGATTCTGCTGCCGGAGCAATTTTGATGGGGGCGATAGGCTTGATGGCTGCTTTGTAGAAGCTGATGGAGTTTGGATGAAGTTATATTGTTGCTAATATTGGTCCATGATAGAACAAGTTCGATGTCTTTGTTACAGTCCTTACATACATGCGCTCTGGATTTGTTTATTATGAGAGGAAATAGTTGGGGGCTTATCCCCAAAATGAAAATGGACTTGGGTCAAATCGATTTAACGTTAAGCCTTCGATTTAAGACTCTAATCCTAACAATACAAGCCCGCAATAAATACAGGGCTGAATTTATTTTTTGACCAATAAAAGTTTACTGTACTAAGTTAATTATGCAAGCTTCTTTCGGCTTCGTGAGCTCATTATTGTGCTCAACGCCTCTGGCATTCTTTGCCATATTTCTGGAAGGTGTAAGCGGGTTCCCTTACATAATCCCGCCCCGGCTACAAATCCCGCCCTAATAACATTTTGCACCTGATTTCTGAAAATAATAACTTTACGAAAAATAAAGATACATTTATGATTATTAAAGTAAAAAATATATTAAATCTCGCTTTATAAAATATATTAACCTAATTTTTATGAATATATTATATAAGCATTTTAATCTTCCGTCCTCTTCGACTTTCACTTAATAACCACGCATCCTCCCTTATTACAACTGGAGTACGGTAGAGATCTCCTAAAGGTAACTTGACGATTAAAAAGAGTTTTAAAGTAGATTACTTAACTTTAAGTTTAGCGCAACCTAGTGCTTTAGCTATAAATACATTGGATTTCACCAGTAAAAAGCGTGACTTTAGTGTTTTTAGAAGAATTAAGTTAGTAGCTGCTAAATCCTTTATTAATTGCTTTGCAGCTTGCTTTTGTTCTTTTGCAAATTATTCTTTTTTCTTTTTAAATGCATTTATAGCTCGCTATATCTTGCGTTGTTCTTTAGCTTCGTCTTTAAGCTATTACAGCCTTTCTTTTTTAGCTTAAAACTCTATTGCTTTAGTAATAACATTTGCCTTTTAATATATAATTCTAATATCTGAAAAGAAGAGATTTGGTGTGAATGATGATTCTATTACTTCGGGGGAAACTAGGTCTATATAACTACTTTTAGGCGCCAAGCTATTTAGCTCTCGCATCGGCTATTTGCTCTCGCATCGATTATTAGCTTTATATTGAAACTAGCTTGGTTTTAAAACTAGCTTTATATTAAGGCTAGCTTTGTATTAAGACTAGATTTGTATCAAGACTAGCTTTATATCACCAGAGCTTCCGAGGTTTGAAACACGGAAGCTTAAAGCTTCTAAAAGCCACTGTTTTAGCCCTGAATAACCCTTTACTAAAAGCTTAAAGCTTCCGAGGTTCAAAGCACGGAAGCTAGAGCTTTATGCGAAGCTAGAGCTTTAAGTAAAGTTAGTTAAGTTATGGAAAGGTATACTTTATACCAAATACGGTAATATGCTTAATATAATCTTATAGCCCCCCGTAAGATATATATAATTATTTATATTTTATTTTATATTTTATTTTATTTTATATAGAAGGTTTTAAATTTAAAGGATTTATAAAATTTAATTGTTTATTATCTAGACCTTTTGTAAATCCATTAGCTAATTGGACTATTGTATTAATATATAATAAGTCTAGTTTATTATTAACTATTTCATTTCGTATAAAGTGATAACTTATATCGATATATTTACTTCTTTTATAGAATTCAAGGTTATTAGCTAATTTTAAAGCCGATTCGCTATCTATTAATAGCTTTAGTATAAGTGTTATTTTATTATTAAGAAAATTATTAAAGTAATTTATTAAATTATATAAATATAATATTTCTTTTATTGCTTTTTTAGAAGCCATATATTCAGCTTTACAGCTTAATAAAGCTACTGTTTTTTAAAGCATACTAAGCCAACTTGTAATATAATTATTAACTAAGAAAAAAAGCCGCTAGTGCTTTTACGGGAGCTAATATCTCCACCCCAGTCGGCATCTATATAGCCTAGCTGTTTTAAAAAGGTTTTATTACAGTTATAATAAATTCTTAAATTAAGGTATTTATTTAAGTATTTCCAAATACGATCTAGCGCCTTAAAATGACTTAAATCAGGGTTAAACATATATCTAGCGCATTTATTAACCGCATATACTATATCAGGTCTAGTTTTAATTACTAAATATATTAAAGAGCCTACTTGTTATTAATATAATTATAAGTCTTCTTTATTAACTATATCTGTTACTTTATTAAGCCTAATTCCGGATTCTATAAGAGTTATAATAAGATTTAAACCTCTTTTATTAAATTTATTTAATAACGTATTTAAATATTTATTTTAATTTATATACACTAATTAATTTTTATAATTTAATTTTATTTCCATGCCAAGGAATTAATGTATTTCACTTATATATTTTATTTTTATTATTTTAATTAATTTAATTACTATATCTTTTATAATATCATTATTTAGTCCTATAAATATTAAATCGTCTACGTGACATATTATAATTATTTTTAATATATTATATGTAAATATAACTTCGTCATAAGGTAAAACTTTAAAACCTAATTTATTTAAGGCCTCTGATAAGTGTTTATACTATAGTCTAAGTGATTACTTAAGGCCGTATAAAGCTTTATTAAGTTTATAGTATAATTTTGAATTATTATTATTATTAAAGGTTTTTATTAACTAATAAGTATTATTATTTTTATTATAATATCGTTCTTAACCTATTAATTATTCCACTTATATTTCGGCGTCTATTTTAACGTGTACAAAGGCGTTTTTAACGTCGTATTAATATAATTTCCATTTATTTGCTATTGCTAATATAAATATTAACCTATAAGATTCTAGTCTACAAATAGCCGAAAAAGTCTCTAAATAATTAAGGCCTAATACTTAATTAAAGCCTTTAATTACCTATCTTGACTTATATTTTATAATATTATTATTTAAGTCTGTTTTTATTTTATAAACCCATCTACCTCTTAAATAGGTTTTATTAAGTGGTAATTCTATTAAATTCTACGTATTTTGTAATTTTAATTCGTCTATTTTTAATTTTATAGATTTTAATTAATTATCTTTATTAACATTATTTATAACTTATTTATAAGTATTTGGTTCGTTATTAATATTAACTAAAAGAACTAAGTCTTCGTCTTTTTTATTATCTTCTATAATTAAAGCTATATTTAAAATATTATTTATTACAACTTGAGGAAAAGTTGTTCTTTAACGGCCTGATCTGTCGGGGCGAGTATTAGTATTACTTCTTGTAATTCGCTTATTTATATTATTATTATTGTTATTATTATTTCTTATTAATCTTGTATTATGATTATTATCCTTATTATTATCTCCATTATTATTATTATTATTATTATTTCCTTCAATATTATCATTAAGTCTTGTATTAATTTCTTGACTTATAAGGTCTTGTATATTTATTTAATTTTCTTTAAATAAATTTATTTTAAGATTATTTACAAATTTATTATTTATTATTTTAATATCTCTTACCTAAAGAGCTTTTTTATTTATAATATCTAGTACTTTATATAATAAATAATTAAATCCAATTAATATTACTTTATTAACTTTTAGTTCTAGTAAACGACCAGGCGGCAAGCTCGCATCGGGCAAGGCGCGCGCACGAGCCAGGCACCGCTCTCGGTTGGTTATGGTCTTCAGCTGGCTGATCGCAATCGAAGTTGCAAATAATAGTCGAGCACAAACGCCGTCCGTGCCGCCACATTCATTAGCTGCGCCGCGGAGATCTCTGAAAGTTGGCGCCTTATTATCCGTTATGAGTTACAACCCTTCCCCTTTAATAGAGGCTTGCATGCGGGAATTCTTTTACTGGCTTACATCCACAGCCTCCTCTCTAGCGGGCAAAAAAAAATCTGTCCACAGCTTCAGGCAGACTCGCTTGATATTTTGTCCATAGCCAATAAAAAATGGGTTCCCTGGTTGCATGTTCACTCAGCTCTGCTGCATCAAGGGAAAAAGTTCCGAAATCCAATAATAAGGCCTTGAAGGAGGAAAGCGTTCTAGATTGAGACATACATCACGTCACCCTCAGACCACTGCTTAGTCGGCAGACCAACTCATGGCCAATGCTGTGTAGTGCAAGGATGCACAGCCGACACACGGACGAAAAGAGGAAAGTCAGGCCGACTTTTTCAGGTCCCAGAAATTAGTTGAAGCTGGTGATGTAGAGAAGGGTGCATTGTGTCGCGTCACGTCGCGACAAAAAGCCTCGAACAAAAACATGGATAGGCGGATGACCAGACCCGTGGATGCGCACGGCCGCGAAGACAAGGAGCCTTCGCTTCGGGGCCAAATTGGCCAATTAGTGGCCCGAGAATGGGAAGTGGCCCAGTTGCATTTAAGTATACTGATGCGGCTTGATCGTAACCTCGATGTCTTGGATGTTGTGAAGTAATCTCAAACATGATATTTTATGCCATGCCCCCCAGAAATTTCGTGATTCCAGCAGCAATTAGGCTACTTTTAGCCTCAACTCTTGCATTCAGGGCCGGCACCTGACATTTCAATGGTCCTCAGGCTCCGAGGCTCTAGCCTCGTTTGGCAGAAAGAAAACACACACTAGCGCCCGTTAGCCGAAAATACCTCTTCATCCCTCTTCCCACAAGAATTCCGAACATGTCCTTCGTAATCTTACAATCGAATTCTTCTCCCTCTCTCCGCGCCTCAAATCCACTCCCAACCAATTCCACAACATCCCAAACACCACCAGAATCCTTCTCTCCTCCCATCTCAGACCCTACTAGACATGTCAGCAATCGACACAATGATATACCGTAGTGTCGTCGAAGAGATCTGGGATAAGCTGAGATTAGAGGGATCAGCACGTCGACCTACGACCTTCCGGTCCGACAAAACTTAGTAAAATACGGAAAGAGTACGCGGGTCCAGCGATCGGGTTTTGAGTCCAGGTCAACTAAACACAACTACGAATATGAACTCCGTAGACTTGTGCCATCTGAGTTCAACTAGGAGTTTAGGTGCATCATTTGATGTATGATAACAGCTTTGTAAATTTAGAGATGTGTAGATGGGCATGGCTTTTCAATTGTTCGCGTAGTCCGACTTCTCCCTTTCGAAAAGGGAATTACCAACACTCCATCTGCATGGTTGCTAGCAATCGAAGTGATACGTGTCTTAACCCTAAATGTTCTGGCTTCGGCGGACATCGTTATGTGCCAGCGAGATCTTGGATCGCCCAGATTGAGACCGCCAGCAGAGCAAGTGTTGGAGAGAGCATGAGAGGGCCAGAACTTAACAGAATGGAAATCAAGTATGAGGAGAGGTTGAAGAAGGGCATCGTGGCTGTCTTTGCCCTCAAGGACCATGCTGCCACCATCTCAACAATCATGAACCTCATTGTACCAAATGGCGATCACGGTAATTCTCAGTATGCCCGCGAGTGGGTAGACTTCTTGAAGAATGGACAAGCGATCGTCCAGTCGATGAACCAGGGAATGCTGAAGAAATAAGAGACAATGTTGCTGTAGGTTACCCTCTCCACTCCGCTTACCACACGAAATCAAACATGTCGAGATGTCTGTTCTAACATTTTCTCGTTGGTGCATGAGCACTACCGAGTACAAAGCATTGGCGGAGCGACGTAACCCAGCAGAGCGCAGAAGACCTTTCTGGTATTCACGAATTGACGTCTGTTGGGATGGACGATCTAAGATCGCAAACACATATTCAACGTAGCATGGATATCGGGCGCAACTCCGGCCAACAACAACGAAGCACGTTGCCATGTTAGACATCTTACATTTCTCCAGGAGACCGTCTGCGCTGGCATGGAATTACTCTACTCTCGGAAATACTCAGCAGTGCCTCCAAATGGCCACACTGGCAGATAACCTGTCCTTCCTAACATGACCAATGATTGGATCAGAATGCTGGTGAGTGCCCCCGTCCGAGCTGCCAGCGCCGCTCTGTCCGTGGAGGATATCTGCCTTCTCGAAGATTTGAGAGGGGCTCGGAGATCCCCCAAGGGCAAGAGACCCAAGGACAGACCCATGGGCTCGCTCAATGTACTTCCAGGAGTGAACCGGGTATTACTCTAATTGAGGGACGGTGACAGTGGTGGATTGGGTGTGTTGTACAGTACGTATCACTTTGCTTCGCCAATTTAAGTTAAGAGAAAGGACAGATGTAGACCAACCAGTTGTAGACTACGCTGGTAAGGGATAGCATCAAGTATCAAACATCTTCAGTCTCAATGCATAGAATTGTGACAAGAGACACATGTCCGCCAGCGCTTCCTATTTCTCATTTGATCTGTTGGCTGCGTTGTTGTCGAGAAAGTGCGAGTGTGCATCACAGCAAACCTCACTCAAATACTTCAATATCACAGAAAAACAAATGCAAACTTCATCATTGTATGCGCTTTAATAGTCGTGCTAGGGATTCCCTCAATAGTGAATATTTGAAAGCATCTAGGTGAAAGATCGAAATTTTATTGTGCTAGCTAATTGAATCGGCGCGTACTAAAGCGATCATGCTACCAAGATCTACGGCTTTCCTTTCCACGCCTTTGACAGGAACTCCTCCATGTCGATGAACTTGTAATCTGGTAAAACCCGATTGAAGCTGTCCGACACATCCCAAGCACCCTTTGCGGAACTAAGCAGCGTCCCAATGAGAACGGTCTTCAGTATTGCCTGAAGCTGCGACGCTTGATCATCTGTGAAGCTTGGGTGACGTTTATTTAGGGTCCATGTCGACTTTAGGATCCCAGCCTCAAGATCTTTACGTTGGACTTTCTCCACAGTGAAAGTACCTGTTTTTCTTTTTTTAATTAATATTCAATGACTTCCGGGCAGACCAGCTTACCTCGGATTCTCTCGCCCATCTCAATAACTTGTGAGATGCTGATTCTGTTTCCTCTAATGCCACCAACCTCGGGCCACTCCGGAAGGTCAATGGCTTCAACAATGACCCCAGCGATATCTCCCACTGTCGTAAAAGACATCAATGCATTCTCGTAGCCTTCAACAACGATTGCTCGTCGATTCTGGAAATCGAAAAATGTATTCAGAGGAGTTACATACTTTGCCGTCTTGATTGGAGAAGCCAGGTAGTCGAGGAACATTCCTGGCTGGAATAGCGTGAACTCTAAAACCTATCTGTTGTCAGACGTAACATCTCTGTCTTATGACTTTTAATTACCTTTCTCTCTCTATTCAAATGTTCCAAGTACTTTACGACTTCGGTTTTACCTGCCCAAAATGGCAAGTCGTCCTTCTCGACGCTGTCAAAATTAGAGAGTTTCCAATACCAGACTGAGAACCCACCAGCCATACTCGCTCGGAGCAAATCGCTTTACACCCGCTGCAACAGATGCATCAATGAGTGCCTTCTGAGACGCATTGTTGTGATCGACAGACTGGTTGATGAATGATAGAACAGTGTGGATATTTCGCAGAGCTGCAACCAGATCCTTTGTATTGTGGTAGTCCACACTTCGCCAGCTTAGCCCCGGGCGAGGATCAATTGAAGTCTGCTATTACGAGTCAGAAGATGAACTATTCGCGAGGTCAAAGAGCCATTTACATTTCTAGAAAGGACAAGAACTTCATGCTTGCTAGACGCCACCAACGCGTCAATAACTTCCCTCGCAAGCTCTGCATATAATGAGTTAGCACTCCATGGGAGTTTTCAGGAGAAATAAAACCGTTAGCATACCACCAGAGCCACCAGCTACTGCAACTTTCACGATATCGACATTCATGTCGATATCCGATATTTCGATCGGGGTATGTTGACGGCGGAAAGAATTGAGGTATCTTGGACAACTAGAGCAGAAGATGGGCAGTGATTATCGAGAGAAGTAGAGGGAGATTGTATTCTTATACGTTACTGACTTGGATACCTTTCATCTCTTCCTACACCTGCTGTTCTTCTACGCTCCTAGGGTCTGTGCTACGAAGTCCTGTGAGCCAATGGGGGGCGACTTTCGGTTCCCGAAAAAGTGTTCCGATTGGGCAGATCAAAGTAATAGAAGCTGCAGCCGTTGCGATTGAGGTCTTGAGGGGATACGAAATTTAATCGAGAGGGTTTTGGTTTCAAATTGATTTACGAATATCAAATGCACATGTTTGCGTTACCATTTGAATAAGTCAATATCCCAACTCGTCATGAAGTGCCTTAAGCCTCCCCTTCAATATTTCAACGATCCTTGAATGCTCACCCTTGAGCCATGCTCCAAGGGCCGAATACAATCCACGTATGTTCTCCCCTGAATAATCCTGGGCGATGAACGTGTCAATCAAGCCCGCGGCCTTTTGAAGTTCGCCCAAAACCAATTGATTTTGGAATGCAGCTTGCATATTTGCATCATCAATTTTGAATGTCCCAACAGAAATGGGAACTTGATAAACGGCAAATCCGGTGACTTTGATCAAAGCTGGAGAGTCTGTGTCGCATTGAGTAGATAGTGGCTGTGATGCGTGAGACGATGATAGTGGAGACCCCACCGATCCAGTGGCTCGAGATTCCCGTGCTATGCTTGCTGTAGACCCCGCAGCCTGTTGATACCAGATCAAAACTCGGGAAATAATAGAAGCATGAACCATCGCACGATGACCAGATTTTGAACATGGACATCTCAAGAGCTGACTGAGTCGATCAAGAGCCAGCTTATTAAATTGAAGAACCTGATCTAGTGGCGCCGAAACGATGGTTGAGTTCGACTCGGGTGCGTGAAGAAAAGGGCTGGGACAGATCAAGTCTCGGAATATCTCATATGATTCCCGGGGACAATTGTGTGTAGGTCCTAAGGGTTGATTTGTGATGACTGGAGGAGCTTGTAGAATCGGAAAGAAGTCCAAATCCATCCCAAAATTTGACAGTGGCCAAGCTCCAAACTGGTCGATTGGTAAAGAGTGGTAGAAATCCGTTGGAGGATTTCGCTCAGCACCAGGACCAGCGGGAAGTAAATTGTCGGTCACCGCAGTGGAGAAGTCATACCGTACCGCGTTAATGATATTAGGAGATCCCCTAGGTTCCGAAGATTGAATAACATTCCGATTTTGAGAGGCCTCGGACATTTCCTTTTCAATAGTATCCGGGTGTATCAAAAGCTTCCTCCTTGCTGCCTTGCCATTCCTAAGTGATAATTTGTAGACGCAATTTGAAGACGAGAGACTACAACGGCCACAAGAAGGGCGCTCACGATCGCATTTGACTTTGGAGATTCCGCAGTTTTCACAAGAAGCCCGTAATTTCGGGTCGGATCTTGAGGAAAGATGAGAAGACATGAAATGTTATTCAATCGGCATGAAACATGCGAGTAAAAGGTTTAAAAGAGAAGTTGACTCTTTTTTTTTTGCGGATTTCCTTTGTGGGGCCTTTTTAGCTTCATTTCCGCTACATCCGGTTAACCGAGTTTAAATTAACCTCTGCAACGATAACGCCAGATGGCGGTGCAGGAAAAGAATCTCTCAAGCAAGGTCAAAGGAAGAGGAAAGTAATCCCGACGTGGGTCGGTTTATAGCTAAGTAACTTCTGATTATTCACAAGGTTCTCGCTTTTTTTAATGCATTTGCCTCTCAGAAAATTTGGCCTTTACTCGCCCTCCGTGGTCGATAAGTCAGTAAGTCAGTAATCAGTTAAGCTAAAAAAAAGCAACTTACTGACTTACCTACAAAACAACAACTAATGAGCTTAACTAATCGGCTTATAAGTTACTAATAAGTTAAGGCTCCATTTAAATATCTAATAATATAATACTAAAAGCACCAGTAATTTCAATAATCCTACGATTTTGCTAATTTTTCAAACACTCTTAATACCATAACATTAAACTAAACAAGCTAGAACTCTCTGCAGTAATCTATTTAACACAAAATAAAAAGACTCTTTTACACTCTAAGCTTATAGCAAGAATTACTAATAAATCAAAAGCTATTTAAGCTAATTAAAGCCACTCGACTGTCACGGTCCGTGTATTTACTCGGTATAGATACGGTAAGTTATGTTAATCTTAATAATTAAGAAATAAGTATATTACGTATAATAGAATAAATAATAACTAATATAATTAAGATATTATTTTTAGTTAAGCACGAAGCTTTTATTTAATAGCAGACGTATTAGTTTTATATAAAACTTTTATTCTTTATAGATTCCTTAAATCTTTTTATACGTTAGATTTCTAAATCCCTAGATCCTTTCTTATAATAAAAGATCCTAGGATTCACGGATCCGTTACGTAATATATAAACGCAGAAACCCGCGGTTATAATATTATTTTTAAGATTATATTATAAATAAATATTCTAAGTATAAATAAGTCTTAGGACTCCGGTAGCTCTTGGGAGCCGTGCTTTTAAAGACCACTTAGTTCTTAAGGCTACGGTAGCTCTTAAATTATCTTCTCCTAGGGCCCAGTAATCGCCTAGGAGCGTCCGTAATACTATTCCCTTCTTAGCTTAGCGTGGTCTCCACGCTTAAGTATACCGAAAGAGATATCGACGACCGTTCTTAATTTTATTATATTTATTATATTTATTATATTTATTATATTTATTATATTTATTATATTTATTATATTTATTATATTTATTATATTTATTATATTTATTATATTTATTATATTTATTATATTTATTATATTTATTATATTTATTATATTTATTATATTTATTATATTTATTATATTTATTATATTTATTATATTTATTATATTTATTATATTTATTATATTTATTATATTTATTATATTTATTATATTTATTATATTTATTATATTTATTATATTTATTATATTTATTATATTTATTATATTTATTATATTTATTATATTTATTATAT
Source organism: Rhexocercosporidium sp. MPI-PUGE-AT-0058 (assembly GCA_020746875.1). Classification (NCBI taxonomy): domain Eukaryota; kingdom Fungi; phylum Ascomycota; class Leotiomycetes; order Helotiales; genus Rhexocercosporidium; species Rhexocercosporidium sp. MPI-PUGE-AT-0058. Next base: position 113,274 of record JAGTJL010000008.1, read on the forward strand.
TTATTATATTTATTATGCACTTATTTGCTTCGCTAAAATTACGTATTATCTTTAGCGAGGAGGTATATTGTGCAAGTTATAATTAATTAGCTAAGCGAACCTAATCAAGCTTACCAAAACCATGGCGCTAGTAAGCTCCCTTATTTAAGGAGCTTAAATGCGCTATATATAATAATATAATAACAAGTCATATACGCAACTGCGCAACCTTCTAAAATTCGCCTCTGTGAAGCCTTAAAATATGTTGCACGATAGAAACCTATTAATTTATAAATGTGTTTAAAGAGCTTAGCAGCTCTTAGGAGCTATAGTCCTAGAGTCCTTCTAGTCCCTAGGGCTACGCTAGCTCTTAAAATACTTCCTCCTAGGACCTAGTGGTCGCCTAGGAGCGTCTATAATATTCCAGCGATTTCTTAATATCTTAGAGTTTTTAATTATTATCTTTATCGGCTTAAGGCTATTATTAATAATCTTTTAGTTTAAATTATTATATAAGAATTAAGCTAATAATAAAAGAAAAGTAATTATAATATAATAAAATAGCTAAAGAAGCGTTATAAACTCGCTGGTAATACTTTAATTCGTACAGAAGCTAATTACTAAAAATGGAAGATTACCTCTTCCTTCTTACTGTCCTTATGAGGGCAGTCATTACGCAATCAGCGCTAAGAGCACAGACCATTACAGACAACGTCTCTTCGTGCTATATTATACGCTGACAAGGGATCGGTTTCGGAACAAGCTCAGCCTCAGATCGATCATAGGAACAAGATCACCAACCTCTCTCCAACTCATCAACTTGGTGTACCCAATTTCTGCTACTATATAACATGAATCATGGCCGAAATTGGCCTTGCAGCTTCAATCATTGCTGTAATTCAGATCACCACAAGTGTAGCCAAGCATGCACACGAATACGGCCAATCTATCAAGAATGCAACGCAAGACATGCCGAATGTTTTAGACCAGCTGAAAGATATTGAAAGCATTCTGGTAAAGCTCAAGGACCTAGTCGATCGAGAGACAAAGGCGGGGAAGCCTTTAGACTCGTGGGCGGCATTGCTTTCCCTCAACAAACCTGATGGAGCGCTTGAACAATGTAGAATTGCGATGACTGCTCTCTGCGCTGAGTTGACGCCTGCAAAAGGGTACACTGCAAAGATCCGACAGTATGCACGTTGGCCCTCGACTAAGAAAAAGGTTGAGAAGCGCCTCGAGAAAATTAGGTCCCTGAAGAATGTCTTTCTCGAGCATGTACTTCTGGAGCACATGTAAGATCCCCTATGGATAGGCTTTAAACTTTAAGGCTAATGTTGCCTCAGGGAACAGTCTCTTAAGATTTCTAATACGCTTTCTCATATTTCGAGTGCTCGGAACAGTAAGCGCCCAAGGGGGAAAGCCTGATTAGAACTAAAAGCTGACAAACATCAGATAGTAAAAAGGCGGAAATTATTCGATGGCTGTCTCGCAATGTAGACCACGATGCTAACCAGAAAGCTGCGAGGAAGAGGCATGAAGACAATACCGGCAAATGGTTCACGGATAGCGAGGAATTTGTCAAGTGGAAGGAAGAACCTAATGCGTTCCTCTGGTTGCACGGCTTGCCGGGGTGTGGCAAAACCATTCTCTGGTGATTTCCTGGGCTCAAATCTCATTCGATTGTGTACTGAACATAAAGCAGTTCCGAAATTATTGAACAGACTCAGCTGTACTGCGCAGATCTGCCGACAAATCGACAACTTGCCTACTTCTACTTCTCATTCCAAGATACGGAGAAGCAGAAGGTCGCCAACCTCCTGCGCTCTATTCTTTCCCAACTGATGTGCCAGGCAGAAGATATTCCAGACTTCTTGATGAATCTATATGATAAGTATCTACTCATCCAGCCACCGATCGGCCTGCTACTTTCTACAGTGAAACATATGATCATCAGTCACAAGCATACCTTCGTCATTATTGATGCCTTGGATGAGTGCCCTAATAAGAATGAAGAGAGAAGCGAGCTTTGTGACCTCCTTAAGGATATGAAAGGATGGACCGCAAGTAATTTGCATGTCTTGTTCACGAGCCGGAGGGAAGTTGACCTTGTCGAGTCTCTCGACCACGTGTGCACATTCGGGTCTATCTCTATCCAAGGAGGGGCCGTTCAATCTGACATTCGAAAGTTCATCTGTGCTGAGCTGTTAAGAAATAAGAGGTTATCGATATGGCCTACAGAAATTCGAGATGAGATCGAACAAACGTTAGTTCAAGGTGCTCATGGAATGTAAGATGTTTACTTATATACCTCTTAGAAACACTGAGTTCTGATTATTCTAGGTTCCGTTGGGTTGACTTGCAGCTGGACTCTTTAAAGAAGTGTCTTACTTATAGCGATGTGAAGAAGGCTTTGACGTCTCTTCCGAACACGCTATCTGAGAGTTATGAACGCATTCTCTTGGCAATCGATGAAGAACATCGGCAAAAAGCTCTCATTGCGCTTCAATGGATCAGTCACTGCTGCCGGCCTATCACGATCGAAGAGCTTGCTGAAGCTGTTATCATTGATCCCTCAGCCACTCAACCATTCAACCCGCATGATCGCATCCCAAAACCAAGCTGGCTGCTCGAAATATTGTCGGGACTTGTCGTCGTTACGAAAACGAATCGCCGCTTGGACTGGAACTATATGGACTTCGTCGAACGTAAATATATCCTAGCTGTCGAAATAGCCCATTTCTCCGTGAAGGAATACTTGAACTCTGGCGAAGCATTTGCTGAACCGGCCGGCACGATTCATATCATGAAACAAAGTCCCACTGAAGCTATTATACAAAGGTCACTCCTCTACCTAAACTACTATTCCATGTCCGATAGAAAGTCGACATCTCTTCGCGATCTAGATGGATTTCCTTTCCTTCTCTACGCAAGCTACTTTTGGCACGAGCACGTTCTCGCCGCCGGAGACACGATCTCACCCGAGATCAGGGATTTGGTTTATGAGTTTCTAACCTCGGAGATGCCGCTGTTGTCTTGGCTCAAGGTCTATCATGCAGATGACCCCTCAGAGCCTTTCCCAATAAAAGACCGCGAATTCGCTCCTCCTTTAAATTACCTTGCATTCTGGGGAGCTGATCATCTTGTCAGAGAGATGATCAATGCGGGCGCTGATGTCAATGCTGAAGGCGGAGTATATCATACTGCGCTTCAGGCCGCCGCATTTAATGGCAACACGAACATTTTGAAGGTTCTGCTTGAGAATGGGGCTGATGTCAATATTATAGGTGGAGAATACGGTACTGCTCTGCAAGCTGCTTCTTGGAGTGGATATACAAGTGGTGTGAAGCTTCTTCTCGCGGCTGGGGCTGATGTGAATGCACAGGGTGGTATGTATGGCACTGCACTCCATGCTGCTGTATCTGGGAATGATACAGAAATTGTGGCAATGCTCATCGCAGCTGGAGCAGATGTTCATGTCGATGTTGAGCCTGTTGGAACCGCCATTGATGCTGCTTTCAAATTCGATGCAGATGAGCACATTGCTGTTGTAGAGCTCCTAATAGCAGCTGGCGCCGATATCAGCGAACTAAATGACGAATATATCAAGATGATCCGAGTGATGGGAAGTAGTCCATCATTAGTCTAGTATAATCACTCCATGGCAAACTTCAGATGCATGGCCAATCATGTGCGTAGTGCGATATGTCCGTGTCTACTACGCCCTATCAACTAACAAGAACCGGGCACAAATACTGAAAAGGCAGATGGGCTGTTGCGGCTTGGAGGACCTTTACAGCTGGTGGGGATTGTCACAGACACGAAGTCAAGATCGCCTTCGAATATAAAGTGGAATGTGAGGAGATCTGAGATAACTCGGAAGTGGGAACATCCAGAGACTGGAACCGATTCTGCGAGAGTGAAACGTGGTTTGAAGAGCGGGCCTAAGGTTTGCAGAGATTCTAATGTATAATGAAGAAATTTCTGGATCGCTAGACGCGGACGCCACGCGAACCAGCAGGGCGCGAGAGAGTCTTTCCTTACAATCTCGCTTTTGCTAGTCGGATATTTCTACATCTGCGGGCCTTCGAGCGACAGCCGTTGCTAGATCTGCGGCTTCACCGAATCGAACACGGGACTAGGGAGACAGGGAGAGGGCCAGCTCTTGAGTATGTGACGCAGGCAGTAAGAGAAGGAAGCAATGCGGGCCAGGACTCGAGGTACCGTGGTGGACCCAATCTCAGCTGAGGTTCTTCACGATATTCTACTGATGAGGCTTCACAAGAGATAGTGGACGTCTGGGTACCCAGCACGTGAACCGTAATATTTCTTCACACTGGGATGTACCTTCGCACTTGCCCCTTTTTCCTCGCGCCATCTTGATTTTTGTTGCTGAGCTGGGAATCGAATGCAATGACCGAAGATTAACATAAGCAACCGGCCGCGTGATTGTATAGGTGTTTAAACAATACGCGCTGAGGGCACAGGAGGGCTGAGGTCGCTTCCCCATGACCGCAGAAGCTGAAGATACATTGGACGGGCCTGTTTATAAGGTGTTCTTAGTTTTATAGAGAGTGAGGGAGGGACGTTAGGTAGATGTTTATTTGATCTATACTTAAGAGACGGTGATGAGATGTGTTTTTCGGTGAGAAGGTAGCGCGGGCCAATAAAGTAGCAGAAACTGCACTCTCACCGAAAGGACGATTCCGTAGAGGGGGGTAGGATAGACGGCATTTTCAATTCCTAAATATTTACTATTGGCAACCTTCTCAACTAATTAGAAACAAGCAAATTGTGCAAATATTTGTAAAAACTAACTAGACCACTTAGCCTAAGTTGCCAAGAAAATGCTTGTTTCAATATATATATCCTGTTTCCTGGGCCATTACTTTGAATTTAATTTAAAAATTCAGCAGTAAATATTTTCGCTCCGTTTTCAATATTTGGAAGGAAACCAATAGAGACGAATCAAACGAAGCAATCGATTTACCTCTAGCCCTGTATGCTATTAAATTACAAATATAGTACAACGAAATATTATACTTCGAGCCCCCGACGACTTCATATTATAAACAATGGCCCAGATCGATGCGTGTATCGGGCTTTAATTTCCGCCTTTATGCCTTTATACTCCTAACGTCCCACCCCACCATTCCGCCCACCTCCCTATTCCGCCCACCTCGCGTAATATTAGCACTTTATATTTAATACTTAATTCTTTTATTTTACGTTAACTTTTATATAAGAATTTATAAAGTTAAAATCTTCTTTCGATTCTGGTTCTATAGATATAATTGGACGATTTCCAGCCGTAATTTGAGCCGCTTAAATAGCACGTATTATTGTAAATTTTGAATTTAAATTAGTTTAGACTTTCCTTCTTTTCCTTGGCTTTAATTACTTTAATCGCTCTTCTAATTCTTTAATTCTTATATTTACTTTTCCTAATTTATAATCCTTTTTATTAAATCCTTTTAAAATCTTCTTAAAGAATAAACGCTATATTAGATGCTAATTATTTAATTCGCTTGCTAAAGTGCGTATTTGTAAATAAAGATCTTTTGTGTGACGATCCACTAGATCACGTGTTAGTCACATGGTAGTCACCTGAGTTAGGCAACCGAGGTTGCAGATGCTAGGCCTCATCGGGACTGGTTTTGTCGCAGCACGTCGCAGAGCCTCACGCTAGCCGGCTGGCTTCGCTTGGCCTAGCGCGGCTCTCCGCACTAGTGCCCCCTCCACATGTATTTATACTCGGGGATCCTTACGATCCTCTTCCTTCTGCGTCTTTAGTCTTTTGTTAGTAGCAATGCAATAGGTTTCTGTTCGCGCCGTCACATTTTGTAGCTTTAAGAGTTTATAACTGAATAAAAGTACTAGAAGGCTCGGAGGGTAGTATTATTACTCTTTAAGACTCTTAAAGAGCTAGGGCTGTCGATTTATTTTTTTATTTTTTTAATAATAAGCTTATTAAGGGTTTCGCCAGAGATACCGGCTATAATCTACTAGCTTTTCACTTAAATTTAATGTTAAAAGGAGTAATAGTATCGCGGTGTGCTTTTTAATAGTAAAGAAGGAAATTGCGCTTATTAATTAACGTGTAATTAATTAAAAAACTTAATTTATATAGTTCCTTCCGGTAAGCACGCTTTAACGCAGAGAAAACTGTTAAATCTAAGGGTTATAAGACGTATAACGTATATATAAGTAAATATAATAGAAATATATTATTTTGAAAGCATTTCTAAAGGAATTACGTAGTCTTATAACTTCTGTAGCAGTTTAAAATAATATGTCTTATTAAATAATCACGTGGATCCGTTTAAGGGATAAATACTTTTACTAGTTATTTAAGAGCTATATCGTCGGTCGTCCACTTATTATCGGTTATAATAAAGTGCCAGTCGTTGAATACGTTTAATTAAGACGGAAACTATTATTATTATTATACTGATTTTCCTTTGTAAATTATAAGAGGTTATGGTAAAACCCCCGTAATAGAAATACATTTAATAATTAACGTTTAAATACGTGAGCTAGGCTATTTTCCTTGAATTTTACGCTTTTTAGCGTGCTTTATAATGAAATTATTTAAATTATAACCTTTTATAATACTAGTCTCGTTTATATTCTATCGTTGACTCGCTGAAATAGCCTTAATAGCCGGAATCTTTAATTTTTAAAACTAAAGCTTAATAACATCGGAATAAGCGCCGTTAACACGTAAAGAATCGACGTATATTTGCTTCTTCGTCTTTAAAATAAGATTCTATATTAAAAATCTAGAAATTCAGTGCTTTTTAAGTAATAAATAGTCTCCTTAAAGAGCTAGAAGACGCTCCGCAAAAACCCTAATCTACGTATGCGTAACTCCACGACTAAGAGACTTTTAAGTCAAAACCTAATTAATTAATCGACTCTTTATTAAGGTAAGTAGCTTTTGTAAATAGCTAGCGGCTTCTTTATAAGATAACGTCGTTGTATTACGGCCACGAAGGGTAGACTTTAGAATACCTTATTTAAGCGATGCCTTCCGCAATGGCTTATCGTTTGCGATCTTTGCACACGCACTCATAACGTTATACTTAGTACATTAAGGCTTTATGATGAAAAGAATGCGCATTCCAAATTTGAAAAGAATTGATTAAAAAATAAAAGAGTAATTAACTATTTAAGATGGTAGGTAGGAGTGGCGGTGAGTTAAGCGAGGGTGGGCAGAATGGTGGGGTAGGACGTTACGAGCCTGCCAGCACGGGTCTGTGCGCTACAGGGCATTTCACAGCCAAATGAAAAATAATATTTCTTACGCAAAATAACAATTTGAAGATCTAGTTAAAAGAAAGACGGATATACTTCTTCTTTATCGTGTATTTCAATAATAAAGCAAAACGATTAAGCGTTCGTTGATATATTTAAGCGTGAACTCGCCTATTTTGTATTTTCTAAGCCTGAAAGTGCCTCGCGAAACCGCCTGTAGCGCACAGACCCGTGCTGGCAGGCTCGTTATACTTAGGATCGACTTTTGGGCTGACTTGGCCTGTGCATCTGCTTCCCCCATCAAAAATCTGCGGAGCGACCACCATTTGGTGGACCGTGCGAAATGGTCTGCAAAACCGCGCAAGCAACCCAACAAACCCCAGCAAATGTGCACGGAACTTGGAATTTTAGGAGTCTGCTCTTCTCGCGGCTTTAAAGGGTGAGCTCTGCTCCTTGGACGACTTACGATCAACCTCGAGGCTACAATCGGGATGCTACTGCGGTTGGAGCACTTACGATTTCTGCCTTTTCTAAGTTCTTCAATAACAGGGGTTAATCATACAACACAGCCCTTATTCTGCCTAACTCCCTTGACATTCATGTTCTTCCATACAAGCATCGCCACTAACTCCAGAGACCAAGTTGCAACCCCAGCAATCAACAAGTATCGCCAGGTGTCTCCATACGCATGCTGGATTGCCAAACGTGTAGGTGAGCCCCATGCATAAGACAATTGCTCTTCGATAGTACTGTAAATCGTAGTAAGATTCCCTTGGCTCTCCGGAGGAAGATGCAAAGCCAATTTCCCGGGAAAGGTGCCTTGCCAAATAGCAGAAGAGATTGTGTAGCCAACGGCATTGCCGATGTAACAGAATAGATTTAACAAAGCAATACTAATGGCGGAGTATTGTTGTGCAGCAGCGGCAGCTAAAATGTCAATTTCGACTGTGAGCATCAATATACCGAACCCGAAGTTGATGAAGATGTTACACATGATGATATAACCGGCATTTCGATCTGGTTGGCGGAATTGAATGAGCAGACCCGTACCAAGTACTATCAAGGGCAAGGCAAAGAAGACACTGATCGGTTTGTAGCGTCCGGTATACAAGATGGTTGCTCCGGCGACAACATTCGCAACGACTTGGATGACCGTACTGGATTGAACTATGTAGGTTGCTTGAGCCACGCTCAGGTCATTGGCCACTTGTAGAAATGAGCTGAAGTATGCATTCCAGCATGTCACGCTTAGAAAGAGTGTAAACCCCGCGATGCAAGTGCCGAGAACTATACGATCTCGAAGTATCGGCCAGGGTGTGAGAAGATCCGAGCAAAGGATCTTTCCCATATGACGAATACAGCAATAAAAAGGATCCCAAAGACGAGAAAACATATGATGAGGGGAGATTCCCAACCCTTGGCTTCCATGGTGTAAAGATTGAAAGGCAGTAGAAAGGAAGCAAAGCTAGTAGATATAAGCAGCAGTCCAACGACATCAAACTCGTGTAGGTAATGCACCGCAGACTCCCATGGTGTGCGTCCGCTCTGTGTCTATGTGGGGATGATGCCCTGCTTCTTTGCTTTTCTGTAGTGAAACATGAAGAGTCCAAATAGCGGAAAGGCGACTGCTGGAAGAAGGATGCTCTCCATTCCAAATGCCCAACGCCAGCCAGACCCATTCAAAAATGATGTGATCAAATATAGCGAGTTGAATAGGGCTTGCATAAGACCGCGATGACGAAGTGAAGATGTGTCGGCAATGAAAACACTAAGACAGTACCCCAGACCATTGACGCCGACGGTGTATAAGAGCTGAGATGCAGCATATGCCTCGACGCCATTGCATGAAGCTGCCATGACGAGACCGATAGTACCAAAGACTACACAAAGTAGAAATTCATGGGGCCTCCCGAAGATGTCCAGGATTTTCGCAATGCAGAGGTTCGTGACGCCGCCAATCACCTACCTGGCTCAGGACACCAGTGGTAGGGATGAGAGAGTGTGCTGCAAAGTCAGAAGTGAAATACGGGAGTAGAGCGCCGCTAACCCCAGAGACGATGCCTTGGACAAAGTAAACGAGCCAGATCACGACATAGGCTATAACCAAGCCTTTGAAGGACCAAGCGATTGTAATAGCTTCCGCTTTTTGTACGCCAGGTTGGAAGCTGGTGTCAATAGCCTCATCGTTGGTTGCATTGTCATAAACTGCATCCACCTCATGCTTGACGTCCAAATTTGAAAGTGGCTCCGAGTTTTGAACCATGCTGCCTTCTTTAATGTCATTGCTGTGCTGGGGGGAGCTAATGCCAGAGTCGTTGGAGGACATCGGTTTGGTGTGTACTTTAACACAGCGATTTCGTGTTGTTCTAGTCTTCCTTTTGCTCTTTCACTGCTCACTGTTATTCTCAAGGCTATTGACGTTCTCGGGGATTAGATAGCCTACCTAGCCGAGGAAACAAACCATAGCGAGAGAAATACGAGAGGGTAGAAGACGAGGGTAGTACAGCCGATATACGACAACAACACACAACCAAAACGGATATAGAATAGCGATACACCATCGAAGCGGATATAGGACTACCACACACTGACAGATCTTGTCGGGACCGGAGTGATTTAACTGGCGGGACGTCCTTAATACGAATATGAGCAGGTTTGCACTCGATATTTGCACGGCACAAATTTCCTCACAAGGTCAATAGCTTACACACACTCAAATGAAGGCGTTGAATCTGCGAGATATAACTGGTGACACTTGCTAAAAGCCCGAACTCAAGCAACAGAACTGTTCAAAACCATCGCAAACCCTCTCTTGTAAAACTGAAATAGGTAAACCTAAGTAAGAATCGCCTCGAATTGCCTCAAATCACCTCGAATGGCTTCAAGTAAATTCATATCAGAGTACTCAGCAGAACAAAAACCACAACCCAGAATCCAGCATGCTCTCGCATTGCATTGCTTGTCTTATTTGGAGAAGCAGCTGCTGCAGCCCCGGTTCCTGTATTCACCGCACTGGCAGTGCCGCTCACCTTGGCTGTGATGGTCCCGCTGAAAGTTTGCGCTCCTGCTCCAGCCTTTGTATTGAAAGCAGCAGGCTTGATAACCGTCGAGTACGCAGGGAACAATGACAGAGTATATGATGCCAATCCAAAATCCGTCAATGGGTTTCCGGGGTTGTTCACTAACGGATCAGATCCAGGGATTCCAGTGGGCAAGTTCAACAGGTTCACAATCTTCGTACCCGCATAAGGAAATCCAAGCTCTGCTACACATGCATCTGGGCTGGTCTCTAGTATGGCACAGTTGTCTTTAGATTGCTGGAGGAGCCCTTGGGCAGTAGCAATGTCATTGTCGATACCGAAGAGAGACAAGTCAGATGTAGGACATACGTTAAAGATGCTACACGGGTCAGCCAGTCCGGAAGCGAAAGGGCATCATACTTAGACAGCGGAAACGAGACCTGGCAGCAATTGCATGCAAAAAAAGCATCTAGATCTCCATTTCCTACGACATTCGAGCATGGCATATTCGTATTTGTATACGTCTTATTCTCCCAAACATACCCGAGATTACACGCTTTTCAGTCAGCGAATTTCAGCAAAGGATGGTAAATGGCCATACAACAAGCACCAGCGGCAGCATCGTCCGGTGGAGGATAGAATGGAATATTGCCGTTATGTACAAGCCCAAGGTCACTTAATAGTTAATTACAGTCATCTGGTACTCGCAGGAGTAGACCTGAGGAAGTTAATGATTGCGTCTTGAGCCCCAGAGATAAACTGACCTGGTTCCAGCAGCCTTGAATCCAGCATCCAATGTTCCCCGCCAGCCAAGCACCACCGCATCCTTGCATACATTTCTGTTTGAGCTCAGTGCCTGATTACGTGGTGGAATCACAAGATCTGACACAACCAGCAGCATCGTCCACTCGTGCCTGGTAACACGCAAGAAAGCCGTCGGTATCAACACATCCTTCGCCTATGGGGTTCCAGTTCCTTGTATTGGCAACACCTGCAGATGCAAGCACAACAGCCACGAGGGAATTGCGAACATATGAGGATGAAACCATTGCTGGTAACTAACTGTTTTTACCGTTAGAAAAACTGTGAAGTTAGATCAAAGACACCGGAAAAGGCGAGGGGAACTTGACAAGAAGTACATGGCGTGAGCTGCACCCGAACAAACTTACCAACGGCGGTATGACACACCCTCAATGCAAAGGGTTTCCCTTGGCTCAGACGTAATTCAGCCTCAAAATCGATTTTACCCCTTTCGCACTGTTGAAGACGTTCAACCGTCCAGTAAAAGCTCGAAAACAGTTTCATGGATCTTGTCACTGAGGCTATTGCAACCCTTGAAAGTCCGGATGGCTGGAATGGTTGGAGAACATACCATTTCCGAAGGGTTGCATGCTAGCTGAAGTGGTGCTCTCTTGACTGAGACAATGCGAGACGACTTGTGGCCCGTATTTAGACTCACCGACTTGCTTCAAATACGACAACATGACTGTAAACATCTTTATAGATACCCTCATTCCGGTCATTGTTTCGCAGAAACGACAGTCGTTCGCCCACTTTTTCATCGGTTGGGGTCTTTCTCACTTGGCTGTCGCTGAGAATTGAAGTCCGCCTACAGACAGTGGGGTAGGAAGGACATCGTTTATACCCACAGGAGGACCCAAAACTTACAATCTTTGGGGAGGGTCAGAAAAATTTGATGGGGATTTCAAAAAATCTTCACTGGCCATGAATCAAGATTTCTAGCCCTAGCGGGAGGGATTGGGGAATGCTCGCGCTGTGAGGTGAGGCGTTGGCCTAGCGAGTCTTGATTGGTGCAGGTGCGAGTTTAGGGTTGCTTCAAGCGTGTTCAAGTATTGCGAGGAGCAATCTATGGGCAGATAACTATCGTATACAAGCAATGTCAATTAGAAATATCAATATTCCGAAGCTATGGGTCTCTGAGGCGGCTGTTGTGAGATGAAGGCAAACTTTTATGTTTTCTATGCGATCAGGGTCGGGCCGGCCCATAATCAGTCAATCATAGCAGGTGGGAGTATGTATATGATCTCTGGTACGAAAGCCACTGTGGGATACTTTCCGAGTCAAGCTCGATATTGCGCGCTATTGCAAGAAGTGGGCAATAAAACATTGAGTATTTTAAGCGCCACACAATGTCTATCTTCTCATGTAGCAACAGCATGCTCGCTGCTGAGACTGGGCATCGGTGCATGCCTGAGATCGTTCATTTCTGCAGGATATAATCAGATCAATATAGCTTAGCACAAGCGCAGAGCTTTTATTCGTGGCCAAACTATGCGACTTCTACTCTTGTCGCTTCACTTCCTTCCCCTTCTTTCGATACAACCTCGTTTCCCACGACTCATTCATCGCCAATCTTCAATATGCACCCTGGTCCACGGGCTTCGCTCTCTTAGTGGCTTACCATAGCATTTCAAAATAAAAGGGATAGACACCATCAATACAGCTAGTGCAGCCAGTATAATGATTGTCCTTAGATTACCAAGGTGGTACATTTGAGTACTAAATAAAGGGAAGCTTGCACTGAGAACATTTCGGACAAAACTGATGTCGGCAAGCGTAGAGGCGAAAAATCTCCGTTTGAATTCATCACTATGTTCGTCAAATGCAGAAGGCTGATATACGAAAAGCCTTACAGAAGTCCTCCGTGTAAGGATGTGTCATTGGAACCAACGTGCAAAAGCTCTATCCCCAAGGTGTACTGTAGTTGGTTCAGGCGAACCGAAATAAAGAGATAGGAAAAGTAATTTCCGCTAGTTTCCCATCACTCGTGACTCTAGGGTATTCCTTCTCATCTTCTTGTTGACCTCCAGCTAGTAACATGGCCCCTGAAATATGGCATTTGTGACGGGCCCTAGCAGACTGCCAATACAGATGCCTAGAAAACACAGTCATATGTCGATCAGCCTGAATCCATGGCCGTCTGGACAAAACACAATCACGAATGCTATGGTGAAGAGTAATGAGAGGCAAAAGAGCTAGCCATTGTAGATGGCGCAAGACTGGACCATCGCTTCGGTGACAAGGAAGATGAAGGACCGTGTGAGCGTTTCCTGGAGGAGAATTGAAGCAGCCACCTTCATTCGTTGAACTTGCGGGACAGGTGCTCTGGTATTCGACGACTCGGACACACGGGAGAGAATTATCTTGTAATTAGCGTGTTTCGTAGATAATCAAAGTCAAAATAATCCAGGTTTGGACAGAGATTCCCAGTAAAGTCCACAATACTTCGTGGAACTTACGGGGTGCAGCAACGGTGATAACAGCAAGGGCCCGAATAGAGTAGCACCTGAGAAGTTTTAGCATACTGCTTTTTGGGTGGGAGCGGAAGGAAACAGAAAGATGCTACAAGAAAGACAGACATGGCTGGACCCGTATCGTGTAACTCCCAAACTGCAATTGTACCATCGACATTGCCAATCTTTACCGAGGAAAACATGCCCGACAGCAGCCTCAAGACCAAGAATCTGCCTAGCTTTTTAGCCAAAGTGGCCCCCGATATGAACATGAGATGTATTCCGTAGCCGACAATGTAAACTGGACTGCGGCCAAAAGCCTGTTTCAATCAGCTGGAGCTCATATCGCGTGAATCGCACACCCCTGACAATGGCACTTAAGTCATTGGTCCAAGTGCCTTTCCCAACACATGAAAGGACTCAACCCTAACGCACCCACCTCAGTCGAAACACCAAACGTCTCCCTCGTCATCTTCTCCGTCGGTAATCATGTGTATCAAGTACCGGTCAGACTCGGCGTTAGACTTCCGAGAAACTGTTCTTAGAACGTAACATTGGGAGGAAGAATAAGAGACGCCCGTGAGCACTAGGCCGGTCCAATCAAGTATACTAGGGCCGTGGAGTTCGTGTTCTCATATTCCGCTAAATAATTGAGAAAATTCGTGATATACGGGTGCGTCCGGCGTGACATTGATGGAAGTGGTGACAGGAGCCAGGAGCCAGGAGCCATGTACAAGTTACTGCCCCGTTTTCAGACTGCAAAGTGTTCTAATCAGTGCAATCATTGACTATGCACAAGAGATAATCAAGAAGAAAGCTGATCTTTCAATGTATGGAGAGGAGGATGGTAGAAATTGATAATTTATCAAGCACTAAGCAGACAGCAGAGAGGAGGAGTAAAGAAGAACACCATCAAGCAAAGAAGCTGCGACTCAATTCATAGTGTGTCGAAGGATGTCCAGAACGAATTATGATCAGCAGCATGCGAACGAAGTCCAGTGTCGCGGTCGTAAAGGTTGAACGGAATTTTTCCAAGTACAAGTGACTGTAATTGAATACCTGGCAGCACAGTACTCGACCACCAGCCACTTTGCGTGATGGTCGGCTGCTCTCCAGATATCAAACTTGACAGTGATGATAAAATACTCACAAATCTTGTGGTGCTTTGCCAGAACTTCAGTAAACAAAGTCCTGGATATCCGCCAAACCAAAGCATCAACAAAAAATGTACCAAAGAAGAGCTTGACTCTGACCTTTGAGATAGATACATTCATTGTTGGGGCCGGAATGCCTCTAAAACCCATCCTCGTCATCTTCATCCTCATCGTCGTCCTCTTCTTCTTCTTTCTCTGCTACTTCCTTCTCAGCCGCCACCACGGCCACGACCGCTCTCTTTCTCAATTCCTCCCTCTTTTCACGTAGCCTCTTAACTCTCGCCTCCAAGCTCTCCATTTCCTCTAACTCTTCCTCCATCTTTCTTGCTGCATCCTCCTTCTCTCCTTCCACGTCTAATGCAACACTCTCCTCTTTCACAATATCCGCTGTCATCATCGCGGGTGCTGATATCACTGCATCATTTGCCTGCTTCACTTCCGCTTCCGCCGTGGCAATATCTGCCTCGAACGCAGCCCATTCATCTTCGTCAACCTTAGCCACTGGTTTCGACGGTGTCGCTGGTCGAGAGGGCATTTCGATCGTCTCGCCTTGTCTATCAAAAAATCCATCCGGAAGACCATTTGCGGGTTTACTTCGCTTTCTAGTAGTCTCTTCTCCTTCTTCGTCATTCGCTTTCCGTTTCTTCGAAGTACCTTCTTTCTCTACACGCATCATATGCCCGGCAGATCGGAGGTGTCCATCCCATAACACATCCTTCATCTGCAAGTGGCAGATTGTACAGGAGAGACCACCAGTAGAATAGCTTGCGTACTGGTGCTGTATCCGACGAGCGGCTCTTTCGTTCTTGAGGAGGGATCGAACGTCTGCCATCTTGACTGGGTGTGGTGTAATGTGGGTTTGTATTGGGAGTCGGTAATATGGGGAGGGGAGGGGAGGGGAGGGGAGGGATGATCCAGACGTAGCTGTCTCTTGAAGATGTCTTCTCCTACACCAAGAACAATGAATTAGAGGATCCGATAATCTGATTTCGAGGAAGACAGTCGCTCGTTACCTAGACTTTTGCGCGGATAGTTTCGTTGGAAGGGCTTCTTCAATGGACCGAAGATTGATGATTACGGATGTGGTAGATGGGCTGAAATCAACGGGAAGCGTCGCAGGATTCGGTACTTCGACGAGGGAGCTGTAGACGTAGATTCGGAGCTCTAGTGGTTCACAGTACAACAAAGAGCTGTGCTGGTGGTGGGTATACAGCTTCGGAGACGGATAGGTCGAGACAGGAGAAGTCTCGTGGGATTAGAAGCTGATGAGCTTTGGGTTGACAATACTAATCAAGGGTTGCCCGAGGATGGAAGGATTAAATCATCAGGTACCAGATTTTATCGTCTGCGTCGTCTGCGAAGGGAGATGTTTCTGTGGAGATACGGCAGGAGAATTGTATTTGGTTTCACGGTGTATTGCAGTGCATTCATTGCTCAATGAAGCTGTGCTGGGTGGTATTGTATTTTCCGAGGTTCTAGCTCAAGCTTCCGCTCCCTTGATGCCGACCGCCGATTGCATCACATGACTCCCCGCAAAATAAACATCCCTCCAAAATCCAGCTCCGCTCTGGCTCTGGCTCTCCCAGCTTTTAGCTTCATGTCGCCGCTTTGCTTGCCTCCAACCTCAACTCTTCTCCAAGAACAACCACCTCACTTCACCGTCGACAACAACACCCTCGCGAACTCTGCACGGCCTTATTGCAATCGCATTGTCTACGCGACACAACATTCAATCTTTGCCTGCTGCTACGCCTGCAAGCCGTGCGAGCACGCGTAGGGGCACAGTTCGATCTCGGCGCGTTCACAAAGATCTTGCTGGACAGCTTCATCTTGCTTCTCCATAGCTCGTAGGTCCTGATTGCATAGATCGCGCAATCTGTCTGGAACTCGACATCATAATCGCGTGAAAGTCCAGTCATGGCTGGTACGAATCCCCACCCCTCCTTTGGTCTTTACTTCCCAGCTAACGTCAACAGACGAGCCTCGACGATCCGTCCGCGCGACGAAGGGCGTACACACAGGGAAGATGGATCTCGACTCTACCCCCGAACCAAAGAAGAAAGGATCCAAGAAGAAGAAGGTCGAGAAGGAGGAAGAGCCAGAAGTCATTCGTTGTGTCTGCGGTGCTGTCAGTAGTCCAGAAGGAGACGAGGAGGCTTGGATCGCTTGCGACAACTGCACGGTCTGGCAACACAATGTCTGCGTCGGAGTAACTACATTCGAGGACGAGATACCAGAGCATTACCTTTGCGAGCAATGCGGTCCGGAAGGTCACAAGGAGCTGCTCGACGGATTGAAGAAGGGAATCAAGGTTTGGGAGGCACGTCAAAAGAAGCACAACATTCAGCAGGCCAAGGCTGAGAAGGCTGAGAAGGAAGAGAAGCCGTCAAAGGGTAAAAAGAAGGGCAAGAGAATCAGCGATACTCCTACCAACGGCAAAGGCAGCTCCCCCTCCACCCCTCTCAAGAAAGATACCCCTCGTGCTGGCAGTGCCAAGCGGAAGATCCGAGACGAATCTCAAGATGTACGTCCGCGTCTCCCCTCACCACAACTTTTGCTGACGGGTCAGGAACCCAAACCCAAGGTCCGCAAAGTGTCTGCTGCGCAGACGCCTCGACAAGAATCCCCCCCTTCCGACCTTCCAGTCAGGCTCTCTGATCTTCACGACATCCTACAAGAGGGGGGGGCGAAGATCATCATGAAGACTCTCAAGTCTGCCATCTCCAGTGCTATCAACGATCGTGTCTACAGTCTGGCTCCAAATGATACTCTCGATGCAAAGGTTGAACGTCTAGCCATTCAAGTCCAAGCTGCTGTCGCTGTCAACTACCTCGAGAAGCATTCGTACACCGCCAAATGTCGGTCCATAGCCGCAAACCTTAAGACAAATCAAGACCTTACCAACCGCCTCCTCAAGCGAACATTACTTCCCCTTGACCTGGCATCCATGTCCTCGGATGATATGGCAAGTAAGGAATTGAAGAAAGAGGTGGCTGGACTCAAGGCCCGTGCAGACAAGCAAGCGATCATGGTCACAGATGATGGTCCAAGAATGCGACGAACTCACAAGGGAGAGGAGGTTATTGAGGATGACAACTTTGCCATGGCAAACGATACTATGCCCACAGCTCGAAGACGAAGCATGCTAGATCCAAATGGACAGATGGCTGTCCGCTCCCGTGAGAATTCTCCTGGAAACCTCGAGCCCGAGGATATCGACTCTTACCGTAGTACGGATGATATCAGAGCCAATGCTGCCCCAAAGCTAGCTATTCAAACACGAAAGCCATCCCAGCCAGATTTCGATTACAACAAAGTCGTTTCTCAAGTCGCTCCATCACCCATCACATCCCAACACGTTCGCCGCGAATCTTCAAACAATGTGCCTCCAGTCAGTGGTCCAGGTGTTGACCCAGAGATTGACAAGATGCTTCAGGACGACGAGGGGGATTCCGATGCCTATGAGCCAGCCGAATATCCTACCGATCCTGACATCGTTTGGCAAGGCAATGTCACGATGGACTCAATTGCTAGATTTGCTGCCACAGCAAAGCACGTCGCAGGCTTTTCCGAGAAAGTCCTCGCGTCATGGAAGGACAACCTACAAAAGGATCTCAAAATTGCTGGACGCATTGATCAAGATAAGGCAAATGAATACCTTTGCAGCCTCCGGTATAGCCCTCCGACCGATGTTGCCGTTGTCAGCATCACCCCTTCCGGTGATTCTTCCAGCTCGGATTTCTATGCCCTGTATAACTACTTCGAGTCCAGGAAGCGGTATGGCGTTCTGACTAACAAAGGTTTGGGTAATATTCGTGACACCTACCTTGTCCCTGTTCCACCAAACCCAGGAAGCCTACCCGACTTCATCACCAACCTCGAAGGTCACAAGGTTCCAGAGATCCGCCCCGACCCAATGATACTTGTCGCCCTTGTTATTCGAAACGAGGTCAACGTAGAAGCCCAACGATTTGACGCCGAGTCTCCTTCCGTCGTTAACCACGCACAACGTCAAATGTCGATATCCGGAGCAGGCCCTGCTATGTCACCAATCAATCCTCAGGGAGCTTTCAACACACCGCCGATGCATCAGCAAGGATTCCCTCACGATGATGCACAGCGTCGACAGGCCCAAGCCGAAGAGCAAAGAAAGATCGACGACCAGAGGGCGGGTGAGGCAACCGCAGGTGAGATTCTTGGTCCATACCAAGACGCACCCACCGTAGCATTTCTGATGCCACAGGCCTACCAGATGAGACCGGTTGAGTGGCAGATAATCCGTGGAATTCTCGAAGAGGACGAGAAGGCACGAGTTGACTTGCAACATATGAGTCAAGTCTTGGAGGTCAGAATGCAGAACCATGAACAGCAAGCCCATCGTTAGGTTGGAATGGAACATGGATTGGCGAATGGATTGGTGAATGGATTGTAGATGGATTGGAGTTAGGGATTGTCTATGTAATGATGTCTGTTAAAGCTTGCTTGCGGTTTATTTTTTGATGATGGGCCAGTCTAGATCTGGGTCTGAGTGTCGCAGATTACTTTGGCCTCGGCTAGCTTTAGTGTGTTTGATGTGGGGTGGGCGTCTTTTATGATACCATTATGAGATCATGGCCGGCTGGATAGTTAGGATCATTGATCTCTTCTTACTCCGTCTCTTCTGTACATACCCTTTCTGCGTTTGAAGCGCTAAAATTGAATTGAGTCTATGAAGTTGAAAGGGTTTGTTTTGTTACGTTTTGATGGATCGACCACCAACGAGTTGGTGCAATTATGTCTTGGAAGTCCTCGATATCAAATTCCATGGCCGGATTTACGAGGATGAATACTTCATTGATATAACTGCTCTGTGCTTGAAACCCCTCAGGGGACTTCGATGAGAGTGATTAATTACATGGTCAAATATTGGGCGAGGATGGAAATATTGGATCTCGGTGTTGCGAAGGGGGCCGAGGGGCATCATCTTCGATGTTATATGCTGGCTTTTGTGGGTTGCACAGATTGGGATTTGTGCGCAATTGTCTGTCCTGCTGATCACGGCGACAAAGCATGAG
This sequence comes from Rhexocercosporidium sp. MPI-PUGE-AT-0058, assembly GCA_020746875.1. Lineage (NCBI taxonomy): Eukaryota > Fungi > Ascomycota > Leotiomycetes > Helotiales > Rhexocercosporidium > Rhexocercosporidium sp. MPI-PUGE-AT-0058. The sequence continues at coordinate 132,989 of JAGTJL010000008.1, forward strand.
GTTCAATATCTCCCTGGAGAAAAAGCAACGTCCAGTACTGCACTACATAAGTTGTAAGAGCTGACTCGACCTTTCAAGTCCCACGAAACAATCACGACGCAGATAATAAGCGGACTTATTATCGTGGAAGGCCAGCTGGCGATACAATTACAGTTTCTTTGGCGGTGTCCTCTTTCGCTGATGGTTGTTCCGACTCCCCGCGCGCGAGGCGAGCCATGCGTGAGCACTGGAAGCTGTATGGAGGCAAATCTTTACAATGCAGTACCAAGGAAAATACAGCACAATTAAAAACTTTCTTTGAGATCAAAAATTTCGTCAGAGCCAAAGTCAGACGCCGTCAAATACGAGATGTATGTACACAATGGAGGAAATGAGGACAGGATGTAAACAAGCCGCTCGGTTGTTCGATTACTCGGCTTTATATGAATGAAGTCCTTAGGTTCCCCCTTTCTATGACGGCGATCGCTCTCGGGACTTTGTCTCCGTTCTTTACGCAAACCCAGATACGAAAGGTACCTAGGTCTCTCATGTCTGTGGCGTGTAGACATCGTAGACATATCTCCGACTCCAATCGGACATGCAGTTGCTGCGTCAGCCGGTTAACACCCGTCCGCCGTGTTCAGTGATTGCAACCACAATATAGTACAAGGAAGTACCGGTCTCGTCGGTGCATTGAAAACGGTAACGCGGCAATCGGTCAACACAGTGTACGTGAAGTGACGATGCTTTAACGGATTACTTTCTTGCACCCCTGCACTACTGCAGATGCAAGGTAATGCAGAACCATCTCAACAATAATCACATGAGACCGTGTGTAATGTTCACAGTACCTATGCCAGCTCAACCCCCGGTCGGTTAGAGACCTAGGGGTACAGATCATGGCCACTACACTACATTGGAACGTACAAGACTACATATACTGACCGCTCTTCCCTCCTCATCTCACGATTTTCATGTTCTGTTGGCATTCTCCGTCTTCTCTCCGATGTCTTGTCTTCCCCTTACAATTACATCTACATCATGACTGAACCTATACCTGGCGCACCTGGCCTTCCAATATTAGGAAATTCGAATGATATCGATCCACTAGACGCCACAGCAAGTCTCTGCAGACTGGCGGAGACATATGGTAGGTATCCTCCTCCTCCTTCCTTCTGGCAGCTTCCTTAATTCTCACTCCCAGGTCCCATCTTCAAAGCCACTCTCGGTGGCTGCGAGAAAGTCTTCATATCAACCCACGAACTTCTGGACGAAGTATGTGATGAGAAAAGATTCACAAAGATGGTGTTTGGCTCTCTCGAACAGATTCGAAACGGTATACATGATGGTCTCTTCACGGCCTATCCAGGAGAACACAACTGGGAGGTAGCTCATAGGGTATTGATGCCGGGTATGGAACCAAGTTTATACTGAGGTCGACTCTTTGGCTGACTGGAGTAGCATTTGGGCCACTTTCAATCCGTTCTATGTTCGACGAAATGCAGGATATTGCTTCCCAGTTGGTTGTAAAATGGGCAAGATTCGGACCTAAAGAAAAGATCAATGTTCCAGAGGACTTCACAAGATTAACTCTAGACTCGATTGCTCTGTGACTTTCCAAGGACTTCGATTTGGCTCGAGCTAAACACAGGAGATGCGCCATGGATACTCGGTTTAACAGCTTTTACCATGACGATATGCATCCTTTTATTGACGCCATGGTTGGATTATTACAAGAGTCGGGAGCAAGAGCAGCGAGGCCTGCAGTCGCAAATTATTTTTACAGATCTGCTCAGAAAAAGTACGATTCTGATATTGTTCTTCTACGGAAGGTGGCTGCAGAGGTAGTTGCAGAAAGAAAGGCAAACCCAAACGACAAAACAGACTTGCTCAATGCTATGATCAAGGGTCGAGATCCGAAGACGGGAGAAGGGCTCACGGAAGAAAGCATTTGAATAACATGATCACATTCTTGATTGCTGGTATGTCTTCAGCGCCCTCCTAAAGACTGATCTAATTAATCCAGGGCACGAAACTACCAGTGGCCTACTTTCATTCTTATTCTACGACCTCCTGAAGAGCCCATCGGCTTACCAGACCGCTCGGCGACAAGTCGACGAAGTTGTTGGAAGAGGTCCCATAACAGCTGATCACATATTGAAGCTTCCATACATCGAAGCTTGCCTCCGAGAGACGTTGCGGCTAAGACCAACCGCACCTGTATTTACGGTTCAGACACTTCCAGATTCGCCGGGTGAATTTGCCACTCTGTCGAGCAAGTATCAAGTCAAGAAGGGACTTCCAATCATTGCACTGCTGCGTTCGATACATCGAGATCCCGCAGTCTTTGGAGCAGATGCTGAGATATTCAAACCGGAAAGGATGCTTGATGAACCATTCTCTATGCTTCCCAAGAACAGCTGGAAGCCATTCGGCAATGGCATGCGTGGCTGTACTGGAAGACCATTCGCTTGGCAGGAGGCTATCCTCACCACGGCAATGCTTCTTCAAAGCTTCGATTTTCGCCTGAACGACCCAAGCTATACCCTACAGATCAAGCAGACTTTGACTATCAAACCCAAAAACTTCTTCATACATGCTTCGTTACGAGAGCATATCGACTCTGCGTATATCGAGAAAATGTTACATGTGGACGCATCCAAGGCGAGTTCTGGGCATGACAAGGCTCGAAACAACCATACTGCGGCGAGTAGAAAGCCCAAGAAGCCAATGACGATTCTTTACGGATTAAACTCTGGCACTTGCGAGGCTTTAGCTTAAAGTTTGGCAAGGGCTGCTTCTGGTCGTGGCTACCTTGCAAAGGTCAATACACTCGATAGCGCGGTTGACAAGGCACCCAAGGATCAGCCAGTCATTCTTAGTTTCATCTAGCTACGAAGGTCAACCTCCAGACAATGCAGCTCACATCTTTGAATGGCTTCAGAATCTCGATTGTTCATCCAGACTCAGGGGTGTCAAATACGCAGTATTCGGCTGTGGGAACCGTGAGTAGTTTTCTAATTCGGCACAGTGTTTACTGACTGATTGTCCTAGACGATTGGGTTTCAACATTACACCGAATCCCAAAACTTCTCAACTCTAGATTTGAATACCATGGAGCGACCCAAGTCGCGAAGATAGGTCAGGGAGATGTTGGCGCGGGTGATATCTTCAATGATTTCGACAAGTGGCAAGATGAGCAATTATGGTCCGCTCTTGGGGGCGATGTTGAAGCCGAGGAAGAACTTGGCATGGAAATTGAGATCGACACAGGGTCGCGTCGTTCAAAGCTTCGCCAGGATGTCAAGGAGGCGGTTGTGATAAGCAATCGAGTGCTAACAAAAAATGGCGAGCCCGAAAAGCGACATATCGTCTTGAATCTTCCAACCGGCATGACTTATAAGACAGGCGATTACCTAGCTGTCTTGCCGATGAATAACTCCAAAAACGTTCGACGAGTCTTGAAATGGGCACATTTACCCTGGGATACGATGCTGACAATCAAGAGTTGAGCAAACACTACCCTGCCTACTGGTCACCCAATCTCGTTGATGGACATTCTGAGTATGTATGTCGAGCTCAGTCAACCTGCAACTCGTAAAGTAAGTCTCCAAGCGCCCCGGTGTTGTTTCTAACTCTGATCATTATAGAACATTACACGAATAGCAGCGTCCTGTCCGGATGAGACTGTTAGAGCAAGCATTTCTGCTCTGGCAGGCAAAGATTTCGAGCAAGAAGTCCTCAAAAAGCGACGGTCGCCACTCGATATCTTGGAACAGTACTCGGGTGCTGCACTCCCGCTTGGTGACTTCTTAGCAATGCTTCCTCCCATGCGAATTCGTCAAGACTCGATCTCCTCTTCTCCTCTCGCAGATCTGACCACTGCAACAATCACTTGGTCGGTCCTAGACACCCCTTCGAAAGCTGCAGGCTCTAGGAGATTTCTCGGGATTGCTTCAAACTATCTATCCAGTGTTGAAGAAGAGCGAGCCATCCAGATTCAAGCAGGTCGCAAGCTTGCACCAGCATATCTTTTCATTGGATGCGCCCACCCGCAGAAGGACACATTGTTCAGTGACGAGCTTTCTCAATGGGAGAAGGATGGCGTATTAAAACTATTCTACGCATTCTCTAAGTCAAGCTCCGAAAGTAAGGGGTGTCGCTAAGTCCAAGAGAGACTCTGGGAGGAAAGAGAAGAAATAGTCAAGGTGTTTCACGAGGGTGCGTCACTGTACGTCTGCGGCGGCAGCATGGTCGGGGAAGGAGTTGCAAACACCGTCAAACGCATTTACTAAGAAGCTGCTGAAGCTTCGGGGAAGCCAAAGACAGACGAAGAGATTGAAACGTGGTTCGCAGGAATAAAGAGCGACAGATACGCGAGCGATTGTTTCGTTTGAGTTGACTACTTTCGGGCTCGAAGCGGCTGGGCGTACAATTGGAGAGTGAATGGATATAATTTGCTTGTTCAAAATGTTGTTACGACAAACAAATGATTCCACTTTGCGCTTCCGTCCCTCTCTACGGCGTTCAAGTGGGGTAATCATTGATTTGGAGAGAGTGTGCCAATGCCGAGATTGTGCGAAATATACCCTTCGAGATCTCCACAACGTGGCGAGAATTGACCGAATCATTTTTCCTAATTAGGAAATCAACTCCTCTCGAACCCCTCCAATGTCCTGATATCTAATTCCAAACGATTGACCTTCTCGATAGAATCACACAACCAATTTTGAGAATCGCTTTGCCGTACTTGATCAATTCACAGTTCAGTAATCATGACAAAATCACTACCCTTTGTAAGTCTCTCCTCTCAAGGAGGACTTTTATTGACAATCCCAGTCGGTATTTGATACCATGACACCAACGCCTTTCTCCGGAAATGCAACACCGGTTTTCATTCTCAACGGTGGAAATGAGTGGCTTTCGCAGACGGCTATGCTTCTCATTGCAAGGGAGCTCAATCATTCAGAAACAGTGTTTGTTCGAAGCCGCCGAAATGCTTCAGTAAATGAATACGACATACGATTCTATACGCCATACGCGGAAGAGCTTTTTTGTGGTCATGGGATACTGGGCGCTGCGCATGCATTGCACCTTTCGACGGGGCTGACTATGTTTGAATTTCGGACCTCTTCGGGCATCGGTGCATCGACTTCAGTTTCTACCAGGTCTCAGACTTGGTCAAATGATGAGAGTCCAGTTTCCGTGTCGATGGAGTTTCCCTCTTCGCCTGTGGTTGCCACGCTTCAACCTTCGTTAGATGTGAAAGCGGGATTTGCAGTAGCTCTGGGACTTCAGGACGCAGAGATCCTGCAGATTGGTATGAATGAACTGATGGACATTGTATTAGAGCTAGATCCCAATGTCAATTTCTCGGCGGAGCGGATGGATATTGATCCAGTTGCCCTATTGAAAGCAAGTCCGCCTGGTACTAGGAGTCAAGTTATCACCAGTTCTTGGAACTTTGACGAGGATGTGGATTTTGCGAAAAGAGTTTTTGCTTACGGGCTAGAAGGTAGGTTTTGTTTCTTCCATTTTGGTGGGATTTTGAGCGGGAGTTCAAGATTTAGTATTATGGCGACTGATGAGGTATAGACCAAGCGACTGGATCTACGTATTGTGCCCTGGTCCCATATTGGGGAGAAAGGTTACAGAAAACGGAACTGAAAGCATTGCAGCCTTCGGAGAGAGGGGGGGCCGCAACTTTGAGTTGGTATAGAGATGCTCCTGGTATCAAAATCACGGCGGAGTCTGTACAAACCGTAAATGGAAGCATCAAGGTCCCGGACAAGGAACATATCCAGGGTAACGGCGCAAGACTCTGAGCTTCCGAAAAGATGGATATCATGTACGGCCAAGAATTGGTGACTTTGATTAATATTATCTCATCTGGACACATAGTGCGGTAGACGCTACCGGTTTCCGGGTCGTTTAGGTTGATATTGAGGGGTATATGGCGCAACGGAGGAAATTTGTGGACTTGTCATATTAGCCTAATGCGATCGGCTAGAACTTTATTCCACGGTGATGAAGTTTCTCCGCGATAGTATAAAGAACTCTAACGGAGCCCAGAACGATATGGCCAGTAGATTTTTACTTCATCGTTCAAAATGAAGTGGTTCCTCGGCCAAGTCATTGCCTTGGCAGGTATATTCGCTCCCACAGCTCATGCCACGATCTTGCAAAATGGCCAGGTTCGCGATGTGGCTTTTCCCAATACTTTGTCAACAGGGAGCCTGACCAACTGGAAAGTCCATGCTCCCAATTCCAAGGAATTGAGCTACAAAGGTCGCTGGGACTCGAAGTTCATATCATGGTGGTCGTGAGTGGCGCCAACCCCCCTTGTTAGATAAGCGAGCCCCCTTACTCATTTCAACAGTGCACCGGGGTTGAAATTCGGAGTGACTGGAAACCAAGTCGCAATATCCTTTGGAAACTGGACAACGCCTGGAGTCCTCGTTGGTTTCCGATTCGATGGTTTAGATTGGAAATTCACGAACATCAGCAAATCTGCGACGCATATTTTCACTGATCCAGACATCAATACTTCCAATCCTTCAGTCTTTGAGATCCGCGTGACTAATTATGCATACGGCATTCAGATCAAGTCCGTTCATACTGCACCGAATTCGACTTTATTCAAAGTTCCCGATTTCAAGCGTCGTCTTGAAGTCATCGGCGATTCATTGTCTTCGGGATATTCAGCGACATATGAAGGACTTGCTGGATTTGGGTACGGTCTCGGTGCCGGACTTGGAGATACAGAGTGGAGTGTTGTTGGCTACCCTGGAATATGTGTGCACGATCAAGACTGTTGGGGGAATCCGAGAGGGCAGACATATCAGTGGTACCAGACTTCCGATACCAGTCCTCGCGCCGCTGCGATTTACGGAACAAAACCCGAAGCATGGGATTTCAAGAAACATCCCGCTGCTGATCTGGTAGTGATAAATCTTGGGACGAATGACAATAACTCGGCGAATAATGTTGGGGCTGAGAACTATTATAAGAGTTATGTGAAGTTGGTCGAAGGGGTGCATGAGAAATATCCGAAGGCGGACATTGTTTTGATGGTCAGTACTATGGGCTTCGTCTCGATACAAGTTTCTCCCTGGCCTCTTAACTGAGACTAACATATTTCAAGTCCCTCTGGAACGGATTCTCGAGATCCGGCACAACATATAGAGAAGTTGGAGCATACATCAACGAGATCTACGACGTGTACAAATACTTCAACACCAAGTCGTACCTGTCAGCCAGGCAGCAGCCGTTCGTGCATTACTTCAACTCGACTGGAATTCTGCAGCACAACGATGTGAATCCTCAGTATCATCCAACGGACGTAGGACATATCAAGCTAGCGAGCCATTTGATGCAGTACATCAAGAACAAGTTTGATTGGGGGTTTGCTGCTACAGGGCCGGAAGTCCAGCATGAAACCCTCTATTGGAATGACCAGGTCAGTTATTAGGGAAATGCAGTTTGGGGGGGGGGGGTCATTCTAGTGTATAAGAAAGTTCCGAAGGAAATAAAGTACAAACGCGAGAGATTCCACCCAAAGAGCTGGGGTTTCAGGGACTTCTGGAAGAATAATTGAAGAAAGGATGCCCATTTCAGGTGCTAACCAAGATCAAATTGATAAAGCATGGGACAAATGTACGATAAATAGACTCTTGTATCCTCAAAAGCACCCTTTCTCAACCTTGCTGTTCCTCAATTGAGTGATTTCTCTCCCGAGCCTGAGGATGTCCTTCGGTTAGAAGCGGCACGGTTTCCGGGTCAGCAGCTCCTGTCCGTGCCAGACGGAATTTATTCTTGACAACACCAGAACTACATCATCCAGCATCGACACATCGACTGCCTCCTTACTGTATGTGCATTGAAATTGCTTAGAGCCGGCCTGCACACATCCTAATTCTCCGAACACCTGCCATTCGCCAAACTCAACCTTCGCGGATCCTCGACTGATATAATCTTCCTCCTCTAAGTCCCGAATTGCCTGAGCAATGGCCCGATGGATACCTCCTCTCTGATTGCTAGTCTGCCGATGTATCGAGGCTGTTGGATATAAGGGCTTCCGACGTGGGTTAAAGCTAGAAAGGAATGTTCTGGCGCAGGCCGATTGTTTTCGACGCAGGACCAAACCACGGTCCGAAACCGAGGGACTGTGTCTTTGCACAGAAGTTCATAGTCTACCAGAACTCAGTGCGAACAAGCGGGTCTGTGATGCCAGCAGGAATAGGAGAAGACCCGGAAAGCGGGTATTTGGTCGCCTACACATACACAAGAGAGTTAAGTTCACGCACAATGGAGAATGTTGATGGACTATAGGAAAGATTGGTCCTCGCAAGTCATCTGCGGCAGATACACAGGCGCGGCATTATTTGTGTCTGCTACTACGAAGACTTGCGTGAAGAGCAGTAGTCATCAATTGTCCACAGGAGAGGGTGTTCTGTTGATATGCACAGTAAAATGACTCGTAGAATAGCTTTCGGCCCGAAGTAGATAACCTAAACCTGTTATATCACATGCTTGATGCTGTTGCAAATGAAGTAGGACTTCAATAAATGTTTCGTACAACAAGTAACTACTTACTAGTAAATAATTACCTATTTACCACAATCCATGCCGTTCCCCCCATTCACATATGATACGAGATCCCCCACAAATAATCTCCGCAATCGCCGATCCAAGGCTTTCAGGCTCCAAAGGATTTCAAACACGCGCACTTGTACCACCACCCACCGCATCTGTCTCAACTTTTCTAACCTCTCACACCACTCACCGCATTCCGTAATGCGTCAAACAAACTTTCCCATCCCATCCCATCCCACCTTGCCTATATCCACTTAGTCATTCGTTGTCGGATCTATACAAGCTAAATCGTATTCATCCATCGCATTGCTCGCGCGTGGGCGCGGCAATATGAGCGCTAATCCAACACCCACCTTGGCGCGCTGGACCGACGAAGAACATCAGATACTCGTGCAACTCACTAACGATCAAATTGAGCTGGAGTCACAGGATCACACACAGGAGATCTCTTGGGCCGAGCATTGGAGAAAGGTCTCTGTACAGCTTCAGGAGTCGGGTTACAGCCGAACGAATACCGCGTGCCAAAGTTACTGGAAACGTGTCGTCGAGACACAGAAAGCCAACGAGGAAGCTGCCGGGCCAAGATGGGACGATTCTGAGCATCAGATACTAGTGGGGATGACCGAAGACCAACTTGCACTTGAAAGAGAGGACCCTACAGCCGTCATTCCATGGCCCAAGCATTGGAAGAAAGTCTCGCTTCGTCTCCAGGAGAACGGTTACAATAGAACCCAGAATGCTTGTGCGGCCTACTGGTTGAAGGTTGGGTATGATTTTTCCGTGGATAGTTATGAGCCTGTACCCGAGATGTCCAGACTGCAAGCAAACGATGATGTCGAGGTTGAGATTAGAGTTGAGGTGGAGGCTGAGAGACCGCCGAAGCCAAACCAGGCCAGCGTTGACGACTCGGCATCAATGTACTCCCGAGATGAAGAATTGCTGCCAGAAGAGTTGCCAGAGCCCAAGAATAATTTGTTGCCGAATGCAACTTCCATATTCACGCCTTCGATCACGCCCGCGCCATCGGACAGGGACCCTTCAGAAGATGAATCATACCAGCCTCGGCAACGTAAGTACTCGGCAGTGTTATTTACTGCAAATTATTGATGGAATTTCAGGTGAGCCTACTGCAAGCAAGATGTCCCAAACTCCAATCAATGCCGAGCCGATACCGGCAAAGACACGATCACCAAAAGTACCTTTGAGACGGAGCTTCCGTTTCAATGCAGAGCAAAGAGCAATCTTAGAGGCTCAAGCCGCGCAATACGGCCCGTATCCAGATAGCGATCGAAGATACGAGCTGGCACGGGAGCTCGGTGTGGATGAGAAGACCATCAGGGTATGGAAACCTCTGACCTCCTTCAGCTCGTGACCCTGACATTAATCAGAACTGGTTTATTCATCGCCGGTCTCAGAAAGGCCAGAGTATCTTGTCAGGCATGGCAACTCCAGGTCAAAACAACAGCGAGGATTCAATCGTGAGTGACGGTTCTACTTCCGCTTCTGGCCCTTCCGGTTCTGCCAAACGAAGGCCCTTTACGATGGACTACAAGGAAAGTAGCCTATCCATCGGCGAGGATATTGGGACGCACCAATCGAAGAAGCCTCGGATAGATGAAAGCGACAATGGGTTCCGAGACGCACCACGATTCATACCCAGTAATGCGCCTAGCAATGTAGTCACAGGCGTGGAAGACTTTGGAAGTCAGGGAGGCTTCGGGCCTAGGCAATCCTCTGGTAGCGCAGCCTCCCATGACCCGTCACGCAATTCATCGATGGCTGGCTCGTTACCAAGTCGGGTATCAGCAACGACTTCGACATCATCATTTTCTCCTGTCAACCTGGCCGCAGGACGCAATGATCTAAGTGGAGACCTGGGCTCCCAAATGCTCACACAGGATCGGCCGACCCCTCAAATCGGTACAGAAGAATCTCGGCCGGATATCAAGAAGTCACCTTCGTTCCCCACACCGGTGTCAGGCGCAGATTGGAATCCTGTCAACAGTGCAAAAGCTAGAGAATCGAATCCCGTCGATTTAGCAAGCGGAGCGTCTACTCCCACCCCTACCCCCCATACGTTACCATTTCAACCCAGCCACTTGGTTAATCCACATCCATATGGCAAGCCTGTATCTGCAACTCCACCGCCAAACCCGAGGCCATTGCAACAACAACAACAACAAAGCTCTGCATCCCCGGCGCCGAGGCTCGGTGCTGGTAACGAAGCAGACGAGAAGCAATGGATGTCGAGTAAAGTCTCCAGCTTCCAGACCGAGATCGAGAACCTGAACCGCGACAAAGCTACCCGACTGCACAGGATCGGCTTGATCGATCGACGCATCGATGAAGTAACCAACGAGGAGAACACGCTTGAGGAAGACAAAGAGAAAGAGATCCTCGAGGCAGTCAGGCAGATTGAGGAGCGATATAAAGGCAAAAACGAATTCATCAAATCGCAGCAACGTGACCTGAATCGGTCGAGAGAAACGGAGCTGGAGGGTCTGAATCGGAATGGCTTGGATCTGAAGAAGCGAAGGGCTGCATTGGAGCATTTCCAGGCGCTGGTTGGCTTGTACGAGGAAGAATAAGTTCGTCCTGCATCGATCGACATTGTTTTTCATTGCGGATTTTTAAATTTTTAAATTTTTTTTTTTAAAAAAAAAGGCTCGAAATTGTCCAGCGATGGAATTTGGGGATTTTTTGGGATGGAGTTTCGGGATCACAGGCTCTACGTAGGGCTTCATTGGGCTCTCTTGCATGTGTCAGGTAGTGCGCCTTCTTGACATTTTTTATTATTTTTTATTTATTTTGGCTGCTTCTCTTGGTGCCCTGCATGCTGGGCTTGTGTATAATGTTTCTCTACTGGGGAAAGTTCTTTGACCTCCTCAGCTTTCTAGGGAGGGAGGGAATTTTTGTAGACATATTTATTACTATAATTTTTACTCATACCACACGCACATCTTTTCAAGGTCATGTTCGCGAAGCACAATATGGGGATAGGGAGGGGCATCTATCCATCCTCGCAGTCTCGACCCAAGTTCGCGGAATAGAAACCGCCCACCCGACCCGTGCGAGGAATTCTCGATGGCGTCCCGCTCCAGGAGATAAGAAGCATTGCGGACAATTCTTTTTTTCTTTTTTCCTTTCTTTTTTTTTCTTTTCGTTTTGAAACAGACACTTAGCCACGTGCCAGTGTCACCACAGACGTCAGTTGACGACGGCACGGGCATCATATCGACGCAATGTTTGCTTTTTCCCCCTTCCCGCTTCTTAGACGGACGGCTTGTACTTTAGATGTTTGCCGCATGTTAACCTCCTCGATGATGCCCACAACGCACTTCTAGAAATGGTGGACGTTGTAGACGAAACAGATCTGGCGGTGGGCTGAAATCTAGAACTGGTGGGGTCACGTACGGCTCTTGGTTTGAGGATGCATCACTTGACGATTTTCGACTTATTCTATGCCCAGAGATGCTCCAAGGGCAAGAGGAGAGAAGGAAATGGCCATCAGTTTGTAAGTTCCGTCACTCAGCAAGCCCTCCAATCAGTATCGAAGATATATTCAGATTAGAGCTACTTTAGGTCTATGTACAGAAGAGCAAGCAAGGAAATCAGTTTGGGGGGTATACCAGACATGAGTGGCTATTCTACAAGTAGAATTAGCATGCAGAGAGTGAAAATGAAAAATTCGTCAGATGAGGTGTGTGATGCGCGACCAAGGAAATGTTTCGTGGATGTGTTCCTCCCCTCCCAAGCTCCGTCCGTTCCAATTCTTCCGTCCCAATGCACCGCCTCGGTTCCCATGTCCCGCGTACAGCCTTCAATGAGGCTAGTCAGATATCCACCCTGAGTTCTTGAGAAAAGGAAAATGTTTTGGTGACACAGCTCGGTTTACATGTTGGCGCTCATTCTACCCGCCCGAGTAGAGCGTGGTTACCAAAACCACAGCCAAGCGTCCATATTCGCTTGATTCTTCGCGAATGGTAGTAGATAGAGCAATATTAGCCATAGACACCATAATTTGAATGTCCGTTTATCCGCCGCCAGATCCTTCCGTATCAATGTGCGGATTGCGATCGTGAAGCCAAGTAGTATCGGTAATAAGTATCCAGCAAGGGATAGTTGCCAGAATGCCGGCGCAACAATGGAGAAGGCGATGATAGTAAGCGCATTGATTCGTCTCGTTTGGAAGTCGCCAAGGACGATCGGTAGCGTCCTTCTGAACCTCATCCGATCCCCTTCTTGATCCTCCATGTCTTGGAATTGAATGGTACATGTGATGGCGGCAGCGATGACTGCTAACCAGTAATAGGTGGTGTTGTTGAGAGTGCCACAAGCGACTTGCGCAGCGCCAGCGCCGAATGTTGTGAAGCCTAGCGCATTGTTGATATGTCGGATGAGATAGTTGTCTTCGGCAGCGCCCAGATCATTGTATATCCATGTCAAGACCATCAGGAAGAGACTCTCCTTGCTTCCTCCAAGGTAGAGGGTGGCGAGAAAGACGGCGGGGATTGATACCAGCAGAATCCGGCGAGCTTCTTCGGAGGTGAGACGTCCAGATGGGATGGCTCGCCATGGCTTGTTGATTGAATCTTCCAAGACCGAGTTGGGCAGTCTTTGGTTGGACAGGTTGAATATCCAGAGGTTCATCCACGACCATACAACTGATTTCAAGAGTCTGAACAAGACATATGTAAAGTCCGGGGTCGGTTCCGTGCTGAAGACTCCGGAGTAGGCGGCTGTGAAGGCAAATGTTGTAGCAGGGAGAATCGTAGTCTTCACATCACTTCTGGTGATGAGAAATGCGGTCTTCACGTGGAAGAGAAAAGGCCGATCCTGACCTGAGGTCAGCATCCAATTCTCAGACATCTTCAAGTCATGAAATTACCTCTGTTTGCGGAGGCAGTTTGCCCTCCTCTGCATACTCCAAATCCATTGTACCCGTCATCGTTCGAGCATCTCGACGTCAATCAGCAACGAAAGTATCGAGGTACCGTAAGAAAGGCATCTGGAGCATAAGTATGGGTGGTGGCATTCGGGACGTGGGTAGTCGAGGGGTTACCCAAAACAACCTACCCACACCTACTTTCACTCAGCATGGCCCACCCACATCATGAAGGAAATTTTCATTGGTGTCTGCGAGAAGATGCCGAGTACTGATATGAAATCGCTTGATCGTATCCACCTATGTCAAATAATGTCCCAAGCACCAGATCCAAGCCACCTGGTCTAGACGGCTTGAGAACTAGGAGGAATACGCACGGCCCGGAGATGAGGCCTCATGAAGACATCATGGCAGATGTTCAGCTGTATCCCGGGCTGTCTTAGTTTCCACCCCATGTTAGACGAGTTCTCTGGTGGTCGCAAAAGGTTTCCCCTCTAAGTATTGGATTGTCAGGGAGAGTAAGCTACGGGGGCGTTGGGTGGCGTCGATCCGTGGAGACGAGTTCTATCGGGGGGAGACGAGTCGGATCGAAGGTCGGGATGAGAAGGAAGCTCTGCTGCTAGGAGTGACGTCCCAAGGATAAGATTTATGGGGCGAATCATGATACTACCTGATGTTCATCCGGAGGATCTCCCTCTTCATACCTGACACATGTTTACTGCAAGATAAGACCTGCACTGAGTTGAGCTTCCTCGGTTGCGTTCAGATGGTCCTGAGCGGTGACTTGCAGCTTTGTTTGAAGTCTAGACGAGTCAGTTGGTGATACGGACACAGCTTTGCACGAGCATTGGTGGGGGGAGGGCAAGGCAGGTCCTGCATAGTTTGACGGTTATGGCGGTTGGATATGAGATGGATGGATTACTTCGTTTATTGTGATGCACGTGTGCATCCTCAGACTGCAGAGGACCGACCAGGATTGCAGAATTGCAAGGAAGCGGTCAATCTCACTATCAAAACACTAGGCCCGAGCTTATAGTCGATAGTGGGTGAATGGGTGAGCGAGTGAGTGAGTGAGGGAGTGAGTGATGCGGCGGATGAGAAGTACAATACAGGACAATAGTCCGGGAGATGGAAGATGGGAGATGGATCAGGGGGGCAGCAGCAGGGGGAACCAGGGGAAAATCTCCAGAAAATCCGATCTGTGATGGTCGGTACCTTTTCGTACTGGGGGTTGGCCTGCACCTGCTCCCCCAGTGGACTTAGCGAGCTCAGTTAGTCAGTTACTTCGGAGTTAGGAGTTCTTGGGAGTTCTTGGGAGTCGGTCAGCACCCTCGGCAATGGCTGAACGATCGCTGATTGGACAGCTCAGGATGATTGGTACTCACTTGTAGAAGTAAGTGCCCTTTCCGGATACTTCGAAGTACTTAGTACGAAGTAGTTTCTCATTGTCCCCTAGAGTAGGTTCCCTAGTAGTTCCTTGCCCTGTACCGTAGTTACGTCGTAGTTACTGACTACCCTGTCGTTACTGCCCTGTGCCCTGTGCTTATGTTTGTGCCATTGCCGTGCCTGTACCTTCCGTACCTGTCGAGCCTGTCGAGCCTGTCTCCTGTACAGTCAGTACGGAGTAAGTACTCAGTCCTGTAGGGAACGTACTGTAGGTTGGTACCTGCTACCTGTGACCAGTTAGCTGTGGGCCCATGACGGCCTGGCCACCGCCCTCCCTCCACCACCCACCCGCACCCTGCACCCTGCACCCACCAACTGGGGGATCTGCGGGTGCTTTTCTGCAGGAACCACCCACCACTACTACCACTACTACCACACTACTACAGTACTACACCACCACCCTCCACTCCACCTGCACCACTCGGCTTCCTCAGGGGCTCGTGCTCATCCGTGCCCACGTCCGTGGGAGCTGCAGGACCGGACCTCCCCCCTCACCCAGACCTGGCCAGACTGATCAGACTGCTCAGAATGATCAGAATGACCAGAATGACCACAGGTCAACGTTTCAAAACCCTCAAAACACTTGCACCTTGCTGCACCCACAGACACTCACAGACGCAACCACCACCTGCTGCGGGGTATCAACAGCTTCATCTCCTCACCTCTTCCCGTCTTCCCCTCTTCCCCTCTCCGAATGCTACTCTACTCTACCCTACTCTACTCTGCCCTGCACTGCAGCCAGCTTGCTTCATTCTCGCTCGCCATCATCCGAACCGGAAGTTGCCCAAACCTGGCTTTACACATCTCGGTCTGGCTCTGGAGTCTAGGGCCTTACCCTTCCCTGCCCTGCCCTGCCCTGAAATTGCTGTCGATCGGACGTCTCTCCTCGACTCTATAAAAGAAAGATGTGCAATTTGGTGGCGGGTCATATAGCACGAATTCCCACCCAGGCCAGGGAAGATAGAGCCGCGGTGCCTGGAGCTTGGAGCTTGGCCTGTCAGGGTTTCAGCCTCCGCCTTCCCCGATGAGCTGATCGCCTTCCATAATTCTAAAATTTCCGCTTCCACGGCAGGATTTACCTGGGAGAATCGACCGATCGCTACTAGGTTGGCACTACCCTCGGGGAGGGGGACCTACTAAAATAGTACGAAAGTACAGTACAGTACGAAGTACAAGACAATACCACGGCCCCCAGCACGAGCCATTGTGTAATAGAAACTTCACCGACGAGAGAATGCCCATGCTCGGAGCGGTTCTACAATAGGGCAGTAGGTGCTGTATGAGTCGTGGCAGTACAGTACAGTACAGTTGCCACAGTTCAGGGTCTGTTCTGAACTCACATGCGAGGTCCTGCCGTGCTCAAAATCCTTTCAAGATGCAGGGCACGGCCGAAGAGCGCCACACTTCTAGCTGATTTCGGCAATAACCGAGAAATCAACATGAGCCCCGATGTACACCCGCACCCTAGCACATTCTCGCTGGACGATAGTCCTCTGATTGCTTGCATATCACCGTCCGAAAGGAGGGCGCCCTTAACCTTGAACGTGCATTGGGTTCATGGCGTTTCCTTCCAATAGTTCAGTTCGGTTTCGTCGTCTTCCAAACACATCTAAACACCTGCTGGTGGGGGAGCATGAGCTGAAGATATATGAAAAAGATACTTTTCCCGTCCCCCCCCTTTAACTCGTCACTTGCCTTCTTCTCTGCCGAGCATCACTCGCTTTCTACTTGATTAACTTCCCGCTGTAGTAGTCTCTTCTCGAGATCGGATTCCAACCCCTTCAGGACTACCAAGAGCTAGTCCATAAGTCCGTCATCCATCCGCACTGACCTCGACGTCTACGTACATCCATCGAGTCTCGCCCTCATTCTTCCCATTCTCCATTTCTTTCAAGAATAATACACTCAAAATGGTCGACCTTCAAGCTGCCTGCTACGGCATTGTCTCTACCTTTTTCGTTGCGTCGACGCTTTCTATTCTCCTCCGCATATATGCCCGTGGCTTCGTCGTCAAGAACTTTGGATGGGATGATTGGTGCATGACTGCGATTCTGGTAGGTAGCCACTCCCACAAACTCACACTTTTATTGACAGGAGCCAGTTCTTCAACAGCGGCCAGCAAGTTCTTCTCTACTACTTTGTCCATTATGGCGGTGGACTGTAAGTGATGCTCAAGTGACTCCGATGTCAAGCCCAGGCTGACTTCTCCCCAGACACATCGAGGAGGTCATGGCCACTCACCCAGAATGGCTACCAAAACTGATCACGGCTCTCTTCGTTGAGGAGCTTTACTACGTCCTCATGCACTGGGTCATCAAGATGGCATTCCTCCTTTTCTACCTTCGCTTCGCCACCAAACGTTTCAGGACTCTGGTTTTCTGCACCATCGGCCTCAACTGCGCCTTCACTGTTGCCCAATGGCTCCTCTACTGCCTTCAATGCATGCCAATTGCTGCTTTCTTCCATCCAGAGCTCCACCCTGGAGTCAAGTGCATTGACAATTCCGTCCTGGCTTTTGTACCTGCTGCTCTCGTAAGTAATCTAATCCCACGCCTCTCGTCGTCAATATCTGACAATACCAGAACATCTTCACCGACATCTGCATCGTCGTTCTTCCCATCCAGCCCCTCTGGGCCATTCAAATCTCCCTCCGCAAACGCCTCATGCTCCTCAGCATCATCAGTCTAGGCGGCGTTGTCGTCCTCATTTCCATTCTCCGCCTCACCGTCCTTCTCGAATTCCAAAAGATGACTGACTTCACGTACTCCCTCGGCAAGATCATCATCATCTCCTGCATCGAGCTCGAAGTCGCTATCATGGCCGCCAACGCACCGTCTCTTCGCGTCCTCTTCAGCAAGGCAAATGGAGGATCACAGGGTACAGCAGGTGGACACCATACACTGTCGAACAGGTCCAGGCCTCAATCGAAGCATAGATTCGTCATGACGTCGTCGACTTGCCACATTACCAGTAAGGGTGCGAACATGGAGCTCACGCAGGAGCACTCCAACCACCAATCCAATAGCTCGGAAGAGTCCTTAACGAAACATGTCAGCGAGTCTGGCATCCTCGTCACCTCAGTGGTGGGTGTCGAGACACATGAGGCCAAGCGAGACTCGAGGAAGTCTCGCGCTGCTGCTGCTGCTGATAGGTCGGATATGGTATGAGAGAGAGCAAGTCTAGGATTGTGTATTTGTATAAGCGTTGGAGTTTCGGTGGGGACAATCCTTGGAGTTTTGGGTTTCTTTGGATGGAAATTCTGGGGGATATGGGTGGGTGATTGACTGCTCGAGGTCGACCCCCGGGGCTATATCAGTTTCCATTTACATTATCAAATCACCTTCTTCAACCGATACTTGATATCCATTACTTCCACTTCGTCTATAACACGTCCGCAGACATTTGTTCCTTCATCGAGAATATCCTTCTTACCTGTATCCAGATCAGCGATTGTAATTACCTCATGAGAGGAGGTCTCGCTAAATTCGATAGCCTTCACTTGAGGCTTCATCGCAAAATATTTTCCCTGGCAGATGTAATGATTACGCAGATGTGGTGAGTGCAAGATCTGGAGCTGATAGTTCTGTCATCCTGTAAGTTTCGAGCTAACTCCAGTTGTATCCGCTCAACAAGCATAATTATCAAAAATAGTTATCAAGACCAAAAAGCACAATCACACCAGTCTCCTGAACAACCAGCAACCAGCAACCAGCAACAAGGATCAAAACTCGATTGAGACCACCAAAAAAAGCTTTTGAACAGCTGCTATACCTCAGCCTGTTGCCAACCTCTCTGGATATTGATAGCAACTTTCCTCAAGGACTCGAACCCGATCACTTCCTATACACATGATGCATCTCGGCGCGACAGAGAGCGATGACCAACACCTGAACGATAAATGAGTACCTTTTCTTCCTTCTCGATGGAGGGGACGAAAAACAGAAGAATACACTTACAAGAGCAAGGTCGACACCCCCAGCAACACGCACCTCCCATGTACTTCTATCAGCTTGACTAAGATCGCTGATATCATTCGACCCCGTGAGCTTGATCTCACCAATACACACCCCCTGAACAGCAGTAGTGACCACCGTCGAAATGGCACCGAAATCCTGCGGCCGCACCAGCAGCTCCACCTCCCTCCCCGCATCAGCCTCATTCAGGATCGTCACGTCGAGAGCAGATCGCTCTTTGGCAAACCGAGACACGTGTTTGATCTTGGCCAGCACGCGGCCCGAGGGCGCCTCGACGAGCCAGTTGTTCTCGGTGAGGTAGTTCGCGTGGCGGAGCTCGAAGAGGGGGACTCCGATGAAGTGCCTTTTACGGTGCGGCGCCAGGACCAGGATTTCATGCCCGGGCTGGAGGCGCTGAATAGTTCTTGGCCCGAGGTGGAGGGGGAGGAGGAGGAGGTGACGGTCACGCTCTTGAAGTAGCGGTCGTGGCATTGGACTGTGAAGGTGGATTCTTCTTTGGAGATAGGGTGGTCGGATATGGCCAGGGGTGTGGTTTGGGGTTCGAGTTTGGTTGTCATGGTGGTGGTGGAAAGAGTGCAAGTGTTGTGATGAGAAGTAGACGTAAACTGGGGATTAATCAGTATACGAGAATAGCTAGAGCTGGGTAAACCATTGCGAGCAAATCCAAGTCGACGTAAAGGAAAATCGTCGAAACTAAAAGAACCGATAACAAAAAGTTGTCTTTTATTTTGATTGACACGTCATTTTCTGGACTGCAGGAATTATATGCGTCGCATTCGTTCTTACGGTCCAATCCAAATCGTGCCCCAACGTTAACGGCATACTTACTGAGGCGAAGCTGCACTGCTGGTCCCTACTAATCCTTGTCTTCTGACTTGCCAAGGGACCTGGAATGTCTAGTACTGCTGCATGGGACTCGTTTGGATTACAGTACAATACAAAGGCTGCATATGACATGTGTCCGTTTGTGTTGTTAATTTCGCTTGGGAAATGTAGGGAAGGCTGTGTCGATGGCATTCCAAGAACAATAGAATGCAACTACCATGATTAATAAATGGGAGGGGATAATTGAAGATCGTCTAAGAATGCTGCGGTGTAGTGAGACCGCTATTGAATGAAACAAATGCCAGCATCTAGTGATTTAGTCGAGTTGACTTCCATTGGTAACACAACCTAATTGAGAACTCAAGACCAACAATAACAACAACAAAGATAGTTTCTTTTCAAATCTAACATCAACTGAAATCAAATGAAATCAAATGGCCATTCATAAATGTTCTAGCGCTTGAACTTAGCATCTTCTTTCCTCAGCCCTTTTTCTTCGGACACCTGATTTCTATTTACAGTACGCAAAAGTTCTAGTTTATTTATAGCATACAATTTCAATAAGACCATTGAATATAGTTAAGAAAGCTTCATCAAACTTTTAGGGAGGGAGGGGAGTGTTACAGTATGGAGAAGAAAGATCCAAAATTATCGTTACCTTTAAAAGCCGTTGGATTTTGAGACTTACTCGGTTGTGACTTCCCAATCTGGGAAATTTGAGTGGCTTTCAGACATGTATTGCCGCCTTCTGGATTCAGATGTTGCACGCTCGCTAAAGGAATCTGCTCTTCAGGGATCGGTAAGCTTGTATATAGATGTAGGTACTGTGGCGGAGGAATTGAAAGTAAATGAAGAAAGTCGGTTTGAGCCATTGCTGGATGATTGGGCCTTTCTTCTGGAGCGTTACGACGTGGACAAGTCCGGGCGTGCACAAAGGGATTTGGATGGCTCTGGAAGTAGATTATTTCTAGACTGAGTGATATCTGAATCGTAGTGATGCACGGATTGTGTTCACCTTAGATCTCAAGTCATGAAGTAGGCAATGTGCGTTATCCAAAAGAATGACTAACACACCTTACATGACTGATTTTGAACGTGGGTTCGTTAGACATCTTAGTGTGTAGGAAAATACTCCCCAGTCATTCCAGTGGAAACAAGATACCTCTTCTACGCAAACTTGTGCTGAGGTCGTCTTGGCCCCGCGCATTGGAGAAGCAGAACATGACATCCTTGGTTTACAAGGGGTATCATTTACCTACTGACCAAGCTCCCTGCCTTTCTTTCTTGGCGTCTTAGAAGTCTCAGATTCATTTGAGCGCTTTTAAGAGCTGATAAAGTCCTATCCATGCAGGATTCCTCTCGCGCAACATAAGGTGTGAATAGCAGGCGAGCCTCGCTTAATTCGAGAAAGGGGCTTAAACGAGCTTCAAACAACAGGACACAAGTATTAACATCCACCGAATGCACCAGAAGCAGGTCTGCTTTCCACATTGAAAGAGATAGTTGAATAACCGTCATATTTGAAGAGTCTGTATCGGTTCAAATCGTCAGCTCATGGACTTGCGCTAGTCAGAATACAGATTAGCTTGGATGAAGGCTCATGCCAAGCTTTATTGTAAACATTCATAACTGTTCACTTTGCAAGAATTACGACTCAACTACTCCCTCCTCATGACGCTACCTGAACTGTTGATAACGCAATACTTAGGCAACCATCACCTCGAGATCCTCAAATATCGTGGATAATCAATTCCAATCTTCAGCAAGTCAACAACAACCATCAGCCCCAGCCGACGCACTAACCAGTCGATTCTGCCACGCTAAGCTGACCGCTCGAGGAAACGCACTATGGATAACCCCTCCTCTCCCATCGACATCCCCTCCGTTAACAACCTCAAGAATAAGCAGAAGAAGGCTGCTCCAACGGCTGTTGACTTCGGTACAATTCCTCAAGGCACAGCTCCTGTTGAGAGATTCAGACAGGCAATTGATCCCAGCTCCGTCGCAGGCCCCGCCAACACTTTCATTCGATCTGCCATTCTGCGCGCCCCTCTCCCCCCACTCCCCCTTCAACCCTCCCAGCAACCAAGATGGACGAGTTCGCGCAGTCAAGAGAGGACGATGACCTCTTCGCCGATGAGTTCGAGCCCATTCCAACGCCGACGGCTATCGTCGAGCAACCAGAGCCCTCGCCCATCCCTGATCAGCCTCGGTCTGCAGCAGCCAAGCCAACCCCGCCAACCGGAGGAGGATCAGGTCAACAGCAGCAGCAACAACAACAACAGCAGCAGCGCAATGGCAGACAAGAGGGAGGTAGAGAGCGGAGAGGACGAGGCGGTGGTCGCGGAGGATCAAACGGCTTAGGCCAATCCAGATACGCACCACCGGCCGAGTCCTCTCCCTCTCCTACCTCTCTCCCGCAGGCCGCACCCCCTCCCACCGCTCCGACAACCACAACCTCTACCTCAACTTCACTCCCATCACCAACACCTGCCACTACGCAAACCGACTCCGCGCCTCCTCCTCCCTCAAACACAAACACACCACCTACAGACAACACGCGCATACATGCAGTACGAGGCGACCGATCCGCAACAGGCGGACCCGCGCACAAGAAACTCACCGAACAAGAACTCACCGAGAAGATGGCCAAGATGGCGATCCTGAACGCGCAGAAGGCAGAGAAGCACCGTTTGACCGAGGCAGATCAGGCGGCGTTCCAACACAGAGAGAAAGAGCTCGCAAAGGAGAGACGAGAGAAGGCTATCGCGGAGAAGAAGAACGAGCGCGTCATGGAGATGGAGCGGGCGAAGAATAGGGAGAGGAAGATGAAGGCGCAGGGGGGACGGGAGTGGGATAGTGAGAAGGTCGAGAGTGATATTGTGGATGGGAGAGGGAGGGGGAGGAGTTCAGAGTTTGTCAGGGGTGGACATGGAGGCGTTATTAGGGGTGCCAGGGGTGGATTGGCCGCAAGCAAGTATTCGGTGGATGATGGCGAGGGTGAGAACGAGTCTCAGCCTTCGAGAGGTCGTGGTGGATTTGAGATCAGAGGTCGTGGACGAGGTGGTCGTGGCGGAGGTCGAGGTGGCAAAACAGCAAACGCGAATACCGTTCCCAGCGCAGAAGACTTCCCCTCATTACCAACACCTGCAAAGGCATCCGAAAGACCAAAGACCGACATGGCATCCGACGAGAAGGTGAAGTCGCCCGCCATGGAGAAGGCTGCTGGAGACTGGGCAGAGGAAATGGCTACACCGGTTGAAGAGAAGAAACTGGATGTTTGAGGTACAGCGAGCGAGAGGGAGAGCAGAGCAAAGAAAAGCATGGCATGGCACTGGAGTTGGCGTTGTAGGGATAGAAAACGCTCGTCTACGGACTTGCGAGGTGGCATTGCTTGCTAATTTGAATTTCAAAAAATGTTCCGCTCCTCTGTTCTCTTATGATGATGACTTCGTGACATTTGATTATTTGCTCCTGAGGTGAGGAATGATTTGACATAGATTGTCTTGGTGCTCTGCTGCTGAATACACTAGGTATTGACGAGAAGCTTTGTCTTCAAGTGTCTGGCAAGGTAGAAGCTGTGGCGACAATAAATGCAAGGGCAGCCAGCCATATCCATTCTCAGTCAGCCCAGTGTTGGCTTCGTCAGTCTTCATATCCACAAGACCTAGAATGCAAGGAGGTAGAACGTGGCATTTGTTACATTTCTATAGATCACTCTCTCTTCTCCACTTTCTCCGCCTTCCCAAATCTATTTAGCAACCCTCTCACCATCACAGCAATCTTTAACCTCACAGCCCTGACATCCCACTTCTCCGCCTCGTCCACAGCCACAAACCTCCTCACGAGCAGGTTGAAGATAAAGCCAAAACTCAACGCCATCACCGTACTCGTGAGGATGATCACATTGTATGGCATACTGAAATCTGGCGTGGGGAGAGGCAAGAGTAATGTCGTGGTGCGGATACTGACGTCTCCGATGGTGATGACTGCTGGAGCAATATCAAAACCACGGTTGGCGTCAGGTGGGTATTCCGTGTATCTAAGAATAGCCTTCTCGAAGTCGTATGTCAGAACTACGGTAGAGTTCGCGGGGATCAAGATCCGGACTTCGAGTTGCGTGCCTCGTTTGCGGTCTAGTGCTGGGCGGTAGTACATTTCCTGGATGACTGATTTGTCCTGGCCGTTGATCTTGGCTTTAAGGGTGTGCAAGTAGACCTTCATGAACCAGGGTAGAGACTCCATGTAGACGAAATCGACGGATTTGGTGGGTGAGGGGTTCGTGAGGATTGCTTGGACGCCGCCTCGTTCTTGGCCGTAGCCGATGAAGGATCTTTCTGCGTAAAGGAGGGGCTGCTCGAGCGGTGATTTTTCCGAGATTTCTTGTTGGGGGAGGATCAGTTCAAAGTCGCCTTCGGGGCTGAGTTCGAAGCAACGGTTGTAGCCGGTGGGATCTTTGTGTTCGTGGGCTCCTCCTGACGTATATACGATTCGAGCGTGGGGGACATGGATGCAGACTGGATCTATGCCGTCCGTTGCGAGAGGACAGGGCCCTTTGAGTGAATGTCCAAATATTTGGGATAGACTCCACTCCTCTTCCTGTGCGGAGGTATCCAGTGGGAAACAGGTATCGTGGGAATTGTATGATTTTGAGGTATTGCACCTGAGCTCTTCGTATGCAACGGGTCTGGGGATCGGGTTATCTTAGGCTTGTCAGCATATATTTCGTAACAATTTGTAGGAGAATTACCTCTGGGTCTTTTCGACCTCTGGATATCTAATACCATGTCGATAGTTTGGGTAATCTGCAATTGACATTCGCTCCCATCTGAAGGACAAATTGGCTGGACATCAATTGACATGCTCTGCCAACTGGCATCAAACAACTTATGCCCATCTAATAAACTCGAAATGCCCGCCTTGCCTTTACATGGCAAGAGCTTTAAAAAGGGGGTCAAGTTCTCCGTGCACACCACTTCCCTCGGTAGCGTTCCATGGAGTAGATGCAAATTCTCCGCAGTAGAGTTGGCATGATTCCCTGCTGGCTGGAAAGACATGACCGGTCTGATCGTCCTGGTGGAATCGATGAAGTTCAAGGAGGCACAGAAGAGGCCAGAAAGCGCATTCGTCAAAGTCAACCACCGTCCATCGGCCCTGGATCGGTTAGCAGAATTCCATAGGAAATCCTAGAGCATTATACACACTCTTCATCTGTCTCGGCCTCAACCCAAGCCCATAACTCCACGCCCGTTCCTCCCTCTCTAGCCCCTCCCCATGGTCTTGCGCCCCAACTCTCCGCATCCCACCTCCCTAGACTAAAACGTAGGTGCAACTCCCTCGTATTGGCATGTTGTAGAATTTGTCCCAGAGATCTAGGGAAGTATCTGAAGTTTTGCTGGTCGAAAGATGCAAGTGTGGTATTACTCTGGAAGTTGAAAGATGCGAGGAGAAGTGATGGATGGAGAGGTCTTAGGACAAGTTGTTCATGGTAATCGGATGCTTGGCAGGGGGTGAAGATGAAGACGCAGAGGACGAGCAATAGAGACTGTAGAGACTGGAATTGACGCATGGCTGCCAGCGCCGAGTAGTTTGATGTTATAAACAGCGGCGCATTGAGTGTTGATTTGGTGAGATTCGGTGCTATTTACTATGTGTACCTGTGCCTAGCCGCGCCCAGGAGACGCGCCGTGCCTGGAGAATTTAGCGCGAGCCTCCCCGGGCGCGGCTGTGAATAAATTTCAGCCGCGCCTTGTCTGGTCTACAACTACATCACCAACCTCGTCCTTGCATCTCTGCAAACGCTCACGCAAATATGGCCGCAGAACAGAGAAAGCTGCTTGGTAAGTTATCTCGGTTTCTCCTATCTTCGTGAACAAGACACTGTCCCTACTATCCTCGACCTGGCCCCCTCCCTCCTCGAATACAACCAGCTAACCCCCTCAAGAGCAGCTCATGGGAGCGAGTGCCTCTTCAAGAGCAGCCCAACTATCTATCACCGACCCCAAAGTATGCCGATCCTTCCTCGTTGGCACTTGTCCTCACGATCTCTTCACAAACACGAAACAAGACCTCGGACCTTGCCCAAAAGTACACGCCGAAGCCCTCAAGACAGAGTACGAAGCCGCACCTGAATCACAACGCCAGAAATGGGGATTTGAATATGATTACATGCGCGACCTACAGAAGTACATCGACGAATGTAATCGCCGGATCGATGTTGCGCAAAGGAGACTGGAGAAGACACCCGATGAGATCAGGCAGACGAATGCGCTGCTGAAGAATATCTCAGATCTGAGCAAGAGCATTGAGAGTGGCTTGATGGAGATTCAGGTCTTGGGGGAGCAGTCGGAAGTCTCGCGCGCATACGAAGAGTTCTACCGGATCCGTACAGCGATGCAGCAGAAAGCTGACAAGGAGCGGGAATTGAAGGCGCTGAGCGACACCAGTGGGCCGTCTGGACACCAGAAGCTGCAGGTGTGTGATGTGTGCGGTGCGTACTTGTCGCGGCTGGATAATGATAGGCGGTTGGCGGATCACTTTTATGGGAAGATGCATCTGGGGTATGCGCAGATGCGGAAGACGTTTGATGCATTCCCCAAGGAGTTGAGGACTAGAAGGCCGATGGTCAGTGATGAGGGTGAGCATAGCCCTGCTGGGAGGGGATTCGATGGGGGATACGGAGATGGAGGATATGGTGGTCGGGGAGGTTATGGAGGGAGAGGTGGTGGGGGACGTGGGGGTGGGTTTAGAGGCAGGGGAAGAGGTTTCAGAGGGGGATGGTAATTATGACAATCCAGGCGTTCGTTGGTTGAATTCAGGCGTTCAGGAATCGATCACAATGTGTACAGTACTCCGTATGGAAATCCAGAGCAATCATTGAATCAGTTGACTTTCTGACATTTAACCTACTCAAGCAAGATCTCATACTCGAACTTCTCCGCTTTCAAAGAATACTCAGGCAAAGTAGACGGACCACAGCTTCCAGTCCCAAGACCATGATGCGCCCAGTCCAGCCTCACGACTGTCTCTTCCTTCTTCAACTTATGCAGCTCATAAGGATGCTTGGACTCATCCAAGGCCTGCGTATCATAATGCAAAGCACAAAAGCTCGCCTCTTTCAGATCCGCAAAAGATGCCTTCAAACCCCCTTGCTTCCCCTTGAACGCCACCCAGCGCGTATCCGTCCTATTGCCCGACTCCTGAGGGAACTCGTAATCCGTGAACAGGTCGTCGATAGGCGCGGAGAAATTGCCGAATTTCTGTGATTCCTTCTTGTCTCTGTAAGACTCACCCGGTCCACGACCGAACCACTCCGCATTCTCGATGCTGTTCAGCGAGAGAGTGAGGCCGATGCGGGCGAATGTAGATGGGAAACTTCCGCCGCGTGGCTCGCCTGCTACTTTGATGGAGAGGTGTGAGGAGGTGAATGTGTATGTGAATTGTGCATTGACGCTCCATTCGAAGACTGGGGGTGCAATACGAGTCTCCACTACGACGACAACGTTGTCTGGTGTGCTTTTCCACGAAACAGATCGCACGTGCGGCTTTGTTTGGTGTAAGCGAGATCCGGTCCAGTCTCTTCCAACGGACTCATCGTTATCTGTTTGCGCACGGTAGAAATCCATTACAGGTGGTGAGCTGATAAGATTCTCGCCGCTGGATGATTTCCAAGATGTGAGTGTGCCATGGACGATGTTGAAGGTCCATTGGACGCCTTTGGAGCCGGTAATCTCGATAAGTTGAGGGGTGATCTGTTTGTATCTTGGTGCGGAGGGTGAGGAGAGGGCTTTGAGTTCGGGGAAGGTGGAGGGGCCTTTAAGTTGTACTTGGCCCCAGGCTATGAGGTGGCCGGCTTTGGCCCAGTTGGTAGTTTCGCGGAGAGTGAAGTTAAGCTCGATGTAGACTTCTTGGGAAGGGAGACCGGAGAGGCCTTCGATTTCCAGCTCGACTATATCGCCGGGGTGGACATCTAAAGGTGTTAATATATTTCGAAAATAAGGAAGTAGTGATCTAACCTTTGGGCATCTTGACCTCCTTTCCGGCTTTCCTGAATCCGTCCCCAACAAGTGTCCACTCGCACTGGAGATGGTCTAGGGTGACGTGGTCATAGCGATTGATGATCTTGACCTTGTCTTTGGTCCCTCCCAGGACCTGAACTGGCTCAATAGCTTTTTGGTACTCGATGAGTCCGGGGTTGGGGGTGTGATTTGAGTGCAGGACACCGTCCATGACGAAATGTCCATCGTTAGGCTCATCGCCAAAATCACCTCCATAAGCGTAGTACTCAACGCCTTCTGAGTTCTTGGTTCTCAGACCCTACTTGCGTCAGTGAATCCTACCTTTTCAAGTACCAGAACTTACGTGGTTTGCCCATTCCCATACAAAACCTCCCATCAATCTCGGGTACTTGTAGAAAGCATCGATATACTCTTTGATATTTCCCGGTCCATTACCCATAGCATGAACATACTCACACAAAACCATCGGCTTCTCCCACGTCTTGCTTTCAGTCGCAAAATTGATGATATCATCCACCGAAGCGTACATCCGGCTGTAGATATCAACTGTCTTCGCCTGGTAATCACCCTCATAATGGATCAACCTCGTCGGATCATACGCCTTGATGAAGTCGTACATCTTCTGGTGGTTGCGACCATAGAACGCTTCATTACCAAGAGACCACATGATAATACAAGCATGGTTCTTATCTCGCGTCACAGCTTGACGCGCACGATCAACATATGCCTCTTCCCACTCTGGATTATCTGAGGTCCAGCGACCTGGATCTCTGGTTCTGATAGCCACCTTGTCGATATCGGGGAGATGCTTGAACTCTTCTGGGATGGCATTCTCGTCGATCTCGCCAAAGCCATGGCATTCGAGATCGCATTCATCCATTACCCAGAGGCCGAGCTCGTCAGCTACATCGTACAGACGTGGATCGTTGATCTGGTGAGAAGTGCGAATAGCGTTGATGTTGTGAGTCTTCATGATGAGGAGGTCTTTGACCATAAAATCGTAGGGGACTGCTCGACCATGGTCTGGGTGATGTTCGTGGCGGTTTACGCCGCGGAATTTGACTGGCTTACCATTGACCATGAAGACCCCTTTCTTCAATTCAGCGGTCCGGAAACCAACTCGTTGCTGGACAGCGCAATCGGGTGTGGAGATCACGAGCTGGTAGAGGTATGGAGTTTCAGCAGTCCATTTGTGAGGATTCTTGACGGGGATGTTGAAACTGGTGTTTGCAGCGCTCTTTTGAGAGACTGTTGCGACTGTAGCTCCAGAGGCGTCGAGAAGCTTGACATCTACCTTGGAGTTTTCGCTCATGTCAAGACGAATTTTAAGGGTGGCGTCTTTGTACTCGGAGTCAAGTTTGGTCTCGATTTGGAAATCTTGGATATGGACTTTTGGGAAGGCCAGTAAGTTCACGTCTCTGAAGATGCCACTTAACCACCATTGGTCCTGGGATACCTCAGTAAGTCTTCTGCCCAAGGCCGATCCAGGGGATACGCACCTGATCTTCAATATAGCTACCATCACAAAACTGGTAGACTTGGACAGCCAGAGTGTTATCTCCATCGAGGTTCACCAAAGGGGTGATGTCGAATTCTGATGGATTCCTTGATCCTTGAGAATATCCCACTTCTGTTCCATTGACCCAAACGTGATACGAAGAGTCTACGCCCTCAAATCTTAGTCTGAGCTGATGGTTCTTGAATGACTGGGGAACAGTAAAAGTCCGGATGTAACTTCCAGTCTCATTGTCATCGTATGGTACATGAGGTGGATCGACTGGGAATGGATATTTGATGTTGAGATAGCTGTTCGCCTGTTAGGAAAATATGGCTTCTCCAAATACACAAGACATACTTTGGGCCCTTGCCATAGCCTTGCAACTGCCACATGCCGGGAACCTCAATATCACCCCATTTTGCCGTATCGAATTTGGGCTCTTGAAAGTTCTCTGGTGTGTCAAAGGGGCTTTTGGCGACATCAAATTTCCAGGTACCGGACAGAGAGAGCGTCTTTGACTTGGACGTGTCACGTGTCAAGGCATCCTCTGGAGTGTTGTACAAGAAGAAAGAGGCTCTTGCCGGGAGGGTGTTTCTGTGCAGAACCTTCAGATTACTCCAATCCGGCAGGTCTTTTGGAAATTTGTGAGTTTCGGCCATATTGAAGTCGTTTGATTCCACAGGCTCAAGAGATACAGGATTTGCTGGAGGGAGGCTTATATGAACAAACCCAAGCGAGTCAGTTGAGAGACTTGCTGGCGGCGAAGGCCATTGTGTGCTTTGAGAGTTTTGAGCCATGTTTGATATGACGGTGCTGTTGGCATCCAGGTCCACTCCACGTTTGAACCGACTTCTACCTATCGGGGAAAACGGGGGAATCGGGGAAGTTGGAAGAATGGTTCATCCACGGTAGAGTGGGGTAGATTTTTGAGGGGCTTGGCCGTCCCCTCTTTTCCGCCCAGGCTGTTGGCTCGTGATGGACAGAGACTGGGGCTTTGCAGCGATGTTGCATGCACATTAGCTCCCCTGGTCTGATTTATGTGATAACCTGTTACAAACCGAGTAAACGTCGGTTTTCAGGCGGGAAATGAAGAACGGGAAACCCAGGTGGTGCGGAAAGAAGGCCGGCTGGCTGTAGGCTTTCCTAACTTGGGGGGATTCGGAGGATTGCAGGCCGATAGAACACCACATGAATATCTCTTAATGAAAAAAGCCTATGGAGGATCCGAATTTTGTGCTGAATTTAAATGGCAAGCGAGACCGAGTGCCAAAGTAAACAAGAAGAATGCTATGCCGGCGTATAATCCATTCCGGCATTACTCCATCGTGAAGAGTTGTCGTCTCGTTCCATCGAAGCGAGAAAGGGGCCAAGACAGACGGGGGTCGGCGTATTTCCCAAGCGAGTTAGACCAAAACACTCGCTGACTTGCACCCACTCTTGCCACCACTCTACTCTAAGCTACTCTATCTACTCTACTCTACTACACTCTCCTACACTCTACTCGCAATCAAACACCCGCCTCTTCATTCTGACTCGTGCTCGTGTTTTCTCCATACGAACCACGACGACCAACCTTGACTTTTCACTCTCCATTCCCCACATCCCACATCTCATTTACTCCCCACAGAACTAACTTTTTACTGGGAAAGGGATTGCTAGAACCCACGTGTTTGCTTCGGGGACATGAAGTCTAATTTCGTTGAATTGTGCGCCGGTAGTTGGTGTTCCATCTTCACTTGCAAAAGAATCACACATCGATGAAGGCGTTTTTATGGAGCCTCATGGCTTGCCAATGTCTTGTCGATTCCAAGCACATGGGCGAGTGTGGGATACGCCACATTCGAATCTCCCGCAACCATAGCTGATGTGGACATTAAAATATGCCTCGGCGCGAGCAACACTGTCAGACATCGGCCCGCGCCCAACGACCTAGGAGACTTGTCAGCCGCCTATATCACTTCCACCTCGACAGCTATTGGCCAAAGATCAACCATTCCCAGCAATGCCTGCATTCGAGAATCATCTAGGATTCTATCCAACCACTTAAGGCAGGGTGCAAGGTCTTTCGCTCCGGGGTAGAAAGCCAATTGTCCAGTATCATCACAGACTTTCAGCCACAGCATCCACCGACCTCACCCCGAGTCAAGAAACAAAAACATTCCCTTCAAATACCGCCTGGGCGATACAAGAAGCCTAGGTGCTCCTTGGCAGGATCTCCGAGACTTGTATGGGGCGGATGGATTAATGCTGTATGCGGGGTGCGGGCAAAGTCCGGACGACGTATTGTAGTGAACCAGGCCTTGATCCCACTTGTGAAGAGATGGTCGGGAGAGATAATAAATACCAAGTGGTTGGCCCTCACCTTTCTCCCGGCCATACCTTTGTTTTCTCTCTGTCGTGTCTTTAAGTTCAGGTCACCATGTCTGCTCCCAAGCCCAATGATACTGGTGCTGAGCATCACGAATCGACTGAAGCTCACCAAGTCTCCAGCAACCTCGATGAGAAGTATGCATCGGGAAATGTTATTCAAGTTCAGGCTGCATCAGTTGCTTTGGCGGCCGCAGTAGCTGCTCAGAAGCCATCTCTTTGGTCGAAGAGTATGTTGCAGTTATACTTCATTATGGGAATTGGATATTTGGTCAGTACTATGAACGGCTTTGGTAAGTCTTCTGCGTCTTGGATGTCAGGACCTTGCTAACACTTTCAAGATTCATCCCTTATGGGTAGTATTAACGTAATGGTTCCATACCTCAAGACTTTCAAGATGGAATCTGCTGGAGCTTCAACTGGTCTCGTCTTCATCATCTACAATCTCGGTCAGATTGCTGCTTTCCCATTCTGTGGTTTCCTCGCAGATGGATATGGACGACGTATTTGCATATTCGTCGGATGTGCTATCGTTTTGATCGGCACGGCTGTTCAGGCATCGGCTCATGAGAGGCAACAATTCATGGGTGGCAGATTCGTTCTTGGGTTTGGTGCAGCTCTCGCTTCTGCCGCTGGTCCAGCATACACAGTCGAATTGGCACATCCTGCATACAGAGGTACCATGGCCGGAATGTAAGGATTGCATCTAAAACAAGTCATGCCCCTCAACTAACATTCTCAGGTACAACAATTTCTGGTGGCTGGGAAATATTTTGGCGGGATGGACCACATACGGGTCAAACAAGTAAGACTCCATCCATCTTACAATGCTCCGGAACGTATTACTGACGTTTACAGAAACCTCACTTCTTCATGGGCCTGGAGAATCCCCACCCTCGTCCAAGCCGGTCTCCCATCAGTCGTCATGGTCCTGATTATGTTCTTCCCCGAATCACCGCGTTGGTTGATCGCCCAAGACCGCCGTGAAGAAGCCCTTGCCATCTTCGCCAAGTACCACGGAGATGGTGACGAGAATTCACCCGTCGTACAGCTTCAATATCACGAGGTCATCGACAACCTTCACGCGACCAAAGACGATAACCCATGGTGGGACTTCCGTGAGTTGGTCAATACCCGTGGCGCTCGTTACCGATTGTACATGGTCATCGGAATGAGTTTCTTTGGACAGTGGTCAGGCAATAACGTTGTGTCTTATTTCATGGTTAGTTTTCCGCCCGATGCCGTATCTTAGCAATGAAACTGATGATTCATAGCCCTTGATGATTAAAAACGCCGGAATCACAAGCAAGAACAAGCAGCTACTCATCAACGCCATTAACCCAATCTTCTCCATGATGGGTGCCATCTACGGTGCCACACTGCTTGACAAACTTGGTCGTCGCTTCATGATGCTTGCTGGTCTTACTGGTGCTCTGTTTTCGTACATCCTACTGACCGCTTTCACGGCTGAGTCTGAGAAGAATCCTTCGCTGTCATACGGAGTCATCGTGTCAATCTTCCTCTTCGGCATCATCTTCGCATGGGGTTTCACCCCACTACAGACCTTGTACGCCGTCGAGTGTTTGGAGAATCGCATGCGTGCCAAGGGATCTGGATTGAACTTTCTCTTCCTGAACGTCGCCATGGTTGTGAACACCTACGGTATCAGTGTGGGCATCGAGGCCATCGGATGGAAGTTGTACATCGTGTACATTGGCTGGATCTGCGTTGAGATTGCGACGATCTACTTCTTCTTTGTGGAGACGGCTGGGAAGACACTTGAGGAGATGACGGAAATTTTCAATGCGGATAATCCCAGGAAGGAGAGTACAAAGAAGACGACGGTGGCTATCGATGAGTCAGGACGGGTGGTTGGTGTTGAGGCATAGGGTAGGATTGAGAATTTTGATAAGTTAATAAGTTGAAGTAGTTGAGAATTATTTCCCATTTTGTGTGTATGAACATATTTTGGTGTGTTGATGACCCCCCTTTCAGGCATGTCCCTGTTTAGGGGGTTTATTTCTTGAAGGGGCAGGCTAGGGGCATTAGCGAAATTCCCAAGAGGCAGGTTCTGTCAAGGTCAATTTCGAAGCTGACGAAACAGTAACAGAGAGGGATATTACCGGAGTGGGGTTCTGGGATAAATCATGGAGTGGGTGGCTTTGGTGGGGTTGGCAGGAGGGCCTGGGGAAATATTTGGGATTATTTTTCGATATCGACCCGCCTATTCACTGATAAGAACTCTCATTGTGGTTCGAGTAGATCATGTTGCATTAAAGGGTGTTCATGATCTACACAAACATCAGGCGATTATCAACTACTCAGAAAACAAGCAGATCAACCCCACGACAATGTGACGACATGGAGTCTCTATTTCGGTCGTCTCAGCGCCTCCTATTTGCCATCCCCACCGAACGCTCTATCAAAATTATCAACGCTCCTTTCAGCTTTTCTGACATACAACTCCCATGACTCCCCATTTCCCTCGGTGAGTCTCTCGACCACATTCGGTGTGGTTTTCAGATATTCGGCAAGCTTCAGATACTGAGAATGTTTATCACCACTGCCGAGAGATGGGTGGTCAGAATCAGTCACTAAGATATCAGGTATGTATCTAAGTGTATACCTCCTGTCGAGAAAGCGCAGAATTTCAATGTTTGGCCGCTGCTTTGTAGAAGGCCCTCGAACATCGGCTTGGGAGTTGTCGGCCATGGCTTGGGCTCTGAATTGTTGAGATTATTGACGAGTGGGTAGGAATGAATGGAGGTGATCAGTTGTTCGAAGCTTAGAGAGACTGCGAAACTTGAATATCGAATTAGAGAACAATCTTGAATTTTAACGAGGTTTTGTTTACATCCATGTTTCGAAACAAGTTCATTGAGGGATGCTACTACTCTTATAAGGACTAAAAATCGTAGAAATTGATCTTCATATTGTAGTATTGCAGCTCCGCGCAACTAGAGCCGTCACAATTCTTCTGTGCGCAGATCGATAGAGTCGCAACAAACAGTTTTTCGCCTCTGTGTTTTCTTTGTCACGTGCGTATTGCACAACTTCGAGTTTCGCGCCATGGTGCATTAATCCCTGTTGGTGGCTGAGACACGAGCCTTGGAGGGACAAAATGGTCACTTCTGTGCCTTTCGAAACACATTGCAGGTTTGTGTTCGCTACCAGCTCGTTGATGTGAGGGATACATTGCGAGGCTTCAGTTTCATTTCAGTTGAACCGTTCGCGGCTACAGTATCTCAAGAATTTGGACTCCCCCACAATTTCACCATCATGGGTCAGCCCGTGGCATCGAGCCTTGCGAGGCAGTCACCAGATCTAGCTGGATATGTCATCTCCGAAATCAAAGCCCTCTGCTGGGATTGTAAAACTCTTGCCGACGGTCAAGGATACCAGGATCGATCAAACCAGACCGCATGGTGTTAAGTTTACTCCAATCGAAGCTACAGGTACGATGGCCGAAATGGAAGGCCACAGAAGACCGCTTACAGTCATAATAGCATCTGCATCGTTCGCCAGTCTGTCTCTACCTGACCATCACGATAATGTCAACTCATGGGCTAGGCAAAGCGGTATTCAAGCAAGTGACCCTCGATCACTTCATCAAACCAAGACAGAGAATGCGTTTGAGAGCTCTCCAAGCCCTACTAATCAAGATCCCCGTGTCTCCCGATCTTTTGCGAACTTCCAAAGAGGCGATCTTGTCGACTTGTTCCTACATCTCTTCCCTACAACGGCAACAACCTCGGAGCTCGAAGATTGGATAAGATGAGGCGAAATTTCAGGAGCAGGCGTCAGCGCTCCGACACCTCTGCTAGAGGGGTGCCGAAATGCTGCAGATACTGTGGATCGTGATTCCATTCTTGGTGAACAGGGAAATCATGTTACAACTCCGATGGAGAGTGTTCTCGCGACGCAACAATTCCCAGATCATTATCCGCCCAATCACCAAACTCTCGACAAAGTTCTAGGAGCAGAAGCCGGGAGGGAGAGGACTTCGTGTAGTGTTAGTCTTTTGAACATAGACACTAGTCGGCTACTCAAGCTAGAAGACGAAAACAAGTCTCCAACGGAATCGGGGAAAATGTATTTCTCGTCTCGCGAGATTCCAAGACAAAGCTTGAGGATTGTCATGCTGTCAATTCATCAGACACAAACGCACACATGCTATAGCTCAGAATCAGACACAGAGTACAACACGATGAGATGAACTACATTCTCTGTAGTGTGAAAAAGCCAAAGTCCTGGCAGGCCACAGTGCCACTACGTCAGATCAGACACATATTAATATTGGTTGAGCAAGATTTTATCAATCGCTTGATGGATGTCTTCTGGTCGACAGTGAACGACAAGACGACGAAGTCTTCAAGGTAGGCACATTCTTGAAGATGGTGTATGTCGGATGCTAACTCTTGTGGATCAAATATTAGACAACCAAGCTTGAATCGCGTACATGGAGAGAACCAAGACGTCGAAAAACTGCAACATACGAATGATGGACAAAAATCTCCACCGCGGACCAATTCTGAAGGGATTTCTCGTTCTCCCCTTCCGCTCACCATTAACACAAAGGGAAAGCAGAAAAGAAAGAACGACGACAGTGATGAGGATGAGGGGACAGAAATGACCGAGATCTTAAAATGCACAAGGATCTCATGTTTTCTTCACTCAATCAGACTGTCCAAAGAAAATTTGCATGCCCGTACAGAATAAACCAGCCTCAGAAATACCGAAGCAGTAACAGAGACTGGCGGTCATGTGCTCTAACCCCCTTGGAAAACGTTGCGAGAGTAAAGTACGTGTTCATGCCCCGTTGAAGAATCCATGACGTGTAATATTTTTGCTTACAATATCCTAGAGGCCACTTGTATAGGCATCATATGATATATCCCTGCCAACGATGCAAAGAAGTTTTCAAAAACCAACAGGCAGTGGGTCACCACCTCACCCAGATACAAAGCTGCGAGCTCAGAACATTAAGATTAGCGATAGTATCACAAACGAGATCGTGGAAAAGCTAAAGAGCAAGAAGAAATCTCATAGGCGGGGAGACGGAAGAAGACCGTTAGCAGAACATCTACTCGCGGCTCTCCCTGACGCCCCGGCTCCATCGCCTTGTGAGTCCAATTTCTGCTTAGTACCTGCTGCTTGCACCCCCTTCTCATAAACGACTGTGCGACTTACACAATTTGCGTAGATTTTGAGCTGCCGAGCGATAGATCTGAGCTAGAGGAGTACGAAGAATACTGCCATCGTGAGCTTCCTCTAGTAGTCCGAGCAGCTATCGAGGAGGTTGTAAGCCGCGAAACTCAGCCATTGAAGGAACATCTAATAGCCCAACTTGACAGCATTATTCGGATTGTGCAGGACCGAGTATCTGCGAACTACCGGTCTGCTATTGCCAATGTGTCGTGCAAAGCTCTGATCGACGGTAGGCATGGCTCTCTCGAAAGCAGTGGCAAAAGTGTCTAATTCTAGGAAGAGGCTCTGTACGCAACTGCCCCTATTACTGCCCCTGCTTACGTAGGCTAAGCACGTGCGCATACCTGTATTGCACAACATAATGTAAGTTCTTCAAACACAGGAGAGATCGCAACCATGGGCCTAAGCGCTGTTGAGAATGCCCAAGCGAACAAACACACTCGCCTAAGCCGATCGTCTATTCCCCGCAGGCCCAGAATAGTTACCGCCAGACAGCAAATGCACATACTCCATCATGGCCCTCGTCAGGGCCAAACTTCGGCCACGTTGATAGTTCCTTTTTCCCGCCGCCTGTTCCTGCATTCAATGAACTTGGCTGTGAGGGGAATAGCTTCGTACCTGGAACTCTCAATATGGCACAATCGGAAATGAAGCATTGTTACATCCTCCTGGCCAGGAAATACATCAGGCGGATGCAGATGAGTCGTCATATTACCATGGCGATCCTGAACACTTCCACTCGTATGGAGACTTTCCTGAGTCGGGTATTGGTAACTGTGATCTTGATCCTTAATTACTTGTCTTCATCCTCGCGATAGCTGGCGGAGCTTCCTGTATATAATTTGCTCGATTATTTACAGAACTCGTTTAGATTTACTACTTTAACTTTGTGCGCTTGTAGATCAACTGACACTTAATAGAAGCGGCCATACTTCGGATTCGACAAAGGTTGTAGGATTTGATTGGGTCTTTCCCACCGCCAGAACCTCAACCTCAAAACTAACTACCGCTAACGGCTTAACCTTGTATATTTTGGTACTATTAGTTGAAAATGATGCAAGTGTAATCTTACTTGGAGACAACTCGGGAAAACCCAACAATGACCGAGAGCGCAAGGAATTACACCTTAAAATACCCAGGCTGCAACCTAGAGAATACATCTTCACGATCATACTTTCTCTGAATAGCTCTCATCTTTTCCCGGTTTCCTTTTCCATACCCCGCAAACACGTCCTGTGAGATATCCGCGTAATTCTGATAGATATAAGGATGGTAGAGATTCATCTCTTTGGCCAACGCAATGCTGCGTTGAAGCAGGCGAGTAGCGGCACCTTTCATCAACTCGTCATCTGCAGGATCTGTCCAAATGAGAACCAGACTGAATACTAGACCACAGTCAATCAGGGCGTATTTCAAAAGTAGTTTGGATGAGGAGTCCATACAAATTAGGGGGACGTCTTCGATGTCTATACCGAGAGCGTTCCCACCTCTTTTGAAAGAATGATTAATCTCGTCAACGTTGAGGGGTTGGAAGACGATTGTTGGTCGGAATTTCTTCAAGTTTCTGACAGGCTCGATTTCTTGAATGAAGATATCCATGATTTTGTCCATTAATTTAGCTGAGGGTCTGAAGGATGCAGTTGCCCAGAAATGTCTGTGTCGATTAGCTTGAGGGCCCCGAGTCGATGTCTAAAGTCGGATATGAACTTACCTCAGGCCTCTCTCATTCAGATCCCTCACCTCATCATATAAACCTGTGAAATTACGGATTCCGTTCGAAGATTTTAACGAAGCAAGAGAGGTAAAATCTCGAAAAACAGGCGGGTCAGAGACGGGTCTGGTGTACGCGAGCATTGTGTGGAAGACCCACGCATCGACCTCCGTGGACCATGTCAAAGTCCCCACGAATTGAGCGTATTTATCTGATTGTTCTGACAAAACGGTATTTTCGACGGCTTGCCAGAAAGATTTTGCATCTATGCAATACCCAAATTTGCAAGCTAATTTGGCCAGGGAGATGCAAACAGTGTTTTTGATAT
Organism: Rhexocercosporidium sp. MPI-PUGE-AT-0058; assembly: GCA_020746875.1. Lineage (NCBI taxonomy): Eukaryota > Fungi > Ascomycota > Leotiomycetes > Helotiales > Rhexocercosporidium > Rhexocercosporidium sp. MPI-PUGE-AT-0058. Next base: position 171,823 of record JAGTJL010000008.1, read on the forward strand.
TCCGGAGAGAGAGAGAAAATGGTTCGGTGGTGATGTTGAGGTAGCGTTTGCGAGCTGCAACATCCCCTGGGTTCATGAGGTAGAAGCTTTGCCCACCCCAGATTTGACCTTGTGGGTAGATGTCCATGTCGAAGTGAGTGACAATGCCAAAATTGTTGCCGCCTCCTCTGAGAGCGAAGAAGAGATCTGGGGCCGAGGCTTGATTTATGTTTGTCAAGGAGCCATTGGCGAGTACGACCTAGAGACACAATCAGCACAAACTACTTATCTAAAAATCAAGATACCCTTACATGAAAGTTCCGGACATTGTCAATCGCCCATCCATATCTCCTTGACACAAAACTGATCCCTCCTGTTTTTTATTAGCAGCGTCCACGTGCAGCGGTTCAGGAAAACCCACCTCCTAGAACAAACCCGCCAACTCCCACATCACTATTCCTCCCTCCAGCAATCGTCCTATTCAAAGTCTCCAATTTTGCATATACCTTAGCCCATCGATTCCCAGTCCCAATACTAGCACTTTCCAGGTCCTCAGAGACGACAATATCGTTGATCCCACGCAAATCAATCGTCACGCCACCTGGTGCATTCGACGCACCAGGCACCGAAGAATGACCACCGGATTTAACTGCAAAGGCACACGAAGCCTGATTGATAATGGAGATAGCCTGTGCGACTTGCGAGGCAGATTTCGGGGTCACGATACAAGCGGGGATAACTTCGCTTTGGATAGCGGTGAAAAATGTTTGTCTGAAGCCGGGGAGGGAGGACGACGGGTTGTAAAATGCCGAGTCTCCTAGAGAGGCTACGAGGGCTAGACACTGTTTGGCGTGAGATTTGTAGATGGTTGTTTTTGGAGAAACTTACGACGTTGTGGCAGTCTGCGTTTGTATCTGGGGATGAGAGGGGGATTTGAGCTTCTAGTTGGCCGGCGGCAACCTGACAGCCTTTCGAGAGGAGCGAGAACCCATAGGGGACGAGCTTCAGGATCTTCATTTTGTTCCGTATGGATAATTGTCGAAGTTTGAGAATTGAAGAATCCTTGTTTTCATCTCACTCTTGTCAGATTTATTCGAGGTGAGATCTACTTGCTGTGCCGCAATTGTTTGTTTTAGTGCATCGGATATCCCAGGATCGGGATATCCAAAACCCACGAATTTGAAGGACGAGGAAAACCGAATGAGAAAATCCAAGAAACCAAAATCAATAATGATGATTTCAGCGATGGGTTATCAAACTGTAGCGTCGATCCTATGAGGACGTGACGACAGGTGATACTTCCTTTTTAAGTTTCAACAGAGATATGTCTTGATCACTCGATGAACAGCTAAGTATATCGTAAAAACGAGTACATGCGCTCAGAAATTATAATAATGTTGGCATCAGTACCTTCTTATCTGAGGTATTCCTTAAAATATCTACTACGCCTCCACGATCTTTGATCGCTAACTCCCCCGTGGCCCCCTCAACGCTCAAGAAGTCAGGTCGAAGACCAACGATAGATATCACTATCCGATACAGACGTTAACTTGCAACATGATATCCACTGAAAACCGGGTATCAATAAAAATCAAGGGGTATTTTTAACAACAGGCTGCACAAATCCACCATCCATCTCATGCGGTCCATGTCCATTGCCAGCAGATACAACGGGAGGGGAATGGTCAATCGCCGCCTCACTTTCCCCAGATGACAGCTCCTTTGGATCGCTTGCACCTGTAGCATCTTTCTCATGGACGGTCTCTGGCTCCTGTGCCGCCTTGCGCTTCTTTCGACGGCTGAGCACAACGAAAAGGATGACCAGGACTGCGACTAGCACGGCTGCTATTATGATACCTACCAACGCTCCGGTGCCGAGAGTGGATTTCTTCTTTTTCTTCGTACCGCTCGAGTTTTTGGATGATGCAGACGTTGACTTGGGTTTCTTTGTGCTCGTTGAGGATTTCGAGGACGTTTTGAATGAGGAAGTTGAGGAGCTGGATGTGGAAGAGGAGGTTGATGCCGCGAAGACATACCCATTAACATTTGCTGCGCGGACAGTGGTTGGAACGGCAGTGACCGTTGCGTCGATCCATGATTCCCAGACGCCGGACGGAGCGAGGATGCTTTTTGGTACGATGGAGCCAGATTTGAGTGTGGATATACATTGTTGGTCTGATCCTGACTTTGTGTATCCGTAATCGCTTCGAGAAATAAGCAGTTGACTTAGAACAATAGTTGAAACTCCACTCACGATGGACAGCAGACAACAGTCGTGCTAACAGAATTCAAAGCGCTCGAAGTCGCTGTCGTGAAAAGGCTTGGGCAATGGAAAGGACCGAGACTGGTTCTCGTGCTCCCAGTGGAGCCTTGACTCCAAGATTGACTAACTTCCGAAGGTAAACACGCCAACGCGAACGGGATATTTATGCCTTGCCATGGATCAAACGCAACGATGGAATTGGAGCCGGGCACAATATACATAGCAGAGGAACATGCTGGAGCGACTGATAATCCTGGAGTTGTGAACGGGATCCAGCTGGTGAAGATACCATTATTGAGTTCGTTCAGACGCGTAGTCGTCATGTTGATGAAGCTGTAAGGAACTTTACTGTGACGCAGACACCCGACGAGATATCAGGGTGCACATCAGCCTTATAAGCTTTCAGGGAGGTTATTTTCTGCCACAACGGCACAGTTGAGGCTGGTTCATCGAATCTGGACGGTGTGATATGATTGGTTAATTTCCACAAGATTGAGGGAGTGGCTGGGGTCTTTGGATGAAGCTGCTGAATTGGGCTTGGTTTTCAGGGGTAGAGTTGGATCCGGCCGTGTTTACCAGGATATTCGGGGCTGAAGATTATGTAGATGTGGCTCATCATGGCTGGGCGCATCAGTTACGGCACAGAATAGAAGTCCTCGCTTTCGCTGTCGTTCAGCCAATGGCGAAAAATCGAGCTATTTGGGCGCATTGTCAGGATACTCGCATCCTGTGGGACTTCGTGACATAACTTGAACACAATCAACCGAGTGTAATTCCAAAGACCCGGAGGCGGAAGAAGAAGTAGGTGGAATTTCTGAATGGGTATCAAATTAATCCGGTAATCTAAGAGGCAGGCTGCTCATCAATGTCCATGAGATGGTCTTTCAATCCCTTCTTTGTAACATTCATTGCTCTTGCAAGCTCCTCTTCCTCCTCTCGCAACCTGCCCTTGCCAAGCTCGAGGCTCCTCTTCTGTCGGCGTTTCTCCTCTGCTACTCGCTGCTCACGATCCTCAAGTGCCTTTTGTCTCCGGTCTCGGTCCTTCCTCTCCTTGATAATTTCTTCGCTCTCCTCCCCGTCGATGGATTCTGGGGGTGCAGGCAAGGTCGAGATATATCCTTCAACCAAAGGATCTCGTATCGATGGATCGAGGGAGATGTATCTGATATCCGCCAGAATCGACGCTGGTAGGTGAGAATTCAATGTCGCATTGTTCAACGTGGACGGAGGTTGCGCCTTCATAAGACTCAACAAGTCCGCCTTCAGTGTTGTCTGAGGAAGTTTGAGGCGATTGATGTGATCTCTGTAGAATTTCTCCCTGTCCTTGTCAGACATTGAAGAATCCCGCATCTCAGATTCTTTCTTATATTTCCGTTTGAATTCTGGCCAGTATAATTTGGGATTTGCGTGCTTTTGTAGAAAGGCGAGGTATGGCATTCGAGGATCTTTCTTCTCTTCCTTCGCACGAAGTTCCCTAAGAATCTTAATTTTCTCCCGAGTCCATTCCTCCCATACCTCTTTTCTCGCCTTCATGCTTGTAAGAGCAGTGTATCTGAGATCATCAACAAGTTTGCCCTCTTCAACAAGCTTTTCCCAAGGACTGTATGGATTGATCCCAGAATCGTTCAGCAGATCCTTGAACAGAGCCGCAGAATCCTCCTGCGTGATTTCTATGCCTTCTGCTCCCTCTCGCCAATCTTCCATATGCTCGTCACCGTATTCGTCCGGATCCAGACCATATTCCTGCCCCATAGCAGCAAGTTGAAATGCAATATCGTCTTCGTTGAACTCTACAGGCTCGTCTGGACCGGGTTCCTCGGTTCGCTGGCGCTTGCTCGGATTCTCTCCATCTCCAGCTTCGTCCTCGTCGTCCGTAACCTCGATTTCTTCGTACTCAGAACTATCCTCTGCTTCTTCTCCCTCCACAACAGGTTGCTTGGCTGGTTCTGGCCGCCCGGCAGCCCCTGGAGCTTCACCAGAATCTGCAGGTTCCTTTGCCTTGGCCCAAGCTTCTGCTTTCTCCCTAATCCTCTGCTGGTCCAGAGCCAAAATACCATCCTTCAACTTGTCTGGTATGCGCCAAAAGCTCTGGTCCTTTTCAGTGTTGTAGACAAATCGTCTTCCCAACTTGGTATGTACCAGTACCCACGGATCGCAACCGGGAATGGGATGTCTGGATTTCGGCTTATCCGTAGGTTGGGGTCTTGAATCCCTTGGACCATGGCCCCCTCTTCCATCTCTCTGGCCTTGAAATCCTCCCCTTCCGCCTTGAAATTGTTCCTGCTGGGGTCCATTATTAAAAGTCGATCCAGCACTTGGTTGACCTCCAACTCTTTGGTATTGCAGAAAGCTTTCAGACGGATTCGCAGGCGCACGAGGAGTCGGTGCAGCAGGCGCAGGAGCCGCTACTGGGCGAGTATAAGTAGATTGCTTCGTTGCAGCATTGTAGTAGTAGGCATGACCAGTCGGAGCTTTGTGTTCAGTCCAGCCCTCAGCGAGAGGCAGTGCCGTCGACTTGTGCGTAGACTTCAACATCTTACGCGCATCACCTATGCACAAAGTTCAGAGAATGAAGCCGTTGAGACTCGCAGAATATAAATTGGGACGAGGCGGAGGATTCAAGCCTGGTAAGGAAGGCTGAAGTCACGTGCTTTGTTCCTAGCGCGAATTGGACGCGGCTGCTCGTGCCTGGAGCTGTCGCTGCTGTTCCGTCGAGCTCTAAAACAACTGACTGACTGACTACTGTGAGAACCAAACAACAACGCTCACAACACCACGTACCACAATTGAGGATATACTTGTCCTCCATCCTCTCCGTCACTCCCCCACCACTAGCAGATACAGGAGGCAGATTCTCCAGGCGCCATTATGTCGAGGAGATATGATTCCAGGGTGAGCTCCAGCAAGCTCCAGCCTTCCAATGTAGTCAAGCTGACAGTAAACCCAGACGACTATCTTCTCCCCAGAAGGACGTCTCTATCAAGTCGAATATGCGCTTGAGGCCATCTCCCACGCTGGTACCGCACTGGGCATATTAGCGAAGGATGGTATCGTATTGGCAGCAGAGCGAAAGGTCACCAGCAAGCTTCTGGAGCAGGATACTTCGGCAGAGAAGCTCTACATCTTGAACGAGTATGTCTTTCCTCTCTCTGGTTTCGCCCTGCAGCTAACTCTTCGTTAGCAACATGATCTGCGCCGTTGCTGGAATGACTGCCGATGCCAACATCCTCATCAACTATGCTCGTCAAGCCGCCCAGAAGTACCTCCTTACCTACAACGAAGACATCCCATGCGAGCAGCTTGTCCGTCGATTATGCGATCTTAAGCAGGGCTACACGCAGCACGGTGGTCTCCGACCTTTCGGTGTCTCCTTCATCTACGCCGGTTACGACCCACAAAGACAATTCCAACTTTACCAGAGCAATCCCAGTGGTAACTATGGTGGATGGAAGGCTACAAGTGTTGGAGCGAACAATGCCAGTGCACAGAGTCTTTTGAAGCAAGATTACAAGGAGGATTGTGACTTAAAGGAGGCCTGTGGAATGGCGGTCAAGGTGCTTAGCAAGACTATGGATTCGACCAAGTTGAGCAGCGAGAAGAGTACGGTGCCTAGATTCGAATACCAGAGGACATTGCTAACGTGTCATAGTTGAGTTTGCTACGGTTGGAAAGACGAAGGATGGAAGAATCTACCACCACTTGTGGGGTGCGGATGAGATTATGACATTGTTGAAGGAGCATGACTTGGCGAAGGATGAGAGCGGAACTGACGGTGGAGATCGGGTTGTTAGCTAGAGGATCACCCCAGATACCTATGAAGCTATGTAACAATACGAGAATACCCTTGTGGCTGTCGATGGTGTTGCTCTACCCGTGAAGTTTGCCAAGTGGTACGCGGGTTTTCATGTCGTATTTTTGTCACGAAGCAAGCGCGATGCTATGATTTTCTTCATTGTCTTGCTAACTGGTTAGTTCAACGCCATACTCCAAACGCCAAAGAAAGGGAATTGTATGATACATGATCCAGTAGATCCACAATCTCAACGATGTCTCCTCTGGCGATCTTGCCTTGTTAACTTATGGTTTCCAATCACAGTCTGGCATCTCCGGTGACGGGTAAATCTTCGTACTGCTTCCTCCCTCTATCGTATGTCTGATTTGATATTGCTTGGGAAGCGTCACTTGAATTCAATGCTTGTCTGGTATTGCGGATCATCTGGCCAAAGGATGTCCCACCAAGAATTGTGCTCTCGGAGAACGAAGCAATCACCTAGGACAACCCGGTTAGCACACCAGACTTTCTGTAAATCTCTAATATGGTCCATGAGAAGAGAGGTTTGGCTTGCGCGAAGTGTATCGCCTGCTTTCGTTTCGCAGCTATCGACTTGCCACTTCTTGAGCTCTTTCCATCCTCCTATATCTTGCTTTCTGAAATGTTCTTGGATTCTTGCTACTGCCTCCCAACATGTTTTGCATTGAGCGTCGTTCCTCCAGTTGTGTCGTCTAGTCAGTGACTCTGATACTAGAGGGCGCAGACGGCTCTGTGTAGAATGGCAAGGCACTCCATGGTCCCAGCTTCAACTCATTTTCCCTCCAAATTTCCTGCAAGTCGATGACATGGGCGGTTATTAGATCTAGCTGCAAGCCGAGGACCTCCGCTCTCGTCATTCGCTTGCCTATGCAGTCGTTTGCAAGAGCCATAATCTCATCTACGCCGAGAGGTCTGGCATCGCTGCAACGTATACCGTGCTTCCATAACTCTTGTTCTAAAGCAATAGATTCCTGAAATGCAGCGTACACGTTTGTACCCTCCCAACCAGTGTCTCCACCGTCATATATAGTCTTTTCTCCATTTTGAGCTTGGTACTCTGTTTGTTTATGTGACTCTCTGGTAGTAGCAGGTGCACCGAAAGGCTCCTCTGGATTGTTTGTGCTTATTCCCTTTCCCCTGTCGGCTTTGGGGGCCTGGTTCTTTGGATTGTACGGCGAAGCCTTCCATGACCCCAATTCAGCAACGTTATCAGCCCATACCTCGTATTGAAGGGCACTAATCTGACGGCTCAGAGCGTCGAACTGTGTCCGAAGTATTGACATGCCCGATCCTGGCGGTGGCGTTATCATATCTACATCGTCCGAAGTGAGGAATTCAACGGTCCGGCCTAGCCACTTGTACTTTGTCACGTCAATATTGTAGGCAAGGAATCCTTCCTGGAGGCCTTGAACCAATGCCCAGGACTCATTGCACATAGAGTATTTTCCCTTTCTCCAATAGTACGGACTCTCAGTGGAGAGAGCGTCATCTGTAGTCGGAATCATGATCCCGTCAGTGCTTGACTCGACGCCCACTACAATGGCAGAAAGAGGTCCCTCAGAAGCGCCTCTTTGCTTCCAACTTGGTGGCCAGACGGGTCTGGTTAAATCGTCAGGCACATCGCTGGGCTTCTTAGTACCAAAATACAGAGAACTCGGTGCATTTCGACGGTTAGAGGAGTTAAACTGAAAGCTTCTGGCTGTACCAAATTTCGTTCTCGCAGCTAGTGCTGATAGACCTGTGTTTCCTGAAAGATCAAACTTGCTGGTATACGGACTTGTTGGTTTTGTCGGGCTGTATTGTGCCCATAGGCCTTTAGGGCTAGAGAACGGACTCCACGGTTTGTCACCTGCCGGAAACCGAGACGAGCTTGACTTGCCACTGCCCTTCGTGTTATTTTCTGTAGCTCGGCGTCGGTTCTTTCGGTTCTTGTTCAGCTGATCCGTGAACGCCCCCTTCGGCTTCGACGAGTCGGATTCCAAAGCCGCACACACACGACACGGGCTTCCAGGTACTGTGAAAAATCCTGGTTGCTGTGGTGGGCATGTGCAGTCCTCCGGAGGAATTGCAGTCGTCTCGTCTACAGCTATCTTCTGTGCCTGGTCATTTGTCCAAACTTCATGAGTGTGAATATCCAGCTCTTCCAAAGCGAAATTGATACGTTTCATCAACATCTGGAGAACAATACCGACCCTGTCCTCTTTGCTTGGAGGAAAACCTTGAATAATAGAGTGGCGCCATTCTGGTTTCGAGCCCGGCCAGTCTTCATCCTGCATCCATTCCACGACAAGGCGGGTCTTCCGAGCAATCTCGTTTGTCTCTTCAGCGGTTGGCAAATGGTTAGGGTCTCTGTACTCTATCACGTACAAATCTAGAATCCAATTCGGCACGACGAAGTCCGGGTATTCGATCTTGTAGCCATCTATGAACTCCCTCGTTTCGTGGAGGACGGCATCGAGATTGCTATACACAGCATGTCGTCTCTTGTCCTCTGGTCTCCTGCAATTGATTGCTTGGGTTTCGATCTCCAGCCTTAGCCTGTCCGCTTCAATCATGGCTTTATCGTAGAGTGATGCCGCGGCTTTCAGTTGGGCTTTTAGACTCATGTTATCAACCTGAAGCGATTCCAGTTGCGCATGCTGTTCATTTGGCGTTGATAGATTGAAATTTATCTGCTGCTCGATCTTTGTATTTAGCATCTCAATAGTAGCAACAGCTTGGGGGATGAAATCCCCGGCAGTATACTCCGGATTTGTGTCAGTTCCTGGATCCAGCCTTTGTCTCGCTGTACGAGCAGCGTTGTTGCATTCCTGAATTATCTCTCTGTACACTTGGATGTGTCGGAGCATTTCAGACAACTGCGCTTCGTGGGCTTTGTCCCTCGTCTGCCGCTCTTGGAGTAGATTCGCCATTTGTGCCTTGTGAGCGGCGAACCCAGCTTCGGTTTCTTCTTGGAACTTGAACAGACTTGGAACTAGATTGATTAGTTCCATCATATTGACCAAATTTACCCGGTGTTCTGGTTCTGCCTTCTTGATCTTTATCATGGACTCTTTTAGACGATCGTAAATATAGGTGAGCTCCCTGATCGCGTCGTCATTGGAAGAACCCCCCGCTCCTGACTCCGGTTGTTTTGGAGCTGTGGGAGGCTTTGATGAGGTACCGGGAGGAGCAGTAGCACGTGGCGGCGGAGGTGGCGGGGTGCTAGATCTAAATGGCGAAGACGGAGGAGGAGGTTGGGGTGAGCCTGGGGTGGTGGGGGTCCCGAACCAGAATCAGGAGATGAGCCCCAGGGTTTACGGAGTCCACTCAATCGACCAAGTTCTTCATCAGCCGCTTTCAAGAGCTCAATGACTACCTCTAACTTCTCCACCCCACCAATTCCTGTGGCTTTAGTCTCCTCCAGTTCTGCCATCAGCTGCCGTACTTGTTCTTCCGCTTCGGCTCTACATTTTCGATCAACCGTACATCTCATACAATCTGTGCTGGAAGGAGTGCCTTCATCTTCTTCTTTGCTGATCGCTAGTAGCTCCTCAATTTTAGTCTTCTGGCGAATTGCGTCGTTTCGCTCAGCTGTTGTGACACGCAGCTGGTTTCGCAGCTCAATTATCTTGGTTCGCAGAGCTGTCTTCGCATCATCATTGCTCAGCTTGCTGAGCTTCTCGAAGTCATGGTTTCTATCACTCAGTTCTTGTATCTCTTCAACGTAGCTCGCCACCATCTTCTGAAGTCTCTTAATTTCCGCTTCGCTTTTCGCTTTATCTTGAGTTGAGAACTGTCGGGCCCCAGCGATATCGCCCTTCGCAGTCTTGAGATCGTCCTCTAAAATTCGAATTCGCAGCTCCAGATCACGATTTCTCTCTGCTAAGTTTCCTGGGTGATCCTCGAATAGTGGATGATGACCTTTACTCCTCCTTTCTTGATTGTACCGTTGCCTGAGATCAGCATTCTCACGCTGGAGGTCTACGACACGATTTCGAAAGGTTATGTTTGCTGTTCGATATCCTTCAAGGTCACGATGATCCCTCTGACAGACTCTGTAGAGATCTTCAGCAGCCAAGGCTCGTTCTCGCCATCTACCCGATGTGACATTAAGCGAGGTGTTGTTTTGTCTTTCCTTTGCCACGTCTGCAAGTGCTTCTCGCAATTGCGTCCTTAACAATGGTTCCAGTCCTTCTAGCATGTTTTCATGCTCGTCAATAGGAACCCACCCATCTAAGCATCTGCAGTTAGAAGCGTGAATGCAGCGCCACCAAATCAAATGTACGAAGAAAGCGACGATCCCCCACCATGCCCGCCTCGCTGTATCGCCAACGTCCGTCCAGAGAAGCTTGTGTAATTTCAGAAGACCTGTATCGACCGCAAAAAGCCATATGATGAGCGCAGTTGGAACGCAAACACACAGTGCGATGTAGGGTAACCATGTTATGATCCAGACGAATGGTGCCCAGAAGACGAGCGCCAGCAGATACACAATATCAAAGAAAATCCCAACCAGTATTTCAAACAGCATGTTTTCCCTTTCTTACTTTGTTGTATTCTGCTTATTTGTCCCCTTGTGAACAAAGGATCGAACCGTATTTATCTCACGCAATTCTAGATTGAAATTCAATCCAGACTTCCCGCTGCCGCAATACTGTTTTGCAGCAGAAGGGTGCTTCCCTAGGTCCTCTACATAAGTAGCCCAGATATCTTCTGGGCTGTTGGCTTTGGTTTTGGGAGACCCATTTCTGAGCCTGTGGAAGTTGTGGTTTGATCTCCTCCCCTGTCTGGCTGATTGGATGCGAGATCTTCTTGATCGCCTAATTCGACTGGCTCGTGGTCTTCGCTTGATTCGTCTCCTGTTGCAGGCTCGAGACCGGGAATACGAACGGAACCTTGGGTAGTAGTTCCAGCGGACTCTTTTAGATATGGTGCTGGTGGCGATCTTAGACTACCTGGCTTTAGACCGTTCTCCTCCTCGAACTCTGCGACAAATCTTGCCTGTTCATCAATAGACGCCTGGCTGGCCTTAGCCTCGACCTCCTTCTTGTTCTTGTTCGCCCCGACGGCTTTGGCTTGAGGCTCTCCTTCCTCCTTCAATTCTCTTGCAGCTTCATCTTCTACAGATTTGCGAGTCACTTCCTGCTCTTTCGCATCTTCCTCCTCTTCTTTATCTGCAGCTTCATCATCAGCTGTTTTCTGTCTAGTGCCGTTTTCCCGCTGTCGACTTGCCAGGTATTCCGCGTCTGCTTTCGTAACCCTGAGCCTGGTGGTGGCAATGATGTCTGCTGCAGCAGCAGCAGCAGCGGCCCGAGCCGCTGTTATATTCCCTGAAGACCCAACAGATGTATTTTCGACTCTGATGACATCCCACAGCAAGAGCACGATAGCCAGCGACAAGGGACCTGGACTGTAAGCTTGGGAGACTAGCAAGATCCATGAGTGGATCCAGAGTGTTGGTGTTCTTGCTTGAAATATGTACCCGAGGTCTGATCGGAAGAGGAATGTGTCTCTGATAGGTCGGAGGTCAAACGGCAGGAAACGCATTATGAGTGACCCTGTGACCCAGAGGAGTTTGAGGGTGTGTTGCTCCTCTTTAGCGTGTGTGAGGACTACCAGAACTTGACTGCAGAATAGAGAGACATATCTTGCTTTAGTAGAAGAAAACCATGCGTCCCATAAGTATGCTAAGGTGTACTCTTGGAAATGCTGATGTATCGCATCGGAATGTCGTACGATCTGTACGCTTTGAAGGACGGCCCATGTTGGTATGACCCACCATAGGTGTTTGGCCCAGGTAGGAATGAGCCTGTCTGAATAGATAGCCTGCAATCCGTGTGGTCGAGTGGGAGGATGGCATGGGGCTTGGCCGTCGGGATGATCGTTTGTGGCTGGAGATATGCTGTAGAAAAACAAAAGCAGCCCAGGAACAGCAAGCGAGTAGAACGCCAGATTGAATGACAGGTATGTGAGGGCATAGATGGTGAACATTATAGCTCCAATCTGTGCGATGCATTCGAAGGCTGTTCGTACGATCCAATAATCGAACTGCCTGATTTTATAGACTAAGTTTCCCAACAAGTTTCGTAAGTTCTGCAGAAGCTGGCCATACTGTTGACGTTTGGCAGAGAGGTACAGTTGCTTAAAGATTCTGTAAATCCATCGTGTTGTGGAATCGGAAGGGACGAACAGAATCAGGCTATAAATGATGAGGAAGATACCAGCTATACACATAGCCCAATTCGCAATCAAAGGGAACCATTCGGTCCACACGATAACCAGGTATGGATCGTTAGATGTCTGGACAGGGGCAGTGATTGTGATCAGGGCCATGATGGGGATTTTAATAGTTCTTTGAAGTGTGTTCTGTAAGGAGAGCAGTACTGGGGATGCCCTTCCCTTATTAGCAGATGGGTCGTCATTTGGTGGTGGATAGGGTAGCTTTGGATTGTCGAGTAGATAATATCCCCACAGTAGTGCGTAGAGAATTGCCATGTGAGGCATACTATATGCTAAGAATATTTCGATTGCGATAACAAATACTAGGAGACATGCCTGGGAAACCGTGATAGCGGCTGTGTTGCCAATGAGAATTGATTGAGTTTCAGTGGAACACTTTCTCAGGATATATTTGCGTCCTGGTACGCGGAGATAGTTCAGCAAGAGCAAAAGGCCAATGTAGAAATCCCGGAAGAGATTTGGGGCTGTAGAGAAATTCAGGCTGTCGTAGATGAATGTCGTGGCAAGTCCTCTAGACCAATTGTAAATCGGGTTGACGGCAATATTTACTGGTGACCAGAACCAGGGTGCGGGTACCCAGCCCCCGACGTAGTAACAAGCGAGCGTCAAAACTCTCCCGAGGGTGTCATAAACGCCCAATTGGAGGTTGTCTGACCAGACTTCAAGGACATCGAACACCATTGCGTAGAGAAGGCCTGTGATGTAGCTGAGTTCCAAGGGGATACGCATTGCCGAGGTGATGTTGTTGAGACCGTAGATGAGACCTAGGACGAGTATCTGAGATAAGATTATGGAAGATGTTATTGAATAGAACCCAGGAGCCGATGGTTTTAGTTGCGAGAATGGCTTTCGGGAGAAGACCTTGTCCCATGCTCCCTTGAGAATATTCAAGACCGCATTCAAAACAAACAAGCCCGTGACAAATCCCTGCTGTAGTTAGTAGGAAAGACGGACTTTATCCCGAAGGAACTTACACAAGCCTTGAAATGAGCTCCAGCACTGTTCGCTGCGAGCTGTATGAGGGTATTCCTGAGCCCGGGGAAGTCGTAAGCAAGGTAAGTGAGAATTAGCCCAGTCACCAGTATAGAAGTTTTGCCAACGACCGTTCTCCATTTCCTCACAAAGGCAGCATGAAGGAAGTCCCAGGTAAGTACTAAATGAAGGACACAGAAGAGAAACCCGTCCCAAACTCCATCGTAGACAATCGGCAAGATGAATTTTTGCAATGCAAGATCTGGAACTTCATCCCAGTACCACTCCAGGCGTGAAGGAGTGAGCTCCTCAAGGACAGGACGAACAGGCCAATTGAAGCCTCGATGCACAGCGAAGAGTTGCGCTGCTCCAGGTTCAGGCTCGGAACCGAAGCAGAGGACGTCAAGGAGTGCAAATGGGGTGTGTGCAAGATTGGATGTCCAATGACTCGGAGTGTCCAAGTCTCGGGGACGGGCGATGTTGTATGTGCGGTGCATGTATACATTGATCCATATTGTAAATAAGATCAAGAGGGACCAATACGGGATGCCAGTCTCAGGTGCCAAAACAGACCAGGTTTCTTCTAGGAAAAATGATTGAGTTGATCTAGTGGCGCTGAAGATATACATCGAAATGGTGACCACTGCGGGAACGAATGCAATGGGATATCTCCAGAGGGAGCTGATATCGTTTCCAGCGATGGGGTCTCGCGTCTCAATAAACTGCCTACACCAGTGCTCGTTACTCGCTAGCATACTAGCCATGTCGTTCAGCCAGTTGCCAACAGTGCCGAATGCGTTCTTGATAGATGGTACCCAATCGAAAAAGCTTGCATAGGCGGCGATGAGTCCCGCTACCCATGTGGCGGTGGCGAGAAATAGATTTGCACAGACGTTGAAGGAAGATGTGATTGATGAGGAGATAGAGGCCATGAAGCCAGATTTGTAGATTTCGGACGTAGTCGACGTGAGATACATGGCTGCGTAAACACAGGGCCCCACGAATGAGACCCAAAATACATCGAACATCATCCAGACCCATCTTAGATTCTGTGAGTAGTACTAGCGTCAATTCTCATCCCATGCAGAAGAGCAACAAGAAAGACTTACCAACATGTCCCAAACTCCACCTCTCCAAGCATCTCTATTGCCCAAACACTGCATTCGCCAATACCACTCTTTAGCCCAGGTACCCTTCCATTCTACATCCTGCAAAATAGCAAGGCATTTCTGCGTATCGTCCTCTCCAAAACCTCGAGTAACGAAGATAAGTTCGTTGTAGTAGAACCACCAACCGCTGAGGCGGACGTGGAAAATACAAAAAGGGAGAGCGAAGAGCGCATAGATGGCGAGTATGATGAAGCAGATTTTGCGTGAGGTGGAGCGGCAGGTTGTCATGATGTTGTCAGGGAGGGAACGAAAAGTGTCTATTAGATCCATGTTTGAGAAACGTGGCATACAATGGTGCACGAATACGAGCCGAAGATTGTAGCTCGGTAAGTTGTAAGAGTCGATGTGCTTAAGCAAAGGGATGCGCATCGAGAGATTCCTCAGAATTGAGCGCAGGTTAACTTGGGAGTTGGAACATTGGATGAGGTGAGGTAGTGATTGTCAAGTGAAGGCCTCAAGCTGGCGAAGACAAAGAAAAGGTCTGGGAGCGGAACGGGATTTGAAAGAGAATGTCTTGCGTGGGAAGCGGAGTCAGGTCAAACCTATCAGGACAGACAAAGAATGGCAATCAATATGCCGAAAGCGGAAAATCAAGAGAGGAGCGACAATGGGTACCACAGATTTTGATTTGATACTCGAGAAAGGGTGCAAACGATAACCAGTGGGTGTAATTCAAGATGCTATAAAAATGCAAAAAAATGTGACGGAGATCGGAACTGGAAATGTTTTCCCCAAATAGAATGTCACCTCACCCGCGACCAATTCTTCTGCTCTCTATTCAAGAGAAAGGATCCATTTTCCCACCCTTCTTCCTCATAGGAGGAACAGGATGTTTATCCCTCCCACCAGTAAGGGCATGCACATACTGGTTCTGAGCCTCTTTGAAGTTCTCAATTTCACGTTTCATAGTCTTCGGATCAGCGTTGACTCTCAAATTTATGGTGTTGAGGCGCGGGATGTGGCCTTTGATGCCATAGGCGGTGACATGGTTGTAGAGCTGCTCGCAGCGCTCTTGATTTTCTTTCCACTCATTCTGGAGGCGCTTGCGCTCGGTGTCTTTGGGCGTGCCGGTTATTGCTTCGGGGGTGTAGTCGATGCTTTTAACTCCTGTGCCGTCTTCGATGGCTTTGGGAGTTAGGTCGGAGGGGCCGGGGGGCTCGAAGATGATGACTGGACCAGAAGAAGGGTCGTTGATGATTTTCGCTTTCCACTCGTCAGGCCAGCGTTTATCCTCCGTCATGAAAGGTGCCAGACCAACGGCTTTACGGAACTTTTCGACGTCGAGAGGGAGCAGTTGTGGGTTTGGTTCGAAACGGACGAGTTGTCTGCCGGCTTCGTCTGTGACGAGGAGCTCCTTTTGGGACTTATGCACGTTCCAGTGGGAGATAGTGATTTCGGCGAAAGTACGAGCGATGACGAGATCTTTCCAGCGCTGTTCATATTTGTCGTCGTGTTGAAGGCGTACGCGGGGTGGCCCGGCTTTCGTACCCGGAAGGTGGTATTCCTCCGTGCAGGCGACAAGTTGCTGGATACGTTTGGCGAGGATGGAGAGTTCGTGGTTGGAAAGGTTCATGGCTAAGTTCTCGGGGGAGTCGTAGGGTTTGCTGAAAAGTTCGTCGAGGTGGTCAGTGGGGAGCCAGTCGGGGGGCATGCGCTTGTTGGCTATAATTTGGAGGTTGAGGCCGGCGATCGAGTATTGCATTGCGGAGTAGATCTCGAATTTCTTTTGTTTACGACGACTAAGTCGGCGTTCGGTTGGGTGATTAGGGAGTAGAGCGGGAATGAAATCGAGGACTTCGTGGAGGACTTCATTGAGAATTGCGTTGACGCCTTGGATGTTGGGGTCGTCGGCGTGGACAGTCATGTTGTTATCTAGGAATGAGAAAAGTTGGAGACCGCGGTTGTAGAGGCGCTGGCATTCGGATACGACCAGTTTCTCGACCAGCATCTCGAGGTTTTGGATGTGTGGATTCGTGAGTTCGTTTGACTTTATCAGCTGCATACCAGCTTCAGCTGGTGGTAATGCGAGCATATGAGAACTCTTATCGTTCCTAACGGGCTGGTGATACCAAGGTGGAAGGACAAAACCTTCGCGGGTATAGATTTCATTCATAACGACTATGGCCTGCCACAATCTCTGGTAAATCGGGAAGACTCGAAGATGATTCTGTTCGTAAGTCATAAAATCGATCTTCCAATCTTGAGGCCGCGTAGTATCGAGACCGATTCTAATGTCGATGATGTTCCCTCCAAGACGTTCAACTTCTCGCTCAAGTCTATTCTTATATGTCGCCTCTCTCGCAACTTCCTTACGCATGATATCGACCTGCAGATCCGTCGTGTCGGCTCCACAAATCCCCAGAGCATATAGCTGAGCCAGCTTGATAGTGACTTCAGAGAGGTATGCCCTGAGCTGAACATGCTGCGCCTCCTTCGGATCCATACCAAGTTTGATACAGGCATCGGTAACAAGGAATTGGTCTTCCCGCATGTGAGCAATGATACGATCATAGTTCTCTTCCAACTCTTGAATACGCTTCTGGCAACTTGCTTCATTCTGGCACTTCTCAGAGTGGGATTCTTTTTCTTTGGCGAGTTCTTGTCGTAGAGCCATACCCGCGAGGGATAATTCATTCCGCTCTCTCTCCAGCTTTCTGATTGTTCCTCTCGCCTCGTATAGTTCCTTGAGAGCAATTTCTCGGTCGAGGCCAGCGCCACTCGTGTAGTCAACGCTCTTCTGTAATCTCCCCAACTCCCTTCTGTATTGTCTCTCTTGCTCGTCCTTCTCGCTAAGAAGCTTCACGTATTCAGAATCTCGCTGCATGAACATCTCTTCCCAGTGCTTGGATCGGGCGTCCTTGAACCGAGAATTGTGCCAGTGGCCTGGTGAAGGTAATCCACCGTTATTACGAGCTTCACACCTGTCCCGTTCAGCTGTCACTAGGCCGAGATTGGTGTTGGCAACATCTAGGAGACGTTTTCCGTTTTGAAGACTTTCCTGGGCTTCCCAGAGTTGCGTTTGAAGTGCTGCATTGTCATCACTCAACTTTGCCATCCTACGATCCTTCTCCGTGTAGCAGTGGCAAGGATTGACATGGGTGCAGATATGCATGGGAGCAGACCCGAGCAGATTCTTTGGGAACTTCGAAAAGTGGTCCAAAATGCAGCGCCAAAGCCAGGTAAAGACTGCGATGATTGGCCCGGCGAAAAGATTTGCACTGGCTGCATCCCATGCGGGTTTGAACCGGCTGAAGACGAAAGCATCCACCACGACATAGATGGTTATGATGCTGGTGAAGCCTACCCCTACCAGAATGGCCAAATAAGTGCGATCGTTGGCCATTAAGAAGACGAGGCCGGTAAAGAGACAGGCGTAGATCATCTTGCCCCAGAATGGACCTTTAGCGTGTAATGCATAGCGAGAAAATGCAGAGAGCTATACAGTCAGTCGGCATAAGATGAGCTCGGAGTGAGGCTTACTTTTCTGCCCACCGGCCGGAGCAAGAACCAGAACACGAATAACATTGCTGAGAAATACTACTCGTGTCAGCAAGGTAAGACCGGGAATCGTACAAACTCACTACGAAAGGGGATGCCGCGAAAGGATCTGTGACCAAGACGGCAACAGCTTGTGAAAAGGGTGACAACTGCCCGTCTCTATCCAGTCCGGCCTCATAGGCTCGGCACCTCTGCAAGTGGAACCAACTTTGATGGTCACCTCCCCACGCCCAGAAACTCCTCCCATCTCTCATGGCTCTGGAGCAGCCATTGATAATAAGGTCATAGCCATTATATGCCTGGTAGTAAGCGTAAACGTAGAATATCCAGCCAAAGAGTAACTGGTATGCGTAGGATATAGTGACCCAAGTGGTCGCGAATCCGGCCAGGAGTGCAACCGCCAGTATTCCAGGTGGCGATTCTTGCCAAAAGTTTCTGATGCGGTTCCGGAACCAGCGGTAGCTGAATATCATGGCAGCTGTTAGAGGAGGAGGCTCTACCACCCGCTCCTGTCGGAGACGTTCTTCTTCAGCTCGGTGGTATTCTTGATATTGAACGCGTCTGGCTTCCTCTTCCGCTATTCTGCGCTGGTATTCTTGCTCTGCCAGTCGGCGCTGATTATGGAAGTGGCGTCGTTCTGCACTTCTTGTATCTTCTACTGCTAATGCTCGCTGACCACTCAGTCTTCTTCGGTCATACAATTCTTGCCGTTGGGCCTCAGCTCTCTCCTCCTGTGTCTCCCTTTCCCTCCTTGCCCTGTCATATTCTGCACCTGCGTCCATTATCCAGTAATCTGCGTGACGTTGTATAGGAGTGTCTAAGTCTGGACCAAGCGGGCGAAGAAAGTGATTTGCCAGGTTGTTCGGGTGAGCGGCGATATTGAGGAGATGGGCTATAAGAATATACCCTATGCAAGCTGCTATGCGGGCATTTACGACGCCCTACGCAGGCTTTTGTGTGTTGCTCAAAATCCAACGTTGCTGCCTTGAAGTTGCTCAATTCCTAAACGTCGGAATGTGGGCTTCAGAAGACTTCATGAGATTCGATAATATTGATTGCAAGCAAGAAATAAGGAAATCCTAAACATGACATCGAGGACCATCGAGACGTTCGATGTAGACTGCAGTGTGGGAGCGAACACAAAGGACTCAAAATTCGAAGATGATAACAAAGAAAAAACCAGACGAACGCAATTTGGAAGCTGCACACGAGGTGGACAAGGGCATCCGAATTGAGGAAGACAAAGAACAAAGGAGGCTGAAGTCCACTTACGGAAATAACTCATGGGGCCCCGCAAAGTAACAATAATCCAATTTCTCATTTCTCACAACTCATTTCTGCTAATTCCCATCATCTTCATCACTCAATTCAAACTCTCTCGCTGGTCTAGCGAGCTCCTCATCATTCTTGATCTTCGCGAATCCCTCGTTGAAACTTGAGGCTCGAGATTGGAATGGCTCGCTGCATTTTGCGGAGTGGAGACGAGGGTAGTATCGTCGGTAGGAGAAATATGCGATGCCCATTCCAAGAATAGAACCACACGTCACGTCGTAGACATCGTGACTGAAGGATTAGCAGTGCTGAGATGTTGGGTGAAGTAGACCTACCGATAGTCTTCGCAACGGCTGATGGCTATCATGGCAGCTCCCAGCAGGGGAGCAATCGCAAGAAGTGCTTTTGCGAGATCAGTCCTGGGCCTGAAGACGTGCATCTGGCCAGCAAAGAACAGAGCCAGATAACCCAATCCACTGAATGCAAAGGACGAGTGTCCGGAAGGAAAGCTCCTCCATCCATCATGTAGCCTATGGTGATCCGTTTCCGTACAGACATCAAAGGAGACTAGGACATTGTTTGGAGTGCCCTCTGCTGGTTTGCATCGAGATATCAGGTCTGGTCGAGGACGTCCGACAGCATTCTTAATACAATCTGTAATGAATAGTGTGAGGACGATACTGCAGCAGTCAGTAACGATCGCAAATGGAGGCCTTTCTGAAGACATACCTTATGAGCAGACCCAGTATCGTAACATGGAACTTATGAACTCCAGCCCTCGAGATCCCTAACCAGACAATGAGGCAAATCAGGGGTACCACAGCACCATAAATGATACCCCAAGTGACCGGAACCCGTTCCGCCAAAGCATGGGGATACTGAATATTGATATTATTGATAAAGAACATGCGGTGGAAGGGTTCGACGAGAGTGACAAGCTGGTAGGTACATTAGCCATGATTCCGTCGAGTCCAACGAACAAGACTTGCCAATATATATGCAGTCAACAATAATGCAAAACCCAGGTAATCCGCCGCGTATGTTTTCTACAGGTGCCAGTTAGAGAAATCATAATGTGATAAGGCCATTGGAAATGTCTACCTCCCAAAACCTCGCTACAGCTCCAATCCAGCCAGTCTGAGCAGCAAGTCCCAACCCTCTTCCACTGGGAGATCTAGCATTGCGAGCCATTATCCAACGAGCAACGTCTTTTATCAAGGCCACATGCCTTCCGTAGTAGATTGAAGCTATTCGAGGAATGGTGAAATAATTTATGGAGGTTTGTGAGATATAAGAGGGGGTTACGTTGGATTGGATGCTGCTACTGATGATAGATGATGTGAGGCAATGGGGATCCTGGCCACGCGACCTCAACCTTGTCTTCAGCCTCGCTTACTCAGCACTGGATATTGATAGCAACAATCCCGCGCCAGCACAACTGCTACACCTTCACCTTGTTGACCACGACTACCACTCGACACTCGAAACCATCTCCTCGAGTGCCCAACTCATCCAAATCTACAGTTCAGACTTTGATTCCTCCGCTAACCCCACACTGACAATGGAAGAACAACAACCCGCCTCCTCCCTCGCAACAGCCTTCCCCTCTCCCCCTCCATTCTGGAAATCCTTCACGCCCGAGAACACAACACGAATCGCCGCCCTTCGAGCCGCCGAATTCTCATTCCTGCGACAAGCACAAGATCCTGCGAAAGAAGTGCCAGTGCGAATCCTCGATCTCCCAACGGAATTGAGGAACCTGCAACCGCCTCAACCGCCGGTTGATGGGAGTTATAGGTGTTTCGGGGATCCTTTCAAGGTGAGTTTGATTGGCATTTATCTCATACTGGGGGAATATGCTGGGGATATTGATACGGACTGAAATTCTTTGTTTGAAATGGATGGTGCTGATTGCAACATAGCTCGATGAACCTCTTCCTACACTAGAAGCCCTTGGTCTGGAACAGTTATATACACCACCTGGAACACCGAATGGTAATAGCAAGCATGTAGATCGGGCATTCATACTGAAGCGCATTGCGAAGTCTTTGCTGTTGAACTTCTTGGAGCTGGTTGGGATTATGAGTATAGATCCAGAACAGGTACGTCTTGCCTCACGCTTGCTTCCATTTTACGCCAAACAAGGGCCTCTACTTCTGCGAACTAGATTGTGTTAGCCTGACGTGATGGACCAGTACGCCGAGAAAGTCGACCACATCAAAACTCTCTTCGTGAACTTCCATCACCTGCTTAACGAATACCGACCGCATCAAGCGCGGGAGAGTCTGATTCTCATGATGCAGGACCAACTGGAACGGTCGAGAGCTGAGACAAAGGCTATTGGGGAGATGAAGAAGAAGGTTGAGGGCATTTTGGAGGGGTTGAGTGTTAGTCTGGAAGTGGAGAAGGCGGGGTTGGGGAATGGGGTCGGTGCTGGACAGGAGAGAGAAGTGGCGGAGGAGGGGAGGGATGTTTGGGAGGAGTTGGAGAGGGAGTTTGGTGTTGTTTGAGGGGCTGAGGAATAATGGCACAGCTCAAGACTTTACATTGGATAGAGGACGTATACCTGATCCAGATTTTGGTAGCAAGCGGGCAGAATACTTGCTTCACATTCTCGAGCGCAGCGAGGATGGGGGCATGGGGGTAAACCCCTATGAAGAGACCATTTTTAGTAGGTAGTGTACCTGAATGACGCTCCACTGGCCCTTCGGAGGCCATTGACGTGGAGACGGTCTTCGAAAATCAATGGAACCCAAACTAGCCGTCCGAAATGCCATACAATTCAATAGCATGTCATGCCAGAAGAATGTCCTGCCAGCAGAGGTGGGGGGGAGGAGGCAGAAAGACGAGAGTGCAGGTATCATCAATGCGAGATCCATTGATGTGTTCAATCAATTCTTCGCAACAGAGCAATCTGTCTCCATGTCAACGCTCGCAAGTCCTCCCCAACCGTCTCCAGTAGCCTCTCGGTATCAGAAAGCAACGCAGTAAACACACGCAAAGATCAAAAGCCTGGTATATCCTTCCCTCCTGTCCTTCCTTCCTTCCTACCTCCCTATCCCCCCTTCTTCACCCTTAAGCCCAAGTCCCTCTCTACATAACCGTACAAGGAATGGGAATGCAGCAGCACTCATACCCATCACACTCAATACACTTTGTCTTGCCTGCCGCGCCGCCCTCGCCCTTGACGATGCTGCTTATGGTGGAGGAGGCTGCTGAGCCAGGACCGTTGCGGTTTACGAGGGTAGAGGTTGAGGTGCACATTCTGGCAATAGGTGTTTAGTGGGGTTGTTGGTGGGTTTGTGAGGTTTTGATGTGAGGCTGCGATGTTTGTCAGTTCAGCTTCTTCTTTGATTACAGCCTCGGTGCATGGTAGGAAGGGGAGGCAAGTACAGAAGCTGTACCAGTTCATCTACTCCACAGCAAGCAAATAAGAAAGGTAAACTCACTAATAACTTGCAGGCTGAGGTATATTTCTCTCTTCGATTGTGGTTTGAAAGGTTGAGAATTAGATGGAACAGAAAGTAGACTTGTAGTCAAGATAAAGTAGCCAGTGCCCTGCTTTAAGTGCATGAAGTGGAAGCTCCAATACTCGGTGGTGATTGGTCTAATCCAGTCACTTGCAGTGCAGGGCTTCAGCTCAGATCGAGAACTGGTCCACGCAATCGAGGTGGCGTGGCTGCATGGATGGCTGAACCATGGCATGGTACTGTATGGCATGGGATTGCGTTGATTGGACTCACATGAGGGGGCTTGAAAGTAGGCGAGCTATTTTTGGCATGTTTGGAGGAGAAGTCTGGCAATTTTGCTTCTTCTCCTACTGACGATACTTTGCTTTGCTATTGACATCCAGTTCGAGTTCCATCATGTGGGTGAAAAACAGAGTTGTATTCCTCTGTTAACGTCAAGTCGTAGTCAGATCTGGGTGTCAGAACCTTAATTCAGTCAGTCTGCATGTCCGGGGTATGCCTGCTGGGTCACCCTACGTCATTGAAATGAACACTTCTCTTCCTTACAGGGCGCAGAAGTATATCCTCAATCAGATTCTCTCGCCTGTCTATTTTGCTTTCGTTCGTCTTTCTCTCTCTCTCTCTCTCCACCCAACCCCCCTCCTCTCTCCCTCCCATTCTCCTCTTCGCTCTCCATCTTACTCAACCTGTACCCCTGCACTACCTGCTCGAAACGTCTGACGCTTCTCCCCGCACACCATCCCCAAAACACTCCTCGCTTCCCAGACTCAGGGGCTCGTTACCACCACAACCCTCGTACGGCAGATGGCCCTTTTGCCGGCACCATACATACATTGTTGGCAATTTTTTCATTTTTATTTTCTGATTGATGACTTGAATGGGTCACTCAGGTAAAATAGGAAATAGGACAGGATACGTTCCTCTGTTCAGAGTGACCGTTACTCCCGTGAGCCGTTGAGTACGAGATGAAATGAGATGAGATAAGATGTACGACGGAAGATCGTAACAGGAAGGAACGGGAGGGTGCCTGCCTGGTCGAGTAAACACCTCACTTCAGATTAAGCGAGATCGTCATGTCAAAAGCCGAACTTCAACTTCGGTCTTGTCTGATTTCCCTTTTCTTTCTTTAAGTTCAAGTTCAAAGTTCAAATTCAAATTCAAATTCAAATTCAAGTTTAACTTTTTCCTCCACCAACCGCCATCAACACCACGGAGACATCACCACACCATCCAATCAATCTCATTCAAGAACCCTCAATATCAACCAGGATGATCGCTTTTCTTCTCCTCATCTCTGCTCTCCTCGCTGCCACCACCGCCCAGATCTTCACCTTGACAACTTATGCCCCCGACTCACCCCTCCACAATCAAAAGATCCAAGCCGCCGGCCAAGCTTTCTATCTCGGTCTCGACCATCCTACGACTTACTGCCCTACCATTGTTGATCCCAATTGTCCCAATGCCACCGATACGCGTTTGGCTAGTATGAGTGCGTTATGGGTATGTATTTGAGCCATCTCCTCGTGGTTCCGTATCGCTTGACTTGAATCAGTATGAGAGAAGATTGCTGACAATATATCAGGTCGAGGTTCCCGGCGGTCAGCAAACCTTCATTCGATCTGATGGCTCGCTCGGATATACCCAAGCTCACTCTGCTTCTGTCCCTTCCAATGCTTATCGCGGTGGTTTTGTCAATGTGACAATCAGCTCAGACTGCTCGCCTGATGTCAATGTCTTCACTTGGAAGGCTCCTGATGGATCGACTGGTTAATATCCCCTACCTCAGATTCCCTCATCTGCCCCCCATTCCTCCCAACATCCATCCATATAGAATATCGTGCTGATGAGTCCCCCACAGAAGGTGTTCTCGCTTGTCCAGACGTTCCATCCTACATGGAGAACCTCGCAACCCATCAGATCTTCGCTAGAACTCCGCAGTTCAATCTCACTGATTGTATTGAGTTAGAGGGCTTATCTCCAACTATCTTCCCTCAGCTAGCTCCGTTTGGTGCTTGGCAGTATGTTTGAGAGCGGTCAGAGGAGTTGCGATCTTTGGACGCATGTGCTGGATTTGCTTGATTTGCTTGGCAATGGAAAACGAACGCAGGGGGTAACGATTTCCGTGGCGAGGTTAATATTTGCTTTAATTCGCCTTGCAGATGGAAAAGGATAATCTTGAGAATCTCATGGATGTCAATGCCTCATACCCAAAAGAGAGAGAGAAAAATGCAGCTTCTCTCAAGGCTTCTAGCTCCACTTCCTTCCGTAAAGCCTTAAGGACTACTTTCTCACGCAAATCTGATTAAACTCTCTACATTCTAGGATCTCCATCCTCGTGTCATTGAAACATCTATCTCTATGAACTTCGCTAGAGGTGGATCATTCTTGTTGGAGAGTCGAACAACAACCATATGGGGCGTGTCGATGACGACGGCGTAGACGTAGAAGCGAAGTTGCTCTGGAGATCTCGCAGAAGACTGAGTCCTCGCCTTGATCATTTCTCCACATGCAGGCCCGAGGCGGGTTCATGCTTGAAATCATGTTGAATTACTTGCAGAGGTAACATGATCGTAGATTGCAGTTTATCGTAGTGTTGAAGTGTTGAAGTGTTGAAGTGCTAAATTAGTGTACTTCTTAGCTTGTACCTGGATTTCATTCCTCTTATGAAATAGCAAATAGCTAGGCAGCCAACATCTTTTGCCGCTTTTATCAGGTATCTCTCGAGAGTCGCTCACTAGAAAGCAGAATTCGGGCGGTTTTTGAATCTCCTCAGAGAATCATGATTTCTCTAAAAGCCTAGTTTACACCAACAAAAATTACATATCTGCGTGACAGAATCCCTTCTAAAGCAAGGCCGAATTAGGACCATTTGAAATGATCTGAGCGATGAGATATCTGCAGCTCTGCCGAAATTCTTCATTTTCGGTTGTAAGTGCCCATACTAGATGGGCGTAGATTGTAACAGCAAAATGAGACGGTTTTTTTTGTTAAGATAGATCCCGTCGATCATGATGAAGCCCAGCAGCAGGATCACTGCAGCCAATTCCGCTGGTCTTTATCTGGAGTTTGGCCGCGGCGCAAGTTGCATCGTACGTTGAGAGTCTACAGTAGACTGTCACTTGAGACAAGGTTAAGAAATTAAATCAGCAAGATGTAAGTGGAAGCGCTGTCTGTTTTGCCTACCGGCTTTTTCTTCAATTAAGCCTTCTCAAGTTCAGACATTCCTCTCCCTGCATTTCAGACCTTAGAAACCTCTGGCTAGCTAGCTCGCACAATGTAACGTGATAACCGGTTTCGTACACTCAGCCCACTCTTGAGTCTTGAGTGGTTTTATATGAATGCAACTTCAACAAAAACATTGCAAAGTATATCGTTAGACAAAAATGGGTAACGTTCTCTCGCCATACACCGTGACCGAACACGAGGTCAAGCTTCCTGGGGCTCGCGGCTCGATCAAAGGACTTGAATTTGATTCGAAAGTACGTCGATACGCTGGAATTCCATACGCTCTTCCACCTACAGGAGAGTTCCGATGGAAAAAGCCCCGTCCGATACCCAAAGAGTACCATTATGAAGAACCTCTTGGGGCTCCCTACGATGGAAGGAAATTCGGCCCGGTCTGTCCTCAAGCCAAGTTCGCGTCACTTGCTGAGCAGGGAAAATCAGAAGCGGCGTATAGTGAAGACTGTTTGCGAGTAAACATCTGGACACCTGTCGGGAAGCCCGGTGAGTATGAAAAGAAATACCCCGTGATGCTGTGGATACATGGCGGATGGTTCCAGATTGGAGACCCTTCACAGGAAGAGGGCATGGACCCTACGGAGTTGATTTCGACTGGTGGTCTCAATGCTGTGTTTGTAGCAGTCGGATACCGATTGAACATTTTCGGATTTCTTTCTGGGCAAGAATTGAAGAATGAGAGCGGAGACGGGTCGGTAGGGAATTATGGTCTCTGGGATGCACGGCTCGCCATGGAATGGGTTCATGAGAACATCTCAGCTTTTGGAGGAGATCCCAACAATGTCACTCTGGGCGGAAGAAGTGCTGGTGCATATGCGGTACATGCGCAAGTGCTTCATGACTTCAGGAAACAACCCGCACCTGCGCCTGACAATACTCTTTTTCATCGATTCCTGATGTTCTCGAATGCAATCCCGGCTCAACCGCGACCACTTGCCGAAACCCAGCCCCAATTTGAAGAGCTGTGCGAGTACTTCAAGATCCCAGAAACTCTCACAGGGGCGGAAAAGCTCTCTGAATTACGAAAGTTTGATGCCTGCGACTTGGTGTCGTCAATCGAACATCTCAAGAATCACACATTCCGCCCCATCACAGACGAGGACTTCATTCTCTCCGGCATGATCCAGTACCAGCGAAGTGGAGAGTTCGCAAAAGAGTTCAGAAAGCGTGGGCTCAAGCTCTTGATCGGAGAGATGCTCAACGAAGAGAGCTTGTATTCTGTTTATAATCCGCCAGAGCCTAACGAAGAATCGCTTCGGCTGCAGATTGCCAACTACTACGGGCCAACCACAGCGGATCGTGTACTTCCTTGGTACAGAGTTCCACGGAGTAACGACGAGAAGGAATGGAGATCATTGTATGGAAGCATAATCTCAGACGGACAGGTGCGAGCACCTTCACGATTCCTGGCGAACTCCTTGATCGAGCATGGGGTGAAAATCAAAGATATCTGGAGGTATCAGATTGCGTACAGGATGTCATTCATCGACGAGAACGCTGCACCCATGGAATGGGGGGTGACTCATGCGATGGATAGGCCTGTTTGGAAGTAAGTGTTAAGATGAATCCTACAAATTTAACTGACACTCGCTTAGCTTCTCCATCCTCCATGGCCCGACGCCAGCAGAGCGAGTGCTGATGGAAGATTGGATCAAGGATCTCGTTGCATTTGTGAACAATTATGAGGATTACTCGTATGGAACCACGAAGATTGATGAATTAAAGGTCATGACTCCAGAGAGGACGATTGAGGTGCGGAAAGATACCAGGTGGGGAGAATTGTTAACGCTGGCTGATCACTTCTCCGGAAATTAAACATTTCTCTCAACAAAAAGTTACTAGTGGGCAGAATTTAAAGATCTTCCTTAGTAGATTAAGCTTAGTGAACGTGTCGCTTGT
The DNA here is from genome assembly GCA_020746875.1 of Rhexocercosporidium sp. MPI-PUGE-AT-0058. NCBI lineage: Eukaryota > Fungi > Ascomycota > Leotiomycetes > Helotiales > Rhexocercosporidium > Rhexocercosporidium sp. MPI-PUGE-AT-0058. The sequence goes on from JAGTJL010000008.1 coordinate 199,618, forward strand.
CAAAAGTGTTTTTAATCGCATCTGCTCGTAATATTTGAAACAGCCCACCTTTGCAATTCAATCCTAACTTCACATCGCGATAACGACTGTGTTTCTTCCACAGCTCACTTCCTCAAACAATGAAATTTTGAGCAACGGCACCGACAAATTTTTCGACAACTCAAGTGTTGTTGTCGGCTTCTTTCCCTATTATCGTGAATGCCCAAATTCGGCCCAGGGTATCGAGGTACCCCGCATCCAGACCAAAGCCAAAGCATGGCACGATGAGTAGGTTGATCCAATAATTCAGTAAAGTCTGCTTTTGGCTCTAGACCCTGAGCTATGCTCTAATGTATTCGTAGCCCTGTTGCCGGCTGGCTAATCCCATTCTAACTTATGAGGTCCGGATCAGAGTCACTCCGCCGACTTAGCTAATTTCTCGATTAGTAAACATTGCAACAAATGATCCATGATACTAACTATCGGGCTCCAATATATTGGTTTCTGCCACTCCGAGGTTTCTTGCCCCTCTCGGTGCTTATCTATTTAAATCATAAATATCCCACCTTCCATTCACCAGTTACTTCAGTCCTCAACCACCGGCCGGCGGCTCCCAAACCTCATAAGCGACGAAACAACAACAGAATGTTCTCTCCCCAGTCGTCTCAGCGCATCATGTGCGTCAGTGCAGGTCTCAGTGCGTTCGCTGTCTACAAGCATACTTCAATCGCCTTCAACGAACTCTTTCCTAGGCTGGATCGTGGACTGAGCCTTGAGGCTGAAGCGGTGTTTGCAGCAAAGAGCAACTTCTTGCAGGTCGGAGCTGCTTGGGTAATTATTGGTAAGCGTTTATTTCCCTATGATCATACCGAGGATTCAATCGGCCTTGGTTGACTGCTCATGTCTTTCTCTTGAACGTCACCATTGACAGTGGAATTGCAGCTGACAGATGGAACAGGAATTCTGCAGCTCAAGTGGGCTAAATATGGTCTGGTCAGTGGTTACGACAGGGAAATCTTGGCTTTCTATACCGCTTACTTCTTTGTATTTGGTTTGGGGTCTTACATGAAGGGGGTCTATATACCTCTAGTTCCTCTGTGGGGTATTCCTGCATTGACTGCTTTGAGTCAGTTATGAGCTGGTCTCAGGTAGATGATAATGGCACCCCGAAGATTGTGATCAATCTCTATTGCATCTTCTGCAAAGGATTCTACAGATTATCTTTCAACGCCCCCAAGATGTCAACAACACTCTCTCTAAAAGAGGCGCTTAGCCTCGACCCCAGCCGATCATCAAACTCCACACCAAAGTCACCCTGTAAACATTTCACCACCACAGCCTGGTATTTTTCACCGGTGTAGAAACCCAACCTCCTCCTCGTATGTTTCAATAGTCTCGATTGTGTTGCTTCGGCAGTTTCGAGGATCGTGCTGTTCGCAGCCGGTTTCAACAACGCCCCCGCATCAAGTTGCGAGAGGGATTCCCAGACGCCGATTTCGAGGAGGATTGTGCCGAGAGCTTTGTTAATTTCAGCATCCATGATCTGGATTGAATTGAGAATACGTCAGTAATGTACTTACCGTAGATGTCATGGATCTTGGAAAAAGTCTCGCTCGGCTGTCCCCATCGCTGCGGATGACGGTAAACATTTCTCTTGATATCGTAGTCCGGCCGGCCACTTGAGAAATCCGAATCTAGCCTCGAATACTCGAAGCCAAGTACTCGTGGGTACTCCAAGATAGCTACTTCTGGCGCTTCGAAACTTGAGCTTGTAGTTGTCTCTGTTCCGGGGAGGAAAATTATGTTTTCGCTTCGAAGGCTCTTGTGTACCCATCCAACCGAATGGAGATGTGCGAGTGACTCTGCTAGGGTATGTGCCAGCCTCATTCGTGTTCCTAAACCAGGCTTGAATTTCCTCGACATGAGTTTTGCGTCTAAAGAACTTGGGGGTATCGCAGATGATGATGACGGAAACTCGAAAGCAAACCCGATTCTCCTTCCAGGTACATCATCGAAGAAGTTAAGACACCTTAATACCCTAAACCTGCCATCTTTCGTCTCATGCAGCAGAGCGGCAAGCTGTAGCATCCTCCTCGAGACAATCTCGTTCATACTCCCAGTTTGATCCTGCTCATAACTTTTGTACTCTACAAGGACCCTGCCTTTCCCCTCTAGTTCTCCAACATCCAGATCCTGGAACGTTAAGCTTCTCTTAAACTGAAGACTCGATACTTTCAAAGCCTTGGCCTTCTCGGTAGACATTTGGCCAGATCCAGGAGCAAGTAATTTCCTCATCCCAATACCTTCCAACATACCGATTTGTGCTGCATCTTTGTCCTCCTCCAACTTTTCCATCTGGGATACTGTCGAGAAGAATGGTAGAGGCCACCAAGCCAGCTCTAACAGTGATTTGACTCTTTCAGTCCACGCCTCGAATTCAATCACGAGTTTCTCAGCACTCTTCTTATCGTTCATCACCCACAGCGCTTTCTTCGTCCACGACGTGCTCTTCGAGAACTTGGCATCACTCGTTTTCCCAACACTCACAATGCCCACCCTCCTCTCCTCAATACTCAGCCCCTCAAGTTCCTTCGTTAAAGCCTCCCCTACCAGTCCCTCCAATCCCACTCCATCCTTACCTCCCAACTCATACCGTCTCTGCACCACCAAATACGCCTGCAACACCTCGTAAAGCGCTCTCAGCAACCCCAGAAGACCCGCCCCAACATCCGGCGGCAACTGCTCGAACAGCATGCCCTTCACGAGCGGGAATTTCCCCGGTTCGAATAGGACGCGCTCGAAAGAGTTGAGGCGTGTTAGCTGGACAGAGAAGCGCAGGTGAAATTTTGAGGCGTCGGTACCGAAGTCCTTGGTCGAGGTCCAGATGTTAGCGATTGTGGTTGCGGTGGGTTTTATTATGGCGATTACGGCCAGGGCGAGGCCGGCTGCTTCCATGGTTGAGGTTTAGGAGGGTTGGAGGGTGGTTGTGGAGGATGAAGAAGAGGGGAAGAAGAGACGAGGCTAAGATGCATGAAGCTGGAGAATGATGGTCATGCATCGCTTCTGAGAGTCACGTGGGAATAGGAGCCTGCGAGAGGCAGCTGGGTTTGTTTACGTTTATAGCCTTTGGGGAACATACTAGGATGGGCTCCGGAAATCCGGTTACAGTAGTGTATTTGACCTCAAGACAAAGGGTACATCGCCATTGAACCATCAACTTGCGTCACAGGCGAAATATTTTCAAGTGTTTAGGTATTAGTTGTGATTTCCCAAGGGGTCCTTCAACGAAATCTATCAAACCATGAGCAGCTCCGGCGAATAGATCATGCTTCAAAGCCTGAATGGCAATGAATCAGGTAGTTCGACAGTCCATTTTGTCTCCTTCAGCTTCTCCAACGTCGAGAAAATCTGCCGATCACCACTCCAGTTAAGTCTCCTCCTCTCCCTCTCCGCCTCAATCTATGAGTCATCAGCTCATATGCCCCCATCACAATCTCACCCCTTTCCCACAAAGAAACATTTGACACTAACCTGCTTATCCATCTCTTTCACAACCCTTTTCTCCTCCAACTGATCACATATCTTGCTCATATCAATTAGTGCCGAAAGAATACCTCTGCCATTATTCTGTGGTGCGAGGCATCTCATCGCTTCGAGGAGTATGACCGCGTGTTTCTTTGCTTTAGCCCAGCATTCGGCACGGAAATACATGTCTTCGAGAAGTTTGTGTGTTTTGAGGACGTCTGGGTCGAGGATTATGGTGCTGATGATAGTTAGTTGGGATATCCACAAGGGGGAAAGAGTCGGTTTTACGAGATCTCTTTCTGCGCTGCTAGTAGTCGTAAGTAGAGAGATTCGGCCTTGTCGTAATTCTTCCTCTTCACATAGGTCCTCGCTAGAGACTCCTATTCCAAAATTAGTAGCAATTTGATTAGTGAGGGATTAGGCAAACCATAGCGTCGAGGGTTGCCTGATCTTCCTCGCCACCCAGCCTGATTCTCGTCTCAAGAACTTCGGATTCTAAAACCTCTGCCCCATCAAGTCTATTACAATTGTAATACACACATGCCAGCTGAGACTTCATAGAGATGTAGTTCTCGCCATCATCGCCCACCGTATTCCGGTAGACCTTCAAAGCTTCTTCAATTAGCGGCACCGCCTTCTCGTGTTCCTCAACATCTACATAAATCTCAGCTAGATCCCGCATTGTCTGTAAAGTCTTCTCATCTTCGTTGCCTAGATTCGCACGATGATGAGCGAGAAGAATGATATTGAGTTCGATGACTTCGTCGGTTTTCCCGAGATTGTCGTATGCAGCAGACAGGATCTCCATTGCATCGATGGTGGCAGCGTGATCAGCGCCAAGCGTCCGCTTGAAGATCTCCACTATTTCCTGCTGGAGGGTCTCCATTTCGCTCCACATGCCCTGTTTGTGATACGCGGCAGCTAGACCTTGCCTTGCAGTGATCGTCCTCGGATCCTCAGGCCCGTATCTCTCGAGTCTGCGGGTAAACAACTCCTCAACAAGCGGTTGAACGTCTTCCCATTGGTTCATTTCAGCATATATGATGCTGAGTTTGTCGAGACTGGTTAATGTGTCGTCGTGAGAGCCTCCGAGGGCTTTGCGACGGCCGTCGAGAGCTTGCTGGTAGAATTCCTTGGCTTCAACGATGTTGTCTAAGGAGTGGTATGTCGATCCGAGGTCAGATGCTGCTTGGAGGGTATCTTTGTGCTGTTCGCCGTAGAGTGCTTGGTATCCATTTAGGATCTCCGTATGTAGTGTGAGGGCTTTCTCGAACTGGCCTAGGAAGCAGTAGTCGTACGCTAGTGATTGCATCGCAACAAGAGTATCGGGTTGATCAGATCCTCTAATCTTGCGCTCGATTTCTAGAGCTTGTTCATGGAAAGCAGCGGCTTCTTGCCAGCATTCTTTGTTGATGCTTGCAGTTGCTAGAAAGGAGAGACAGTTGCTTACTTCTAGGCTCTCTGCGCCGTAAATTTCGGTGTAAATGGATTGAGCGCGACTGAGCACCGCCTCACCATCTTTATTCCGACCATCACGTAAATATAAAGCCCCCAGGCTCACCAAAGCTTTGGCTGTCTTGTCATGAACTCTTCCATTGATCGCTTCCAGTGCTACAAGTGATTTCTCCTGCAGTCCTATAGCTTCGTCGCGTCGGTCAAGAAGGGCGATGAGCACAGCTAGCTGAGTCTCAGCTGCGAGCGTCTTGGGATCCGTATCTCCTAGAGTTGATTTACACCCCTCAACAACTTCCCTTGCAACTTCCATACCTTTCTCGTACAGCTTCCTCCGGTATAAGACACTGACCAAAGCATTTCTTTCTTCGAGAGCTCGAGCATCTGTCGCACCAAACATATCTTGCATCGTATCGACAACCTGCTGTCGAAGAATGTTCTCCTCCAACAGTCTATCTTGAAGAAAATATATTCCCGCAAGGTCTGACATCTTTTTTTGCGTCTCCAGATGTCGAAATCCATATTTTGCTTTGTAGATTTCCACCACTTGAAGCTGGAGATCAGCAGCCTCCGCAATGTTTCCTGCAGCTTTTTGCATCTGAGTCAAGGCTTCTAGAGCTTTGATAGTGTAGTACGACTGATTCTCTCTGGTCTTCCTGGCATGCTTCAGAACAGTCTCATATACCAGCAGGGCATCATTCCAGCTGGAGTGCCTTTCGCATGTCTTGCCAAGGGAGAGTAAGGATGTGAAATATTCAGGGTACCTGTCCTTCTCGATAAATTCCAATGTCTCGACCAAGGACTTCACCTCAGTCAGGGCTTCTTCCCATTGCCCCAACCCGTAATGCATTTGCGCCACGGTGACCCTGATCATCAAAACGTCGCGGTTATGGAAACCAGTTTCTTCCCTGCGTCCCATCTTCCCATACAGCTCCTTCTGGAACAGAAGATCTTCCGTGTATCGCTCCATAGAGAACTCTCGCTGAGCTGAGTCGACATAAGACAGATTCAAACTCGCGATATCTGTGTTATGGTTGTCTTCCCCGAAAATCTTCATCGCCAGTTGCAGATATTCTTCCGCGAATTTTCTCGCTTCTTGTGGCTTCTCGGCATTCAAGAGAAGTCGGACATGACTACTTCGCGATTCCCAAAGGTCCGGGTCGTCATCTTTCAGTACCACCTTTCGTCTCTCAAAAATTTCTAGTTCCAGCTCCTCGGAAGCTGTATACCCATCATTAGTGAGCTGGTATGCATTTGAGAGATGATTCATCTCGCGGAGTGTTTGCGGATCGTCCACTCCCAATTCCGCCCTGCATATTTCAACGCGGTTAGAGTACCTGGCGATAAGATGTTCAGGAGCATCGTCTTCATTAAAGACCTCGTTGCGCCTCGCCCAGACACACTCCGTACCGTCTAAATCCGAAGCCGTCCCTGCGGCTGTTGCCATTTTGAGTTGGAGATAGTCGTGTATCCTTTTGATATTCGCAAGGAATTTGACGGAAAGAAGATCATGTGCCACGTTCTTCGGGTCGATCGCATTGAGATCTATATGCTCAATTGGCGTTTTGTTGTCTGCATCTGCAGCCCAAACATTTGCGCCACTGTCGACCAGCTCGACCACGCGCTGATAATTCCCGAGCAAGCAAGCGACGTGCAAGGGAGTTTGTCGATGACCAGGCTCTACTTTATCAAGCAGGAGCAGCATTGTCCTCTCCGCCCGGAGCTGATGTCGATAGGGGTCGAATTCTCTGCCTTGGTCATTCCAGTTGGGCTCTGGCAGTCTCCCAGATATGCGCACAAAAGTGATCGGGTTGTCTGGTCTGGTCATGTCAATTTCTACGCCTTCTTGCACAAGCGCGTTGATTGCTTCGAAGTCATGACCTAGGCAAGCCATATGCAACGGTGTGACACCTTTCTCTGTCTTCGATGGTGTGTTGATCAGAGCCCGGACTCGCTCGTGACGGAGGAGATGGAACACTATGTGAGCTCCATTGATCTTGGATGCGAGTCGAGCTGCAGTCATTAGGATAGTGGTCTCCTCGACCGAGTTGAGAGTAGCACCCCTTTCGATCAAAAGATCAATTACATCGCCGTCTCCAATCGGCGACATGATTGCTGCTTCAAGAGCGGTGATTCCTTCGCAAATTATATCAATGTTGGCGCCGTGGTCAAGAAGTGTGCGTATCACTTCGTAGTTGCCATGAACCAGAACGGAAGAGTGGAGGGCTCCCATTGCACCCCCAGATGACACGTCTAGGGTATTGACGTCAACCCCGAAGTCTATCACGGCTTTTAGAAGATTCTTGTCGCCGTATGCACATATCTCGTTAAGGAGCATTGGCGTGGATTCGATGCATCCAGCGTTGAGTAGCAGCTTCAGAATATTGCCGCTATGGCGGTCATCACGCTCTGCCAATCTTTGCACGGTCATGCGTCCTGGCACATTGAGCTTGGCTCCACGACTGATCAGAACCTCTAGTTGGTCCAGACCAGTATCACAGGGGCAGTAACAAATTGCTTGTGCAAGAGCCGTGAGATTGTGTTTGTCATTGGCGTTGATGTCGAAATGCTTGGATTGCAATACCATGGCGGTTGTAGACTTGCACATCTCTCGATACGAGCTATCGTGGTGTAGCACTATCAACAGAGAATTTGCCAGACCCTGGTGAAGTAAAGGACTAGACGCACTACTTGAAACGTTACGTTCAAGCAAAAGTGTAGTGATTTCCGGAAATGCAAGCGATACCGCAAGATCTAGTGGCGTGAGAAATTTCTTCGAGGCTGTTGCGACTTTGGCGTTCAGGAACACTTCAACCAGTCTGAAGTACCTGGCTTGTACTGCAAAACAGATGGGGGTCATCCCAAAGCGAATCGAATGCTCTCGTATCTCGACCACTTCGGTTGGGAAAGCATTGATGTTGCCTCCGTTAGCCACGAGAATTTTGAGCATTGGCTCGAGTTCCTCCTCGTCAAACATAATCATCCAGCTGAGTGGAGTTGGTCCCGTGTCGGCTTGATCCCGCTCGGCTGTTGCACCGCTTGAAATGAGAAGCTTCACGACATCAGCATTCCCTCCTCGACATGCTGCTATTATTGGTGTGCCACAGCCTTTCCAGTAGCAATTGACATCAGCACCAGAGTCGACAAGAAGCTTTACAGCCGACAGATGCCCTAGTCGAGCGACGAAGTGGAGAAGAGATCCCATATGCGGGACATCCGCAAGAGCTGACTTTCCCACCAGGGATGTAACATCAATACCGGATCTGGAAATGATTTGAGAAAGCTTCTCGACGTCCTGGAAAGACAGATTGTCTGCAATCAAGTCGTCATTTGAATACAAATCAAAATGTGCCGCCAAGATAGAATTCTGAAGAAGTTTCTCATGTCGTCTGATGCGCGCCGAGAAGTATTGCTCGACTGGTAAATGTTGCAGGTCATGTTCTGCTTGCAGAATTGGATGATCTAAAGGGAAGTCCGATGGGAGCTGTCGCAAACTGGCAGAATGCATTTTGTGACAGATGCGCATAGCCATTGGGATTTTCATGGACGCAGCTGTGCGGAGATAAAGGAGCATTGTTTCTCTGTCTGGACCAACACCAAACCCGTAGAAGTAACACATACCTAACTCGAAGAGAGCTCTTCCCAGAATCGTTGGATCCGTGTTGGCAGAAACAATGGCTTGTAAGCGAGCGAATACTCGTTCTTGTATCGGAAATGGGACAGTGCTTCCTTGAGACTGGAACTTTAGACTTGCTATCTTCTAGGCGCGATGAACTCACATCAGATCTGTACAATGACCACCTCTCTAGAGTTGAGAGTTGTGAAGTTCCGTAGGAGGATATCTTCGATTTATTACTAGGAGCGAAAAGGTCAGCCCTGTGCTGATGCTGTGGTGCAGTTACTACCTTTCTGATGCTATGAATACACGCTCCAGATTGAAAATCTTGAGTATATCTTGAATCGAAGCTCGAGCCGCTGGATCATCTCGTAAAGTTACTTCCAAAATGCTCTGCAGAAGCTTGATTTTGGCTCCGTCAGTGGGGAGAAGTGATCGGACGGCTAGTAACGCCATCCGGAAAAGATCATCTTTTGGCAGACTATTTAGCCATGTGATGGGATCGTTTCGATTCTCCATTCCCACATATCGACGACCATCTTGTACCACTTCCCATACCATGAGGCCGAAGGAGAAGATGTCGCATTTGAAGTGATCTTCTCTCAATTTGGAGGCTGGCCTCCCTTCGCGAACTTCTGGGGCGTTGTACTTTGCTGTTCCGATATACCTTGACTCGTCATCTAGGATTGAATGCCCAAAGTCTGAGAGCTTTGCAATTAATTTACCGTTTTCTTCTGTGCAGACAAGTGTGTTCTCAAGTTTCACATCACCGTCAGCAATACCAGAGGCATGCAACGCAGCAAGTCCATTCACAATATCATGACAAAATTTGATCTTCTCCACCACGGTAACTTTCGGATCATGTTTCTTCTGCAGATAATCTCTCAATGTACCGTGAGCAGCAAACTCAGCGACCAAATAGAGAGATATATGCTGTCCAACAGCTCGAGATCCATAGCCTAGCAGCTGGACAACGTTGGGACAGTCTCGGATCGGATCGTGAGTGAGGATGCGAAGTTCTCGAAGCACCGTCTCGATTGACCTACTGTTTTCCGCCGGATCGATCTTCGTCGATGCATATTCAGTGGCTCTGATATATTTGATCGCGACGATTTGGCCGCCTCCTTCTTTGTTGAACTCCCCTCTATCGACTCGGTAGCATGCACCTTGGCCGATGTTGAAAATGGTCCCTGTAGGGTTGAAGCTTATGGGTCTGTAGCGATTGAGGTTTGGGACGACAAGTACGAATTGCCAGACATCGGCAATATCGAGACCTAGTGGATTTGGGTCACTGGATGAGCCCGGGGTTTGAAACGCGGGGGCAGGGGCAGGGTCGTTCGAGTCGGATAGGATGGTCCTATTGAAAGTCTCTGTGACATCGTATATAGAGTCGTCCATAGTGACGGATGTAACTTGCGACTAAAGACTTCCCTTGGAGCTCGCCGACGAGCCTCCGGGTGAGGATACAAGACGTGGACACACGAGGCAGAGTTGACTGAAGAACGAGGGGAGTGCGGCTGAAGTCTTGGCACATGAAGTGTCCCTCCCAGTCAAACAGGTGACGTACATTGAAATGTTTTAGGCAGGATCGTAATAATGTGTTCACATTTTTGCTTGTGTATTGCTTGCGATAATCGTATGCGATATCAGTTGAGGTGGTTTTAGAACGTCAATTTCAGATGAGAAATTATAGCGCGTTCAATATTTAGGCTGTGCCCATCGAAGCTAGTCCTGGTGGGTGCGCAGCTACGTCAAGAGTCGGCGTGAAAGAGAGATTTGCGTGATCTTTTGCTTCGAGGTAGATTTGAAAAGTAAAATATACTATGCACTTCACTCCCATGAGGCCGTACTGTTCATAGGTATATTCGTATATCTCTATGTTAAGTCTCCACCAATTACCCTGCTAGCTTGGACTATCAAATTACCTCAAATGCCTGCCGATTCTCGTACACGTCTTTGCTACCATGATGATCAGACGCTCGTTCTTTTCGATATCACTTCTCCTTCACCCCTCATTCTCTAATCGTGTTCGTGTCAGTCGTGATCAATGAGTCGAAGTAGGGAGCGAAGTCATCGTCTCTGTGCTTGAGTTGAAATAAGTGATGGATGTAAAGCTTAAGATGGCATGTGAGCTAGTTAATATTTCTACTTCAGAGGCATGGGTGGACATCGGTATATCTGCTCCCACGCTGACAGTGATGGAGAATGTGTTAGTGTTGGTGTGTGTCTCGAAAATGACGCTGGATAGTGTGCAACCTTCGGCTGTGGTGGGAACAGCAGGGTCATTGGTCACTGTGTTGTGAGGAAGGAAAGTGAAAGCACCTCCTGCAGTCTTGGTGGTAAGAGGCTTAGAGTACACGGAGTCACTGGGAAGAAGGGATGTGACGATGCAGGAGCAGGCTGATGAAATGCGGGTCGGATCCGCATGGCATCTGTGAATTATTAGATTGAAGGTATAAAGGTTGAAGTTATGAAGAACGTGTTTAGACAAGGAGCTTACTGGGAGACATAGTCAGGCAAGTTGGTCGTTGCGGCGTTTATGGTCGTTGTATAGGTGGCACAGAAATCTGTTAGTTGTGTGTGGCGGATGAACTGGCGGAGACAATTATTGTGGTGGCATCCATTTGGCTTGACGGTAGAAAGTGCGGGAGGACTGGAGTTAGAAATAGAGGTGGCGGGGACAGTAGCAATTGAGGAAATGGTACCCATGTCGCTGGTGGCTGCTGTATGCACAACGGAGGTGTAGACGTCGGTGTAGCTGCTGCTTGGAGTAGGAGATGATACGTTGAGGGATGTGATCTCAAGATCAGCTACAATGCTGTTGAAGCTGCGATAGGAATGAGTCGCGGGAGTGTGCTCGGCGATCGCAGCAGAGCCAGTAATCACCCCAGTAGGCATGATGATGATAGTTGTGTAGGGAACGGCTGATGGTTCGGTAGCCGTAGCGTTCACATAGACCCCGTCATTGTTGTGGATTGCAATGTCGGTGGGAATGGGAGTGTGGAGAGTGGATGGAAGTTCCGCTATCGAAGTGACCGTCACTGTCTGGATACAAGAGATTGGGCAAACTAGTAAATCACCCTGCCCACTGTGGCCGCCATCAGTTGCAACAGCGTGGGAGGAAAGACCAAGGGCAATGAAGCCTACGAGACTTGTCTTGGACGACATGATATGCCAGCTGGGGGGGGGGGAGTGGAATGGTAAGAAGAAGGAAGATATAGAAGATACAGAGTAAAAGGGGAGATTGAGGGTGTCGCTCAGTGCTGAATGACGACTGGAAATCGTAACGAACTGCGATAGACTTCTTATATATGAGGCTTCAATGACATTGATTTTCATGTGAAAGAGGAGTAGATGAACCACTGAGTAGGGAAACTTCAGACATTGACAATATCCGGGGTTCCCTCGAATTCCTTCCTTGGATTCATGATCTAGGGGGTGGGATCTGTCTCTCTCGGAAGAGTTGAAGATAGTGTTTGGTTGAAGGAAGGCACGAAGACGGCGAGGGTAGACTGAGAGACATTTGATGTACTGCGGATACTACGACTCATCAGTTCGTAAGGAGAAACGACCAGTTTCTTCGCCCTTTCTACTGTGAGTGAATAGACTTGTGGTGCATCCGAAGGGATTATCCTAGCCGTGGTGCAGCATGCGCGCAATGTATGCGGGTACAAGCTGGGGGTATGTCATGCCTGATGTTGCGCAATTCTGCAATCCTGCAAATCATAGAATGTCTTAAGTACGTGAGAATAAGCACAAGGGGACAAATATTCTTTTCCTCAAATAGGCAATATTGCGGATTTGTATTATCACTTCGAGGGAGAATGATTTTCGATCGAAGGGAGAGAAGGGGGAGGGATGAAATGTGAAATGTATCAATGACGCCTTGCCGTTTCGAGTTTAGATCCGGCTTAAAAACAACCTCCCAGCCCGTCCCGAAGAACAGCCCCCCGCCCTGGCAGCTCGGGCTCCTCAGATTTCTATTGGCACTGCATCGCTCCCTACATCAACATCAACAAATATGAATATGAACACAAACACCAACACCAACACCACGACGCACCCCTTTGTTTACCTTGCATAGATCCCGCCTGTCCATTCATATAATATCGACAATTGGATATCTTGCGCGCCTTGCGTTCTCTCCCCATGAGCCGGCCGCGTGTCATTGGAAAGATTGGGTGTTGAGCGAGTTGACCTGATCCCATCCACCCCCCTTTGCTACAAGCCAATTTCCCCTCTTCCCCTTCGCAATTATGGGCGTCTGCTCGTCATGCCTTGGCCGCGAGAGAGACCACGAACTGTCCGACGAGGTAAGTGGAGGGGAGTGTGTCTTGCTCTATCTGCCACGTCTGACCCCTGCATTGAATGATTGACTGACTCCTTTGGCTGGGCAGGACGAGCAATCGAGACTCCTGTTCGACGACCCTCACGCAAACCACTATGGAAGTTTTGGGGAGAACAATACGGGCGCAATACTGGCAGATCCTCAAGAGGTCCAGCGAGAGAACGAGGCACTACAGAAGATAGTCACGCTAACATCAAAGTAAGGGTCTAGCGCTTCTATCTGCTGCTTGGGACAAGAGACTCGAAACCCGCACACCCTCGATTCCTTGCTACAGACAATGAACCACCAGCTAATACCTATTTCTAGCCACTTGGTTGACATCTTTGCCATGGTACCACAAAACGCCATCGCACAAGCTACATCCCCCACCGCGACAAACACTCTGTTTCCCGCCCAGGATGCTAGATTGGTGCGGTACCAGGACGTATTATCCAAGATCTCTCCGTCAGACCCATCGTGTAAGACCAATCAACACCCTATAGACCACACGCCCATTGCATCAGATGGTTGGATATCGGACGACGAAGACGTGGAGGAAATGAAAGGACACACGCCCGTCAAATCAGAGGGCATAGGAGCGTTGCTGGGAGGGTTCGCAGACGCAGATTCAGCTATGAGATGACATGGTTCTGATCTAGATCTGGAGACAGTTTTTTGTTCCACGGCGTCGGGGCGTTGCTCGTTGTTGCGATACCACCTTCATGCGGTACGCTGGCCCCGATTCCGTTGGAGTGGTGAAAGGGGGATGACTGGATAAGAATGTCCAGCTAAGCGGCATCAGCTATGCGTTGTATCAATCAAGCATTCTCTTTCTCAACTACGACATTTCAGTGGCTACTCAGACATTGGCTGGGGCCTATCATATTGCACTCATGCCTCTAGCAGTCAGGCTGCGAGCAAGGTCCATTCGGCTTTAGCCACGTCCCCTAATTACAGTTCATCATCTCCCTCTCGCCCTTCTCATAAAGAGCCGAGTCCTTCCTCTGTCTTTGTATATGATTCTGTCTCCTCTCGATCCAAGTCCCATTTATTGTTGGGTGCTCACAATTACTGCTGCCGCGTGCATCGTTCATCCCGCTGGGCTAAACTAGCCGCTCGCTTAAACCAAAATCAACATCCGCCCATAGCCAACACACAGACTTCACATCCTTCCCTCCTCTCTCCACCTTTCAACCACATCACCATCCCCAGATCACCACCTCCGACGTCTTCGCGATAATACGAGCATCCCGATCTATATTGCCATCTTCTTGCTATGGATACGACGGTCTCCCAGCAACAACAGCAATCCCCTTCATGCCGATGAAACATGAGCTGGCTAAGCGCCCGGTTACTCCGCACTTCAGATACCGCCAGGTCACGCCGTGGGGAGGTCAGGTCAGCTGGCACTGGTGGAGATTATCAAGGCCGTTTCAGTGTCACACCCTATTGCTACCTCGGTCCCGAGCCCATTTTCCTTCCATCCTCCGCCTGTCGTTCCAAGCGCCAAGACCAAATTTCATTAACCATGTCCCAGTCCTCCAACACATACAAGGAAATAATGTAGGAAATTCCCGAGACTCCCGTCTGCTATGCACGGTCCGGTCCGTCAACCTGTCCTACGACGAATGACGACAGGATACCATGGAAACGCCAAATCCAACCCCATCCATGCCTCCACAATTCCACGCTCTCCCTGCGGCGTTGTCAGTGTTGGCCGCTCTACTCAGGCCGGAACTCATTGGCTACTCACTATCTCAATGACCTCTGCTTCTCATCGCGCTCTTGGCATAGCCTTGCCACATCGTGATGAAGCTGGGCGACAATGTCCTGCGCCTTTTCGATGGAAGCGCTGCGGCCATCGAGCTGTCTCCATCGAGCAATCTTGTCTTCTTCTTTCTGGATATTTCGATACTTGGTGTCAATTTTGATGCAGATCCTGGCCGGCCGCCTTGTTAGCGATCTCTCACAGGCTGATGCATGAGCAGAACACGCCATGTCAATGTACTCAGGTCCAGGCACTTACTTGCACTTCTCTTCCTTCGCATATCGGTTCATCACCAATTTCATGCCACAAGTTTCTCCTGTTCTGTATTCCTTGGAACAGTGTTGGCGAAAGTGGCCCCATTTGAAGCAGTTGCAAGCCATTTCGTAACTTTTGTCAAGGTGTCAGCTTGTATGCCAAACCAGCCCAGCCGCCAGCACTACTGGGACGTATATTCGAGAGACAGATTCCGGCTCTGATCTCTGGATATTCCTGAATGGAAGGGAAGCTCGGACAATACTCACGTGTCATAGAAGCACATTGTGAAGCGTAACTAGGAAAGAAACCCGTCAGCTTGGCCTCTAGATGCGGTCGGTGATGAAACCAACTCGAGCAGGATGTTGCAACTCACTGGGTGTCGGCGGAAGGTTCTGGGAAGATCAATATTGAATCTAGCTGATCGAGGGTTGAATTCGATGGATGCAGGGTCTGCTAGAAACCTGTATGAGGAATGTTTGAGAATGTTGTGAGTTGTGAAGATACGACTGGCTATGAAGGGCTTGTTGCTGATACTGAGAAGATATTTCCTACAAAATGCGGACGTCAAGGTGGTATTTATCCTCAAACTCGAATTCTTTAGATGATGGCAGATTGTTGACTTGTCTAGTCAGCTCTTCTCCGCCCCGCTCAGACTCCCAGTCTTGCCACACCATCTCTCGATCATCTCCCTAGAAGTCGAGCCACCGAACAACGCACAATATGCAGCGATCCCATCACGGACCTGGGCAGAAGTTCGATGTGATGCTCTCTGCATGCATCCCTGGATTGCCACCTCCTATCGCATCATTACCTTCCTTTCACCTCTGCTCAGTCTTGCCGTGTCCGTCTCGATCCGGGTCGAGCGGCCCTCGTCGAGGCAGTTCAAGCCTGGCTGTGATAGGACAATGGACGAAGTCATGATGCCAGCTCACGATGTTGTCTTTTTGAAAGGTGATTGAGGCGCGTCTGCATGCCCATGGCGTCTGCACGTCGATACGCTATTTCATCACATTACCAGGCCTCGATGCATCTTCTCCTCACTTCCTTGGTTCGAATTCATTTATTTCCTCGTGGTCTATGGTGTGGTTCCTGTTATGCGGGCCATTCAAGTTGAGCGAGGCCGCGGGACGGTCGGGAGCCCTCAGACAGACCTCAGCCATGATCATTGTGGAAGAATGTTCTGCTCGAAATGAGCAGAGAAATGCCTCAACCTCCCAGACCTGTCCAACCGGAATGGATGTGGACGAGCCGTCGTCCTGATATCGCAATGATGCTGGCAATAGCGTGGCGATATCACATCTGCTGGTCATGTTTTCTTTCACCACGTTTTCGATCCATGCTTTTCGAGCCTCCACACCCCCTCTACACCTGTTAGGAAAAGACCTTGCATCATTTTTGATTTGAGGAGGTAAGCCTTCGTCGATGGAATTTCTTGCAATTGGCTTTGTTGAGTCAGGTCTGTCATGGATGGAAGTCCGCTGACTGCTCGTCACCGTGGAGAAACGGATCCGTCTCCGCAACCTCAAGGGGGGCCGCATGGAACTTGCGTCAAGCTTTGGATATTTCCTGCCGTCGATGATATGCAACGATGTGTTGTCAGTGATGGCATCAAGCACGTTAGATATTCATCACTTCGCTGCATGAGAACCAACACGAGCTCGAATTGCATATCTGCAGATCCTTCAACCACCTCGCCACTCACTAGCTTGAAAGATCATACTTTCGCTAAGGATTTGGGGGAGCTGCTTCCCGAGTGGCCTCTGACGTGGCGGATTGAGTTTGGTTGATGTGATGTGAGTTCTTACTCGAGAAATAGTAGGGCTTGCCTATACTACATATTGGCCAGGGATGCCAACGGCTGGGCTCTGGTCATTTCTGGCTTTCTGTCACATTTGATGATTCTGGGTTCTCGAGGACGTTCGAGATGGCTTTCAAGTTGGGGGCATTGTTCCGGGAGCAATCGCAGTTGCAGCTTTCTGGCGAATTTCTTGTTGGCGGAGCGCCATGCTGATGATCGATTCAATGAGCAGCCCTCATTGCTCAACTTCGCGCCCTCGATTTTTCATGATGGCGGGATCTTTTGGTGGCAAAAGAAAAACAGAGATTGCAAGCTTCAAGTCACACCGCTTTTAGGCTTATTCAAGCCGACTGCAATCGGGCTTTGATGTGGAGTTGGTGAAGCGATGACAGGATCAAGGATCATAGTCTCGAATAATTTCCGACGAAAGACGTCTCGACCACGAGCAAGGGGGCTGGGACTGGATGGATCTCAAGCTCCCTCCAGTGATGTTGCCTAATGCAAAGAAAGGTTGGACAGACGCAGAGGAATTCGCCCCCAGACGTTGTTTACAAACATTTGGCCGTCCCCACGCTCCAAGGGCTGGCATTGGAGGTAAACAAGGCCAATTACCAGGCCAGTCGAGACCTGAGTCGATCATCAGATTTTTGCAGGTCGCAGACTCTCGCTACGCCAAAGGACATGTTATCTCTTCCAAAAAATTGTGCAAAGAACCGTTCTGAAGACGTCCAGGTCTGTCGTCAGTATGATCCCAACGGTCGGGTCCCTTTGAAATCATGTGTCAAGTAGTCGATGTGGACTGCCGGAGTCCTTTGTACCAGTCGCCCAATTGCATTGCAATAATGGCATGTGAGAGTTAAACTATGGTGCAGCCTCACGATTCAGCACTTGCGGCTGATGATTGGAGGACGCCGCGGAACGGGCTTCTTGGGACAGACCAGCTATTCCGCTCGCCGACAGACAGCGAGGGTATCAACAAACCTCAGTAAGGCTGTGTGGGTCGCGATCTGATTTGGCAGGAGGAAGGGGTGAGCTGGCTCGCCAAACCTACTGCTGCAAAGCTAGCAAGCTGCAGATGGCACTGCAGAGAGCGTGTCAGGGAGGGAGCGGTAGCTGATTCGGGCGACGGACTGTGCACGCCGGCTTGGAGCTAGAAAGAGACTGATCATGCAACTCATGGGCAGGGCTGGGAGGTGAGTCCGACTGACTGGCTCGCGAGCATGCTGTGGTCGGAAGGGTGCTCGGTCATTTCGATGAGCTGGCGAAGGTGGATGGGCTTGGAGGTCGCCCGCCCTGGACCCATGGCCCAATGGAGGGGTGGTGATATTTGAGGCTCGACAAGAGGACGCGAGGGGTGTGGCCCAGTGACCACCGAGTGCTTCTTGTCATGGAAAATGGGCAGTCAGATTCGTGTCACCCGCGGGATATCGGGACTTCTGTTAACAATAAAGTCTGTCGATAAATTAACATGCCTCTCTGGCCCTGCTTTTTTCCTTAGATGAAGATCCAACTGTTATCTCAAAAAAAAAAAGTCAGAAAAGGGGGTCAGTCGTCTGGCCGTACTCACATGATATATATCACGTGACCATACAGCGTAGCTTTATGAGGTAGCCAACTCAGCGCCATTTGTCACCAGTGATTGAAATATGAGATTGTCCAAAGAACCGTAGAAATTTCAATAGGAGCAAATAAGCGCCCAGCAATTATACCTGACACAGATAATCCGAGTCGTAGCGGCACGGACGTTTCTCATCTGATCCATTCCCTGTCTCAGATGACGCTCCGGATCGGTACGTGCCTAAGTACCCCGCTAAGTAACGACGACGACAACACTTCTTCAACCGTAACACAACTCAACGCGACTCAAGAAACAATATTTCGACCCGGATACCCACGACGCTACATCTACCCTATTCTCATCTGGCTTGTCTCGAGTCATGATCTTCTAAACGCCCACATAACAGTTCGAAATAAGCGCCAACTACAGCCCCTCCACCACCCTCGCCAGCATCACCCATGTCAACAACCATGGCAACAACATCTCCAAACCTCCCAGGCCTCCCCTCTGAACTCCTCCTGCACATCTTATCATTCCTCGATATCCCCGATCTACTCACCCTGACTCGAACATCGCATCCCCTGCGCAGTCTCTCCCTCGATCCACTCCTACACATCGCGCGGCTTCATCGCGCGTCAATCAGCCTGTCGCATTCGCTGCCTCTCCGGCCCTCCCTAGCAGATCTGATGGCACACCGAATATACATAACACGTACTACGCTTGCAGCTCGATCTTTGGGGCGGAATCTCATTAGGATTAAGTTAAATAGGCAATTATTGAAGAGACCGAGTGCGGAGGAGCTGGTGCAGATGGGTGTTCTGCCCAGGGAGTGCTGGAGTAAGAAAGGAGGGGGTACGGGGTTGGCGCCGGCACTAGTGGAGACGAAGAGGAGGGTTGAGAGGGAGAGGGTTAAGGATACGTTGAGGGGGTGGGTGGAGGAGTGGAGGAGGAGGGGGAGTGAGGCGCTCGAGGGGCAGGAAGGGCAAAAACCAGATGTCAGGAGGATGGCGAGAAGGTTTGGCAGGGACAAGGATAGGGAGGGAAGGGAGAGAGATATGTTGGGGCAGAAGTGGGGTGCGCAGAGACGGGAGAGGAGAGAGGCGCCTACGAGGGCGAAGGTTTTGGGTTTGAGGAGGTTTTGGGAGAGGGTTGGTCGGGAGGGGGGTGTACCTGCTGCGTCTATGTTGTGATTGTCATGTTGGATTATGTGTTTTGATATCGGGTATGTGTGGCTTTCTTGCATTTTGTCTCTGCTCTTTCATCCATAGGGTATGCTCTTCAATCCTTGCTCACACAATTTTACCGTGGCTTTCCATCTCCGTAATAGAGATATCAGACTTTCAATGGCTTGTTATGAGGTGACGAGCCGAATTCTAAACAATGATATTCAAAGACTTGAACTGCATGTCGATCGGCCAAAGGAGTGCTGTTAATTCCCCCTTCCCATGTTCCGTCTCCATCTAGCTCTGCGTATCCCTCAGACCGAACTTGACAACTGCGTCCTATCGGCTAAACCATCCCGTCTTTCCCTTCTTCCTTCCATCGACATTATAAAGCCTTCCTTCTGTAGGTCCTGCAAATTTTCAGAGCTAGGGACTAAAGCACATGAACTGTTCCCGCCTCTCGATCACCGGCTTCCCAATCCATCCTGTCTTATGCAACTAGGCTGTTGTTGAACAGTCGATAGGCTTAAGGCTTGCCTTCAACTATTTCCAAATCCTCTCGCAACTCATTTCATCCTGATTCATAGCGATCTCGGCAGTGCGAACGTTGGCCCCAGCCAATCTTTCCACAGTCCCAATAAAATAAAAGCAGATTTGCCAGCCTCTATCCCCGCCCACAATGCGCTCCCACTAATTTGCCTGAGCTATTAAGAAAGAGGGAAGCTCTTTCTAAAGTTCTCCCATCAACTTCGAAAGCTGCTCGGATGAGCTTTCCAAGGCCAATGTCAGTCCACCTTTTCGCGAAAAGTGGTCTGCCGAACTTATGAATGAAATCTAAATGCCGTACGTTCAGCAGCACGGCCCGGTATAAATCTGTGTTCCTGGGTCGAACTGGCAAAGGTAAACGGATCAGGGTAAGACGGCACCAGTTAGACGTTACTCTAGGTGAAATGCGTAGGCAACTGGCGAAAGCAGGCTCCGCGCCCTTATATTTGAAAGAGCGAGTAGTAGCACAGGTTCTAAACTCAAGAAGAAGTTCAACATCGAGTTATGTACCCAGCTTGGGCATCCAAGCCATGATGACTCCGTCAGAAAGCATGAGGGAAAATGAGCGCTTGTGTGCTATTGTTGGAGAATGGTCTTGAAAAGACTACGCGGTGGCTGAATTAATGCAAGGGGTAAGAACCCGATGGACCCCTCACGATCCAAATCTATCTGGGTAACAACTTTGAAGTTAAGATTGAAGGCTGCACTACTCAGGGATTAATGCCGCTAAGGGAGTAGTCTGTGATAGCTAATGACCTCCCACTGAGACTTTTCTTGAGCATGAGACTCTGTGGGCACCTGCATTAGACTTAACGTTGTTTTGATGAATCGCTCGAGCATAATACATTTATTGATACAAACAGAGGTGAAAAAAGTACCAACCTATATGTTCGTGCTTTATTACAGACATCCAAAAGAACACAGGCCGATGTCTTATATCAACACCACTCTTGACTTTCCTTAGACTTGGCACTTCTCTACTTCGAGCACCGCCTCATTCTTATCCTAACATCCTAGCCCGACTCCTTGTCACCTTTTCTCTCGGGTTATTCCATCTGAGGTCCCAACTCGGCGCTTTGTTGCACTTCAAAAGGAAAATTTTCTGGCTCCAGGTACCGTGGCAAATCCTTTGAATCGCTGAGTTCCATCAATTCCAATGCAACCGCCCTCACAGTAAAGCTAGGCGTGTTTACATAGTCTGAGAAGTTCTTCTTGAGGTCATTTAGAATTTTCTCACTTTCCTGCTCTGACAATTTCGATGCGAGAGTAACATGAGGAGTCCCATCATCAAGTCCTGCCATAATATCTCGCCGCTTAGTCCGGGCTTTTTTGTCTCCTAGATGACACGTCACACTATCGGCATACTCTTGCGCCTCGCTGAATAAATCCTCTTGGAGATGCTTCATCACTTCAGAGGCCTCGTAGGACCAGTACTCTAGGGCTACGTAGTCGCCTCTGCTGACGGACGCACGATATGGCCGGGAGAACACGACGTCAAAAGGGTTGTAGAGGCGTGATATCTTTGACGTCGCTTGACTGCATATGCTGGGATCAATTGGCGGGAGTCGTAGCAGCATTAAGTGTGACCATGTTGATGCTGGCCGCGGCTTGGCCCGACAGTATTCTGGCTGACGATATTTGTCGATGAGTGATCGGATAAAAGTAGAGGAGCTAGGCTCTAGTACGACCCGAATTGCCATGGGATTACGTTGTGTTTTTGCGATGAGACCCATTGTGGCCACTGAACTTGATGTTTGCAGGCCGAACCCGATTTTCGGCGAAATTGATGTTGGAGAACTCGCCCGATATCAAGAGGTCATTCGATTCGTCATTTGGGGCACCAAGCTCTTATTCCGTATTTCACACAGCAATTGTTGGAAGGGGTCGTGACCGTGCTGACTCTTCGATCCTTTCGTTGTTATTATCTCGCGCCAAGCCGCAGCACACGTGACCCATCGCATTACCTCAACCTTTCTCTTCCATTGGGTCCACTGGATCCCCCTTTTGGGTGCGTCCATAACACTGAAGGTATTACAGCTAATTAGCTTACAAAAATCTCTCAGCTGATTCGTTGGCTTATCAGCCAGCTGGATTATTAGATAGTCTGCATGCAGATTCCCCCTCCATTCACGCGAGGATAAATACTATCTGCCCCGAATTTTTTTGTTTTGTCCCAACTCTCCACTTCCTCGTTCGCTTGATTATTTACTCCAGCACCTCCATCCCTAACGCTCAGTTAATCCTTTTCAGAGCATCAGGATCAGATCTCTACCTTCAAGATGTGCAAGTACGTCAATGTTACACTCAGATACAAGAACTGCAAGCGGACGCAGGACAATCACGTTACGCCCAGCCGCAAGATCGCCGACCAGTGTGAAGCGAAGATGGGCCTGCATTGCCTAAATCTCACCCAAGACACAACCATGGTTATCGGTAGCAGCACCTCCCTGAATGATTGAACCGAGACTATTGGTTGCCTTTGCTTAGTTTTCGATTTCAATCACAATCCTTACTGTGGTGAATGCATTTTCCTTGCTTGATACTTCTATGCTCGGTTTTGAGATGTTCAATTTGACTGTCCTTACCATGTACCTTATGAAAGATATCCCGACTTACCTAAAATCTGATCCAAATCATTGCGGACTTCCTGCGCAGTGACATAAACCTCAGCCCAACAATTCCAAATTACATTCCTAGCAACATTACTATCAAGTGGTGGAAACTCCTCCCTAGCGTATTTACCATCTACTTCCTCATCATTCAATTCCGGAAAGGGTCTTTTCTACGCAGTGATCTCATATATAGCCGACCCTAGGCCGAAGAGCTCCCTCTTCATAAGCGGCACGTCATAGTACTCCCGCCCTCGTGAAGGCAAGTGCTAACGAGACTCATGCGTCTGGTCCCATCTAAAATCAAAGCCGTCAAGGAGAGCCCCGCCAAAGTGGCCGAGCTTAATGCGGAGTCCGTCGAAGACGAACAGATTTGTACAAGACAGATCGCATAACAGTGCTCTTCTTAAGTGCACGTAGCTTACCCCAGCGGCTACATCAAGGGCCATCTGTAGGCGCTGTCGGATAGGAGGCGGGCTGTTAGGGTTCTTCTGTATATACGCGCGGATGGACCCCAAGGGAGCCATCTCCAGACGGGGCGAGTAGACCCCAGAATGCACCTCTTCAAGGCCGAAGCACGTCAAGATTTGAGAATGGTTGCCGAGGTGCTTGTATATTGTTTCTTCCCGAGCCAGGCGCTACTCGCATGCAGTCCCGTAATCAAAGACCAGACTCCCGTCAAACCAGACCTGGTGCCCCTTCAGCACGCTTTTGTTGTCTGTGGTCGTCACGTAGCACATCGTGCCGACCCCGATGACCTTAGACTTCGATAGCGACATGTGTATCAGGAGAAAATGGCGAAGTTGGGTAGATATAGGACGGGCACATCTGTTGGATAATTGACTTCATTGCACGTATTGTGATCATTGATAGTGGACGACAAATCGCGTCATAAAGCTGTTCAAGTGCAGGATCACGTGGATCACCTTCCCAGAAACAGTAAGTCCCCAAGCGCCTTTGCAGCCAATTTTTTGGCGGCCACTTATCCGGAATGACCCAAAACCCAGTGAATGTTGGATAAAGTATCAGTAACTCAAAACACCTTACATTGTGCATTTGAGCAGAAATAAAACAAATGCGACTAGCGAGCTTTCCAGTTTTATTTACAGATAGGTCTATCGGGCGTAGAAATCAAATCTGCATGTGCTCAATAGTCATCTCCCCGTCATCGGACCTTCCAGAACTATGTTTAAGTGTTTTATGGTAGCTCGAAACAGATC
The DNA here is from genome assembly GCA_020746875.1 of Rhexocercosporidium sp. MPI-PUGE-AT-0058. NCBI lineage: Eukaryota > Fungi > Ascomycota > Leotiomycetes > Helotiales > Rhexocercosporidium > Rhexocercosporidium sp. MPI-PUGE-AT-0058. The sequence goes on from JAGTJL010000008.1 coordinate 223,434, forward strand.
AGTATGTGTATATTTGGTGATAACCTACCACATTAGCCCCCACGATGGATATATGCACGTCCTAAACCCCTCCCCCCCCCCCCCCCCCCCCCCCCCCCCCCCCCCCCCCCCCCCCCCAAATGATATTTGTCCCGATCTTTTTCTTGAAGGCCATTCATGAAACACTTCGATCCACTCGACCTTTTTGTCCAAAATGCCGCTGAAAGTGGAGTTGGATCACTTCTTCAAACATCAATATTTCCGTCTCGGAGATCTTCCTATAGAGATTCTCGTCCATGTACTATCATATCTCTTATCTTGGGACTATCTTGCTGTGGTCCATACGTCACAAGGATACCGAGCTTTCGTCAACGAAAATGCGCAGGCGATTTGCCTGGCAGCTTTGAGTTCACAACTGGAAATTTCCAGATATATCGAGAGATTTACGATAGATGATAACAGACGCCGGTATGTCTGGCGCTGGAAATTCTTGAAGCTCAGAATGACCCTTCGTAAAGGTTCTCAAGTCCTCATGCCGCGCCAGCGATTCCAACACAAGCCTACCACGAAACCGATGTTTCTTCTTTACCTCATGACCCAGAATATTCCTCTCTGGTCAGAACTCATGGATGCGTATATGGAGCATACTCTGGGAGAGCTCATCGAGATTTACTGGACGATGCTAGGTGGTCTGAAGCATAGGTCATCCCCGGACTTGGGAACAGTGTCACTTAATCATGAGAACACACAGTGGGCGAAGACCTGGCGCAAGAAGTGGGAGAAGGTTTGGCGCGATAATTCTGAGCCCCAGCCTTATCAGCGGGGACCAATATTTTAAGTGTGCCTACGCGATTTACTTCCGCTATTTCAATAGTAAATTTAAGTATTCCTCCATGTTGTATCTTTATCGTAAACCATTTGCATGAAATGAGCTTTGGTACCAACTTAAAGACCTTGAATTGCGATGTGAATTTATCAATCCTATTCTCAAGGACGGAGGAGCTAAAAGAGGCAGAATCACACGTGCAGCGGAATCGGATTCCTTGAGAACGACTTAAGCGAGGCGGTGAATCAATGTCAACATTCAAAGCAGGCTCGCACTTTCGAGTTCTCGAATTCGCGTCTTGCAATTCTCAATCGCGAACTCTAACTTCATCAACCTCAATTTGAGACACCTTTCTGCGGCAACGCTGTGCAATTGTTGCTCGTCACCCTCGATCAGCAGCCATGGCTACCAGCGCGAAAGCTCAGGAAGATCAAGTCATGATCGTTGCCCCATCGAAGATATCGTTGAATACGTTTCCAGACGACGTCCTGTTCCAGCTCTTCCGACACTTACCCTCAAGCTCTTTCGATGTCCTGGCTCATACCTGCCATGCTCTTCGCAGATTCGTCAAGGAGAATGGCCAGACAATCTGCAACATCACTGTCAACGAGTTCTACCCAGCAATCATGAAGAACTTGGAAATGAAGGATGCACGTTATCATCTCACTTTGAAACTTTCAATTTATACGGCCTAGAATGGTGAACATGGATCTTGGTGTCGTCAAGCTTGCGAAGCAAAGAAAGCATGCTGACATTTTGAATTGCACAAGTCCGGCTGGCTTGTCCCAACCGCCAAAGGTTTTTCCATGGCTGAGAAGTCAGTTCGACAACTTCTTGCTCCAGTCAAGATTCCCCGCTACATCCTTCGTAGTCGCATAGTCAAGGTCAGAAAGCTCAAAAATGCTGTTTCCAAGGTCACACTTGCGTTGCCTGGCCCTCTACTATTGGCTTTCTTGGAGGTTCACGGCTTGCCAATCCGAAGGATGTCATGCAAGGTGTTGAGTCTACCGGCTACAAGGCTGGAAAGCTCAGTGTTATTTCTGCTTAAGTCTGGAGCATAAGTTTAGCGAGCATGTGTTCATGAGGCTCAGGAAAGGCTGCATGGGAAGGCGTTGTGCCAGTGAATACGCGATCATGAAGCAATTTGGGGTGTCTGATAAAGGTTGAAATGAGTTCTAGTCAAATACAAATAAACTGTCGCGAAACAAGAGTTGAATCCACGTTTGATTGCCTTCTACCATGCTGTGACGGGATATAATCAGATTGAATTAACTCCTCCCACCGTGCCTATACGTCCAACCTTCTCGAAACCCATTTTATGACGCCTTCCATTCCCCCAAGCTGGTCGACTAGAGGCCTAACAAAAGAAGTGAATTACTGTAGGTGAAATTTCCACCATTAAAGACAATCCATACGTCGAATTGACCTGGATGTTGATTAGCGCCAGCAGCATATCTCGCTCGAGTCGAATTCGACCGACTTGGTCTATCCGAAAAGGCCCCTCGCAGAGCTTCAAGCAAAATAAATTCTTCGCAGCGACAATGAACTCCATGCGCAATCTTTATACAAGAGCCATGGATTCATCTGCGCCTCCTGCTAGGAGTAAGGACTCCCTTTCGAGGCTCATTCCCGAGCTGCTGGTCGAGATACTTTCAAAGGTTCCTTCCAGCGATAACCTGTCTCTAGTTCACACTAACCAGTTCCTACGCAACTTTCTCAGGGCGAATAGATCTCAAATTTGCAACAAAATTATCCAGAATATCCAAACGGCGTTTCCGCTGGTTTCACAGATCCTTCCCACCACGTTCGTTCAGGGCTGGCTTGTACCAACAGACCCTGTCTTCCTCGCATCTGAGGCAAAATTTGTCCAGCAGAATCTCACGCTTATCTCAAGTTCCAGAACATACCACTTCGAGATAGTGAAGACCATCGAGGTCTTACGATCTGGACAAGCAACCATACACCTCTCCAGGGTTCGAATCGCTGTTGGCCTCTCAAGCACGCCAACGAGCCCCTTCGAAATGAAGATCAAGCTTTCCGAACCTGGCCCACAATACCTCCATTTTATCGAATCGCAAGGTGTCCTTGTCCTTACTCAATGCGTGGCTCGAGTCGTAGATGTTATGGAGCGTGGTTCGCCCAGTGGGCACTCGGTCGAGGAGGAAGTAGAACTGCGAGAATACTGGAGACATATCGTGAGCATCCACCATCTGCAACGCTTCCACAAGTCCGCAAATGGGATACCCAGGAATACAGAGGGCTACCGGGAGTTGCTTAAGGGGCCTAGAGTTGGTCCAAGTTTGATTTGGTACTACGGCTGTCAATGAAGGAAGGGCATAACTTGGAAGTAGAGGTTGTCTTGTGAACGAGATATGGTCTACAGCCCCGTGCTTTACAAAACCTAGACCATGGTTTAGTTTCTAGACACGCAAAGAATACGAAAAGCCTTTTATTTTTATTTCATTTCATAATCAGGGTGTTGCTGGTGAACCATGAATGAAGAGGACAGTTCATTTATTAGCTAATTCTGTCTTCAATATGGAGGCTGTCGTACAGAATAGGGGTTAGGTACCTAATACTGCAGTTCGCATCTGCAGGTCCTGTTTTTGCACAACGTAGGTCATAGCCTGCTCGCTACTCCTTTCTCCATCACAGCACTGTAAGATAATTTTCTTTCTTAGCAGAGATCGATAAATAGACATCGCTATCCTTTATGCAAAGTAAAGTCTGGCTGAACTGCGATCAAAACCATACCACTCCCTCGCCCCCGACCGTCTGGAGATCATCTACCACAAAGAAGACAAATCAGCATTCAGCATTCGGGCTCAGAACGAGACAGAATGCTGAAGCAAGGAAATTCTTTGAAAATTGCAGTAAAGGAGTTATCTGAAAGGCCCCTCATCAAAGTTCAACGCTCGGAATATTCTGCTCTTGCCAGTACCTCATCGAATGCTTCCACAGCTCCCTCTCTGCTCCCATCCTGGTCATAGTACCAAGTAATAGCACCCGACTCAGATTTCGGCATAACTGTCATTCCATATCCTTTTGGTTTGATGAACCACGGCCTTGTCAGAATGACCAAACACTCCCTCGCAACATCCTCTCGAAGAGCGCCAGCCACACGCCCAAGACTATCCTTCATGATCATCACCATCCCAGACTCCAAACCAAAGAGCAACGCCGGTCCTGGCTCCAAGAAGCTTATTGCTGGCTCGTACAGCTGTTCCTCCTCACCTAGCTTCAATTTCTCCCTGACCCATAGCCAGAACTTCTGCTCGCAGTTGCTGATACTGAGTACTTGCTGACCGGTAGGTATGAGCCATTCGGTCGACAATGGTGCTGAGAGGTTGATTCCGAGGTATCTGGCTTCTTCTGGATAGCGCGTTTTGATGACGAAGTTGCACAGGAGTGCTGCGTTGTCTTTGGAGAATGCGACGCGAAGTCCGGCGTTGTGCTTGCTGAGCTTCTTGAGCTCATACCATTTGGAAACAGGAGTCCAAATCAACCTCTGCTTGGCTTATTAGCGCGGCTCACCTCCAAGTTCTCATTTATTACAGCGGAAAATGAAATATCTAGACATGATTACTGGATTATACTGACCTGAATGATGATGTTTGGGTTTATCTCTGCCAGGGACTCCACTCGAGAAAGCGGCTCCAAAGGAGTTGCTGCCCCCGCGACAAGAATCTCCTGCAGCTCCACAGCGTCTACGTCTCGTCTTAAGTCTCTGCACGTAGATGAGGTACATGGCTCTTTCGCGTTGATAGGATCAGCTTGGTCGCCCATCTCGATGTCTACCATTGGCGCATCCTGTGGGGTAATGTTTGGCTTGGAGTTCGCTATCGTTGGCTTCAAGTTCGTAGGTTTTGACAGAGGTAATGGTCGGCTAGTTAGTTGTTTTCGAGCTGCAAAATCATATGGAAGATGGCTAAAAGTCGAGTGGATACGAAAGGCGAGGGTTAAGGCCTCTTCTTAAATTCACTCATTGTTCTTCTCGTTCTGGAAGCATTCCAAGGATTGTCAGAGAACCCCATTCACTTCAAAAACTACGACATGTTGTAGCGTTTTATCTTTCGACCTTTCTATAGTCTCTTGTGGAAAATTAAGCCGGAGGTAGGTTGACGATCAGTATCAAGCAAATTAACTGATTTTAAGAGTATCGTATCAGACGTCGATGCAAGTGAGGAATAACCTTCCACATCAGTTTTATCATCATGTGGTTTTCATCAGGTATTACAGCCAGGCCAAGCTTGAGTCTGAAGGGAAAGACGGATCAAGCCTTGCGACAGTTTGCCCTCAGTTTCTATGTATTGAAGGCTTAGTCTGACTTGAACTCGCGCTTCAAACTGCACAAGACAACATTTATTGAGTACGCATATCTGAGAAATCAAGGATAATTTAGTCCTGGCAAATGTCACAAAAGTTTAAGCTTGAACATAGATTTTCAAAAGTTTGCTTATGACTATAAGAGAAGGAGCCATAACACAGAAATAATATTTTAAATCTGTCCCTGTCAAAGAACCCCGTTTCCGACTTGGTCGTTGAACAGAACTTCATGTCTTGGCCCTGGTAAAATTAAGCTGGGTAATGAGAGTACTGATCTTTCAACTTGTCAGTTAAGCCCTCGTTCTCCTCATCATCCCCATACTCCTCATCGTCATCCTGTCCTCTTACTAGCTCCCCCGCAGCTTTGGCGCCATTTCGTATAACGTTGATGGTCTCTTCGCCGATGTTGAAGCACATACGCTGTTCGGCTGTATTGTCAACCCGCTCATAACATGCTTTCTCCCCATCCTATTTCCGATTTCTAGGACCTGCTTCTCGCTCTCCTCCTTTCTCCCACAAGACGTCATAGGATAAGCCGGCGGTGCTTCGCGGACAAATCTTCATTCGATCTCCTTGAGTCGGACCTTGAAGCCCTTGAAGATGTCTAGAATTCACTCCCACAAATCTACCTAGCCACAGCTATCAGCTGCCAAGGCTTCTTTATTCAAAGCTCTTACATTTGTTTACACAAGTCGAGGCCGAAAAGAGGGTAAATCTTAAGCGAGGTCGAGGAAGTGAAATTCTGCAAACTGGTGTCCATTCCAGAATTAAAGAAGGAACGACACAGGGCTTAGCCCAGAGCTAAAATAAAAAAAAACTCAATTACTTCGTATCTCGATTGATTTTCTAAACCATATCCCCAGACCAAATGGGGTAAAGCATGACGAAGGAAACAAACTGCACCACCACGTGACCTTGCTGGACATGCAAGCGAGATCATGGCTTCGTTCACTAGCAACATAGTCATACACCACAGCGCCTAATACCCAATAAAGCGACAAAGTGTGTTAAATTTGCGCTAGAATTTATTCCCGTAAGTAGCGAATCCTAGAATACTGGTTCGCTACCGGAATAGATAACCAAAGAAACTAGAGGTCAGTCTGAACGCCAACCAGGCTTGATTGATTTCGAGACTGGCAAATAGCAGGGCTACTGTGAAGAAATTTAAGCATGCTCCCACGTTCAGATTCTGCGTTAGAAATTCTAGCGACCTTCACCACGAGTTATCATATAATTAACCTCACATATTTTCATCCATCCCTCCAACTTTCTATCATTTTTCAGAACCCACGCCCAAAACACAAACAAGATCAATACCCAGAGCATTCATGTGCGAAGCGAACGGTTCCTCTATTACGAATACCGTCATAGGAGTCTGCAGAACCACACCTTCCATGCGTGTCCTACCCCAGGAATTATCAATACCAACGACAGCCATGCAAGAGCAGCAGCCACCACCAACAATAAGAACTGGGCCTACACCTTTCAAGGCACCAAGCCGTAGGATACTTACGAAAACTCCGTGTAAGAGCTTGCACCTGTTCTCTTTCTTGCCGGCCGAACTCCGCATCAAAATCTGGCTCGGAGCTACAGATACTACACGACTTCTACGGCTTGATCTCGCCATTGATACTCCGCCGCCATTAATACATAGTTGTTACGAATCGCGAGCATTGGTAAAATGCATGTATACCATGCATCAGGGCCGAATAAACGTTACAGGTGGAGAAGAAGAACTGGTACCCACCGAAACGCAATCGTACATCCCCTTCCGCATCTGGGTCAACAAGCACGGCCAAGACATACTGCACCTCACTCCTCTTGCGAGGCACATCCTAGACGGTCCCGAATACTACCCCGAAACTCCATCGGTCGCAAATCGCAACTTGACGGCAGCCTATATGTTACGTCGGGTGGAGTTCACCAGCCGTAGAACCAGCACTGCATACAAAAGACGAGACTTGGGAATCAAGAAGATCATGCTTGAGAGTGGGTATGAGCAACAAAATCGAATCGAGGAAGAGGATTGCTGGTCCTTCGCCTATGCAACACTTATGTATAGTCGAAAGATTAAGATAAACGGACTCGTACCTGAGGAGTTGATTGTTGTTTGGCGAGATAACTATCTCGACACTTCGAGGTTGAAATTGTCGAACTTAGAACAGCGCGCGAAGTGTGTGATCAGGGGGGAGGAGAAGGACTGCTGTGATAGTGGATTTTATTTCACTGGGCGAAGGGGTAGATGTGGTGTCGTTCCTAGGGTTGAGGATATGGTGTTAGGGGCTAGAGAGGAGCAGGCGGTTTTCCATGTTGCCGTGGGAATCGAAATGGCGGAGGCAGAATGGCTTCCAACTGGTGCTGAGTATCCTGTAGGGCCAGATGTTCTATTCTTCAGAGAGCGGGTGAAGACTTCAAGAAACGAGAAGAAAGAGATGAGGAGGATAGAAAAGAACGCAAGGCAGCGGGATAGATAGCACAGAAGATGTAGCGCCACTTCTCAGGCAAACAAGTAGGGTAGTTTTTCATATTTTCCATTAATGTACAGCATTCAGATCCGAGGCTCAAACAGAGAGGACCACAAGCTATGATCCGTCTGCAGACTATGCAATTAAACTGTTATATACAGTAGCATTGTGAGAAATAGCAGACATAGCTTTCGAAGTACAGGAAGACACTCAAGGAAAGAGCTAAGCGAAGGACAAAAACACAAGATATACGCACCCATCTCTCTGAGCTTGAATTCTAAAGGTGAGCTCAGCTCAACCATCCAATGTTTGAAAACTCCCAGCATGTTTACAGCGCCTGAAGACTTGTTTCATTTTGCCACCCATAAGCCCGATGCTTATTTGGACTACCGCCATACAAGTCCGAGGTTGCTTTGTTCTTATTTGTTGTGATTCTGATTTCTCTTGATATCCTGACTCAGTTGTGCCAGGTTGGGATGATTGAGGCTCATTCTGCTCCAGATTCGCATGAGATTTTATGGCTCGGGTGCTGTCGTTGTGAGTTGGTGGCGGCGATGAGTTCGGTTGGTGCTGAGGCGAAGACACGGCTTGAGTTTGGGGAGTTTGCAATCCATAATACCAGAGCAGCCCAGTCATCCAGGACCTGTCGCGCTTCTGAGCCGTCATAGCATCCGTTTCAGGCTTCTCGATTTCACCAAACAACGGAGGCGTGATATTCCTGGTCTGTGTCTGGGCCTTTTCGCTATTCTTCTTCAACTGTAGCATTCTTTTGCTCCTCGCCCAGCCTTTCTTCATGCTTCCGCCGAGCCTGCGCCCTAGTCCCCTCCTCTGCCGATCATCGCTGTAGTTTTGCCGCTGAGAAGTAGACTCACTCTCGAACCCTCTTTCTACATCCTCTAAGAAGCGCCGTACCGAGTAGTTCCCTACGATGAAGCTGAATCTCCGTTCTTCCTCTTCCCGCCTGGCATCACCGGCGTCCTTGCATTCGGCCTCTAGCATAGCATGCCTCGTCTCAATCTCCCACTCGTACCTCTCCAAGAAGACCAAGAACATTGGACCAGGCATGGAGAGCTTCCATGGAGTATCGAATAAGTGCTGAGCTTTGCATGTCCTCGACGTCTGAGAGGCTCGAGTTGGCGGAGTGGGGAAGCAAGGAAGGTTGAGACAACCTTGAGTACTGGAGTCTGAAGCCAGGGAGATGTCGGAAGAGGACGCTGTCGTGGACCGTGAGGATTCCAAGAATGCTCGACAGTCAGCACAGCCACACCCGGCTTTGCGCACCTGCTCCCTAGTGATTCGTTTCTCTGTCCCCAATACAGCTTCGTGAGTTGGCAAGAACCAGCCGTCTCGATATGTAGCGGAGAGTATAGAAGCGGCATATGAGTACCGTGCAGTGATGAATGCGTTGCAGATTGTTGCTGCGTGCGTATTCAGGAGGAATGTTTGGAGGTAAATATTCGTTTGAGAAAGGGGAAGCAGGGAGCTTGAGCTGGGTAGATGAGAGATTATGGCGAGGAGAAGCTCGGGCGGTAGTGTGGTGAGGTGATCTTTTTCTGGGTTGAATGAGGGAGATATGGCTTTGAATGTTGGAGGTGGAGAGGTGCGGGATGTGCTGGTTGGAGATGGTGAGATGGAGTAGGAGGAAGACGACGAATTGGGTGTCGTGGAAGCCATGATCTATTTCGCATTAGTAAATCAAGTCACACTGCAGATACAAAGTACATACGATCGATTGAAGGCGGCCCTTCACTGATATTCGCAAGGTATTAGAAGAGAGGTGGACAGCACGTGACCCGAGTGAGAGGGCGAATCAAGTCAATAACCAGATAAGGTATGAGTGATTTCTGTATAGGGTATGAGGCTCTAGATGTTCTCGTAGTGGTGTATACGACCTGACAACGGAATAGCAAAGAGTTTTCAACAGTGCATAGCCGGAAGATGGTAGAAATCGAGACGACTGGGAATTCAAGAAGAAAGCAAGCGAACTCGCGCAGAAAGCCAACTTATACGGCTAACCACACTATGCGTGATCTAAGATTCAACAAAAACATCGCGTCGATGACTCTTCGTGCGTGTAAACAAAGCCTACACGTGATGGGCGGTGGTTGAGGTGGCCTCGCTTGGTGTTTCATCGCGAAAAGGGGCTGGGATGTGATTGGCAAGCGAGGAATGCAGGGTTTTGAGTGGTGGAGAACGAAGGAGAGGTTGGTTTTAGATTTTGAGGAGAGACGCGACATGGAGGTGACGCGCTTTTGAGAGCCGAGGCGCGTCAATGGAGTTGTTTGTTTTGTCTACGGAGATGTGGTGGACGTGGTGGTGTTGTGAGTGAGTTGGTGGCGGAGGCTGCAAATGAAGGAGGTTGGGACTGGGATATTTGGCTCGCCACAGCAGATTGGATCAGGATTAGTCATCAGATACCCTCCAACGCACGTTCTTCACCAACTACTGTACTGTATCTCATCATACGATACGAAGCATCTGTCTAATCGAGAAGAGTGCGATATTGACGTAAGTCAGAACCCGAATAGCTCCCAACAACCGCTAGTAAGACTTTCCTTAAGTCTCAATCCTCCATAGCCATCGACGTCCATATCTCAAATCTCGAATTTCTCTCTTCACAACGCTGCTCCTTGGTACCATCCAACTTGATATCCCCAGTCGAAGACTTTTCCTCGACGCCGGTCATAACTTTGTTTTCGACAGACCTTGGATCCACAATGTCCTCTTTCAAATAGGCCCACCAACCCAGAACAGGACGGGCTGTGTCAAGCTGCTGCTCATGATCGCCGCTAGCTGTGAATTCGATGCCTACACTGCTAGCAAACATGCTCGTCAGGTATATCCCATTGCCGTGAGCGGTATCGTTGAATCGAACATCTACCTGTGGGGAAGGCATTGAAGTCAGTTGTCGCCTTCAAAACGCACAGGAAAGTAAGGAAAAGGGGGTTTGAGAATACAGAAAAACCGACCTTGACCCAGCCATGACTGAGCATGTCAGTCTTGACGCGATGGAAAACTACTTCATCCAGTGTTAAACGTTCGCTGGAGGCATTAATCTCGACTTCACGGTATAGACAGGAACCTGATGCATTCCAGAAGGAGAAGGCTGTGATCCAGCCCGAGTACCAATCTGGCCGACCAGAGCCACCATGGTGATGATGTGCAATGCGACTCCAGAAGTCTTTCGTTTCGGAGGAAATGGGGTCCGTAAAAGTTGCGATGAAGCCTCGAATAACTGGGACAATGAGTTTGTACCTATTAATTGGGGGTCAGTATGGCCATCCTTAGATGCAGAGTGACACACTAGAGGAAATTCAGATCCAAGTGAAATTTCGAGAGGAACATGGCTTACCATTGTGTTGGTTCATCTCCCAGTGTCATAATTTTCTCGAGTTTGTCAAGAATCATTTGCCAATTTTTCTTCTCGCCTAGCAAAGTGACAGAGACCACAGCCAGTCCTCCCCCCGAAGTCAAAATACCCCGACATGGCACCCATTAACGCTGCACTGGCTACCACACGATCATTCTCCGTCGTTGTGGAAATTTTAGGCATAGCCCAGTCCTTCAAGTCAGGGTCTGTGATCTGACTCTGCATGCAATCTGCCATATCTTGGACGAACTCGGAGAAGCCCAAGCTGCTGGTAGAGCCTTTGATATGGATCTCGAGAGACATCTTCCCAGAATGCGTGACGAATTTGGAACGCAGCTCATCGGCATGAGCCAGAATACTGTCACATGTTAGACCACAACATGCTGGATTTTTGATGAAGTCTGAAAAGGAAACTCACTACATATTGAGCTGTGTGAGGATTGCGATCCAGATATCATCAGGACGGATGACTAGGTGTAAGTGTTCAAAGTACGCCTTGATGGCAGATTGAATGAAACCATGCGGAGCACTGTAGATAGTCCGTCCACTAATAGATGAGAAGCCTTTAGTGAAGGATGATTGGAGGTATTTCTTGACTTGTGGTCCTGATCCCATGATCAGATCTATCATATGTTGATTAGTAGCCTAGTGGCATCTGAATACTGGTTGTCGCAAGAGTGACTGACTGCATGAGTACTGTACTTGAACAACTCTTCGGGACTTGAGACCTGGCGGGGTGGGTAAAGCCAGGGATGGGGTTAACTCAAGAACCACATCAGCAAAAGTTTCCCTCCCCCTCGGGAATAGTTAGTGCGATCGGATCAGATGGTTATTTGGTGTGGGGTTTTGTGCCTATATGATGGAAAGATGTCTAGTCCTCTACGTTTCAGAGGTGAATTTCAGACCGACCTTGTATTTCCTGTTCCGAGATGGGTCGTCGGACAGAACGTTGGAGGCGAAGCCGCCTGGATAAGTTGTGACGGGCATCTTGCTGTGTTATCTGCTCTCTATCCTTCCCATTTGCTACATGGGAGTGTTCGGGTTTGGAATAGCGATGCTGAAATCATTCGCCTTGTGATAGATATTTGAAGTGAGGTAAGTCTTTAGAACGAGATGATAAATTTTAGGACACTCGCCCATCTAAGAATGGAAAGCGCGATACACTAGCTCCTCATCGTGTTAGGGTGACCAGACTTTAGCGAGTTGAGACCTTGTAATCGCGCGGCAAGACCTGATCCGTCATATTTGTACTACAAGAAATCTAGGGCTCCATTAGAAAGAGCCACGTAGGATGACTCTTAAAGGTTTCCGCGGAACAGGAAAGATGGTATCTGAATCCAACGCGGAATAAAACACTACCTGCGAGAACCTGGGGTAGCTGTCAACTGTAGCCAGGCGCAATCCGACGCTATTAACATCGTAGTAGCGGGTGCAGGAATAGAGTGGGAGTTGGGTGGGTGGGGGGGGGTTGGCGGGGTGCTTGAGAAAAGTGACCTTATATCCGAAATTCACCTTCCTTCTATAGGATCAGAGCCTACATTTTAAGTCAAGTTGGCGGAGCACATTCTGGCTAGGATCTGTGGATAGGAATTATACTATGCAGCAGAAGGGTCAGAAGGCCCTGAATTGAGGGAAAGATAATAATATACTTTCTGCCACAACCAAAGGCGGGGTAGCATTGTTGTGCGTCATTGAGACTTGGGGTTTGAAGTGCATCATTTCTGCTAGAGGCAATTTCAGCATGTGAAGTTAGAGGTACAAGTGCTCGTTTGAAGCTATCCACTATTCATCCTGTCCCGAAAGCGGTTCGTTCGAGAGTGATATCAACCTTGCAGAAAGATCCGGTACTGTCTCGAACTTCTTGTCAAACGGCCACATGGGTCGACGAATGCGATGATGTCCCAGTCTCTCAATATCTTGATCGACACCACCAGGCGTAAGACCAAGCATCCAATCTGCTGCCATATTGTAAAGCTCCGGCTCCAGGTATCCAATCTTGACGATGACGATATCTGCTGACCGAGGCTTGAGGTTGAGTTCCGTGAAGTCGCTCTCGTGATGATACGGTTTCCGTAGCTTTGTAAGAATCGCAAAGACGCTGCCGACTTGGATTACCACTTCGACTACAGCATCTTTATCTCCATATTTGATCGAGTGGACCCGCCCTGTCATGGTCACCGGGCCAGCATGAAGGTTGTCGATCTCTGCACCTGCAGTGACGGTGACTGTTGCTCCTATGCCAGCTTTTACTGCTGTTCGAATGGCTTCTGGACCGGGAACACTCGCATATATGACGGTTGGACCGGCATCATTTTGAAATTCTGGACGAGCCAAAAGCTTGGTGAGACCCCACGAGACATCTCCAGACCCGCCCGCGGTTGGATTATCTCCCGAATCTGATATGAAATAGGGATGTTTGGCTCCCGGTTGCAACGCAGCATCCAGACACTCTTTGAATGATCCAGTTGGAGCGACAAATTTGAAGTCTTCATGTGAAGCCCAAAATATCATCGCCAATTTTTCAGCTCCTTCGGAGACGGCCTTTTTGTCCCATCCTGTGGCTACTACCACAGCTCGGTTCCGAGGCTCGTCCGCCCAAGCATAGCCAACCCATATCGCTGCATCAACAACTCCAGCCATTGCTTCTATCCCAGGTACGGCTTCGTAGATGTGCTTCGCAGGTTCCATTCGAGTTGATGTTTGCTCACCAGGGAGTAAGATAGGAATTGGTACCCACGCCTTGTACGGCCTCGCAGGTCCATCCTTCCGAAGTAAGAGGTCAACCAGATTTCGACAGGCGCGTTCTCTCGTCTCCACAACATCGACGTGAGGAGCAGTCCGATAACACGTGATTATATCTGTCTGATGAGCCAGCTTGCGACTAACATTCCCATGCAAATCCATGGAAGCAGAGACCAACACATGCGGTCCAATGACCTTCCTGATTCTTTTCAATAAATCTGCTTCGATGTCATCAATACCCTCCACACACATAGCGCCATGGATATCAAACCACAATCCATCCAAGTGCATGGCGTCCACAATCCGGGTGAGCCGAGCCACAATATCCCCCGCCAGCTCCTCATACGCTGCCCTCGTTACCACACCGCCGGGTAGTGCATGGCCTATCAACGCACCGTGCCATTCCGCTGCATCGCCAAGTGTTGTTCCTGGGCGGATAAAGGTGTGTTTATCGAAGATCTCGTCGCCGCGTTTGGGATGGAATGCTGGAGCCAGAGTTCGGGATGGTGTGAAGGTTGATGTCTCACAGGCAAGTCCCGCGACAGCGATGACTGGTTTTCGAGTCATTTTGAATGTCAATGTAAGGATCTTGAATTCAATGGACGGAATTTTTCGTGGAGGAAGTTGGACACATTCCACCCTTCATCTGTAGGAGGAGGATTGATGGTTGAACGAAGCTTTTGGCTTGCGGGGAAGTGGCTTTCGCTTCCAGTATTACCCCAATCTTTACCCCACTCTTGGGAATTAATCGATGTTGGATATTTTTCTCGATTCCTCGGTCAACTTTTGCCGTTTGGTGAGTTAAGACAAGAAAAATCTCTCTAGAACTTTCACCAGAGAAAACATAACACAGAGTTAATACAGGGTCTTCTACTGATCTGAGATGCACTAGTAAACATGTCTGTTCTGGTGATCACTGCAGGACGAAAGTTTGACAAAGTCAATGCTGATCGCGGGACTATCTATCTGGTGCAACGTTTGATAGATTAGTTGTCCGGCTACTTTGAGGCCCCTAACAAGTGTTATCAGTAAATCCAGACACGCAGAGTAGAAATGATAGCTGTATCTATAACCTCTTAGCATGCCCCTTCAGCCCGAAAACTTCCCCTTCAAACTTCCCTTCAAAATTTGAAAAATATGCTTCAATATATCCAACAGGTACTTGGATGCCAGCATGGGTCTCAGAATCCACTCTTGTGCTATCATTCCTCCTCATGATCTGCTCTACGGTCCAATCTTGCACTGAAGGGTATGATGGCTCCATGCTTAACGGCTTCAACATTCGTACACAGACTATTTCAAGCTCAACCTGGCAACCACAGGTCTAAATACAGCTTCGGCGTTCATTGGTGGCTTCTTTGGCCTAATATTTGCAGGTGTATTTTCCAACCGACTTGGTCGTCATCCGGCCACCTTTTGGGCTCGGCTCTGACTTTGGTCGGTGTTCTGCTTCAAACAACAGGACAACATTTCGCGATGTTTGTCGTCGCTAGAATTGTTTTGGGTTTCGGGTCCGCCGCCTCGGGAATTGCGGGCGGTGTTATCTCTCGGAGACGCTCTCGAGTCGATGGCGGGCATGGGGTGTGGGACTGCTGAAAGACTTCTACTAGTAAGCATTTGATCTTTCTGTGGAATACAAGAGGCGTGGGCTGAGTACATTTCAAGTGTTGGTGCATTGATCGCAGCCGGCATTACACTCGGTACAGGGAAGTGAGGGTTAACTTGGGCATGGAGACGCCCCTCATGCCTCAAGGCATCTTTTCGTTGCTTTACATCCTCGTACTGCCTCGTGAGTCTTCGCGAACATTTGAGGAAATTGTTAATTGCTATTCTAGCCCCGAATCACCTCGCTGGTTCATCCATCAAGACCTCTACCAAGAAGCGCGTTTCTAACCAGACTTGTATTTGTCTTCATCATACTATTTGGACTTGACAATATTGGTGAAAGACGTGTATAGTCAACAGATCATAGGACACCATCATCGTAATTCTGATCGTAAGTCTCCCAATTCCACAACGTCGTGGTTGCTAGAGACTTGAAGCTGACATGCCAAGGCTACCTACTGGGTCGAGACGAAAGGCAAGATACTTGAAGAGATCGACGCCATTTTCGAAGAAGAAAAGCACTGCAACGTGCTAGATGTCGAGATGGTACGGTAAGGTAAGGTGGACATTGATATCGGAGTCATCAAGCAGGAGCTTTCTGCTGAGGTGGAGGCCACCAAGATGAAGGAAAGTTGAAATCAGACCAGCTCTGGAGGATTACGCTGTTCTCACGGCAGGAGATGACGAGATGAGTGCATGTTGCACTCGATGAGCCCTGACATTCAGAAGTCTACATTGCTCTGTCAATATTCTCGTCCCGCGGCTTTCCCCTTGATTTTCGTTCCTTAGTAGATTTATGTTTGCCTTGACGATGAAATCTCATCGCGCGCCATTCTTGACATCCATCGATCTCAAAACTATTCACTATTCCTATTCCCGCTTGAAAAGTCTGCACCTCTTGTACCGCCAAATCTCCAAAAGACAAGCACTAGCCAAGATGGAAGAAAAATCTGCAAAAATCTGAGAGTAGCGATACTCGTCACTCGCTTCTCGCCGTCAAGGTTTCTGGGCAATGACTTTGGCAACTTTGACGCTGCAGCAGCAAGATCATTCCTCAGCTCTCGATGTAGATGTCTGACGTACATAGAGATGGAAGGAGGATTTTCAAACACACAATTGTCAATAGTAACGGTACTTGGAGCAGTTCAGCCACTTCAGCAGCGATCGGCGAGACAGTCTAGAAATAGTTAACATGTGAGCTATGAGATTCGCGGAGCTTGAATCACCATCCAAAGGACACCAACAACAGCACCACAGACAACAGCAAAGAAAATCGTATAGCCGTCAGTCGTAGCCGGGATTCAAATCGCGGAGTAAGTAACCCCACAAAAACATAATAACACAACCGCGACTTCAAATTTGCCCAACTTATCACTCACAAATCAAGCCATTGGTCTCACAATCGCCGTTCTGAGATCGCGGTCCCCGAGGATCTACAAAACTGGAAGGCTCCAAAATCCCAGGGATCACAGCAGACGGGAATGTTCCGAAAAGAATTAAATTACAATGTTGGTTGTGGTTATGGTTGGTGATACGAGGAAAAAAAGATCGATGAGCAATCCTCATACATCAGATGTTTCCATATCCGCCTCCTTTGCTTTCTTCACGCTCCCCCATCCCAACCCCAAACTGAAGAGAACACCCATAGCCGCCAAAGACGCAATCAGATAGAAGACATGATTGAGGGCTTCATTATAAGACATGATGACACCGGGAACCGAATTGATTGAGATGATGTGCCTAAAGTCTCTAGCGCCGGCGGCAGTGACCTCCCCATAACTGACCCCAGGAGCGTGGGTCTTGACGGCACCATGAAGACCACTGTTGAAGACAGCCTGAGCGATGGCGAGGGAGATCGAGCCGCCTATGGATTGACCGAGCATTAGGATAGACATGCTGACTGGGTGTTCGATTTTCGGCAGAGTGTTTTGGACAGCTATCATTGGCTTCAAGAGAGTCAGCAAAATTGGAGGGATGAGGCAAAAATGAGATGGTAATCACCATTTGAAAAGCACAACCGCGACCAGTTCCACTGATTATCTGGTAGCAAACCCATGCAGCAGTTGCACTGGTAGGCGTGAATGTACTCATCAACCCAGTGCCGATGGTATTGAATGTCGAGCCAAATATCGTGAAAGGCAGATAATATCCAACTTTCGAGACTACATACAATCAGAAAGTTTCAAAAAAAAAAAAATTTAAATAAAGAGAAATGGCGTACCTGCGACACCAGAGACACCGGCAAAGACCACTTGACTTAAAATTCCAGGAAGTGCATACGCCCCACTCAAGCTAGGCGATATGCCTCGTACTGCTTGAAAGTAAATCGACATATAATACGCCTGTCCCATCAAACTTCCAAAAAGAAAAAAAGATGACATTGTTGCACTCCAAACGATTCGTTTCCCGACCATTGCGAGAGGGATCATCGCTTCGTCACCTTTTTTATTCTCCCAGGCTAGAAACACTGCCATCAGGCCTGCCGCACCGCAGAATAGACCAATGACCGTTGCGCTCTTCCAAGGATACGAGACACCACCCCACTGCAGTGCTAACAGAAACATCACTACTGTGGGGGCAAAGAGTGAGAAGCCGATTACATCGAGCTCATGGAAAAGCGAAGGCAAACTATGTTTCAACCTCAGGGCTATGTCGCCTCTGATGTCGGGAATGTGAACGAGCACGATACAAAGAGCGACTATTGCACCAATAGGAAGGTTGATATAAAAGCCTAGTAAGAGTCAGTCGAAACAATCAGCCAATTGTCGGAGGTTAACCAACACCATCTCCATGTTGTGTACTGAGTCAGTAACCCACCTAATACCGGTCCGACCACAGTGCCAAGCAAACCGACTGAAGTTGTTAGTTTTGTACACGAATGAGGTCGGATTCACACTTACCTGACATCATAAAGCCCATGTACGCTGTGGAATATGTCAGTTAGTGACACACAACAAAACGGTTATACTCACTTGCTCGCTTTTCTAATGGGACACATGCGGACAATATTGTAAGCCCTCCCGTCGATAGGCCAGCGCCTCCAATTCCTGCAACTGCGCGGCCGATGATGAACAAGTTTGAAGATTGAGCCACGGCACAGAGTAATGAACCAAGTTCGAAGAGACCCAAGAAGAATATGTAGGTAAACTGAAAAGTCCGTTAGTAAAATGGAGTCAGTAGCCAAAAGATTGCAACCTTTGAGTTGAGTTTTTGAAATATTTTTCCAGTCAAAGGTTGGAAGGATGCGCTTTTGGTTGATTAGTTATTTACTTATAAACCCTCAATTAAATTACCTCGTCAGAAGGTAGGCACTTCCATACCACCCCACATCACCAAGGGAATGAAAGTCACTGGTAATTTTTGGAACGGCCTTTGAAGTGTCAGCAGTTGGTATTGAGCAGCACGAAGATGTGATCCGACAGTGCACTGGGAGAGTTTCAACATACCGTCACAATAATAGTGGTATCGAGAAGCATGGTGAACATAGACAAGGAGACTACGCCCGCGACGAGCAGTAGTTTGATACCTGATATGTATTCGTCATTCTGGGCCGAAGTCTCGTCTGACAGTTGCACTTGAAGTTCTGTTTTCTTGTTTTCGGGTGGAGGTTCGCATTCCCTTGGTGGTGCAGGCTCGGTGGTTCCCATTTCGCTCAAATTACTCTGTTCGCTCGCATGGCCCAGGGTTGCGACGTTGTTTTCGTGTCTAGGGCTAGTATGCTAATCAACAATTGCCGGTTGACATAGAGGAACTCCTGCGGCAGCGATCGTCCGGAATGGGAGAAAGACTTGGCACAATGAGAACGAGAGCAGACAGGAATGCACGCCTTCTCCGTATATAGGTACTTCGAAGTATATCTATATAGGCCGACGGAGGTACCAGGGCTGGGCAAAACATGGGTTGAACCAACCAAACACTCAGATTCCCTTGTTCTGCCGAAGGCGGTGGAACATAACTTTTACCCCTGGCACCTCCGGACATTGAAGCGTCAGCCAGAACCATCGGCGTGTGGTGGATACTGCATGCCAATCGGGCTGGCGATTGGATTGAACGGAGCCGGAGCAGGAGACACGGGCTTGGAAGTGTCGAGTTCAGCTCCTGCTCCGTTCCCGTAACAAAATGCGCCCAAGGAATATTTCTTAATTATTACGACCGGACTTCTCGATTAGTATTCCCAGGGGCCGATGATATCTTTCATCCACGCGTCATCCATGTAGCCCATGAATTCGCCCCCATTCAAGTCAAACATCTCGTTGATCGGAACTTCAGAGGCACGTGACTCGCCTTCTTGAGAAGACATGCCCGGGATCGCTTTCTCCACAAACATTTTTATCCAACTCATCTTTTTCGCACTTTGCGAGAATATGTCGAGTCTTTCTGTGGTGCTTGGGTCAAGATCAAGTGCTGCTTTAGCTTCGAACAATATCGTAGAGAGCTTTCCTAGTACTTTGGGCAAGCTGATCAGTTCGCGTAACCAAGCTATGTTCCAATCTGGATGGTCAAAGGTTGAAAGCATCTGAAGGATGCTCAAGTTCCAGGTCAACTCCATGTGCAGCTTGATTGGCATGCAATGGTACTTGCTAGCTGCTATGTTGAGGAATCCATCGGAGAAAGCTCGCACAGCTTCCGAGCACGCGAAAAGGTATTCCAGACGGCTGAAATCCCGAATCGTGAATGCTGAGAAGCGTTCGGACCTTGCTAGACCAATTTTGTAAAGCGATACCTCGAGGCTGTGATAATGCAAGAGTAAGAAAGCTAGATAGGAAGTCAGCCACAGCTCGGCAAAGGAGGAATTAGACGTTTTTCTTACGATTGCTCTCCATCTCAGCCAAAATCTCGGACCGTAAAGTCTTTATCTCAACTTCCAAAGATTTCAAGTAGAGGACTGGCGGCGCAACATGTGAGTGCCCTTCCGATGCACCATGCCATGGGTTTTGATATATCTTCTCAGACATCTTCTGCAGCTTGATCAACGCAACAGCATATTTATCATGACGGTGATGGCCAGATTTAGAAATTATGGTACAGCATTCGTCTAGGTATGAACTCCATTTTGCTGTCTCTATCCGCTGGAAAAATGACCCAACTCTGAGAGGTGTGAGGGATGATCTCGTCAATCGCAATTGATAACTTACATAGACGTGAGAAACCAATATCCCAGAGCTGCTCGCCGCTCCTCAATAAGACGTACTGAAGCATGCACGGGTTTCAATGTGTCGATGCATTGTTCTCTGGCTTTCGCCCAGTCGCGAATGGCGGCATCAAAGAACCCTCGTGTGTCCTTAGCAAGGGGCTTCATCAAACGGAGATCGGCGACCAGTGTGGAAGCTAGAGATATCAAAGATGTAAGCTGAGGAATATTGAAGAAGTGATGATAACACCTGTTATAATTGCTTCAGCACGTTGCTCGGATCATGTAGGAAAGTCTCATGAAAAGAAAGGGGTCACACCAGCCGGCATAGGTCAAGATCGCGAGCAGTATATCCAAGTTTCTTTCCCCATTAACCACCACCCTATCTGCAATCTGCTGCATGAGCAACCTTCCAAGCCTGAACTGATTCGGCGAGTCTCGAGAACTGACTGCCATGATTGCCGTTAGAAGTGAAGGCTGATCCTTGCGCATTGTACCGACGGTCGCAGAATTCGGGATACTTATGAACGGGAAATTGGGATTCATTTCATCTTTAAAGATATGCAACAACTTTTCTGGATTTTCAGCTCCAAAATCGACGCCATTTATATTGAATCCTGGTTGGGGAACCGTGTCAGGCGCGTCGATGGCGGGGTTGTACGATCCGATCAGTGCGAATCTCTGCCGAATGGTACCTCCTCGTAGCAGTCTCTCGTCCCAATGTTCGGCATTTTCTGAAAAGTAGAGATCGGGATTCGTGAGATGAGACTGCTGTTGGGGAGTCTCAAAAGATGGATGAATGATAGTCGGCATTCTAGAAATCAGTGGTGGGGTCACCTCGGTCGTCTTTGTAGCAGGATGCGACGATGCCTGGAGCAAGGTGACGATACCGTCTAGCCTCTCTTCCAGTTTCTCAACGCGATGTTTGGCAAGATGGCTATGGCCGACAGTCAGATGGATGATAGACAAAATGAAGCCTTTTAGACTTACTCGACTTCCAGGGCTTTCCTTTTCCGAGGATGAGTACGAGCCCGTGGCGGGGCTGGCTCGCATGGCCTTTGCAGTCGACTGCATCTGCTTGATGTCAGCTCTACCTGTCTTTGAGTAGCGAATGCATCGAGTACCTTTCACAGCTACTCAAGGACAAGCCACCAGAGACGCATTTTGCCTTCGCCCGAGCACAGCTCACACATGCTCGCACGGAGTCTTGGGAGGTTCCTGGCTCTGAAGCCGGGCTTGATTGATGTGTGTCCATCTTCTTGAAGGTCGAAGAAGAACTTCATTCCAAGATCTTGTAACGACGGTGCTAGTGAATAAAGGGTGGTGTTGGAGAAATCTTCTCCAAGTGTTGGACAACAGAATGAAGTGTTGATACGCAAAGGAAGCCACAAAATAGGAATGATGACTAATCTCCCTCGGATGATCCACCCATCCATCACCTGTCGAATGGAGAGATGGAAATGGAGGGAAACGGATGGCTTGGGGGGAGTCATGCATCGCACGAGAAATGGAGTTACTGGTCAAACTGTACAAGGGAACTTCAGATCCAACAGTCTAGAGACTAAAGTCCATTGACATCACGTGATATAAGAGACAATAAGAAGGGACCGATATTGCGTCTCTTTCTTACTGGGATGTCCGTCTGCGCCTGCCAAAGTGCACTTGTACTTATTATTATACGTTTTTAACCGTATATTAATCTTAGTTAGTCCGAACACTATTTGCGTTCGCCCTAATCTCGCCCTTAGCAAGCTCATTGTATTTATAATATAATAATATTACGTTATGTTATTGATTTCACATCACGCCTATAAAAGAAGCCTCGTACCGCAGATTTCTAGTGTTAGAGGGAATAAGTAGGTTCGACAACCCTGTAGGGAGTTAGACCTCGAATAGTCGTTGTTCCTTTCTCTCGGCATTGACTAGTGTCTCCTTATGAGTAGCATTTGGTTCAATGGAGGACAAATTAGCTCGCCAATTGACCATTCTTCATGCGCTATTCTATTGCGCTCCACATGTTCCAGTTCAAAGATGCTGCGAATATACTTCTATTTTGTACCCTCTCCAGTGGCAGCAACGTTCTCCTTGGCAGGAATCTATTTCTCCCATACCTAATCTAACAACGTTTCGTCTTCTAGATATTCGGCTAGATGCTCATCGTCGTAGAGGAAAGTGCCGTTCCAGTCTTTCACACTTGCATGGACGATGTCGATGCTAAGTTCTGGGTGGTTTTTCCGCAATAAATCCTATTTGGTGAACTTTGGGAATCCTAGCTTGTGCTTCTTGAATAGAAATTTTACTACAACTGAGTGTCCCCCACCTTCCTCAACTTGGATCCGCTTGATGTGATCTTATATATCATCCAAACTGAGATCAGACAAGGCCATCGGCTGGGTTTGTCGCAGCGACATATGCTGTATCGGACAAGAGCTGCGTTTTAATATCCGTGTGCACCAGGGAAGTTTCCCAACGCTCACTCACGTTCCGTTTCTATCTCTCCCTCGTTTTCTGCGCCGTCGCTCATGTTGTAAATCCACATAACGAATGCTGAGAACTCGACGGCATTGATGGCAAGGGGAGCAATCTTGTGCCCTGCAAAGGCCAAATGTTCGCGAAAGAGAGCTGAGTGCAATTATTGTCAGCGGGTCCTGATACAAATTGAAGTTTGTTTTTCCGGGCCAACAACAATGGATACCGTTTTTGGAGACGTTAGTACTCTCGTCAAAATTAGACTCTTGAACGTGATACAGTAGGGAATCGACTTCAAAAAGAAGATGAGGCATGGTTGGTCTCTTACAAGACGCTTCCGGCGCCAAGCATAAAAGTGCAACAATGAAGCTCGGATATGATGCCTGGTAGGATGTTTCTATTTATCCTCTTTCCACCTTGATGTTCATTTTGCTTTGACAAATTGGGCAAAGTGAGGGAGAGTGACGTCTGTTTATTCGCGGCGATTGAACTTGCCAATTCTTTCCTTGCATATGCGTTGCATTGTATCTGGCTTTCATGATCCTCATGGTCGCGTTCGCACTCAAAGAGTGATTTCGCCTTCCTCTTTCGACTCATCATCGTAGAAGAAAGCGTGGATTAAGCCGTAGTATAAATTGAAAGGAGAACTCAAGGATAAAAATTTGTATTTATTAAATAAAGAAAGGCTAGAAAATAACGATAAACAGAAGCGAGATTACATGGTGGGAGTAAACATCATCTGACCATAAGTTATTGCGAGCAATTCACGCCTCTGCGGCCAAATCTTTTACCTTGTTAGCACCGACAAAATGATACTAGCTAGTTTCCCTCTTTAAGTGCCCCATTCTGTTATAGTTTGTAGAAAGGGAAAATATATGCGACCGTGTTGATCATACTGCGTGATAAGAATGAGGGCTACCTTAACGCTGGTGGACTGTTTAAAAAAACGCTACGGAACGCTAATATTTCAGACCTCCATATGTGAAGTCAGCCAATTCATATGTGACAGTCTCTTGATAGAAGTATAAAGCCGTTGATTTCCCAAATTACTAGAATCCGTCATCCTTCCACCGCAAAAATCGGATTGGCACGTGATCTGCATATTCTACGTGCTTTTCTTCTATTCTTTCTTGTAGCTCGACATGTCCCATATTACAAAACGGTTTATCAAATATCATCAAGTCTAGCGCTTCGAAGATACCCCTGGTCCCAATTCTAGAGTGTTCTTGGCAACTACCATCGCTGTATTCCCACATTCAATCCGCATTCTGTGTCTTCACTAGGCTTAGAATCACGCAAAAATCAGTTAAAAATCCTCTGCAACCAAGACGGTGCCACCATTGAGGAACCTGCATTCGGAAATAGTATCGGGTGTTTCACACAGACCTAGCCATGGGTAGATCCGGGTAGAAATCGTGGGGAGGGCTCGGGTACCCAAAAACATACCCTTTCAAAAATACATCCTTTCTGGTTGCGGGTATGGCTAACTTTGAATCCCTAATAATGTTCCGAAAGCCAGTAGAATACCCAGTTAGGATTATGGTGGCGCTGCCCGTCAAGTATAGTACCTAGTCTGCCGAAGACTCTGTCGAGGGGTCTTCGGATTGAAACGGCCGGGTCTGTACCCGGGAAGCGTTAGGTTGGCCGGGTATAGTAGCCAACCCTGCTCTTAGAGTTCGGCTGTAGCCGATCTTCCGATTAAGGTTCGCGACGAACTGTCTTCATGGGTGAATTGACTCGTCCCCAGATGGCCAGGAGTGATGGCAGAGTGTAAACGTGTACAGTATGCCTGCCGTCTAGGAACTTTCAAATTTGTGACTGTCTCCGGTGTTTGTCCACAACGATGGTGGTTAATGTTTTTGTCACAAGGTCAATGATGAGAATGAATTTTACGGTACTAAAAGAATTCGAATGAAGAAACAAACACCACTTGACAAGTCTCACGTGGAAACATCAAAGGGGGTACAACCAGTAGAGGGCAATTTCGATGCTATTCGCTGTCGAATATGAGTTATGACTTCTAAATTGCGCGTCTCGTAATTATGCATTTCGTTGATATTTCCCCATGGTATCGTAACCTTGTCCCGTCCAACCAAATAACTCCTATGTCCCCAGCCGTCCTTTGCGACGATTAAAATGCAGCGCCAATGAAAATCTCTTCCCCAATACTTTTCTGCAAACTCCTCAAAGATTTGATTGGCGAAACCCTTCTACTCTGGGGTGAATAATCAGTCCTGTAAATGTCTGGCTCACTCGGTCTCCTCCTTGACCCAAGTGAAGATTCAATTACGGATTTAGTGCCTGTAGATCCCGAGACTGATAGCCAGCGCTCGATCTTCGCGGTTGCGGGCTCGTTCACTTGGTCCAGAAGGGATTTATTCGTCGGGCCTGATGGTGGTACCACTCTGGATGAAGCAGGTGGTGGGAGAGGAAGCGTTAAATGAGGTAACGTCGATGAAGACTTCCGTAGCAATAGTGGTAGAGGGTACGACAAAGCGGGTAAAGTTCCTTCTTTGTCGATCGTGAATATTGGTCGAATAGAGGCTCCGATGGGTTTGGGATTTACAGGTCTGGATGGTTCGTCATAGGATACCTGACCAAAACCAAAAGCCGATGGTGCAGGCCGAGGGGACAGGTTGCTCGGGCGTGTTGGAGAATGGATGCTTGGTGATGTGGGCGCAATACTGGTAGTATCAGACACTGACCAGAAAGAATGAATTTGCCGGCGATTAAGTGGTGGTGGTGCATCCCTTTGTGGCTTTTCCGGGACATTTGGCGGCGTCTCCGGTCTACGGGTCTGCATGGTAGAAAATGTGGTCATTGGTTTAGATTCTGCCCGGTAGTAGGATCCTAGGGAGATAGATGAGGACTGAGACTTCAGTGAGTGCTGTTGATCTTCATATATATTGGGATACGAGATGGGACCTCTCAAGCTGCGGTCATAATATCGGGGGACCATTTTGCTGGGAAGTGTGCGGGATCGTTTGATACCCGGGTGGAAAAGAGGGTGAGCGTCGACTCCAGCGACAGTGGCAATACTGATTCGAGTCAATAGAGTGGCTGGAGCGGAAGAAGGCTGGTGCGAAGCGGCTGGTGTTTGTAGAACTGGTGTTCGGACAAAGATGCTGCCCTTTGCTGTAAACGGTGTATAATACCCCTCCTTCAACGTATCGTCCTTTGGTCGAAACGCCCGAGCTTCTGTGACCTCTTTTCGCCCTTCTTCAATATCCTCCCGAAACCTTCGGCTCGCTTTTTGTGTGTAACGGCGATGGAAAAAATATGCAAGTAGTCCAACGAAAGACAAAACAATAGTTCCAACTAAAAGCATGATGATAAGACGCTCGCGATTGGTCTGTGATCGGATGCTGTTTGTCTGTGTTGAGTCGAGGACCTGCAGAATATATTAGGCATCAGAGACGGAGAAACAAGACGAACATTGATGCCTCGAGGGTTGTTCCTTTCAGTGACAGTGAAGAAGACTTACATTCGTGGGAACTTTTGTTGGCTCGGCCTTTTTCTGATAGAGTGTGCCGGAGGAGCTCGAGGGAAAGGCTCTGAGCGAGCCCAGCAGCTTTGCGGATCCAAGAATAGCAGACATGGTGGAACTTATATCTAAAGGCGACTAAAGGACGGAAAGGTGTTGAAGTGAATGTGGCGTTGCTCCATATCCAAAAGGTATGAATGGTTGAAGAATGTCAATCTTCGATCCATATACTTCCTCGTAGAAACACTTCTATGTCCCGTCCAAAATGATTGAAAGGAACTCTATGGGAGAATCATAAGAGGGTATGTTTCGACGGAAATGGAGTTCTTTAATAAAAGGGCGATCTTTGCGGGGATCCAGGTGAGTAGTCTGGATCACCGCACAGTCAATTGCCTCGCAGGAGAAAGTTTGCTCGGAACAGATAATGAACTCGAAAATATGCAGGAGAATGCAACGTTGGGCTTCTTCCGTCTCACGGAATCGCCCAAATCAGTCTCCAGCAAATCAATAGTTCAGACAATCGCTGTGCATAAGATCCGGCCTTGACATAACGCGAATCTCCTCGTGTGTTTGTCCTGCGAGGGGTTCGTCCGTGAGGAATAATGAAACCCGGAGTTTGGCCCGGGCATGACACCTTATTGATGACGTCCACAATTGGAAGTTGACGACGGACTGGCTAGAGCATTAGGTTTACATTGAGCATGGTATGGTCCAAATGATGGTCTATAGACCATGGCCACCGTGCGGCAATGAAGGTTTGCCTTTATCAAACCGGGTCGCAACGAGAAGTCCGGGAACGGCATTCTCTTCTATCCCATCGGAAGTTGACAACAAGGTTTATCGATGCGATCTCCCGGTATGTGCCAGGATGCGAAGTTGGTTTCTGGTCAGTGATTGGTAGCTACGCTTAAAAGTCCCCGACGCTCAATGCTGTGAAACCGGAGAAATCCCTGCCATTAAAACCTTCAATCACCAAGTATTGCCAATCAGCTCTGTTCGTGGCAGTGGAAATAAACTCTCATTGCTCTAAAGCCCGCATATCCCGGGCCATCAATGGATTTGGCGTACCTGCTTCGCTCTTGGCAGAAGCCAAGTGATAGTCTTGCCGTTTCACTCGAAGTATAAATCAAAACATTTCACGCCTCCACAACTCGCTTCGCTGAACTTTCCCCATCGACGTTTCAGCAAAGTGATGAGGCTTTCGACTCCCACTAAATGAATATCTTGACAGACAAGTCATGTACAAACAGTTGGATTTTGTATGGCGACATTGATTTAATACAATAGTAAGCAATTACATTGGATGAGGCACTCGCCACACTAGGATCTACTGATTGAATCAATGGTGTAAGCCATCTTATAGATTCTAGTCGCAATGGGCTGCAGTTGGAGATTTTGATGGTTCAGAAGAGATTTCGCAACTCGCAACCAAAGCTTTTGACCGAACATATAGGCCGACACGCAAATCATCTCAAAGTTCTGAAGGTAAAAGATCAAAAGCAGGATACTTTGTCGGCCGCCTTTCGGCCCGAAGGTCTACAGGTACTGTTCGATTCTCCTGCACTTGCAGTGTCTCATAGAATTTTCGAGGAAACCCTTGATAGAAGTTGGGATCAGAGTCACTTCAAAGACCAATGTGTACATGGGATTTTAGAAACTTGATAGTCAATAGACTTTCCTAGGCTTCAATGTTGGAATAAATAACTTGTTCGTTCCTCTCGATATGCGATTTGATAGTCTAGCGTGGACAGCAGTAGTGACTCGTAATTTCACCGCATTTAGAGAGTCGTGATAACTTTCGTGAGAGATAGTTCTCGGACCACGAGTTCGTGTTTCGAAACGGGCAACCACTAATCTTGAAAGCTAAAATATCACTAAGCATATTTGGGTCCTCGCTGCTAGTGGAGTCTAGCCTAGTCTAGTTTAGTTTAGTTTCCCGAAATCTTCGTCACGCTGACAGGAGGACCTGCAGAAAATCAGATTCTAACCAAGTTTTTCATGCTGCACAGCCTATCTAGCTGAATGTATTCAACGAGATAGACACGCGGATTCTCGTGCGAATGACCTCAGAATTCATGGACATTGTTCTTTTTGCCTCGGATGTGGAGATAAACACGTGAGTCAAAGGAGCAGTTCACATGCCCAATTTCCAACATACAGACACAATCCTCCTACACCCCCGCTTTTGGGAGTATAGCTATTGCTCTTGGCAACGAAATAGTTTCAAGATCCGATTGGTAGGTCAGAGGAACGAAGAATTTTGCAAACAGTTGGGTTCGTCACAGCAGCTACACCTGAACATGGCGGCAAAATTTTCTTCGAAGCTTTGGTGAGCGCCAATTGGATCTACGCACAAAGTCAAGACCCCATTTTTCTACAACATGCGATTGGTTGCACTACTTGGGGCAAACTACTCTTCGCTTTGGGGTTCGTCACAGCCGCTGTCACCCACGTAGGGTCAAAAGGACGAGCTCTACATGCATCCGAGCGTAGGAGAAATAACACACTGACACTGTGACTATTGTGGAGTGGTAGACCGGGAGCTAGAGGAACGGGTACTGTTGCAAGGAACATGTTATGCGCATTGTTGCGACGTGTTCATGATTATACATTTCTATTACGAAACTCACAAGCAGTTCGCAAAGATGTAAAACTTCCGAGCTTTCGTCTGAAAGATCAACTGCTTTCAGCTTTGAGTGCGAGGTGACTTACTGCCGTGAAGCTCGAGAATGACAGAAGCTTGGATCTCCAGCTCCCTCCGGCATATCGGTGGTCCGGAATGAAACCAGCGGCCGATGATTGCATGGACCGAATTCACTTTCCAATTTGTAATTCTCTAACCAGCGGGAGGCGGTACGGAATGTATGCACTCCGTATTCATATTCGATGTGGGATTATAAGACCTAACCAGACTATATTCTGTTCAAAGTCATAGGGAGATACCTTCGCTCCGCCGAGTAATGAAAGGAAAGCTTAATGTTGTCATCATTGTGGATTAGTCAAGAATTTTTGGAGCGGGATCCTCGCCATTTAAAGCTATGGTAGTTACTACTTCGTATAATATGCTGTGAACCGGCTAATCAGAGATTTTCCGAAACTTGCGACTTACTTTGGTATTAGAGGAGCGCGGGTTCATCCCACCTGACTACCGAGCATCTAGATATCCTTTGATCCTTCCAAATCGAAGAGAGCTACAATTGTTCCACACGATTTGAAATCTCCAAGGGCCACTTATGGATTTCTTCTAGGAACGATAGGCGGCTAGAACCTGGACTCGAACATGGATTCCGCAATATGTGCTAAGGTTGATGAAGAGTACTTAGGTGGATATTCCACTGTAAGCCTCGTTGTAATATATATTTTGAAGGGGGACGGAGGGACGGACCACGCAGGTTTCCGGCAGATACAACATATGTAGCTCTTTCCTACTGTTAGTACAGAATGTTTGAGAGCGAGCGCTGACAACCTATGCACTAAATGATTTGTGTTTACACGGTCACGTGGCTCGGCTTCGCCCCCATCTGACACCCGCCAGGTGGCTTAGAGCTCGGGTCAGCCTTTTGCGAATCCGAGCTATGCAAGACTTCAAACATTTCAAATTTATAAGTCGCAGTTAGTCGGCAGTGCAAGTCAACAGAAGTGAAAACTGTGATATAAACCAGCAGTGTGGCCACCAGAGAAGGCTTCATCACATCAACGCACTCCCCATTCACACTCCTCCCCATCACTCCAGTGGCTATCTGTCTAATAGGGTTAGATTAAAACACCTCATCTAAGTCCTACAAGTATCGACGAATTAGCAGTCTCTTGGCCCTCTTAAAGATGGTCCTCATTCTCCTCACTTTTCTCGCCGGCAAGATCATCTATGATGAACGCAAGGAGCGCAAGACATGCAAAGCCAAAACTTCCGAGGCAACTGCCAATGCTCTTCGATCTCGACATCAGGTTTCTTCGATACCATGCATCACTGTCACTCCCCACGCCAACCCTATCTACGTTGCCAACGAGCAAGATCTTGCTCCACCGGCATACCAGAGAGACGATCATACTTCGCCAATTTTAAGTTCTCAGTCTCTTATCTCTCTGGGACTAGTTGATAGCATCCCAATACCCGAGAAGAATCCTGCACGATTGGTAATGGAATAAGGTGGCGGTGTACTTAGGGGTTGAGTGAAATGTAGAATGGTGCAAGTTGAGATGGTGGGATGGAGAGGCATTTGGGGGTTCTTTTAGGGAAATTGGATTTATTTTGGACACATTCGGTGTTGAGGAGGCGTACGAACTTAGAATGTATTAATACCTATAACAAAATGATTTGTCACAGTTTTCTAGTTGTGTTCATCAGCCTCACGGTCACCCGGCGAAAAAGTCTCGTTCTGTCTCATTGCGTCAAACTATTATCAGTATTTAAGTCTTCGCGGTCCTTAGAACGGTAGAATAGTACAGAACCTGGATTCCATGATTGTGGACAGCCACAGGTTTACGATATGTGATACGTAGCACGCTTAAGTCTTGTCTGATCTCATATATACATCCACTCTTAATAAGATGCAGTCGCGAATCCTACCACAAATGTACTGGAGAAGATTCAATCCATTAATCCTCACAGGCTCCAGAGTGAAATTCCTGTACGACATTTATAGTAGTTAACCCCCATATTCATGCCCTGCTAAATCAAGCATAAGTTTGTGCATTGTAGATTGTGTCTAGTGTAGCACTGGTAAGCGTAGCAAGCTATATGAAGAAAGAAAATCCCAAATACATGCCAAAGACTAAAGATTTCGACACTTACTCTGACCGCTGAGACAGAGTAATGGACTTACATGCCACAAGAATTTTGCACAGAACAGAAAGCGATTTCCATTATTCCTTGATACCAATAACTCCGGGAAAAGGTTTCCAGAACTATATGGATATATTGCTGTCCCTACTTTGCTGTGACACCATCGCTATGGTTACTCAAGTTCGCCGTCAGCCGAGTCACCCGCACCTTCTTGTAGATGCATTCCTTGAACACTGTATCACACAAAGGTGGATAACGCCAATGGCCATCTAGAGTTAGCTATCAATGTGAGATCTCATAAGATCCCTCAGTGGCGGGGCTTCAGTTGCTAGAATTCCTGTTGCAAACGAGATGCCGACTTTGGAGAAAAATCGTTCTACTTAAAATCTTTATGACTCTAATTTATACATGCCTCTTATGAAAAAATTTCCTCCACCTTTTGTATCAGCTAACGTGTTTCGGGAGTTCAACAAAGCGCAATCGAGTCGGATGCAGGACGGAGCTTATCAGGAGTTAGGCTCGTCCTGCGCTACTGCGTGAATGAGATGAGAATCTAGATTCCAAAACAATGGCTCGGAAGAGAAATTAACTCGGGACACAGTCAGTAGCACAAACTCCGGTCAGAGAGCCTCAAGCCAATGGTGGTAACCCGAACGCGCATCAAAGTTAGTGGCTCAGATGTACGTAAATCCACCCCCACTAAGAAGTCCCAATATGGACAGATTTCACGATAAGCGATCAGATCGAATCGCAAGGTGTAGAAACTTCACTGCTATAGAGGAGTTTGATTGGCAGTCCAGCTGTCAAGAATCATGGTAGTGTCCTGTTCCTTTTATTTTCCAGCTCTGAGATAAACGTCGGTGCCGGGCGCTCATCAACGCATAAGCAGTTAAGGATTGATTGATATTAGCGGTGAATGAACCGGGGATCCGTCTGGAGACGAAGTAAGAAGCTAGTGTCCATTTAGTAAGCACCAACTAGATTGGGAATAACGCTCATCCTGATGATGTGAGGATGAGCGACGCGAGAACTTGACGTGAAAAGGGGCAATAATACAGGATCGTATAAAAGGACCACAGCCGCACTGGGTGGTAGCCTTCTGAAGTTTGAATTCTTTCTAACCCATACCTACTACTATTTATTATTTCAAGTAATCATCATGACAGACCAAAGATACCTCGACCAGCCTGAGCTGCACGCCAAAGCAGAATATCGCTCGGCACTGTTGACATACCCAGGAAATCTGCGGGCCGCACTTAAAGATGCCCAAGAAGACCCAAGCAAGACCTTATTTGGTGTCGCTCAGGGTATGGCAAGTGTCTTCGTGACCAAGGTAATCATGTTCACCTCGTCATACATCGGCCTGGTATTAATTCGATGTTCTAATTAGGTTCTCGCTTCAACACAGCCAGACTTCATTTGGATGGACGCAGAACATGCCATGTTTGATCGCTCAAGTCTGTACGAGTAAGTTGGGAAAAGTTTAATTCTTTCTAATTATTTTCCGAAACTGATTCTACGTCCAAGCGCCATTCAAGCTGCTCAACACCACTCTGAAGGGAAGTCCATGGTGGTTGTGCGAATTCCAAAGCATGACGAGACAATTCTGTCGACTGCTCTGGACGCTGGCGCTGCAGGTATCGTAATTCCTCATTGCGATAATGCTGCAGAGATCAAGCATCTTTTGAATGAAATCTACTATCGTAAGTACTCCATACTGTGAGTGATACGGGACTTGTTTGAGAATCACCATTCATTGATTTAACAGCCCCGATCGGACAACGATCGTTCTCACCCTGGACGTTCACTCCTGGAATCTCTGATAAATCATTGTACAAAGGTGACCCTTTCAACATGGGCACCTCGAACAGGCACATTGTTGTCATCGCTCAAATCGAAAGTGTTGAGGGGGTAAAGAACGTGGATGAGATCGCGGCACTCGAAGGTGTCTCGGCATTGATGTTTGGACCAGGTGATTTCATGGCTGATGCGGGACTGGAGCTCAAGATGGGTGGTGAACCACACCCGACTTTCGCAGCAGCTATGGGAGCATTCGCTGGTGCCGGACAGAAATATGGCAAGCCTTTGTTTGGGTGAGTTTCTAATCCGATTTCTATTCCAAGATGTGATGTCAGCTGACCAAGTTCCAGTGCCGCGATGAGCATGGACATGGTCCCAATGATGATTCAGCAAGGATATCGCGCCATTGCTGTTGCTTTCGATATGTGGGGTCTTTCGAATCTTGTTCATGGCAGCATAGCTAAGGGTCGAGAGTATGCTCAAGCTGCTGGTGCAACCAACGGCGTAGCTGTACCTAACGGTAAAACGCCAACATCGTAGAATAGACTTGCGGGATTGGTCTGGAGTTTGAAAGCCCAGTTTGCAAGATTTTTTGTGGTTTTAAAAGATAGACAAATAAATTGGTCATTATTCTGACTCAGGCATTCACCTATGGATCCGAGCCTCTATTTGCAGCAGCGTATCTGTCATTCTCTAGGCCTATATGAACAGAATACATCAATATGTAAAGCAATTACAGTGGGAGGGTCGGCATTTATTTGGCTTGAATAGCGCTTGAGCACGTTTGCCCCACTTTGAAGTGCTTGAAAGACTCAAAATTATTCACGGCTATGTGTGGCCGGGATGCAAGCCAAGTTACGTTTCTTTTTTTGAAAAGGAAAAAAAAGAATTCGACAGTATTATGTCTTTCACGCAATCTTAATCATCGGTTGTGTATTAGTGACAAATCAATTCAGATGAATAATGGCCTGTCTCGTTTTTTCCAAAATCTCTCAGTGTAAAATATATCTGGACGTGGAAATTAGATTGTTGAGGTCCCACTGTCCTGCTGTGCCACATTTTGCAATTTCGAAATGCAGGCTTTAGCCATTCAAATTTGAAGTCGCGGGTTAGTATCACTATATTCTGCCGTGCCTTCTATCTGAAGTGTGGCTAATATGCACTGTATGTGGGTGGTTACGGGTAAATGCAAGATGTCCTAGGGGTGCCGGGGACCTGACATGCCTTGAAAAAGGCCCGGAGGATCACTGCAGGCAGATCATGCCCCAGATCTCCACATGTAAAGAATGTCTAGAAGGAGATCTTATGTGAATCTGTACGTTATCTTCCTACTGTACGGTGGACCAGAAATGGAGTGTCAAAATATTCTAAGTGTGGGAAGCCAAGTGGTGACGCTCAAGAACATCAACATCAAGATTAAATCATTATAAACAGATCAGCTTTATGAGCACCAGCCGTGTTTCTATTCTCTCATTAACCGAGTCTAAAACATGTCACCAGTAGCCATGCTGATGCAAATCCCTCTGTAATATCTCGAACTAATGCAAGGTACACTCCTAATCAAACCTCACCCAGGATTATAATCTCCCATCTCCGGGAGTCTTTCCAGTGCCGCATAATCTCCTATTGGACCTTCCCCCAGTTCTGGGAAGTGGAGGTTGGGACATCATTCATGCGGTCGACGGAATTTCACTCCCCAATTCATTGCAAGCTTCTAGAAAACTCTCCCCGAATGTTCGCGCTTGATCTTCACTTTTCACTGGACATTCTCCACTAATTCTGCCTTCCTACTGCCTTCTCACACTCTTTAGTTGACTCACTCGCGTTAGTGCTGATCTGTTGTCTTGCTGAATGACCGTGGGATAACGTTGTAGATATGGGGTGGGTTCATAACGTTGTCAACCTAGATGCTGCCACCAACGCTCCTGCCGTCCTTGGAGTGGGTGTCTTTTTGACTATCATGTCTTTATCGATTGTTTCCTTACGTCTTTATGTTCGTGCGAGAATTGTTAGAGCTGTTACTATCGGTAAGACAGCTCGTTTGTTGTCAGATATCCGGAAGCTGACTTCAATTTCTAGACGACTGGATTATCGTTGCTGCTTGGGTATGGACTTCAATGCCGCGAATGAAAGGCTTTCTGACGAATTCCACAGTTTTTCTCGTTCATATTTATTGCGATCACACTCACACGTAAGTATCTCGTACCGGACCTGTGATCAGAGCAAATACTAATCCACTCGAAGAAACAAGATGGGGGCTCGGCTTGCGAGACGCTGCAGACATACCAATTAAAAATGTCCCCGAATCTGGTCGCGTAAGTTTATGTTAGCTCTATCTGTGAAGAAAAGTCCTAACTTTAACAGCTTCAATACATCGGCGCTCCGTTGTGAGTCTTCCCCAAATCCATAGTCGTGGGCTAGACACCTGACAGGAGCTTGAACAGTTATATCCTTAGCATTCTGGGATTCAAAATCAGTGCAATTTTCTCTTTCTTGCGAACAGCCGTAGATCTCATCTATCGAAGGGCTATAATCGCTGTAGTCATCACTTGTTCGCTTTTCCATTTCTGCTTCTTCGTTGCCCAGCTCACTCGCTGCAACCCAGTACGTTCTCGAACCCAGCTCAATTTGGTAAATTGGCAGACTGACATTACATTTAAGGTAGGAAAGCAATGGGACCCGTCAATTACGGATGGAAAGTGTCTACCACTGGTGACATTCAACTCTGCCATGGGGTCTTTCGTGATCATTTTCGATGTTTTGACGTATGTGAACATATCCCAGTTGTCCAACGGAAAGAGCTGAAGATGTGAGCTAATACCTGACAGCATGCTCACTCCAATCCCAATCCTTCTTCACTCTTGCTTCTCGATCCGGAAAAATCTCGTCATTGGCTTCGCATTCCTCCTCGGGATCATCGTGACAATCGCCCAGCTCATGAGAATCCTATCAATAGCATCACAAGCCAAAATGGATGATCACTCACATGCTCTCATCTGGTCTATGGTCGAAACCAACCTCGGAATAATGGCAGTGAGCATCGTTTCGCTAGCACCACTCTTCCAATCATTCCTCGAAAAAGGTTCGATACGCTCCCTATCTCTCTCCTCGTACGACACTCGGAGAAGTTACGATAAGGTGAAGAGCTATCTGCAGAAAGTGCGCAGGGAGAATAAGACTTTGAATAGATTCGTCATGTTTCTGGGATACGGGGAGACAAATCCCGATATCGAGTCTGGGTCGGGGACAGATGCGCCTACGAGTCGGTTGGGAAGCAGAATGGGAAGTCGAATGGGACATTTGGGTGGGAGTAGTACTGAGGAGTTGACATTTCCGATGGGCATACTGAAAACTACCGAGGTCATCATCAGTCGAGAGGGAAGCGAGATGTGGGATAACAAAAGTTGATATCATTATCTTGGAAGGTGTTGGATATGCTTTCTGTAAAAGTACTAAAAGTTTGGCAGGGAGAGGTGTTGAGATTCTCTTGGTTTGGATTTGGTCAGGCGAAGATTAAAGATTTTGGGGCTTGGAATACCCGGGATTTCCTAAGATTAAGATATTTGTTCAGTGTAAATTAATCATGAATACGATATACTGCTGATCTCAAAATTTCTAGACACGGCTAAACTAAGTAACTTCTTGTTGTCGAGTACAAGATATTCAACAACTAGATTCAGATGCGTAATCGGCGTACATGGTCACTCTTTATACTGCTCAGATTCACTTTCCTCCCACTCGCTTCCTCATTGCCGCAACCCCCTTCCTCTGCAAATCAGGCGCAACACAGAGATAGTTCTCACAGAAATGGTGCGACACGGGGATATCCTTATATCCCGCATGTGTGAGCTCGATCGTGAAGCTCACGGCGGAGTGCTAAGCGAACTTGCGGACCCAGGATTGCCTTCTGCGGCGGTGAGGTCAGAGAAAGTGAAAGCTGCGGAGGCAGAGATTGGGTTGTGGCATAGCCTGCCGTGTTCCTGTGCAGCGTTTAGTTCAGCTTGGTAGTGTCGATAGTCTGGCAGAACAGATATGGAGACCCACATTAACTTTCATAATTACTTGTTTGGTTCTCTGGCGGGAGATCTGCGAGGACGCCTTGAGCCAAAACACCCAGTGCTGGCACGACAGCGGTCGTATATGCTAATATGACGATACCGCCTGGCTTTTCTTGTGCTTGTCGCTCAGTTTTGGAGAGACTTTTAGTGTTTTGCGATGTTGGTGTTCCACCATACGAGTGTCAAATTAGGATCACATTTTGCCGTCATCGACCAGTGCTCGTACTATTTTGCGATAAAAGCGTCGTCGTATGTCGTTGGAGGAGGTCCTTCCCTTGGTCCAGTCTTAAGTCCAACGCTAGTTAGGTGAAGATCCCAGGTTGAGTAGCCTTCTGCTGCTATGACGCTCATGACTGGATCGTAGAAGTCTGGGAGGGCGAATGAGCCGGGGATGAGGAGGATTGAGGGCTTTTGCAAGACTGTATTTGAGGCGCTTTATGCTAACAAATGTAGTGACCTTCGAAGGGTAGAGTTTGACGCTTTTGTGGTTCGGCAATACTAAGACTCAAAATGACACTGTATCTCGACTTTCAATCCTACCGCTAGCGGACTTTTTATTCTCTCCCTCTCGTCTCCTCCATGGCTAACTACTTCATCATTGTTCTGTGGCATCCTATATTCTGACGTTT
Organism: Rhexocercosporidium sp. MPI-PUGE-AT-0058; assembly: GCA_020746875.1. NCBI lineage: Eukaryota > Fungi > Ascomycota > Leotiomycetes > Helotiales > Rhexocercosporidium > Rhexocercosporidium sp. MPI-PUGE-AT-0058. Next base: position 261,101 of record JAGTJL010000008.1, read on the forward strand.
ATCCTAGTCAGAATCAATAACGCTGAGGTAAGCTAGCTCATCAAAAGTTACTGTTTACCGCTGTAATGCAGCTGTTAAGCTCTCACTAACTACGTTAAATCTACCAAAAGATCACAATATTCGGCGCAGACTGAATACGCTTAACACCGTACATATATGCTACCAGCTATAGTCATGTGCCCGCTACAAGCGCTACCAAGAAGCTGATTCGCACCAAGCTCTAATTAAAATACCTCATTGGCAAAAGAATTAGTTCAAGGATGGAAATCTGGAAGGATTATTCGCCTCGCATTCGTTCCTATTGGCTAGGTTGAAGCTCGCTTGGTCTTTTCAAGCTTTCGCCTTTTACATTCGCTCCAGACCCACTTCTGACTGTCACATCGCGAACGCGAGGTTATAGGGAGGTGAATTTGACCCCATGCGAATACCTGAAGAAATAGCTTCGGATCTTGTTTCGTGGGTCACTAGAGCGATCGCAAAGGCTTCTTCATGGCGTCTCTCCACCTCTTTGTGAATGGTTCAAGGACTCCTGTTTACTTTTCTACTCAAGGCTTTCAGTTCTCGCTTAGAAAGCCAGACAAGTTACTGTTGCTAAGCGCATTTGCTTCAGTCTGAAACATTTTCGTTCTCCACGAAAATATATAATCTTGGTGCCCCTGACTTATTCTAATGTATTGTGACTATTCTGCATATCTAGGCAATGAAAAGGTGGCGCACGAGTCAACATCCAGCCACAAGTAAGCTATCGGCGAGAAAAACCCGATGGATTTCTGCAACGTGGAGGCGAATATTATCACGAAAAGGAGATTGTCATTTTTGAATAGGAGTGTAGTGTAAAATCCGGGTTGGAAATCATAGAAGCACGTAGCCGGCCAGCTCGCACTTCTGTTCATCTGAGCTTTCTCGCCATGTTTGTTCTTCCTGTCTAACTACTTCCTCAAATGTGCCCGAGCAAATTCAAACCACACAACCAGGCCCTGGCCTGGCCTCATGCAATAGCATGTTAGATTTTGCACGGATTCAAGGCCGGATCCTCCGCCATCCATCCCCGGATTCCCAGACGCCACATTCGGGTCATCTACTCCTTCGCTTCCCACATCCAAGCCCGCTTCGGAACACCCATTCCGCATCCAGACTTGGCATTATCAGATTCGTGGAATTACACTAGAAACTTCCGATACACAACATGGAGAGCTGAAAGGGGTGCTTGTCAGATCATCCTCCCACTCGTATAGAGCTAGCTAGTCTAGTAGACGCGGTATGTAGGATGAAGGATCCGGTCTCGTGAAAAATGCACTGTTTCGGAGCTGATCAACGGCTGAAGGAACAGAGAGTACTTGTGCCTTATAAACCCAGGGAGCTTCATTTAACATTGCGGGAGAGATAGTAGAAATTGCACTTCTAAATATCGTTTCTGTGAACAGTCCACGCAACTACAAAAATGCTCTTCAAACCCTTCGTCATCTTCACCACCATCCTCTCCAGCGTCCTCGCTGCTCCATCTCCAGCAGGTACATTCTTCTCCTCCAAATACCAACGAAGAAATCAAGAGCTAACAAGCAGCCTAGAGATCGAGTTCCGTGCCCTCTGCAAAACACCAAAATGTAAAGCATACTGCCAGGACGGGACGTGAGTGTTTTTTTTATTTTTATCACCCTCTCCCCCGAATGAGAAGAGCTAGGTGTTGACTGCTGGAGTCAACAGAGCCTATAATTGCTGCGTCGATTATATCCGTGATCCGTGCTGGGGACATTATCTCGGTGATGTGGAGAAGTGAGAAGAGAATAAAAAGAACATGGGCGAGGGAAGAAAGGAGAGAAGGAGGAACAAAGAGGGAAATATAGTTGATCCAGTTTTCAGAAAATTGAATACTTTTATTTCCATCCATGAATCAAATGCAAATTGTGCAATACAAAACCGAGCACGTACTATACTGTGCTATACCACGAGATGAGATGCAGAAGCAAGAAACCGAATCCAGATTTGCAGTTTCTCATAATCTCACTCCTCCGTCCCTTCGATCTTCTCTCCCATTCTCTCATCCGTAACGTACCTCCCACCACCTCGAGGCTTTCACCAATCCATCAGATCTCTAAACTGTAATCGTAGCAGGCACAGCAACCTCCTCATCCGGCAACGGCGAGCACGGATCCCGGAAATAGCGGGCATTACAGAAATACGTGATCCTATCATTTGCATCAGTTCTCTTGCTGTTTCTTCTCCTCCTACACATTTCCTGGACGAAAATCCCACCTTCACTGGAAAATCTAAAAGAATTACAGGGAGAGGAAAGGAAAAGGCCAAAAGTGGGGAGAGAATAGAAGAACTTACTTAGGGTATTTCTCACACCGACACTCGCAATCGAAGTCGTCGGCTCCGGTACATTGGTGTGGTAGGTTGGGGATCTGGTGGTCGGAGCAGGGGTCGCGGATGTAATTTACGCAGCAGTTGAAAGGGCTTTTTTTTGGTCGTCAGTATTATTTGATTAAAGATCAACACCTGTTTGAAGGGGTGGGGTTTGAGTGAAGTGTAGACGTGTGTATGTGAGGGGAGAAAAGGTGGACTCACGTTCCATCGTCACAGAAGGATGTGCAGTATGGCTTTTTGCAGATGGTGGGTTTGGTTGGTGTGATAGCTGGGCGTAGATTATCGTTAGATGGTTATATCCCCCACCCCACAACTCCCTCCCGCCGGAGGTTCAGGTCTGATGAATCTGGGAAAGGGAAACAAAAGGGGATGAAGAAAACGTACCAGCAGGGAACGCACTCGCAGCAACAGCGACCACGAAGAGTAGACTGGTGAAGAGAGAATTGAAGAGCATATTGAGTGATGCCAGTGTTGTGTAGTCTTTCTGTGTGCTGTGGAAGTACTTGAGGTCAAATCGAGGTCAAGATTATCGTCGTTGACTTTGTACTGTACTTTGTAGTTAAGTCAAAGTGGAGGCAGGGAGAGGGGTCCACCGTCTATAAATATAGCCCCTCGTTGGACAAGGAAACAGAGCGATGCACACCTGATTCACCATGAAAATTTTGGTCCCGTTGCACACACACAGAGGAGTGAAACCAGGCAAGCGAGGTGATGTACAGTACCCATACCACTTTATGCATCTCCTGAAGCGGTGGAGTAGAACCAAAACAAGAAAGCGACATCGCCAAGAGCAATCTATTCACACTCGAGAAGGAAACTTAAATTGGATAGAATGACCACATGGACGCGCGAAGAGGAAACCTGCAGATCCTTCTCAACACCAATCCTGAACCAGACAAGGGAACTTGTTGCACACCCAGAAATAGATTACTCCCCTAAAGGATCTCGGAAGCAGCCGTGCCTTCCAATCTCATTTCCTTTCCTTTCCCACGCTCCATTCATTCCCACCAGTGATTACAATTCTGATTATCGTTGTGTTGCTCTCCAAGAAAAAGATTTCCCAGAGGCTGTTCATAAATACGAGTTGTGGCTGCCTGGGTAAAAAAGGGGTTAATATATGTATCACCCGTTCCTCAACCCTGATGCGTTCGCTTAAGTGCCAAGAGAGAGGTTGGTATTCAGCCTTACTTCCGGGGACTTGGTTCGGACAGAGTGTGTGTGACGATGAGGTAGGATGATCCGTTTATGGAGATGATGCGGAGGGGACGGAGAGGCGTCTGGGGATGGAAGGAAATGGGTCTGGAGACTGGCAGATTTCATACGGAAGGCATTGAGACAGCAAGTAGAGAAGAATGAATCCTTGAAAAAACTGGTGTTTGCACAAATTTTAATACAGGCTTCTTGCTCTAGCAAATGCTCTACATCAAAATTATAGCCCTTCGCGAGCTGGCGGCGATAAGACACAAATGGTGAATATGTTAGGAAAAATCCATCTCATCTCAACCCTATTCTCCTGCCCTCCTTCCTCCTCCCCACCAGAAACCACGCACAACTCGCCCAACACATACCAATGCCAATCCAGCTATAAGCGGGCATTCGCCAGCCCGCCATAATGGGTAATATGAAAGCGGCTCTAGGCACAAACAGGAACGTACTGGTCAATGGACTAGTAGCTCGCGTAAGAGCCATGGTACTCCAGAAGACGGCCCACGAGCCGAGACCGCCACAGACAACCATCAGCCAGTGGAAGAAGACGTCGAGGAAGTAGCAGTTCCGCCAGATGTTCGTGACTTCACCGGAGAGGAGTACGATGGGCGTGAAGATGAGAATGGAGAGGAGGGATATATAGTGTAGAAGACGCCAGTAGGCTCTCGTCTCTTCGCGTGAGCCAGAGAAGTCGGGTGAGGATGAAGAGTTGGGGAAGGTGCCTAATAGGTCACCTTGCGGTATTAGTTGAGTGACGAGAGCTTTGTAGGTCCGTTGCAGCTGTACTGGGTAGAGTGCTACGAAGATGGAGGAGAAGACGCCTGCGACGATGCTTTCCCATGTTACGCGGACGTTTGGACGGACGGTTGCGACGAGGAGGGTGAGCGTTGCTGTTAGAGCGGCGGAGATGGTTGAGACGCTGTGAGGCGATTGACTGAGGAAGTAGGTAAACAAAAGGGAGAGGGGTACGATTGCAATTCGTGCTAGGACGTAGATTGGGAGTTGTGCATAGGCGAAAGAGAGGTTAGAAAGGCAGACTTTGGCCACGAAGATGATGGCACAGGGTAAAACTGTCTTTACGACTTGGTAATCGAATTCGAAGAATCCTCCACCGGCAATTCCCGCAGTGTGGTATGAAGCCCACCGACTTATTGAGCTGAGAAAGCCAGTATTCTTCCCCAAACCACGGAATCCAGGGGAAGGGGATTGTAGAGGCCTTGAAGGAGCAATTCCTCCAGACAAGCCAGCGGTGATCAACCATGGACTAACCCATCGCGTAATATACGCACTCAGCAGGATCCAACAATGGGTCATCAACATCTCAATGAGCGTCGTGGTCAACGGATACGGAAACTTGTACACGCCAGCTATTAGAGACATCAGCTTGGTATGCGCTGTGTAGTTTTCTTGCAGGTACCCACTCCACAGGATGATGCGATTCATGATCGTGAGACCTAACTGGCAGCCACCAAGCCATATTACCAGAACCCCGATGTATATCTGCCATCCCAGTGAGGTGTTGAAGAAGAATTGTCCCATTCCTCCGCCGTATATCAACCATCTCCACCCGGTGAGCTTTCCTCCTTGTTCTTGGGACAGGAATGGCTGCCGTGAGGACATAGGCGTGTCTCCCCAATCATCATCGTCTGTTTCTGAAGCTGAAGGGTTGGAGTCTGAGTGTCGTCTGCGGAAGGGAGAGGGGGATCTCGAGATGCTGATCAAGGGGATGGAGGTTTGTAGTTTGGGGTTGTAGGAAGCCATTCTGGAGCGCGGAGTGTCACCGTCTGAATCTAGACTTCCTGTTGAACTGCTCTGGCGGTGGTTGGAGTGTGGTTTGCCGCGGGAAAGGAGGTACTGTAGAGCAGGTTTGAAGGGATTTGGCGTATCGGTGTTTCGAGGAGAGAACATGGAGTTCTAGAGAGTTGGGTTGAATTGGGTAGCAACGAGGGAGTGTCGTTCAACTGTAAAGCATGATTCGAGTATACAATTGCAGAGTGTAAGTGCTATTGCATGGAGATTTCAAAAGAGTGTTGTTGTGGCGTTGTTGTATTATTCTGGTCGTAAAAGTTTAATGTCGACAAGCAGCACCCGGCCGGCCGAGCAGCTTGCGTGGAGGAGTGAGGCTGTGAGGCAGAGGCAGAGACATTTCCAAAAGTGACAGTGAACCCCTGGCGGAGATCCCTTGACATCGGCACATCCATCTGCCAAGCCCGCGATCGACGGTCGACCAATCAACGACTGATATTGCTGACCTTGAACGCTGACATAATCTTCAAGGTTGGACTATCAAATTATGGAGCCACTTCACTCAACTTCACGCAACTGACTCCCTCCTTCAACTCTTCTTCAAAACACTCTTTGTATCCCTCAATTCGAGGACCACAAAGCCAATTCACTGCCTCACAATGGCATCAACATTCCTCTCCAGCCTGCGACGAGCAGGTCCTAGACTATCCCCCGATTTCTTCATCTGCCAACGCTGTCTCCGGCAAAGCCCCTCGGTCCTCTCCAAAGTAAAAGCGCCGGGAAAAGCGAATCTATCACGCAGTATCCGATTCAACAGCAGTACCGCATTCGCAGATTCCGTCGCGACCAAGAAGATGCCATTGAGTAATTTGGGACAGACGATAGTTCAGAACGCCGAGAAGAAAGCTGCGCCAGGGAAGAAGAGGTTCTTTCCCGAGACCTCGAGTAATGCCGTGGGGTACTGGTTGTTGGCTTCGGCGGGGAGTGTGTTTGGGATTGTGGTGTTTGGGGGCTTGACGAGGTTGACAGAATCTGGGTATGGCAATCTACTTTCATCGCCTGTCTTGAGTCCAAGCTAATGCTCCACAGCCTCAGCATAACGGAATGGCGCCCAGTAACCGGTTCCCTCCCTCCTCTCTCCCAAGCAGACTGGGACTCCGAGTTCAGCAAATACCGCGCCTCGCCCGAATTCAAGCTCCTCAACCCACACATGACGCTGGAAGAGTTCAAGAAGATCTACTTCATGGAATGGGGCCACCGACTCTGGGGGCGCTTCGTGGGTCTATCCTTCGTGCTGCCCGCGATATATTTCGTGTCGCGCGGGAAGGTGTCTGCGAATATGTCGTTGCGACTGTTGGGGATCAGTGGGTTGATTGCAGGGCAAGGCGCGTTGGGCTGGTATATGGTTAAGAGTGGGTTGAAGGATGATTTGTTTGCGCCTGGGTCGCATCCGAGGGTTAGCCAGTATCGATTGACTGCTCACCTGGGCGCGGCGTTTGTGTGCTATACTGCGATGTTGTGGAATGGTCTTGCTATCCTGCGAACGAATAAGTACCTCTCCAACCCTAGCCAGGCCTACACGCAGCTCCAACACCTACTTTCGCCAGCCCTCTCCCCATTCCGGAAATCCGTCGCGGGATTAGCCCTCCTCGTCTTCACAACAGCGATGTCAGGCGGTCTAGTAGCCGGTCTCGACGCAGGCATGATCTACAACGAATTCCCACGCATGGGTGTCGGATTACACCCTCCTAAATCCGAACTCATCGATCCATTCTACAGCCGCAAAGAAGACCGCAGCGACATCGTCTGGAGGAACATGCTCGAGAACCCCAGCACGGTCCAGCTCGACCACCGAGCTCTAGCAACTACGACATTCACAGCCGTTTTGAGTCTGTGGGCATACACGCGCCTGAACAAGAAAGTCCGAGCTGCGATCCCGAATCCAGCGCGTAAGGGCATGCTAGGCGTCGTGCATCTACTGATGGTGCAAGTCGCGCTCGGAATCAGTACGCTGATCTACCTCGTCCCTGTCCCGCTCGCGGCGGCGCATCAAGCTGGTAGTTTGGCGCTGTTGACGGGTGTGTTGGTTCTTGGTGGACGGGTTTGGGTTCCGAGAGCTACATTGAAGATGGTTCAGCAGAGGGCGGGAATGCTGAGTGCTGTTAAGGGCGGGCAGAGGACGTTAGGGTTGGGAAAGGAGGCCGTTAAGGCGGATTTGGGGGCGTTGAGGAGGAGTGGACCACCTGGATTTGCGGGAAGTGTGTAGATTAGTGGTTGTGGAGGTGGAAGGAAAGTAGATAGGGATGGGTGTAAGTGTATTGCTTGTAGTATTAGCGGCATGACTTGCATAGACAGATGGCGTTGTTGGATAGATATCCATTTTGAGATGTTGATATCATTCTAGATTCCAGAGGGGAAGAAATGAAAGTTCTCAGCTCTACCTATAACTTACTATCATGAAAACGATATCGCTAAATACAAATGTCACAGTTCAATGTCACTTTAAACTTCGAATGCTTGACAACGGCTTTGCATTGGTATTCATAAATCTCAATTCAAAGTCATGACCTAACTTCATACATCTACCCATCTACTTATGAGCTACGAGCAAACCTCACCGTCAGCGCAATTCCCAGAGCAAGGCCCACAACAAAAGGCGCAGAAGCGTTCAAAGCACCAAGGAAATCAGGCGACTTACGAATTCCCTCTTCAGCAACTGGCTCAACACCCACCTCCTCCGCAGCCAGCTTCTCTTTCTTGGCACTGACATCCTCCTTCATGAATGGGAAGGCCAAGACTTCCTTGATGGAGTAGTTGTCAGTGAGGAACATGACCAGGCGATCGATACCCATTCCCCAGCCACCGGTGGGAGGCAGGCCGTACTCGAGCGACTGGCAGAAATTCTCGTCGATCATCTGTGCTTCGTCGTCGCCTTGGTCCTTCTGCCGGGCTTGCTCTTCGAAGCGGAGGCGTTGGTCGAAGGGGTCGTTTAACTCCGTGTAGGCGTTTACAATCTCCTTCTTGCAGACGAAGGCTTCGAAGCGTTCGCAGAGGCCGGGGTTGGAGCGGTGATATTTGGCGAGCGGGGACATCATTTGGGGGTGCCCGGTGATGAAGGTGGGGTTAATGCAGGTCTCTTCGATGAATTCTCCTACGAGCTTGTCGAGCATGCGGGCGTTGGTTAGGGGGGGTGAGCAGTCGACTTTCATCTTCTTGAGGACGCGGCGGAAGAATTCGTTGGTTTCTTGGGTGTGAAGTTGGTCCCCTTGTTTAATTAGTATTTTATGTGGTGGGTGCAACTGTCCCGCACAGGAGGATTCGGAGTTTAGAACCTACCTGGTGGGAACTTCTCGCCAGTGGCTTCCTCGAGGGCTGGAATCATCTCAACACGGCGCCAAGGGGCGGCCCAGTTGACCTCGCTAGGGAATTTGTCAGTATTGAACATATTCGCAGTCTGGGGGCTGGAACCACTTACTACTCTTCACCAGACTGGGTATGGTACTTGGTAGTGGTACCTCCAGTGATATGCTTGACCAAACCCGAAACCAAAACCTCAGTCATATCCATAATATCATAGACATCCGCATAGGCCATATAGAACTCGCAGGTCGTGAACTCAGGGTTGTGAGTGAGATCGATACCTTCATTTCTAAATTGACGACCCATCTCATAGACACGGTTTAGACCACCAACAACCAGCATCTTAAGGTACAACTCAGGCGCAACACGCATGAACATATCCATATTCAGGTCGTTGTGGTGAGTCTTGAAAGGTTTGGCGGTAGCTCCTCCTGCAATAGGGTTCATCATTGGCGTCTCGACCTCGACAAACTCCTGCTTGTCGAAGTATCTGCGGATGTAGCTGATCATCTTGGAGCGGGTGATGAAGACGTTGCGGGTAGGTTGGTTCATGATCAGATCGAGGTAACGCTTGCGGTGACGTTGTTCCTGGTCCTTGAAGCCGTAGTACTCGTCTGGAAGTTGGTGGAGACATGGTGTAAGAAGGATAATCTCCGTGGCAAAGATAGACAATTCGCCCTCCTCGCCCTTTTCGATCTTGCTCTTGGGTGCCGTACGTCCTGGATAACCAACTATTCCAATGATATCTCCGCGACGGAGATGCTCATGTTGTTGCTCGAATGGAACTCCGTCGGCCTTGGCTTCTTGTACTTGGCACATAATCTGAACCTTGACGCCCGAATCTACGACATCGTAGAAGACCAACTTGTTCCCCGAAGCACGCTTGTTGAAGATCCTGGCACCAATGCGAATCTCAACATCCTTCTTATGCTCGCCCGACTTGAGGCTGCCGAAGTCCTTAACGAAATCTGGAAGCTTGTAGGTAACATTGAACTTGTGAGGGTATGGGTTTGGTTCCTTGGTCTTGCGGAGCTTCTCGATTGCTCGGGAGCGGATCTCGAAATATTGCTACAATACCCCGCTGTCAGTCATGCCCCTCTATTGAAACGCGATTGTGGAAAGGTGAAGGGAATAGGATTAGTGTACATTTGGGTTCAATTCCTTCTCATCTGCTTCGGCATTGGACTTCTTGACTGCGGCGGGCTTGGGTGGTGCAGCAGCAGCCTTCTTGAGTCTCTCCTCTTCCTTTTGGCGGTTCTTCTGGCGCTTCTTGAGTTCTGACTTGGAGACGCGTTCACCAGTCACTTCGTCGAGATGGAGGTTGGCAACTGCCTCGGTGGGGGGAGCGGAAGCTTCTGCTGCGTCCGCCATGCTTGCGATTTGTTGTTGTCGTGATGTGGAGGAGAGTAGAGGGACGGGTGAGTCGAGATGGCGGGGTGAAGTTGACGCTTTTGTAAATATTTGATGGTGGGGTCGTCGGGTTGAGTGGTGAGTCAAATTCCGATGTTCTGCCGAACGAAGGGAACGAGTCAGACTCGAGTCATCAACTGTATCAAGAAGGCGATATCATTATGTTAATCCTCTAAGACTAATTGTATTTTCATTTCAGAATTTCGACTTTATTTTATTAGATTTTTTATTTCTTCATGTCTCCCAGAACCAATCAAATATTTCTCATCTTCCTCGAGTACATTCCCTTTTTATTACAGTAGAACTGGAGAAGTGACTTCCAATCCTTCAAATCTTCTAAGTTATCTTTATTCTCTTCTCTGGATTATTTCTCGTCATTGAAAAACCCTTACTTCTCTTCCTGCGTGCCTGAAGTGATGCTGTAAGTGACATCGAAACTTTCAAAATTCTACCTGGTTCCCGTCGGCCTATAATAGTTCTTCACTTCCATACTCCTCAAACCATCGGGGACCTGAGAAGTCTTTGATTTTGCGACGCTACGCTATTTCTAAATTGTTCAAACCAAATGCACCATCCACCACGTCTAAAATCGCCTTACCAACGAAAACTGTGGACAGACCCATCTTTTCTCAAAAGATTGCTCGATCTCCCATCCTATCATATCCAATTGCCAAATCCTTTCCAAAGCTCTCTCTCCAATAATCATCGAAGCCACGGTATTCCAATCAATTCTCCAAGTAACCTCGACCAAGATTGCCTCTCCAACCTCTCAAGAATCCACTTCTCTTTCCCCGCCTACACATCCTCAGCAACCACCTCATCAATCGATTCCCTCAAAATGCGGATCCCCTCTTTCATATCCCCCTCACTAATATTAAGTGGCGGGATAAACCTCAACGTATCATAGATGCTAGTCGTAAGCACCAACATATCCTTCTCCATGCACTTCTGCTGGATCTTCCCCGCATAGCCCTTCCCAGGTGCACACTCTAGAGCAAGCATAAGTCCCAGCCCTCGAACATCATGCACTATTTTTGCGGTCTTGCTATCATCCCTCACGGCTTCCAATGCACTCCTCAACTCATCTCCTCTAACTTTAACGTTCTCGAGGATCTTCTCTTCTTGAAATGCCTTGGCCACTGCAATACCAGCTGCGCATGACACAGCATTACCAGCGTACGTCCCACCCATCGATCCTGGTTTTTGGAGATCCATGAGTTCTTTCCGGGACACAATTCCAGAGAGTGGGAAGCCATTCGCGATTCCTTTCGCCATGATGAGGATATCAGGCCGGACGTCGTAATGCTCTATCGCGAACATCTTGCCCGTGCGTCCGAAACCGCATTGAACCTCGTCGATAACGAGGAGGATGTTATTTTTATCGCATATCTCGCGCACTTTCGCTAGGTAGTCTGGGGGAGGAGGAACGTATCCTCCTTCGCCTAGGACGGTCTCGATGAAGATGGCTGCAGTGTCGCTGGCTGCGGTCTCTCGCTTGAGGAGTAACTCGAGTTGGAGAATGGGGTCCATGCAGCAGTTCTCAAAGGAGTATTTCCCGTCCGAGTGAGTCGAGATGGAGCATTGTTTGCAGTAGGGGAAGGGGACTGAGAAGACGCCTGGCATGAGAGGGGCGTAGTTCTCGCCGTACACTGTCTTGGAGCGGGTCATAGCCATGGTGCCAAAGGTGCGGCCGTGATATGAACCTTGCATGACGATGACATTCTGTTTCTTGGTTGCGTGGCGGGCGAGTTTGACGGCTGCTTCGACTGCTTCCGAACCAGAGTTCCAGAAGAAGAACGTGTCGAGGGATTTATGTGGCATAAGTGGAAGTAGAGAGTCGATGAGGTCTAGGTACGGCTTCTGGAAAGCGATGTTGACCTGGCCGTGGACTAGTTTGCCGACTTGTGCTTGGGCAGCCTTTGTCACGCCCGGATGGCAGTGGCCCAAGTTGGTAACCCCTATGCCGGATGAGAAATCGAGGAGTTTGCGGCCGGATGTTGAAGTTACGTAGGAGCCGGAGCCGGATTCGAGGACTTCGGTTGAGAGACGACCAATTCCTTTGGCGACGTGCTGGACGCCGAATTGGGCGAGTTTGGAGAGACTCATTTTGAATCGAGTGACTGCGCTCCTCCTCAGAGTGTTGATGTGGAGAGTGATCTAGCGAAGGAATGGTATGAGATGCCCAGGGTTTTGAGGGTTGGTAAGTAATTCAATTATCTTTCACAAAAATTTATTTGAAATGATCAAAGAAAGTTGGAAGTGAGGGGATGTCCAGGGCAGCCGTTGGGTTTAAGTGGGGCTACGGAATGCCCAGGCGAAAGTCTATTCCCATAGGCCAATCAGATATCTGACGTAGGTCAGAATACGGCAGCCAGTGGATCCTTTATCAGGGCTGAAGTTCGGAGCGAATGTTCGCCGCGAGTAAACAAAATGGGATTGCTTCGGATGCTGGTTATCAATTCTGTCTTGATTTTTCTCTTGCATGCATTAATTGAGAATTAGATATGAAATAACTGGTGACTGGTGTGATTCGATTCATCTTTAATCTTTTTTTTTGTGATTGACTACAGCCAAAGCGTTTTCATTTCCTCAAGAGGTAATTCCTAGCCAGTTTCTACCATATCCATTTTGTAATTCCCTCCCCTTTCCACTCATTCATATCTTCGCTGCCAGTCCCTTACGCCATCAAAGCAACCAACCCCCAAGAATTACAGACAATCCCAACACAATCGACCACTCGCTTTTGCGGCCACCACTCGTCGTCGTAGCGGCAACACTAGGACTCGTACTCGCAGGTGTTCCAGAAGGAGAGGTCGTCGTACTGACAGCACTCCCAGCCGAGCTTCTACTAACCGTACCAGAACCAGAAGCGCTCGAACTAGTCGTAGATACAGGTACAGTTGACCCTCCAGCTCCGGTAGTAACAGTTACGCTTGATGGTACAGTCTCACTCGTCACAGTGGCGGATGGTCTGGGTGATGCTGGAGAGGGAGTGGTGGATGGTGATGAGCCAGTATCAGTACCACCTGTCGCAATCACACCTCCTTGGACGTCGCCTGGGGAGGATTGGCGCAAGGCGTTTTCGGCTGCACTGCGGTAGGCGGAGATGGTCTGGCCGGAGGGAGGGTTGATGACGGCGACCATACCGCTCTGGCAGTGGGAGCCTACGGAACAGTAGATCCAGGATGGGGAGGTGGAAGTGATGTTTATGGTGAAGGTGTGGTCCTGGGAGGTGGTTAGCTTTGGGTTGGAGACGATTGAAGGAGGGTTGCAAGGAGGGGAAAGAGGGTGAGAAGGGATGAGGGGGAAGACGTACACCTGCCTGGTTTCCTTGGATGATGCCAGAGTAGAAGCCATCAGTGGCCGGTTGGCAAGGGGTGTCGAAAGAACTGAGAGCCACACTGTGACTTCCAAAGCCGCTGTAGAAGTGGAATCTGACGCTATTCACAGGTGCAGGATTAGTATATGCTCTCCATGTCTCTGGACTTGACTTGACTCGGACAGGTAAGAAAGGGAGCAAAATGGAGGGAACTCACGAGTCTCCCTCATTCGCAGTAAAGGAGTCAGGATCGAAGGTCAAACCTCCATTTCCGACTTTGACATCGATCGTGTCAGCAAATGCTGCGGTGGCGAAGCCGAGGAGTGTGATGAGGTGGGAATGCATCGTGAGTTTTGGGTATGAGTTTTGAGTATGAGTTTGGTGATCTTCGAAGCAGTGGTTTTACTGCAGATACCTCTGAGTAACTGTAGTCGAGGACGGCAAAATCCCAAGTTTGTGTAGAATATGTCGTCGCCGGTGTGACCGGAGGTGAATATCCGCAAGGCTGGCTACGTCTGTCTGTGTCAGGATACTCAGAATCAGACTCAACGGTAGGTGCAGGTATTTGCGAGACTTCAAACTCCAGAGCGATGATAGCAAACCACAAAGCAGCGATCACAGATCCTCATATCATGTCGGGTCCAGCTCAGGAACGTTCGTCGGATGTTCGCATTCCCATTTTCTAACTGAAGCTTGTGAGCGCCTCCCGAGGTCAGGGCCAGGTCGTGCTGTTCATGTCATCACGCTGCGTTGTCTCTCTCCAATGACAACAGCTGCAGTCAGCCACATTCGCTTGGAAGTTGCACAGCCGGTTGATCTAAATCCTGTTCCGGATGGAAGAGGCTGGTTAGGCTTGATCGAACTTCTTAGCTTTCATTGCAGATTGGGAATAGGTCGAGACATTCGGATTGTGATGCGGTGAGCTGAAGCTGAGATGGCTGGGCAGCGGTCGAATGCACAGGGGCTTCCGGATGGGAAATTCCCGGCGCGGGGTAGACTTCTTCACGTGGGGAGGGTTGGAAAGATGTTTTGACCATTGGAGTCTGTATTTAGAGAGGTAAGCTGTCTAGAAGAAACATAGTTAGAGGGGGCACTTGAAGATAGTACAGCTTTATTGATAAAAGAGTAGCCGGCGTTGCGTCATATAAAAAGAAACGAGCGTTTGAACACAACGAATGTGCGTGCGTGCTTCGAGTCTTGCAAATCAGCCTCCCCCAGGCAGGCTGCTTTGACAAGCGAGGCCATTTTCAACGATCTCCTTCGAAAACGGCCTCCCAGCTGCGACGTGCAACAAAACTTTTGCCCTGATTGCCTGCCCGCTTGGAACAATCATGTGACCTCGAACTGCGAAGAATGATTCTCTTTTCGTGCTTCTTTGAATATAACCATATTTTGCTAAATTAAACCGAACATATCTAGTCAGTTGGTCAGTCAGTCCCGTTTCTTCTTCTTTTTTTTGGGTGTTCTTGCGCGCCATGTATGGTTGCGCAAATAGAGTTCCACGTTCTGGACATCCGTAGCATCACATGACTCTCTCCCGCAGGCTAGCGAACTTGTCGTCAGCATAGCAGCATACCTCTAACCTCCGTCGGCAATTGCTTCGTTTCCTGCCTCCCGCTTCAATAATATATCATCCCATTTATTTCCATTGGCGGGCTGTGCCAAGCCGGCCTTCGGATGAAAGTTTCGAGTTCTGAGACGAGTTGAATCTTCGTTGATTAATCACGCCGCGAGGATACAAAAATCGTCGTGTCAGCACAGAAGACCAATCCCTAAGGAGACTTATTTCTTCACTATCGCTTTCATCGAACCTTGTTCTAGTTGCAACCTCTTTCTTCCGGTCTATCTTCATACCGACGGGTGCTGTTGAACGTTGAAGTCTTGGAAGAGATTGATCGACTGAAAAGGCTGCATATATAATAAAGCAGTCTTTCGAATCTGCATGCTGCGTCGAAATAAGCTCCAGCTGTGCAACCAGGTCCGAAGCGATCAGTCTCTAGCTATCTGACGACATGGCGACACCCAACCTCGAGTTCTCGAAACTCAGCTCAGCAGCCTCGCTCTACACGCCTCCCTCCTTACCCACATCTCAAACTCCCAGTTCCGATCCAACAACAATCATAATCTGTCAATGGATGGGCGTCTCACCACGCTCACGGGCTCTCAACGCCGCGTATCTCAAATACCACACCCTCTACCCCGCAGCACGGATTCTTACTCTCAGATCTCTGCCAGAGTACTTCTTTACCATATCAACAGCATCTCGGCTGGCTGGTTTCA
The DNA here is from genome assembly GCA_020746875.1 of Rhexocercosporidium sp. MPI-PUGE-AT-0058. Taxonomy (NCBI): domain Eukaryota; kingdom Fungi; phylum Ascomycota; class Leotiomycetes; order Helotiales; genus Rhexocercosporidium; species Rhexocercosporidium sp. MPI-PUGE-AT-0058. The sequence goes on from JAGTJL010000008.1 coordinate 276,789, forward strand.
AACCTGTCATTTCCACTGTCGACACTGATCCTGACCCACGGGTTCTGGTCCATCTCTTCAGCAATGGTGGAGCATTGACTTTCACCGATGTGTGTACGGTGTATAGACAGTCCACTGGGAAGATTCTCCCTGTTCAAGCTCTCGTGCTGGATAGTGCGCCAGGTCAACCGACTTTACAGGAAAGCTGGACAGCGATGTCGATTGGTTTGCCAAAGGGACTGCTGTGGTTCCCTTCAGCGGCTGTGTTCGCTGCACTTTTAGGTATCGGACAGATCGGGAAATCTGTGTTTGGCATTTATGGACTTGTTTATAAGACAGCTGGGCTGCTGAATGACAGGACTTTGGTCGACAGAAAGGCGAAGAGGCTGTACGTCTTCAGCGAGAAGGATCGGTTGGTTGGGTATCGAGATGTGGAAAAGCATCTTGAGGAGTTTAGGCAAGGGGGCGGAGACGTGCTTGTTTTGAAGGAGACAGAGACGCCGCATGTTCAGCATATGATTTTGGATGGGGAGAGGTATTGGGAGAACGTACAGAAATTATGGAGGAGTACGGGGTGATGATTATAGAAGGGAATATTGACTGTGAATCTCTTGGATTCATTGGAACTTTTCAACCTTGTTTGCCTCCAAAGTGAACGTCCTTTCTATCTTTCTTTCTTTTCAAATTTGGATTTCCCTTCATTCCCATAATCCAATCAGTTGGGGTGACACTGCAGGAAGCACTAGATCTGCCGGTGCAAGATCTACGTACAACTAAGGAAGTCGGCTCACATCAATTTATCGACACCGCGCCTTCCAAGTGAACGTTCAACTGGACGCTTTCCTCGTACCAATCTCTTCAACTTTGTCCCCTTCTGCCGAATCTCCAGCTATATCAAGACAGTCGGCATCTCGCGCCTCCGACATAGTCCCAGCGCTAGAATTGCACCTTTCAAACGACCACGATGCTCTCAACACTCTTCTCATTTTTCAAGCAGGGCTTCTCATTATACCCCACACTCACAACCCTCACATTTTCCCTCCTTTTCTTTACCCTTACAATCTACCTCTCCGCACCACCCCGCCGTTTCCCCATCAATGCACCAACTCTCCCATCGTCATCAAAAGAGCAGAAGAAGCGCTGGCGGTGGAACAGCGATACGATGTTGTTGGAGGCATACAAACAGGTGGACCCTTCTAACAATCAGTCGTTGTTTTCATCAGAAGAAGAAAAGACTAACTCTTGAAACAAGTTCCCCGATCAAGTCTTCCAGATATGGACTTCTGAAGGGCCAGAGATTATTATCCCGCCTGTTTTTGTAGATGAATTGAAAGTCCTGCCTGACACTGTCCTTTCAGCTACTGAAGGAATGGCTGAGGTAAATCCAACTTTTTGTCTTGAGGCAGATGATTTGCTGATGGTTGGTGTAGATGTTCCAAAGTCGCCATACGACGATTCCAGTTGAGGAGAATCATTTCGGGATCCACTTTACAAAAACGATTTTGACGAAGAACATGAGTATATAGTCCTCTGCTCTACTGCTCACTAGTTCTCTGCGTGTTGAGACGGGATTTTTGATTGACTCATGCTAAACAGGCAAAGTTCTTCCCGGCATGATCGAAGAGCTAGATTTCGTCTTTCCTCAACATTTTCAAAGCTATCCCGGTATTGCTGCCTTTGCCAAAACATCTGATTCCTTGTTGATGTTTCTCTAGACTGGACACCAATCGAGCCTAACTTGAAGTTTATTCCCATGATCACCTCACTCGTAGCCCGGGTCTTTGTTGGACCCACACTCTGCCGCCTCCCTTCCTGGCTCCATACCAGCGAGTCTTACTCAAAAGATATCTTCATCGCCTCGTCTATCTTAAAGGTGTTCCCCTCATTCTCCAGATCCCTGCTCAAGAACCTGATACCACAAATTTGGAGTATAAGACGCCACAACCGAGAAGCGGCCAAGATCGTAGAAGAAGCACTAAGAGCTAAATTGAACAACGAAGGAGAGAAAGGCGAAAGCGACTTCGAAAACAGTAGAGACGCTACGCATGGGATCTGGGAGCTATTACCAGATGATCTGAAACGTGATTATGACTTCCAAGGACGTGGACAGTTGGGTCTCGCTGCCGCTGGTATCCACACCAGTGCCCGGTTGTTAACACATGTTGTTTACAGCCTAGCGCAGTATCCGGAGTATACCTCGATGTTACGGAGAGAGATCGAGGATGTGAGAGCTAAGATGGGAGATGACACCGAGTGGACGGTCGAGATGTTGAGACGTTTGAAGAAACTGGATAGTTTCATGAAAGAGACTATGAGATTGTATTCTGGTGGTGTCAGTACGTCTTACTCTTGCTTTCGTCCCCAATGGTTTTTTCCACTCATGCTAATCCGATCAGCTTCTTTCCGCCGCAAAGTCCTCACCCCCACCACCCTCTCTAACGGCCTCGTCCTACCAGCTGGATCATACATCTCCGCACCCCTTTGCGCCATCGCCATCTCACCAGAAAACTACCCTTCGCCCACCCCGTTCGACGGTCTCCGCTTCTACAATCTAAGCGACAGCGAGACCAGCGCTGGCTCGAACGTAAACATCAACCGCCACCAACTTACCAGTATTGCATCCACATCCCTCGCCTTCGGTATCGGCAAACACGCGTGTCCAGGCCGCTTCTTCGCCGCTGTGAAGGCGAAGCTGGTGCTTGTGGAGTTGCTGGAACGATATGAGTTTATGCTGAAGGAGAAGGAGGGGAGACCCGGAGAGGTGGTCTTTAATTCTTTGAGGGTTGTGAAGAAGGGTGGGGAGGTGTTGATTCGGGATTTGAAGTGTTTAAGGTACGAGGTAAAGTGAAATTTGGGCAGGCGTAGATGTTGCTTGTTGTGATTGCTATATCGAAGCGAAAACAAAACATGCTTGGAAAACAGTCATTACTTTCTGGTGAATTTGCTTTGCTCAAAACTAATATATACAAAATACGCTACTCTATTTTCAAATGAGGAATAATTGTTAGCAATTTTTCTTCGCTATCATGGTTATGATTCGTATGAAATCCTTTTTCTTTTGCAACTTTTCCTCTCAGGACCTTGGTGAAGATCGCGCTCGTTTAGCCCCAACCCTCGAGTCGCATTCCATTTACCCAATTTCCCGTGCTGTGCAGCTTCCAAGCGCTCTGAGTAACTTAGAAATCCAAGACCCTATAAAACCAATTATCACCCTGAGGGCAGATTAAGGCATGGCTACACGCCAATGCTATTTTTTCACCATCAGTTCAAATCTAAAAGGCGAGCTGGGGGTGTTTGTTTACTTCAGTTGGTTTGTTGATTCAGCCAAGGTTTAATTGTCTGACTCGACGTGCGAAATCATAACCACAAGTTAAATGCAACACATGGGCCTTACACTAGGTAGAAACGAGCTGTTTAGGAGATTCAAATCGCTCTGTAACTTCAGGATAATGCCAAACCCTTCAACTTGCTCAAACTTTCAATCTGCGAACGCTTGAAGAGCCCAGCAATTGCGGCAGACAGAACCCCTCGTCATTTCTCACCTCATCGTTGACCACAAACAACGAGGAACTGGGGTGAAAGCCAGGCTCTACCAGAGCGTTGGCAATGGATTCCTCTTTCGCCATCTTCCCGCTGTCCACGAGCGCTTTGTCCTTCTCCCTCTTCTCCAAGGCTTCATTATACTCATCTAATTCGCTCAACTTCCGCGCTGCGGATGCATCAAACTCTTCCGCATTATTAAATACCTCCTCACGCTTCGCCCACTCAGTAGCCTCCAAATGTTTTCATAACTTTTGAAGCCATGTTGCCACTCACAGCGCTCGCGTCTCCTAAAGGGTTGAACCACAGTAGGCAATCAGAATCAAGTCAAATATCCGAGAGTAAAGATAGTAACGACTAATGGCAGGGAAAGTTGTTGGCGCGACGGTAGAGAGAGTCTTCTAGCCTGCAAATCCTGAGCTCTCGGGTAGCCTATGTCTAGCCGGAGGCACCGAACTGCTGTTATTGATAACCGTCAGCACATATTGGATCCCGGGAACTCATCTTCGTAAGAGGTGGTTGGGTTGAGCATGAACAGCGGCGCTGCCGGCGCCAGTGAGCGCGTCGTTGACTTCCCTTCGAGCGTTGGGATCGATGCAGACATCGTGGATGGACGTAAAGTAGTGAGTTATGAGTGTGTTGCCGAAAAATCAAAGCAGGGCTCAAGATAGATAGCTACCGCTTCCAGTCGAGGAGCCTTAGTGTAAGGCTAGTTTGGTTCACTTATCTTTTCATTGAGGGCCGAGCAACGGACTAGATCCCATGGCCAGAATTCTGACAATGAGTGTTTAGAATGGCTGTGCAATGATGGAACGGTCTGATATTCGAGCCTGTAGGCTAGCTAAAGACAAGATGAGATGTACTATAGGATGCAAGCGTTCTTCTCACCATCACCGTCATCCACAGGAGAAAAATTCTGCTTTTCAAGTGAACATGCTCAAAAATGCTGATGAACGTGATTCTGATTCGATACGCGGAGCCCGTTTCTTATATCGCAGTCCCTTTTCTCCAAGATTGGCAGAGGAGGACTTTATGTGGAAGAGCTGAAGGCGGATAAGATGATTTGTGAATTCTACGTGCCTAGAGCATGATGATTGTATAGAATGATAGATTCGGGGAAACGCGATGCTTTTTCCTACTCTATCTTCTATACTAGCAAACATCGGAATCACTTAGCCCAGTCCTCTCAGTCTTGCCATCTCACTTCCCACCCGTATCTCCTCCTGTCGAGACGATTTTTATTCTCCCCTCTAACCTCGGTGCAATAGCCTATCACAAGTTAGTCACCACGCCTCTCTAAAAATCACATCCATCAGCGAAACGGAAAGAAGACTCACCCTCGTCCAATCAACACTGAACTCCTGAATAGCATCACAGCACTCCGACGGCCCTTTCAGCCCCGCGAGTCGTCTCCACTTCCTCGTTACCTTCCTCGCGAGCTGAATCTGACGTTCTTGCTTCTCCGTCTCATCAGCAGCGTCATGCTTAATTAACCCCGCGTTCGCAACGTCCGAATCGTCGTCCGAATCATCTAGTGTGCCATGAGGGTGGTCATCGGTCTTGTTGACATCACTCGGGTCGATCACAGGGTGAACGCCATGCATGGAATCCTGGATTCCTTTCCAATGTCTGTCCATCCCTCTGCCCCAGTTCTTCCATTTGCCAAGGATCTTGAGACTCATGAAGTACTGTCTGATGATCATGCTGATCAAGATCCCGTTTTCTTCTGAGACGATCTCCTCCGCTTCTCCGCCTTCTGATTTGACAAGTAAGGAGTCGAATCCATCTTTCCCTCTCGCCATGTATCCTCTCGTGACGAGGACATATATTTTCTCCTTGTCCAGTAGCTTGCCGGCGATATTGACATATTTGACTCTGGAATTGGGTGGGCAGCTAGGATCAAATTCAAATTCAATGTTTGAGACTTGGGGGAAACGGCCTTCGAGTGCGGGATAGAGGGAGACGGAGTTTTCGATTGCTTCGAGGATGGCTTGGCCGGTGACTTTGATGACCACGCAGGGATCTTCAAAGGGGAAGCAGTTCATGATGTCTCTTGCTTTCAAGACGCCAGGTGGGTATATCTGATCGCCGCGGATGGTACCTGATGCAATTAGACAGCAGTCACCGCCGTAGTGGGTGCGCATGAGATCGCAGATGAAGTTGCCCATGTTGGATTCTTTTAGACGAACGGTGGTAAAACGTGCGTCGAGAGGGGACATGGTGTAACCGAGGGGTTTTCCTAATTTAGCCTTGAGTGACGTGGTGAGCTTTTCGGTCAATTTAAGAGTCTCGGTATCTTCTGCGATGCTCGACATTGCGTCTCTGCGGATGATACGGAAGTTCCATTTCTTGCTGCCGCCTCCTTGTCGTCTTGCTTCGATATAGCTCAGCTGTTTGAAGTCACTTCCTGAGCGTAGGACATGTGTGCTGTTGATGATGCTGTGATTATAGTAGTGGTCGTGACCTCCGAGTACGATATCGATCAGGCCGTCGGGTATCTTTTCCGCGAGTTTGTTGTCGTTTGGCTCTCTCTGGTGGGTAACGGCGATGATTATCTCAGCTCCTTGGGCTCTTAGACCAGGCACAAGTTCTTTGGCTACTGCTGAGACGGACTTGTAGACTAGGTCGGGTGGTAGCGAGTTGATCGTGTCCAGCCACTCTCGTTCGACCAGGCCGATGACACCGATTTTGATACCATTTGAGGATGTCAATATGTGTGTTTTCTTGGCGTTTCCTAGGGAGATATTCTCCCCAAGAGCTGGGTCTATCGTATAAAGTGAGTTGAGATTCTCGCTCAAAAAATGTGCTATGATTTACCTATGACATTCGCAAGTAGCCATGGAAATTTGCATTGGCCAGCAAGATGTCTGAACTGTCGCACACCAAAGTCTAGGTCGTGGTTCTGAAATTTGAATTAGCAGAGTCATGTCCAAGTCCAATCGACCTTCTACATACCCCGACACAAGCCACATCCGTTCCAATTCCGTTTAAAACCGGTACCATGTGGCTTCCTATCAAGAACATATTAGCCTCTTTCAATACATCTCAACAACTCCCGTTTCACGTACCCTTCGTCACACTGCTCTCCAGACTGGGATTGAAAGCATCTCCAGAGAAGAAGGTGAGTAGATCCGGCTGACCCTTGAACTTCTCTCCATCACGGTACTCATTGCATAGCGTCTTGAATCGAGCAATGCCACCTACAGGCTCAGCAGAAGATGCATCGACATGATACACTATTCGCAATCAAATATTAACATCAAAATATTTCGTCGTAGGGAAGGAGAGTTCACCATCATTGAAATGCAGCAAACGGAGATCAGGCGGTGAGGAGACATCTCCAGCTGTATAGGTGACTCTCTCCTCTGCTGAGAAGTCGTCTTTAGAATCCATGTTGGTGATATTGGTGTTGACTATTCGAGAAGAGGTGTACAATTACTTGAAGGTCCGATGAGTCCGAGACCTGTGTATCGAGCCTTTGTTGACACGGGTGGGCGACCCGGCTGTGTGCAGGCGCAGTTGAGGCGGAGTTGTGTACTGTGACGTCAGGAGCAAGGGATTGAAAGTGTATAACTTTCAGGATGAGATTATGAAATAGAATTCTAGAGGTTTGGGTGTGATTCTGAGAAAATGTGATTCTGGAATGGGGAAGAAAGTGAGAGCGAAGCGCTAAGCTCAGTGCGGCCAAGATTTTAGCTCCAGTCGACATGAGAGTCATCACGTGATTTATCACGTGTGCACTTTCTAAGTTGCTAAGACGCTGGTTACAGAAGGGGCACTTTTACGAACGTGGAGAAATGATTCAAGCAGCAGGTGACAGAATATTGGACATAGGATAAAGAGATGGCTACTCAAGTAGGACTCTTGAATTCTAACGGCTGTTCCACGCTATTCCTGCTCAGTATTCTTGCGTTGCTCGTGCTACCAAACACACACCAAGCATATTTCTGATTGGGGAGTACTAGGGATGTACCTTTCTAAAGCCTGATGCAAAAAGGTGACTTATCTCTAATTTATGCGTGTACCACCGGCTTCTCACCTGAGTCAACTCGCTAAACTTGTGTCTTGTGTTGACATGACCGAGTTCCTACGAATCGAAGGGTGAATTAGTCCTTTCTCATAATCATTCATCAAGGTTCCAAGAGTCAGAATAAGAACAGAACACACTTACGTCATAACTATGTTATACAAAGTCTATAAAACAACACCAAAGACAGTCTTCACTGCACCTTCCTCCTCCCCAAAATACATCAGAACTAGACTCCTCTATCGAAAGCAAAAGCAAAACCAATAAATCAGAAACAAAATCTCAAGAGCAAAAACCTCCTCGAATAAATGTGCGAGCGACACATCACACGATGCATGTGTGGCTGGGTGAGAAGAGACAATTGGATCAGATGCTCGCAGTCCTACCAAATGGGCCGGTACTGTTATTCAACGCAGGAAATAGTGAGGAACGTACCAAGGAGCAACTGCGATCGCTGTAGGGTCGGATATAGGCGTTAATTTGGATATCAGCGTTGGGGGTAAAGTAGTAGGTAGTGAGGCAGGCGATGGCCCTGGCCCTGGTCCGGGGGGTGGGTGATGTTGGAATATGCAGGTTTTCTAGACTTTGGATATTTCGAATCAAATGCAAGCCTTTACGAGAAATGCACTCCCCAAGAATCTGTGCTCAAGCCCTGGAAGTTCCATCATGAGATTGTATTCAAGTAATGCGGTTATAGCAAAAAAAACAACAACGGAACGGGTATATTAATGACCACGCCAAGCGCCAGAATCCAAGGGAAACGACTATCACAGCACGGTCCTATCCTACCATATCCTATTACATTAATTAAGTCTCGTATGCTACTTGAAGAACGCAGCCAACGCAACCCCACCCCCAAACATAGCCGCAACCGTGATGATGCTCGAGATAGACAGTTGAGACATCCCACTGATCCCATGTCCACTGGTACAACCTCCCGCGATCCTCGATCCAAAAGTTAGGAAGATACCACCTAGCACGGCTCTCGTGGCACCGATGTGAAAGTTTGACGATGGGGTTGGAAGGTCTACGTATTTGAAGAGACCCCAGCTGCCGAGGACGGTGCCCACTGCAAAGGCGGTTGATTTGATACTCGGCCTTGGCGCTGTCCTGCTTTCAAGGATGGATTCTTCTGCCCACCAGAAGAGATCTCCAAGTTGTTCGTAAGTGTATGAGATGCCCAGAGTACCGCCAGTCAAGAGCAGACTCATGACTTGACTAAAGCCTATGAGGAGACCGCCAAGGATAGATGGCGCGAGAAGATCGACCTCGTCGGGAAAGTAGTGAGTGAGACTTCCTATCATCGCCAAGCATATCACCTCATACACAGCCATGGCATTCCCCTGCTTGAATTCAAGGGCCTGGAAGACAGTCGGCCTTTCCATCAAGGTTTTGTCCTGTACCTTCCCTAGTAAAGGCTTGCCGAATCGCGAGTAGAGGATCCCGCCCACCAGTCCACCGAATAGGACGAGTGGCCCTGATGGGACACCAGTCGCGAGTTGAGGAATGAGAGTACCGGGACAAGCTCCAGTGAGCGACATGCCAAAACCGAGCAAAGCGCCCCCAATGATGTTTCCATCGTAGGAACTGAAGAGATTAAGTGTCGCAGGCGTGCGAGGTTTACACGATGAGATGTTGAATTTGTTAGCTAGGATGATGGCAATACTGTAGTTGTGTCAGCTATTCTATACTTTTCTTCTCTTCACCACACTCTTTTATATCAAATGACGAAAAAAAAAGACCTACGCGCTACTTGCACTTGCTGCCAAGAAGGTTTTCAGCATATGGAAGTCGCTCAGTTGCATCTGGCCGATGATGACCGAGGGTGAGTAGACGCCAGCCGCGATGAGAGCTGCCCCAAATATCGAGCCCGAAAGCATGGATTTGATCATCGTCGCCATAATCGCCGTCTTGCTCGCGTCTAGATCCTTGGTTTTAGGTCGGGGTCGTGATCCAGCTCTGTATGTATGTGGCTTGCAGACAGGTAGGGATGAATCTTTCAGCTACCCTTGTATGCGCAGGTACAGGATGAACAAGGTTCTGAACGTTGATGCAATGGAGCAAAGAAGCAAACGATGGCGAGTGCGGAAATGGGAGGTTGAGCGAGTGAATAACAATATTAAATACTCGAAGCGATATTAATGAGTCGTCTGCTCTATCCAGTCTAGGATGATTCACGGAAGGAGCAAAGCAGCCAGCAACGAAATATCTCATGAACGTCGAAATAAAGTTGTCACCTACTTCATTTCTTTCAGCCCCTCGGGCCAAATACGATCTTATCCCCATTGAGGTTCTTTGTTGCATTTGGCGTCGGCGAATGACGTGCGATTGGGCTTGGTGTACGCCTCTGTGGCGTCGCATTTTGGTCGCCGATGTGCATCTTGACTCTCTTGGTCCGACCAGTTAACGCGATGAGGATCAGATGGCATTTGGAGGGTGAGATGTCGGGGACTTGTTTTGTGTCTGATGTGGTCGCCGACGATGAGGGTGATTCTGGTGAGACGCGAAGGACTGAGACATGAAGAAATGAGATGCAGAAGACGGGATGGCACGTGGGAAAGCCGAGGTCAGGTCAGCTAAATCACGTGTATATACGCTAGGATATTTTCAAGCCCCTATTGCTGCACATTTAGGTGCATGATCAATTGGTCCTTGTGGAGTATTAGATTTGCTCATTTTCGTTAGACTCGGTTCTGGGGTTCTTTACCGTGGATATGATGGGTAAGTTCTAAATGACTTTGGAACTGGATCACAACTGAAAACCAACAATCTTACGTTCTAGACACCCTTGTTCTCATTTAACACGAGAGGAGCAATTGCCGAGAGAAGGGATTTCAAGCCAGTTTGAAACCGGGTTTGTTTACATTGCGGTTGATAGTCATCGCTTAGGTACAGTACCTTCCTTGTCACATGCACAGAGCGCTCCGACTTCCAAAGCTCTGATGCCCGATATCGCTGCTGATCGTCGCTAACTATCACGACTCCATAGAAGAGCTCAAAATCAAAACTCTTCACTTATCATGTGAAACCAGATATAAAGTTCGTCAAGTCTGAAAAGTAAATTTACATACACGACGAATTGCCTCAAAGCCAATGACATGGAAGAGCCCGCACGTAGACTGGGTCCTGGCAGACATCGACACAAAACCAGGAAAAGACAAATCCTCGCTTCTCGAAGATCCTGTTCACGGCTTTCCTAATGCAGGCGGGACTTCGATACCCCCCTGGCTAGCAGGAGCATTTCAAGGTCCTCTCCTCAACACCGCACAACACCTGATTTGCCTCCCTTGGCTGACATTATCATCGTCGGCTACGGGTCGCAATCTAGGACAGTGCAAGCCAGATCAATATCGCGGATTCAGCAAGTATCCAATTTTTTTGGGACAGAGCAAGCTCTGAAAGTGCGTGAACGTTTTTATGTCTATCAATACTTTCCCGAGTCAGTTATTCTCATGAATTAACAATCGACACCTGCATCTAGATCCTAGAGAACGGGCAACAAACTTGGCCTGATGTAGTATCCTATGTCAAGGAGAACAATGTAGACTGCGACCTCTGGGTTGGTGACACCTTGACGTGCCTACTACCTCTTCTCCCAAGCTACAAAATCAGCTTATGACAGCTTGAAAGCACCAGGTGAAAAGACAGAAAATATCAAAGTTACCCTCGATCTAGTTGAAGCAATAACGGTACTTTGCCATTCTGTCTCACAATACTGGATCATGATGTCTAATCTTTGTACCAGGATCTCCCCCATCAAATACGCCAAAGCCTGTTATGCCTGGCCGGCATCAACACTCAATCCCTGAAAGCTAACTGCGCATATCATGCGGCAGAACCTTACGAAAGAGGTTTTCAATCTGCAGACCCAAACTCAAGTGACATCCGTAACAAAATCCACACGGGATCCCAGGCAATGGACAGTCCACACCTCAGACAGAGGCATAATCACCTGCTCCCAAGTCGTGCACGCCACAAAAGCATACAGTTCCGCCATCGAGCCATCCCTCTATGGAATCATCACCCTTCACCCACATATTTGCACGAAAGTCATCCCATCTTCAATATTCACAAGACCAGAAAAGACTTGCAGAATTCGTATGGAGTGTTATTGGATGACGGGGCAATGTATAGTGTCAATCCGTGGTGACGGGATAGCTCGGTTTGGGTCAAGCAACTCGGGGCAGAAGAATTTCAATGACTGGTTGAAGACGCATCCGGAGCGGTGGATTGACGATGGGAGGAGTGGGGAGGAGTTCGTCACGCCTTCTGTTGAAAAATTTGCAGAAGAGGGGTTTGTGAGATGTGTCAATGTGGAGAAGGGTCAAGGAGCTGTATAACATGGGACTTGGAGTGGGATAATTGCACTTGCAAGTCAAATCCTTCGTGTGATTATTTGCGCTTTTTGTGGTTCAGACACTAACAATCGCAAATACACCAGACAGTATTCCACTCATAGGAGAGTTACCCGGGCTTCCAGGACAGTGGATTTGCGCTAATCATAACGGACAGTAAGTCCCTCTTGTGACCTTTCCACTTGAAGCGAGAGGTTGCATTCTGACGTGACAATCTACAAAGTGGCATGGCGCGCATTTTCGCCGCTGCGCCTGGCTTGGTCAAATTGATGAACGGAAAATTCTGGATGTCTATGAAATAACACCAGAAAGAATTGCTCGGCTGAAGACAAGTGGTGGTCCAAAAAGATGAAGAAGGTTCGGCTCGATCACAAAACAGTTGCTCAATCGTTGGCTTTTGGGTCAATAGAGGATGTATAAATTTTGAATCCCAGCATCGATTGCTCACTTATAGACTAGTGAAGGCTAGGATGCATTGCTAACGTACATCTATAGAAGCTTTTTGAAGAAGTACTGATGCTCACATCTTTCTCGTCAATAAAAGAAAGGTCGGCAGCTGGTGAACTTAGCACAGACATAAATTGATCTCCTCCGGGAAAGGGTATCGGGTTATTGATGATCTTAACAACTTCGCTTTGGGACCGGAAATTTAGAATCGGCCGGTCCTTTGGGCTGTTGCAAATGCTGCCCCCCATTTTCTAGATTAGCGGATCAGATTTCTCAATTCGCTCACCTGCATTCAGTCCCAAGCCACAAGCGAGCGCAGCCTCATTCACATCCAGTCTGACTCAACCTCAACTTTCTCACCGTCAAAGATTCCGTCATAATCTAGGTTCACTCTTATCCCCAGCAACTTCGCTCTAACAATTTGAAACTTCTCAGATTGTGTTCGGTCTTACCATCTTCAGGCCAAGATACTCGACTGCGCCGTTGCTTCGCAGCTGGAGACTTACCTGCCTCATGCCAGCCTCAATTGAAGAGTCCGAGTGCCCGTCGACTTATATATACGTACAGCCTCAGTGCTAGTCGAGAAGTTTCTTTAGCGACATCAAGATGGTGAAAAGGAAACGAAGCACAAAGACAGCTCCAGCGGCTGAAATTCAGACCACCTCAAACAAAGAACAGGCTGAACGGCTACCTGTCCAACTCCTGACAGGGAGGAAGAGGAAACTCTCGCCCGAAACATCTGAGACCCACGACCCGAAAAGGGGCGGCTCGAAAGATGTCGCATTCTCAGTTTTCGATGAGATAGACCCGCCTTCAGAAGACCACACTATTGAACAGGCAACCGCGCCTTTCATCTACGAACCGCTACGTAGAGACGTGGATAGTATCCGCCTATTGACTTTACAACCTCGTCAAGCTGGCGACTCAATACCAATCGTACGCTGCACATTGAAATCCGTCGCGTTCGGAGAGAAGCCAGAGTACGAAGCGCTGTCCTACACATGGGGTAAAGCGACAACAGTACATACTATCTTTATCAACGACATAGAAGTACCTGTGCGAGAAAACCTATTCTGGGCTCTACGTTACCTGCGGAAGGGGAAGCCGCGCAAGCTGTGGATCGATGCGCTGTGTATTGATCAGACCAGTCACGAGGATAAGGAGTGTCAGATCCGGTTGATGGATTATATCTATACGCGCGCAGAGACTGTGTTGGTTTGGTTGGGGGAATACCCGACTTGGAACCCGCCGTGGAATCTCACATCGTGGAATGGCGACAGAGATGGCGACAGCGGGCAGAGCTGGTACGCGAGTCTGAGGCGCTGGGTGTGCAATAATCCGTACTGGAGTCGATTATGGATCATTCAGGAGATTGGGCTCGCGAGGCGGCTGGTCGTCCATGTAAGCGACCGATCACTGGAATGGGAAGCGTTCATCGAATACCTATATTTGGGAAAACAGGCCCCGGGTCACATCACTGCGTACCCGGGCTCCCTCCTGATCCAAAAGCTTCGGACAAAAAGGCTAAATCGCAACGGGATCTGGAATCGTTTAGAGACTCTTATGAAAGATTTCCAGGACGCGGAGTGTGCGGAAGTGATGGATAAGATATACGGGCTCCTCGGGTTTGCGTCGGACTGCTTGATGGAGAGTATTGAGGTGGATTATCAGAAAAGAAGATTTCAGCTGTATGTTGAGGTTGTTGATTTCTTCAATCGCAGACAACACTCTAACGATCTTGCATGGAATGCAGTGGATAGATCTATGAGGGTTGTTCGGTTTAGTCAGTTGGTGTGCAAGTGCTTGAAATCGCCTAATGTACCAGAAGCACTCCCTTACTACGCCAAACCCCTAGTTGTGGAAGCGAGAGGCGCATTTGTTGACGAGATTCGACACTTGGGTCCCACTTATACGGAAATGATGTCGTCTAGTGCCGCGAACAAGGCATTCAAGACCAGTATCCATGAATGCTATCCTCACGCGACAACAGCGGTGAGCCTCAGAGAGGCATACGAAGCGTACTACGACCGACTGCTCAAAATGACGACCGACGATACTATTAAGGTCTGCGGAATCCAGCTCCAGACGAGATATTCTAGAGTCTTTCTAACAGATGAGGTTTGGAACGCTGAAAAGCACATTTTCAATCGGGCAAAGTTCGATTTACCGGAATGCAACAAGACAGATAAGCCCAGTCTAGAGAATCCTCAGCAAGACGTGGATGAATGCCGAATGTTCTTGGGAAATCGAGAGACAATGGGACTTGCGCCTGCGGAGGCACAAGTGGGTGATGTGGTCTGTCTATTTTGGAGGACAGACGTCGCTGCTCTCTTGAGAAAAGAAGAGACTTCGAGCATATATCGAATTGTAGGAAGGTTGAACATCTCAACAGCACAAACCCAAGGTTCGAAAGTTGTTTATGAAGATTGGAAGGAACCGCAGAAAGGGTCAAAGTTGATTGTACTTCAAATGTGTATCGCGACTTTGAATGTGCTAACAAGGTAGAGCGGACTTTAATTGCCTAATCGCTTAGGGCAGACACTGGTATACTACATATTCATTTAGGTGGCGTTTATAGGATGAAGGCAGAGAGGGCTCGGGGTCATCGCTCTCATTTAAAGATACTATAGACTGCAGTTGGACTAAACCCGAAGAAGATGTTGAAGCAATTGTGATACAAAATCAATCTTTTACTTGCTGTGATCCCAATGAACGTAGGTCAACTCTCCATCCATAAATAAGAAGACAAAAGTAAGTAAGGAGAGTTCGTGTTTGCAAAGTTAGGGGCTTCCCAACCACCCGCTTAGTTTCTCTTGAACCACCTCAATTGCAAAGCAATCAATATGACCGGTAAGACACTTACGATCTCTCCCAAACCAGCATACTCAGGAGGGATTCTCGCATTGACAAACGCGCCAGCAGCTAGTAAGACAGCGATGGTATTGTAGATGAAGGACCAAGTAAAGTTGAAAATAATACGGCGGAAGGCAGCACGAGAGAGATCGATTAAAACAAGGACACCATCAAGAGCAGGCCTGACGAGCACAGCATCAGCGGCACTCTGTGCAACGTCGGTTCCGCTGTTCATGTGGAGACCGATACTGGCTTGGGCGAGGGCCACAGCGTCGTTCGTTCCGTCTCCACAGAAGAGGATCGTGTCCTTGTTTCCATCCATGAGGTTCTTGATGTACTTTTGTTTATCGCCGGGAGAGCAGCGCGACTTAACACGGGAGGGGTCGATTTGGAGTTCGCTACCGATTCGCTGGACTGCACCATCATCATCACCACTGACAATGGAGACAGCGATACCACGGATCTGAAGTTCATCAATGGTGGATTTGGCGTCTGGTCGAAGGGAGTCATGGAGTCCATAAATTGCGATAAGTTCCTGGCCAAGGACAACGCAAAAGACAGTTCGTCCTTGTGATAGAAGAGTAGAGACATATTGGTTGTCTTGTACCGCAAGCCATCTTGAGTTTCCTCCCTTGACACGAAGATGGCTCTTCTTCCAAATGCCTTCCATGCCACTGCCTGTTACTGATCTCACCTCATCCACCACGGCAGGCTCGAATCCTTGTGCCATCAAATGAGCAGCGACCGCGGCTGAAACAGGATGTTTACTGTTGATTGTTAGGCCAAGTACAAGAGCAGCAGCAGATACATTTCCCGGCTCGACCAAGTATTCTTCAGCGACGACAGACAATTCTCCCATGGTCAAAGTTCCGGTCTTGTCAAAGACAACATGAGAGACCTTTCTGGCAATCTCGATGGTTTCAGCCGATTTGAAAACAACACCGAATCTCGCACCAACTCCACCAGCAATAACAACAACCATTGGAACTGCCAGTCCGATCGCACAGGGGCAAGAAACAATCAATACCGATATAGCGTAAGTGATCGCTTGGACAACAGCGGTCCCTCCAGATTGATTTCGAACTGCCTTGCCTATTGCAACCCATATTGCAAAAGTGATTAGAGTCAGGACGACGACCACTGGCACGAAGTATGAAGCAACACGATCTGCAAGTTCTTGTATTTTTGGCTTGGAGAACTTTGCTTCGTCTACCATGGTCGCGATTTCGCTGATCGTGTTCTCCCCAGGCAAACGCCTGAGACGAACAATGAGCGTACCAGATCCATTGAGACATCCAGCTATGATATTGGATCCTGTAGATTTCTCCACGGGCACAACTTCACCAGTGATATGAGATTCATCAACTTCGCTTGCCCCAGATATGACAGTGCCGTCTGTCGCGATACGAGCATCAGGCAGAACCTTGAACACGTCACCATATTGAAGCAGACGCGCATCAATCTCAAGTCCCCCAGGGTATTCATCATCAACGAGTAAAGCTGTTCCACTTTGAAGTGACCTGATGGAGATAGACTCAACAGCTTTGTGTCTGGCAAACGCACTCACCAGCCTTCCTACCATAATCAGAGTGACAAGGAGAGTGCTCGTCTCGAAGAATTCTCCAGTGGACAGGGGTTGTCCGCGGACCTGATATCCAAAGGCAACGACCGAGAAGATGTAGGCAGTAGAAGTGCTCAACACAATCAATAGATCCATCTCGATGACTCTGGTGAAGAGCAGAGCCTTGAAGGCACTCGGGTAAAATGGACCCGCGACGACGAACTGCACGATTGTAGCCAGTGCCAGCGAGATGGACCCGTATAGAATTTCACGTGGCTTCAGTGGTGCCCAGGCCAATACCAGCACTGGAATAGTGAGAATAGTAGAGAAGGCTGTCATGAAAGCTGTCTCTCGAACATGCTTGCTGCCCGACTCCAGCTCTGCATATGGACGAGCAGGAGCAAGTGAGATGTCCCCGTCGAATCCCTTCTCCACTAGATCCCGTGCACCGACGAGTTTAGCATCGTAAGCTACACGAACAGTGTTTTTGTCGACTGCAGTCATCCCTTCAACCCCGTGTGGTAATTTCCGATTGACAAAATCCCTAGCATCCCCATGGACCAGAATATCCAGAGTTTGCCCTTTGGTGCTAAGCCTTTGACAGGCAAAGCCGGTAGTTTTGGCAAGTTCTCTAATGATGTCGTCGATAGATGCATTGGCGATAAGGTCAAACTCTGCCCGAGCCATGACCAAGCTCGTTTGGAGGTTTGTAATGCCAGCAATGGTATTCAGAGACCGGAAAAGCTTGTTCTCGCATCCCACGCAAGTCATACCTTCGATGCCGAGTGTGACATGCTCGGTACTTAGCCCGGCTTTTTCGATATCAATATCACCAGCGCCAGGAGCTCCCTGAACGACTTGTACTTCATCCGTAGCCTTGACCTTCTTACAACAGTCATCCAGAAAGGAAGCTTCAGATGTTTCGTCTCCCACAACCAGAATGGCGATGTCAGCTTTCTCATCACCATTGGACTTCATGCCACAGGAAGGCTTGTCCGTCCCGCAGATGTTTCCTTCCTTGCTACAAGAAGACTTGTTCTTCATAGCATTAGGGATGGACTTGCCGCTGCAGCATCCCTCTTTTGTAGCAGCCGGAAATGGTTTTGCATCACAGCAAGATTTGGCGCAACCTTTCTTTTGGGAGGGTATTCCAGGCTTCTGAGTGCAACAAGATTTGGTACACCCAGCTTTGACGATTGGAGTATCAATTGTCTTGTTGCAGCAAGACTTTTCACGAGAGTCTGTATTGGCAAATGAACCAGGAATTTCAGGCGACACTTGTAAATCATCTTTGCTCTTGTCGCTGCAGCACCCTCCTTTACTTGATGTCGGTGCATTTAGACTTCCGCACGTATCAGTCGCCTGTGCATTGCCGCCACAAATATCCGTGGTAGTGCTCTCGGAAGACTGAGAAGGTCCGGAACAGCAACCCGTCTTGACTAGGGCTGTTTTCTCTACCGCCAGCTTTGGTGGTTCGAGATTGTCGCAACAGCCAATCTTACTCAAAGAGGATGAGGACACCTTCTCGCAGCAGTCTTCCCTACCTTGAGCAAGCTTGGATCCTCCTCCAATATCTGTGTTCTTCCCAGATGTGTAGATCTTTGTCTTTCGTTTGTTGCAACTGCCGGGTTCCTTGGGTGAGCAGCATCCCGAAGGTGCAGTGACCCGCAGACTGCTCGAAGAGCTGCTCGTTCGAGGAGTGGCTGATCTCAAGGTACGCTTGGTTTGTGGAGAGCAACAGGTTTCAAGATTTCGTGCCAAAAGAGCTCTGCAAATGCACCCCACAGCCTCCAACGTCGCAGCGTATCGTTCTCGTGCGGCCTTGAGTCTTTCCAATCTAGCAGCTTTTTTGTTGTTGTTCGAAGCCGAATTGTTTCCGGAACAGCAGCCGCCTCCACAACTGGACGGTTCTAATTCGCGTCAGCCACCATACGACAACGGTCCAGAACTCGACGCACCTTTAGCGGGTTTTTCTTCGAGGGATTCGAAACTGTTTGCGAAGCTCTCGGCATCGCATTCTCTCTGTGCCGCAACTTCTATACAAGCAGCTATAGATTGTAAGTCAGTGCTTGCCGCATGTACAGTACGTTGGCAGAGAAGACTTGCCATCGCAGCATGCTAGCTTCTGCTCGCCGTCTTCCGCCGGGGAAGCAGGTGGACAGTACTGGCACGAAGGAAGGGTTTCATAGTCGCCCGCCATGATTACTGTAGAGAGAGCTCTGTGTAGCTGCGATGTTTTATTGAGATCTCGAAAGGATTGGTGATGTGGTTTGATGTTGGGAGGGGTTGAAACACTACCGTCTAAATTAAGGGAAGGCAGCGGGCGGTGAGTCCCCGAAGTCTCGCCAAATAAACCTAATTTGGCGACGTCCCACCTACGAGATGGATGAGGACGAGGACCTTACCTTAAAAGGGCTCGTATGCTTCATTTTCATCTAGCAAGAGCTCAAAATATGGCAATGTGGTATTACTCCGATAGATTTTACATCCCAAGCCTCCCGACTAGTACGAGTATCTGACTTCCAAGATGCCGATAGTCGCCATGGAGCAAAGTCAAAGCAACATCCGGGAATATTTGAGAAAGACACTAGACCGACCACAAACACGCGCGAAGCAACGTCGTATTTCAAACGCAGAAGGCAATGATTGTGTGCAAACAACTTGGTCGATGCGTCAAGCCATTTCGCTCACGTTTGTCGTATGTTGTATCGAGGCCGATAATGACCCCCTCTCCACGACTAAGAATCCTACCTCCTAATGTCCTGGTTGAGGAGGAGCGAGTGCCCGGCTATCGACCTGAGTTTTTCTACCCTGCAGATCCCGGAAAAGTTCTCAATAATCGATATAAGATCCTAACAAAGATCGGATGGGGTACATCTTCTACTGTGTGGCTCGCGGAGGATCTGGAGCGGTAAGAATCACTTGTTCTCAAACCAAGGGTGAAGTCTAACATTTTCAAGACTACCTTTCCAATACGTGACTCTCAAGATTACTACTTCTAATCCGAATTTCGGTGGCATGGTTCTACACGAACTTGACATCAATAAACGCCTTACAAAAGACCCTTCTCTCACTGGCTTTGCGTTTGTCAGAGCTGCGATTGACGATTTTATAGCGACCAGCCCCATCGGAGCTACTCACTTATGTCTGGTTTTCGAGGCTATGCGGGAACCTTTGAGCCAATTTCAACACCGTCTCGTTGGAGATAGTATTCCGCCTCAGCTTCTTAAAGTATATGTTGATTTCATGTTGCAAGGGTTGGAATATCTCATTTCGATTGCCAGATTATCCATACTCGTCTGTTTTTCAGATATCCTTGACATCTCCATTAACCACTACTGATCCTTTCTTTAGATCTCAAGGCAGACAATATACTCATGTCTTTCGAGGACCTGAGTGTGATCGAAGAGTATGTGAAGGCTCAAGGTAACCAACCAATGCCGCGGAAAACGGCCAGCGATCGGAATATATACCTCTCACACAATGACTTCGGTACTCTAAAGTCATACTGGATGCTACCAAAGATTGTTGATTTTGGTCTAGCACACCAAGGAGATGGAGGGGAGCCTTTGCGTCATCCGATTCAGCCACCTCTATACCATGCCCCAGAAGTCCTGCTAGGGGTACCATGGTCATATAGCGCTGACATTTGGAATTTGGATGTGCTTGTAAGTCTTTCGTGCTATACTGGGTGTATATATAATAACAGAGAGATGGCCTTGCAGCTTTCGAGCTATTGGAAAACAAAGAACTCTTCGTCAACCTCAAATCACAAAATGGCGTGTACACTGCACAAGCACATCTTGCTGAAATGATTGCACTTCTTGGGCCACCGCCGCGAAAGCTCATTGATCAAGAAAGGCATTGGCGTGACATCCCATGGAAACGGTCATTTCCTGGTCCAGATGGGGCTTGGTGCTATACCGCTCATGCATACTATGGTTGGCCATTCTTCGACTCAAAAGGCATGTCTAACGATTAAATACCCTGCCCTCTCCAAACATAAATCTGATTTATACGACAGGCTACTTCAACCGCCCTGAAATCATTCCCAAGCGTGTCAAACTCGACGGCTGCATAGCGTGCATGTCAGGAGAAGAAAAAGCGCTTTTCCTCAGCTTTGTCAGGAGAATGCTACAGTGGCTGCCGGAAGATAGAAAGACTGCAAAAGAACTTCGTGAGGATCCTTGGTTACAGTCGGGACTTTATTAGGATGAAATGAGGAAAGCGCCGGTCTCACACCATATAATAGTTTCGAGAATGAAATGGTTTTATGAAGGCATGATAGGAGCCGATTGCACCGGAAGTCACAACACTACGAGTATCAAACGTTCCCTGCATTAGTATACATTAAATCCCAATTCCAGCTCATCAATGGTGATAGAAGCGAGCTATGTTCAATACTGGACGAAGTAGCCCGGACAGGTGTAGAAATAAGGGATAAGCGGCGCTGGCATGCCAATGTTCCGCACTCGAACTGCACGGCAAAGAAGCTATTGTTAGCAGCGTAGGAAAACGCACAGCTTCAAATAGCCTGGCCCCCTTAGAGGGCGGAGGTAGAGTAAAAGGGCCGCTAGGCTAAGGCAACTAAATTTTACGCTTAATTAGGCTGAGGCAGGCAGAAGCAGGTTGCTATAGGCTGAACTTGAGCTGGGCAAAGTCATACGCTACGTACGAGTGGGCGGTTGTATTGCTAGCCTGTGTTCTAGCTGCGTCCTAGACAAAAGAGGTCAAAAGGCTGGCATATCTTCTGCAGCCTTCATCGCCGTGTTCTCCAGTCAGCAGTTCATCATCAGCATGGGCATGGTCATGGCTCAATCGATTGCCCATCTCACGTCTCCTTTATTCTCGCAGCTAAATTTGTGAACTTTCATCTTGGCTTTTGCTACGACTTCTGGTACGGAGGAGACATGATCGCCGCCAGTGACACATTTAGATCTGCGAAGATCCATAACTCATGGGCCTGGGGATTCCCTTGAGCTTAAAGATCATGCCGAGGCTGCTGTGCTTCTTGATCATGCCTGTTGTACCTGCGTTTTTAAGATCGAAGGTGTATCAGGAACACCAAGAGGAGGCTCTGAAGGTCAGAAGGTGCAGGACACCATGGCTAGTGATGATGACACCTCCAATACCGTAGTCTTTACTCATTAACACCAGCTCGTCAATACACAATCGCCTATGAGAAGCCTGGCAGACCAAAAATGACATGCCTCGATTCTCTGAGGACTCATCCGAATAGAACGAGGATGATACCGAAATTTATCTGCGCCATCTTGGGAGACCTGAATAGCAGCTTTATTTACTGTACGTTGCTATCGTCCGTCGGAGAGAGAACGCCACTAACAAATCCAAGACTCTATCTAGGGAAAATCCTCACCCACGCTGGTATCACAGATACCATTACTCAGCTTGAAATTGATATCCACCTTACCTTCTGGTGTCTCTGCACAACTATTCTCAGGACCTCAATCGCCGGTCCCGGGTGTTGCTGTACATTATTACAGTATTATTGCGTTCACCAACCGTACGTGTGCCACCTCTAAGAAAACATTGAGATCCATATGATTGAACTGCTTCATCATCCGATCAAGAAGACAATTTAGCTTTGTGGGACAATCATGAATTTCTAGAACTAAATGAAGTCTAGTCGGCAATTCGAAATCGTTAGCGAACCGATTCCTTATACCACTTGCAGCGAAGTCAATTAATACCTTATGTCTCAATGTTATGACTAAAGAACTTTCCGCACTCAATTTGCTGTTCAATTTGGGATTCTTCATTGTCCTGGGCGTCCTTTCAGGGCTCGGTACCTGTAAGCTAAGCAAGTTGCCCCTGAAACGGTCAAGTGCGGGGTAATTTCGACGCCCTAAGAACAAAGGCGGGGTACTGTTACACACTGGAGGCGCTGGAAAATAAGCAAACTGCCCCCTGGAAGCGCGTTGACGAATTTAAACGATTTACGTGGGGCATAAAAGCTGAACATGAAGGGCATTGGAGCTTCTCTAGTTTGCTCAGATTAATTCTCACCCCTGACCTGTGTTACCTGCCAATATTCTGGGCTCCGAAGCAATTTGGACCTGCAACACATGAATGTGGTACAAAATGTCGATCATCACTTCTCAATTCCCGAGTTATATTTAGTGATAGTGAACGGTACCTCTGATAATTGACAAAACAATCATTTTCCAAATTCCAAGAACTTGAGTCAAAACGCAAGATGAAACTCTCCAGCACAATTTCCATACCCGCCATGCTTGCACTTTCACCCATCTGTCTACTTTCTTACAGCTGCACAAACGGTTTCACCATGCTCTGCTGCGACATGTTGGCATACAACAATCCAGCTCAGAAAATGAAATTGAGTCCTAAAGATACGTTGGTAGGCGGTGTCTACATCTCGTACGGTTGTAGGCTACTCTTTTCACTGAACCCTTTGGACAAAAATTGTTAAAAGGGTTGCTGATGATTGGATGCCATGCAGGCAAAGTACCGTTGCCGAAAGGATTGTGTCAGAGTGGTTGGAGACCTGATTGTTGTATTCCTGTGAGCCTTTGATGAAACGAACGTTGGCAGATAGATGCTGATGGGATGTTGCAGCTGGGGAACAAAGATGGGCCGCAGATCTGCGAATCGAGCATGTAGGGGTAGGATGAAAGGGAATCGACAGCTGGGATCGTATGTCAGGATCAACTTTCGGTTGATGGCGTTGAATTTCTTTGCAGTTGCTTTGAGCAGGGGTCAACATTTCCTGGACAGCACCATCTGCTAGAATGCAGGAGGCGTAGCGTGACGAGTTGAAGTAAAAGAAGTACAGAAGCCATTCGCTTTCAAGGTTCGAATAATCATCCATCTTTCGTTCTCCATCTTCTACTGCAGCACTTTCAGATATGACAAGGCTTGTTTTGTCTTTCAAATAAGGTTGCGATGTGTGGAGTTATTTTGTGCTGCGAGCAAGAATTCAGAGCTGCAGAAATTGATTCTCAACTCCTTTCATACCTTTTCTTAGAGGACTCACAGCCATCAACTGGAAGCTACATCGAAATTCTGGCTACATCAAACATCTTTGTGCCGAATTGCGATGGTCAAAAATGAGAGGAATTATGGTGAGCATATATACCGCCTTGATCTCTGGTGAATAGTTTCCAGATTCTAAACCTCTCGAGCATCTCACTACGAACAGCGATGGGAGACGAGAAGAATCCTCCAGTAAAACCAATGGGTGGTGGAACAGCAACGAGTTGCGGTATCGATGGTGGAGAAATCGAGAATCCTGAGCGGCCTGGGAACAACAATCCCGAACCAAGCGAATACCCCACAGACCAGCCCTTGGATCCAATCGTCCAATCAGGGGGAGAAGAAGCCAATGTTGAAAGATCCGATGTTGAAGGGTCCGAGGCTGGCGATGAAGGTAGAGATTCTGACAGCGACGACCTGGCAGACTTCAACGACGACTCAGACAGCAACGACGGGTGGCCATTTGGTGATGACAAGGTGGATGGAGAGATGAATGGAGAGGTGACGGCGGACCCAGAAAATGTACAGTCTCCAGCCAGCATCATTGACCGACCACCATCTCCAATCCCTGAACTGGGGCTTCCAGATGAAGATATTGCTATCGCTCTCGACCTCCAGGCAGAATTCGATCGAAAGAGACTACAAGAACTCTTTGCCAATCTCGTCCATCGCGACAGAAGAACCTATCAGATTGAAAGTGACAGTACAGAGACGACTTTACTTAGATCGAGTACTGTGGTCGATCCTGAAGGTTCGGCGTTGAAAGCAGACGATCAAGAAGTTCAAGCTGACAACAACGAATAAAACACCGCTCAGACCAGTAGCAATACCCAAAGCCAAGATTCTAGTCTCAAAGCAAAAGGAAAAGAGGTCGAGCAGGATACCCAAACGCCAGAGAATCAAGCTACCGAACCGAGCCCCAAAAAGGTTGCACCGTGGCTAGCCAATGACGATTCAGCTCACAAGCCTACCCAAAGCAAGAAGAAATGGAACAAGAAGCCTCAGAAGCAGAGAAGGAAGGAGAGGAAGAAGCAGCTGGCCGAGGAAGAAAAGAGCAAGTCCAAGAGTGAAACGTCGCAGCCCCCTGCCGCAACTGAGGAGAGTAAAGTTGCCAAAGATGTGCGAGATGCCCAAGGGAAATCGAAGGCCGAATTGAATGATCAGGAAAGGGTGAAGCAAGTTTGCGACGAAGTTCAAACCAGTGGTGGGCTGTCAGCTCCTACTACCACCTCAGAAGCTTTGGAGCAAAATTCGGCTGGGCAGGCTTCAGTTGATGGGTTGGGCCCCGAGCAAGATGTAGCGGAGCTGAGACATCAGCAGGCATCTGGAGAGGAAAGCTAAAGAAGTGGGGTTGAGGGGAATGGTGAAAAAATAACGTCTCAGAATGATCAACATGTTGCTGGCGAGGATACAACTATTGGAGGAGGGAGCGTACATTTAGATAGAGGCTTGGTGGTCAAGAAGGGGAGGAAGACCAAGTTGTGAAAGTAGCAAAGATTTCTAGTACGATAGCGGCGGTGGAGAACAAGTAGAAAGATGGTGCGACTTGAATTGCCTCGACTAGGGGTAAATTAAAGATAGAGTTGATTGCTGAGAGACTAATGAAGGATAGGACTAATTTTGATTGTCATTTTTATTTCTCTTCCTAGTTAGTAAGTTAAAATCGTTAATAATAAATTCAAAGTTAAAACAAATCTTAATAAGCTAAATTAAGCTTATATTAATGCCTTCGACTCGAGTAAAAGAACAAGACTCAGCGACGTAATTATTTTTAAGAATTAATAATTATAACTTATAGCTAGACTGTTAGCCTTAATAGTTAAATAAGTAGCGAAGCTTACACCTGAAATCCTGGCGATCCCGCTTAAGCTCGTTATTAAAAGCTTAGTAAAAGCTAAATATCTTAACTTCGGCGTTATATATTCTGCCGTTCTCTTCCTTAAAGTCATATACCTTTATATCTGAAGACTTAGTTTAGCAATCATCCTCGATATTGCCGAGATCCGAGAATAAACAGAGGAAATTAGTCTCAAGCGTTTTATTGAGACCTACGCTACTTGAAGCGGCTTCTTCATTTAGTGATTCAATGTCAGGAGGATCATAGCAGGATCCCTTGTTGGGAAGTCAATTCAGAACTGAAATACGTCAACTGGGTAGAGGTATGCATTCAGAGGGAATCTGGGATCTTTGTCATTGATGGTAGTCGAGCCTGCATCAGCAGTTTCTACATCGCCTTCGCTTGGTGGTGTATATTCGGAGTCCAGTCGTACCACATCTTTGAACCAGTTGGCACGGTGCTCTGTCATAAGTTAAAGAGACCTCCTATCACGATAGTTGTAGATTGATCTGACCAGTTTTTGGATCTCGTGGACCTTTGAAGAGATCTCCCCAGAGCTCAATTCATTAGAAACCCTGCGTAGAATCGACGTCTTCAATGCGGCAACCTCTTTACCAGAGCGGAACTTGTCTGAAGAGATATTCACGGACTGTCGACACTTATCCTTCAACTATATTCGTAAGTCATTGAACTTGACCTCTCGTTCTTTGCATAATGCGATATATTCTGCTTCCTTCTGGACGGTTTCGAAAATGAATTTTGGAGTCTTTTTGGGGGCATCTTCGCGCATCGCAAATCTTACACTCCGCAATGTATCAATTTGGTTAGATCGTATATTGCCGTCTGTCGCTAAGCCTTGCAAATCGACTCTCATGTGATTAGACAAATACTTCTGGAACACATCGCGTGTCCCATGCCCGAGCTGTTTGACCAACTCGGCTTCGCTGGCGATCACCGATCGGAAAGTAAGCCACAAATTCTAGAAGTCAACCTTGTGATAAGAACCTACTATGTAGAATGTTTGCAGATCCTCTTCGCATATCGTAGGGGGTTAGATGGTCTATCAATCCCGCAGCTAAGCTTGGCCGCTTTAACGCAGCTGTCATAGAACCACATGTCCATGCCAGAGTATCTGAGATTTTGTTGCTGCTACTGCTCTCAACCATGCGAAGGAACGGGATATCATTCAGAGATTCCTTGAACGGAACTTCTAGACTGTCTCGTCCCGGCGGTAGTCGAAAGGTATATACCTTTTCTGAAGACTGAAAGTATTTCCAAGCGTCGTCTACATTTGCTAACGCAAGGAAGTCTAGAATCGGGCAAAGCTCAGGATTTTTTCTATTCTATCTTATCGTGATTTCCGTGCTGATAGTCGTTAGTACACCTTTAAATAACAGGCCGTAGTTGTCTCACTATTCCTTGGGTTTCTTTCTATTTCCTTTCATAGGGTTAAACCTCGCAGTAATAGTGATTTCTGGGCGACCACCGCCTTTAGGGTCACGGAGACTCATATCCTAAATACTTTCAGTACTGGTAACATCCCAATCCCCACGTCTTGAAGCGTCGCCAGGCGTTTCGGTCTGGCCTTGTTGAACAGACCTGTGGCTGCTTCCACTGTCTCGACATACTCCAATTACTTAGTATTCAGCATTATTGTGTATTAAACTACCAGACTTACAACCTTTACTCACTTTATAACTTTAGTGGTATCTGTTAATCAGATCTGGTATTGTTTGCTCTCCCAAGAACCCAGACAAAGTGTGCCAAATACTCTGTTTGGGGCGCTTCGAGTGCATCTCGCCGGTAGCATGTAGCATACCACATGAAGAACACCTTCATTCGTTCCTCGGTAAGCGCTTCGCCATCTCGGAATGGGGTGTGGTCTCGTAGCGTGTCTTTAAAACTTTAATAGAGTCAGCTAGTGGTTTAAATATAGAGATATAGAACTGACATTTCCCATTTGCGCCAGATGTTGTCTCGAGCAGACGTAGTCGGCAGCGCAGGAAGTTTGATCCTACAGCAATTGTCGGACCCGACACTACATCCTCAAGATGAGCAAGAAAGTCGAATCTTTGTGCTTTAGGCATTCTGAGGGTGTTTTGTTGATATCTTTTGTAAGGCTTTTCGCTGGGTTGACAGTTGACTCAAAGTGCAAGGAGAATCGGCTCCTGGAGAGGGAGAAGAAGCAGAGAAGCTGGCTGTGGGCAAGGCATGATTTCAGGGGACCAATGGTATCTGAAATAAGTATGGTCTACGCCATGGCAAGGAGCATGTCTAGGATGTTGTTTGAACGATGAGAGGGGTGCTTCTATAAGCGAATTTAAGCGAAGGCAGTTGGGTGGTCCGCCAGTGTACGGGAAACGGTAACTCAGAATGTGCAACTTGTCATAGCCCGCAGCCCCGCAATAGTTCTTCCCCCAAAGAATTCGCGCGCGCTTGGCTACTGGACTTGCAATGACGGGTTTACGTTCCTAGACTTACGACCCTCTGTTAATTATTTGAATTTCGTGCAACCGAGCTCAGATTTCATACTTCGGAAAAGTTAGATAGTGCTTCCTCCTGAATATACAATAGCTGTCGTTCGATTCCCCCACAACCTTTCGACGTTCTCCGTCTTTGTTTATATACGGAAGAATGCAAAAATGTTACCTGGCACGTCCACCTCGTGCAACTTTCGTCTTCCGTGTTCCGTCTTTACTTTGGCTGTGGGCCATCAACTCACCATCTTCACGCTCTTTCCGTCTTCCCGTCTTCATTGACCTGGTAGATTCTAGCACCCATCATTGTCGCGCGCCCCGCAGTCGTCGAAGAAGTTGCCTTGAGTTCGATGAAGTTATCTTGAGCTCAAATAGCGTGAGGCCGCTCATTGGACGTTGTCCCCCCTGGCCGGATAGTTCAGTGGTAGAATACATGCTTTGGGATTCAAATCAAATTCTGTATGTGGTCTTGGGTTCAATCCCCAATTCGGCCCTCTATCCATTATCATTTTTTTTTCTCCTTTCCTTCATTTTTGCCCCTTGAACTGCGAAATTATTAGTGGGTATCGATCTCGGCAAACAGTTTTTGCTTCTCGTTTCTTAGCGAGACTACTTTAGGGCTAGTGATGAGATCAGAATTTTCAAGTATCATTTTTTGGTGCTTAAGGGATGTCCATTTCATCATGGGCATGTCGTAATTCAACTCTGTCCCAGGGTGTCTCAACGGCAATCTGCGTTTAGCCGAATTTTACGACAACTGAGTCATTAAGTGCCAAATGAGTAACCCCACATGATGCCACCTTTAAATATTCTATCATAGTTATAATTTCTTGGCGGTGTCCCTTTTTAACTTGTATTGTTTTCTTTTAAGCGTTCAAATCTAAGATTCGGCGTTGAATTTGAGATGTGGATTTCAATTGCCATCTCCAAGCTATGCCACTCATTTAAGCGAAGGAAAACAAAACAAAGCGAGGCGAGATCTACCTATAGAGATATTTCATGAGTTACACTGCATATAGTAATCCACAATCAAAAGAGTAGATTTCTAATGTTGCCGAACTTCTGATTTTACAATTCCCAACAAGCCAGTGGCTAGTCTGGCTCTAACATGCCAGAAACTGAAACGATCTGCGCCACCATTCTTGGATCTTCCATGAACTGGTTCGTCAATTCCTTGTAAATACCCGGGGCTTGTATTGGCTTCAACCTCAATTGTCTCAATCATCAATCGCAAGCACAACTCTCTCCCCATCATTAATTTGGTTGTGAGAAAATCAGTCTCACTACCAGCAACAAATACAGAAACTTACCATGCCTAGGATTCCACTCAGCATCCAACGCTCCCTCTCATCCGGCTCATGTGGTGCAAGCGCCAACTCCGCAGAACACAAAACTGCCTGCCGGATATAATCTACACAATGTATGAAATGGAAATGCCAGTCCCCTAGGAGGATGTTATCCGGAATTTGCTGTGTAGTATTCAGGACGATGCCAGAGAAGATGCGCGTCATCATGTAGACGCAATGGAGTTGGTGTATCATGGATCTGGCGAAGCAGGTATTTGTTGGGCCTGAGATGGCGCGGCCGGTTCTGGGGGGCATGAATGTGTTCCAATGGGTGATAGTTAAGGGGTCGAAGAATTTTGTGGTGTTGAAGGGAGCGAAGAGGGGGTCGGAACTGAATTTTGCAGCAATAGTTAGGACTGAGATGAATTGTTAGTGTTCCATTGGATTAGTTTTGGTGAATGTTGTAGATGTTGGACCAGCTCCTGTGTAATCTCCTCCAACCTACCAAGATGCAAAAGTTGACTTCTGTTCGCTCTATTCTTGCCGTAGGAAAATTAGGAGAGCGATGATTACGAGCAGTAATGAGGTATCTAGTATCTATAGATATAACGTGAGATTCCACATGCAAGTCTCCCACTTCAACTTCCTGCGGTGCTGTGAGGGCATTTCATGTCCAATTAAGGATTCATCGACTTCAGTGGCCGAGAAAGAGTCATCGTGATCGTGCTTCTTCGTCGTGTAGACATTCTTGTAAATTTGATGCGATTCCATGGTAAAAATCTAAGGAAATGACCCAAATCAAGGCTGTGTTTAGTCTTTCGAATCTTGAAGTCAAAAAAGTGCTAGGGAAGAGGAACAGGGAAGAAGATAAACCGCAACGCCGCAACCTGGTATAATATGTTTTCTAGGCTAGTCTTGCCGACTTTCTGACCACATAGACTTTATCGTATATTATTCGACGTCGTCATGTCATCGATAGTTTCGGGTCAGGCGTTCAGGCTTGAGATATGATGTTTCCAAACATGTAGCGTCGCACGATTGTGGATAAGTGATATGCGATACGGGATGTTGTTCCCCACATGTTTGGAAAACGTGTGCAAACGGCAAAATAGGCTTGCAAACCTTCATAGTAGAGGAAAAACTAGTAATCATAGAGTATTCTGATAGGGCCATGAGAAAGATAATTGAAATAGGCATATGTCGTGTTATATACTGCAACTGCGATCAGCAAAGTCTGGGCGAAGAACTTTGCGAACGTCAGACCCGGCATTCTGTAACGGTTCAAAACAGATAGATCATAGCAGGAGTCCCAGTTGATCATGAGAGTATGTCGAGGAAGACATTCTCCTCTCGGCGACAGTCTTACAGCATCTAAAAGTTGCTTTACTCAGCCCTAGCGACTTTCCACAAATACGAGTTCACTACGGACTTAGACTGATGCACGAGTTCGAGCTGCTATCTTCCTCAAAGATTCCACCAAAGATAACCCCTTCATTGATACCAGAAGGTTGCTTTCCACTCTTCGTGATGTCCGAGCCAGGATTAACTGGCTTCTTCAAGATGCCGAAATGGTATTGTCCTTGCCCCGCGATATTATTCGTGACGGCCTTACTGACTGAAGCCAGAGAAGTACTGCCTGTCGAATAGTACACCTGAGTGGTTCTATCGCAATTGAATTTAGCACCTACTTGAACTAGACTTGTTGCAAATTGCGAAACTAAAGATAGCTAACTCACCCTTTCGCGAAATCCAACACGATCCCAAAATTATGCCACATGCCCGGCGTGAACCTCGTCGAGAAAATCGTACTAATCGGCTTTGTATTGACATTCCCCTGCAAGAAGAGCGTATCTGGATTCGCGCCCGACGGGTTCCCGCCGATGATGGTGCCATATTTGAGGACGATTTGGTTGGTGCTGTAGTCGCTGGATTCAAGAAAGAAGAGCTGGTATTCGTGTGCGGTGTCGAGGGGGCGGGCGGTGTCTTTCATGATGGAGAAGTGCATTGTTTTGGTGCCGGTTGTGGAGGCGTCGGTGCCGCTGTTGGAAAGGGGAAGAAGTTCAGCGCGGCGGAAACCGGTTTGCGAGTTGAAAATCGATTTATCGCTAGAAGGGAGGATTTAGTTGGGGATATTGACGGGCGAGCTATGGGGATGTACTTTATTGTCACTTCGATTGCTTTTTTCCCAGTGGAGTCGAACTTTTTTGTCAGCTGTGGGATGTACGGCATGGATTTGGACCTTACGAGTGATGAGTTGACGGAAGGGAGTTGCAGCACACCGCTCCATTTCAGGTCTATAAATATAAGAATGAGATAGAATAGCTACTGTAGAAGTACTTACTGGCACCCAGTACATACTGAGCATTGAATGGACTTGAACTGCTATCGAATGTTGCCAGTGTTGCGTCTTTGGGAACTCGTCCATCAAATTGAAGTGGGCATTTTTGTGCAGCAACACTTGCCACCAACACGAGTATCGAAATGGGATACATCATTCTTGAACATGGAGAAGAAAGAACAGAATTAACGGGCAGGAATACGCAAAGTAAAAAGTTGGATTGAAAGAAAGGTTCTCAGGACAGCTTGCAAGATCTGCATGTGGGGACCCAAGCCAGGTATCTTTCAGCCTGTCGGTAATCTGAGTGAGCCTGATTGCGAGCCATATGGAGCCAAGATACAATTGGAATGGATCTAAATCCTTTCTTGCTTGGATGAAGCTAGAACGGTCCAAGTAGATTGATCGAGGCACGTGACCCATTTCCATCTACACTCCCTTTCTTGGTCTTCGGAATATAACATGCTCATCTAGGCATATGATGTCGTTTGTGTCAATCGAAATCGCGTGGGCGCTCCTTCGGCAGGTGAACGTAACAAATTTACGCAAAGAAAGTCTCTGTCATGAAATAAGCAGTGAAAGATCGACATGATGTTGACAATATCTCCTTCAATATGGATATAAGAAAGCCACACCTTCCAATTGGACTCTTTACATGTCGTGCATCTCGTGAGTCGCATCCTTTAAAGTGATACTGAAACCCCGCGATAAGTATTCAGGCTGCTGGTACTATTAATCTGGATAAAAGGTAGCATCATATGGGAATGAGATCCTGCATTTACACACAAGACGTGAAGACAAGCTTTTCGGATATACAACACCATACCTTAATGACAGCCGTGTGTTATTCGGGTACTAATTCCACCGTTTTGAATGTCTGTGTGTGCGCTGAATGGTTCACGTGACGTTGAGATTCTGGGATTTCTCGACTAGATGGAGACGGCCTTCAAAAGTTGAGGCATCTAGACGCATGGCTAGAATCACCAATTGACATACTCGAGAGTTCATATGAGACAGAATTATTGTCATCAAAAGAAGTATTTTACAATTCCGAGCAAAGCTTGCTCAGAGCCTCCGAGGGAGGCGGCGTCGTAAGCGAACTGGAAAAGGGGGCTAGCAGTGAACGTGAGGAAAACCTTCTCATATTCCCTCAATGTCAACAAAAGACATCGTGTTTCCTCAAATACGTTCCTTTGCCTTGAATGATTTGTACGCTTTGATTTTACTTACCTTCAAGCAAGTTCAAACCCATCCCCATCCAGACCATAGGTAGATGTATTCCACGTGATAGCCCCTGCTAGCAGGGATCTGGATAAGGTGCGCGGATTGTGCGGTGCGAGAATTGTGCGTTGCGATGATTATGCGGTGAATCGCCACAACCATCATCGAATTCATCAATATCAGCCAGAATTATCAATCAAATGAATTTTCAGCGTACATCCGAGTTGTATGTGTGTGTCATAGGTGGAGATATAAGTCACAGACGTATTCACTTTTCTTCTCGCAGCTTCTCCCAATTCCAGTCCTGCTTTCCTTTCTACCTATACATCTCCAACTTCTCCCATCTCCATCTCGCCTTCCTTATCTACCCCAAGCCTCCAAGGCAAGATAAAAGCGAGTGCGACTATCATTTGCGATGGCTTCGCTATCACCAGCAACCGCAGAGAAGATGTCTCATTCGACAGTCACACCAATTACAAACATGGTTACGACTTCATTTATTCTGTCCAATCTCCATTGTCCATCCTGCGTGTCCCACATCCAAAATACACTATACGCCCTCGATCCTCCGCCAGCCACCGTATCACCATCTCTTGTCTCGTCTGTAGTCACCGTTGAACACAACTCGGTTTTACCAGTTGCAAACATTCAAGATGCATTGGAAAGCGCAGGCTTCGAAATCTATGTAGTTTCACCAGACACTAGCCGTCCTTCATCCCGAACTTCAGCCGTAGGCTTTGACGGTGCAGACGGTTACCTCGATCAAGTTATCGATAGACTCACGTCAGACCAATATTCTCAGCGTGGGAGGAGTAGGAGACCATCCTCTCAGCACATTCAGCATTGCGAAGCGTGTAGACGAGACGTGGCTGGACAAGCTCACGATTTAAGAGCATCCTCATCTGCAGATCATGGAGCTACAAACAAGATGCACCCTTCCAAGGACCTCAAGCTGGTTACTATTGATTCGGTCGAGACGCAGGCCAGTTCAGGCATATGGCGAGCTTCTCTTGCTGTGGGTGGAATGACATGTGCTGCCTGCGTTGGGGCCATCACCGAGGAATTAGAGAAGAAAGAGTGGATTAGGAAGGTTATTGTTAACCTGATTTCGAACAGCGCGACTGTTGATTTTGTTGGAGAGGGCCACAAGAACGACATCGTCGAAGCCATTGAGGATATTGGATACGATGCAGCTATTGATAGCATTGTCGATACCAGCGTCGTTGAATCGAGAATACGAAGTGCGCAGCGCACTGTTGAGATCAAGTTAGATGGAATGTTCTGCGTCCACTGTCCCCCGCGTGTTCATGCGGCTCTCTCACATGCTTTTGGTAGCAAGGTCAAAATCGATAGACGAGTATCACTTCAGAACCCAGTTCTCGACATCACGTACACTCCTCGTGTACCCAGCTTCACTATCAGAGATATCATCGCTGTTATCGCGGCAGTGGACGAGGCTATCACTCCATCGATCTACCATCCGCCGACTCTTGAGGAGCAATCTCGACAGCTTCATGCACGAGAGCAACTGCGAATCCTCATCAGAGTGACACTCACATTCATCATCGCTATCCCAACCCTGATCATAGGCATTATTTACATGAGTTTGGTACCTGGAGATAATCCAGGGAAGATGTTCTTGATGCATTCGTTGTACGCCGGAGTCAGCCGAGCACAATGGTCACTGTTTATCATGGCTACCCCAGTCTACTTCCTGTGCGCTGATGTATTCCACATCCGGGCTTTGAAGGAACTTCGCTCCATGTGGCGGCGTGGAAGCTCGACGCCTATGCTACAACGATTCTATCGTTTTGGAAGTATGAACATGCTCATGTCACTTGGTACTTCGATTGCATACATCTCGTCCGTTGCTCAGCTCATCGCAGCTGGCGTCAACAAATCAAATCATGTGGAAGACAACGGTTTTTACTTCGACTCGGTCGTATTCCTCACCCTCTTCCTTCTGGTCGGTCGTCTCATAGAATCTTACAGCAAATCTAGGACCGGCGATGCGGTAACAATGCTAGGAAAGTTGAGGCCAGCCGAAGCGTTGCTTGTTGAAGACCCAGATGTTTCCAGACGCTCAAGTGGAGACACCCTCATTGACGGCATCCCAACCGGCGAACAAGTTTCCAATAGCCCACAACTTGGAATCTTAAAGCGTTTGAATGTGGACCTCCTTGAATATGGTGACATAGTCAAGATTCTTCATGGAGGATCCCCACCTTGTGATGGGACGATTATCCAGGGGGAGTCCAAGTTTGATGAGTCCAGTTTGACGGGAGAATCAAAGCTCGTCAAAAAAGTCGTCGGAGACGAAGTCTTTTCTGGTACAGTCAACAAAGAATCGCCTGTTTCGGTCGAGATCACCGGCGTTGCAGGATCATCCATGTTGGACCAAATTGTCAAGGCAGTTCGAGAAGGTCAAACTCGTCGAGCTCCAATGGAACGTATCGCTGACACCTTGACCGGATACTTTGTGCCATTTGTTACTCTGATCGCTATTACGACTTGGCTGGTTTGGCTGGGACTTGGTCTCTCGGGAACCCTTCCGAACGACTACCTAGGTCACGACCAAGGTGGATGGGTTGCGTGGTCGCTGCAATTCGCTATTGCGGTGTTTGTTGTTGCTTGTCCTTGCGGTCTGGCTTTAGCCGCTCCCACGGCACTGTTCGTCGGAGGCGGGCTTGCAGCAAAATATGGGATCCTCGTCAAGGGAGGAGGGGAAGCATTTGAGAAAGCCAGTAAGCTCGACTGCATCGTCTTCGACAAGACAGGTACCTTGACTGTGGGCAGAGAGCCAGTCGTTACCGATTTTAATATAATTCCGGTTGACTTCGGCAAAGGTCAACAAGTTCCTCAATCTAAGATCCTTCGTGGGGTCAAGGCACTCGAGCAAATTGTGGACGATAGCCAAGAGGATTCTCAAGCTACGATCTTTGGTCTGGTCAAAACACTTGAAGAAAATAGCAGTCACACAGTCGCGAAAGCACTTGTATCATTTTGCAAGACTATGAAGGTCTCAGATGTTCATGTTGACCATGTCGAAGAAACTGCTGGAAGGGGAATTAATGGGAAATGCAGCCTCCACGGCTCAGTCGCAGGAGCTGAGGTCCAGATGATCATTGGTAACGAATCGTTCATGACTGAGAACGACATTGTACTACTCGGTGCCACACAGTCTACACTGGAGAAGTGGAAGTTGGAGGGTAAATCTGTGGCCTTAGCAGCAGTCAAGGTTCACAATGACAAAATATTGGAGGTACCCGGCGTTTGGCGACTTGCAGCTATGTTTGCAATTTCCGATCCTGTCCGACCAGAAGCTCCAGGAATCATCAAGGCCTTATACAAAGAAGGAAAAGATGTTTGGATGCTTTCAGGCGATAATCAAATGACAGCTAATGCCATCGGAACTAAAGTTGGTATTCCTCTATCCAACATCATCGCTGGTGTTCTTCCTAGCGAAAAGGCCGATAAGATCCGAT
This sequence comes from Rhexocercosporidium sp. MPI-PUGE-AT-0058, assembly GCA_020746875.1. Classification (NCBI taxonomy): domain Eukaryota; kingdom Fungi; phylum Ascomycota; class Leotiomycetes; order Helotiales; genus Rhexocercosporidium; species Rhexocercosporidium sp. MPI-PUGE-AT-0058. The sequence continues at coordinate 313,206 of JAGTJL010000008.1, forward strand.
ATCTCCAGCGAGCTCTTAAGACTCACACCGTTTCTGGAAATGACCATTTCGAGAAACGTGCTCTCGTCGCTATGGTTGGAGATGGCATCAATGACTCTCCAGCACTTACGACCGCAGATGTTGGTATCGCAATCGGTTCCGGCTCAGATATCGCTATCTCCTCAGCCGAGTTCGTTCTCGTCTCTAGCAATCTCAACTCTCTCATCAACCTTTTGGACTTGAGCGGATTTGTCTTTCGCCGGATCAAATTTAACTTTGGTTGGGCACTGATCTATAATTTAGTTGCGTTGCCTGTTGCCGCTGGGGTATTCTATCCAATTTCGAGTGGAGGGAAGCATGTCAGACTGGATCCTGTTTGGGCAAGCTTGGCGATGGCTTTGAGCAGTATCAGTGTGGTTTGCAGTAGTTTGGCTTTGAGAAGTAGGCTTCCTGGAATTGGATTCAAGCGTAGGAAAGCTGTTGGCGAGGAGGACTGAGCGGCCGGATGTTGTTTAATTGGACGAACTTGGGCTTTTCGGGGGAAACGGAGTACATATACCCAATTGCAGTGCTTTTTCTTTTAACTTTCTGGTACACTCATAAAATTCAGTAAAGACCCACGTTAAAAGTACATGTTCATCGCTATTCCTATCAACACTGCGACTGCCATCCTCATCCCCACCATGCTTCCAATTCGCCTGCGATCCCCGTCACTAACCATCTCAGCCTTTGCAACCATACTATCGAAAGTCTTCTGCAACGCCTCTTCTTGTGCCTGTATCAAATTTTGCGTTGAAGCATCAACGTCGCTATACCATGGTGCTTGGACTATCTTGTCCCAGTTGTACCCCGACATGGAGAGAGAGGAGCGTGCTGAAGTCGGTGCTGCTTCTGTGATTTTCGTAGAATGTGTCAATCTCGAGCTTTCCTTTATTAAAGAAGATGGAAAAGGGGTAGCTGGTCTGCCAGGGGAGAGGTAGAGTGAGAGGAATGGAGGTACCGTAAATAGCAGCCGTTATCTTCAGATACTCAGACCCTTTCGTCCATGTTGACTGCACGGATGTGAGGGCTAACCAGACGGAAGCAGCGTCTTTTTCGTTTGTGTTTGTGTTTGGGAAACGGAATGTTGCTTCCACTGGGGGGTAGAAGTGCGTTGTTGGCAGTGTACTTCAGATATACGTCAGCGTGGTTCGGAGTGGGAGCTCCCCGATAAATGATCGATGGGAAGAAAGAGGGCATGCACAATGATGTTGCGTTACTTGCGCGCGTTGATGAAGGCTTTGGAGCTGGTGTGGGTGATGTCGAGATGCTGTAGCCGGTATGTGCTGCAGGTATGAAAGGTGTCGGCTGTTGAGCAGATGTTATGTGTCCCAAAGCTAGGATTGTGGGCAGGAGGAGGATGGTCGGCGTGAACATCTTGTCTCTTCTCTCTTCTCGAGAACAATTGTAGGTATAAGCATAATCAATCTAAGAATTTGGGGGTCATAAACAATAGGAAATTATGTAGGAATAGACAAGGGGAGAAATCCCAAAAATATAAAGAGGCGAAGTTGCTCCACGATCAATCGCAAGACGCCCGTTCCGTCCGATGGTACATGGCTAATATGCAGGTTCCCGTGCTTGTTTAATTGGAGACCGGCTGGGAGAAGGAGAAATCGCTGTTCCTGCATGGCGCCGTGTGGTAATTGAGGAGTGGTACAATACTATTGCTTGTGCTTGTCCCTTGTGCTCTGTAGGATGAGAGGACCAGAGATGGGAAAATGCGAGGAGCCGAGTCCCCAGGATTTTGGAAGGGGGGGGGGCTCAAAAAAACATGAAGCATCTTTGATATATGTTTCTTCAAGGAAGAGCTACCCAAAGTATGTACTGTACATGTGCGGATTAAAAATGTTAGCTAACTCGATTTGAGGATTTTGGGATATCTGTCAGCTTTGCAGCTTAATAAGTCCCTTGGCGCCATTTTCGAGGGCATGTAGCGAGAAATTGGATAGGGTCGACAGCATCTCCACGATTATGTATGTATCCCAGCGAGAACACCTGCGGTTTTTGGGGGAGCACAAACTCATGAATAACCTCTGGTGTAGAGTATTTTGGGGCCTGACAGGCTATTAAGAGCCTAGTGGATGCCTGTGCTTATTGAAAGTGTCGAGAAATGGCAAACTCGGAGTAGAGTTCGTTGCGCTTCAATACAGTGTTCTGAGGCGATAAATTCCCGTGACTGATACCTCGTGCGTGGATGTACGCAAGTGAACTAGCAAGACAGTCGAACCACTTCCCAATAGTTTCTTGCTGACTGGACCATGGCTTTGAACTGTGGTTGCCAAGAAAATCCTTAAAATTGCTATCAGCGACTGGCAATGTGACAATTCCGTATCGTCGAATGCTCACCCCAAGCTCTTCGCATGTCAAGACGATTGAGATTATGTGTTTATGAGACAGTCTTTGCAACCTTGAGAGACTCAATCTCCACTGAAGCGATGATCATGTTGCGAATGAGTAGAACACTGAGTGTCTCTCACACATAGACTCTCCCTAGCACAGTATTTAATCCTAAAACTCGACCTTTTCGACTTCGCTGAATGCGCCATTGGCTAAAAGCTCAATGCGCTTGAATGGAACATGTCCTTCAGAAAAGACCTGACGGGGTGGGAGGGATCTATGAGATGACGCGCCCTGGAGAATGAACTTGATTTAACCTTTCTCAGTGTATCTGGGGCATTTCTTCGGGATAAATGATACGCTCATTGCGTCCGTATTCGTCCGACTGTAAGTAATATATATCACGTCCGCAGAATTGTTGTCGCTGATGTTTTCGTCCGTAATTCCGCTGGCGACTCCTTGCCCACCCGATGGGGTCGCGAGGGCAGAGCGATAGCCACTGGCACTACCTGAAGCTTCAGAGAAACCCTGACGCGCGGAGTAGCTAGCTTCAATCGTTGGGGATTGCTTCGTCGGATGTCGCTTGCTTCTCTAGCGCTTGAGAGTGAATTCAGTGATTTTGTCGTTACAAGGCTAGCGTCTTTAACTAGAAGGCGATCACACAACTGAAAAGAAAAGAAAAATTGAAAGAATTATAATTCGAAGGCGAGAAAGGCGTGAGGGAACTATCAAGTGTGGTTGCACAATGGCTCTCGAGCCTGGGCCAAATATTGGCAATGAATCGATACGGCGGTAGCATGGAACACCACCAAAGAGCATTGATATCCAGAACTACCCTATTTTAAGCTTCCCTAATTATCAATTATCTCAGACAGCGGTGGGGTTTTGGAATTGCGAAGTAGATTAGTTAGAAACCGGTGTTTACAAAACATCGCCTCGCTACCCCTGAGGCTAATTACTCTATCGAATGGCGGGGTAGATCTTACTGCAGGGACCCCTCGCTTGACGTCACGACTCTCCCCACTGCAAAAATTTTTGCAAAGAAAAACGCAAGAAGGGCTAAAGGAGCTTTATTTCCAGGCAGAGATGTCGGGACCAAAATGAAATGCAAAGGCAGAAAGAAATTCAAAAAGTTGAATCACTTTAGGTCGTGCCCGGGCTCGAACCGGGGATTCGGGAAAGGATATAATAGCCATGATTCTGATATGAAGTCAAAATCCCACGTGCTAACCACTACACTACACAACCAGACATGTGCGTGATTTGAAGGCGAATCGCTATCTGACTACATACTGCAGGTACTTCAATCCCCGTTTCAACCTCGGGATTAGGTGGCAAAACCTTTGCCACTAGCAAGCAGATGTTTTCTTGAAGGGATCCTGAGGCAGAGCTGTGTAAAAAGCTGCATTATAGCGGCCACTTTTAGCCTTTAAAACTTTGAATTATTTGCCTTACCTGCGAAGTGCATACTTGACCTACAAGAGCCTCAGATTCTAGGGCATGAAAACACAGCTAGGATCCACGTGAAAAGTGGAACGCAGGAGTGAGGATTTAGCGTCGGATACGGAGTTCGTTCGTAATTTCTTCACCCCGAGGAGCACCAACAAGTCTCAAACACCCTCTGCCGTCCTTCTTTCCACTTGAAAATGATTCATTCGTTCTTGAATGCGTTCATTGATCATCTGGCACCGGGGTTTCTTTATGAAAGCGTTAAACCGAGCGTGGGCACTGCCCTGTCCTGTTCATTCTTGGATCGGAGTGTTCAACAGACGAGACAAGAGGGATATAATATCAAGTCACAAATCAATCGCGCCCATGCATTTCCATTAGCATTGCAACGTAAGCAACTAGCAGGGAGCATCAGGCAGCAAGAATATCTGATAATATAATTAGAAAGTTAGATATATCTTGTCATCTTATCTGATCATCTGGTAGGGACCCTCCTCATCTTTCAGCCAACCAAAGAGTTCCATATGGCTAGCTGGAGGTTAATCCCGCCGTCTTATTCGACACTGGAGCCAAACAGGGACACTCTCAGTCTGCCGTCCCATTCCCGTTTCACTAGTGTCCATAGGTTAGTGCTCGGTAGAAATATACATAAATAATACATCCTCCCTTCTCTAGCTCAGATTGTCTTTCCCAGTCTCTTATCTTCTTCCCTTTCTAGGCTTACATTTCATTATATCACGGGGAAATTCAAACTCAGGCAAGTGGTCATGACTTTAGAGACTCACGATGCCATCTCAGAGGCAAATGCCAATGAACTGGAGATGCCATCAATCACATTGACTGATGCAAGTCTTCAAAAGCCGGCCACCAAGCAGGATGACCCATTTCTCGTCACGTTTGCCCAGCCATACGATACCGAAAATCCTCTTGATTGGTCTACGGGTCGAAAGTGGGCAGTAACAGATGTTCTCTCGGCAACTGGTTTCAATCGAATCATGGTTTCAACAATTATGGCACCGGCTTTGTCTACGATTGCCAAGGATCTGGACATGACGCCTGCTGAGTCGGCCATGGCGTTGTCGATCTACCTTCTGGCAACAGCTTTTGGTCCACTACTCATCGGCCCACTTTCCGAGGTCTATGGTCGAGAAATCGCCCTCCATGTATCAAGTCTCTGGTTTCTGATCTGGAATCTTGTCTGTGGATTTGCAAATTCAAAGGAACTCCTCATTGGCGCTCGGTTCTTGGCTGGCTTTGGTGCCAGTTCTATATATGCTCTTGCTGGTGGGGTTCTAAGCGATGTCTGGAGACCAGAACAGCGGGGTCGTTCCTTGAGTCTCTACATGCTTATCCCTCTCCTCGGAGCATGTGTAGGACCAATCATTGGCGGATTCATGGCTGAGCGAACGACTTGGAGATGGATGTTCTGGGCAACCTCCATCTTCCAAGCCGTGATGATGGTTGCAACATTCACGACTTTCAAAGAGACCTACGGCCCACTGATTCTCCATCGACGAGCCAAGCGCCTTCGCAAAGAAATGGACAACCAGCAATATCACACCGAACATGAAGATCTTGAGGAAAATAAACCGCTGCTTTCTACTCTTAGTCGCGCATTCTCACGTCCGCTCCGTCTTCTAGCTTTCCATCCGGTCATTCAAATCACAGCTGTTCTTGAAGGATTCAATTACGGTCTTCTCTACATTGTTCTCTCTACGTTTCCAACCTTGTGGATCAAGCACTATGGTCAATCAGTCCAGATAAGCGGCTTACATTACATCGCTATCTCTCTTGGTGAAGTTGCTGGGTCGCAAATTTGCGGCTACTTTGTTGACTTCTTCTACCGCCGCCGAAAGGCTCTCAAGCCCAACGCAGTCGAAACTCCTGAATTGCGTCTCCCGCTCATGGTTCCGGGAATTGTGATCGGATATCTCTTCCTGCTATTCTACGGATGGACTGCGGAGAATCAAGTGTATTGGGTGGCAGTGGATGTCGGGATCTTGCTGTCTCTGATGGGTATTCAGTGTGTGAGCATGGTCAGCACAGCGTACATTATCGACACGTACTCAGGTCATACATCGTCTGCGATGGCTGCAACGAGGTTCATCGAGTCGATGTGTGCGTTCCTATTTCCACTGTTTTCGCCGCGCATGTATGAAGTTCTTGGTTATGGGTGGGCGAATACCACCTTGTGCTTCATTGGTCTAGTGATTGGCCTTCCGTATCCGTGGATTTTGTGGAGGTACGGTGCCAAATTAAGAGCGAGTGCGGCATCAAGCTACTGAGAATTCTAGGTTTATGGCCCCGTCAAGTTAATGGAAATAGGAACAACTGTGGATGCGCGCCGGGATAGATACTTTTGCATGTCGAGGGGGTCTTTGATTGAGACGACTGTGCTTTAATAACTAGGTCTTTCGTTTCAAATGTGCATCGGGTTTCAAAGATTAATTCCGAATGCATAGTAAATTTGAGAGTATATGAAGTGTTTGAAAGGTGTTTCCTCTCAAAAAAAAACTCAATAACCAGCAAGCTCCAAGAAACCATAGATCGAACGCCAACACGTCGCCTCATCGCGTCGAATCCAAAAACCCTCAAATATCCCTAAATTAGAACCGATCTCTAACTCATTTGTGTTTTTTGAAGGTCAATCTCGATGACTTAATCGCATCCCAATCATAGTACATCTCTACCGGTCCAAAGGGGCCTTGGTGTTCATAGTCATTAGGACCATATTGTGGTCTCGATAAGCTTCATGAAATTCTCGCCATATTCTGTGATGTGCTTCTGCAGCATCCTTAATTGCTTGCTTTCTGTCTGCTTTCTGTCGAATATTACGCTCCTTTGTGGCCTTTGCTTTGGCGGCTCGAGCTTTGGTTTCGGCAGGAGTGAGTTTCCTGGCTGGTTTGCGGTTGGTGGGTAGTGCGGCGTAAACAGCCTTTGGCTTGGCTGCGAGGCGGCTGGATCGACGAAGGGTTGGCGGTTTGGGGGCCGTATCACATCAATGAACTGTACTGAGGTAAGATTGTAGAGTAAACTTGTGATTAAAACTCAGATAAGAACTAGTGTGTCTTTATAGGCACGGAGAGGGGAAGATAACAAAGAATTCTTGAGACGTGACTTGCAGCTTGTTAAGCGAGAGGAACGCTAGCTGCTTCCGGCATCATCACACGAATCACCAAATCACCCGCATGGTTCTTATTGTGCCACGAAAGTTGTGACTTGTAGTAAATAGTAAGAGCTATTACGTATTACGAGAATACCATAAATTACAGTTGGATCAGCTAGGCCATTGTGAGGAGACCCTGTGAGAAATATGTGCATCTTGTACAGCGGGAATTTTAGACTATATCCACGCTTGTAGATGTAGTAGTGCGAGGGTGCTGAAACAGATGGTTTATGATAAGTTAATGTCTGCGGCTGCACATCGCTCCTCTGTATGTTGCCCGCCTAACCTCGTCTACTGGCCAGGTTCGACTAGAAGCAATCCGATTTATAGCATCTGCTGCTCTTTTATCATTATTGCAGACCGTGTTGTACAATGTATCTAAAGCTTGGCTTTTAAATGGTTCCCAGGGCAATCGGGGTGACCCGGAATAATTGTTTTGTTGTACGTTCGAATAGTATGTCATTATTCTAGCTACGCTAAAGCTCACATAGTATTTGGGGTAGCTTACTACCGACGTCTTGAAAGAATGAAGCGGATCACTACAGAGATCAGCGAGCCTTTGTATTTATAGTCATCTGAAGTGCCCATTGAATCATATTCGCATATGCCAGCGGGCTCATAAATCATTGACTATATACCGTGGAGGTCTGCCAGATTTGAGTGAATAGCAGAAGAATGACATCACACTGCAATACAAGCTGAAGTAAACTCCGAGAGGAAAAGTCAGTGGTATATTGTATATGGAGTGTTATTAGGCGTTTCGCCTGGCGAGAGAAATGAATAAAAATGTTTGCCGACATCACTTGTGTTCGACAAAATGTTACTGGCTACTTCCTTGGCCTTTAAACCTATGTATAGGTGCCAAGGGAGGTAAAATTGATGGCCGAGGTCGCGGCCCTTTGAAAAGTCACATTTATCGCAACAAAGGATAGTTTTCAGTGAGTGATTCCAACCCAGTGAATGCACTCGCTTGTAGCTGGCAACGACTTATCTCAGTTAGCGCGAGCAGGTTCATGTGATATATTCTCGATCGCAAAGGATCCTTCTCCGCAAAAGCGACCTCCTGCTCCACGAATGTCAAGTCCTAGACTCCCAGTACCATCAAACAGAATCTCGAACCACAAAAGGGAAACGCCAAATCCGAGCGGGCACTTCTCTCTCCTCCATATTATCTTCGCCATTGAAAGTAAGATAAGGACATCGAGCACCTCGACCGACTCTCTGATACTAGTCACTAAGAAACCTACCATCATAGCCATGTGTGTCGAGACGGTACGCCAATACACTTGTGGATGCGAAGAGCTCGAGGAAGTCAATTTCTGCGAACTCCTACTCCAACCAGAAAACGGCCACTACGCAAACGGTCAGAGAATCAGACTCGAAGTCGTCCAAATAGAGATGTCTCAAGAATGCGAGGAATGTGCTGCGTTGGCTGAGCAGTTGATAATCGCTCAAGCAAAGACTGCCACTACTAAGGAGGATGAAAGCAAGGGCAAAGATGGGGAGGCGGAAACTGCAGGAATAACAGAGAGGGCGGCTAGTGATGAGAATGGTGGAGATGATGGGGATAGCGGTTCGGGAGAGGCTGTTGCTCGTGGCCTAGGCTGGGGTACCGTGGATGAGACTCATGATGAATGGTAGACGGTCGCCAGTTCAGAGAGTGCGAACGAATCTCGTATATCCTCGTACGTCTTGACAGAAGCTGGTCTAGTTATTATGAGAAGCTTTGGTGGAATTACCTCTGCAGCGAAAGCCAGAAATAGAACTTCATGCCGATATCATTCACGTTCTCTGAGCAATATCAAGATTCCAGTGCACTTTTTGCGTACGGATAGATACCAATGGGAAACGCATTTTCTGGCGAGTCGTACTGATGATTATTTCGGCATGAGATCGTTGAGTAAGCAGCTGTATGACCTTTGGCCGCGCGATTCGAATAGAAAACTCGTCTTGTTCGGTGTTGTCAGATACTCCGTTTTACCACCTGTGACTTCTACAAAGAAACATGCGTCACGTTCATGTTCTGGTTTTTCATTCAGATTTCATTTCTTTATCGACGCTCTAAATTGAGGTGTGGTTGATGGAAAGGTCCCAGACCGCGACCACAATTCAAACCCCTCTAGACCATCCCAGCCTGTCAAACCTCAAGTAGGTGATCAGCAATCACTAGAACCAAAGTAATCAAGTATAGCGGTGTTCCCGCAAATCTACAGCAAGATTAAAAATGGCGTAGCTAGCGCTAAGTCTGTCTTACCTATTAAGGGAACATGTTGTAGAGGCACAGGTTGAAGTACCCAATTAACGCCTCTCAGTGGAGCTATTGAAAATAATTTTGAGCATTGCGGCAAGACTACACTTGGCATGCATGATTAGCATCTATCTATCAATAACCTCTGTTTGGTTCTAGAGATGATCAACCGGCTACTAATTATGGTAGCTCCAGCAGTGGCCTCCAGTGACCTAGACCGACCTACAAGCTACGCTGCGAAGAAATTAGGAGTCTTTCTAGACCTAGCTGAGGGTACTTCTCGTGGCTAGGAAAGTTATTCGAGCCACATTTCGGCAAACAGCAGAAGGTCCAAGATCACTACTGTATGCCTTTCCAAAGTTTGACATAAATTTCCCCACCCCATCACTGTCAAGAACAGGAATACGCGAAAGACATTGAGTCAAAAGGCGGTACAAGATGGAACCGGGTTCCCATCAAGTTGGCAACCTTTGCACTTCTCCTGGGACGTCTTTCACTCCTGGATCCAAAGTATCGCGCACAATGTTGACTCGAAGGTCTGTGCTTCCTCTAGCGACACTCGCTGTCGTCAACGGGGCTGCAGTATGCACACCTCAACGACGCATTGCAGGAGGGGAAGACGTCATCCTTGCATATGCCCAAACGCTAATTACCTAGTGCGACTTATACAGCTTTCAACGACATTCCATTCGGAATCGGCGGACTTGGGGGACAGTGCATCACGACAATCCTTGCGGACGGTCTTCCAGGACCACCAGTAGGCTTCACTGGTAGATGAACACAGCTTTATTTTTCCTCGTGCCGTAGTCGGTTAGTCGGCTTGCCGCTCTTGCTCAGGCGCTAATCACCCTCAGCTCACCCTTGGCTCAACTCGAAGATTCTTAGCCCCACCTACCAGAAGAGGCTTACCTCAGGCACTCAAGCCATAAGTCGAGACTATTCCTAATACGGTTACTGCGGGTGAACTGCAAGTCACATGTGGACCTTCGACCAAATGGCCTGAGGATCCTGTCCAGAATTTTGGGCGTGTGCGGAGGTTTTTCCCACGAAATGGACTCCATCTTAAAACTCATTTTCAACCATAACCACAAGGTGTTTAGTCAATTAAATAGAATCATTCGATTCGCCCGCTTCCACTGCACAACTGAGTGAATTTTGGGCCATATCAGCACGAGATTTGTGTCGTCAGAGTACGCAGTTTAACCAGGTTATCTCTTCAACCCACCCAACCCGTCCAAAGTATAAGTACACTCCTATTAATTGCTCAAGATTCTGGAGTGGACGAGGTCATGACGCATCAGAGTTTTCCACAATATACAGGCATAGGGGCGGGAAAAAACATAGATGCCTAGATAGAGCATATCTTTATGCACAGCCCAGTGAAATTGAGGACCAGTACAATGCGCGTTAATGTGGCTATTGATGGATTCGCAAAGACCTATTCTCCAGAATCGCGGGGAAAAAAAAGGTACAAAATAACCGCAGAGCAGTGTGCGTGTCGGACAGGATCCTCAGGCCGTTTGCTCGAGGAGTGTCCTAAGTAATGTGATCAAATCTTAATGGCACTAAACTCCTCTTGGAAATGGCCCGAGTGCCTGAGGTAAGAAGAGGCTAAGCAAAGGATCATGTGACTAGCAAGTCGCAAAGCACAACTATCATAACAAGTCTTTCATGTTTCGAAAAACACTCCGAAAGGCGACTCCGCATAAAGTATTATGTAATATTTAGTAAAAATTAAAATCGCCTACCATAAAGCTCTCGGAGCTGAATGTTATTAAAGGTGGCCACTTAAAGGTCGTTCAGAGACTTCTCGATGCTAAGGCTGATGTTAATGCTGCTGCCGGTAAGGGTGGACGGACTGCGCTGCAAGCAGCTGTTGAGGGCGGCTACTAGGAGGTTATAGAACTCTTGAAGTCTTTTGGTGCATGCAATGTGGAATTGGGTATATCAAGTGAGGACGAGTGGCCGTAAACACGTGATCAAAAGACGATTCTTGAATTGCTTGTGTTGCGACTACAGAGGAGCTTAAGGCTCTTTATATACAGGATTTCTAGGTTCTTAGAACCTTCTAGGAGCTATTACAAAGCCATTAGAAATCGATTAGCTTTGTAATAACTACTAGAAACCTCTAGAGCTACATAGTCAGGTGATTAGCTAAGCGAAAGTGCTAGCAACATCTGGGAGGCACTAATTACAAATCAACCACAAATTAACACTGATCAATCGTTTGCAGTCGATATCGTCACTTTTACACAACCGATTCTCGTCCTATTAAAGATCATGTATTGAGTTGAATATGCTGACTTAACGAGATGAGTATTATTGTCCTGAGCAAGGATGATCTACTGGATCCCCTCTGTGAAGGTCCCGACTATAGAGTATCCCTTCGTTCTGTTCTTTTAATGTTTGCGACCGAGCCTTTGATTATGTTCTAATGCTTTAAACAGTCTCATTGCGATCCACGGACTCTGCGAGGGCCAGCTTCACACATGGACCGTCTATTCACACGACTGACTGCTCTTGCATTCTGGCGTAGCGAATACATTCTCTATCCACGACTGCTACGAAGTCTCGGCCGTGGAAAACCTGCGGTGTTTGAACTGGATGAAAGCGGTTCGGTACGCACCCTCGCTTGCTTGAAGCGCGCGCGAGTCACAGCTTCGAAGTTGTACGATGCTTGTGCATTTGTTGGTATTTTATGGTAGATAGCAATCGAGCGGAATAAGTAACTAGCTCCTCTCTGAATTATTAGTATTTCGAGGGGTCCACAAATAGTGAGAAAACCATATTCTTCAAGTCGAAAATCTCCGTCAGACACACTACCGTCCTACCGAAGGCATGTCGGCTACAACAGAAATCAATAGTGTATATACTATTATTGCTGAAGTCATTTAATTAGGTCCGCAAATGCTTCTTATTAAAATAACTAAAAGCTGATATAGCTGTTATAAGACATACCCACACTCAAGTATCCTTTGAGTGTTATTGATCATAGGTCTTTAGCTTGGGCTCAAAGCTACAGAATCAATATTATAAACGAGGATGGAGAAGAAGAGAGGTGGATGCCAAGTACTCGAACTAGATGAACTAATGCTCTGGAATCGCAGGAAGAAGGTTGATCCTAAATGGTCGAACTAGATGTTGTCGCGTCGATGGGATCGGAGATGGGAAGGAGTTCTTTGGATAAGGCAAGACGGACGGACGGATGGGTGGGTGGAATATTGTTATGATATTATGGAGGATTGAAGCAATCAATGGATATCCCTTGAAGTACTTTTGTCCTGTTTTGCCTTTCTACTTTTTGATGTCGTGAAGTTGAAGTCAACTCAGCGTAAACTTTTATTTATCTCTCTCCCGCGAACCCAGAAATCCTCCTCTCGCTCTCTCTCTCTACATGAGCTTTTCTTCTCTTCCTTCCCATCCAGCTTTTAATTGATCAAGATCCTGAATCATTTCGCTCAACACGTGCCACCCAAACATGGGGGACCCCGAAGTGGGTATTCCCCGAAATCCTTACAAACATCTCGCATATCCCTGCAAAATTCATAAATCATTATCCAATAAAAGAACCCAGTCGCTCAATTTTATTCCTTCTCTAATTATATCATTCATTTTGGTTTTGGTTCATCCTGATGTATTGTCAGCGTGGATCTTCACTCTCGGTCCTCGGGTTGCAGCCGTGATGCGATGGAAGGTAAACAAAGACCCATACCGAAGCGAGGAAACGAAAACATCAACGTAGTGAAGCATACCTGTTTCTCTTTCTCTTCTGACTTATGTCTATCCCAACGCTAATCTTCCTTCCTCCTCTTAGTTATTGTTTGCATTGTTCGCATTGTTGCCGTTGTTGTTGAAAGATGCGTCGAAAGCAGCGATTTTGACTTCCGCAGCTTGAGTTCGAGACGGAACTCGGTTGGCTTGGATTGCATTATAATTGCTGGCAATGTATGATCGAGGAGTGACGACAGGTAGGGAGGGATCTGCTATGAACGGAGCGACACGTTGACTGGCTAGTGCTGCATCGGCAGCGACTTGGGCTGGTGTTCTTGGAGGAGATGCTGTGGCGGAAGGTGCAAATCTGGCAAGGGGAGTTTTGATTAGCAGGTTAGACAATAAAGTAAAGGGACTTGGTAGGAATAAGAGGATATGGAAACGGTGCTGAATGGTACACACTGGTCTGCAGAGCCGTCGATGGCTGTGGTCGAGTAAGTGTTTGCAGCCATAGGGGGTGGTGAGTCTTGCCGACGGGAAGTAGGCGTGGAAAGTGTGAGATGAAGTGAGCAGTGGGGTATCCTAGGACTATTTATAGTACCGAGTAAGGAGATCGTAGAAGAAGTTATGGTTTGGAGCAATTAGAAGGTTTTAAGGTGTGTGAAGGAGTTACTGAATGATGAGAGCCACGTGACTTCAGCGGGAGGGGGTATTGTAGCGAAGTGTTAGAAGAGTTTGATGATATATTATGTAGGAGAAACTCTGACACAGAGAGGGGAGTAAAGCTCTTATAAAAGGATAAAAGGAAGCCATCTTGTCCACAATGCAGCGTTGGGCAGTTTTTCAGATTCGAGTTTCGTGTGCGTATCAGTCACTTCGAACCTCAACATGCAAGCAAGTCGGACGTACTAGGATAGAACCAGGAGAAGGCCCTCAGCTGACATGGATGAGCCGTGGAGTTGGATTTGGTATGCAGTCTCAGGGATCGATGCTTTAGCGTGTCCTTGTCGTCCAATCAAATGACATGGCTATTCGCACATAGATCGGGGAGGCGCAAGACAAGTTTACCTTCCGACGACTGCGTTGATGTTCACGAAATACGATGGCACAGCGATTAAGTGTTACCCCTAGTCGACAGGGGGGTGTATTTTTCAAACGTACAACTCTCTTAAAACACAACATAAATTTATAAAAAAAACTTGAGAATGTATCAAAAGATAAGGGGAATACATAAAAAGGGTTTTCCTCAAATTTTTAGGACTGTGGTGGTGGTATTACAAAGGAAATAAGTTGTGCACTAAAATGACTAGGGGTAACACTTAACCGCTGTACGGAAGGGGGTGGAAAGTGGGTCTCGTCCACTGCCTTTACCTTTTGAGGAAATTCGTGGAGAAATTTCTAGAAATCCAGACAATTGATTGGAAGAATAGCCTTGCTGTTGACAAGGGAGGACAAGACCCACTTTCAACCCCCTTCCGTACCTCCGTAAAGTTTTTGTGGGTGCCACGCAGTGGTTCGCGCAAACACGCCGTAATCTCTCACCGACATCCACAGGCTCGGCAGGCCCAAATGATTGTCTCACCGCTTTCATTCTGCCCACGCCAGTTGGAAGTGGAGAGTGGAGTATTTACGCTCAAGCCAAGGTTTCTAGGTTGTTCAAGACAAGAGAGTCGAGGTCGAGGTCGAGGTCGAGCATTTTGGAGTGGGGCCTGGGTCTGTGGAAAACGGCAGAAGGCAATGCCTCAGGAATCCCTCGCAGCCCGTTGGCTCCTCCCGCCCTTCATTTCACGGCCCTTATCTAATTGACCAGTCCGTCCCGTGATTGGCAGCTGACCACTGCCAGATATCACGTTCCCAAACCGCCAGGCTTGCAGAAACAAGGTCTTTGAAAACAACAAATTTCCAGCCTTGCATTATCTTGCTGAGCGAATCACATGGCATCGAACCCCGCCAATTGCCCGCAACCACAATTTCTTCCCTGCAAATGAGCAACCTCATCAACCTCTCGAACTGCAGGCAAAGAGATCAACAACCTTGGATGGTGTTTTCTGACCGACAACGATCACTCAGTTGTCCTGCCCGACCGGCTCCGTCCAGCTCCGCCAATAGACTTCGTCACACCTACACTGAGGGGCAGCAGTGCACCCTATCTTCCGTTGTACATCAGCATTCCACCCCGCGATTTATTTCATCAGATTCACTTCTCCTTTCGCCGTGCGTCTTACCTTGACCAGTATAACGATAAAGTCAATATGTATTTGCGTATGGCTTGGCGATCCGAAGCTGGCGAAGCTGTCCAATATCTCATTCGAAGGGCGTGATTCACTCTGATCTACGGCCTGATAACTATCTTCTCAATGCGGACAACAGCCTCTGCCTATGTGACTTTGGCGGCTCTACGTGTGGGCCTATATATGGAAGAGGTCTCCCAGATTCCGGGTTTTTTAACCTAATATTGGTTGGATATCTACCGTCGGTAGTGACATGTTCAGCCTAGGGTCGGTATACTATTTCATCATGACTAGCCACTGGCCCTACAAGCTGCCTAGACCTTTCGTATCGGCAGCAGAGAAGTTAGAGTACGGAGAAAGGATAGATACACTTTTCAGCAAAGGAAAGTTTCCTGTAGTAGATGATCTGGTTGCTGGAGCTATCATACATGGTTGCTGGACAGTGGGGTACAAAGACGTGGGAGCGATGCTTCTTAAACAGGAATCTTTGTGCAAACAAGTGTTCGCAGATGTTATGAATGTTCAGGAAGATGAAACTAGATTTGTGTTCTCAAAGCACCCTGCGACTACCATAGAAAATTGACATCCAAGTTTTCCTCGTCTTCAGACTTCCAAAGGTCGCTCCAGTTGTATCGGTGCCATCTATCATACATGAGCGAAACGGATTTGCTTGGAATGAGTAGAGCGTTACCTAAGGATTTCGACAGGTAGACTGGCCACACTTTCCTTTCTTTCTGCTTGAGCCCAGTGGATTCTCTTTTCTGCCAGGACATGTCGAGGAGCCTGGATTCGAGCAAGGCGGAAGGAACCGAGCTTGCTCTTGTGACTACGGAAAGGAGGTTGTCCTGCTAAATTTAATTCGTTGGCGAATCGCTAGTATAGCGCTGGCTAAGGGCTATAATATATCCTTACTTCTGGGACCGAAGTAAATAAGAGGGGAGATATTGTAATAGTCTGTGCTTTTAGCGCTGATTGTGTAATTATTGCCTTTATAAGGATAGTAAGGGGGAAGAGGTAATCTTCCCTCTTTAGTAATTCGCTTTTGTATAAATTGAAATATTATTAGCGAGTTTATAGCGCTTCTTTAGCTATTCTATTATGCTATAGTTACCTCAGCGTGCCAGTGATCATTACATCCCGCCTGCATGGGCTTGCGAATATCACACTTATTATAATGGATCTGCCGTCCGATGTATTCCGAGGCTGCAGAACTCCTATTTCGTGCATCGAATAGAGTGACACTAGTAGCTGCTTATCCTTTGTTATGTACTCGGTGTCCAGGTTCGTGCATATACTAAGGAAGACTCGGTTGCAAGCGATTGGCTGAGCAAATCACATACCATTCGACAGCATGACATCAAGAAATATTTGTCTCATATGTCCAGTATCGATAAGCTTTGGAAGGGTAACTTCATAATCTCATTGAATGTAGAGAATCGCGCCGGTCGTTGTTTTGTGTTGCTTTGATAGATTAAGTTACGGTTGATTACTCCCCACAGGGGTCGGCAAATATTAAATCGCCACTTCACGCTGCTTTTAATCTTACACCACAAAGGCAATGCAGGACTTGAGGTTATTTATTAAATCTCTATCATTTTGTATAAGCTCCGTGTGCATCAATTAGATCTAGACATCGCTGATGCATTATATGCACAAGGTCTCGGACTTCTGCATTTGTAATTGAGTCCTAAGCCTCTTTTATAGCCGCATGAAGGCGTGGAGAGCTTTAATGGACCTTAAGGTGTAAAACAGCGAGTATATCTTTCATTTTATTCTATAGAGCTTTAATTAGAGAGAGATCAGGAGAAAAGGAATAATGAAAGATTGGTACAACTCCTCTATCTTTTATATATATTAACGTCGCCGCCGTATTATATCCTGACCCTCCGTCTTATTGAAATTGAAGCTCTATATAAGGCGTTTCGCTATTGTAAAAGTAGTTCTAGACCATAGGAAAGGTATGCTCGTAGTAAGTTTAGCTTGTAATTGTTTTTTGAGCCTTCTTCTAAAAGAGGCCGGGGCCTTTATTATATTTACCACTCATTAGACCCCAGAACATTCAGCTTATCTTTCTCTGTCATTTGTGGCTTATATAATTAGGAAGGAATAGCTCGGATACTCTAATTTTGCGTATGTACCATTGCCTTTTATAGTATCCCGGCTGGACCTAGCTCTCGTCGCTTCGGAGGATTAAATCCTATATATCGTCGGTTTAATTTTTGTGCTCTTTAGCCCACGCAAGACGTAGCGCTTAATTCTTTACTGAAAGTGGCGGCTTTCTCTTTCTTATAGCTCGTGTATAACCTTCTTTCCGAAAAGCTATACGAATAGCTAATCCTTCGCACCAGTTTTCCTACTCGAGTCATTTCGGTAGCTCTGCCTAAGGTATTTCTCGTCGGAAAGAGCTCTGCGTAACCCAATGGATAAGATACTGTCGATAAGGTGTATCAACCTTAGTATTATAACTATAATTATGTTTTTGAGGGGTAAGTGTAACGACGCAAGAGCCTTGGACGTGAAGATAGACTTAATACTTAGAATACAAAAACTACAGAGCTACTGTACAGGAGGGAGGCATATATATAAGGAGTCGGAGGGGGGTCGGACCTGTTCCGGACCCCTAACCTAGCCGAAGCATACCTGTCGTTACAGTAAGGCGATTCTCGAGAGCGTATTGAACCTGTTAGTGCGTAATTCTTGGGTTCTGTAGTAAAATATCGTCAATTAACCAGCCCGTAGAGTAATATAAGGTCTGAATACGTAGCTTATTATCTCGTGAGGCCATATGAGTAGGTGTCTTAAGTGTAGGAACATTTATAATCGTTATATTAATCGTTATTGAAATAATTTAGATAAATTAGTTGATCGTGAGGAAATTTAGTCTTTATTAAAGTAGCATCAGACCACTTCGAATCTTCATATTATGAAAGCACCTGATTAGCTGGAGTTGTGGCCGCTTTGAGAGTAGTGGGGTGATATTTAATAACTACTCCTACCTGTAGGTAGTATGCTGTCGATCGTTTCAATCATGCCACCGATCGCCACTTCCGCTGTCCCCCCTCTGTTTAATCGCGACTATTTAAGTCTTCTCAAAATTCGGAGCACTTAAGAAAAGGCCCTATTACGAAATAACATGGCTCCAATTTTTAAAGACACTCAGAGAGGAAAAGAACATAGTCCAGGAGTTACGCCGGTGCGATGAGAGCGTCCGCCCATACGAGTACTTGGCCACGATCCTCAGGCCACGATCCTCAGGCCTACGTAAGAGCAGGTTTTCGAACATTCTATCGGCACTTGATGAAATGAGCAAACCTGCATCCTACAACGTTAGCTATTTCGGCAGGAGGAGTCGCTTACAAAATCGGCTTCCCCTCCACACTGTTGAGGTCTGAACATCAAGGGTTGGTGTCGACGCGCAGCTAGGCTTCGGGATCAAGTGCACCATTCAAATGAGAGTAAATTAAGAAATATTGTCAACTGTACAGAATGAAAAACTTCAGTGGGTACTCGGCCCTTATAAAGGGTCTGCTAGTGAGGCGTGCCTAAAGAACAGTGCAGGCCCTAAGTAAATGCTAGCCTGTGGCCCTAAGTTAGTGCCTTAGGCTTCCAGGCACTTGCTCAACTTCAGCCAGCTGAGCAGCTCGTCATGTGATTTTGCCCAGGCCTGGATAATAATGCCTAAGGCCTCAAAGTTACGTCAGCACTATAGCAAACGCGTCATCACGCTGTTCGCGACGAGGCAACTTGCAGCACGAAGACACAAGATGGCAGCCTCTAATGGCACTTTGCCCTCGGAACTCTCTGCCACGCTTCTCAAGATCGCAGAGCTTTGCCCTCGTATCGAGAACTGGGCCTCACAACCTTCCCCGCCGGATTCGCCACTGATTGACCTGGTGAAGGATCGTGTTCAACAGCTAGTCGCTGCGGTAGAATATTTCTCGACACATATCACGCATCTGAACGTGGATCTGCATAACGCCTCAACCCATTATCACGGGCTGCGGCTCGTGAAGGAGCTTTTCAGCGAGGCTTTATCTCTCCTCGACCTTTGCACAGATCAAAACGTCAAAGTTCATGGCGACGATGGTGCGATCAACGCGGTATACGCATCGATGTTTCTCGTGGGGGGACCACATCGGGTAGACGGTGGCGAGACTGTTTCCGACAAGGTCAAGAGGCTCCGGTTAGCTGACGAGCTCACTCAACTTGTCTCTCCGTGGTTTGGTCCATGTGCAACGTCACGCAACTATCGATGGGGCTTGCCATCATCAGCCCCTCCTCCTCTTCCATCAGATTTTGCCATCGAGTTAGGGTAAGCTCTTAGCAGATGTTTTCTGCTATTGCATCCGCTTGGACTACATAGTAACTTCTCACATAGGCCAAAAGTTGCTAGTTTTATCGATCGTTACGTTGATACATTCCGTCCACGGTACATCCACTGCTACTCGACGTCCGATGCCCCTCCTTACATCGTCGACAAGTCGACTGTTCCCTCTTCCGGTAGCTTCGGAACCGTCCGAAAAGTTTTCCACAAAACGACTGGCGAATCCTTTGCAGCAAAGTCGTTTCATAACATTTTATCTCATCGCGACCGAAGTAAGATTCTAAGAGAGGTCGGCTGCCTAGAGCTTTGCGTACACCGCAATATCATCACCTTAGTTGAAGCATTCAAGGTTCACGACGATCCTCATACAATCACTATTGTTATGGCACCCTGGGCACCCTCCACACTCTGGAACTTTCTTCTTGCTACTGATGCTCGCCGAAAGATCGAATTCCCGTGGTTCGAGCCGAATGTTGTAAGCTCTGGTCGTTGCATCTACCACATAATGCTTGATATTGTTGCCGCCATTACTTTCCTCCATGAGCGGTCGATCAAGCACAAGGATATAAAACCACAGAACATTCTTCTATACACAGATGAGACAGGTACTATTAGGCCTATCGTCACAGATGTTGGAGAGACCAAAGTCTACAGAGCTGGTGCACCTACTGACCCCAGGAGGTCTTCTTACGAATATCTCGCTCCTGAGCAGCTGCTAGAGACTGAAGATATGCAAAGCAGCCTCAAGGCAGATATATGGCAGCTGGGATGCTGCTTTGCCATGCTACTTGCTGTCACAAGGTCTGGTTTATCGGGTCTCGAGAAACTGTGGAATAGTTTCACAAATACCGCCGAGAACTCTTCTTGCAATATTGCAAACGAGTCTGTGCAGTTCATGGCCACACTCCGCGACATCTATTCGCCTAGATGCATTCCACAGGAACATACACACTGGGTCGTGACCCGTATGTTAGACAAAAATCCGATGACTCGATTCGACATTCAAGATGTCAGGGTGGAGCTTGCAAACTTGAACGAGGAGGATAGTCACATTATTTAGATATTTGTATTTTCATAAAAGCGAGCAGGACTCTTGCTAATATGATTCTCTACTATTTCGGCACTTTCTAACCCATTTCTCCCACCCCGAATCATTACCCTTGCGATTGCTGTTTTCTGGCTTTCTCTAAAGTTCCTGTAAATCGGGTGTGTATGCCTGCCAGATATTTACCAGTCTTCGGAGCGGTTCAATTATAATGTAATATATTGGGCAAGAGGCTTCGACTACAATTAAGCCCTATATCCGCACACGATAGCGCTAGGGGAATACAAACGATGTATCTGCTTCGGAGTCGGGATCAGAACTATTTGAGGACTCTTTCTTACTGTCGATTCACCGGGACGCGTAGCACCGCTACGTAGTCGTGGAATGCTACCGTAGTTGCGTAAAATGGTGAATAAGGAGGAAAGGGGAGAAGGGGACCTCTCATGGCAATTAGGATCTTCTGTCTCGCTAAGCTGTACTAGTCTCAGAAAATGATCTACAGGCAAACTGTATGTTCGTGGCATTTCTAGTGCAAGTGCCTACTCCGAACAGTCACGACAACTGGTTTGGTTCAGGGTCCCTCAAACCGCATTGGCAATATGTGAACATCGCAGAATACGCGAATGGTTGGAGGTGGTGCTCAAGGGTGCGGTCAACTATGGCCAATCTAGTGGAGACTAAAGAAAAAGACAGACAAGGACTCGGGAAAGTTGCCTCTCCCTTTCTCTATCAATTCGCTAAAGGTATGCTCAAGCCATTTGCAATGGTGCACTGTCACATAGAGGAAGGTTATTCAATACTTGGTGTGGCAAGACAAAGGGCAAGATAAAAAGGGCGGCATGGTCTTTTGCACTACGTCCTAGTGGGACAGTCCATACTTGTTACAGAATCCATCGTATTTCTGTACTGGATCTGCTGAATTTCGGTCTTTACTATTACCGTTTGCTTTTCAGTAGAGGGCGCTCGGTGTTAGAAATCATGTGATCCAAGAGTCACGTGAATATGGAATGCTCTAGAAGCATTAATTTGTAAAGGCATGGAAGGCTCTAGAGCCTTTAACTCATGTATATAAACCTACTCTCACTCTGCCTTTGGAAGAGTGAGGCATATAAATACAAGAATCTGACACTCGGCGATAAGACTACGGAAAGCACCTGGAGGCCCCACAGTGGGTCGAAGCCAAACAGCGAAGGATTTCCGGCAAGTGATGACGGCCCCTCTTGTTCGATATACAGTAAGGTGCCATAGGTATTTGCACCCCCCCTTGCAAACCCCACTTTTCTCAACCAGTGACAGTCCTCGTTTGGCAGTCTAATAGAATTGATTGGCTACTTATAGCAAGGGGGGGGTGCAAATACCTATGGCACCTTACTGTATTTTGACCGAACCCACCGTGATGGATACTTGATGCGGGGTATATTGAGACGGACCGTGGCTGTCAAACGGACTAGACAAGATAACCGAGAGCCGAACCAATTACTATGAGATCTACCTGTGCCACCATCTGCCAGATGGACTTGTTGAAACTACCTACGCAGCTGCCCCTCATCAAGCTCAGAATATATTTTTATTGCAAGAGACCTGTTTCTTCTCAAATCTTCTGGTCAACCAAAATCACAACTTAGCGTACAATTTTCTTCATATACCGCCAAGATGAGTCGTTCTGCAACAGATAGCCATGGTGCCAACGGAACATCGTCAAAGGCCACACCTTTGTCATGGGACACCTTTTCTAACACCATTGATGGAAAGGCGGACAATGCGAAGAACAGTCGCCACGGCATCAATCCTGCTACCGAGGAGAATAGCTCCACGGTACCTGTAGCAACAGAGGAAGATGTCGACAGAGCTATGGTAGCGGCCAAGAAGGCCTTCAAGACTTGGGCCGCAGTCCCATATGCAGAGCGCCAGAAAGCTGTCCTGGCTTTCGCAGACGCTCTTGAAGCTGAGAAAGAAGGATTTTCAAAGCTGCTTACTAAAGAACAAGGAAAGCCAGTAAGTGTTGCGACAATATGATTGTCTGCAATTGCTGAGAAATTATAGATCGTGTTCGCTCAGATGGAAATCGACGCAGCAGTCTCATGGCTTCGAGCAGCTGCAAGCCATGAACTGGCTGAAGAGCGACTAGAAGATGACGAAAAGACCATCCTCGTAAGATACACTCCACTCGGAGTTGCTGTGGGTATTGTCCCTTGGAACTTCCCAATCGTGCTGGCATGTGGGAAGATCGGAATGTCCATTGTGACTGGCAATCCCATTATCATCAAGCCATCTCCATTCACTCCAGCTGGAGGGCTCAAGCTGGTTGAGTTGGGTCAACAGTTCTTCCCTCCTGGTGTTCTCCAGGGACTTTCTGGAGATGATAATCTCGGTATTTGGCTCACCGAGCATCCCACCCCGGCTAAGATCAGCTTCACCGGGTCGACTGCAACAGGCAAGAAGGTCATGGCTTCTGCAAGCAAGACTTTGAAACGTGTGACACTCGAGCTTGGTGGGAAGGATCCAGCAATCGTCCTGGATGATGTTAATATTGAAGAAGTTGCTGCGAAGGTAGAAATTGCATCATCCAAAAATATCAGAAATTGCTGACCACGTAAATAGGTCGCCACTTATGCTTTCTTGAACTCTGGTCAGGTAAAGCACAAGCACATTTTAAAACAAACTACAGCTCGCTAACATAATGAAGATCTGTATTGCTATCAAGAGAATTTACGTCCACGAAAAGATCATCGACGAATTCCGAGATGCCATGGTCAGATACACCAAGACACTCAAGCTTGGGGAAGGAAATGAGGAAGGCGTTTTCTTGGGCCCCATCCAGAACAAGATGCAATATGACAGAGTCAAGAGCTTTTTCAAGGATGCTGAAAGCGAGAAGATGAACATCGCAGTTGGAGGGGTCAACCCATCTGGAAAGGGCTACTTCATCACACCTACCATCGTTGACCGACCAGCCGAGGATTCTAGACTCGTCGTCGAAGAACCATTCGGTAAGTCTAGCTAATTGTGTTTCATGGGGTCGCTTGAAAACTGATATATTTTGTAGGTCCCATCGTTCCACTTCTGAGCTTCAGGACCGACGATGAAGCTATTGAGAAGGCCAACAACACCTTCTACGGTCTTGGAGGATCAATCTGGTCATCAAACCTAGAGCGTGCCAACAAGATGGCCCTGAAGATCGAGGCTGGTACCGTATGGGTCAACACTCACACTGACTTGGATCCTCGTGTGCCCTTCGGAGGTCACAAGCACTCCGGTATGGGCGCGGAGAATGGTATGGCAGGGCTCAAGTCATACTGCAATTCGCAGACTCTGTTCCTGAGGAAGAAGTGAGGCGGAAGATCATAACCGGAGCTTTTTGTATTATGATCAGACAACGAAGTCAAATTTTCAGCTTTACTAGCAAGCCTGAATTCAGTGTTATAAATACGGTGTACCAGTTGGTTGTAGAGGAAGAGAATGTGTCACAACTCTCCAGGTCTGTCCGCCCCGCTCCAAACAACTTGGGCTCGGTTTCGAGCTTTAGCAGTCTACACTACAGAAACAATTGAACCCGAGATGCATAATTGAGGGGAAGTAAGAATATGTGCCACCCTTTGAAATAGGTAAACAAATTTCTGTCGGCGACTGGGTTGGTGATGTCGTACCTTCCAATCAGCATATCTCGTCAACAGCATCAAGAGCGGCACACCATCGCGTTGCCGCTTGCCGACCTTTGTCCTTCATGGATTAACTTGTACTGTGATGGCTGAGACGGTGGATCTTGAACGTCTTCCCCACTACTGAGCTCCCGGTATGTACGCTCCTAGTCCATCCATTCAACGGCGGCGATCACGGCGACCAGCTCTTCCAGTACCCTGCTTCCTACGATGCCGCCGCGATTTCTGTCCATCCGCTGCTTCCTCAATAGCCAACATCTCCCACGAATGAGAATCCCATTTCGTTTGCACAAACTCTTCGTCCACGTTGACCGACGACACATATACCTTCATATATGTTCCGCTGACGAACAGTGGCAATCGTTGCAGGAATCTCGTTGCGCTGTTCCGATCCTGACCTGTCACGAAAGTGAAGAGATCCGAGTCGATGACTACATTAATCTCCGGGATACCGTACAGAGCGCGTCCGAGAAGTCGACACCAATCTTCTTCATCGGCGGCTTCTTTCAGATGAACTGCCGTGACAGGATTGGAACTGCTCGTAGCGCTCGGATTAATCTGAAGCGCTTGAGTGACTAGAATGCGTAGTATATCTACCCGTGTCATCTCCCTGCTTGAGTAGTTCGCGAATCTCAAAGCCCATATGATTGGATGTGAGGTACTATGGATGAGTGCGACGAGATCGATCAGCATGTCCTTGGTGGTGTTTGCAGATTTGCTTTGAATGATTATGACAGACGATTTCTGTGCAGAACTCCATGATTTCATCATTTTTACTTGGGATTCTGAGAGTTTTGTGCGCGATCTCTTGCGTTTCTGGATCGAGAGGCAGTAGCCTAGACTTTCGCCTGATGAAGGGAGGTCCTTGAGCCACTTTAGCTCTAGGATCTGAGCCAGTTGAATTTGTTGCAGCATGGCTTTCTGGCTACTAAGGTCCATCTTGATTTCTTCTTGGATATTGCGTGTCGCTATTGATGATTAGCACGAACTTTGGAGTCTAACAGGCAGCATTAGTTACCAATTGCCACAGAGACAAGCTGTTCAAATTGCGGACTCTGTCGCTTGATCAGAGTTATCAACTCAAATAACTGCATTCGCTGCTCTAAAATTTCATGATGCATATCTCTCAGTTCGGCCTTCGAGGCGGTGCTAGCCAGACGATCGATCTTTCGGGACTGGTCATCAATCTCTTGAACATTTTCCTTGAAGCTTAGAGCCCAAGGATTAATGACCGAGCCAATGGCGTGGTAAAGTTTACCTTTCTTATACCAGACAATGGCTGTCCGAAGAAACCTCATCACATATGCGTACAGTCGCGCCACAGTTTCTTGCATTAGGTCTGTGGGATACAAGATAAGAGTGAAGTCAGTGCGGGGTAAAACGTCCGCGATCTTGGAGAGAGCTTTCGCGAGCTGCTTCGTGAGCTCTTCATGGTTGATGACGGCCTAATCAGTCAGTTGGATCATTGCGAGCCCGAGTCACATGTACACTGACTGTAAAGAGGAACTTCATCGCTCCCCAAGCTAGTGAAGTATATTCAGGATGATGCTGCACCAGGACGTCCATGATTGCACCATAATGCGCAACCCTCTCCGAGAACTTCAACAGCCATTTCCGAGCCTTAGCTGGAGATCGAGAGGATTGATACCTCTGAGACGCCTTTGAGGCTTCATCTCTCACATCGTCAATGGTCAATGTACCATTCACCCAAATTCTCTCTTTTTCAGACCCGCTCAACTCAGCCGCAAAGATGCTCTTGGCTTCCTCATATGCTTCGGATATTATCGTAGAAGAGGCTTTTCTGGGCTATTGTTATTTCAAGGGATATCAATAAGTTCGATTGTATCTCACGATGCGGTGTTGTTTCCAGAATACCAATCACTGTACATGGTCCTGGACCGGATGGCAAGCCCGCCTCGAGGCAAAGCTGTTGCCATGTTCTTCGGAATAGTCCTAGAAAAGATATATCACGGTAGGTAGCAGGAAGGGCAGGATTGAAGTACTCATCGCTGGCGAGCTAATAACGAATTCGCGGTCGTCGTTCTCAACGAGAGATTCATGAGGCTCGGTGAGGCAATCGTGAGGTGGCAGTGTTCCCTGTCAGCTTGCATGAGAACCCTGCAGCATGAGCACTGCGCCGCATTGAACGGCCAGGAACGATTGCTTAAGTCGTCGCAATCAAGATCGTGGAGGTCTAATTAATGTTCCTCATCTTGATGTTATCGCAAGCTCAGCTTCAGAGTTAGTAAGCCCATGGAATCAGTTAGCTAGTATCTACATAGCTAATTATCACGTTTCCGAACTTTTATCTGCAAGGCATAGCTTTTTGATTATACACCCATGAACCAAAAAATATTTTGGCCCCCAGTGGCTGTGCTTCGAAATCAGCACTGCAGGGTGCCTTGGGATGGCGGATAGCGAAAATGCTTTTGATAGCGACTGGCCCTCTTGTCCCCTCTCTCCTCCTTCACCATTTCAACACTTCTTACCTGGCGGGTTCCTATGGCTGATGTCGACGACGGTCAGGATTCTTCATCGTCTGAATACATCATAAGGGAGCGAACGAAGATCGTGACCGAAGAAGAGACATCAACGCATCAATTCGAGTCTACAATTTCCAGGGACGCTGCCAACGGCCTTAACAAATATCCCACCTTTGCTTCTCATATTGAAACAGGATTTCACGAAGACAGCGACGGCGAGGAGGAGGTCCCTGCTGTCAAGTTTGATCAAGGCACAGATAAGTGGAATGCGCATGCGAAGTTTGCAACGGAGTACATACAGAGATCCAGGATTCAAGTGGGCAGAAGCATGCCTGAGCAATTGAACACAAACGGCATGGATCGTGAGCGGTCGTCTTACGATATGCCCGTTCCAGTGCCAAACAGAACCAGTCGTCGAGTTGTCGTGGAGCGAGCAGTTCCTCGACGATATTCTCCCTCCTTGAGGCTTGAAGAAATTGACGCTGAAGAGATTATTGAGCGAAAGCCGATTAGTCGTCGTAGAGCACGGTCGTTTTCATCGGTATCTCGGTCTCCGTCACCACCTCCAATTGCTGTCTCGACTAAACCCCGATACTTATATCGACAAAGATTTGCTGAGCCGGACCCTTTATCTGAGAGGGCAGCAACATTTCAAAGAGCGCCGGTTGTCCCAAATCGCAGCTATCAACCCGAAGTTTCGGAACAACAGCAACACATTCCCGAGCCCTACTATTCAGATGAGGAAATAAGGATAAAGCGCAAACGGGTATGTACAGTCTGAGAACATGAATATTGTGAAGTAGAAGTCTAATATGTTGTAGGAACGACCTCGGCCACCACGCGCATCAACGAGGAGTCACTACGATCATGAGATTGAGAGCGGTGTCCACAGTCTCCGCCCTAGGGAACCTGTGGCAACGCGCTATCGCACAGACCATGAGAAAAACGATGCTAGATCTCATAACTTTGAATATCCAGCCCCCAAGTTCAGGAGCAATGTGGCGAATGTACGATATTCTACGGCGCCCAGAGCAGGCCCATCTCAGGAAGCGGGTCAGGAAACGGAATCAGTGGACGATTTAGAGTCGATATGGACTCCGGAAGATATCGAGCCTCCAAGGCGGATGCCTCCTCCCCGAAAGCCGCCCACGAAAGGATCCCCTTACAGGATTCTGTGTCGAATTGAGTGCGATGTTATCCATATTAGGCAAAATAACGAGGACAGTGCCCATCCAGCTCTAATGTTCGAGGATGTACCTCACTGGAATCCACGCTTCAACAAAACGAACGCCCACCTTACCGGATTTCGTCCAATCTACAGCCTTGGTCAATGGCTGAAGTCTATTGACCCTTTGAGTTTCATAGTGTATCGGACCTACGCTTGCTCTAGGGGTTCGGTCAAGCCTGCACTCCGTAACGGCGATATAAATATGCCGACTATTCGCGTTCCCGACTCTGAAGCTCAGGACTTCAACGAATCTATCGAGATTCTGTCCAGTGAACTGGAAGAAGCTCTCCTGTCTGTAGCAAAATGCAGGATCGAATGCTTTACAGGGCTCCAGGACGCCGATTCAAGGAACGATAAATTGAGCTTTGACAGCCCGTATCTCTTCCTTTATCACCACCGTGCTGTCCTCAGCGAACTCTCCAAGAAAGGTGACGAGGATTTGAGGCGAGAAGCCTTCCCATTGCTCATCTACCTGAAGGAAAGACAGAGAGGCATTTACAAACAGGCCGACCAGCTGTTCGCCAAGAAAGTGACAGATGCGAAGGTCCTCAAGTTTCTATTCTGCCCGAATGAAATTGTCGTGTCCAAGAAGAATGGTATTGAACTTGCATACGCTGTGAGGTATCTTCATTTCCACCCCGATGACTCGATACAGCTTGTTTGTTGGGCCTGGACATACGATGGCTCAGAGCTGAAACGAAAATCGGAAAAGCTACATTTGATCTTCAAAGCGGGCGATGCGCGGACGATTCTGGATCTAAATGTGTATCCTCTACGTTTTGCTACCGAGGAGATCAAAGCTAGGTTACTTGCTCGAGGAACGCGAATGTGGGAGCTTCGGATGCCTCAGCTAGTGACATACAAAGGGATGGATTTTCTGCAGGAGAAGTTTATTGTGAGTTCTCGTCCTCGCAAAGGTCATGAAATTTTCTTCGTGCTTTGGTTAATAATGAGCCTAGAATGAAGGAAGGTGCATGTTGGATTATTCAACATACAAGATCATGCATCGCGGAGCAGGAGCTTTCAACCAGAAGAAAGACAAAGCCCCTTTGGACTACGATAACTTCCCTGAGACGATCGGGAAGGACGAAACTTTGTCGGAAGATACAGCGATGTTATGTCCGCCAAATATCCATGGGTTTCTCCTCAAAGAGAAGGTTTGGGGTAAGTGATCCTCTCGTCACCTTGCATGCCATTATTAAGACAAACAGTCGACTTACTCGTGGACAATGTCTACGGGGTGACATGGAACAAAGACGCTTTCAAACGCCTGGTTATGCCACCCAGTACCAAGGACCTCGTCGAAGCACTGATCAAGGCTCATGCTTCGGCTAGTTGGCAGCAAGGTGGACTTGTGTCTGGAAAGAGACTGGATCTCATTGCTGGGAAGGGTTTGGGTCTGATCATGCTGCTGCATGGAAGCCCGGGGACTGGAAAGACTTTGACAGCTGGTAAGCATTTGTGTCCGAGTAAATTAATTGCATCACTAACTTTGAATTCAGAGAGGTACGTACTTGTCACGCAATAAAATGGCAATTACTGACAAGGTGTAGTGTAGCAGAGATAGCAGAGATGCCGCTCTACAGTGTAACGTGTGGTGATATCGGAATCGAAGTTGAGATGGTCGAGCAGTACTTGCAGAAGGTCCTCTATCTTGGGAAGACATGGAATTGTGTCTTGCTTCTGGATGAGGCAGACATCTTTCTCGAAGAGAGAAGTCTGAATGACTTGAAAAGAAACAGTTTGGTTTCTGGTAAAGCTCTTCAATCGTAATTCTCTAGAAGCAACAACTAACCCTCAGCAGTCTTCCTTCGAACCCTGGAATACTACGAAGGCATACTGATCCTAACATCGAACCGAGTCGGCACTTTCGACGAAGCCTTTCGGTCACGCATCCAATTGGCACTGCACTACCCAAAACTTACGCCTCTCTTCCGCAAGAAGATCTGGCAGAATTTCTTCGACATCTTGTCAGAAGACAGAGAAGACGTCGACCTCCTCGAGTTGAAGGAGCATATGGACGAGTTGTCGAAACGCGAGATGAATGGACGAGAGATAAGGAATGCATTGACGAGCGCAAGACAGTTGGCGAGTTACAAGAAGATTACCCTACAGTGGGTGCATCTGAAAGAAACGCTTGATATTGGGAAGATTTTTGGGGATTATTTGAGGGACGTTCATGGACATGCTGATGAGGATTGGGCTCGGGAAGAACAGTTGAGATAGTCTGAGAGGCGTTCGGTGAAGTGTTGGTTTGGATTTGATACCCAGTCTCCAAGACGACATTTGCGAAGTAAGGGTAATTGACCTGTGGTGGAGGCCTCAACAGAAAGCCTTCACTGTTTTGACGCCAAGGCAAAGCTGACCAAGAATCGGAGGCTGTCCCGGTGACCTAGCGAGGGAGGAATAAGTAAGTTCTAGCACGCTCGAAATAGCAAGGCCAGCGCCAGTCTCCCGGTAATTGTTGTGCTTTCGGAAGAGGCAGGTCATTTCACAAGTACCAAGTTCCATCGGTATGGGAGTAGAAGCCGTTCCCACTTCAGCGTTACACAGCAGTAGTCGAGCTCCTATTTTCCGCCACTCGAATTCGACATAACCCCGCTCCCCGCGTCCACTATCGTTGTTAGTTAGTTATTTCACTACTGTATGTGTACGTAATTCTACCATTTGTGAGCTGCCAGATTCTACCTAGTCGAGGGGTCTGGGGTTTTCCAGCGGCGCAAGACGTTCGAGAAGATGGGCGGATGTGCCTGCCTCCTAATTATGGAGCAAGACCTGTGAGGGTCAAAATGGCTAGGCGAATCCTCTACAGCAAAGCCGTGTGTGGCCGTCCGCTGCTCTGCTCATTGTTTACGAGCATGCCAACTTCCCGTGTAGAGTCTCGCTTCAACCATTTGATATTGTTGACATTCGCGCCTTGCCTATCAGATTTGTTGCTTGACATTCGCAGAAAAGATGCTCATGAGTTTACAGAGTTATCCAATTCCCTTCACTGCGTGGTCTTGATCGGATCAGATCACGCAGACCCAGGCGGCCTTGAGACGCATTCGCAAACTCCCGGGTCTCCTGATTACCTCGCCAGTAGAAGAATAGGAGACAGACATCCTATACGCCCAGCCCAGCCGCCATACCAACTCGAGGATACGCCAAGTAGCCAAGTTTTCCAAGACGTCAAAATGGGCTTGCCACGGCCTCCACAAAGCTTGCTGACACCTCACCTCCTTCCCACTTCATCTTCGCTCATCACCCGCAGCGGCACAGATACATGCTAGGAGAAGCTCACGACATGCTGAACAGAACAGGCAATTGTAAAATAATTGAAAAATAATGGACGGTTTAATCCCTCGCCGATAAAGTCGCCCATTGGCCCCAAGACACGGACTTCTGCACTCAGGGACAAGGTTGGCTCGGTCAGCCAATGGCTCTGGGAGGGTGGGCATCATCCAATTGCCGGGCTCCGGAAAATCCAGAAGACCCATTAATTTTCCCATTTTCAACGGTGACAGGTCGCCCGCTTTTTTGAGAGTCGACTCGGAACTTTATCGTCTTTAGTGCTGCTGTTCATCTTTAAACAAGTGGCTCGAGATTCAGGAAGACCAAATTGTTCTGGAAGCTTTCCAGTCCAGGGATCCGTCGCGCTCCACGAAACGGGAAAGAAAAAACCATGACCATGCATGAACTCTGCTGACTGATAACTAATTCGATCTTGCCCTTGGCTCTAGAACGACGGCCCGACTCTTACGAGCTTGAGGTCTTGGCCAGACCAACAAGAGATAGGCAGGAGCATCGTTACATTTGTGGCGTTGGTGGGATTGCATTTCTGTTGTTGCATCAGATCTAGAATATCCACCCTCCTCGAACCCTCCCTCTCCTGATACTGTACCGTACAGTGTCTGTCTCGGACATAGCGAACACTGACCTGCTGCCTCAAATTGGAATAAAATCGGTGGCGGCCAGCCTTCCGATACTCTGCATCGGGCGGATAAAGTCCGTACGATCGTGGCGGTTGAGGCGTACGCCTTTTCCCGGGATTTAGATTTGTAAATTCAATATGCCGTGGACAAGGATTTGATATCTCTTCAGCATGTGTGCTTGGTCCTGCTGATACGGATTGCTCTCAACAGCGATACCCTCCAATTTCAAATGCCCGTGTCCAGGGGTCCAGAAGATGCCACTGGTTTAGATCGAATCAAACCTCTCGATCTTATCTGCTGTGCCATATGTAACAGTTGGTTGCTCTCACAGTCGAACTCTTCCAGAACCTTGTCCAGCCCTGGGGAAGCTACTCGACCGAGGCTGATTGAATGGTGCCATCTGTTACTAGAGGTAATCTGGGTTTGGCCCTGGCCCGAGGATGACAGGAGTTAAGCTTAAATAGGAAGGAGAGTATTTCGCAAACACCGAAGCTTTGAGCTAGAGCTCGCGCCAATCCAATGAGAAGCTTGCTGTTGCTTGTATGGAACATCGCGGGCACGCCGCGATCGACAGTCAACAGCTCTAGCCAATGCGACCTCATCCCAGGAATAACAGCTATCTTTTAGGAAGGTGGGTGAGTGTCTTTACCACTTGGGGAGATACTCGAGGCTGAATGCTATATTAACCATGGAACTCTCTCACGTTGCCTCCCATCGAAAGTTCTTTGGTATTACAGTCTCGAAGTTTAGCAGAAGTGCTCTACTGAATTCACAATGGGTATGTGAAACTCCTCGAATCCTCCTCAGGTTACTACCGGCAATGAATTATATCTAACATCCATCCAGCGGACGCAAAGACAGCCGATGCCCAGTTTACCATTGGTGCAGACAGCCATTTGGCCATAGACCAGCCAGGAGCCATGATCCACGCAGACACCAAAGCTGAGTCAGTTGTCGCTGCAGTAGAAGGTGACTACGATGGAAAGCCAACCCGTGAGGAACTTGGCACTCTCCGTCGAGTAGCTGGCAAGATCCCATATACCGCATATGTCCTCTGCTTCGCCGAGTTCTGCGAACGTGGATCTTACTATTCATCTATCGGTGTTATATCGAACTTCGTCAATCGTCCGCTGCCACCCAACGGAAATGGTTACGGTGCACCGCCAAAAGGAACTCAAGCTACTGCTGGAGCTTTGGGACTCGGCACGGTCAAGGCCACTGCCGTCAGTCAGTCATTCAAAATGCTTGTTTACTGTCTCCCGGTCATCTTCGGTTACATCGCCGATACATACACTGGTCGATTCAAGCTCATCTGTTACGGAGTTGGTGTTTTCGGTGTTGCCCACGCCCTTATGATTGCCTCGGGTGCTCCCTCGCTACTTCAACACGGACATTCTGCCGCTCCCTACTTAATCTCCTTATATGTGCTGGCTATTGGAGCCGGTACGTCAATACCGCTTGTACAATGATACTTTGACTAACGAATATTTCAGCCATGTTCAAGCCCTGCGTTTCGCCCACGCTTCTCGACCAAATCGAAGAGACGAAGCCAACAGTCAAGACACTCAAATCTGGAGAGAGAGTTATCGTCGACCCCGAGTCAACAACTGAACGAGTGGTACTCTGGTTCTACCTTCTCATCAACGTCGGTGGCTTCTTGGCAGTTCCAGGTAGTTACCTTGCCAAGAATGTCGGCTGGATGGCCACCTTTGCCTTGCCCATGGGTATCTACGTCCCATTGCCGTTCGTCCTTTGGTATCTCCACAAGAGACTCATCCTGTATCCACCAGGAGGAAGTGACCTGTTCAACTGCTTTAAGGTCCTCGGCATTTGCCTCAAGAGCAATTTCAAGAGATTCGGCCGCCACGGTTTCTGGGAAGCTGCCAAGCCATCGGTCATGGCTGCGAATGGGAGCTCTAACACTGTGCCATGGAACGACCAATTTGTTGAAGACGTTCGCCGTACCTTCCAAGCGACCGGCATGTTCTGCTTCTTCCCGATTCAGTACATCAACGACAATGGTCTCGGTATTTCGGCTGATGCCCTCTCAACAATGCTCCGTACTGATGGACAACCAAATGATCTCATCAGCAACTTCAACTCCTTATCCATCATTATCATGGCGCCTATTTTGAACTACCTCTTGTACCCATATCTTCGCTCGAAACACATCCACTTCGGTCCTGTTGCCCGCATCACTTTTGGTCTCTTCCTCTCTGCAGTCGGTGCTGTCGGATACACAGTCTTAAACTAGTGAGTTTCCCCCAATGCCGAACCTACATTGAGACGAACTCTAACCTACCACTTCCAGCTATGCTTATAAGGTCGGTCCCTGCGGCCACTATGGTTCCAGCAAATCCTGCGTTGACGCAGATAAAAACTCTCTCGTCGCAAACATCACCATCTGGTGGATGGCCATTCCATATGCTCTTGGTGGTATCTCTGAGTTGTTCGTAAACGTGCCAGCATACGGTCTTGCGTACTCGCGAGCCCCCAAGAACATGCGAAGTCTTGTCACCGCTCTCAACCTGTTCAGTACTGGTGTCGCTTATGCTCTCGGTCTCGCTTTCGCCGGAATCATCAGAGATCCTTTCTTGACCTGGGATCTGGGTGCGCCTGCTATCATTGGATTCGTCGCCTCTGCGCTGTTCTACTACCTTTTCAGACACATTGATGAAGAAGAGTATGTCCTCAGCACCAACGATGATTATCACCTCCAGCACCAGTCGGATAGCTCAATTGCTGGCACGGAGGTCAACGAGAAGACTGTCAACACAGACACCACAAAAGTTGTTTAGATGAACAAGCGAAGGCAGTGGAGAGTGTGGATAGACTGTGGTAGATGATATGATATAATGTTAAAAGAAGACGATATGATGATTGAGCAAAGTTTCCCCCCAGTTTGGTGCTGTGATTTATCATATTACTTCCTGAGCCTTCACAATCCATGTCTCGATACAAAATACACCACCGACGTGGGCCATGTCCTCTTGGTTCTGATATCCTTGTCCAACAAGGTTTTTTTTCTTTCTCAATTGCCGCAATTCTGATGCTCACCGCTGTCGCATATCCACGTCCACATGTCCAGGCATCGCACGGTATTGTCAATGGATGAACATATGCTCATATCCAAGCGTACCGCATTCGTACCGGTAGTCTACAGGTTTCCCCTCACTCGCAACTGGTTCTACCCCGGATCTGCGGCGCCAAACAGCAAGGAACAGACGAACCACGGCCAACTATTCCCCAGTTCATCTAGTGTTGCGAGCCTTGGGACGCCAACACAGACAACTTGGCTGCGCGACATTGCCTAGCTTTGAGACCGCTCCCTTTAGCAGCACCACTCGACAGGCAGCTCGAGGAAAATCACCGCGGTCCCCCCTGAAGAAGCTTTCCTTCAGTGCTCGGTCATCCGATATTTCTGCTGCCGTCGTGGTAATTTAATCTGATGTCGATGATATAAATTGGAGAGCGTCCGCATCATGTTTAGGTAGCCGAGAAGCGCATCTTTAGAAGAACTGTCGCTGTCGCTACAATGGGAATCCCTTCGCAATTCCTTGGCTTGGCACTGTATGCAGCAAGCCTCGCTCACGCTGCTGGCAATTGGACTGTGGGACAAGTTGTCGATACGAGCAGTGGTTCGGTGACTGGACACGCAGCTTCTATCAATACAGAGGTTTCTGAGTATTTGGGAATTCCATTTGCGCAACCGCCTGTTGGCGATCTCAGATGGACGGCACCTCAAGCGTACAATAGCACGAATGCCATAAATGGCACGGACTTTGTATGTTCTCCTTCTGCTTCTTCTCTAAACTTCCTAGAACTTCACATAGAATGTTCAATTGTAGCGAAAAGTCCCCCCCAAAAAAATTTAAGCTAACACTCCGCAAGGGATTCTCCTGCCCAGCTGGTTCCCAAGTCTCCCCAGATTTCGCCGCCATCCAAGCCGCAAACATTACGAGCAGCGGTCTCCAGATCCTCGCCTCCCTCGGACAGATCGGTGATAAGTTTAGCGAGGACTGCCTCACGCTGAACGTCTGGACGAAGCCCCAAGTAGGCGAATCCAAGAAAGCAGTACTGGTCTGGATTTACGGCGGAGGGTTCACGACGGGCAACAGTGACAACGTGGCATACAATGGTCAATATATCGCCGACCAGGAAGATGTAGTTCTGGTCTCGTTCAACTACCGCCTGAACGTTTTTGGATTTCCCGGGTATCTCAATGGAACGAAGAACTTAGGTCTCTTGGATCAACGACTGGCGATTGAGTGGGTGCGAGACAATATTGAGAAATTCGGAGGTGACCCTTCGAGAATCACGCTTTTCGGACAGTCTGCTGGCAGTGCTTCGGTGGATTACCACACCTTCGCTTGGGCCGACGATCCAATTGCGCACAGTTTCATTCAACAAAGTGGCTCGGTCCTTGGACCTAGTGGTGGACTGGGTGCCATTTCAAAGGATACTGCTGCTGGTTATTGGTACGCTGCAGCGACTGTCCTGAACTGCGGAGACAAGTCCACGGACCCAGCAGAGCTTCTCGCCTGCATGAAGAGCAAATCGTACGAAGATGTCCTCAAAGCCATCGCGGAGGGCGCGCGGGATAGTGCGATTGCGTCCAGCTTCGGCCCTACCGTGGACGACACGATCGTCTTCTCGAATTACACGCAACTTGCCATCGAAGGGAAGTTCTCCAAGCTGCCCCTCCTTCTCGGGAATGCGGACTACGAAGCAGGGCTATTCCGAGTCCTGGACAGCTTCAGAAACGCCACCAACTCCGATGTCTACTACGAAGGCTTCAACAACCTAGGATTCGTCTGTCCCGGTGCTCAGCGTGCAGCCTACTCCATTGCGAACGACGTTCCAACCTGGCGGTACAGATGGTTCGGAGCGTTCCCCAATACTCAACTCACCACAGTCCCGTATTCAGGAGCATGGCACTCAAGCGAACTTCCGGTGTTATTCAACAATCCACCTACCGGCGGAGCGATCCCAAACAACACCGAGGCTGAGATCGCAATCGGATCGTACATGCGTGGAGCTTGGGCGACTTTCGCGAAGAATCCTGTGGATGGACTTAGCTCGTACCAGGGAGGCTGGCCACAGTATGTCCCTGGGGAAGACACTCTTGTCAGATTGGCTTACCAGAACATGACGGGTGCGAACCTGGCCTTGGGCAGGATGTATGATGGTGGATGTAAGACGAACTTTGCTGGAGGAAATGGCACTGCAGGTAACTCCACTGGATCTGGTTCGCCCACGTCTTCCGCCTCTCCTTCGTCTGGAAGCTCGGCGCCCGCGAGGGTCGCAACGAGTGGTGGAAGTGAAACGAAGTCTCTGATGTCGGGAGTATTTGTCTCGGTTATATTAATGCTAATGGGGTGCTTGTGAGGTGCTTGACTTGGCTAGCAGATGGATGTTAGAAAATCCAAATATTAGAAGCAGCAGTAGACAAATTAATACTTGCAGCGAGAGAGATACAACGGCTAGTCGTATGAGATAACATTAATGCAGTCATTCCGGACCAAACACGGTAATTTTGAAAGTTTATCGACACTAAAAATTCTGTTTAATAGGTTGTATAGCTCTAAACAAGCTGCTTATATTAAGTATAATCCGTTTCTTAATCGGGATAGTCTTCAAAAAGGATCTATAATGTGTTTAAACAAAATAGGAGAAGAGGAATCCATCTGCGACTTTACACTGTATTGCGAGAATAATGGAGAATCAAGGGAGAAAACAATTAAGAAAAGTCAAGGCGATGTAAAGTTGAGGTATCTGACAAAGAAATACTTTTCGGTTAACTTTTGAATTCCATTGCTTTTGATATAAATTACAGTTGTACTAATGCTCATAGCAGGTTGCTTGGAACCGCTCAAAGGCAGACAAATGTGAAAATCTAGCAAAAGTCCTCGCTCAAGATGAGATAACTTCAGCGTTTAAGATACGGGACGTTCTTCGGAGAAAGAAAGCAAAAAAAGCACTGAGCAAGAAAGAGAGCTAGCTGCAGGAATCAGACAGCGATTATGGAAAGATCTCAATAAAAACTTTGCCCCGAATCAACTCTCCCATCCGCTCCACCGCATCTTCATCGACAAATACGGATTGTGTGGCCTTCTGATTGCCATTGTAGAGCACTTTGCTTTCATTCAACTTCTGCTGGTAGTCTTCCAGTTTCATCCTCGCCATGGAGGCTGGAGCACTCGCGCAGATGTGTCCCTCGATCAATTGTGCTTGACCAGGTCTCCAGAAGGCGTCAAACTTGGGTGGAGGACTTCCTGCTGATTGTCCCTTTCTGCAGAACCACACGAATGTTTTCCAGTCGAGTGAGTACCAGAGCTCCTTCTTGCGAAGACCATCAATAAAGCTTTTGGGGACTTGTATTCTGATGATCCAGCTTTCAGCCTGAGGGGCTCTTGCGGCTGCCCACTGTCGATATTTTTCGGCTGTTTCTTCTTCCTTGGTAAAATACCACGCTCCCTTTCGCGGGTTAAAATCACCACATCTGTAGGATTCAATAGCTTCCATGTTGATGCTTCCGTCGCTGAGGATGAACGTGTCTGAACGCAGCTCTCCAACAGCTTTACCTTTGTAGAAGACGTAGTGATCTTGCAGAATGGGTGGTGAGCTTTCGACAGAGACATAGGTGGCTGGCAGCACATTTGATTGCATGCTTGTGAGTGCACTTCTCTCCTCCTGGGCTTGAGATGGAGCTTTGGAAGATGATGAAGCTTGAGAAGGCCCGGATTGATCAAATGCACCCATGACCTTGGCCCTTTTCCCACCCTTTCTTCTAGCCACCGTCTCAACTCCTCGGGATTTCAGTCTGTCCAAGAGGTTTTCCAGGGTTGCATATCTTGTTCTTATCGTGTCTTCGAGCCAGAATCGTAAGGTTTGGGACATGAAAAGTTGTGTGTACGCCGGGTCTGTCAGAACGCCGCGCAGTTCATCGGAAATTCCAAGTGCAGCCATGGCTTGAAGTACTGGTGCATCG
This sequence comes from Rhexocercosporidium sp. MPI-PUGE-AT-0058, assembly GCA_020746875.1. NCBI lineage: Eukaryota > Fungi > Ascomycota > Leotiomycetes > Helotiales > Rhexocercosporidium > Rhexocercosporidium sp. MPI-PUGE-AT-0058. Next base: position 352,013 of record JAGTJL010000008.1, read on the forward strand.
ATTAAAGGCTGAACATTCAGCCTAGTAGTCTCTCCAATTATGTATCTAGAATTATTGAGTTAGTGCACGTTAAAGCAATTGAAGTGTAAACAATTGTCCAACCTTCCCTCCCAACGGCATCTTGAAAACAGTTCTTCATGTGGACACAGGAAATGAATTGGAAGTTAAGGAAAGCGGACTTACTGTAGTAGACCATCTGGATTTTGTTGAGGATCTGGTCTACCTAACCACCTGGCGAAAATCTCGCCCGATTTCGTTCTGGCGAAGCCGCACCATTCCACAGCAGCAACACTTTCAGCGCTCTCAGGCAGATCAAAAGGTGCTTGAGAATGCTCCGGGGAGTGAATGCGGACTGACGCAGAGCCAGAAGAACCTGAAGAAACACTTCCTTGAGTAGATGGAGGAGCTGCAGATAAAATATCAGTATTTGGTATCAGAGAGACAATGAATAAACCATGAGGAACCATGATAGAGAGAACACTTACAGAGAAGTGCAGCGCTAACCTTGCGCTTGCCGTTGACTGTACCGCTAAGCAAGATTTTCTCGTCCTCCAAAGCTTGAATCTGCTCAGTATCTAAGTCGGACGACATTCTGAGAGATGGATGGGAAGTATCTGGCTGTTTGACTTGTGTAGTAGAGCCTGGAAGGGACGGAGAGTTGACTTGGAGTAGTGGGTAACTCTGACTGAGAAGTCTATCACGAAGAGAATGGAGGGTATATTGTGTTGTTTGAATTTGAGATGTTGGTGGTTGTAGAAAGGAACTTAGAAGGCCTGGAGGAATGTAGGGTAATACTTAAGTACATGTGAGACTAACGTCTAGCCCCACCATTCCGACCACCCCTAGATTCCGGACACCTCGCTTAACCTCACCGCCCCTCGTACTTACCTACTTAAATAATTATTAACTCTTTTAATTCTTAATTAGTTTTTTAAAATTCTAGAATTTAGATTATTTTAATTATAAAGCGTCAATATACAAAAGCTAATATTTAAAGCGCCCTTAAAGAGATAACAAATAATAAGTCTACGCGAAAAGCATCGCTAAAGTAAAGAATTCCAAAGTCTACCCTTCATAATCGTGCTACGACCGCATTATTATACTAAGAAGCCGCCAGCTATTTGCAAAAGCTATCTACAGTATTAGAGGACAAATTAACTAATTAAATACTTACTCAAGAGTCTATTAGCCGTAGAATTATATATATATATAAATTAAAAGTTTTACTTAACGGCTTTTAACTCTTCAAGGAGATTATAAACTACTTAAATAATATTAAATAAAGCAATTTTTAGCCCGAAATCCTATTCTTAAGACTAAAAAGTAAATTTACGTTAATTCTATACGTATTAATAACGCTTACTCTAAAGTTATTAAGCCTTAATTTTAAAAATTTAACGTCCCAGTTATTAAAGCAATTTTAATTAATTAACAATAGAATATAAACGAAACTAATATTATAAAAGGTTATAATTTTAATAAACTAGTCGTAGGCCATATTAAGAAGCGTAAGGTTCAAGGGAAATAATCAAGTTCACGTGCCTAAACGTTAATCATTAAATATATTTTTATAACTGGAGTTTCTATAGCTCTAATTATAATTTACAAAAGAAAAACGGTTTAATAACAGTAGTTTCCGTCTTAATTAAATAAATTCAATAATTAGCACTTTACTACTACAGAAAATAAATAAACCACTAATAAAACTGTGACAGTTCAGAGCTTCTAGAGCCTCATTTCCAGTCTCGGCTATTCACTTCCTAACTGGGAAGATACCGAGATTAGACGAGCTTCTGCGGAGCCTACCTTTGCATATAACCTACTTCTTTCCATACCTTCTTTCCTCCGTAGTTATAGATTCTAAGAGACACTTGGTATCTTCATATTCCCGCCATAGAATATAAGTCGCCAGTCACACGTGATTGCCGTCTTTCATAGAGCAAGCGTCACAAAAACAGCTTTTAAATAACTAAAAAAAGTATTTATTCCTCAAATAAAACCACGTAATCCTTTAGCAAGACTTCTTATTCTAAACAGTTACAAAAGCCATAAGACTGCGGATATCCTTTAAAAGTGCTTTAAATATAATATCTACGTTTTATTTTTACCTTTACACACGTCACACGTCTTACAACCTTTAAATTTAACGATTTTCTCTCCCCTTAAGCATACGTACCAGAAAAAGTTATATAACTTAAGTTCTTTACTTAATTTTACCTTAATTAATAAACGCAATTTCCTTCTTTACTATCAGAAAGCACGTCAAGAAAGTCTTACGGCTTTTAATATTAAAGCCGATTAAAAAACTATTAAATTATAACTAATATCTATAACAAAACCTCTTATAAGCCGATTATTATTAAAAAATAATAATAAATCAATAGCCACGCTTCTTCCAGACTCTCAAAAGAAAGTAACACTACTTCCAGAGGTTTTTAATAACTTACTTAATCTCCGTACTCCAAAAACTAAAAAATATTTCTATTTATAGCTCTATAACTTAGCTTCCAGATTACATAACTACCTTCCGGAGAAGCGTTTACGTATTAAAAAGATTATAAATTAAAAAAAGTAAAAATAAAGATTTAAGAGTTAAAAAAGAAATTAAAATAATTAAAGCCAAAGAAAAAAAAGAAAAATATAAACTAATCCAAATTCTAAGTTTATGACGATACGTACAATTTTTAAGGCTTAAATCGCAGCTAGAAATTACTAAATTATACTTATAAAATTAAAATCTAAAAGAGATTTAGATTCTATAATTTCTTAAATAAAAGTTAAAGAAATATAAAGTTATTAAGCCTTAAATAAGAAGTGGTAGAATTAAGCGAAGTATCCGGAAACTAGGGGTAGTCGGAATAGTAGGGCTAGACGTTAAGAAGAGATTGTGACTCGCGCTTCTCATCAATCTAGATGGGCATGACGTGGGGGTGAGTAGTTCCACAATACATCACATATGAAGTGAATACTGCAGCAGTGCAATTCACAATGACGAATCAAGAAACAATTTCTCAGTTCAAATTCAAATTGTTGTGGATAACTATAAGCGCCAAAAACTCGCTACCAGGTAATTCGACTACTTCAAACCCTTGGCCAGATGACTTAGTAAGTAAGTACCTTCGTTTCAGAGCGGCTAGCTATTAGCTCCTCATGATGTAAACGTCGCGTATCTATTGAAGTTATTGTCAAGTGATACGACGACTGCTTGCATCGTGTGGCATGACTAAGTATCTATCCATTACGCCTAACCCAAACCTTCACCAGCCATCCTGATATGTATCGCAGCACACATATTTCCAGAAGCTTCAAAGAATGAATTAACAACACTCCGTGCAACTCGATATGTCGAGTATGAGGACATAAAACCATCCATCTCCTGGGTCATGTTTCATTTTCCTATGGAGACGGACTCTCTTGGAAAACCACCCCACTCATGGAGGCTTAATAGTTCTCCAGAAGAGAAACGTTCGAGATGGACTCCTTGGGTTAGATAAGGTGGGGTCTTGTCAAGGAGAACTAATTATCAATCATTGGATTTCGGTTCACCCACGATCCTTTTTTACAAGCCGATAAACGTACACAACTACGTATCTGGTTCAAATTAAATGTACATGACAGCAACAAATGCCTTGACAGCATAGAATTTCCGATTTGATCGTGCAACCTGGGAACTGTTATCAAGAACTCAAGGCCCCACACAAACGTTTACAAATTTCGTAAAACGCAGATGACAACTCGAAGAGCAAGGCATTGACAAGCGCCGCAAGATCGAGAAGACTCAAATGCACTTTTTTGTAATTTTTATGTGATGTTTCAAGTAGCCATACATGTGCCAAAATTGTGCTTCGTGTGTGAAAAACTGGCTTTGGGTTCGAGATTGGGGAGTTGGTGGCCAGAGCTGGCGGATGACAGCGAATGCAAAACTTGACAACCACCACCATTGTCGTCAAATGCAAAAGGGGTGTCAAAGTGTCCTCTTCGAGTTCTCAAAAACTGTATTTCATTACGACAAACGCGCGTCTATAGCCTCTCGGGTGATGATTAGATGAACAGGAGGTTCAGCCATAACTCATGGAGAAGAGGTTTGTCCAGCTGGTTTACGTCAGTCATAACATAGTTGGCACGTATTGGTCTTATATATGCTCACTTCGTTATTTTAGAGTAAGAAACTCCTCGACGACTATCACAATCTGGTTTATTGAACCGTGGATATGGATACATATTAAATCTAGATTCTGGAATCGGAATCGAAAGTGATGCCAGATGCGAAGAGTAGAAACACCACTCCACTCAAAAGACATGGAGGGTCTACTTCTACGAGCAAACGAGTAAGTGAGTAAGTGTATGAGAAACTTTACACCTCCCTGAAAACAAATAGATGCTCTAGACAACCTCGATGACACAATACTAGGGATGATATAAGTACACATGAAGTCAGGCGCTGCAGAGATAAAGAACTGCCGTGATTTGAAACATCTAGACTGAGCTTTGATTAACGAGTATCTATAATCAGATCATCCCATTGGCTGATGTCTCATCGAATCTGTCAAACCAAAACTGGTCGGCTCTGCGAAAAATGACAGCGAAGGTCTACTTGATAGCAATCTCCATCCAATCCTCCGAGAAACAGCTACCACGACCAACGAGAGGCACTCACGGATACTTTCAGACTTCAGATACACCTATGGATGTCGCACTCTTCTAGGGTCGCACTGGATATAAAAAAAAATAGCAAAACCAGAGAGCAAAGAGACGCAAGCAGTAAGTAGCTCGCTTCCCTCCCTCCAAGGAAACAATTCGTGCCTGCTGCTGTTCTCTAGGCGCAGAGCAGGGGTATGTATTTCTACCCGCCAAATAGCAGTTTTTTTAATTATTAAAGATTCCCAAGACATCTCTAACACTACTTTAATCAAATTAATCCACTTCTTCATATCGGAGTCTAATTAAATCTTGCCAAGTAAATCAAGTCTGAAGCGAAATATATCTCCCCTTCAAGAACCTCCCCCTAACTCAAGCAAGCTCCTCTTCCAGCCTTACCAACGAGCCCTCCACCCTCCGGAGTATATTTTCATCTTTTAGGAAGCTGCGTATTTCCCAGTACGGTATATAATTATAATTCTTTTACTTTTTTTTTTCCTTGCTCGAAACTCCAAACACCAAGAGACGAAAAGGGAACAAAGGACGGGTGAGGGAATGGCTCTGAATGGGATATCCAGTGTACTTGCTTGACAGTGTCTCCGTTCAGGATACATGCGTTCTCTGGGAACGGAACGAGGTATTACCAATTTAAACAGAAAGAGAGAATAGATTAGCTAGGTAGTAGTTCGATATTGCGCTACGCAATGACGAGAGAGCTGAGCTGATAAGTCATAAGGGGGAAGGCTATGGCAGCGAGAGGGAACTTGACAACTCCACACACAACCACTACACTCTAATCTCCATATCCCAAAGAGTTCTTTTTATTCACCACTCAAGAATCCAAGGTTACATATGCATACTCTACATGACCACACCCCTGACTAACAAGCCATGTCACCAGAAGGTTCCGAAAGCCTCAAGATGAATTTATGACTTTTGATGTTTTGATTTGCTTTCTCTCTTTCTAGATTATCAACACAACGAATCAGTGGATCTCGGATTTTCCTTCCATCCACTCATGTATGCACGCGATGCCCAATCCGAAAAAAAGGAAATGTCAAATAATTTTGGATGTGTATGCACGTGCGCGCGCCCGATCAAGCCCTCTCAAGACCCAACCAAACCAGGCAGAATACACACCATGGCAGCGCGGAAAAGCAGAGGAAGAAAGGCACAAGGCGGATCTATCTATCTAATCTACAACTCGTCGTGGGATCCAGGCTCATCATCACCGCCTTCTGGGCCGCCGGCTCCAGCGTACAACTTGCTGGTGATGGGGTAGGCGATGCCGGAGAGTTTCTCCTTTTGCTCCTCGAAGTCCTCGGCGGTGGCGGTGGCGCCATTCTCCTCAAGCCAGTCGGTGGTTTCCTTAACGGCCTCAAGGAGCTAGGTTTAGTTAGTATGTGTATCGTGTTTAAGATGGGACTTTGGGATGTGAGGCACTTACAGTCTCCTTGTCGTCCTCATCAATCTTGCCACCAAGACCCTCCTCATCGTTGGCCTGGTTCTTCAAGCTGAAAGCGTAGTTCTCAAGACCGTTACGGGCCTCAATGCGCTCCTTGGTAGCCTTGTCCTCATCGGCGTATTGCTCGGCTTCTTGAACCATGCGGTCAATCTCCTCCTGAGTGAGACGTCCCTTGTCGTTGGTGATGGTGATGGACTCGACCTTGCCAGTGCCCTTGTCGGAAGCGGAGACCTTGAGGATTCCGTTTGCGTCAAGCCTGTGTAATGTTAGTAAAGGTTCTTGTGACACGAGAGAATAGAGGCCGACTTACTCAAAGCTGACTTCGATTTGGGGAACACCACGAGGAGCGGCTGGGATACCGGTAAGCTCGAACTTTCCGAGCTGGTTGTTATCCTTTGTCATTGTACGCTCTCCCTCGAAGACCTGGATGAGGACTACTGGCTGGTTGTCGGCGGCGGTAGAGAAGATCTGAGATTTGCGGGTAGGGATAACGGTGTTGCGGGGAATAAGCTTTGTCATGACACCTCCAGTGGTCTCGATACCGAGAGTCAATGGGTTGACATCCATGAGAACGATCTCATCGGTACCCTCCTCACCGGAAAGAACACCACCTTGAACAGCGGCACCGAATGCAACAGCCTCGTCAGGGTTGATACCCTTGCTGGCCTTCTTGCCTCCAAAGTACTCTTCAATGAGCTCGACAACCTTGGGGATACGGGTAGAACCACCGACCAAGACGATGTCATCAACTTCGTTCTTCTTGACCTTGGCGTCCTTGAGAACCTGCTCGACTGGCTTGAGAGTCTTGCGGAAGAGATCAATGTTCAACTCCTCGAACTTGGCGCGGGTAAGGGTCTCGGAGAAATCGTTGCCGTTGTGGAAAGCCTCGATTTCGATGCGGGTGGTCTTTTGGGAAGACAGAGTACGCTTGGCCTTCTCAGCCTCACGCTTCAGCTTACCCATGGTCTTGAGGTCCTTGGTGATATCAACGTTGTGGTCCTTGTTGTACTTCTTGGCGAAGTAGTTGATGACTCTCTGATCGAAATCCTCTCCTCCCAAATGGGTGTCACCAGCGGTAGAAAGAACCTCAAAGACACCACGGTCGATAGAGAGGAGGGAAACATCGAAGGTTCCTCCGCCGAGATCGTAGACAATGATTTGACGCTCTCCCTCAGTCTTGTCGAGACCGTAGGCGATAGCTGCGGCGGTAGGTTCGTTGACGATACGGAGGACGTTCAAGCCGGCAATGACACCAGCATCCTTGGTGGCTTGTCTCTGGTTGTCGTTGAAGTAGGCGGGAACGGTAACAACGGCGTGGGTAACCTTGTGTCCGAGGTAAGATTCCGCGACCTCCTTCATCTTTCCGAGAATCATGGCCGAGATCTCCTCAGGGGTGAAGGTCTTGGGGGATCCATTGACTTCGACCTTGACGTGGGGCTTGCCATCCTTCTGGACGACATCGAAGGGGAAATGCTTCATGTCACCTTGGACATCCTTGTCTGAAAACTTGCGACCGATCATACGCCTGTGTTTGTTAGCATGGTTCCGAAAATCGAGTTCCCGAGGACAGATTTCCGCAATTGCCATGTTACCTCGGGAAGGCCACATTGCAACTGCAGAAGCCCAGTCCTGGAGGGAAACAACTCACTTGACATCGTAAATCGTTCTCTTTGGGTTTGCAGCAGCCTGGTTCTTTGCTGCGTCTCCAACCAATCGCTCCTCATCTGTGAAGGCCACGTATGAAGGTGTAATTCTGTGTCCCTGGTCGTTGACGAGGATCTCGACTTTGCCCTTTTGCATCACACCCACACAGGAGTAGGTGGTGCCCAAATCAATACCGATGACTGTGAAGGAGTTGTCAGTGTGGTTTCTTTGCTACGTGTGTGCCAAAGTCGAACTCCTGGAAGCATTTGCAATCTGTTTTGGGCAACCTTGCCCCAGACTAGAACTGGAAATGCTGGCAGGTTCAATTGTTCGCAGACTCCAATTCGCAATCTGCAGACCAATTGCGACTTCCAGAAGACTAGTAACATTCCGCAGAAGTAAAAGAGAGAGACTTACCAGTGCCATAACTCTCTTGTAAAGGATCCTGCTCGCTCTCGGCATTAACCTGACCGACCAACGCCAACGGCGCAAACAGGAGGCCTAAATAGAAGAGTGCGGAGAGGCCCAGCCAGAACGAGCTGCGTGTGCTTCTCGCCATTGTGTTGTGTGTGTTTTCGTGTAGTCGTCCCCAGATAGAGGTGTTGAGGAAGGGGAAGAGGTCAATCAATGGATTGAGGTCAACTGAATGACGGAGCCAGCCAGCCTCTGTGCTTGCTCGAAGAAGGTGTGCAGGTAGCCAGGTACTTAATCTCGTCTTCCTCTACGATATGTAGGAAGAGGAGCTGTCGTCGTCGTGAGTGTTGTCGTGAAGAAAGAAAGAAGAGGGAGGAAGGGAGTCTTGTCTTGTCGAGAAAGAAAAGAGAAGAGGGTTGAAGAAGGACGGCGCTGGGGATTTATTCGAGGCGATCTTTATCAAGCCAGATAGGTCGATAGCTCTCTCTGCGCCTATGCCGCTGCTCGCTGCGACTTTTGGACACATTACCAAAAGAAGGCGGGCGGTGATTGGCTCGCTTAGCACCGCTTAGCTTGAGGACACACCAGCATTTTGAATGGAGGAGAAGAGGGCCAAGGCAGGGCAGGGATATGGATTGGCATGGATGGATGGATGGATGGAAGACGAACGGTGAATTGATTATGCGGGAGGGAGAAGGAGGACACTTGTTATTTGTTACTTTACTCACGAGATTGATGGACTGATTACTCTACTTGATGTGATTAAGGAGCCGCTACTTCTACTTGATTTCTAACCCTTTAACACTTTGTCTATGCCTACATACAGTAGCGGTCCCTCTTCCTCCTTCTTCCTTCTAGCTACCGATCTCTTCTTGCATCAACTCCCCTCGCCTAGCCACCCCTCTTCTAGAAGATGCTGTTGCTCTTGCACTTCCATTTGTGGGGACGGGGAGCGGGATGGGAGGGGAGTGGAGGGGAGGGACAGCTCACTCAATAATAATAATCATAATAATGATGAGGCTGGAAAAAGACATGTGGCATCATTGGGGAAGCGAGAAGTGCCGAGAACCCATTGTTACGCTGCAGGGGTGGCGAGAGAGTGCGGCTGACAAGAACTCTAAAAAATGCAACTTACTGTCAACTTCATCCCATCTTTACGGTATCTTCATCTGATCATCTTCCTCAGTACCACCAGGTACGATGCTTGTAATTCACCAAAAGGTAGCTAGCTGGTTGAACGAATTAATCACAAAGGAGACTGCCCAGATATGAGTTTCCTCTCGATTGTCTTATTCATTTTTTGTTATTTTGTGCGAGGTTCTTCGCCTTTGCTCTATGCTTCTATGTATGCATGCATGCATCTATTGGTATCCCGCCTTGCCATCCCATCCCTACTCTTCCCATCCCGTCCCTTCATTTTCCCCAACCCTCATGCAAATGCTCCACTCAATTCCCCTTCCCGACCTCCCTCTTCCCGTCCCTGTGAATCCTCTCTATCCCCCAACCCACCCCTACTCCAGCAACCCAGCAGCCACAGTCTCCCCACCACTCCTCAACACAACCCGCGCCCCAGCCTCAAGCGGCACCATCGCATCCCCCTCAAAAACAACCTTCACTCTAGCAACCTGCCCCGGCTTAACGATCCTAACTCTCTTCTTCTTACTCGCTGCCTTCCCCTCCTCTCCCGCTCCAGCACCAACAGTTCCCCCAACCTTATCCAACACCCCCAGAATCTTCTCTACACGTCCAGGAGCATGCATACGCCCACGATGGACATCGACACTACCCGGTGTCAGGAACTCGAAGGCCAGGACTTTGGCTGTGAATTCCTTGATATTGGCGATGGGTGAGCTAGGGGAGCAGAGTACGTCTCCGACTTTGAGATACTGCTCTTCTATGCCCGACAGATGGACCGTGACATTCTGGCCCGCCACAGCCCAATCCACTCCCTCATTATCGAGTTCTAGAGCTTTGATGAAGCATTTCTGAGACGAAGGTTGGGCGAGTAGTGCATCTCCCGTTTGCAAACTGCCAGCTTCGATGCGCCCGCTTATCGAGAGAGGGTTCTGCACGCCACCGCGGAAGATGTCGCCGATTGTTAGGCGGAGGGGTTTGCTGAGTGCTCGGGCGATGGGTTCGGAGTTGTCGAGTTCTTCGACGAGGGTTGGGCCTGTGTACCAGGATATGAGGTCTTTCTCTGTGGATGGCCGGGCGATGTTGTCGCCTAGGAGGCCGGAACAGGGGATGAAGGAGACGTTTTTCGGTTGGAAGCCGGCGGCTGTTAGGAAGGCTGAGACTTGGTTTTGGATCTCGAGGAAGCGGTCTTGAGACCAGGAGACGGTGTCGAGTTTGTTGACGGCGATGATTATGCGTTGAACGCCCATGCTGCGGACTAGGAGGGCGTGTTCTTTCGTTTGGCCTTTTAGTCCGGATTCAAAGGAGCCGGTGTTTGCATCGACTACGAGGACGGCAAAATCGGCTTGTGCTGCTCCAGCAATCATGTTCGGGATGAAATCTCGGTGGCCAGGTGCGTCTAGAATGGTGAAGGATGTTTTGTCCGTCTCGAATTTGTTTGTTGCGATATCGATTGTGACGCCTCGACTCCGTTCTTCTGTTCCCTGATCAAGTACCCAAGCAAGAGCAAATGACGACTTCCCCATCTTCTCGGCTTCTTTCTTATATCTGTCTATCGTCCGTTGATCCACAACTTTGAGATCATACAGTAAACGACCCATCAATGTACTTTTCCCTGCATCAACATGACCTATACCATTAGCAACAGCCACATCCAGACTCAAGAAAGAACCTACCGATAACTACAAAATTCGCTGCATTCTTCTTCTGCGCCTTTTCAAATTCGCTCAGCACATCTAGATTCTTGCTCCTTGCTCTAGGGGTATCATCCAACTTGACAGCCTCGACACCATTCGCGATCTGATCTGCCTTCTTCTCATTACTCGTCTTGGGCGGTCCCTTGCCGCCTCCTTTCGCTGCTAGAGATTAGTGAAGTGTTACTTCGGGCAAGGTCGCGCGGCGGAGTTCGTCGAACCTTTCGACTGTGCTGCGATGACGACGTCATCTGGACTAGGTCCTGCGAAGGGGTCAGCGGTTGTGGGTGCGGCGGTATTGCTATATGGGAGAGAGAAGAGGTTGCTGGAATGTGGCCGGGAGGTGGTGGTTGTGGGACTGCTGCTGCTGCTGAACATGGTGTTGGCGAAAGCTGAGGGCTCGGCTTGATCGAGAGCTATCTCTTCCATTACGACATCTGGAGTTGGTTCAGGCGCACGTTCAACATGGGTGGCCTTTGCAGCTTTCTCATGCTCATTAGAGTCCTTGCGTTTCCGTATTGGGAAACCCCTTGATGCGGGTTTCGTTGGAGATGATGAACCTTTCTCCTTTCCAGAGCTAGGATTCAACGTGAGGTTTTCCATGGGTTTCTCAACCCCCGAACTCCCAGCCGACTTCTGCTCTTGCGCTTTCTTCTTCCTAGCCGCAGCCAAAGCCTGTAATTTCGACACCTTAGGTGCCCCATCTGAGGAGCCACCAAGCAGTCCACCTCTAGGATACAACGGAGCGATGAAAAGGGCCTGACGATCTTGAGGAACATCCAACCAAGGCATATCCTTGAAGAAGTCTGCATAGGAGAAAGGTTTCGAGCAGTCTATTCCTCGTCAGTCCATACTGCTCCGATTAAACATAAAACGAAAAGTAAACCCACCTCCACAATCCCTTGTATCGGCATCTCCGTATCCACATCCAGCATCAACACCAGCACCAGACATACAAAATCCAGCAGCACTCTCCCCTCCAAGCAAAGAAATAAACCCACCTTTAACTTTCTTCTCCTTCTTCTCTTTCTTAGCCACATACGTGTTTACCAGGTATCCGACCGACTTCTCGATGTCGTAATAGTAGTGCCAGAGGGCTTCTTGGATCTGCTTGTCTGTGATATGTGTTGCGGTCGGTGGGAGTTCAGCGCGCACTGCTATTGTGCCAACGCGCATGTTTTCTGTGGGCGTATATCAGCGCTGTGTCCTTATACGCTATGCTTCTCTCTCCTCCTCCAACCCATAGCTACTGTCCATCCAAGCGTGCCGACTCGAAGTTTTGTAGTGTGATAGTGGGGTATGTGGAAAGGAGGGGTATCGACCTTGATCTTCTTCACTGAGCTCTGCAACCCCCCAGAATCAGCACGAGTTCCTCTCAAGATATAAATGCCGTCTCATGTAGCAAGTATAATGCCAAAAAGACAAGGACAGCCATACCTTCCGCAGCACCATCATCCGCATACTCCTCCACACCATCATAATCATCCATCTCGTCGTCCAGATCCAGGTTCTTGACCAATTTATGGCGCGACATCTTGACTGCCTTGCTTCTTTACCTTTCTCTCTCAAGGGTACCTCGAAGGAGAATGGAAGGAAACCAGAAGAAAGAAAGAAGAAAAAAACTTCGTGCTTGCTGGTAAATTGAGTCGTGGAAATGGAAGAAAGCTGTGTTGGCGGGGTGGTGTCGTTCTGCCACCGAGATCATGAGCGGCGTGGCTCTTTGGTGGGGTTTATCCAGCACGGAGCAAATCTTGGTGCCGTCATTGGAACAACAAAACAGCCTGGAGAAGTTCGGATCTGCATTTGGGCTTTGGCCAATCAGAAGAGTCACATTAATTTATTCAAACGGTCGATCGTGAAGAATTTAGATGCATTCTTCACAACATTCCACACAAAGATAGTTTGTTTCCAGCTAAGCCAAGATCTCACAATCTGCTTGCTTATCTGCATATCTACTCAATTCAATCCCGTTCTGTATTACAGACAGGCTATGTCCAGTGTCCAGCCAACAATGTACACCTCGCACCAGTGCCACCTCGCTTCAAATCCCAATCCCCGATCAATCCATCGAAACCAAAGCCAAGGTATGTCCAATTTCGAGTCCATTTAACGCCTTCGCTACTTTTCGTGCAGTATTCCATTAGAGTTCAATTAGAGCCTCCTCAACCTTAGGTTGTGGGGCGTGGTGAGGTGCAGATGGGAAGGACTCCTGCGTATACCCACCATAGGTTGGGCCGGCGGGTTGCCAGGGTTGTTGCTGGGCTGGAGCTTGTTGCTGTTGCTGAGCTTGCCAGTATGGAGCTTGCTGTGGTTGCTGAGGAGGCGGAGCGTACTGCTGTGGTGCTTGCTGTTGCGGAGTAGGAGCATATTGCTCTTGCGGCTTTTGGGGTTGTCTTGCCGTCTGTAGCGGGGAGACCGGTTGTTGGTTTGTAGATTGATATTGCTGGGGCGATTGTTGAGTTTGTGGGTATTGTGGTTGCTGTTGCTCTGGAGCTTGCTGCGGCGGTGCTTGGCCGGGAGTGTTGTAATAGAAAGCTGCGTTGGGATCGGCAGCAGGTGACACTGCAGGTTCCGAAGGCCCATACCCAGTGGGTGGTTGAGAAGGCACATTCATGGGTGTTTGTGGAGGAGCGTTCATGGGCGGAGCTTGCTGAGGTGGAGCACTCTCCGGTGGGTAGGATGGTTGCTGAGAAGCATATGTGGTGGAGGGATCTGAAGGTTGCCAGCTCCCCGTTCTCTGGGGTTGTGCTGGCTGCTGCTGAGGTGGATATTGTCCATAGTTCTCCTGTCTCTGCTCTGGTGCAGGGTATCCCGCAGCTGAAGCCCGGTTGTTATACTGCTGATACTGTTGCTGAGGTTGTCCATACGAAAAGGTTGATTGTGGTCGCGCATGAGGTTCCTGGGGAGTATTTCCCGTGTAGTAATTTTCAGCACCTCCAGAAGTGCTCGGCAGATTAGGAGCAATTGATGGGTACATATTCGATGTTGGCCTCTGACTTTGAGAAGGTACATTGTACCCACTAATACTGTGCTGGTTGTATGTATTCGATAGGCGTTCCTCCAACATACGATCATAATACCTCACCACCGTCGACAATTTGGCATGGAGATCTAGAAGAGTGTCTGTATTCGTCAGTGCATGTCTCTGACCAAATCCGCATAAGCCTACCATGTTTGCTCATAGTCTCTCCATATGTTCGGGCGAGCTTTGGTCGGAGCTTGTTGATACCCTCATACAATTCTTGGATTTGAGGTTCCCTGAGAATAGTCCCGGGAGGTTGAGTCTGCAAGCGGTCCACAAGGGTTGAGAACAAGTTAATGTTTTCTGCTTCCACCGGGGTAAGTTCATAGTCGTTCTTTGGCAATGGGGCGATTCCGGATGGAGCTGCACCAGATGATGCTTGCTCCTTCATCGTTGCAGAGTGCTTCTTCTTTTGTTCCTCCATATCAGCCAGAGACGCAGCGATGGCGGCTTTCAGATCGTCGTCTTCCTCTTCTGCAGGCTTGCTGGCAGAGCTTTTGGGCGGTTTGTTTGTAGTCGCGGGAGTAGGTGTGGGTTGGATCTTTGCTTGGGGAACATATCCAGCTCCTGCATGGCCGTTGACTTCCTCCAGACTCATAGCCAGTGCTCTTTGAATGTCCTCATCAAACGTAGATTCGATTCGTGCACTTCGAGGTTGCATGGAACCGCTGGGACGATGTTGCTTCAGTGGAGAGCGAGGAGATGCAAACGAACCCCCCTTCGACGACTTATCCGTTAACTTGATATAACAGCCATCATCCACCCGAACTGGCTGCACAATTCCCAGGTGTGGAAGAGGTAGGACTTTGGCGGAGCATTGCTGATCAAAGACATTACCACAATTGCGGCAGTGGTGCTTTCGGTTTGTGAAGCTGAAGGCCGTTCTACATCGCATGCACACGTCCGAGTCTGTCCATTCCGGGGGCTATCCTTTTGTTAATTTCGAATAAAGGGACCATGCTGGATACTTACTGCGTTGCTGAGTAACATGCTCTTTGCGACATCGACCTTGGGCGGGAAGTGGAAGCCATCTCTCTGCAATTCCTTGTATGTCTCTCCGATGTACGATAGTTCACGCTGTCCTTCCGTAGCGGTCGCCCATGTTTGAATCAATTCCAGGATCTTAGCCTTGACCTCTTCATTGACCGCCGCCCCGCCGTATGCCTTCAGGAGCGAGACCAGGTTGTCCATAAATTCCCTGGAAGCTATTTCCGCGAGGAAATGGGATCCGCCATTCTTCACACATGTATCCGTAAGCTGTAGGAACCTGATCAGTATTTAACCCTAGAAGTTGTCGAGCAGAAACTAACGTTGAGTGCGCTCAGTTGGAAGTTCGGATTCTTGTTGCCTATGCGCCGTTTGAGCGACCGCATCGCCTCCTTAGATCCTACCGTCTTCGACCGTATGATATCGGAGATCTCGAGATTGAGGGCGATATCTTCGCTGCCATCTGTTAGTTGTAGTCCCCTTCGCGGCGAAGTGGTGCAGTGCTCACAGCGAGCTTGACGTAGCCTTGTCTATCTGCTCATCGAACTGCGAAGTGGAGGCAAACCATCCTGCCATCATGTTGCGACACGCGTCACCGGAAGTTCTTGTCGATGTATGTATGCGATATTCGAGTTGTGTTTATGCGCGGGATGCTTGCGTTGTTCGATTCTTATTGTTGGGGGGTGGATTGAGGTGGAAGTTGGAGCGAGAGAGGGAGAGAGCTGCGTATGATGCGTATCAGGCACGATGGATGGGCAGGGCAGGGAAGGGCAGGCAGGCTGTGGAGCGCGGCTGCGGCTGCGGCTACCAGCGCTAGAGGTGGGTGAGTTGGGTTACAGGTATAGAGGATGCAATGTGATGTGACTGTGAGATACTTCTTTGAACTGTGATCAAATTTCGAATATTGATTCAATATTCTTATTGAAACATAGATGTGCAACTACAGCATACTGCATCCAGAGAAAGAAATTCCTACACTATATTCACCTTCGCTTGGCCCTGGGTCTACTTTTGGTGTACTAAGTAAGTACAGGCCCGGTCTCCTGAGTCAACGAGGCTTACAGTCCGAACGTTCTTTGTTCTAAGAATGCCACCTATGCACAACCAATGTTGGATCTTTACACATGCATGAAGCAAAATAAAATTTTCTTCATCCCACAATCAATAGAAACATATAATTTTGTAGAGATTCGAATGTTACTATTTGCCCCTCTAAACGAACCCAGCCAGTCCGGCCAGGAAATGCCTGACCAAAACCTCGGCTAGACGACTGGACATGACGACGGTTGCGCTGCCCCCTCACCCCTGCCACCACCACTGGACGGGACTGGACTACGACTACGACGCGGCTGGGCTGCCCTGGGCTGGGCGAGGCGAGGAATCGGAATCTCCTCCAGGAATGTTGAATTCCGCCCTAGGAATCAATAAAGGACGGACACAAACACAACCGACTACAATAACACAGTCGACCCCCTTCATTCCCGCTGCTGCGACCGACTCCTCCCAGCCTCTATCTCTACCTCTTGCACCCGAATATCCTTGAACCCGACGATGCACCTGGCCACCGAACCTTCTACAGTCAACCCAACCTTGAGAGCCTGACTTGCAATCTTGACCGGCCCCTCTACACCTTGAAACCCTGGAGATCGTTTAATTGACAAACATTCGTCACAGTTGCTTTCCAGGTTCCCTATTCTCGGAGAAACCGCCTCGACCCCTCCCAGACTCTCGCCACTTCCTCATACCTACGTCTACAATCGATATGCTCTAGGAGAGGATTCTACCCCACACGAGATGAGTCCTGTTGCATCAGGTGGGCCTCCACACACAAGAGCGTCTTCGGTCCATGGAGGGCCAGTCAGTATGGCGTATGGCTCGAAAGGCAATGGCACGGAAGGCCTGAAAGCAGTAAATCGGGTCTTCCCACATTTGGATGATCTGGTAGCGGTTGCGCCGGATGGAGAGATGCTACATTGGCCCATGCGGAGACTATTGCAGGAAGGAGAGCTTTTGGCAAAGCAAGCAGATACCCATTTGGATTTCAGACGACCGGACGTGGCGCTACAAGAGTATATTAAGGCGACAATCATTGCCGTGGAATATGTTCCGCGGCATAAGGATTATCCTTCTCTACAATCGGACCGAGGGGAGATGCATCGACTGTATGCTGGATTGAACAAACGGATCACGGCCCAGCATAGCAGGTTCGCAGAGGTCAAGGACATCATCAAAGAGAATAATGCAAGGAGCGGCGTGGAACCAGTAGTATCAAGATCTCATGCCCAGGTAGAGAACAACGGAGCTGCGGTCAACGGCCATAGTCGGACACAATCAGTTCCTAACGGACCGGCCAATGTCATAGCTTCCAACCCAAACCGCAAAAAGCCACCTCCCGTTCAACCGAAACCAAATGCTCTCCATGGAAATGCCATTCAGTCCTCAACGACATCTGGTTCAGGACAGGCAGACTTGGCTGCTAGATTTGCGCGCTTACGCAGTCCTGAGCCAAACGCTCCTGTTCAACAAGACCCTCGGATTAAGACACAACCCATTGTCATCCCAGGAAACGTCCAGAATTCCCAGTCGGCTTCTCCAGTTGCCAATGGATCCACAATCCGTTCTACTGGACCACGAGAATTCCCTACAGTCCCTAAAGCCATTCCACGCCACATCAAGATGCCTTTGGATGTGCAAATACCTTCAATGCCACGGGCTCCAGATGCGATCTACAGCCCAGCAAGTGGTGTAGAAAACCCGTCCGCTGTCAACTTGCCATCAAGCATTCGAACTTCATCCTACCAGACGAGTGGGAGGAAAAACTCAGCACCACCTGTATCACTAGTTGGGCCTACCCCCGATCTCAACGAGGGTAGGAGAGACTACTTTTCCCCAGCCCATACCATGAGTAATGGCGACTACGAACCAAAACCACCTAAACGTCAAGCTCCAGATCTACCAGGTGGTACCAGTATTACGGCAGAAGATCTTGTTCAATGCCTTCGCCAACCTTTCTCAATTCTCATCGTGGACCTCAGAACTCGCAGCGAATTTGAGAGTGGTCACATTATGGCCCAGTCTGTCATTTGCATTGAGCCAATGACTCTCCGAACAGGCGTGTCTGGTGAACAGCTTGGAGACACATTGGTCATTGGTTCTGATGTAGAGCAGTCCTTGTATGAGCGAAGGGCCGATTTTGATCTGATTGTGTACTACGATCAGTCGTCTAAGTCAATCAACCCAGCAACCTCATTCACCAGAGACAGCAATAATACCCTGCGAGATTTCTCCGCAGCTGTGTACGACTATGGATACGACAAACGGGTGAAGAGACGTCCGATGCTTTTGGTTGGTGGCCTTGATGCATGGGTTGATTTGCTAGGTCCAAATTCCTTGAAGTCAACCACGAACGATGCACCGGCTACCGCAACAACAAACTCCAACCGTTCTCTAGGTAGATTTAATAGAGCCTCTGATCTACAAAGGAATGGGTTGAACCGTGCCAATACACGCACTTCGCGTCCGTTGACACAGGAAGAAGAAACCAAATGGGATTTGGCAGTGAGACGGGAGCCTGCTCCATCAAGCCCCATCGCCGAAACGCCTTCCGAAGAGTTCGTTTATGCACGTACTCTCGAAGGCTTTCTGAACAAATATCCAGAAATGCCAGTCATCCAAGAATCTATGGTATCACAAACTCCTGTACGAAATGCGCAAACAAGCTTGGACGAATTGGAAGGAAGCATACCACGACTTCCTACCCGTCCAGCTCCAGCACTACCCAGACAAAGATCTAGCGGTATCTCCGATCGAGGTCCTGGTACGGTTACCTCTTACGCCTCATCAGTTTCTGGGGCCAGTTCTATTACACAGCTCCGAGTCTCGCCGGGACTGACAGGCCTACAAAACCCGGGCTATCTCTGCTACATGAACTCTGCAATTCAAGCACTGAGTGCGACCCCTTTTCTCCGAAATTTCTTGATGAACTTCCACTATCCAGTCACACTGAAAGTACCGAAGCGGCAAGGTGAGACTACCGAGCCACCACAATTGATGACGAGGTTTCTTGGAAATCTGATTGCCCACATGTGGGGTGGTCAATACGACTTCTTATGTCCTACAACTCTTTGTGTAAGTCTCAGCAAGCCTAGGGCCTCAACTCAATAGTTGATTTCTAATTTTTTGATCGTAGGAATATACAATGAGCATTCGCTTCAAAGAACCAGGAAGCGAAGAAAGCCGAAATAAATGCTATGGGGGAGAGCGACAACAGCACGATTCCTCGGAATTTCTCCTCTGGTTCACAGACATTCTTGACGATGAACTCAATCCGGGGCGAGACATTTCCAACACCGCCGGACAGGGCGTAATTCCAGATAACCAAAAACGGCGCCTCAATACCATACCATTAGTGCAAGCCTCCATCGAGTCATTGACTTATCTCAGGGCAGGAAGATTGTCAATCTTTAATCAGCGCATGGACTCTCAAGAATGCAATCAAACGATATGCAAGACATGCGGTGATGTAACGCGCGTTTGGAACTCTTTCCGACAACTCACTCTCGCCCTCCCTGACAAGCGAACTCGTACACTACAGTCACTTCTTGATACCCAGTACGGGGCAGGCTCGGCTGAAGTGAGGACCGCCCTCGACTGCGATAGTGCTGCATGTGGGGGAGCCCGGAGAAGCAAAGACCTGATGAGGTATTTCACTCGTCTACCAGATTACTTGGTCATTACAATTGGTCGCTTCCTGGATGTCGGTGCTGGCAAAAACGAGGCCGTAATCACCTTCCCGGAGACCGGTATCGATCTCACAAAATACTTCTGTCCACCTGACGCAACTCCACCAAACACTCTGGACCGTGAGCACAGAGGACCTTTCAAGTATGACGTTTATGCGGTGCAGCAGCATCAAGGCTCTCTCACCTCGGGGCATTACTGGACATTGGCACGCAGTCCGGATCTGCCTCGCAACAAAGATGGAGCTGGAGAGTGGCATAGATTCGATGATAACCGCGTCCAGCCTTGCTCGTACTCACGGACGCAGGAGCAGGCCACTTACATGGTCTATTTAGTGAGGCAGGGAACGGACATGCCCAGATCTTAAGACTGCAGCTATCAAGCTGCAGCTTGAAATTCTGTTGAAATAGCACGCTTCGATTTCCACTTTTTGAAACCTCAAAACACCGTCTCCTACATCACCTCTCCGGGCGTTCTTAGCATGAAGTTCAAGTTCAAAGCGGCGTATCCATTATGACAGGAGTATTGGAGTATGGGACGAATGGCGTCGAATTGGAGTTTATCATTTCACACAATTTTTTCACAGAACAGCACAATTTTTAAAGCAAGCGAGGGTAGCGGGATAGGATAGGCAGGTTTGGGTTTGGGCTGGGTTGGTCTGAATAGCATTCGGTTCGATGCGATTTGATTCATGGTTTCTTGGGATTCAGAGTATTCTCCCCATCTCGAATCCTATTGCATTTTTTTACAACCCACATTTCCAGTGCGGTTCTTCTATCTGTTCTAACATTTTGCGCATCTCATACCCCCCCTTTTTGGAATTGGAGAGACAGCTTGAATGAATGAAAATGAACTTTAGCTCTATCCCGTTTTCCTCTTTTCTCATGTGAACAATATACTGCAAGCTCTTTCCAAATGCTTTGCGTGGAGGATAGGCGAAGGTATCACATTAATTAGTTCGCGAGGTCACATTGGGAACCGCATTCTTCTCAACAGCTATTTCTTGGGAGAGAGGGTGGGGGGCGCAAATTCTTAGTTCTCAAACACCAATTCTCTCGGACCTTGAACAAGACAAGACAAGAAGAGTAAGTATTTGTATTTGACAAAGAACACTACGATCAATAATGAAGTCAACTCTCTTGCGATTTGCAAGAGGCCGAGGAAGCTCTTGTTTCGATGACTATATATCTAGTTTCCTTTCCGACTGCGAGATACAAACTCTACTAGTCAAATACCAGACCCATCTCCCCTCCCTGGTTCATAACCAGCCACCCCTCCTCTAGCACAATTCGCGCGCCCCTGCGTGGGCTAGCTATCCCCTTCGGTATGGGGAATTTCCACTAGGCTGCCATCTATGTGAACCTTCGAAGCGCGGGGCGCAATATACTTCGATACTCTGGTATAGAGGGTGAGAGGAAGTTGCAAATGTTCTTTAGGCATTTTGAGGAGGAGATGGGAAATGTTAGGAGGGGGGGGGGGGGGGGGGGTGTTCAGGTGAAGGAAAGCAACAAAGGACAGTGTTTGACATCTACATCTCAACTATTTACTCAAACTAGTGCAGTATATGTAAATGATCTAGACACATGTTCTATTTCCCTGAGAACACTGCCGCTGTTGAGAGTCATGACATTCGCTGAAGATAGCTGTCAAACCCGAGTCGTAAGCGAGCATAGAAAACAACATAGAAAACAAGACTCATTAGGATGTAACTATCAAAAGGTCACAACAACTAATTCACAGGACACCATCTTCCCACCTAGACATATTTGCCAGCACCTCCTTACTCGGCTTCTCATCCTCTTCCAAAACAGCACTCTCCCTCCCCCCAAAAACCCTTACAAACTCCTTCAGTCTATCAAACCTCATAACGACCTCTCGTCCATAAACATCCACCACCATCTCCCCTTCCACCCGTCCCAGAAGATCAACCCCATAACACACCCTCGTAAACTCAAAGAACTGATACAGCACGATCTCCGCCACACTCGGTCCCCTCCCTCCCCTCTCTAGATGGTCGAACGACCTTCGGTCCTGGAACCAGCTCTCCACGGTATACAGATCGCGATACACCCATCTGAGCATCTCTTTCGCGCCTTCGGGGTACGGCATAGTTCCTGCTCCTGTCCCGAACATACGGACAGGGTTCCAGGCGACGAGGAGTTCTTCCGCGAGGGTTAGGAGTTCCGTCTCTCGCGCTTGGGAGAGCGCGTCAATGCCTCGCATGGGGTATTTTGAGAGCGGGAAGCCATTGGAGGCGGTGTCGCAGAGGGTGTCGAGGTAGTGCATTATAGCGACGGATTGGCGGATGTAGGTGTATGTTACGGGGGTGTCGGTGCTAGTGCTGGTGCTGGATGAGGGGATAGCGAGGATAGGGAGGCTTCCCTGGGGACGGGGTGGGAAAGAGGGTGAGACGGTGTTGCCGGTTGGGAGGTGCGGATCGCTCACGGGTACGATGGTTACGAGGGTGGAGGGGATTTTTCTCTCGCGCAGGTAGATTATTATGCGTCGAGGGTAGGGCATCCATGGGTAGGCGTAGAGGAGGTAGGGTTTTGTTGCCATTTTCGTCGTGAGGGAATTGTAATTGAAGGTTTTGTTGAATTTGCGTGCTTGGTTGTTTGTTTGGGATTCGTGATGGATATGATCAATGAGGAGGTATATCGTAAGACTAAGAGCTTTTTTATGTTCAATCAATGTGATCCTCGGTTACTGATGTTTTTGTGATTTCAGCTCGCTTGTGCCAGAAAGGGGTTGGAAACGAAAGTGACTAACTGGATTTTTAGGTTAAAATGTCTCCGATATGTCTGCGTAAAGTCTCCGTCCACGATCTATGAGAACCTTGATGTCTGCATGAAACCGTTTGAAGGTTATTCACGCATTATATCGTAATTTTTAGCCAATCAGTCCCTTCAAAGCCTTTACCGGTGTATTTCAACTGGTTCAAGTATCTCTCTCATCGAAAGGTGGTGGGGCCCATCATGTGATACAAGGACAGAAATACCCTTCGGCAGAAAAATCAATTAGAAAAATCAAGTATCATGAGTAGAGCCTATCTTGCAAGTCGCTGGAGTCAAATATTGGTGACTAATTTGTATCATCATCAGCATCATATCATTTATCATCCATCACTCGCGATAAGACATGGTGCTCACGTCCTTCTACCTTCAGAAAAATACTTGCGCACTTGTGAGAAAGATCTGTCTGTGTTCTGGGCCACCGTCTCAACGACTTTTCCGTATTTAAGCACTTCATTCTCAATATCACGAGTGTGTCTTGGGCATCAGCTAGAGCGAGGTGCGTTCTGCTTCTGGTATAATTTGACGTTTCGGGGGCAGATGCGAATACTGCGAATAAGTGTGATACATAAAATATAATCTGGAAGGTATGGTAGTACAAGCTCATTATTTTGTGTTAATTCGAAACAATGATATCCCACTCTATTGAAGTGGTGCCATAGATTCTAACAGTAGATACGAGCGTCTCGGAAGCCTCAAGAAGCCTGCTCGCTACAACAGTATGAAAGACATCACCATGCACACCAAAAATAGTAAGACTAATATGAAGACCTGCTGACATACTCCATCGCGGACGCTCTCTAAAGACTCGAGGCGGATTTAATGCGGTCAGGATGATTACTAAACCCCGAAGGCACTAAGCGAGACATTCAGGGGTTTTATGCACGCCACTGTCCCAAAATGGAAATAAACCTCAACTGCTTGATCAGCACCATTTCTACATCAAGCACCTCGAGCTATAGGACTGTGGTATATCCGGGGATATTGCAACATCACCGGGAAGTTATTTCGAGAGTGTTACAAAATATATCTTTGAAATCCAAAGCTATGATTTGTGACTTACTCCGAAGGGGCCCGGAGGCTTACTTCGAAGGGCGTGGACAACTTTTACCACGTGAGTTGTCGGTGAGTATATAATTAATGAAAAAGTCGCCTTTGGATCGAATCTATTCTGCATCAACATCACATCAAACAAATAAAGCATTCACCACAGCAAGTTAACTGAATCCAACTCAGCCAATACCTTTTTCGCCAAAAACAACCTACCAATCCACACATTTCCCAAGCAAACGTTCTCTACATCCAACATGTCTGGACTCACATATGTCATCACCGGTGCTAATAGAGGAATTGGAAAGGGCCTCCTGACAGCCCTTATCACGCGCCCAAACACCACAATCATCGCCGCGGTTCGAGATACATCTGCAGCCACCAAATCCTTGAGCTCAGTCCCTGTCGGCAAAGACAGCAAGATCATCATCGTCAAGCTCGATGCAACCGTCGACAGCGATCCGGCCGCTGCAGTCAACGAGCTCAAATCCAAGCACAACATTACCAAAGTCGACATCTTGCTCTCCAACGCCGGTCTTCTCGACACTATCGCACCAGTCCTCGAGACGACCCCAGACGCAGTCCGCCGCCATATCCAAGTCAACACCATCGGACCTCTGACTCTGATCCAAGCATTCATGCCTCTCCTACTCGCTTCCGAATCGCCAAAATTCCTCGTCATCTCATCAACCATCGGGTCGATTGCAGACATGGAGAGCTTTCAAGCTCCATTCTTTGCTTGCGGAATGAGCAAGGCGGCAGTGAATTATCTCGTGAGGAAGATTGCGTTTGAGAATCCAAAGGTGGTTTCTGCCGCGTTCCATCCTGGGTGGGTGCAGACTGATATGGGTACTACTGCTGCTCTTGGGGTGGGTTTGACTGAGGCGCCTATGACTCTTGAGGCGAGTGTGGAGGGAATTGTGAAGTTGATTGATGGGGCTTCGCTTGAGAAGACCGGGACTTTCACTGCTGTTTCTGGAGATCCTGTTCCATGGTAAATGACGGAACACTGCCGTTCATCGAGCTGAGGATTCTCAGTCTCGAGCCTGATGAAGCCATTGACTCTCAAAGAATTGTCTGATTGTAGAAGAGAGGAGGATAGAAGAGCGTCCGAACTGGGTTTATTGTAGAAGGTTAATCGATTGCTCCCCGGTTTTCCTCATTTCGATTTTCCCATTTCTCGTTACCACAAGATGAACCCCTTTGTGAAATTACCCCTCCGATCCCTCCTCGCCCTCTCCCTCTCAGCTACGATCCCAACCGAGACTAAAACACTCGTCTCCCAATCCTCCCCAAAGCTCCTCCGAAACTGGATCCGTCCTCTATCCGTTGTACCATCCCAATTCTCCACAAATACAGCATGCACTTCCCCGCTCTCCTTCTCGTGCAATTTCCAATCCGGTGATGCGAAATTCGCACTCTTCCCCTCAACTCGTGGTGTTTTGACCCAGTGGAATGTCGTTTTCTTTCCCGGGTCTTCCTTTTCATAGGGTGGGAGTTTTGGCGGACATAAAGCTGAGGGAACGGTCCACAAATACATCTCCTTCCCACTCTTTACCAAGGTTTCTTCGCCCAAGGGACCTTTGATCATGTATTCACCTCACGTGGTTGTTTCCGCCGCTTGCGAGATAGTCGCCTCCTTTTTCGAGTCGCCTCTGCGTAGGATGATGGTATTTCCTTTCGAGGGGTTCGAAATCTCGAGATTGTATACTGCCGGTTCATTTTTGTAGTTATGAAAGGAAAGATTTCGACCTTTGTGCATGACCCACCCGATTCCTAGGTTGCCGCATGATAGGATGTGAAGCTCACTGAGAGGTTTATACGGTGCTTTAGTGCTAGATGCTGAGGGGTCCATTGTGGTAGGTCTGCTTGAGCTGAACGTTTTCCTTTTTATAGAGGAGAGAATATTGAATGCGAAAGCGTGGAAAAGAAAAGATAAAACCCCTTTGATTGATAAGGTCATCGTGAAGGTGAATCCAATATAAGTCTTGCTGTGCCGTTCATCTGCATGATTCTTGCGCCTCCGAGGCTGTGCAGCCAGCCTCGGAGCTCCTTGCGACAAGATCTGGGATGAGGTTTGAGAAAGAAATTAAGACAAGGCAGAATCAATCCTGCATTCATTTCTGGGCACCTCTGTGTAGTCATAACACAAATGAGGTCTTTTTGATTCTGCTGCGTGGTTTAGAAGTCAATGAACAGTCTGAGACCAATAATTTGTTGGGCGGGGCATTCAAAAAGCCCGCGTGGGGAAATTCCCCAGACCATTGAAAACAGAGCCCATGAGGTCTCGAAACTTACTTAGCCAATGTTTCGATCACAACCAATATCTGGCTGTAGAAAGTTTTTCAGGATTAACAATGTAAATGTTCCTGCACTTGTAGGAGGGATTAAATTCTATGGTGAAGCGAAAAGAATGTGCCGGAGGGTAGAGTGTCTCGCTAACTAGCTCAGAGCTCGCCGACCCTTGCTTGGCTTAGTGACTAAGAGCTATTCGTCCCAATGGACAACAGTAGATCGCTTACATGGCCATCATTCGTCAAAAACATTGGGAAACGGAAACCTCAGGTACATCTGCTGTCTTGTCTCAGAGTCCTCCGCAGGCAGATGCCGTTCCCCGCCAAGACAAAATCGATATCTCATGGACTGGCATAAACACATTTTAGCGCCATTTGAAAGGAGACCTCTTTTTCGCAACACAACTCAGCCACCACGACTTCTAAAAAGTGTTCTAGAATGCTACAAGTATTATTTCAAACTCTCAATTTCTTTTTGTCTCCTTAGAATTCTTTTAATAGTCGAAGTGCACTCGATGCGGCCACCTCAAATTATGGCGCTAAAATCTGCAAGCGAGTTGCCAGTCCATGGGATACTAAGGCAAAGTATTGTATTGCAGAAAGCTGGCGAGGAGTACGATTTTCAGACGAATTTCATGGAATCTTTAGGGCTAAAGGAGCATGCAATATACTCAGGAAAGCAGGGCAACGTACACATCCTGATTGTATACAAGAGATATATAAATCCAAAAGCCAGAAAAAAGAGACAGGACGCTAAGCCTAATCATCCCAAGCTTCACTGGTGGACAGCATATGGGGATAACTTTAAGTTGGACCTTACCCTTTGTAATACACCAAGTAATTCCAACGGTGCCTGGCATGGAGATTGCTCAAGCTCAGAACGTTTCTATACTAGCTACTGCCAGCGAGTTGGTTTACTGTACAGTACCTGCTCATGGACCGGCAAATTCTGTCGCCACTATCTATGCTAATTGACCTACTATACATCAATCACACTTAATCACCCCCACCTCCTCACCCCCCTTTTAATGCCGATCGACTGTCTGACAATAAATCTTCAGCAACGCTAGCATTTACCGACAAAATCTCGTAAGAAATTCCATTGGATTCAAAATACGAAGCATGTTTCGTAAACTCATGCATCGTTTTGAATGTAGAATTACAAGCACATGGTGTTTGTCGTTGTGGAGTCGTCATTACTTCCTTCTTGATAGAATCCTCCTTCTTCATCTGTGTCTTCCTCCCGTCTCCCATTTTTCCGCTCAGGGAAACGTAGGCGCCATCTCGACCATTCGCTCGACTCGTTGCTATCTATTATCAATCTCGTGAGCTCTCCAAAGACCAGAGCATGACTTCTTCGACATTGACTGAAGAAAGCAATGCAACAGAGCTCTGGCGAATATTCCGTTTCTCATCAGGGTATCGAGACCCTTGGGATTGAAATTAGACGCAACTAGTATGTAGTAATCCTTGCGAATATTAGTATGGGGTTTGAAATATTTGGTAGCATATATTAGAGTGGCCTACTTATGTTGAGGAGATCAAGCCTCCAGGAATCTAGTTTGCTCCGCCGACGCCTAACATTATAACAATCGAGACGATAATGAAAATACACAAGATGCCACTTCCTAGGAGATGCAGGTGGGGCGTCTGACTATGAAAGAGCAGTTTTACTGATAATAAAGCTATTAAATTAAGGTTAAAGACTTATCACTGATAATCCTACGGTAACTCTGATATCAATTCGAGCTTCCTAATAATAGCTTTTGTAGTCAGTATTAGTGCTTAGGTATACGCTGCAAGTTTGGTTAGAACGGATAAAGTTACAGATGTATTACTTTTAGAATGTTTTGTCTTACGATACATTTTTAAAGCAGATACTATACTATCTTTTAAGTTCACTACTACCTTGTGAAAAGGTAATGTGGGAGGAAACGACTTCTCACACCACACAACAAGATGGTCGCAAGGAGTGAGCCACTGGGGGACTTCGAGGTTTAGCAAATAACAGATCTATTAAATCTTAAGATATAACAAATCTAAAGAGTACGAAGTGGCAGAAGAGGGGCGGCGAAAGAAATACCTTAAATATAATATATATAAGATGTGTTCTTGTTGTATAACCTTCAAGTGTTGGTCTCTTATACGTGAGAAGAGCTGACTTAGTCATGTGACAAAGAAACATCCGAGGTTCCTCTTCCTCCCTATTACAGTACTTCAGCAAAGTCATATACCTAATTTAAACACGGTTTATTCCTGCTCCCACCCCTAAATTCTCATTTGCAGACGGGAAATCCGAACATTGGGCAATGCATGTGAATACTATTCATCGGCATGGAGGCACATCATACGACCTGGAAGGGAGCTCGATCGGCGAAGGTGGTTTGTAGACGAGACTAACTGCCCCTAATAAGAGCATCAAAATTGAGGGAGGCAACGTGGAAGGTTTTCTCTAACTAACTAAGGTTTAGATCTATCTCGAAGTGGTAGCCCGCTGTCCTTGACTATCCATTGCAGCTGCATGGGTCTACCCCGTATCGATGACTGGCTTCTTGTGTCCCCTTAATCCACACCAAAGGTCCTTCTTCATGTCCCTCATCTAGCCATTTCTGAGCCATTGTCGAATGCGTTGGGTGTCCATAATAATACCCATCTAGCCAGTTCTCGCTTTTCGAAGCGTAGGTGGTTTTGTTGTCTTCGATCTGGGAAGAAGGCGTGGCGGCATAGTGGTTGGAGACTTGCTGGGAATCAACCTGGCGAGGTTCAAGAATCGTATTATGCAATGCCTCAGTAGGGTGTAGGTGCGTGTTTGCTTTGGATGTAGTCGAGGAGGGTTTGGACTTTGGATTGGCGCTTTTGGTGGAGGTAGAGGAGCGGGTAGACTGGTGGTCTGGTGATGTGCTTGAAGCATTGAAGAGTTTCAGAGAGGTAGCATACTCGTTTTCGAGGGGAAGGTTACACCATGCCCCGATATGGTTGAGGTAGAACTCTGTGTTGGAAGTACCTGAGGAAAACTCAGAGCTCAGGGCCATGATTTTAGTTGGAGGCTGAGAAGCTGACATGATGTAGTATGAATGAGAGATGTGTTCGAGGATGGCTTTCAAACAATACTAAACTAATTGTTTGATTCTTCTAGGAATTTTATACGATATGTATAGAGATAGTAAGTGGACCTGTGCCCAAAATCCCAATTGCCAGATCGAGTTAGTTCGGGGATGCAATGCGGAAGACCCTCTTTTTTTGTCGCTTAGAATGAGGCGATTGCCCTAGGCCTGATCTGGCAGTTGGGAATCCGCACAGGATCCTTGCCCGGAAAAGCCTCCTTGACAACACCATGTTATCCTCTGCCATTTCTCGTCTTGCGTTACCTCATACCGGGCCGGTGATAGATACCATAATAGAGCGACATTCAACCTCATGCTCAAGGTCAGCGGCACGGCAGATATCTTGCGGCTGATAGGAGCTCCAGCCCCGTCGCCAGAATCTAGAATAGATTTTAGCGATGCTTTGACATGAGGCGCATCCGGATGGGATGGGAGACTTCGGATAACTGAGGATTTTGATGTCCACTGGTGTTGGTACTGTCTAAGATGTCGTGGTCTTCGTAGAGTTGAGTTGGCCAGCTTCGCACGGGCGGGGGGCGGGGCTGGGCTCGAAGGGCTGCGTGCGCTTCACAGGAGCCCCCGAGTGCTCGTGATATGGAACTGGAATCGAATCATCACTTTGGAACCTCTTTTGACAAGTACTTGATTGGGCTTAGCCCCCAGAGAACTTGGTGAGTCTGACTGACAATGACCTGATTGGGCTTAGCCTGTGGTTATTCAACGGTGACCGCTTTTGGCTAGGAAGATCGCCCATTGATGCCCAAGTAGAGAGAAATTTTATCGTGGAACGACTTTATTGGTGACAAAATTTTCATTCGCTTCAGCCTCATCAAGAAATCTGGTTTTAAGGTGTCCTAAAGCGCATGTTACGCTTGTAGCAATATCGTCCTTTTTAGTTTTCCAATCTTCCTTGACTTTGCGAATCTACAATTTCTGCACAATGTCGGTCCGGTTTCACAAAGTGAATGAACCTTCTCGGCCGAAAAGGAAACAGATTGCAGAGGAGCTTTGGGAACAATATGAATCGGACATTGAAGAACAGGCTCGAAAGGGAAGACCTATTGAATATATTGCTCGTTTGATTGAAGAGAAGTCCATTCCCGGTTTTACCCCGACGTATGTTCCCCAGTTCGGTCTCCGCGCCCGGGCTAACACAATTAGTTGCCGTCAACTACGGCATCGGCTACAAAGGAAATCAGATCAAGTGGAGAACCGACGTAAAACCGGTCAAGATCTCACACGGCAAATCATCCACAGCACAAGGGTTATGAGCAACGGTGACCAAGGTTCTACACAGCTCACCGGAGACCCTCCTGAGCGTATGAATAGCGATCAATTCATAGACAGCAGTGATCAAAATTTCTCATCACCTTCAGGAATGCACTTTCACCCCGACTTCGAGGATATGCCAATAGAGCTGGATTCCAGTCAAGTGGTGTTGAAGACAACACCTGGGAGATCCCTAGGAACAGTGCATGCTGCACCTACTCAATATGCAGCAAGCTCGGATCTCTCGACCTTGAACCCTTCCTTTCTATCTCTTCATTTCAACAACAATCTCGACAACACATTTAATTTCAACCGAAATTTGTCGATCCCTAATCGGTTCGACGCACCCAGCACATCACCATTGGCAATTTCCGACAATTTGAACACACAAGCTGTTGCGCTCAGCTCAGGTGCTTCCTCTCCTTCATCATCAAACTCAGACGTGAGCAGAAATATGGTCATGTCTGAGGAAGAAAACACACAGAAAATCCGGGATGTAGCGCTCCAAATGATCGAAAATAATCTTCTCACGGGAGCGACCATCGATGCAAAGTCTTTGCAAATTATGAAATTCATTCCGCTACAAGCCGCCGGACACATGCTGCCCAAAAACTTCAATGACCCTCGTCATCTCGAGACAGCTCAAAAGACCTTCTGGTTATCAATCAAAGTCAGAAATTGCGGCTTAATACTGGCATTTTTTCAGCTCGGCTTGTTATGCACACGCAACATGATCAACGCTGCATTTGAACTAGCGATGAAATGCCAAGACCTAGCTCTAGTCGAATATATATTGGCGGGATCAGAAGTGGACCTTGGTACTTACGACCCTTTTGCCGATTCAATCATTCATGATTATTTTCCCGATATTGGTGTCGAAGATACGACGGACCCATGGGAAAAGTGGCACCGTGCGCGGCAGGAAGGCAAATTTTATGTATCGTCTCTTGAATTTGCGTCCATGCAGCAAAATCCTCCACTTGTGCTGCTTCTTCTCCGGAACAAAGCAGATCCGAAAACGCGTCCATCCAACCGCAGTAAATATGAAGCTTCCATTGATTCGCGTCCAATTAATCCTCTTTACTGCGCAATCTCCGGCCAAATACCAGTCACTGGAGAATCGGAGGAAATTCCCGGGATTGTGCTCGATTCCGGAATTAGCCAAAACATTGTTCAGATTTTGATCGAAGCTGGGGCCAACATAGACTCTGATGAATATGTCCTCAATAGCTACGAGCGCAAATATCGACCCCTGTCCGAAACCCGATTGCCGTTCACGCCCATATATGTAGCTGCCTCTCGAGGAGAGGTCAAACTAGTTGAATATCTTCTGAAAGAAGGCGCTCAAATCAAAACGGAATCTCCTGGAAGAATGGCATTGCTGGGCCTGTTGGAAAATTCAAATCACATAAATGGACCGGGTTTGTCTAGCATTGCAAAAATGCTTATCGATTCGGGGATAGACATCAACTTGACGCAACCTTGTGGCGATTTGCAGCGGCACAAATACGAACTAAATACGAATGAAAGGAGCGCAATCGATCTCGCATACCAGCTCGCCCAACCAGAAATTATCCGCCTTCTCCATGATGAGGGGGCTACCGCTGGGGAGAGAACACTGCTCTTCGCGATCAAAGGAGCAGACTCTAATTCGATCCGTCAATTGCTGGACTCAGCGGTCACTTCAGAAAATTTCATCCTGGCTATTTTGGAAGCGTTAATGCAGAAGATGCCAGATATCGTACGGCGTGTCCTAGCTATCACTCGAGCTAAATACGGTCTTGAGCTTGAAAAATTTCTAGTCGAAGAAGGCGATATCAGCGACCTCATGGATTGTACTACGAAAGCAATTGAATTGGGATATGAGGATATTACTTGTCAGCTCATCTCTATCGCTGAAGCTCTGCCCAGTATACCAGGAATGCGCAGCCACTTCTATGCTACTTTGGAAATGGCGAAGAATAATTGGAGTAGCACCCATGCGCTCAATTTTTTCAAAGTCGCCAAATATCCAAAGAAATTGTGGGATATGACATATAAGGACTGGTACAAGCTCCGCACCAGGGGCCGTCGACTCAGTCCACCAGAGCCGTGGAATTGGAGTTGTAGTATCATCAAAGTCCTACTAGACGCCGAGAATTATCCCCTTTCATCGGCAGCTATGACCATTGCAATATTGGTATGCGCACGAAATGGGGCTGAAGAACTTGTGAAGCGCCTCTTCAATCTTGCAAGCGAAGAGCTTCTGATTGACGTGCCCGCCTCAAATGAAGAAACGGAAAATTTCATGCAGATATATGAAAAAGGGCGCTGCCGTGAAGACGCACGTCTTTCTCTTTCGGATACGATGTCTGCTGGTTATTTTAATATCGCAGAACTTCTCCTCAGGAATGGCTTCACAGTTGACGATGCAGCATTCGACATAGTACTTCAAAAAGGGAACTTCAACCTTTTCGGTCAGTTTCTATGTTCATATTCTGGCTGCAGGCGGGAAATTGATGTCGACGAAGACAGCATCCCAATATTATGTGCAGAAGAAGGCAAACTACTATGGGACAATAGACTTCTTTCGGCGCACAACGGAATCTTTATCAACCCCGTTCCGATTGCAGAATGGGTGGTCATTTTCAATGGTAGCCTCAACTTGCTCATAAACATTTTGGAGAGGTTTTCCAGACATGACATTACTTCCTCCGATTCGTTACTAGACGCAGCAGTGGAGTTGCGCGGACACGAGATGCTGGAAGCAATTTTACACTCCTTCAGAGAAAGAGGAAACACTCCTAAGAAAAAATTTGGACAGACGGCGCTGAAACGAGCTGTCGAGGGCGCAGATGTGAAAAGCACGTCTTTGTTGTTAGCCTTCGGAGTTTGTCCATTTACCCTTCATAAAAGCGTAACAGGTAAAAGCTCAGCTCTAAGCCTTGCTATAGAGAAGCACTCACCTGACAGACAAACACTACTTCCTACAATTCTCGATTCTCTCCACAATGTAGGAGATATCGTTGAAGAGAGAAATGGGATGTATAATACAGCTCTACTCACCGCCGTCGCTGTTGATAATGTGTGTTCAGCCGAGTTGCTGATCAATGAAGGATTTGAAGTGAATCATCTACCAACAAGAACGACACCTAGAACCCCACTTCAAGCCGCTTGCTCTTACGGTTCTCATGCGATGATCAATTTCCTGCTTTTGAAGGGAGCCGACATTAACGCACCTGCTTTTGAGTTCAGAGGAGGAACCGCATTGCAGATGGCCGTCATTCGAGGAGATAGTGAGCTCGTTAAGGAATTATTGGAGAGAGGGGCGAATTGGCAGGCTCCGGGAGCAAAAGTTGGTGGAAGGACTGCTGTGGAAGCGGCTGCTGAGCATGGAAGAGTTCATATCCTAGAGGCGTATCTCTTACCTGGAAAACCTTGGGACGGCGAGTTTGGGGAGAGACAGTACAGAAGAGCTTGCAAACTGGCTGACAATAATGGACGAGCAACGGCCAAGTGGATATTGGAGACATCATGGATAGATAGCGTTAGACTGCTGCAGTAACGAGAATATTAGTGGGTGTTATGAACGCATCCTAAGAGCAGGCGGGGTTCTAGGAACCTTAGGCTCGGGAGGGCAGTGAACCGCGGGAGTCGTAGGACTCTCTCGCACCTTAGTCGTCAGGTATATCTGCTAAAACCTTAGCCCCGGCATCATCCTTACTTCGTAGATGTTGAAATAATCACTCATTTGAAGTCAGTGCGTAGGACTAAAATATTCCACTTTACAGGGGATACTAGCTAATGAGCTAATCCGCTTTCTTTATCTTCTTTTGAAAATAGCAAATTCTGGGGCACTTAGCACAGACAAGGAATCGGTGATTATTATCCTTGATACGAAGTATTTCGACAAGTTCTTGTCACATATCGACCCTTGTTTGGCAAGTGGATCTCCATGGCTCCACAACGGCAAAAACCGAAATGCAAAAAACATACAACAGTGGGTATTCGCTGGTGGTCACCCACCCAACTACTAATCCACCGATCTGAAGCTTGAGTTTGGCAGAGCGGACGGGATGCCCTATTCTCTTCAGTCTATGGTCGTATGTGGAAGCCTTCTGCTTGTCTGAATACATGTACAGTTTCCGCAGAAAAAGAATGTAATATCGAGGTATCTCGCTTAGGCTTTTCTATCCTCTCGTAGTGTCCAGGATGAACAAATTTCTATATACAGCTTCGGACTATATACATCTCTTTGCTAGCTCACTTCCAGCCTCATACCAGCCTATGTGCATCCAACACGAGTCGAACTGACCGCAATATCATCATACCAGAACGTATTCGTGTCCCCACCATAACTCTCCCAACCGAAGTAAATAGCCGTCACCTTAGGCTTGATGCTACTCCTCTGCCACTGCGCAGCATTTGCGTTTGCAACGCCAGATTTGCTCGTCAACCCCGCAATCGCCTTGCCATTCAACCATGTCTCCACAGTACCGTCAGTGCCCAGATGGTATTCAAAACACTGCCATGCCCCGATCGGAAGAGCGGCTGACGTGGCGATACCTTGGGGTGAGAGATCGGGCAGGGTAGCGTCGTCACTTTCGCGGTTGTACATCAGGATCTTTGACTGTCCTCCGATGCGTAGGTGCTTCTTGGATCCTTGGGCTGAGTCGGGCATGGTGATGAAGGAGACGTGGGAGTCAGTGAGGGCTTTGGAAGCTTTTCTAAATGCGAATAGAAATCAGTATGGGATCTGGAAAGTATGAAGGATTTGCAGCAATGTACTCACAACCACGTCCGAACATAGACATCGCCGCTAGGGACCTTCGTTGTTCCAAAGAAGATATGTCCGCAGTATCCGCCTGCGCCATCTACCCTCATGGAATTCTTGCCAGTGTGAGCAGTTGAGCTGTCGAGGGTGACCTTTCCACCTTGGTTGCAATCAGCTGCGTAGGTAGGCCAAGCAGTCTGATCCCAGCCGCTCTCAAACCCCTCAGATACCTGAGCAAGCGAAGAAGGAAGGAGAACCAAAGCGAGAAGAGCAAATTGGCGGAACATGATTACAGAAGCTTCGAGGTTACAAGACGAAAAAGGCCAAGGATAAGAAAATGGGGGAGGTTGAGGTATTTATACGTCTAAGAGCGAAAAGATTTTTATCAAGAAGCGATCACCATGTTTGAACATATATTGATCTGTCGGCTGGACATGGTAGGGAGTGGCAGTTATGGTGCATGCAGCGGCCGGCAGGAATGGCGGCTCCGATGTGAGTTCAGCCGCGAGCCCAAATGCGGGGGTAGATAGACACGGTAGGGTCATTTGAATGATCACGCAGACTCAGGTACATTAGTTTTGAAATGGATAAAGTGTACATCGGTTGTAAGGTGCGACTTGGTCTTTGTAGAGTTTGGTGTTTAATTAATAAAGGTTCGTTGCTATAGCTTAGCCGAACAAGGCGGAGGACTCCCTCCGCGTGACTCTCTGGGGATGGTCGGCACTGCGAAGTGATGATTCGTCTAATTTTAGTAGTATCGGGATACTTGAGATCAATATAAGCTTCTTTTCTTGACTAGGATTCAAGTCGCTTGTTGTGGCTGATGTTATTTTTGTTGACTGAATATTCAAAACCTTCGCTTAATCATGAAGTATCTCGATCACTTAGATTTACAATACTATGCAACCTCAATTCAGAAATTTGTGCTTGCATACATTTTCATAAAAGAATGATAAACTTTAGATCATCTATACCTTTTCCCGGGAGATGGACTGATGCCTCAGAGGAGGATAATCTTGAAGTGAAGCCTTAGGCGCCGTAAGATCCACGAAAGGCAACTATCAATTTTAATGGTAATAAATACTCATTGTAGACACTCAGTTCTATTAATTATTTACTCTATATAACATCAAATTATAGGAGGTAACTTTATGTAACACTGCTGTTATTCAGCAAAATAGTGCCTGATGATTGTCAAAGGTGCAGTGATTCGCTCCGTATGATTTGACACAAAGATTTCTCCCAGCTCGCCTGCTATCTATAGAATCACAACTCAAATAAAAACAACTCATTGCAATCCTCAAATTACTATAAAACCCGGCAGCTTTTCCTCTAGATCTAAACCTTCTTCCTCTATCCCAAAATACTTTGACACCAACAAAAACTCCAAAAATAAACCTCGCATCGACTAACACATACAAACATCGAATACTCAACTCGTTTTGCTAAGTTGAAAATCAACCTACGAGACATAACATACAAGATTTGACAAGAAAAAAAAAACAGAATGTGCATATTCATCCAAACAGTCTGCAGCGTTTGTGGGGAGATCGTCTCAGTGGTTCCAGCCACTTGCATCAACGCTGGTAGCCCAAGCCACCCAGCACCAACAACCCAAACTGTCTACATTGGTGGATGTGGAATTGGTGGGTGCACACCTGGTGGTCCCTTTTAAAAGGTGACATGGCACACAGACTAGGGGAGAAGGCAGTGGGGTCTGGTGTTAAGTGAGCAACACCCGGGGGAGTGGAAACGCTGGCGGGAACGGTAAAGTAATCTGTTTTTGCGAGCATGGATTCTGTTCTGGTGGGTTGAAACTAGACTAGCGCAGGCGCTATGGTTTTAATACTTACCATATTCTATTCAAATACAAATCGTTGACTTGACTTGACTTTACGAAAATGA
This sequence comes from Rhexocercosporidium sp. MPI-PUGE-AT-0058, assembly GCA_020746875.1. Lineage (NCBI taxonomy): Eukaryota > Fungi > Ascomycota > Leotiomycetes > Helotiales > Rhexocercosporidium > Rhexocercosporidium sp. MPI-PUGE-AT-0058. The sequence continues at coordinate 388,918 of JAGTJL010000008.1, forward strand.
GCTAGGTGGACCGTGGAAAGAAGAATAGCTCTTACTTGAGGGAGACACGATGGATGGAAGGAACTTTCCAACATCTTTCCCAAACCACGAAGAATGACAGAACGTGTATCCGCTTGAATATGTTCATGCACCTCGATAACTTCACTCAATATCAGTTATCGTTGAATTTGCACTTCTCAGTATGATGATAGATGTGATCAAATGAGCTACTACCAGCAAGAAATCCATCTGGGAGATCTCTATGCAAAGAAAAGAAATACAATCACCCTCATGTTCCTCTTCGTAACAGCTGGCCAACGACATCAATATCCATGCATTCCTCAGACTTTCATCTATCACCAGTCATCTCTCCTTCCCATAATTCAAAAATTCATCCGAGGCACTGACGCCATCGACGGACACTTCCACCAGTGGGTGTCAGAATTAATTGCGCACCCACCCCTAAAATTAAGCGAGACCCGCACCAAAACCCACCCTCTTCGTGATTATTATTATATAAGAAAACCTTTATATAATCTTTCAACACTAAGTCAAATTGATATTTAGAAGTAATTAAACTAAATCTAATTTTAAGCTTTTTATTTGCATTATTATTAAGTATTTATGTGAGTAATAGCGAAACTACTAACAAAAGTCTGCTATTTAGCTCACTTAAATTCAAAATATCTGTATAACTTTATAAGTTATTGATAAAAACTTTTGAAATCAATAATACAGAATATCTTATATATATTTATTATATACCTTAAGTATAAACATTTTCTATAAGAGAATCATGCTTTAAATTGCTTGCAAAGTACCGGCTTTTTGGTGAGGATCGCTTAATTTTGAGGGGTGCGCAATTAATTCTGGCACCCACTGGTGCTTCCAAGAAAAACAAATAAAACAAGCAACCCCTCAACCCAAGATCCAAGCAAGTGCATCGCTCTTTCTCTCCCATTGGCCAGATCAATAAGCTTAATACTAGAGGACGCCCAGCACGCTCCCTGATCTGCAGCCACAATCCACATCCAGGCTCCCTGGCGCCGATCGATTGCGCGCTTCTAGGCCGGGAACAACACATTCCGAGCCACTTACACTTAAATTCGAACTATCACGAGAAAGCGCGCATCCGCCCAGCCAGAGCAATCAAAATCGTACCCACCAGTCAACTAGTACGCCAGACATATATAATGGGGGAAGCGCTGTTGTCGTGTCGTGTACAGAGGGGAGGGTGCGCGCATTAATCAGACGAACGCGGATCCTGTTTGGTGTTGATCGATGTCTGGAAGCGCGTGAGCTGTGCTGAAACCGCGTCGAGACAAGGAGAGCTGCATTGAGCCGACAGACGATCGCATCTCTGGTTGGCATTCTTGGATTATCTGGTAGACGAGGGAGATAGAGAGAAGAGAGGGAATACCTTTTCGGAGAAAGAGTCTTCTTTCTTTTCTTCCTTCGCTTCGATACGACAGTTTTGCGCAAACTATCGAAACTTGACTTGGATATCTCTTGGGCCTGCTCTTGCTACTGGCACTACCCGATTTGGCAATGCAGCTTTGTAGTAACCGTCCCGAAGGCTTCGTGAGTATTTCTTCGGATGTGTTGGAATGGAGAGGGAGAAAGCTGACTGCGAATAGGGCCCTTCATCAACTATCTCCTCTCCCATCCCAACATCCTGTTTCGTCGACGCAATCCTCATCCCCCTCCCGATCTGGCTCGCCATCGTCCTCCTCCCCCTCCTCTTCGCCCTTTCTCTGCACCACCGAAAACAAAACTACAACCCCTCAACCGCCTACCTGCGCGCCGTCCCGCGGCGGAACTGGGCGTTCAATATTACATCCGCTGTATACTATATCCTGATTGTGGCCAATGGCTTGATGATGACGTTGGAGATTGTTCGTTTGGAGTTGATCCATTTTGGGATTGGATTGCTGCCGTTTGTGTATGCGGGGTTGGTTATTGCTCTATTGCTGTATTGGAGCGAAGGCGTCCAGGGGAGAATAAGGGGCTGGCAGGCTGTGAATGCTGTGGTTTGGATAGGTGGGGTGGTTATGAGTGTTATTAAAGTGGTTGGACTGAGTAAAGAGGGCATCGATTCCAGGAAGGGATCGAAATACCCATTGAGCGATCAGGTTACCGATGTGGCGGTCATGGCTGGGCTGTATGCTGTCGCTGCGATATTGGAAGTTGTATTAGGGTTTTGGAGAGCGTTGAGGAGAGCGCGGAAGGGGAGGGAGGAGAGTCCTCATAGCGGTATGAGCCCTGTGATGGAGAACTCTGAGTTTGTTGGGAAGTTTCGTCCAAATGCTTGATTGAGGATACGTTTTGATACCCCGGGATTAAATGATGAAATTGTATACCTTTTGTTCTATTTTTTTTATTGTATTGTGCCTGCTCTTGTACTTGATTCAGTTTGAGTCGTGACATTTGGGGGAATTTACCTAGGAATCAGGAATCAGTTGTGACCCAAATCAGCTGGTTTTCAGATTCCCACGCCGCTTGGGATATGCAGACAGATGTTTGGTTCAGGCGTTCCAAGTACCGTACTGTAACTGCTTCCAATTTCTATTATTCGTGAAAATCTGCTAACTGTTCTCAAAGGCCAACAACACAAACCAAAACTCCCACCGATTATTGCAATCTAAATCTTGACGGGTATCAAAGCAAGAACGCCCCCAAACGCCATCTACCAAGCATCACACGTTTATCTTCCGATCCTGTCCAAGCCCCCATCCGAATCGACCATAACCTCATCATTTATTCTTGACCTCCTGCTTCGCCAACCACTCGCTAAACATCCATGCCTCCAAATTTTCACTCTCACTTTCCCCCTCTGCCATCAAACCCAAGCTCGGCAATTCAACCTCCCTCAACTCCGGCCTGCCACTATTCCTACACAGCCAAGCCCTCCTCTCCCCATCATAAACATACCCCTCCAGGGCCCGCGACGGCGGACTCAACGGCTTCTTCGCCTCCTTAGCACTCTCCTCCATCTTCGCCCTCACACTATAATGCATCGTCTCGTTCGTCATACTCCCCTTGCTAACCCCGTTCACCCCCTCCGGCCTCCTATACCTCCCCGGCGTCCTCACCTTACTCCCCAACAAACTCCACAACACACTCGGCAAAACCCCGCTATAGAACGGATCTCTATTCTTCGTCCAGCTCGGATCGGCCGTGTTACGTGTCGAAGAGCAGATCTTCTTGATGTAGTCGGTGTCGAAGGAGAGGAGGTTCCGGGAGGTGAATTGAGAGATCATCCAGAGGAGGGTTATGTTTGAGATTTTATGGTCGGGCTCACCGCCGCCAACGTCGCTGTGGTGGCCTGGGAACCACGTCTGGATGAGGGTGGGGTGGACGGTAGTACCATCGGTGCTGCGTTTGAATTCCGCGTTGGGATCACGCCACCAGAGGGTTGGGGAGAAGGAGGAGCGGTGTTCGTCCAGGCCGAGGGCTTGGAAGGCGTATTCAACTCCTGGGATATCGTCAGTGACTTCTCTTTTTCCTTCGGACAACAACAATCTGGGAGCAGTTGAGTGGCAAGACAGATCAGAAGGAATAGAACTGGAAAGGGAAAAGACTCACGTTCAGGCAACTGCGTATCCAAAAACCTCCACTTCTCATCCCACCCCCAAAACCTCGACATCCAATTCTCCGGTACACCCAACGCACCCACAGTCTCCCAGCATGCCACGGCCTTGATCTCAACATCCCCTGGCGGGATCCTCCACTCCTTCCCCTCCAACCCCTCCTTCTCAACAAACTTTTCTAAAGATCTCGTAAAGTCAGGCGTCGTCTTAGCTTTCTTGTAGAGTGAGTAAACGGCTTTGAAATACTGCATTCCGTCGCGCGAAAGCATGCCTAGGGCACCGATGAGTCCAGCTACTGAGCGTGCGGTGTAGGCCCCGCGCGAGAAGCCGAGGAGGAAGATCTCGTCGCCGGGGGAGTAGTTGTATGCTAGGTAGGAATATGCTTCACGGGAGTTCTCCTCGAGTCCTAGACCGAAACCGCCTGTTCAAACGAGTGTCAACAAAACCCCTTTCAACCGATAACTTCATCTAGTGAAAAGCTAAGCGAAGGGGATAGGGGGAGGGGCTAGTACGTACCAGACAACAATTTCTGCGTCTTCGTCAAAGCATCACTGCCTACGCCCGCTTGGTAGAACATGATCTGCTCTTTCTCATCTTCGCCTCTATTGTGCTTGAGGGCGCGGCAGAAGTTTATGGCGTTTGTGTTGTCGAGTGGGGAGCTGTTGTCTGCGGATTGCCAGGTGCCATCGCAGGAGACGACGAGGCGTTTTTGGGCTTTGTTGGCATCTGCTGATGAGCTGCCGCTGCTGCTACTACTACTTGGGCGAGGACTAGTAGTGGTCATTGTGTTGGGTTGTGTTGTGTTGTGTTGTGTTGCTCTGTTGTTGTGTTTTGGGAAAAGGTGGAGTCAGGCGAAGACTCGAAGCGAAACTGATAAATGTTGCTGCTAGTAGTGAAGTGTAAAAGAAAATATGAGCCTCAAGAAATAAAGGAAGATAATAGATTAATAGAACCCCATACTAAGAGCGGACCCTACAGACAAATATATACTGCCTTCATCTCCCACCTCACCGATGATCTCGTACCTACGGTAAGCAGGCAGCCCTACAGCCAGACTATCTTTGGTGCAACGGTTCCAGTGCAGTCAGGTGCCAGGCGGTGTTGTACTCAGCTTCTCACACACTACATTTTGGCCATTGGTGCGTTTTCCTCGTTCATCTCACATCCTGGGATTTCTTATGTCAGGCTGGGTGAGCCAAGGGCTGGTGCTGACTGTGGTTAGCTTCTTGGCTATCGCTCTCCTCTGAACGAAGCGCGTGATGGTTGGCCGACTTCCGAGATTCGTTTTGTTGATTTGTTCACTTTATTTTCGCAGATATCTATATGTATCCCACAAATTCGACTTCCAAGGTATTCTCGCATAGCGACGTTAAAGCTTCGAGCTTCTCCATGATTCGATTTTCTTGGCTTCAGTGTATGCTTATTAGTTCATAATTCTGAAGATCAAAGCGCAGCGAATTCCTCTTTCTGGAGAAAATCAAGGGTTCATGATCCTGCTTGCCTATCTAAGCCTTCGCTAAAATCTCACCACAGCCCCGCCGCGCCTTGCAGTGTGATGTGATGTGATGTGAGTTGCTGTGCTGCCTCCCCGATTATCATTTCGTAATTCATACATCATGTACAAAGTAGAACTTTAGAACTCTGGAAGGGGGTGATCATGCGCATTGAATTGAGGTTGGTCGCCGAGACAGGTATTGTTTGATTGCTCAAAGAAGGACACTGTAATTGACCGAGTGTGCCTTGGAGCCTGGTGGTCCAGGGGTGAACACACCGGAATTCAGGCTTTTCGCCGTGGGAGGGATCCAATGCTGCCATGTTTTGGGAACGTTTTCGATAATCCTGTTCAGATGATAATTAATGAAGGCGAGGCCCCTCTGCGCGGGAATTACTTCGTAGGGGGGTATGCTGACTGGCCCCAGTTTCAAGCTGCCGTGCTGCGCCTGTGAGCCAGGCTGAATTGTTAGCTATAAGTACAACAAGGCCCTGAGCTGCTAACTGTTAGCTACCCTTTTCTTTACTTACATCTCTGCCGACAAATAAATTGTGTTTATCACCACTGCCACTTTGCTTCAAGTCAACATGGAAGATTATGAGCTGTGTGAGGTGTGTCGATTGGTAACGGTAACAGCAATGAAGTCACCAGGAGGATTCGTGCACTACAGCGACGTTATGGACGTACTTTTCAACGCAGATGAATGTCGTCTATGTTCTCTAATGTTTGCTGCGCTCCGTGAAGACTCGTGCAACAAAACAAAACTCAAAAGTATCATCAATGCAGAGCCATGTGGTTCAGATCCCACCTGGACTGTGAGACTTTGGTTAGGAGATCTTACAGAATGGAAGTTTGACATTGAAGTCGATGGTGAAGAGGGACCATACTTCCCTGATCTCGGGTTTGTTATCGTTGTAGTTACATGTTTTTCTGGAAACTTTCCAGAGGATGAATGGAAAGTCAAGGATGGGGAAAACATAATGCATGGAACTATTGAGGTCTGCGATCAGATGGGTAATTATGCTCTCTCTCACTTTGTGTTTCAGACATTATATATTAACCCATGATAGTATTGCCACGGATGAACAGTCCTAAGAGGCTGTCAGCTTTGTCATCCTCAGATCTTAGCTTTTCGATTATTCGCGACTGGATAAAAGAATGTGACGCATCGCATGATAAGTGCAAAATGATAAGAGACGGCATATCGGCCGAATTTCTTCCACCACGCCTCATCGACGTTGGCCCACATGATGGATCACGACAGCCTTTCCTTTGCGTCGTGAGTGAAGATCTCAAAGGAGAACAACATGGTTTACGGTACACTGCTTTAAGTTATTGTTGGGGCAAACGCGGAACGCTCTGGACGACTGGCTCTAATATCTCTGAAAGAAGAGAGGAAATTGCCTTGAAAGATTTTCCTGGAACAATCCGAGACGCCGTCCTAATTACACGAAAACTGGGTATCCAGTACCTCTGGGTGGACGCTCTCTGTATTTTACAGAGTGGAGGAAACCACGACGAAAAAGCTCAGTATGATTGGGAGCAGCACTCCCATATCATGGGCGATATCTATGGCAATGCGTTCGTTACTTTGGGAGCTGCAGCAGCAATGCATGCTAATTATGGGATTTTTCATGAGAGAAAACTTCCGCGGTACTGCCGGATCCCTCTGGATACCGAAAATGAGACCGAATCCATCGATCTTTGCTCTGGCACTGATCGAGAGGACGGCAACTTCCATATTTCCCATGAGATGCAGCCCCTCTACAAACGCGCTTGGGCGTTCCAGGAAAAAGCGCTTTCTAAAAGATTTCTTGCGTACCAGACAGGTCAGATCTATTGGTTGTGTCCTGAGGAAGAAGTCATAGAGGACGGGACGACTGTTCCAGTCTATTCTGATACTCTAAGTGCATATTCCACGGAGACTTGGAACTCCTCTACTTGGCGAAGACTTGTAGAAAAATACAGCAAAACCGAAGCCACTTATGAGAAAGATAAATTACCAGCTTTAAGTGGGTTGGCCAAAACCATCCAGGAAATGAGTAAGGATACATACGTGGCAGGTCTTTGGAAGAATACGATACTCGACGGCCTTATATGGAAGACTCGGAAGCCCGCTTTCGTTCATCGACCAACGCAATATAGGGCGCCTTCTTGGTCATGGGCTGCATTGGACGGAGAAGTTGCGTGGTTGCGGCCCTTCATGGCTGAACCATATGATGTCGAATCCTGGAAGTATGAAGTGCAGTATGTCGCCCGGTTTGTCGACGACCACATTACGATTTCGGGGTCCAATCCATTTGGTGAGGTAGCTTGTGGATATATGTCAATCGACGGACTTTTAAAGAGCCTGGACGAGAGCGAATTACAAGAATTCGGTAATGCTAAAAGTCGAATCCGCATTTTCCCAGATACAGCAGATTTAGTCACTGAATCGCATGCTGGAAACACTTCTATATCACCAGCCGGACTCGGTTTGTTCATGATGCCGATAAGAGAAGAATATCTTGGATGTATGGGCCTTGTTCTTCGATATAACCATAACAGGCTATCGTATAGAAGAGTTGGTTTATTCTGGATACCATCCTGGCGAAGAGATGGCTCATCCTGGTGGTTTGATGGGTGTGAGGAGCAAACCATCGATATTGAATAGATAATAGAAGTGAACATTACCCCGTGGTCATGAAATTCTAAACTCAGCATTCTAATCTACTACTAAAGATTGAGCTCCTAAACCTCTAATAGCGTAACCATATATTATATTTTGGTTCTCATTTGCATTGGCCCTCCCTATCTTATGTTATTATATGCCCCTCCTTGACTCTTATATAATAAGATGATCAATTGCTCATTGGTTATGTTAATGATTTATCTGGTTCCGATAAAGTCAATTTTGCCCGTTACTAGTAACACAGGTCGTTTCCGACCCAGAATGGGCCAAGACTGGAATCAAAATAATCGAACTACGAGCCGGATATATGTTTGAGTTATATTGATCTCATCACTAGTATAGGTGGGGACTGTAGCCAGTGGCAGAACTGCAGCGGTGGTTCTCAGGGCAGATCGTCGTCTGTTGATTTGTAATCAGTGCTGCTCAGCCATATCTAACATAAACACGTCAAAGCCTACGTAAGCTATTACGTAGTAATAGCGTTTATAAAAGTTTCTAGAGGCTGATAATCGTGTATATAAAGAGCCGTAAGCTCTCTCGTTTCCGGAACTCAAGCAATTCAAGACTCACTTCATATCAAGTGTCGTGTCCTCTCCCTCGGATTCGCCTATTTATTTCCACATGGTCGAATGTGAACTACTAGTGGCTCCGCGTCTGATACTCTATGTACACACAGATGTGAACCAAATAAAATCAATATGCCTGTCAGAGATAGATTAGTGAGCAGCAGTGTGAATATTACTGGCTGCAGCTTTTCCAACAGCAGTTTCGACCTCTTCAGAGTCAGACTAGCCGATGCTGTCCCGTAAAATACACTCCGGTAATACTTGGTAGGAGATAGCTGCTTGCGTCCAATACTAGCAACTAATGCTTCTTGAGGACCATTGACTACAGTATCAGGGACATCGATATCTGTACTGGCACTCAAACTTTCGGCTGGACATCCCAGACGTTACCTCTCATCTCTTCTATATCAACGATATGGAGGGTTGCAGCCTGGGAGGACTCGACGTCAGACGCTTCTCTAAGGAGAGGCAGAAATTGACGCGGCATTCAGCCTTATCATTGAAGTGGACAGTAAGGAGATCCAGGAGAACAGGACAGGATGCTGGGCAACAGCAGCATGACGGTGTAGACACGGGAAGGGCGAAACACCTGAATCATAAGTTGATCCGTAGAAAGATGCGGAAATTTCAGGATACTAGCTGGTCGGTAGTAATGGATTATGGGGTTACATGTTACAGAATGGCTCGAACCTTCTATACGCGGCCCCAAATATCAAGCGTAGCGCCCATCTGACCTAGAACGATACCACATCAATTCCGATTCACCTAAACAATATCAACTGTCTTGCCACACTTGCATCCATCCACGCCCTCCTCATTTTGCCCACACTGCTCGATGCTGGTGTTGCCAGTGCCATCCTGGAGCACTCTTGTGCAGCGAATCACCTCCTTGGTCGCAACCGTCTCTCCGCACTTGCACCCATCAATGCCCTCCTCGTTCTGCTGGCAACTCTCAAGGCTAGAGTTACCAGTCCCATCATCTAAGACTCTTGTGCAGCGGACCTGGGTATTGCGGATGCGGCATGCACAGCCGTCGACGCCCTCTTCGCCTTTGTCGCACGCCACGAAGTTGTTGTTTCCAGTTCCGTCAGAGACCAGTTTCCTGCATTCTTCGCGCTGGATTACCGGGGGGTCGGCCTGTCGTTGGGCGAGTCCAAGTCCACGGACGTGTGCAAGAGGGTGACTGTCGGATCTGAGGGCAAGAGCTACTATGGCCAAGGGAAAGAGGGCGGTGATCAGAGTAGATGGCTTCATGGCGGCGGCAGGAGAGGGAGTTCTGCGGATTGAATGAGGGACGATCGGAGTAAGGATAGCTGGTTGATGGGGTTGATAGAATAGTTCGGGCGCGGACTGTCCAGGACCAGCTGGTAAAGGTTGCAGGTACGGTAAATTAATAGGATTGAAGAAGCGAAAAAGGCCAGCTCGGAGTCAATAAAGAGATGCAGGAAAGAATTTGGAGGCACATCCTACAGCAGCCGGTCACCTTTAAATAATAGCCACTGTAATTACTTGGTAGTCAGGGTCACGATAATGCTGCAGGATGAAGGTTTGAAACAAGGGTGATGCCAAGTCCAATGGAAACAACGGAAACATCAGGTGCGAATTCCTGTTCCAGCATAATTATTCATCCCGTGTTAAGATGACACGCAGATCAAGCAACTAGTAGCCTTACAGTCCCGCCCCCCGGGTCCTAACGTTATTCGGTGGAGACTTTTTTCTCGGCTGCTTTTACAGTGGCAAAGTTACTTCCCCTCACGGTTTGTGCTCTGTTAACATACTAAATCAATTTCCGTATATTCCTTGTCTAATTATAAGGCAGCTTGAAATCTGCCCCTTTTGCGTTTAAGTGATAGGCAAAAGGTCTCCACCGTATAACGTTGGGACGGGGGGGGGGACTGTGGACATGAGACTGGGGTTCGTCTCGACTTTGACAAGGCAAATTGCGAAACAGCACGCACCCCCGGAATGCCTCAGCCTCCCCTACATTCAGTCCAATAAGCGACCGAAATACGATGTCAGAAATCACTATAAATCTGTTAGCGCCGGACATGGTGGATGTCGTCAAGTATTCCTATTCGTGATCTTGTACACTCATTAGGGGACTGTGAAGAGGATATGTTGTTGATGCTGCCACAACACAAGCATTCAGGAACAAAGACTTAAAATTGAAGTAGTGCAGGGATAAAGCAGTCGAGGAGTTAGTTGGGGAAGTGGGGTGGGGTGGGGTCAGCTAACTGTCAACACGAACCTTGGATTTCTCAACCAGCTTCAAAATTTGGCATCCATTCATCGAGCTTCTTCCTGCTGCGACTCAGACATTGAAAATGTGACTTGATTGGAGTCGACTCCCCAGTTTTCTATCTAACTGCTCTGCGATGTTCGGAAATTGGAGAAAAAGAGGTGCGGGAGTTTTGACTATACGTGCTCCCTCGTCGATCAAGGACCCGTGTGCGAATGCATATGGTCATGGGAGGAATTCTCTTGAATAATAGACCTTGAACTTCTCCCAGTAAATCAATGACTGTCACACTTAGAAGGAGAAGATGAGACACAAGGGATCCGTTACCTTCACACTTAATTTGCTATCCAAGCCAGAGATCAATATCCTCTTTCTCAGTCTCCCAAACATCTTTTAAAACTCTTCCAATACCTCTCCTATAAGCAATACTACCCTCCCACTTCACCCAAAGGACATTATAGAACTCATACAGCTCTCCATGCTTCGGCCTTTCTGGTAACTCCCACTCCTCGATGGCAGCTGGGCTGTCTGCATTTCTAGCATAACCTCTGGAGATAGCAACAAGCTCAAGCGCCTTCCCCTTGGGAGTTTCTGGGAGTGCCAAAAAGTCCCTGTCATGAATGAGAATAAAACCCGCCCAAGCCCCAGTTGCATCTCTGAGCGATGTTGTCGCTCTCAGAGCACCTGTAGAACGTCCTGGGAAATTCTTCATTAAGCCGCCGGCGTAAAAGGTCGCTCGCGCTGTACGGCCATGTAGAAGCTGTGCTGATCCATGTGTGGGTGGTTCCAAGGGCTCCTGAGGTGTGGCAGGAATAGGATACCGAAACTTCTGGCTGGGAAAATTTGAATGTGTAAAGAAAAAGCGTCCTGTACTTGTTTTTGCTCCTTTTCTTGTTGTTTTCGAGGCAGCTTCTTTGTCGTCGCTGAGCTCAACCTCATGCCGCACCCAACCAAGGGGAAGATCCAGATTGGTGTTGGACAGGCTTGCAAACCTTTGCCAGTTACAATCAATCGTGCGGCCCTTGTCCTGAGGATTCATAGAGGTATGAAGAGTCCATTCTATGTATGATATTACTTTATGCGGAGGTTTATCAAGCTGGTGCTTCGGGTCTGTGGGTGCTATGAAATCTGTACCGCTTTCCCAGCAACGCGGGTTGATTTCGCCATGCCATCCCATCCCTAAATGTGTTAGTGTTCAGCTGAGCATTACAAAATTCAGGAGCCTTACATGACCAGGAAGGAAGTCCTGAACGCTCGGGGGCAATTTCAGCAGCCTTCGTAGAAACTCTCCGTTTAACTTTGCTCTCGGGGGTCCACAAGAGCGCAGCATCAAAAAAGGTCTCCGGGAGTCCAAACATGAATCCTGCAGGGAATTGAGGCCGCAAAGAAGCCATGATCCCCGAGAACGCCGCGGCAACGTCTTCTGGGAATGTGAGTTTACGTTTGTTATAATTGTTTACAATACAAAGATAGTTGGATAGACTTGGCCAAGGTTTCGAGTGCAGTAGGAGCTCTTCGACGCGACTTTTCAATGGGTAGCATGCTCGCATGGGACCGTTAATATGGTCTATGTCTTCGCTCCAGATGGCTTGCTTGCAAATCCACTAAGTCACCATGTTAGCTGTGCATTACTCCAGTGGATGATTCGAACGACTGCCGTAGACCAAACTTGTCAAAGCACAGATGGGCTTGGCTCATACCAACGTTCTGTCACAGCCAAAGACTAATCGCCGAGAAGAGAATAGATGCTCCTGATACGTCCATGCTCTCGTGAGCCATCGAGTTTCTTTCATTGTTGTCCGCCCTGCTGGCACCATTGAAGTACGATTCGAGAGCTGGTAGACTGGTTGCTCGACAGATCTGGGCTCTGATATACCTTTGAGTCCTCGTATACCATAACCAGCATTAGACCCTCCTGCTGCGATGATCGTTATCATCGCATTTGCATAGATTGCACTCATATCATTCAGTTCTCCATCTTTGGTTGCCCAGTCATCCTGCACGATGCAGAGTGCGTCAACCCACAGATATTTCTCATGAGCAAGCTTCGTGACATGAAGCGCATGGATGATTGTTCTAGGTATTTTTTTGCTTTCGATCGCCGTAAGGAGAGCACCCTTTACTTGCAGATCACGAACATTGGCTTTCATTGTCCTAAAGCTTTCAATGTGGCCCCATACATAACTTAGCGCGATATAGTTCATCGTTAGCGTCGATCTGACCAAACACAGGTTCTCGACATCGATAAGCAGTCTTGGTCGAGCGCTGAAGCTGGGACTATTGTGATGCGGGCTGCAGTCACGTCCATGTTCCTGGATACATCGGTCTTTCCAAGATTTGAAGAGGCGAGTGTCCTGCCAATCTTCGTCAATAAGCTTCGCATGACCAGAGACACTCACGCTCTGATGCTCGTGAGAGTTTCGGCTAGTAGACTGAAGCTTTTGGAAGTATGGATCGCGCCAGGTAACGCTGTCCTCGCAGGATAGCATAATCTTATACTCTTCTGGGCTCTTTACGGTGACCTTGCTTTCCGGGTGCACAGCTTTCCCGGTCTGTTTGCTGACCTCGTCCAGATACCGAGACAATAGTTGAACGTGCACCAAGCACTTCGAATCAAGAAGAGCTGAGACTGGACCGAGCTCGAAATTTACATTCCGAAGCGAACGCTGAGGACCGGAGTTGACAGCTTCTTCGATTTTTTCGCAAACTACGCATCGTGTGTTCCTTTCATTCTGCTACCCATGTGAGTACCTTGCTCCTTGAAAATGTTGATATCTAGACAGGTGAAGCTTACCGCCCACAGCCGCAAATTGCGTTCCTCCCGCTCGTCTTGGCTTGTAACCTCTGCATTCTGACGTAAGATAGTCATTACGGCTGCGCGCTCGAGACTTAGTTTCACTTGTATGTGGCTGAAGGGTACATCCTGGCAATGACTCCTGACTGCAATCAATATAGCCCTGCGAGAAATTTCACGAAGCTTCAAAGCGGGGTCGGACGACTTCACGACGGCTGACTAATACACTCTTCTAGTTCGGTTTGTCCTGCGTGGAAACGTTGAATCTCCGTCGGCTGTTAGCTACTACCTATCTAGCACTTAGAAAAAGCTTATATTGAGTAAGGAGGACTTCAGACAGTGTTTTAATTCTATGTTGCCATACTGAATGTTGACTTTGCAAGGCTCGCTTAGACAATTCCAAAGAGTCAGACCACCATTCCGCTTGCTCAATCCCTCCTAAAACCATTTCTTTACCTGCATCTCTGCACCAAGGCCCCGAAAATTAAATGGACAGCTCACTTCTTCTGAATTTCGTTGAAGAACTGGAAGGCTTTCTGTTGACGCAACTCCGCCTGACCAAGATAGATCTTGTGTCCATGGCCTTGAATAATTTCCATCTTTGCCTTGACATGCTTCGCCAGCAGCTTCTGACCCTCCATTAGTACCGGAGCACTATTCCCGGGCGTATGAAACACATCGGAACCTTCACCTAATCCATAACCAAACGAGCATCTGAACCCTTCTTGCATATAATCTCCGCATAATCCACCGGCACTTCCTTACTTGGCATAAAGAACTGCTCGAGAGACCAAGCAAAGAAGTCATCTGCAGCACCCTTATCCGTTGTATCCCGATGGATGAACTCCTCACACAATTTCCGTGTCCCTAGTTCCACAATCGACTTAGGCGTGGGGGAGTATCTGAACAAGATCGTCTTCTGTGAGGCTGGAGATAGGTAGACGGACTGCTACAGATGGCGACGCTGTGGAAACGGATTGAGGTGGGATGAACCAAGAATCCCATTAATCGCAACCTGGAACAGCCTTTATAGACTTCTGGAGTGGAGGGTAGAATTCGATATTAGTCAGTAGGATTCAGTACATTTGGCATGTTGCTCCAGTCTGCTAAATTCCCAGAGTGATACCTGCGTTGGAAATATGGGTGGCATTGAGCCCCAAGGGACCCAGCGAAAATTCTAGCAGTGTTTTCACCGAGGTAGTGAACTTTATCGACCTAGAGCTGACCGAGGTGTCAACCTATTCCGGCAGCTGCGACCTCGATAGTCTTGGGGTGCTTCAAGGGTGCGCCGCTGAATAGCCGTGGCCCAGGGGGTCGTAGCGCATCACACGGTATTTAGAATCGAGGACGGGTACCCATTTCTACCAGATGCGGAGGAGCGACCAGGTCCGTGTTGGATAAGAACTGTTTCGGTGAGTACCCATGGGTCTACGAAGTTATCATCGCTGTAGTAGGTTTTGACACCCGTGGGGTGAGTAATACATGGCATGTCGATACCGTGAGCGCGCGAGAGCCTGCCTTCAAAGGCTGAAATGGGAGAGGCTGAGGAGATGGGCGCCTAAGATTAAGCTGAACATGCTGTATCTGCGTAGGGAGCGACGGAGATTTTACATATAATGAAAAACATCCATCATGACAGGAACACACCTTTTGGCATCTCGGCGCGAATTGACCCTGGTGTCTCCAGCTGGAAGTAAGAATGAAGAGACTCGATGCGGGAGACTAGGGAAATACCCGGAGGTGTCCGAACATATAGTCAAATAAATACCCATTTTGTAGCAGAACGGAGCGCGGACTTTGCGGAAAACAATTTCTGGGTTGAAGCGAAACGTTGCGACCTTGCGGATATACAACAACATGGCGGATATCGCATAAGCACCTCTGCATTTCCTTATCGCAAAGCGACAGTAAAGCCTTGATTCTCGGTATCTACTTTTCAGCCTACCTTGTGTGCACAAAATTACAGAATTCTGTGAGAGGAGCTTGCCTCGAAGTGTGGTGGTCGCTTAAGCTTGTTGACTTATGATGGTTGACTAAGGCAGGGAGGAGCGGAGAAAGAGTGTTATCTTGCTCAGCTCCCAGGACAGGACAAAATTAATGCTCATGTATGTTGTGATAGTGATCCGCCTGTCACATACGGCCCCAGACCGAGGAAAATAGAAAGTCAAAACGGCAGCACACAAGTCAAATTGAGATTAACAGTGCGAAATTTTTGGTAAGCTACAAACTTTGATATCAGCAGCTGCCCAGCTCGATGTTCCCTTATTCACACTCAGCCTGCTTCAACAGTTCCGGGAAGATCGGTGTTCCGAACCCAGTCACAGCATCCCACCCCTTCGTGGTCGGGAATCCAGTCGTATTACACCCGCCATTAACCCCCTCGGTTATATCCGTAAAGGCTTTGTAGCCCTTCTTGTAGAGCCAGGGGTTCAGGAAACCCAACGTCGGCTTTCCCTTGGCAATCAATGCGTCGTTGACCAACGCAATAATACTGCTCATCAATGGCGCACTTGCACTAGTACCAGAGATTATACGCTCCGTCGAGTTCCAGTTGACCTTGAAATAGAGACCTTGTGCTGCGAGGTCGGGATATCCGCGACCTTCGGTGTTGAAGAGGCCTTTGTGCTCGCCTTTCATGCTCTTGATGTACGCAGGGACGACTTGGTCCTGGTAAGAAGGACGCTTGAAGTACTCCGAGAAGCCAGAGCCAGAGGCGTAGTAGCCGTGTGTCTTTCCGTCTGGACCATAACCGTTCGCAGGACGGGCTGCGGAGGTCTCAGGCTCGAAACCTTGAGTTGCACCTACGGCTGTGACGTACGGGCAGGATGGCGGGAACGAGGCGAGGAATTTGAAGGTGTTTTTCCCATCGTTGGATACACACTTCGTGGCGTTATTGTTAGCTATATCTCCAGCTCCTCCATCACCTGATGAGAAGAGCATTGAGATGCCGCGAGCACCGAGTTGCGCGAAGCCATTGCAGACGCGCTTGGCGTAGTCAAAGGGGACGGTCTGCTCGTCGTCGCCGTAAGAGGTGGAGATGACTTGTGGGAGCGTCTTTTGAGCGAGCACGTAGTTGATCCAGGCGAGGTAGGGTTCGTTTCCTGGTGGGTCTCCGGCTGCCTCGTCAGGGATCTGAGGGGGCTCGCCGCCGGTTGTGTACGCCGTGACGGGCATGGGATAGGTGATGCCAATGATGGTTTGGACGTCGAGGTTGGCTTCAACGGAGATTCCTTCGGTGGCTTGTTCGGGGGTGAGAGCGGTGTCTTGTTGTGGTCCACCGTCGATGCTGACGAACTTGTACTTTGCAGCTCCGGATACAGCTTCTGGCTTGTATTTCTGGAGGAAGAGCTTGGTGTCTGGTCGGATGGGGATTTCGCCCAAGAAGTTGTTGAAGCCGATCTGGTTCTTGCCTGCGGCCTTCTGGACGTATCCCTTGGTCTTATAGAGGGTGGCAAAGCCTAGATGACCAATTAGCAGTGCTATATTGAGGATATTTCGAGAATAAGATAAGCCATGTTTCCAAATAATCTTGAGACATTCAAAGGGAAGTTCTGGGCTCTGCCAATACCTACATTCGGGCGTTGTCCCATTTATACTACATGACTTTTTCAGCTCGGGGGACTTGGCTTCGTGGATTCCTGGGTATGGCCAAGGGATTGGAGCGTCTGCTGCAACCTCACGCTTTTTGATAGCACGCATGAAGGAGGAGGTCGGTTGAATGGCATCGACGTGCTCATGGAGATGCTTGGGGAGAGACCATGTTGGGGCGCGGTAGATCTCGGTACCATCGTCGTGTTGATAGACATGGTATTCGGTGTCTAGGAGACGCTCAGCAGTCATAACGTTGATTTGAATGTTGACCCAGTCCTTGGCTGGACTGTAGGAGGCGTGGGTAATGCCATTGGCCTCTAGCCACTCGTGTAGGAGGTCCAATGACTCGTCAGAAGGCTTAATGAGCTTGTTGACCTCCTCGTGGGAGAGGTGGTGGCCATAGCGAACATTATCCGGATCGGAGACTAGGGCAAGTTAGCTTCAACCCCTGAATAGCCTTCTCACCTGAATGTAGTGAGAAAACATACCTTCATTTAAGTGACGTTCCAGTTCCCCGAAGTTGCTCTGCTTGATACCAATTTGCAAGTTTAACATCTTCTCAGACGGAGCGCGATCCATCTTGGTCCATCTCTTCGGCACCCAATGCTTCTCTTTCACAGCATATGAAGTGCGTACTTGGATGGGCGTACCCAAGACGGCCTCGGCCGCAATGGCAATAGTTAACAGAATTGAAGCTCCCAACATGGTTGATGATATGGGTGCAGACAAGGCTAGGAGCAAGGCTGGGGAGACAGCTGCAGGACCGAGGGGATCATGGCTCTTTATACCCACCTAAGCTCTGGGAGCTATGAGAGCTGTAAGTGGGAAATGACCTGGATCATCACTACAAACGATCAGGGTGGGATGAACTCATCCATCCAGGGGAGGGAAGGAGAGCTTACGCCGTGGTGGTACTCATGCAGTAGTTAGGTCGCTTGAGTCCTGTACCAACAAGCACTCTATTGCGGGGTTTATGTCCGCATTCTGCGTAGATCTCCGCAAACTGCCAGCCTCTGCCAGCACTTAACAGCACCTAACTCTCGTAACAACTCTTGGCTGCAGCGGACCGAAGTACCTGCTTTCCCTCCACCTGCCAAGTTGGACAAAGCCCTCGGCGCATCAATAAGCTTTTGGCGACGCTGGAGAAAGCAATTGGCAGCTGGTCAGTGGCGCCATGATAAGCTGTGCCCACCCCCTGTTGAAGATTGCCCGCCTTCTTGTTCGGTCCTAAGCTTCTGCCAAGGAGCTGGGCATCCCTGGGCAGAGCCCCGGTCACAGCATTAATCACCTTCTAGATGCAGATGTAGGTGGATCGCTAATGTTGAAGACTACTTGAATGGAGGCGAATTTTTATTTGCAATATGTAGTGCAGATGCAGATGGCTGTGTATTTGATTGGGCGGGTGGTCGTGTTGGTAAGTGTAGCATTTGAAAGGGCTATTCGGGATAGTAGCGCCGAGGGGAAAGGAAGGGATAGTTAGAATGATGAGAGAGGCTTCGTAAAAGACGTCGCTGGCAAATAAAGAAAAGTCGTACTAATATCCCAAACCAGGTTTTGGAACCATATTGTTCTCGTAGCCAGAAGATAGCTGCATGTTCTGGCCGCTCGGATAAATAGCTTGACCTACAGTACCTCTCCGTCGGAGAAAAAGGTGGCCGATTTCGACAGCCCTGAGAAAACCGAAGAACCTACGACTTCCGCAAGACTTAATTAATTAATACTAGGCAGGAAATAGAATTACAAGTACCTATGCTATTTCAGAACTTATGTCTACATTCTTACTACTGTGAAAGTCCGTAAAGTCAAGGAATAAAGTGTTAATCGTAAGCTTGCCAAGATAGGTCAGGTTTTCCTCCGACAGAAAAGCCTACCAACCTTCGTCAAGCAATGGTTTGGATAGGGTGAGATGGCTGGATTGTACCGAGCAAACCATACGTTTGAAGCAGATCAGACTTGATTATTAGTAGGCGCCGACTTTTTTTTAGGATATCGAGGACTAACATGAGATTGGAAACCTCTGCTCCTGTGCGGAAGTAGGAGCATTTGGAGGATTGCTGAGACAGTTGACTCTCAGGCTTCATATTGAACATGACTAATTCCAGAAAGTCACATCACTACAAAACTACATATCTCCATCGCCATTTCATGTGCTCCCTAAGTACGTACGTGCATACGCTATCAAGACCTTGAGGTTGTTGAGTTGAGCTGAAGACTGGGCATCCACGTGATATTACATTCACCTTCCAGTGTTTGAAACATGGCTTCTGTCCCTGTATTCCAATGTCTCATCTTTATTTGGTAATTTTATTGCTCGATACTACGTATTTAAGGAGACAGACGACCTCCCGAGATCTTTCCAGTTCCATTGTCAACGTCGGGCTCACGTGATGCTTACATGTCATCCCCGGCCAGGTTCTCTCGAGGTGGTTCATGTCCCATCCAACCCGATCAATAGTCATGCATTCAACCAGCATGTGCAGCCAGATCTGTTTGATTTTCTTCCCTTCTCTTCAGTTCTCAAATCTTCTCGTCCCTGACTTATGGCGGTACGTTATCAGTGGTTTGACCTCTCGGATGTCCCAATGAGGTCACCCAAGGACCCCTCCTTTCCTTATCGGCTTATTGTGGGGTGATTCTCAACAAGAACCACCAAAACGTCATGCCACGAAAGTTTTTCTGAAGATATAAATCTCCAAACAACATTCTAAAACAGCAATTGTATTTGCCCAAATACCAAGCCTTCTCTTGCAGTAAGTGCACTCTTTTCTCTTTTTACCCAAGCCTCCTAGCTTCTTTCGGATAACACTCTATCCATTGAGAAGTCGCGTCTCGCACTCGTTGATGCGCTCTGGCTCCGGATTGATCAGCGTCCTGCATCCCGCTTCGTCACTTACCCGCGAATTTGCTGATTAACGTCCTGAAACTCAGAGCTCTAGATTTCACGATCACCACCATATCAACAGCTTGATCCCAAGCTCCACGATAACACATTTCTCCCGCCCTTCACACCTCCTCCTTGACAACAGGCAAACCTTCACAATGGCGAGCGCTACCGCAGATTTTGGCATCGATGTCTTTGCTCGATATAAGGACATCTCTCTCGACCCAACAAATCCCACGCTTACCGCAGAGCAAAAGGCCGACCTCCTCTCCAATATCTCCCTCCTCAGAGACACAATCGTCTACTTTACCGCGTCCGGAGCTGCGCGCGGCGTTAGTGGTCATACTGGTGGGCCTTACGAGTATGTCTTTTCTCGCCCTGAAGTCCTCTATGATCTGGGATCTGGGATCGGATCATTTGTTCTGATCCTAGGACATTGAAAGTTGCCCATGCTAAAATCTTGACTAGCACTATCCCCGAAGTATGCATCCTCGAAGCTTTCTTCAAGGGCTCCGCCGAGAAGTTCCTCCCTATTGTATATGACGAGTCCGGACACAGAGTCGCTACACAATATCTGCTGAGTGCTCTGCACGGCCACCTTCCATTCGAGCATCTGCTGCATTACCGTGAGGCCAACTCGAAGTTGCCTGGTCATCCAGAGTTAGGCCTAACGCCTGGTATTGCTTTTAGTTCTGGACGTCTGGGTCACTTGTGGTCTTTCGTCAATGGAGTTGCTTTGGCTCATCCTGACAAGACTCTATTCATGTTGGGTTCCGATGGAGCTCAACAAGAGGGTGATGATGACGAGGCAGCACGGATGGCAGTTGCACAGGGTCTCAATGTCAAGCTTCTGCTCGACGACAATGATGTCACAATCGCTGGCCATCCTTCCGAATACCTCAAGGGTTACTCAATGACTTCAAACTTGAAGGGGCACGGAATGACCGTCTTCGAGGCTCCAGGGGAGGATATCGAGAAGCTTTATTCAGCCGTCTGTAGTGCAGTCACAGCCAAGGGACCAGCAGCAGTCGTAGTCAAGAGAGTAATGGCACCTGGCATTAAGGGAATAGAAGGCACAACACACGCACACGATGTCATCCCCGTCAAGATCGCAATCGAGTACCTCAAAGAACGTGGATATGACCTTGCCGTCTCCAAATTAGAGGCTATCACCCCCAACTCCCTCGCATACCTCTACACTGGATCCGGAAAAGAAAAATTTGCAAATAGGGTCGTCTTCGGTGAAGCTGTTGTCTCCGTTCTCAAGCCATTGTCCGCAGCAGAAGCCAAGGAAAAGGTTCTTGTTGTCGATTCTGATCTTGAAGGCTCAACAGGCCTGAGCGTCATCCACAAGAACCGACCAGAAGTCTTCCTCTCATCCGGCATCATGGAACGTGGTAACTTCTCCGCCGCAGCTGGTTTTGGTGCTTCTAAGGGCAAAGTGGGTATTTTCTCCACCTTCTCCGCCTTCTGTGAAATGATCATCTCAGAACTCACCATGGCCCGTCTCAACATGGCGAACGTCCTCTGCCATTTCTCCCATTCGGGTGTCGACGAGATGGCTGACAACACTTGCCATTTCGGTATCAACACCTTCTTCGCTGACAACGGTCTCATCGATGGAGATACTACCCGTCTTTACTTCCCAGCTGATGCCAATCAAATGCGCGCCACCGTCGCAAAGGTCTTCTGGGACGAAGGCATCAGACTCGTCATCTCCACCCGTGCCAAGGTCCCTTTGATCCTCAAGGAAAATTCGGAAGAGCCATATTACGGCGAAGGCTATGAATTTGTCCCCTCCAAGGATGAGTTCATCCGTAAGGGAACGGCAGGTTACGTTGTCACTTTTGGCGAGATGGTCTACCGTGCCATCGACGCAGTTGATCGTCTCCGTTCCCAAGGTGTCGATGTTGGTCTTGTCAACAAGTCCACCTTGAACGTCGTCGATGAGGAGGCTATACGCATCTATGGCTCTACACCATTTGTCTTGGTCCTTGAGAGTCTGAACCAGAAGACTGGTCTAGGAAGTAAGATGGGTACGTGGTTGTTGGAGAGACAGCTCACACCCAAGTACAAGTACATCGGCACTACGAAAGAGGGATGCGGTGGTCTTGGAGAGCAAATCTTCCATCAGGGCTTGGACCCACAGAGTGTGATTAAGGCGATTCATAGTCTGCAGTAAGTGGGAAGTTGATGGGATTCTTGTTTGCTACGAAAGGTGGAGGGAATGGAAAGGAATGGAATGGGATAAGATTATGAAATTATAATGAAAATAATGATTTGAAACAACTACTAGAACCTGTTCACATATCGTTTCCATGTGCCTTCACATCCCCACGGCATCATCCGCCTCAAGCCGAGTACTTCTCGTTCGGACCTTTACAAAGTATCTTTGAGCCATTTCGTCCCCAAGCACAGAATTAAAGCCGGGAGACGAAGATCAAAAGTGCAAATACTCGTACAGGAGCCCCCTCCCTTTCAAATACCTCGAAGGAAGATTCTCCATTATCATCAAGGATAAAAACCCCTCATAACCCTGGAACTTGGCAAGCTCGCAAGGAAGAGAAACAAGCATGCTCCCAGCCCTCGGCACTTGCTTGTACACGTGATGTTCCACGGGCCGATCCGGTACTATGCCTTGATGGGATTGGATCGGCTTGGATCTCAGGGGAAGAGAAAAACCTCCGACGGAACAAACGACACCATCACTCTAAGTATCCTCAACCGTGAGAGACATACAAGTAGAAAGGTAACACGAAAGAGTTTACAACATCTTTTAACATCAAAGAAGCAACTGGTTGTCTTTCATGGGGGTGCAGCTCCATATGTATCTCATCCGGCGGACCGCAACTTGACTCTGACCGATGTCTGAGCTTCGAGAAAATTCTTCGTGTGTTCCCGAAGGACTAAAAGAACTGGAGAACGGAAAATGGTGCCGACGCCGCTACTACAGTAGAGTATGATCTAAGATCTTCAGATCGCTGGGATGAATGACGAGAACTCCACATTTAGGAAGGGAGGAACCGGCATATGAGGTAAAAAGAATCCACTTGTGACAACTGACAATGTCTGTGGATTGAGGGGGGCGATCCATGAAGCGAGATGAGAGGAGGCTGACATCGCTGTCACCGCACTCAACCTCGCTTGGGAATGTCGCGATGCTGGATATGTAGGCACAAGTACAAGGACATGGTCAGGCCTTTTATGTGAGCGATATTCGAAGCTCGAGGTAAGCTGTGCGCGAGTAAGTCAAGAGCCTTTCTTCAGTATCAGGCGAGGAGGTGGACGTGGAAAGAACGATGGTAGCGAGTCTCAAGCTTCATTCTAACCTTTCTAGCAAGGTCTAGCTGATCACCAGTGTGAACATCATGCCTTACCGCGCAAAATAATCGCACTAATAAGTCATGAACGGTTCTTAATCATCCTCTGGCTCCACACTTATCAACGATTGCATTGCTAAAATCCAACAGTCACTTGCTCTGTCTCTCTTCTCCCGTATCATTCTCGGTCTATTACATACCTCTTTCATAATAGTCTCCTGCGTCGTTAAATCTCTGCTGCACCCCCAGATCATTCTGCGCTTCGATATTCCAACTCATCTCTTCTGTTCTCCAGTTCAGCGAAGTTTTGTCCCTTTCTCTCGTCTCGCCCCTGCCTGTCCGTTCAACACGAGAGGTCTCCCGTGTGTGTACCCTATCCTCGCCCCATACCCACCCATCATGTCAACCGTCACTCCCGAATCCCACTCGGAGAAATCCACCAACAAGAAAGATGCCAACCTCTCCGCCGACGGCCAATTCGTCGGCGACGTCGAGACGCTCGAAGCACAGGGAACCGCACACTTCAACCGCCTCGGCTGGAAACGACTCACCGTCGTCCTCCTCGTCGAAGCTATAGCCCTCGGCGCACTCTCCATCCCCAGCGCCTTCGCCACGCTAGGAATGGTAGCTGGGGTAATCACGACCATCGGTCTCGGTCTCGTCGCCATCTATACGAGTTACGTCGTCGGGCAGGTCAAGCTCAAGTTCCCAGAAGTGGCCCATTACGCTGATGCCGGCCGACTGATCTGGGGCCGTTTCGGGTATGAATTGATTGGTGCTATGTTTGCGCTGGAGTTGACGTTCCTCGTCGGCTCGCATTGTCTGACTGGTGCGATTGCGTTTGGGAATTTGACGGATAATGGGACTTGCTCGTTGGTGTTTGGTGTTGTCTCGGCTGTGATCTTGTTGTTTCTTGCTATCCCGCCATCATTTGCTGATGTGGCTATTTTGGGGTATATTGATTTCGTCTCCATCATGGCAGCTATCGGGATTACTGTCATCGCTACGGGAGTTACGTATGGAAAATCTACTCACGTTGTTGACTGGTCTGCTTGGCCGAAGGAGGATATTTCTTTCGTTGATGCATTCATCGCCATCACAAACATCGTCTTCGCTTGTAGGTCTCCTCCCATCGTTGCTAAAAACGCGTCAAAGACACCTTACTCACGTCATCCTAGACTCCTTCGCGGTCTGCCAATTCTCTTTCATGGACGAGATGCACACACCAAAAGACTACATCAAGTCCATCTGGTCCCTCGGCCTCATCGAAATCTTCATCTACACCCTAACCGGCTCTCTGATCTACGCCTTCGTCGGCCAAGACGTTTCATCCCCTGCTCTCCTCTCCGCCGGAAATCTCATGGCCAAAATTGCTTTCGGCGTCGCCCTCCCCGTAATCTTCATCTCAGGCTCCATCAACGGCACAGTCGTAGCACGCTACATCCACGGGCGCATCTACAAGAACTCCGTTGTGCGCTTCATCAACACCAAGAAAGGCTGGACGACATGGCTCGCTCTCATCGCCTTCATCACCATCATCGCGTGGGTCATTGCGGAAGCTATCCCCTTCTTTGGCGATTTATTGGGCATTATGTCCGCGCTTTTCATCTCGGGATTCACCTTCTACTTCCCGGCTATCTTCTGGTTTATGCTGATCAAGGAGGGGAAGTGGTATGAGAAGAAGAACCTCTTTTTGAGCTTCGTGAACGCGATTGTTTTCGTTATTGGCATGATCGTTCTGGTAGCCGGGACGTACTCGACTGTTAGTGATATTGTAAGTTATCTATATCCCTTCCTAGCTTGGCTGGGAGGAATGAGGGGGAGCGTACTAACGAGGATACAGAAACGTCAGTACACCGAGGGAACGGTCCGTGGTGCTTTTACTTGCGCGCCACTATGAAGGACAGACGTATGATCAATTTTGAATGTTTGAAACGGAAGGGTGATTGTTCAAGCTGGGAGGAATTGGCATGTGGATGGATAAAGTAGTTCGACAGCAGCCAAGTCTCGGCTGTGTTTTTCGTCCGCGAACGCGTAGCCTGACTCTCGAAGCCAGTCTCCACTCTGCTGCAACATCCAACGGACTAGATCGATTATCGTATGTTTATGACCAACTAATGAAAATACCAAAAAAAGCAAATATCTCCCTCCGGCCTCTCACCATATCACATGCGTGCACGCGTTTCTGCGCGGGATGGTACCTTGTTCTATTCACACGAGATCCTATGTTCAACTCTAAAAAACCACTTAAGATACTGTAACCATAGAAAATTATTAGTACAGTGTATCGACTGGGAGTTGGCTCAGTATGTTGTGATCAAAACAGCTCACCTGGTTTTCTCGGCATTGGTCAACTCCTGGTTTTCATTCAAAGGGGGTACGAATTGGGACAGTCAAGAAAGCCAACTCATGGCTGCACTCTTTCGGAAAATGAGCTAGGTTTCCGTGAACTGATACGGTACCTGATAATCGCACTGAATACTTTCCGGAACTGTCACAAGGTATGTCAAGATTACATATTCGGGTGTCCCGTGCACTTCTTAGAACCTTGCTTTGATTCATCAAATGAAAGAACGCGTGACGCCGATCGCTAATTTAAATATAATTTATAGAAGTGAGGAACATTTTTCTTGGATTATATTTGGGCATATGGAATTATTAGGCCATTCCTTACCGTATCGATGCATGAGATTTAGTGACCCAGCTTGCCATTGAAAGTGTTAAGCGAACTATGAAGGAACATTTCTCATTTATTACTGCTCTGGGTTGTTCCGCTCGAGAAGATAAAGGACCAAAACCTAGAACATCAAGGTGAAGACTCACCTAAGGAGGGAAAAGACATTTCTGCTACAGCAGTGCTGAGATCCTCTTAGATCAAGTCATGAAGGCTAATGAACAAGAAGTTAACACTCCAGCTCAGAAATCTCATCACTATCGTTAAATCATGATATCATTATCTCCAGAGCCCTCCACCCTCCGAATTTAAACGACGAGATCGCTCTATTGTGCCACTCGACGCCTCTCAACGAAATCGAACGACTCATTACGAAGGCGAATGTCATCGCAGCCAAAATAGATTAGGAAGACGAGCTCTAGTTCGCGCGGGGATATTGACAACGGACACGCAAGGATATAAAATAAAATGGAAGGCTTCTGGAAGTGCGCGGCAGGAACCATCACCTTGCTTCAGGCTTGATCTCCCCACAACATGATATCAGGAACTCATAAGCCACCAATATATGAACCCGGTCACTCGGGACATTGTAAGCCACCATGACTTCCCAAGGCGGTCACTAGCCCGTGACCATTGGTCCAGCGCCAAGATGGGTAGGTGGTCGTCGATGCATTAAAGTCCAGTGACTCCAGTGCAGCCCAGACCCAAGCCGGGTGGCCACAATGAAGCATCTTGGCGCTCCGGCTTAGTTTTTAATGGGTTAGTGCAAGGGTCCACAAGCTTGTCCCAACGTCCAGGTCCCTGCGACAACTGTTTGACACCTTTTTTCCCCTCCTGCCACGCAAGATCTCGCCCAAGAATCATTCCACATTGAAAATTTCATCGCGAATTTCCACATACAAACCGTGATGCTGACCATTTGCGGGACTTGCTACATGTCTTTGGTTTCTGTGGCGTGGGACATGGGGGAGGGCGGGGTCGATTGAAGGGGCGACGACGTTAACATGAATCCTCCCTCATATATATAACAGGTTATCCATAGGGCAAAAGTCCAACCCCATGCGACTCCTTCATCCTCTGAAAGAAGGTCAATATGTTCAGTCAATTGAAAAACTTGTCATACTCAATACTTTTGGCCTCGCTCGCCATCGGTCCAGTGTTGGCCCAAACTCCACCATATGATCCAAGTCCATTCGATATTACAGGCGCTATCACTGGGTACATATGTGTATACTTAGGGTTCAGAACTTCTGTTAATGTCTCCCTAGATTAACACTTGATACAACAAGCACCAATCCACTGAGAGGAGGGACTATAACTGTTGATGGTATAAGCATAATTGTTCCAACGAACCTTCTTGCTACCCTACCCGCAATCACTGTCGCATGTAGGTAATTCACATCACTTCATTCCTGATATAACTGTCTCGAGATCTTGGCGTTTTCAACCTTCTTTCCAACGTATCCATCTGATTGGCAATTGCTGAGTACATTTTTACCTAGGGCCAGAACTCTTCAACAGCGATGTTGCGAATCTTCCTGGCGGGGTCACATCCTGGGAGGCGCATGTGGTTGGAAATAGGGTTGGAGCTTCTAACGTTGCTGGGCTGGTCTACATATCCCAAAAATTCGCCCAGTCTCTCCAAGGGTTCATCACGTCAATCAACATCGCCACAGGTCATTTCACAATCAGTGCCAGTAATATTGATTGTGTGATCAACGATCCTGTGGGAAGGTTTGGCCTTCCGCAACCCGGCAACGAGCTTTGGACTTCCGACCCGGACAACCCCAGCATTCACGCCGTTAATGGCTTTCCAGTCTGCATTCCCCGTTCAGCGACAGATTCTTTGTGCCCTGCTAAGAATCGACCGACTGACCCAGCGACTGGTAGACCCGTCACAACACTGTAAGTCGGTGGTAGCTCCGGGCAGTGAGTTGGCTTACTGACGCTCTTTAGAACATTCAAAGATCCAGCGACTCTGACATCCACTGATCCAGACCCTCGCCAGATGCTACCACTTGCTGTCGGTGACTACGTGACCGTTTCTGGAACAGAGATCGGCGGTACTTTGTGGGTGAACAATCTGGTTGCAAATCTAGCTATCTTCACTGCGGCAGGTACAAAACCTGCCTATGTTACTTGCGAAGAAGCTATCTTCGGTATTGTTACGAACCAAGCTGGCGAAATTGGCCAAAGCCGTGCAGTTGCATTTACAACGGATGTTGGTGGCGGGCTTTTGGACTGGTTTGCACTCGACGTGGATCCCTGTACTGGAAAGATCACTGAGCGTACTCTGAACGTTGCAATGCAGCCCAACAGTGGCGTCCAGCCTCTTGGCCGTGCTGTCTATCGTACGCCAGTCAAGACTGATCTCACACCAGCAACCAGATATGTTGGATTCCGCATGGCAAGTGGTACCACAGTCGGAGCTGGCAATCTTACAGCAGGCGAATTCATACAGCCAATTTTCGACTACATCTTCCCAGAAGCTCTGGACTTTGGAGCTCCATTATTCCCAAACGCATTTGAGGTCATTCCCTATCTCGCCCTCGGAGGCGGTCCATACACTCCAGGGAAACTTGGCTTCCCTACTCCAGCTGTCCCAGCAATTGTTGGCCAATTGAATCCATGGCCAGGGGCTCCAACTCCACCGGGAACTTCGTGCGCACCTCTCCCAACTACCACAATCGCATCTACCCCCACTCCCACCTCCAGCACGGCTCCTACGTCTACTGTGAAACCTCCTATTGATAAAATTGTTATCACCAGCGCTACAGGAAGAAATCAGCGTGGGGCAACGACCTTGACCGTCCTGGCAACGACCACCAGCAAAGACCCCGCAATTCTTCTGAGCATCACGGCAGCTGGAGCCAACCCAATTGCGCTTTCAGCCATGACACTTGTTAGTCCTGGTAGTTGGAGCTTTGTTGCGACTGTGAAAAGCAAGCCGAACACTGTCACTGTGACGAGTAGTTTTGGAGGAGGGCCAGTCACCGCAAATGTGGCGTAGACGGGCAGAACGATTGCAAATCGTACGACTATCATGAACTAATGAGAATATGCTGTTGAAATCTATTTTAAACAAATTTATGGATTACTTTAATGGAATAAACATCTTCAACAAATCTGTATTTTATGTGCTCCTTGCCCATGTGCCCTCGATTGCAAGCTTTCTGGAGTAATTCATCGAGGTATTGCTATCTCATTGCCGCGAAGACCAGAAAAACACAGTTACCAACATCTAAGCTTGCTCTGTTAATCTGACCATGGAAAATTGTTGATGCACAGTGAGAAAGATGTAATGTCGTAGCCAGCGAAACAATTCACCGGGGCCAGGAGAACATTCCCGCTGAGTAAGTTCTACTGCTCCACAAGGGAGAAACAACTTCTCCATCCTTCCATATTTTGAGGGGAAAATATTAACGTCTCGTCAGTGTGCTTCTAGCAGGAAAAACAACATCTACAAATCTATATCGGTCTCGGATGAATATTACACTAGACGCTGTAGACAATGTCACATTCCGCACTTGCCGAAGACAATTGTCCGGTGGCTTGCAGCATCGCCGCGCATGATATCAGGCCTGACACAGACTTGTGGCGACCAGCGTCCGGCCATACCCTATACGTGCGAAACATTCGGATTTCGGCCCAATGGAAATAGCTTACGAGTGTTCAAGCTTTGAGCGTTGCAGCATGCGAGAAGCTTAATATTGATTAATAGATTGTAGATAAAACGAAACTACAGATTCAGAGCAAGCACTTCAAGCGTAACAGCCTCACCCTCTCACCGGAGAATCCCAATTTTGTGCCCTCTAGCGAACACGGTCATTGATTGGAGATGCACGCATGTCCCTCTTGCCAGTTCCTCTCGGCACCGCCTTGGTACAATCAATCATCTTCTGGTTCTTGCCCACACCAAGTAGCGACATTTTTGTCATGCTGTTAAAGTTAGCACGCATTCGGAGAGCCTGACTAGTCAAAACTTACGCAGCTCCAAAAGCACTGGTCCACTTCCCTTGCCCCCCAACAAAGCCCTTAAACTCCTTGCCAACAGCAGGATGAACTGCAAGTTTTGCGTCCGAAGGGAAGACAAAGACGTTTGAAGGCGGTGAGAGGGTATCCGCGTAATACTGTACATCCCATTTACCTGGCGTGCTATCTTGTGCCGCCCCAACTGGTGCACCAGGAATATGAAACTGTTTACTCGTGGAGTGTGCACCCAGAAGAGCAGCGAGTTCAGAAGCAGTGAAACCTTTGCGCTGGAAAAGTGTGTATAGATCATCTGCATCTGCAAAAACATCTGGAAGCAGGGAACCTTTCGCTGGCGTTGTCGAATCTCTGCGACCAATGAAGGTTTTTATTTGAGGTCCTGAACCGCAGAAACAAGTAGTCAGTTACTGTTTTCATTCGATTTCAGGAAAGGGATCTTTGCGTCAGAACAGGATACGAAAAGTCTAAGGAAGACTGACCGCAGCAAGCTCACAGGATAGGACGAAGAATGAGAAGAATGCTCTAGGAAGACGGACTTACCACCTGGACACGTGACAATTGCAACAGAAGCAGCAAATTGAATAAGATCTGCTACTGTGACCGAGGGGTCGACCGCAACCCATTTCTTTTGTAGCGACAGGAGCTTGGCTGATATGTCTTGCAATCCATTGTTTTCTCCCCGTTTCAACTCGTCGTTACCCACTGAGAGAATAAGTGAGCCATCACACCCTCCTGTAGCGCCTAACGAGGTTTCCCAAGCCCCACAGTCGTGGAATGCTTCTCTTATTGCGGCTCGAGCATCATCGTTGCATTGAGAGGGATTGGTGGAGGTATCAAGGAACATGGCAGTCAGGTCGGAGGCGATGCTGTTCCAAACAGCAGGACAATTGCCACCACCATCTCTTTCTTCAATTGTGGAGCGAAAATCGAGACCAGGAAGAGATCTCCTGAGTGCTGCGACAGCATTGTGAGTGTATTCCGTGATACTGAAGGCAGAGACAGAAGTAGCTACCAGAGCCCTCGTGAGGTGGGAGAACAACATTTTGGCTTCTAAAGAAGGATTCTGAAGAGATAAAAGGCGAAATCTGTTGTGCAGTTGAGGCCGCTCCAGATAGCTAGAATTTGGAAGGTACTTATCCTCTCTCCACTGTTCAGGCGATAAAAATAAATACACCAATCAGACGATAATTGACAGCCACCATCAACAGAGGGAGCCATTTCATGAACTGTCTGGAGGCATAATCCGGGCCTGGCATGACAGTGTTGGTTGTTCTTGCAGTTTCCTCCCGCTCCATAAGGAATGCATTCTGAAAAGAGGTTGTTCCTGATATCAGGCACATGAATGCTTTCAGCTTACAGGATCTCACACCGTTCCACGCCACTAAAAGTGGGAGACATGTGTGTGACGTGGCCTAACCTCAGAACGAATAGTCAGCATTTTCGAGGCAAGAATAATAGGGCTTCGTGCAAACTGAGTGCTGCCATGTAATAGTGCGAAGAGGAATGATACGATTCCAGCCCTGAAGCGGCTTGATAGTTGCAGGCAAGGCAGAGATGAGCAATACGAGCGCTTTGATTCGGTTGCTACAGGTCACTAATTTCAGCAGCCGCTCGGCCAGAACCTCGTGCCGTTCCAATTGGAGCTTCAATTGTGCAGCGCATTTGCTGGGTCAAGTGGCTGACAGCCCCAACGATGCAAAGTTGCATATCCTTGAATGCTTGTTTTGGCTTTTAGCGCTAGCTCGACTTTAGTGAGAAGCTTGGTTTGAGCGACATGCCGGAGTCCGACCACCAATAAGACTTTCGACAGGAGAACCTCATTCGCGGCTGGTGATCAAAAACCCGATAGTTTTCTGCATATTTGGAATCATGTTTACAGGATTTCAACGGATTTGATTTTCTTGGGCAGGTATGATTTCTATTCATTACAAATCTGCGACTAGTCAACTAAAACCTCGAATGACGTTCTTGAATCCTCGGTCTTAAATCATCAGCTCCTACAAGCCTAGGATTCATTAGTCATTGGGCCGTTAGTTTGTTCTACAGAAGAATTAAAGTTATGAATCTGTGACAGTGACCAATCAAAGAATTTGCCGACCATGCTGGTAAATGGTAACTCTCCACAAGAATTCTTGGCGTATATCACATATGACAGGGTCATTTGAGCTTGAGCTGGAAGTTGTGTTTGTCTCATCCCAATTTAAAAACCTCTAAATGAATTTCATTGGGGCTTGCATCAAGTCAGCAAATCCCTCACGCAACGCGCATGACTCTGCCTACAACATTGTGTCCAATCGCCCACATGAGCCAATCTTGCAGCGAGGCCATAGAAGTTTCTTATAAACGGATGGTGAACTGTCGCCAACGTATGAAAGCTTGTTTACTTAAGATTTCACAAAGTGGTGGAGTTTTTAATAGCGGTCAAACCCGAGTTATAATTATGTATGAAAAGCCAAGGAACATACAATTACCCATACTTGGGGCACTTCAAGGTCTGGCATGAGTTTTTGATCTTCTTTGCCGTAGATTAAGGCTCTGATAAGTCAGTATGTGATTTAGCCGGAGGTGCAGAGTATATATACGAGGACGGGTGCAGTATGAGTTATCTGCCCAATCATACTTAAATCCTTGTAATTCTAACATTGTCGAGCGGCTCTGTGTGCTCGCAACCGCCCATGTTTCTTTTCTTGAATGAAAGGACGCATTTTAAGAAATGAAGCTAATTATTAGCAGTAAATGTGAGACTCTATCATTAGGTAGTTACCTGTTCTTATCTCATAGATGGATGGAGACATTGAGATTGAGACGAAATACTAAGGAAGGTGGTTCTGCAAAATGCATTATTCTGGGACTATCTAGCCCCACAATTAGTCTCATCTCCTAGCCTACATAAGACTTGTAAATCTTGGGGAAACGAGGCCTACTGATATGTCTATTAAGGCGGTGCTTAACTGTGCTTCCTCAGATCTACTTATTGGGGTGTGCTTCGTCTACAAATAGACGTATTTCCACGAAATTTTCTAGACACCTAAAACATCAACACCCACTTATTATTAACAGCACAAAACCACAACTTATGGAGTGTAACCTAAGCTTACTATCAACATGGTACTAGGGTCGACAAAATAGCATGCAGGACCGAACCCAAACAGATGTATTAGAAACAGTTCATGACAGCAGTCAGAAAAGACTTGTGTGCTAGCAAGCTACCACAAACCCGAAAGCTCCTCTCTTTTCATGAGGAGTAAGAAGTAACTGTTAACAGATGGATGTATACTTCGTATATCGAAGTACAAAGTACTTTGACTGAGCGGACGCAACCACCCCCGCCCTCGGGCCCGAATAGCGAGACAGGGACAGAGGCAGGAGGTACGAATGTACGAGAAGTAAAAGCAATTGAAGTTATCTCTAATTAATCTCTGTCAATCAAAAGCAACAGCCCCGTATATAGCTACGGATCTAACAACGCCTATTATGAAAAGCCTTATATAGAGTCACAATAATGTTGTGACCAATCAAACGCTGGCACTAAAGAGGCCTTTCACGTAAGATTCAGGAATCTCATGCCAAGCGGAAGCGTTTGCTTTCGGGAACAATGATTAAACAAGTCACCTACACCCTGCGCCTTCGGTTGAAACCCGATGTGTTTATTGGATCGGGTTGTGGGTGGAAGAGGGAGTCGGGATGTTATTGGATGGTCTTGCAGGCTTCACGGAGTGTGGCGTTTATCCGCTGTGTCATTTATCACTCGTCATTACCCCTCTTTTTGATTGAAGAGATCAGATCTGATCTGATCTGATCTAATCTCGACCTAATCATCGAAGCGCAAAGATATCATCATCTATCGCATTTGTCACTACAGCGTAGACATCCTTCATTATGGTACGTTACCGCGCTCTCTTTCTTTCCCTTCTGCCATGTGTGCTTTACGGCGCCTAGCGGGGTAATAGATCAGACTTAAATCCCTGCGCTAAACGCGGGGTATCTTAATCCCCCTCCTTACATTTCCTCCAGCTCCATCTAGAGTACAAAAATGCATACTTACAATACTCAATATTAATCGTTCTATCTAGCCCTCCGACACAGAAATGGAATCCGCCTTCTCCCAAGGGGACGGCGACCACGACGACGGCCTCTCCCTGTCCGAGACCTCCGAGGCCCTGGAGAGACTATGCGGCAAGAGTGTGGATGAGAAGGATATTCAAGAGGCGGCCGAGAGTTTGGGTGTTGATATTGGGAGTCATGAGCTGGATGGTGAGTTTGGATCTGGTGGTTTCGCTTTCGGGTTTGGCAGAGGGAAAAGAAGAAGGGGAGGGGCAGGTGTGAAGGGATGGGATGGGGGATGGGTGTTAAAGGGCGATTGATGCTGACCGCACATAGTTGATGAGTTCAAATCAGTCGTTAAGAAGTTGGAGGAGGACGGGAAGTTGTGAGGGGACCCTGGTTTCTTCTCCGATAGGATAGGAACGCGATAACGAGGGACGGGGAGCAGGAATTCTGGAGATGGTAAGCTGGCTCGGTGAACGGGGACAATAAACTGCGATTTGGTATTTGATTCTTGTTTGTAGTAGGGATAGTTTATAACGACAGCGGAGATTGTTCTTTGATATTGTAGCTGCGATTTATGTTTTCATAGTATTGCTTTCGACTCACTGACTTTCATGCATGTCTTTGTATCCCATTGTTTACCTACAGACCCTCGATTTCTCCATCCTACGTAGCAGCCTCAATTTTCCCCCTCACCGTCACCTCTTCTAACCCCCTCCCCCTTCCCGTTACTTAAAATTTTCTCCCTCCTCTCCAACCCCTCCTTCCTCCCAACACTCCCACTATCAAAGTACGGCGCCTCACCAAGCGAGACAACACGATCCCCAATCCGCACCTCATTGTGGTCATACGTAGCAGTATGCCAATTCGACCTGTTGTCCCAGATAGCGACGTCGTTTTTGGACCACTTGAAGCGGACTTGGTTGTCGTGGTTGAGGGAAACGAGCTAGCTGCGGTTTAGAAGAGATTTGGACAAGTGATGCGAAAGGTAGGAAAGGGTAATAGGAAGGGCGTACGTTGAAGAGATACCCAAGAATCACATCAGATTCGTCTTTCGTGAGCTCCACGATCCGTTTTGTGAATGCTTTATTCACGAATACGCTTTTCCAACCGGTGACAGCTACAATATCCAAAAACATCAGCGCACTTCTCCAATTGCTGTCCACTTTCTCCTTCTCCATTATCCTCCCACTTTTTCTCAAGATCCAAGGCAAGAACAATAAAAGAAGAACTTACGATTAGTCCTAATAACCGGATGAACAGCCTGAAGATTCTTCCCTTGATTAAGTTCCGAACCTCGAGCGTCAGTTCGTAGAGCATGCCCTAGTCGCTCTGCAACGCCGTTGAAGAAATTGCCGTCGTGGATGGCGGTAAGTCCTTCTAGGTATTTGGCTGTGGCTGGGGAGAGACGGTTATAAATCTCGTAGCCTGATGCCCAGAGCTATGTGTTTCGGTCAGGATCAACTATCAAGCTTCCGACGAAGGATTTAGGACATGAAAAAGGAAGTAGACTGTATAAGTAAACAGAAAGCAAACTCACAGTATCACCCCCAGTAGCTGGCAGCGTATGGATCTTCAGAATCGCATAATCAGACGGTACTGGCTCGAATGTGATATCGGCATGCCATCCATTGCTTGAGAACTTGCTGGGCTCAGCGAGGGGGTCGATGGTTGGCGCGAAGCCTTTTTTTTGCTTCACGCTGCTGATTACAGAAATTTGGTCGCCCAGTTCACTGCCGGCTTCAGTGATGGGGTGGATGTGGAGACCTGAGGAGGAGGGCTGAGGGGTTGTTAGTGATGAATTTGAGGGGAAGGAAGTGAAAGGATGGAAAGAGACGTACACTGCCTGTCAGAGTTGAGAGGCGCTGTCCCAGCTCAATGAGGGAGTTTACGGATACATCCTGATTCCTGAGAAAGACGACACCACGCTCAGAAACTGTCTTCATGTCAGTCCTGCTGGCATTCGATGAATGTGAAAGCCATCTTAAGGAAAATTATGGCACTTACCAGTAATAGCCAGATCCCTAATCAGCGTATTGGCCTCAGGCGAGGCCAGGATCTTCTCAATCTGTAGACCAGGGATCTCTCGTCCGATACTAGGAGTAGAATCCTTGTGTTCGAACGAGTCCAAGGAGCCCGAATAAACAAGGGGTTCGATAGACTGGCGACGAGCTTTCTCGTGTCCGCCTAAAATAGTGGGGGGATTGAAACTGGAAGGGGATCAACTGAAGGCATGTTGACTACTTCTTTTTGTCTTAATTTGATTCCTGTCTTTATGAGCGTGGAGTTGAGACGTGTTGAGGAGGATAATCAAAATAGATTCAGGCGCGGAGTTGAGGGTATATATCGATCTATATGTTAGGGGCTCATACGCAATATTGCGACATGTCTTTGGTACTGATAACATAGATAAGTACTTTGAATTGTGTGCTTACACCAATGATATGTGGTGTTGATGCTTCCAGGACGATGGTGCAATATATCCACTATATGGTGAGGAGAGTGGCACGTGATGAATTCGGGACGACGAGCATTTGCTCGGGACCGCATGTCTTGGGGAAACTTTCTTCTTCAGTAAGCGTGAAGATGGCGAACAGTAGTTGGGTTCGAAAATTCAATCCTGATTTGGGCTTCCGTATTTCCAATAAGCGCCTCATTTCTGGCAGGATGTCTCGCTTAGTTATTCTCTCTCATTGTTTGCATTCACACGTTAGGGAACACAATCCTGCTATATTCACTCGCTTTTCTCAAAATCAGCGAGTCAACTGCACAGACTTAGACAGCTTCAAATACACGGTACTGAGAAAAAGGAAACGTTTGCTAGCGCGCTCAGTAGATGGCGCGGAAGAGAAGGGGACTCGTTGGAAGGCAAGCGACCCCAAGATCAAAAAAACTGTATCTTGCTCCAGATGGGGTCAGTGGTTGAAAACAACATGATATAGAGAAGCAGAACCTTCAAGTTTCTGACTTTAATAGTCAAAATTCGTTGCGCCGATATCCATACCTCAATTTTCTTTCGTCCGACGTCATCAAATACTCTTGCAGCATTATGCCTCCGTTCCCATTGGTCCAATTGCTCATTCCCGTTTGCGACCCTGTACTTCTTCTGATGGAGGGACTATGTAAGTGAGGCATCCTCCCAACTCTCTATTTCGAATCGACTCGTGATCTCGAACCAAATCTTCGCGAAATTCATATCCTTCGGGGCGTTTTAGAAAGGTTTGGTCAAATGTTGAAGAGTTGTCCCAATCCGCTGTACAATAACGGCTCCCGCGATCGCCATTCACTATATTCAGATTTTCAAGCACTCCCGACCCATGGCTAGTTGGTAGGTGCAGCTTCCAATCTGGCATCCAATTTTGATTCGGATTTTGGTCTTTGTGAGGAAATGACCATTTCTCCACTCTCGAGCCTCTGGCCGTTATCCGAGTCTCCAAGACTGGTTTTTGGTCCGGAAATATTTCGCCATGGTGACAAGTCCTGCCTAATGGAATATCTTTGACTGATAAGCAGGTATCTGTTACCACAGCCATAGCCACAATACCATCTATATCGTTCAAAATTTCTGCCCAGGGACACCAATCCGCTGATAACATGACATAAGCGTAGTCTCTTTCACCTGTCCATAGCGCATGAATGTTCCTCGTATTAAAGTCGAAGCCTGGATAAACTAGTATCTGCAGGGCCCCTCGGACGAAGTCGTGGATGTCTTCTCGCCATTCCGTCGTCTCGTTGTAGCAAGTGACGAATCCTTCTTCGTCATTGCGGCTGAATATATCCCTCATTCGTTCCCGAAAAAATGATTTCTTCCAATGAAAGGAGTTGAAGTACTTCCGGAATGAACTGGACATCATCAGATGGAGAACAGACACCCTCCTCGCATTGCCGGTGCAGGCAGATATCTCTAGACCATAAAGATTGCGGAGGGACTGAACGCTTTCTAGATCTGGGGTGCGTGTTATCTTGTCGAGCCAGATTTCCTTTTCGGATTCTCTCGGAATCCATTTAAGTTTACGGAAGACTGATTCGCTCAAAGAAGGATAGGAAGGGCTAGCAGCTGATGGCCATGGGTATCGTTCCCCCACTCGCCAGTCTCGAGCCTCCAAAGCTGCCGATACAGATATTATGTTCTTTCCCATGAGACAAGCGGGATTTTCCATCAATAGTCTAGGAGCGATGTCCACAGACTTTTTTCTCCGATGTCGTAGTCCGAGGTTTTCAGAATTGTCGCCAGTATTGACTGTTGCTCCAGTTGAAATTGCTGGAGATGCCTCGTAGATATTTTCGTTTCTTCGCGGACGTTGGAGGGCAACATGTTGAGGTTCTGGCGTCAAAGAGATATTCTCGACGTCAGCGCCTTTGAATATGGGTCTCAGATTGGATAGTCCTATCCCTTGATGTCGAAGTTGAGTAGCCATTTTCCAGCTGAATTGGCAGATCTTGGAAAGTAACAGCCAGCTGCCCGCATGCATTAGAATAGCATATCCCCACAGGTACTTCTCATTGTGCGTTCTACTCTCTGTGGCTCCTAAAATGAATCCTCCCATAGTCCGGCGATACACTGTGTTGTTCGAAGTTGTCACCTCTCGATAGAAAGGTGGTGGTCCCAGCTCTTGGCTGGCTGCTTGGATGCATTTTGCAGTTGCTCGGCTGGAATCCTTCACTCGAGTCAACAAAATGACTAGCAATAAATACAGTTCTAGGGTGACGTACCACAACAGCCTGGCAGTGTTCGATGTAGTCTTTCGTAGCAGTCCATATTGCAATCCTAAGAGCCTGGTAGGTGAAGATTGTGCCAGTTGCAAATGCAGCTGCTGCAACGATAGTTCCGATGGGTCCACACTCCCAACAGGCAAAGAACCGGATGTATCGCAAAAGTGGGTGTTTAGGAGCTTTAGGAGCTGAAGATGTCAGTATATTAAGCGTGTGAACTGAAAGCATTGTTACCGACGCTGGGGCGGTTGTTGCGCAGCCTGGCCTTGGGTAGGAGGAGCTTGACTTGAGTTGAAGGGGCGTTGCTGTAGGTTTGCCATTTGGATTGGCGGTTGTGCCATGGCTAGAGGACCTGAAAATATATGACTACAGGAAAGGAACCGATCCGTGTGAACATCTCCACGGATAGAGGTGTTAAGAAGGCCGCAATTTCGTAACGGCGCAGCAGTCACAGCCTCACTCAGCGTCCCGGGGGTCTGGGTTTCACAGCATGAGAGGCTGCATGAGCTGATTGGCGCCAAAATTTGCGCATACGCCGAGGTAAGCTGTCTCAAACCAGATATTTAGGGAACCAAAAGGACAATTTCGTTGAAGCCTATTCTTCTGTGCACATTTAGGTTTCTTCGCAGCGTTATAAGACATTCCAGTGGCCAACGACGTAAACTCTCCTAAACGGTATATCAAATTCAGCCTAAGAAATATTTTTGGATAAGAATAGCACGAGAGATAACATCCTTGGTACGCATCTAGAATTTGTTTGGTGTCGTGCTTCAATAGAGACTCAGGGAAGACGTAGACAAGCTCGAATGCTTATTCAATATCCACAGTCCCAAATCCCCTCAAGATATCACGATCCCAACTCTCTCTGTACAACCTCTCCACCACCCTTCTCCTCCTGTCCCTCTCCAACCCCTTGCCCCTAATCTCGCAAATAAGCCAAAAGCCCCTCAGCTTAACAATAACCAGACTCCCCTCCCTCTCACTGGGCTGCAACATCTCACCCTCCACCCCACCCTCCTCCCCTTCTCTACAACTCAAATCAAATGTCCAAGCCAAACCACCACAAGCTGTGATCAACTCGTGTTCAGTGAGAGCGGCACCTTGATAGATGCGTCGTCCCCAGCCGAAAGTAGTGTTCTTTAGAATGGAGGGGTAGGAGGTTAGGGGTTCGCGGTAAGTAGGGGAGGAGGGAGTGAGGTAGCGGCCTGGGTTGAAGACTTGGGGGGAGGGGTAGATAGTCGGGTTCAGGGAGAAAGCCTTAGCTTCGTCAGTGGATGGGAACAATTTGTGAAACATACGATGATGATAGGGGAGGTGAAAAAGGAGGGGTGTAGGTAAGTCTTACCATTCAACGGGGTGCACGCGAGTTCCCTTGGGTATGAAATACCCGTCGTAAACATCATCCTCTTCCAACTCGTGCGAGACACCTAAGCGAATGAATGTCAACACCTCTCTTTTCTCTGACCCAACCTTCTTCAAACCCCTCTACCGCCATTCATAGAGAACTGAGAAGAGAAACAAACTCACCAGTTGGAATCGGCGGTCTCCACCTCAGACACTCCTTGATAAACGCCCTCTACACCGGCAAGCTCGGCGTATCCTCTACCTCCGGCATCCTTTCCTCACCACACACCTTGTCAACCTCATCTTGTACCTTCCTATACTACTCCGGATGCAGTACTGCAGCGCGGATGAATGTCTGTAAAGGTGAGCTAACGGTGTAGACAGCTGCTACTGAGAGCATGCCAAGGGTGGATGCAGCTTCGTTGAAGTCGAATGGGAGGGTCGAGGGGGAGCGGGTGGTGGACTCGAGATAGTTTAGGGCAAATGAGGGACCTGTATCAATAAGTATACATTGATGTTCATTGCAAGAGTTTCGAGAAAAAGTCAGATGAGAAGTGGTTATTTACCAGCCGTTCCATCCACCATCCTCCTCCTCACCGCCTCCAAATTCGCCCTAAACCACTCTTACTGCTTATCATGCCTCTGCTTTTCCCACTTCTTCCACGGCGACATGCATCTCGGGAGGATTAGCAGTGGCGTGAAGAGATTCGAGAGGTTCCCTACCGGGGAGATCGCCTGCAGGAGACGCCAAGCGTCGTTTTTGAGTTCAGGGGCGTAGTCGGGTGAGCCCCTAATGATCGAGTTAAAACCTTTAATTTTGAATGTCTTGGGATCAGAAGAAAGGATCCTAACCCAGATCTAAGATCATGGGGCAGTTCCGGGTGAGGGAAGACTTACTATGTTAGCCGGCTGATAGTGCGGGAGGTCATGTCTTCGCAGAGGGAGACCCAGTTGTTGGTGGTGGTAGCGGAGGATATGGAATGGAGGAGGTGGTGGATGAAGCACTTTGCTTCTATGGAGGGGTAGGAGTGGTAGTTCTTAGCGAGGGAGGCGGTTAGGGCGATGTGGTTGAACTTCTTTTGGCGGGTGTGGAATTCTTAGGGGTTTGCCTTAGCAATGTACATACTCTTCTTCTCTACCATGATATGTATAGTACATATATACTCTATTCAGACTAAAATATAGCTCTGTATGAAGGAATGTTAAATGAGGGAAGAGGCACATACTGTTCCTACTCATAAGCGGCATATACTCCGCCGTCCCAAGCCGACTTTGCGAATCAACAATCGTGGGCACAGCCGGACTACCTGAGTATATTGAGCCTCGCTTAGTGAGGAGTTCTGAAGCTATCTTCTCGGTACATATGAAGATATGTTGTTTGCCGAGGAGCTTCACGCCGTAGAACGGGCCGTATTCATCGGACCATTCCTTGAATTTGAACCAGAGGCCTAGAAAAGGCAGGCGGTGGATTGGACCGAGCCAGGGAAGACCTGAATATGTTAGGTTTGATTGGAGAAGGGTTTGGTCGGGACGGGGAGAGTGGTGAGTGCTGTACCTTTTGGGCCGGGGATTGGTCGGTATTGGGATTTGCGGTGTACGAAGTGCCGATGTGTGAGGACCAGAGAGACGGGAACTATCAAAAACGCGACTAATAGAAACTGCATATTGAAGTACTTGGTTCAAAATATTTCGTTTTGGGGTATACAGCAGATGTTGTACTTCGCCGGCAACGAGACTCGAAATAAGTATCTGTCCTCACCATATTATATAAGTGACACCACGGAAGCAAATACTGCAGAATCAACAAGTCCGTACTACAGGACTTTACATTGGGGAAAATTGAGAAAGATGTCCGTGGAGATGATAATGCGAGGCATGAGTCTCGGGCTAGCAGCGGATAGTAGAATGCGAGGAGCTGTGGAGTGTTGTCAAGACTCGTCGGGCGCGGTACGTAACGAGCAAGCGTAGATGACATGCGTATGAAAAACAGCGTTGATCGACTAGTATCCGACCTCGAAAGGTACATACTGGGGGCCTCGAATTTTGAACAGAAAGGACGTCTCACAAAATTACCAGTCTACCCATACGGAGGCTTCCCAAGAGGTTCTCAAGAAGCTAAATGCCCATCTTGGGAAAGTAGAGGCAGGCGAGATGTACTTGAGTCCAGCCTTCTTACTGAAACCTCGGACTCCCTTCACTAAGGAAATGATCTGGCTTTGCATGGAATGAATTGAATACTAAGAGCTCACACTGAAGCTAGGGCTGACAGCAATAAAGTGATAGCAACCCGCGCCAGGTAGTAACCACCGCATACTCGTAAGCAACAAACATAACCTAAAGCAAAAGCGAGGCTTGTGGAACCATACCAAGCCAAACAACAACAGTGAAATGAGTAATGGTGCAAAGATGACCGCGGCGGACCCAGGATGATTTCGAACATAGAAAGCGTGACGGAACAAGCTTCGGACTTCCCATTCTCGGAGTATTGAAGAGGCTTTGCATTAGGTAGAACAGCGAAAGTTTAATTCCTTCGACCTCCAACTCCACTTCAAGAATCGCGGCTGCATGGACGAACAGGAGCTTTGATTTGGTGGAGGTGGGAATGCGGGGCCGAGGAAGTCGATGTCGCGTGGAGACTGTGGAGAAAGAGAAATGAACAGTCTCGAACACGGGGGGGTAGATGAAGGAGGTATCTTGGCGCAGATGTCTCTCACTAACATCACGAGTACGAAGTGGGGAAATGAAAGTGGGTGACAATATTGCGACAACGATATGGCCAACGCTTTTCGGATGGCACTGTAGGTTTGATTCGAAACTATGATTAATTATCATATGAAGCACAAATGAGCGCTCGCCCGTAATCTCCTCTATTAGGCAGCCTGTTGACTGTATGGATGTGACATTTCGCCGGAGTTGTGTTCGTCAGAAATACTGTATCCGTCAGCATGCACATTGAATGGGGACTTCAAGAGACTTGTTGTGCAGTTGAGCTGCACCCAAGCTGAAGGCAGTAACTCACCTCCACAATGAAAGTCCAACTCCATAAACGCGACCGGACTGTGAATCCGGTAATAATATGGATCTTCGTCACCAAATTCGCCAATCCAAGCAAAGTACGTCTCGTTAATGTGCTTCTTAAACAGTGCTAATCGTTGTTGCAGTACAGGCTTTGGGTAATATTCGTTAAATGCCCTGAAGAGATTCAAGATCGACTCTTGCTTGTCTGCTGAGAACTCCGAGACAGGACATCCCTCTATTCAACGTTAGTCCAACGCTTGATATGGAACAGGCCCACTAACCATATGGCACAACTCTATTATCCTGCCTCGCACCACCGAGGTGCCTCTCATCAAATGGATTCCATCTATCGGCCGGCAAGCCCTTTCCATCCATGCACTTGCTCAAAGTAGCTTTGACTTGCAGCTCCTTGGGTAGACTTTGCATCAATTTCAAACCCTCCAGCTCTTCTGCCCGGAACAATCTTAATCCTGCATGCGGTCCTTCATCTATTCTGTCTGGTTCTGCACCCATGAAAGTTGGCCCGATAACCATTCTCTTGCCTAGAAATACGACATTGAGACATAGATGGTGTCCGAAAAATGTGTATCCCCATGGCGAGGTCAGTGAAGAAGTGCCGAAGAGGCGGAAATTGTAGGAATGCTCGTTGAGGATCTTCTTCCCGTTGACTAGCTGGCCAAGAAAGTCGTTTGTAAGGCAGCAGCCGAGTATCTTCTGGTATCCTTGGGGAGATGTAGAGGCTTTGAGGATGGAGTGGATTCCAATCTGGATTTGGGGAGAGCATTCGTCGAGTCGAAGTCCGCCTGCAAATCGTTAATTCTCTTCCCTCAAAAATGAACAGTCTCCCATACCTGGATTCATATATAACTCCGGATTTGACCACAATCGAAAGTCATCATCCGTAACCTCACCACAATGTACCGCCTTTTTCTCCTGCTCACTCAACACCTGCATCAACTCCCCAACCTTCTCAATAACCTCCCCAGTACGTGCCCCTTCATCCTCTGCATATTCATATAACCCCTCTCTTACCCTACCATCGCTTGTAAATCCCTTATACGGCTCCAAGTTCTTTTTCTCCAGCCTATTGATCAACCAAGCAGGAGCTTCAATTTGCCTACGCGACTCGCACCAACTCAGCGCATCATGATTCTCTATTCCAGCAATTCGAGGATGGTCAGGAGAGGGTATTATGTCACGGAAGGGTACCGCAGCGTCAGAACGTGGCTTTGTGGGGTCGTTCGATTGCAGATATCCTGAAGATTGGGGAGCTGCCATTTTTTATGTTCTGTCAAGGTAAGCTGTCACAAATTGAAGAAAGGATCAGATAAAGACAATGAGAGATGGAAGAGAGATAATTGGGAGTGAAAGCTATCTGTAGCATTGCTCTAGAATACATATGATCTGATGTGGACGCGTGGAGATGAGCTGGTGTGGACATTGACGGTTGAAAGCTCGGGATATCTTCATTGAGGGGATGTGGGGAGAGCTGTCATGTGATTGATGTCCCACTTCGTTCTATCCCGCTGGAGTTAATTTCTCCCGTTTCGAGGCCTCTTCTTGCTATCTCGGGGCATACTGTATGAAAATGAAAAGCCGTGATGTGATGCCGTTGATACATGCAGGTTCCTGAATTTGGAGGTAGTGGACGTAGTGGAGGTAGTAGCGGGGTTAAAGCAGGCTGATGTGGACTTCGTCCTAGTCTCGGGTTTTAGGTAGAACTTCAATCTACTTATCCAACAAACATCTCTCTCATCTCCTTACTCAATTTCGGTTTATCAATACACAATGTCTATCCCTTCATTCGGCCGTAAGCAAGAGAAGAAATATACAATGGAGAGTGGAAAAGCTCACAAATAGCCTCTAGGTCTTGTCCGCTTCGTCCCAAAATCGGGGAAGGATGTCCTCATTGGGGAACCAACAGACAATAATGTCGATATTGGAGCAGCTACTCTAGCAGGAAAAGATGTTGAAGTG
Source organism: Rhexocercosporidium sp. MPI-PUGE-AT-0058 (assembly GCA_020746875.1). Taxonomy (NCBI): domain Eukaryota; kingdom Fungi; phylum Ascomycota; class Leotiomycetes; order Helotiales; genus Rhexocercosporidium; species Rhexocercosporidium sp. MPI-PUGE-AT-0058. The sequence continues at coordinate 433,804 of JAGTJL010000008.1, forward strand.
ACAGTATTCAGTGGATCATCAGTATTGAGTCCAGGCAGTTCAACTGGCAAGACTGAAGTCATCGGGAGAGTGCTCTCACCACTCGCGGAATCAGAAGTGGGGACCATCAGATGCATCGGACTGAACGTATGTCTCCCATCAACAATACCACCGACTCACCACTAACTGTCTTAGTATGTTCAACACGCACGAGAAGCAAAGATGACACTACCTGATGTGCCTGTACTCTTCACAAAACCCTCAACTGCACTTGCAGACCCGTACCCCGCACCAACCATCATCCCAAAGCACACGCTGAAAGATGATTCCTGCGACTACGAATCAGAACTCGTCATCGTTATCGGAAAGAAGTGCAAGAACGTGCCTGAAGCCACAGCTTTGGATTATGTCCTTGGTTATACGGCTTCCAATGATGTCAGCAGCCGTACCAGTCAATTCGCTCAGAGCCAGTGGAGTTTCAGCAAGGGTTTTGATGGAGCATGCCCAATCGGTCCTGTTCTTGTGTCAAAAGAGTTAATTTCAGATGTGGGAAAATTGCACTTGAGAGGGCTGAAGAATGGGAAAGTCATGCAAGACTGTGGACTTGAGTATGTGTCTCGGTTGCGAAAATGGAGAGAAATGCTGACTTTCAAACAGCGATTTGATCTTCTCTGTCCCAAAGATTGTATCTTTTCTCTCGCAAGGAACTACTCTCAACCCTGGAACGATCATCTTGACGGGAACTCCAGCTGGTGTTGGTTTTGGTTACAATCCTAAAGAATATCTCCACGAAGGAGACGAGTTTGCTGTTGAGATTCTGCCATATATAGGGACATTGGTTACGAAGTTCGAAGCTGAGAAATAAATTTTGAGATAGGTAGCAAATCTAGCTTTTTCAAGCATTCAAAGAAGATGACGAGAATCCATTTCATACTGAGATCACGTGCTCGCACTAGACTTTGCCATTTCGCCAATCAACACCATTTTTCTGTATCCACCAAACAAGCAGTGAGCATCTCCTCAAGCAGTCTTAAAATACATAAGCACCACCAGGTCATCGCCATGTCAAAAACGAAACAAGTACTTCCCGCTTCCTTCGCGGGGAGTTACACAAGCCTCAAGCGAAGGAGTTGCCAAGGCCTTAGCGCATGCGTCTAGCGAGTAGTGCCGATGAAAATAGCATGTCCGTCTAAGCGCGCTGTCATCAGCCACCTCCACGCCTGATACCCATCACACTTCTTCTTCCAAAGTGTTTCTCTCTGGATTGAAGTCTAGTGTACGATATACCGGGGTTTTTTATTAACTGTTTGCTTAGCCGCCGAAGAAGCTCTAACCAAATTCATGTGTCTAAACGCGAGGGCATTGATCTGGCTCCTGACCTGCATGTCAATCCTGCGAGCTTTGTTCTCTTCTGCAGCTATTCATGCTAAACAGAAGATAATGCTTCGATCTCACATGGGGCAGAAGACATCCGGATTCTGGCATGTAAACATCACATCATTCTATCTTGTTTGTTCATCCCATCGAGCTATCCTCCGCCGTTGATTTGCTACCATATTTTCGAATATGTAGGTCAATCCTTCGCCGTGCCTCGAAATCGGCCGAGCGGGCCTATGAAATGACCGGCTAAAGGAACGGGGAGTCTGATCGTCGCCTAGATACGACGAGATAAGATGTGCTTGAGGCGTTGGAACTGGGCCATATATTGACATGTCTGCATTTTGTACGTTGTTTTGCTTGTGGTGTTGGGATGAGTCTTTCATGGGGCCTTGATTGGGCTCGTCTTATGCGAGTTTTTCGGTTTACTTCGAGAGAATGCGATATGCAAGTGCATTCGACACCCATTTCATGTATACATGCGGATGTCGATCGTCGTGGTGGTTGATTTAAGTCGTAGAGGCAAGATCTGCAATCGTTCAGCTGGCATAGTCCCCACCGTTCAAATTGAGACCCCAGGAATATCTGATCAACACTCATTTGATCAAGGAATGATGTTTTCTAGACGTCAATGGCTTATTCGGCCGTATTGACCAAAGAGCCTGACGGTGGTAGCTGATGGAGCACTTCCGACGGAAAGATCGTCAGAAGCAGTGCCCCTATCGAGACTCAACCACTGGCTTGGTATGCGCTCGAGGAAATCAACTCGATTAGGTGATAATTTATCCGTTTGCAGCATGTCAATCACATATTCTCTTTCTGGTAAATGAACTTATCCTGCGGCGTTTGCGCTAAGCGACTGACTCGTATTCCGTATGCATGCCTGCATGTAGTCTCCACAACCGCGTCAATTGTCAGCATTATATCCAAGACACGAGTATGTAGATTAACACACACAACACAGTTCGGAGCTCGCTCACACCTTCCTATTCAATTGCTAGCCAACTCGGAGAAACAAATCATGCATGGAGAGGGTGGCATTGTCCTATCTTTCGGCCGCTTCTCCTGCAATTGCAGAAAACACAACATCTCAAGTCATTCTTACTCATGGATGGTGAGATGTCGCTTCTAGCGGCAAACAAACGTCCGGTGGAGTTTGACGCTGCAGGCATTCGCACTTGAATCCGAGCTCGCGTCATCTACGGCCCCCAAGCGGGTACTCCCTTTACCCGGTCAGCACTTCTGCATGCAGAAGGCAAGACGTCACAATGAATTCTTGTACGTGTTAGGAGAAGATTTTTGTAAGAACTGACAAAGAGCAAAGTCTTTGCTCATATGGGTGTGCATTTCCTCATGTTCGGGAATGCATGTACGCCGGGGCCTGGTGGGGCCAAAGAATGTAAGGGCCGGGCAGAGAGATGTTTACTTTTGTAACGATGATGATAGCGACAATAATCGTGGCGAAAGCCAATATTTCAAATTATTTCAGAACTTAGAAAGGAAAAGGACATGCGGATCATGGATTCGAACGTATGTTTAGGATTTAGCACTTTTTTAAACCTTCGCTCGTATCCCTCAAGCTCCACATCACTAATATACTACGTGTCAATGGTATTTGAATGAATCTGTGATTGGGAATTGAACCAAAGATATCATCAATCTGATGGTAAGCCATCCTTTGATTCTTTTTAAGCGATATGACGGGCCGTGTTTCGCTGGGTAGGTATTGCTGGAATCACTGGACCAAGAATATTAAGCGAGGAATAAACATAGGAATGATATTTTCTCAAAACATGAAAGAGGATGTTAGATACGCTCAGCTAAGTCAATAAAACCGATGGAAGTCCCATCAATTCAAATTGTGTCTGGAAAAGAAGGCAAGTCACGAAGGAATGGCAAATTCCGAGCTCGGTTTCAGCCCCCATCCTCCCGCGCCTCAAGCACAACGAATGTTTGGACGGTATTTATATTAGACACAGCCACTTTCAGACAACTCATTTCCTCCTTCATATACCTTGTAATGTCGGTGAATTTTGCTGGTTTTTGTTTCTCCCTTTGGTGAGGACGTCGAGGATGTCGAAGATGTCGAGGATGTATGCGGTGGCTTGCTTGAAGGGACTGTGGATAAAGTCAAATTCGAGACGTGAATCATGAGCTGAAAGAAAGAAAGCGAGAGGAGAGGAATTTTCTGTTTTGGGTGCGTGGTAGGAGCATTTAGAGAGATGATGAAGGTGAGAAAAGTATAGATGTCACCTGATCCCGATGAAAAAAGTGACATCTAGGAGGGAGATAGCCCTCACCGAAAGGCCAACGAACGTAAACATGACGACGACAAAGCACAAAATGTCAGAGATGGCTCCCAAGATCAAATCTTATGATTGCAACAGCAACAATGGTTGATATTTGGAATCGGAACGTGCAAGGCGTACCGTATTGGCCCAATGTTTACCTCTTGGTTGAGGAGAGCTGACATTTGGGATGAACATAAGATGTGATTTGACAGGAGCTACTGCCTTGAGGAAGAAGGATTCGACTAATACGGTAGCACCCAAACAATCGTGTTAGTACTGCCGTTCGTGCTCTGCCTTACTTGAGTGTCCGGTACTTGGCGGGAAGGAATGGGAAGGTGAAGTTCTCACATTACTCGCACTCTTATTCAAGAACTTCCAGACATCGACCGCACAGCACATTTTGCAAGCAACGAAACGAGTCTAGGAGGAGTCGCAAGTGCAGAATCCTCGAAGTTCAAGCAGCTGAAGGCAGGAAAAAACGTTTGAATCCAAAGCAAAACCGCCCGAACCTCCACATATATACTGAGGCAGATCGGGGAGTTTAGAGAGACACAGTTCAGTCAAAACGCAAATTTTCACTTGCCTGAGAATGAATTGGATTCTCCCGTATGACAACAGGCCGTTCTAGCATCACGTTTTTAATCACGATAGAAGTTGGTGCTCCGAGGACTAGCTTTAGTATCTTCCCGAAGACTGAGCTCGAGGAACAGCTTCGGTGGGTTCCACGGGACCACGTTCGTCTTATTATTAGAACATATGACGGACCTAAAGCTTGCACTTTTTCCCTTGTAGGGATTGATGTGCACGATGAGGCTAAATGGAGATGGCGGCGGATGTACTGTACATCCTCGCAGGCATGAGGGAGGATGCTGTGCTGTGCTTCTAGTTACTAGTGTTCCGCAGGGCCACCCAGGATACATGGTAGCCCCCCGAAACATGCAGTAAGTCCCGCCCCAAAACTTCGCTGTCCCACTTCATATCAATTAAACGCAGCTTTTAGTGCCAGCTCTAGCAGCGTACGAGAGTGAGGTTCTCAGTGGGCAATAAGCGCGGGGGCAGGCTTGTCAGGGCGGTATAGGCTTTGTGCTTCCTCTTGTCAGCGATCATTTCCCGAGATCAGCACTTGATTGATCGGAACCTTAACTGGTGGCCTTTACTGGATAGGGTCATCCGTTGAAAACGCCAGCGCGACATCGGTCAAAGTATCCATATATTTTTACGGATCAACAAGCCGTCACTATCTTGGGTAGCGCTCAGCTGTTCGTTAGTGCGAGAGGCGACTGTCGATGCAAGAACCACTCAAATCATCGTGAGATCCTGCCCCTGGGATCTTTTCCCGAGGACTGCTGCAAGATGTCGGCCGCAAAACTACAGGGTAGGAGTGATTGCGGCTATTGGCTGTTGCTGCATCAGCAGCTGGCCTCAAGGGAGAGCCCGTTGAAGGGAGGGCGGGCTGGCAGGTAACGCAAATAAGGGCACCCCGAGGATAATTATTTAGAAGCTCGAGATGGAGATTTACGATGCGGCGAGATGATATTTTACGGAAGTGACGCTGCAGCCAAGTTGTTACAGTGAGTGAAGAGGATAGGGGTACTATTAAGTGCATTCTCTGGGGGTACAGTTCAGCACATACCGCCCAATGATTTCACTGCGTCGCAGCCGTCCAAGCCCGCCCACTAACTTCAATCAACATTACCACAGCCTCCTTTACCAACTCTACAACCTTACAGCCCTCCATCAAGAGCATCAGCAATCCATCCACTACCGTTCTCTGCCGCGTCGGTCAACGGTGTGTTTATGGTCGGATCCCCGAAGGCACTGGGGTATCCTGAGTCTTTCAGGTCCCAGTGCTGCACATTCTGTTGTTTCAACCAATTCCTGAACCCTGTGCCGTAGGTTGTGTTGTTGTCCTGTGCCACTTAGATCCGATGATAGTAACTCTTGGAGGGGTTAAATCCGGCAGATGGTTCAGATGCCGATCCTGTTCGTGAGCAATTGTACGAACATTTTGCTTCTCGAAGTCGTTGAAGACAGTGGGATGCATTTCCCGTGCTTGTGAGAGTTTGGAGCTTAGACAACAGTTTCGCACCGATAGTCTCTGCTTATTCGATTGTGTATCTCCTCTGCTCCCGCCCCCATACAATTTACCATATCGCTGGAGAATATTTCCAGCCTGCAGTTGGCTGGGGGGTGCTGGAGAGTGGCCTGCATCATGGATGGTGTAACTAGCATGGTAGTGCTGGACGGGCCATCATTGTGGCCATTCAGCAGCTTCAGCAAGGCCCATCCGATGTATGCCTCACTCTACTGCATATTCTGTACATCCTTACCAGAATAATCTAGTCGTTGGTGGTCTAATTCTCAAACTTTCATCCTTCAACTCCAGATCTCCGGGATTGTCGACTAGAATTGAACACTAGTTCAAAAAGTCCCGTGCCATCTTCGGTCAGGAAACACTCTCATTCTGAATGGGGGGTTTCTCATTTCAAGAATCCCAAGCCGGGAACCTTTGCCCGCGCAAAGCTTCAGCTATCGGAGCTTAAAATCGACCACCATACCGTTGGCGTTGTCCCACGGGTGTGGCTGACCATTGTCAGGGGTAAAAATTAGCATCTGAAATCTCGCGCTACCGGTGGTTAATTACGTGAATTCACCACAGGAATATCTTGAGATACTGCCCGATTCAGCTCCCTCGCACTCATTGGTTTCAAGATTTACAAGTCTAACCATCCTGGCACTGCCCAAGCCATGGCTTGCTCTTCAGCCTGCTGCCTGCCAACGTGGCAGTTCGACTGGCCTAAGTGCCTGACTGATCCTCCTCCACCACCACTAAAGACACGCTTGTTGATTCCTCCCGAATTGGCTGAACTGGTCCCAAAGGGGGAGCCGACTGCGTCAGGCGAGATTCTTACGCCGGCTGACTAGAAGGCTGAGCAACGAGAGACTGTCAGTACTTAGTAGGAGTCTCCACGTGAAGGCCATATCTTGCGATGATCACCAAAATCCCAAGACACTGGTTACGACTATTATAATAGACGTCCCCGTCATAGTCCGATCGAACCCCTTTCAAATGCAGCCGTAGATCTCACTTTCTTTGTACAATCAGATATCACGGTCATTCGTTCCAGGACAGGTCGGTGGATCCCAGCACCCCTCATCTAATATACATCAACTTCCTCGACATACCTTGTCTTCAATATGTGGACTTCGCCAACTCAACCTCAGCCTGAAGAGGCATCTCCAGTCAAGAGATTCGCCTGCGACCGATGCCACGATCAAAAACTCCGATGTACTCGACCACAAGATGGAGAGCCATGTGTTCGGTGTCAACGAGCGGGAGTCTTTTGCAATGTCAGTGCTGCACAACGAACAGGTCGACCCAGGAAGTCATCAAATAACCGACCCCAAACCGAAAGAAAGACAACATCAAATGCAACGAGCTCAACGACGGAGAGCAGTTCGGAGGATGGAGATAAGAGGTCAGGGATCATACGTACCAACAGTACTGAGTCAATGGGAGGAGTGAGCTCGAAATCGATACCATTGCCGGAGACAAGCATTCCGAGAAACGGAGAGAGCTGGGACACCTTTACAACAAACTCATCACTATCCATCTCTCCATCATCTCTTCCTCTTCAGCCATACAGTCAACCGATATCGACCGAAGAGTATGCAGACCTGTTGGACTGCATCACAGATCAGTCATATTTTGATAGTATGGATCTTTCTGATTTCTCTGATTGTATGACATTTTCCTATCACTTCATTGGGGCTAGTCTAACAGGTCATCAGCAGCATATATGCCAACTCTTCAGATGTCTGAACCAAATCCAAAGAAGAGAAAGTCGAACACACAACACGGCATTGGAGCCTACACAAATCATGTCTCGATGTCGCCTCCACTCCTAGATAGCCAACTTTCTGCCCGTATCTCATCCTTCCCTGATATGGATATGCCTACCATAACCCCAGCAATCACTAATTCCTCGTCATCTGAGAACAGCACACCAGACCTCAACCAAGTTCTGAGCCTACAAAACGATGCTACTCATTCTCAGACCCTCTCAAAGCTGCAGTCAGAGATCGACGCCTGTTCTGAACGCATCATGCACCAAGCTCGACGCATGAGCACAGCTTCTAATTCATACACATCAGAAAGCCAAAAGCTATCCGAAACACTGGGTGTCCTTCTTTCCACAGCCGAGCGCTTCATTGAACTCATCTCCTGCATCTGCCGCTCATTCGACGCCATCGTTCCCAGTCGTTCCCCCTCACCATCACCATGGTACCAACAACCCAGTGCCATGGAACAAAATGGCTACTTCAATACCAAACTCTTCTCGACCTCTCATTCACACTCCCGGAACAATTCTTCCACAACCCTAGACCCAAGTCTGCTGGGTACATCGGACAACCGTGTCCTCACCACATCAACCTTCTACACCATGCTAAAATGCCACGTCCGTCTCCTCTCCGCCTACGACACAACCCTCGACACGATGTCCTCCCGCCTCTTAGAACTCGAGCATCTCGACGTCACAGCCAACACGCTCACGTCCGCTCTCTCAATCGGCTCATTCGTCGTCCCCTTCGGCGCTGTCATCGAGACACTCCTCCACCTCCAAGTCATCTCGCACCAGCTCGATCGTCTAAAGACCGCTCTCCACGGGAACCTGCTCAAGCTCCAACCGCCTCGCCAGCAGCCAGGATCGCGCTCTCTTCCTGCTCGGCTGGGGCTGTGCAGACAAGGACGGAGTCCGAGCGTCAGCATGGTTGATTTCAAACTCGAGGAGATACAGGAGAGGGAGCGGGCATTGCAAACCAAGCTGCTGCGAATCGAGAACTTGGCGGAGAGTTCGAAGCAAGGCCAACAGGGACAGATGAACGGCGAGGGATTCATGAACTGGGTATGAGGTACGAAACGGGATATGAAGGATGCTCTAGGATGATGAGGGATGAGGCATGAAAGAGGAATGGGAATTGGAGTTCAGGATGGGACGAGGTGAAAAGTACAATGCATGTCCGATTTATTTGCTATATAATGTTATATTTAGTTAGGGATGGTGTTCTGAGCATACCCAGCGTGCGCGCAAGTAAATACGCAGCAATGCTTCATATCAGAAAAATCAATACATAGATTTCATATCAACATTGACTACTCTCAGCTTCAACTTCCCTCTCTTTCAAGATCTGGCGTCGGTGACTTTGGAGAATCACAACTGCACAGATTGACAATGATCTATCATTTAGACTTCCACGACCCGGCGAATTGGATACTGTACTAGGATCCCAGATTTAAGTCATACTGTAGCGCAAAGTCAAACTTAATCGCAACCTTTATCCCAACAAGGAAAGCCGGGGTATTCTCAGGTCCCCTCAAAGCCCGAGATGTTGTCAATAAACACAGACACCTCCCAGCATCGAATACGTGAAGACATTCTCTTACCACAACATCCTCTTCTACTGTTGGTAGGCTCAACACCCATCTCCAAGCCTTTACTGCAAGAGCAAGACTCCAAGGTCTCCGCAAGTCGACAAGCCCCCGAGCGGGCCCTCTTAGCGATGCTTCTATTTCCAGCCAAGTAGCGCGACTCCTTTGCCGGCCTCATTCGACATCGCCTCAACCTGGCACCACTCCCCACTAAGCTGCATCCCAGCACAGAGCAGTAGATCTTTTGCATCTTCGAACCCAAGACCTTCACGGGTAGACTTTACCTTGATAGGGAAGGGTTCAGATAAGTTTCGTTATCGGATCCTGAGTTTATTCCGGGATGGCAATCTGGAACAAAAGGAATTCTCAAGCGCCGCTTTCCGCTCCTTCGAGATCTGGAATCCGATGTTTATGGGTTGTTTAGTGGCAATCTCGCGGGAGAGACTCGGGTAGGGCAGGGGAGGGATGCAAGTGAGCGGCTAGGTTTTCTGATCCTCTCCCCTGTACTGGACTGTACTGTACTGTAAGTAAGTACCTTGTAGATATCTGCAGCTACGGTACTTCCTGCCCCTGTCAGATACTCCTGGGAGACCTGCAAACTTGGGGGCTGTGGGAGGGAGCGGGAAGACCGGGATCATGCATGAGCCAATGAAGGGGGCGGGTTCGGTCGGTCTCTTGGGATGGAGGGGTGAAAAGGGGGGGTATACATAGGTACTTCTTGGCCTGACCTGATACTACAGTACTTACATGATCCTTTTTGCTGAGCCTTTGACTTGCTGAAATGTGGTACTTGTTCGGTGGTTTTGGATGGGATCTTTTGATTCGCTTGCTCGTAGAGAATTTGCGAATTAGGGCTCGTTCGCTTAGTTTCGGGAGGATGGGTGGGGGTGTGTTTACAGGGACTGTACTGTTTATTCTCCAGGGTTGTCTTATCTCAACTCTTCCAACATCAAGTTCTATTTTTCAAGGGCGGTGGTATGCAACAAAGTTGCAATACGGCATAAGCTGCCGACGGGTAAACCCCGCCATATTCCCACCACTGCACCTGTCGTACAATACGTCCATTGCCTCCCGGGACCTCGCAGGACGCTCTCCGGCGACCAGCTTACTAACCTCGTACAATGCCCAGCCAAATCAATCATCTTGCGCCACCCATTGGGGAAATGTATGCACAAGATATATTAACTGCATGTACTTGCTATCCACTTTGGGTCAGTATCACGAGAGCGGTATATTAAATTGGCTTTTGGTGGGTTCCGTGCTGGTTGGTGGAGATGGGGTGATGGAGTGCTGACTGCGTATGCGTCTGAGTAAGTGGCGGTTCAGGGTCCCCCCTTCCATTTGATCTTTCCATCGAGTTAGGCAAGTTGAGGTACTGTAGGTATGCGATGGTCCTTTTGCGTGCAGGGCATGGCCAGCCCTGTATGTGCATGCTGATTACTTGCGAGACTGCTCTGAGCGATTTCTCAGTTGACATGTTCGTACCGTACGTGAAGATTACTCGATGAAGGGGTCATTAGATAAAATTTAGAGTGATGGGACGAACCCTTCTCGTTGGTGCCGAACCCCTGTGAAAACCGATCGGGCATGACGGTATGTGAGATCTAAGAAGAATTCAGTTAATGGTATCTCCTGCGTTACACAGGCTGAGTCAAGTAACTGCTGCCCCCTGTTTGACCAATAGCCCGAGTTTACAGGCAAGAGGCGCTACGTTGACGCCTCGCTCTGGCGGGTTCAGGTATGTCTTTAGGTAAAAGGCGCTGAAGTGGCGGGCGTGGGCGCCGGAGAACTCCACCATCCGCAGCCGCCGACGCCGAAATAACTTGGCAGCCAGCCCTATGAGATATCAAAATATCGTCACAACGGGAATTGCTTTGCAAAGTTTAAAACGGTAAATAATATTCAAAGACCAACAAGATATGGGAAGTAACCCAAGCTATACAGCGTAAACTTTAGTTCGGCAAGTGATAGACTAGGGTTTTTTTTTTTTCTTTTTTTTTTTTTCGAGAAAAGGTTTCTATGATAAATGAGTTGTAGTGCAGGAACCTTACCTTTGGTACCTTTCAGTCATGCGAAGCAGTAAGTCAAGCCTGGTTGTCGGGACTTCAGATATTCCCAAAGCAGTAATACGTCCGACCCCGCAAGCCGGCAAGGTCATGTAAGTATCGACCCGGCATCTGGAGATAGATGCTTTCGTAGCTGAGAACAAAAAGCCACCATCGCTCTCGCCGTTGGAAACTCGAGCGTAATTATTTATTTCCATAAGGTTTAAAGCCTTGAGCTCTGACTGGACTGATGTGCGCTGAACAGTATTGTAAGCAGACTCGTAAAAATCTAAAGACAGAGGCGTGCTGAAACCATGAAACGTGCGCCTGCTCACTCTGTACTACTTCCCGGGAATTATGGTGGTAGGCTGTGGCTGATCTCGTACCTAGTACTACAGAAGGTCGAAAAGCTTCTATTATCGTTCCTCGACTTCCGATGGAAATGACGATGTTGTGCATCCCTCCATGTCATCGTGCTCGAGGAGGGATGGATGGCTGTCGGACTTCTAGTGCCGTTCTATTTTCCTTCCACGGCTACGTTGTGAAGCGTTTTCCTTTTGGTACTGTGTTGTGAGTTGAAACATGTCGTGTGTGAGGAATGTGAGATGTGGTACTGTACTGTAGTAAGGCCGAAAATGACACATGGGACGTGAACACAGCAGATACGTTGCGCAGGGCAGGTTTTGCTCCGATCAGAATGTTAGAGTGTATCCTAAAATTAGGATCTGAGTGACAGTCATTCTCTCACCGAGCAGTAAAGGGGTGAAGTGCAGCTAGGAGGGAGATGGTAGGCGATTATCGAGGCAGCCACGTGTGATCCAAGAAAGAAGTTTGTGTCACTGTGATGGTCGTATAACGTTTCTTCGATCCCCCTTGTTTGGGGTTTTGGTTTTCGTGCTTGGTTGTATTTGTGCCGTCATCGTCATGGTAGATACGTGATATTCTTCCGATCGTATCAGGATGCATATATGATGTTCTGATATCTTGATGCGTTACCTGAATGGGTAAATGGCTTGAAGTGGTAAATGGCCTGAAGTGGCAATTGATCTGATGGGTTAAGTTGCACGAAGGAATTAGGAGGGGATGAAGCGATGGGATCGTGGAACTCAAAAGTGCAAAATGGGAGCGAGGACTTATTTATGGCGTATTAGGGGCTGGGTCTTTTGTGCTGAAGCTTCCTGTTGGTTATGCTTGTCATTCATAAGGAATAGACAACGTCGATCGTCGAGGTAGAAGTTAGGAGACGATTCGCAGATAGGATTTACGAACTTACGAATATCTGCGTTTCAAAATTCGAGAACCGACCTGGACGCAAAACTAGGGAGGAGTTTCTTTGTGTTTCTCGAAAGTTCATACAGGCAATAAATCGTGGTGTTTTGGAGAGAGGACTCCTCACGGTAGGAGTTTGTTTACGGTGCCTTCGGAGGGTAAGCAGCGGGTAAGCAGGTGGTTTAAAAGTCACGCCGAACTGAAAGTTATAGAATAACTTTGTATTATCCTCGAAGCTCTCTACATTTCTCTGCTTATTATATCCCAATTTCGAACCCAATTCTATCCCAATGCCCAAGTCCCAATGCTCATCTACATGCTCACCCATTACTCTCCATCAACAAAAGAAAGATCACCACCTATTTTCAATACCGTCTCCGCTAGGAGAATATGAGATATTCTCTACTTGAACAACTTCTTATCTAAAGGCGCCAATCCAACCTTGTTGTTCTTGTAGTCGAACTCGAGGTAAGTTCTGCTCAGAACGTTGAAGCCGAAGAAAGTCTGCGCGCCATCAACGGGTCTGTCCCAAACACGAGCGTTCAAGAGGCATTTTCCAGCATGGAGGGTAGTGTCAATGTACTGAGCTGGCACAGAGGTAAGCTTCTGCTTGTGGCTGATCTCATAAGTGATAGTTGGGAAAGTGTTGATCTTGTCGCAAGGAACCTCGTGGAGACCACCGGCACCTGGGTTGACAGGGCTGGTTCCGGGGAGGTTGAAGACATCAAGAGGCTTAGCGTTGGTTACTTTGACCATGTAGTTGAATGCGTCCCATGGCATTGGAGCGCCGTGACCGAACTTGTCTTCGTCCCAGACTGCGATGGGATCGATGGCGTCACACTTGGCGTTCTTGGTTGTGGCGTTGTAGTTTGGTGAGTTGGTTGCTTTGAGCGAGAAGGACTTTCCGTCGATGGAGAGGCCGGTCCAGGCCGAGGACCAGTAGTTGCTTCGCTTTGGGCTAAGAGACAAATGCTCGCCGGAGTTGATGCACTCGTCGAGGATGGTGTCATGGTAGACCATGTCGCGGGGCTTGTAGACGGTCTCGTCGGTTCCGCCGAGAACAGTGAGATGCTCAAATCCAAAGCAAGAGTCCTTATTCTTGAGCTGATCGCAAGTGTGCCATCCCATGACTGGGTTGAGGACCTTGCCCTCGAAGAATTGGAATGGGGCAGGCCAGAAAGTCTCATTGCCTCCCTTGGGGACGGGAGCGAAGCCGAAGACCCCACCGATGTCAAAAGCTTGAGGCAATGGGAAACCAAAGTCGGTGTTGCCCATGTAGACATCATTCATGCACTTCCGGTCACCATTTGCTGCACTGTTGAAGCACATGGTGTCTCTACCATATCGCATGGTGAAGGGGAGACCAGGAGTATAGTCGGTACCGTTGAAGGTTGCTCTGTTGAGAGTGGTGTTCTTGAAAGTGGATGACTTGGCTTGATCGTAGTACTGCTGTCCAGGAGGAATGCAAGTCTTGACATCGTGCTTGCCAATACAATCTGGGGTGTGAACCCAAGTGGTGTGCCATGTCCAATCACTGAGCAAGCTCATCTCCTGAGGAGGATTGCCGACGGTGATATTCATGCGAGGACCATGAATCGAATCGGTCATGGGAAGCAAGATCTTCTTGCAGTCATCGTTCTTTGGTCTGCGATCTTCCGTTGGTGCAGCGAATGCCGAGCTAGCAAGAAGAGCAGAGACGAGGCATGCCCCTGTTGCGGAGAATGCTGATTTGACCATTTTTGAAGCCGGTGAAACTTATCAAAATGATTATGAAAGCAATATGCAAATTGACAACGATGCTGGTAAAGAGCAGGAAGATGATGCCGAGCAGGGTGAAGAGGATGAAGAGGGTGATGATGAGAGACTGTTGTGTTGCTGAAGAGAGTGAACTGGGTTGTTGATGTTGTACGATCTTCAGACAGAACTATCCCTTTAAGTATCCCTCGTCCTTCAAAACACGCCGCATCATGAGAGGCTTCATTTCTCAATAAGCTGCCGATAGCATGTCCTGGTAGACTTCAATGTACTTGGCAGCGTGCGTCCAAGAACTTTGGGGGACTCAGCCCCGAGGCCGAATGCACTGAAAGCCCTCGCTTGGCCCCTAAGACTGGCGTCTAGGGAGCCGAATCCTCTCACAGCCGCCGAAACGCACCGAAATGTCCACAGTAAACGTCAAAATTCTTCTAATAATGGCTTCCGATGATGAGAAAAGATACTAGAATGTATGGGAGGGAATCGACACCAGCTGAAATCATTTTCCGTGCTGTTGAACGAGATGTGGAGAGCGTGGTCTGGACACCGGCACGAGAGGTCTTGGACTTCAGATGAGAACTGGGCGGATGACTGCTTAACTTCCCGACGTTCAACGGCGCAGGTACAATATCTGGAGTACTGCAACATGGTAACTCAGATACTGTACGGGTTGTTCTACTGTGCTGCCGTATTCCAGTGCTGACAACCAAGTCGTGATTTGTCGCGGAGGATGAAAGGCTTATAGGGCTTAGATACTGTATTTTTAGAGTACGTTTAGCGTCTGGGCTCGCTGAAACGATGTCTCCAGGCTGTAGCCACAGGCGCACGTGCCTTGAACCTGTTCCGAATCACATGAGTCAAGCTTCACTCACCAAATTCTTGTAAATATGCATCAGCCACGCCGTGAAGAAAGAAAAAGCTGAGATCTTCAATCTAGATTAGTCTTGAGTTGCGGTATATTGGGACATCGATGACACCCCCGTTAGTATCTAGATACAGTCAATGGCAGCGATATCCTACTGCTGGCCAAAAGTGCTACTGACCCAGCACGCCTTGTCTGAGTAATGTGAAATATAAATATCTGACATAATCTACACCATGTTTAGAAATATAAGAAGTAGCTTCAGGCGAGAGTTCTCAGAAAAAAGCTCGCTAATTGTTCATCTAAAAGTAAGTCAGACAGACATGCGACATTCAAATAGGTGCTGACCCGGCTGCTCGGATCGTTGCTTCAATCCTATGATGATTAATCTCGACATCTGACATAACATAAAGAATATGCAATTTGAATCTTCGTTCGGATTGTTTCTCGGGAGCGGGTACCAGATGGACATAGGGTCGCATAAGCTAATTGTGGGGTCGCTGCATACAAAACTGTTAAAGTAAGCTGATGGGATGAGAGACTGGTTCCGATACCATTTACTATCATCTACTGCTCGGTCACTGATCTAGTTTAACTGGCAGATGTAGCTTGAAGTGTTTGATGAGGTGCATGTAGGCTGTCAGCACGTAACGGCTTTGGAATCAGGACAGACACCTGACAAATTTCAGACATCGCATAAGCAAAAGTTCAATTCTGTATGACATTGACCCTAATTGCCTCATTGAGAGCAACTCATTACTAGATCATTTTTGTGATGAAGAGAAAATAGCTCAAGATCGACTCCCAAATCCGAATAAACGCCATTCTAGAAACAGATTTCAGCTATAAAAAAAATGCACTTCACACATTTTCTGCTTTTCATACATTTTTTCTTCATAGCTACCCAGTCCCCTCAAGCCCCATCGATCGGCAGTAGTGATACAGTCAGCGCTACGTTGCAACGTTGTCGTTGCAGCACTAGGTAAAATAGCCGGGAGGTTGTATGACATAAGTTGGAGATCTTGGACCGGGGAGATGAAAGTGGAGCGAGGAGCTTTGGAAGTGGGCCTCCTTTGAAGCATAAGGATGAATAAGGGCTTGAAGAATCAAGAGGGACGAAGGTGAAAAAAGGCTAACGCTGCTGAGCTGCGAGAAAACGAAGGAATCTGAGAATAAGAGTTGTCGGCTG
Organism: Rhexocercosporidium sp. MPI-PUGE-AT-0058; assembly: GCA_020746875.1. Lineage (NCBI taxonomy): Eukaryota > Fungi > Ascomycota > Leotiomycetes > Helotiales > Rhexocercosporidium > Rhexocercosporidium sp. MPI-PUGE-AT-0058. The sequence goes on from JAGTJL010000008.1 coordinate 449,999, forward strand.
TCGTCTATATTAGGGATTCTGCTAGCAGAAGCTTGTGGAGAAGATTTGTTGTCTGTTAATATGATGACTCTGGCAAACTTGGAGATGCTACAGTCTTGCTCGAGAAGGACTGTAATTACACTTCATATTCTCTGACCTACTGTCTTTGTAAATAACCTTGCGAGATAACGGTTTTGAGTAATGCTCAATGATGTCTACTCTTTCCTAGTAAACTGCAGCATTGATGCTCCGCAATAGCAGTTGAGATTAAATAAATAAGTTGTCTAAGACGATGAATTGACGCGGCAAGATAGCGCTTACCACCAGAGTCAACATGCGGATTCAATCTGGAAGTGATACTAAGTGAGAAAAGTGATCTTGGTCTTCAAAGCACATCGAAGTCAGGGAACAGTTGACTGCAAATAAATCTCAACTATTATTAAGTATCGACAATATCTAACTAGGTATGGATCTATATGCGCATTCAATCTCAGCACCACCACTAGACAAGAGCCATCCATCTCCGGTCCCGACTCCATCAACTTCAAACCCAATCTAGCAGTAATGCCTCGACGATAGTACATTCCCAACAAACAAAAGCATATCCATCCCTCATCTCGACTCGTCTCATACATAAGGAGTGACACAACCATATAAAGAAATAATTTATCAGAAACAAATGGAAATTGACAAGGAAAATGGAAAACATAACTCCCAAATATCCATCCATCTATACCACGCTCGCTATTTTGGAACTCCATCTAATGCCGGCCCATGACGAAAGAAACATGGTATCATGAATGAATGAACCAGATTAAAACTTCCTCCTGCTCAGTGTCTTCAAACTCGCAGTTCCGCCCTCATTCCTCAGGACTTCTCGGATGAGAGATCCAAGTCCCACTGATAGACCAGCCTTCTGTACTTCCACGACCCAGTCGTCAAGCTCAAGGGTAGCGAGCTTCTGGCCGAACTTGTTCTCGAGGTATGTGCCGAGCTCACGGATGCGGATTCTGTCATCACCGCAGTGGTTCTTGACGACGGCGCCTTGGCTGCGAGCGAAGAGAGAGTTGACGACCATGTAGCCGACCTCTTCGACCTCGACGAATTGCATGTGTCCGTCGATGCCAGGCGTGTTAGGCACGGCGCCGATGCGCATTGAATACTCGAGGATGTTGGCGGTCATGTTGACGCTGGCTGCGCCGTCACCAAGGATGTTGGAGGGGCGGTGGACCCAGACTGGGAGGTTGCATTGCTCAGCGGCTGCGAGGAGGTATTTCTCGCCGGCCCATTTGCTTGCTGCGTAGCCCATGGATCCATCGGTTGGTGGTGTGAAGGTTGGGATGAATCGCTCGCCGAGGTCGAGTTCTGGGATGAAAGATGCGACACCGGCGGTGGAGACGAAGTGGAAGGGTGTCTTGCGGACCATGGCTAAGCGAGTGAGTTCCTTGGTAGAGCCCAAGTTGGATGCCTCCAATGAGGCGTAGGACTTCAGGAATGAGACATCGCAGCCGTTGTGGATGATGCGGTCTGCCTTCTTGGAGAGGTCGATGAATTGCTGCTCGCTGAGGCCCAAGCGAGGAGAGGCAAGATCACCGTAGTACTTGATAATCTTGGAGGACATGATTGGGAGGGCACGCGAGGTCTTGCCGTCCGGAAGACGGATAGCCACGCAGTGGATCTTGCCAACGCGCTCGTCGGCGACGAGCTCGCGGAGGATTTGGGTACCGAGGAAACCAGTAGCTCCTGTAAGGACCACCTCGACGTAGGATCTTGAGACAGGTCGAAGGCCAAGTGAGTGTGGTGAAGACTCGAAGAGGCCTGGTTCAAGAGTAGTCTCTTGCTCCCAGTTGATGGCGGTTGTGGTCTGGAGAACCTCGAGGTCAGTATAATTCTCTGAAGATTGAATAATAGGGTTAATTTGAACACATACCTCGACATCAGAGACAGCCTCAATCTGAGCGGCCATGCTCTCGAGTGTGCTCGATTGGAAAAGAGTGTAGAGAGCAATGTTGGCGCTGAAAGTATCACGGATCATTGCCTGGACATTGACAAGTAGCATGGAGTTACCGCCGAGAACGAAGAAGTCTGAGCTGCCACGGACACCAGCAACCGAGACACCTGCTGGAAGGCAGCGGCCCCAGATCTCCTTGAGAGAAGCTTCGGTCATGGTGAGGTCGATCGGCGTGGAATCATCAACCTCCTGGAATGAAGGCAGTTCGATGGCAGCCAAGGCTCGCATGTCGATCTTGCCGTTGGGAGTTCTGGGCAGGTTGTCGATAGCGACGAACTTGTTGGGGATCATGGTAGATGGAAGTGGGAGACCAGCGAGGAACTTGCGAGTATCTGGAATCTCCTGGCCAAGGACTGCGAAGGCAACGAGGAAGGCATTGTCGCCTTCGCCACGGAGGCAGACAGCAGCTTCAGTTATCGCACCCTTGGATTCGCGGACGATCGTAGAGCGAATGTCATCGAGTTCAATACGGACACCGCGAAGCTTGACTTGGTTGTCGCCGGCGATACGCCCGAGGAAGACGAATCTTCCATCTGGGAGCATCTTGGCTCTGTCGCCAGTGCGGTACATGCGATCCCATCCCTTAGCGATATCTGCGTCAGATGCAAATGGGTCTGTAACCCACTTGGCAGCAGTCAACTCCTTCTGGCCGAGGTAGCCTTGCGAGATGCTTGCACCACCGCAGACCATCTCACCTGGGAAACCGACTGGGACTGGGTTGAGGTTATCGTCGAGGATGTAGGTGGAGTAGTTGGGAAGCGAGGAGCCAACGATCATGTTCTGCTCGCTGGCAGTTGGGTCACTGAGGGGGATCTCCCAAGCGGAGTTGATAATCGTGATCTCAGTAGGACCTAGGAATGCCAATTAGTTGATTGCTCAAAGTACTCAAAGTTGTTGAATACTTACCACAAGAGTTGAGGAGTCTAAGCTTAGGGAGGCTGATCTTCTGGAATTGCTGGACGATGGCACTGGTTAAGGGCTCACCGCAAGAGAATGCGGAGCGCCATTCAGTCAATTGGTGAAGAAGTGCTGGATCTTGGCGGAGAATCAGAGAGTAGACAGAAGGAGTAACGATGGTGTATGTCACTTGGTGCTCGACCATGAGCTTGACGAGCTCCATGGGATCAGTTCTTGTCTGCATGGAAGCGACGACCATCTTGCCCTGAGATGCAATGAATTGCATCATTTGGGCGAGAGACAAATCGAAGCCCAAGTTAGTGGGCTGGAGGACGACTTCCTTGCCATTGGCGATCTGGTACTCCTTGTTGACACCATAGATGTGGTTCACGAAGTTGGAGTTCTTGAGAAGCGTTCCCTTGGGTGTACCAGTAGTACCAGATGTGTAGATCACGCAGGCGGTGTCGTTCGGCTTGGACATATCTTCGGTGTAGTGAGTGCGTCGTCCACCCATGTCAGACAGCTTGAAGATGTGTCGGTTGGGGACGCGGAAGCTACGTTGTGCGGCAGCCCAAGTGTGCTCATCACAGATGATCGCAGCTGGGTCGCAATCGTTGACTATGAGCTCGAGACGAGAGACGGGGTTGGATGGATCCAATGGGACATAGATTGCACCGACTCGGAGGACGGCAAGCCAGTAGCAGACGCTCATGGCGCTAGGTTCGCAGTTAACACCAACAAATGCTTGTGGCTTGACACCGAGTCTGAGGAGATGTGCGGAAATGGTTGATACCCATGAAGCCATCTCAATCCATGTGAGTTGACCGCCGACATTGTCTACAACGGCGATGTTGTTGGACCGGGCCTTAACAGCCCAGTCGAACATCCTGTTGATGGTGATGGACTGATCGATATTGATCCGTGGCCCAGTGCCGATTGCAAGGGCGGAGTGAGCATCCTTGGCACTGAAGACGGACTGGTCCTTGATGGGAAGCGACGGCTTGGAGGAAAGGGTCTTGAGGAGGTGGGTGTAAGAATTGAGGACCGTGGAAAGATCCTCTTCCGAATAGAGGTATTGCTGGGTAGTAACAGTGATCAGGGTGGTACCGTCAACTGCCAGCTCGACGTCGAACTGCAGGTCGTATGGATTGCTTGCATCTAATGTCCCAAGTTAGTATTTTGACAAGTAAGAGAGCTGAAATTACTTACCCTGGAAATCGACGACTTCGGCTTCACACTCGCCAATAGGTACGGAGCGAAGAGAGCCCATCTTGTAATTCATAAGAACTTGGAATAGCGGGTTAGAAGTGGTGCTACGGGGCACCTCAAGTTTATCGAGCAGAACGTTGTATGGGATTTGAGAGTGTTCCAATGCCGCAAGTGTCTTGTCTCTAGCCTGTTGAGTGAGCTTAGCGAAGGACCGGGCACCCTCAACCTTGAAGCGAAGTGGCAACAAGTTAACGAAGAATCCGAGAGTATCGACATGATCGGGGTCGTTCTTGTTAGCATCAGTGATACCGATGCAGATATCATCGATGTTGAGAAGCTTGTGAAGCATGGTTTGGAGAGTGGCCAAGTGGAGATGGAAAGGCGTAACTCGGAGTTTCTGACTTGCTGCCTTGAGAGTTGCGGTGAAGGAAGCATCGAGTCTAGTCTCCATGATCCGAATGTTGTACTCGGTCAGCGGCTTTCTGGACTTGACCGTGCCGAAGTCAAAGAGGGGAAGGGTTTCTGGAACATCTGGGAATTCGTTTCTCCAGTATGCGACGTCTTTGCTGAGGGCTTGGTCGACTGTTGCACGCTGCTTGTTGGCGTAGTCGATGTACTGGTACTTGAGGGGTGCGAGTTTCTCTCCTGAGTAGATAGCGGCGATATCCCGGACCAGAATCTGGGAACTGGTAGCGTCTACGGCTATGTGATGGAATCCCATAATCAGAACGTGAGAGGTTGGGCTTTCGATCAGGAGAGTGGCCTTCATGCTCTCAGCATTCTCAAGATCATAGCTGTGATCGTTGGTTCTGTTGAATTCTTCCTTGATCTGAGCCTCACCAGTGTATGGCTTCTGCTCCATGACGAAAGGAGTCTTCTCCACAGCTCCCAAGTAAGCCAGATAGTTGGTCTTATCCGTAAAGAAGGCAGTACGGAGAGTCTCGTGGCGGTCAATGAGGTCGTAGAATGCTTGGTTGAAGTCTGCAACGCGGAACGGACCCTTGATTCGGTAAGCGAGGGTGATGTTGTAAGTAGCCGGGTTGGTGAGGAAAGATTGCAAGAACCACAATCGCTCTTGGGAAAAGGACATGCGTCCAACACGCTCCATTCCTGGCAGAAGTTCAATTCCGTCGTACTCGCCAGTCTCGGATCCAGCTCTAGAGATCCATGTGAAGTCCTCGCTTAAACCAGGGGTAGACGGAGGGGTAGCGAGAAGGCTCGGAGTGCTTGTACCGGAAGAAGCGGAAGCCTCAGAAGGCGGCGAAGTACCCTTGATAATATCTGCCAGCTCAACTTCCTCAGATGCAGCGACTATCTTGACAAGAGCACCAGCCTCGGCGCAGAGGGTTTGGATGCTTCCTCCTCCAAGGACCTTCAGGACAGGCATATCGACATCAATCTGGCTCAAGAACCAGGATCTTATTTCCATGGCCATGAGAGAGTCGACACCTAAAGCAAGTAGAGGTTGAGAGCATTCGATGTTCTCAGCAGCAGCCTGCAGGATACGACTCATCTTCTGGACGAAGTCGCCCTGGATGATCTCGGCACGTAACTCTGCTGTGGCAGCAGCTGCAAGACGTTGTTTGATGGGAAGCGAGGAACCACCAGCTGAGGAGTTATCCTCACCCTCCTCCTTGAGGACCATGTGCGAGAATCGGAGGTTGGATGCGTACCAAGGGTTGTCGGCACCCGGCAGGGCGCTGTTGCGAGGAATACCCGTGATAACTAGGAGAAAGCAGAAATTAGTACTAATGATCAAGATAGGATCAAAGTAGGACATTTGAAGAGGGGATGACTTACTGTCGTTGGAATGCCCCGAATCAGGACGGCCGCAAATGACACACTCAGCAAACATATCCAAGAAAGCAGGCTCAGAGATAGCCATCCACTTCTGCCTCTTAAGGGAGCTCTCAAGCGCAGCATCCTGGGACACAACGCCAATGCCGATAACCATACCAATGTGCATGACCGAAGCGGTGAGTCCTCGGGCTCTGCGCTGAGCAGCAATAGTTTGCATGTATCCGTTGGCGGCTAGGTAGTTGGATTGACCACGGTTGCCGACTGTGTTAGCGAGAGAAGAGAAGAGAATGAAGAAATCCAAATCGCTGCCTTCGCCAAACAGCTCGTCCAGCTGGTTAGTGCCGTCCACCTTAGGCTTGAGAGAAATTTGGAAATCTTCAAGAGTAATGTCGTTGAAGAGACGATCGGCGAGGACCATTGCTGCGTTGGCAACACCAGCAATGGGAGGCATCTGGCGGCAGATCTCCTCATGAGTCTTGCGGAGAGAAGACCCGTCTGTGACATCGCATGCGAAGATCTGGACATTGCCACCTGCAGTGGCCATCTCGTCGAGCCAGGTCTGGTTGACAGACTTGGGGTTTCGGGTGGTCAATGCTAGATGCTTGGCTCCATTCTGGACCATCCACCTGCAGAGTGCCTGTCCCAGACCTCCTGTGCATCCAACGAGGAGATATGTCTTATCAGCGCGGAAAAGCTCCTTCGTATTGATGGGAGCGATCTGAACCGATACTTCAGCATCCTTGGTGAAGTCTAACACGACGGGATAGGCAATTGTCTTAGACGAGCTTGCGACTTGAGAAAGCGAGACTATTTCAGGGGTCTCTGATCGGTCGACGAAATTAGCAGCGACGAAGTGGGCTTTGAGAAGCTCGTCGTGCAGGCAGTCGGATACTTTGTTGATGCCAGAGCTGGCTTTCTTGCCGAAAAGATCGTGAATCTTGGTGTTGATGCATTCATCGTTGCCTTGGAGGGCAGCAATGCTGGATGGTTGGTCGAGACCGGAGAAGTCCAGAACCATGTCGATCTTAGCAGGCAGGATGTTCCGGAGGACACGCTCTGGAGTGTGGGGATTGATGTAAACAATTTTCGACCCGGCTGGTACTGGTGTGGTGGATGCAGAGAATGTCTTCAGTCCCAAGGCTTCAGCGGTGGCCTGGAAGGCGGATGCGAGACTCTTGTCAGGACCCAGGAACAGTACAGTAGATCCATGGCGGAGCTTGGAGAAGAGGGCTGTGGATACGAAAGTGCTGGCGACCGACTCGATGAACTTAGGTGGCGAGTCGACTTTGACGTAGATGGGAACAACTTGGGTAGCCGGGACATCGATGATAGAGGCATTGATGTTGGAAAATGCGAGGACATTTTTGCCAGGGGCAATTTCTCCTCCCTCGACCACCTTACCGATAATGAGGTACATGTGCATATTCTCACCGACCTTGATAGCGGAGAGCAGGGAATGCGTAACCTTGATCTTAATAGCCGAAGTATCCTTGGTGACTGTCATCGAGAGATGCGGCTCTGAGAGGACGTATGATCCATCTGACTCCGAAACAACTACTTGAGTCTCGGCTGGAGAGACCTTCTTCTGGATAGGACGACGACGAGCATTGAGACGATCATTGAGAACTTGATCGGCGGTGATACGTGGAATCAAGAATTTACCATTCTTAATGACCAGTTCCGGCTCGGCAGTCCAGAGAATGTTAGGGCAGACCACTCGGATAGCATCATCGGCAAATAGGCGGAGGGATGCGGCGGCAATGAGGTCGTTGCTCGTCTCGGCCTCAGATGGTTCGATATCGAGAAGCTGGAATTGCACGTGGGCATACTCGGATTGAAGACCACGTCCAACACCGACGGACATGTTGGCGTAGGCATTCTGGAGTCTGCACCCAGATGTGACCCAGAGGACCTGGCGGGCTTGATCAACAACGCTTTGTAGACCAGTGATAGTATCCTGCTTCAAGTTCTTCCAAATGGGCTCATCTAGGTCCTGAACAAAGACGACAGAAGAGATTGGTGCAGTGTGCAGGTGGGCTTTCTGAATGGTGTCGATGAATGAAAAGTTTGGGAGATCGTTGCCAAGAAGTCTGCATGATTCCGTAATGTAGGTGGTAATCTCAGCATTCCGGGCTTGGTTACCTCCAATGATGCAGATATCCTTGAGAGTGATTGGCAGTGCCGGTGGGCAAAGTGGCTCTCTCAAAAATTGAACCTCTTCGGAGAGGGCTTGAGATAGGACGACGGATGTCATGTACATTGGTCGATCAGCCAAATCGTTTGTGACTTGGTCAACACCTGAGAATCCAGTCTCCTTGAGAAGAGAAGTCCACTGCGACATAGAGGCAGCTGGGCCGAAGCGGCGGCTATCCTCATCTCCCGCCCACCAAGCTGGCAAGCCAAGAGTCATGAACTTGACACGGAGGACATCTGGTACACTGATCTCCTGAAGGACGACATATCCACCGGGCTTGAGAAGTAGACGGATGTTTTCCATAGTGCGCTGCAGGTTCTGAGAAGTTTGCACGACATTGGAAGCGATGATCATATCATAGGAGTGCTCCTCGAAGCCCTGCTCGACGATATCACCCTCAATCTCAAGCTGTTGGAACTTCATCTTGCCGGTCCACTTCTGCAAGTTCTCTCTGGCTCGGTCGAATGACTTGTCAGTAGAGTCAGTGAAAGCGTAACTCTTGAAGAGATGTCCGATTTCCTCGAAGACACCCTTCGTGACTGCGCCCGTGCCAGCACCAACTTCCAGGATCTTCATGCCTGCATATCGGTGGACAACTTGTCCGACGGCTCGGCTGAGGGAGACATTCGATTCCTTGATTTGCTGGCCGAGTGCGTAGTATCGGTTCAGCATGTCGTCCTTCATCATACACTCCAACAAGTTCGTCTCGCCACGGACGACAGAGAGAAGGTTTTGACCGACGGTAGTGATAAGCTGGATGTCGACTTGGTCAAGGTGGTTGGTAGCCTGAGCTTCAAGCCAGTTAGAATCGTCTTCAGCCCATTCAGCCCGAAGTGTGGGATGCTGTCCATTCTCTACAACAGGGAAGAGATGGTCGATGAACTGGAAGATGCGCTGGTGGTTCCAAGAAAATGTTTCCACCTCCTGGCGAGAGACAGAAGTGTTGAGTTTGCGTAGGTACATGTAAGCGAGACGCTCGCAGAGGTCGACGAGACTGGGCTCCGACGATGCATCCTCGGAGGTGAGGACAATGTCCTGAGTTGTTCTGGTGACTTCTGGACGCCAGACGGTTTGCGAGTACAGCTCGACATCGTTCTCGGCATTGGCACGTTCGAGGGATGCTAGACCAAGTTAGTTTTAGGATTTCAATCGAATTTTCAAATTGGTGACTATAATTTGGGACGATGTGAAAAGCACTTACTGCAAGCTAGACCCTCGATTTGCATTCGTGGGGCACCAGTAGTGGAATCGCACATCTCGATATCGGCCACAATCTTCATATTCTCGTTACTGGTAATGAAGGTATCAATGGTGACAGGAGTTGCCTCAGCGGCTTCGTCACGATCAGTGCTGATTCGGAGACACTTGATGCCGGTTGGGAGGTACGGCGATGCCATTCCACCGTCGCCAGGGAAGTGTAGTGCCGCAAAGACGGTTTGGAACGACGCATCCATGAGAGCCGGGTGCATCATAGCTGGCATCTCAGGATCTTCTGGGTATTCGATGGCAGAAGCGGTAGCTCTGTTCATGCGTCTGTCGATGCTGGTGAGACGATTGAATAATCCGGTATAGTTGAAACCGATTTCCACAAGTGAGTTGTAGAAGCTCTCGACATTGAGAGAGCTCAACAAAACAGGTGTATCATCTCGAACTGGAAGGATGATGTCCGGGGTATTGGAGTCGGCCAATACCACGCGCATGCGACCCTTCATGTTCAAGTCCCAGTTGTCGGCATCGACACCGACAGCGGAGAAGATAGCGAATTCGGCTTCAATGAAGTTCTCCCCGTTCAATGGTCCTTCGTGGGTCTTCTTCAGCGTAAGAAGGGTGTCCACACCAGCGGAGCCCTCCTCCAAAGCGATGGCACGGGACAATTCAATGTCCAACAGCTCTACTAGCTTTGTTGGGTGGTCCTTGGCAAGATCCTTCGATGCTTCCAAAGCCATGACGAGGTAGGCAGCTCCAGGGTAGACGATCTGGCCCTGGACTTTGTGACCAGCCAACCAAGGAGTCTCAGAGACTCGAACAGTGTTACGGTAGCGCATGTCATGTTCGAGATCATCTGGGAGTTGGGCACCGAGAAGATCGTGGCGAGGCTTGCTGCGTTGACGGTACTTGCGGGAGTAGCGAGTCTCTCCCCAGTAGATCTGGGAATGATCCCAAGCATATGATGGGAGACCAGTTGCCAACATTGGAGAAGCACCGGCTTGAAAAGATCGAATGTAGTCGTCGGTTGTGATCTCGGATGGTGCTTTATAGTTCATGAGTCCGCCCAAACAGTTGGCCATAGCACCGATATCGTTGGTGAAGCGTGCGAGGGTACCACCGTATTGGAGGTTAGATCCGGTAGCAGCTTTGTAGGTCTGGAGGAATGGACCCTTCAGCGCAGTGTGAGGACCGACCTCGATAGCAAAATCAAAGGCCTCCTCACCCAAGACAGCTTGCTCGACAGCAGTAGAAAAAAGAACAGGCTTGAGCATGTTGTCCTTCCAGTACACGCTGGTCAAGGCTTTGAGATCCATCTCATCGACAATTGGATCCCCAGTGACACTGGAAACCCAGGTGCAGCCATCGATTGGGAGCTTTGGCTGGATGCGGCAAGCTCTGAGGGAAGCCATGTACGGAACGGAAACGGGGTTCATGTGTTGAGAGTGATAAGCCTTGTTGACTTTCAAGGCCCGGGCAAAGATGCCTCTCTCGTCAAGCATGGCCTTTGCTTCCTTCACGGCATCAACATCGCCAGAAAGAGTAACGCTCTCTGGAGCATTGCTTGCAGCAACCTGAATACGTCCAACAAGCGCTGGGTGGCAGCAGAACTCATCGGCATCTTCATGCGAGAGACCAGCAGCCAACATGGTTCCCTCCTTACCAGATGGACCTTGAGCGAGGTTCGTGTGGAGACCACGGTAGTAGGCGATTTTGATAGCTTCAGATGCATTGACAACACCGGCGGCATAGGCAGCGCCAATCTCACCACTGGAGTGTCCAACGACGGTAGTGAAAGTGTGGCCGACAGAGCGGAGTATATCGACGAGCATGACCTGCACGGCTGTGCATACTGGTTGAGAGAATTCGGCTTCGTCAATTCGCTTCCCGGCCTCCTTATCACAGATGACCTGTTCGAGACTCCATGCAGGTCCATCTGGGAGCTCAGCGAGAGCGGCATCAAGTTGCACAACTGATTGCTTAGCCATGGAAGACGAGAGTATCAGCTCGCGGCCCATGTTGGCCCATTGAGCGCCTTGTCCAGTGAAGACCCCAAGAATGCGAGCTTTCTTCGACCGGTTGTCGCGACGCTTGCCAATAGCAGTTGGTGGACTTTGCTTGGTCTTCTCAACGACCTTAGCCAGGTTGGCAAGAAGCGCCTCTCTAGTTGGGCCAGAGAAAGTAGCTTTCAGGGCCAATTCGGAGCGGCGGTTTTGAAGGGTCCATGCAAGATCATTGAGGTTGAGCTGCTCGTTGTCCTGAATGAAATCGTGGTATTTTGAGACCATGGCAGCGAGGGATACCTCGTTGTTGGCAGACAGAACCAGGGGGATGGCGAGTGGGGCTTGGCTCATAGCTGGCATCAATTGCTTGCGTGAAAGCGTTGGAGCTGGGTGGTAACTCTCGACAATGGCGTGAGCATTGGTTCCACCAAATCCGAAACAGTTGACAGAGGCTCGGCGTGGTTGTCCAGGTGGAGGAGCTGGCCATGCTTGGGTCTCGGTAGCGAGTGCGAGGTGGTCAAGGAGGGGGAGGATCTTGGGGTTGTAACTCTGGAAGAGCAAATTACCAGGGATGACACCGAGTTTGATGGCATTGGCAGTCTTAATCAGACCAGCCAAACCAGCAGTTCCCTCGGTGTGACCCATGGCTGTCTTAACGGAGCCTACAAGCAAGTTCTCACCCTCTCTCTTGACAGTCTCAGAGAAGAATGCGTCTCGGATACCATTTGCTTCGATTGGGTCACCAGCAGGGGTTCCAGTTCCATGAGCCTCAAAGTATTGAGGGCGATCGAGGGCGGAGTAGGGGTTCAAACCAGCCTTGCGGTAGACTTGTTGGATCAGATTGGTTTGGGCCTCGCCGCTAGGCAGCGTTATACCCTTGGTACGACCATCTGAGTTCACACCAGTCTCGCGAATAATGCAGGAGATGTCATCGCCATCGGCAATGGCATCCGAGAGACGCTTCATGATAACAGCAGCAAAACCCTCACCACGAGCATATCCGTTAGCTCCGGCATCCCACATGCGAGATCGGCCTTCTGCCGACAACATGTGAAGATTGGATTCAGTAGCCATGAACTCAGGGTTCAAGATCAAATTTGCACCACCTGCAATGGCCATTCTTGCTTCTCCAGAGCGCAAACTCTGAACGCCGCGGTGGACCGCGACCAAGCTGGAAGAGCAGGCAGTGTTGATTGTCTCGGATGGACCCTTCAGGTCAAAGAAGTAGGACAATCTGTTCGAAAGGATACTGGAGTTCGTGCCAGTTGCGAAGTAGGTTGGGAGAGACTCGGGGGAACGGAGAAGCATCTCGTAGTAATCCGCGGTCATGACACCGACGTAAACGGCAGTGTCAGAGCCTTGCATGTGTTCCATAGAAAAGCCGCCAGACTCCATAGCTTCGTACACGGTCTCGAGGAGAATGCGATGTTGAGGGTCAACAGCTTCGGCTTCACGAGGGTTGATGCCGAAGAAAGAGGCATCCCACTCGCGGACGCTCTCCTTGAGGAGATAGGCGTGCTTGACGTTGAGGGCTCCGGCTCGCTCGCCATTGGAGTGGTGAAACCCATCGGAGTTCCAGCGATCCATTGGGATGGCCCTCAAAGCGTCACGCTTGTCCAGGAGCATGTCCCAGAGCTTGGAAGGGCTGCTGGCCCCTCCCGGGAAACGACATCCTGTACCTACGATGGCGATAGGCTCTCCTCCTTGCATAGTGATGTTGTTGGCGGGCTTAGTGGAAACCATGTTGATTGAGTTGTCGGGTTTTGAATTAGAATCTGAAGTGTTGTTGGTGAAGTTTTCGAGGTAGCGAAAGATACGAGTTCGTCGATTAGTTGATGAGAATCTTCAAAACTCAAAGCGATGGATTGTCTCGAGTGTAGTCAAAGTCGTAAAGAGGCAGTAGATTCAAGGTTGTTCAAACTGAAGTTGTCCAAAATTCGGGTTAATGGATAACGGATTCGATGTGAAGACTGGAAGTGGGTTTCAGGATTCAGTGAAGATCAAGTCGAAGGTTCTATGATGTCGGGATAATCAAGTACTTTTCGAGCTGAAGGTTCTGAACTGATGGTTGGGAGTTTTGAGAGGGGAAGTCAATTCGAAGTTGCTCAAAGTCGGGAAAATTTGAGTTGTTCGAATGGAGTATTCTCAAAGTGGTGTAGAGTTGGGATGAGGAGTTGTGGATGGGATATCGAACAGCTATAAGTCGTGATACCAACGACATGATATGTGAAGTTCAGACAAGCTGATACGCCGCCGGCTTCCATCAGCCGGCACGCCTTTCACGAGAAAATCTCCACTCTGTCCCATTCCGATGCTGCAAAGCATCCGTTTGTACACTTCGGGGGTTGGTGTTGACAGCGTCGGTCAGTCTAGTCGGTCTGTTTCTGAGCTATGAAGCTTATTCCTGAAGCTTGTTCGTACTACTTGCACGTGCTTCGGGGGGAATCCTCTACCAGGAGGAGCTGAACACTTGCTCAGCACACACTCAGCCCCTTCGAAAGCCTCCGAGGCACGTGACTGACACCGAATTGATGGCCCCGGCACCGAAAGCCGGAATCAAAGCGTAGTTTAATATTATCAAAATGCATTTCTATCCAGACGCTGACAGGTAGTGGGATGTTCAAATCCCAAGGCGAGTTGTTGATGCTACGCCTTCCACCGAAGTGCTTCAAGGGGTTCACCTTAGATATCGTGATATCTCCGTGTGGCATGAAGTGTATAGGTATTAACATTCTCGACTTCGAGGTATTTCTGCAACACCGAAACACTATTAATACCAAATGCTAGCAATGATTATGAGAATTATGAACACAAGTAATTGGAGAAATTCCAGGACGTGACACGCGACCGTGAACTTGAATATGTGGCCAAGTACTCCACTCAAGCACTTGGCTCCTCCGAAGAGCGTACAACACACTGTGAGGCTCATGGAAGTGAGGCGGCAAAGACAAACTAGCACAATGGCAAGCGAAAGCAGGACAGTGTGGCTGGTTTGGATTGTAACTATTCGAGGAAGAGAAGAAGGAAGAAAGAAGTCTCCGAATGTTGTCGCGTCTGACGCGCTACTGAAGGACCGGGTCTATTTTTGGATAGGGGCGTGGCGCTGTACATCACGTGGCACATCCTTCTCAGCAGGAACAGGGCTTTCTCAATTCACCTCGTGAAGATATATAACATATGAAAGACTGGCCAAATAATCCTTTCTCAGATCCATCGTGGTCACTTACCAGGCTGTTGATTTTGGGAGGGAATAGTCGGTCTACAAGACCAAACTCGGGCATTTTTCCAACTTCCCCATTCTGGTACATCGACTAACCGACATCAAGAACTCGAAGAACGTTTCCAGTTATTTGAATCTGAAGCTGCGGTGCTGGCTTTATTGCGACCTCCTCTTTCTCTCATAGAAACTCTGGCTCGGTATCATGCACTGATGATGCAGATGAAGTTCGTTAAGTGGTCAACTAACAGAAAAGCAGGTCCCGAAACTATTTCTTACACGAAATCACCTTTTTGTCATGAGTGGGACATAAAGTGATGGAATAATATATTGCGGATGCAGATGAAGGTTCAGGTAAAGCCGGGCTCTATTGTAGATGGCTTCAACGAGTGAGAAAAGCTGATGGGGCCAGTGGGCCACTCCAGATTTGTATCTGCGAGAGTCCGTGGCCTGGAGGAAAATTCATCAGGTCATGAATTGAAAGAGATTTGCCGAACGAGCTGGATTTCGCTGGGCCCGAGCTGTCTCGAAGAAGTTCGGCGTGATGTGCTGAGATCAGACAGCCGAATGACGATTCCAAGAAGCACATCTGGAGAACTTGTCCAAAAAAGAGAAGAGCCCCCTTGAGTTGATCACTGACGAGCATCTAGAGAGGACACCCACCAGTCGACATTCTGACTACAGTACACGAGATCACTGAGGACCGTCTGGTGATAATATTCAACATTTTGACAACGTCGCAGGGTATCCTGGGTAAGTAACTCCCCACACTCCAGATTTCATCATAACAGCCTCCTAATCTCCATGTAAAGGCATGATTGATGGAATTACTGCTCCATCTGCTGATCAGATCCATCAAGAATTGGAAGAGTGGTACAAGAAGCTGGAGCCTGGTACGGCTCAGAGTGAGAGATTATATTGCCTGTTCGGGAAACATACGACGGCCTTTACGAAATGAAAATGCCAAGACCAAAACTCGCTGGCAAGGAAAGGAATTGTTTGGAGTGGGCTCTTGCGATACGAGACCTTTGAAGACCTGAGGATTGTGGATGTCAATAGGGGGTTTTCTGGCCTGATGAGTGGTAGAACGGCTGGTTGCCTACAGTATCAGCCCCTGAAAATCCAATGTATCTGCTCGGTTGAAAACTCATTTTGCAGGAGAGTATCTGGAAGTCAGCGACCTTATTGACTATCAGAACTAAGTTGTCGCGAAGGGCCTGGTGAAGATCGGATCACGAGATTTGAATCAGAGAAAATGTGTGAGATGGGCGGGGACAAGCCTTTAACCAACAGCAAGTGGCCTTTGATGATGGGTTCTACGTAAATCAAGAGGCACAAGTGAAAATTAGATAAAAATCACCGCCTGGAGCGTGAAAAGGGGAAGGGGAAACGGGAAATGAATTCACCGCTCAACTCGCTTCAATTTTCCACCATCGATCATCCCTCTTGCAAATCCAACATCTCATGTCGTGGAACAGTTTGAATATTCGCCCTGCACCGCTTTCCAACAGCTACACACTCTGACCAAGCGCATCGTAGCCTAAGAAACCCTTGATCCAACATTCTATTCTGAACATTTACTTTTCATCCATTTACTACCAACTCATGGTTGCGTTGCAGGCTGCATACCAACTTGGAATTGTTGGTATGACTCGCCTAAATTAGGGGTGGTGCAGCCATCATCATTCGGCCAGGGGCTTGTACATGATCACTGACTCAGCAGCCGATGTTTCTTGAGAACAAGCAAATGCCACTGGGAGTTGATATACAAATTGAAAATTGCACCAGGTTACGCATGGTAAACAATCAAAAGTCGAAATTCCCTGCCAGGTAAGAAGCCATGATGATCGAAACACGCCAGAGACTACTTCGTAAACTTACGAAACTGACGGTGGCTTGGGTTCTTGGTACTTGGCGTTCTCAAAACAGTGGCTCGGCTCGCCGCAGATCTTTCGCTTATTTATTCCTCCACGAGCCATCCAGTGATGCGATGCAGAATTTGATTGTTAGTCGCGGCCTTTTCATTCTTGGCGCTGGTGCCTTGCGAAGGGATCCCCGCTAATAGTGCGTATCAAATTTACGCCTGAGGGTTGCGCTACAGGCCAGTCGTGATGTTGTAGGGGGATGAACATCAGGGGGTTTCTGTTTCGTGATTGAAACGTGTTTTTACTTTGCACGAAAAGGGATCACTTGCTGTTTTCACAACTCACATATATTTTAGGCCATTTATTTGTCTAGTAGACTTTTTGTTTTGCGTTTTTCTTGACAGTCTACACTCATTAGATGTTTGAACAGTACTATGAATTAAATCAATCTGTTATATTACACACGAGTGGATTCGATCCCCGTAACTTTCTACTTCCTCTCTTGTTGAGTGAAGATCAGGGTATTGCTCTCCACTATCCAAGTTGAAACTACATATATCTTTAGGCAACCACATTGCAAGCATGCAAAGCACAGCCATGTTATGGCCCTTCGTTGGATGGTCGCACACTGTAAGCTGTAGCGCAGTTGCAGTTTCACGTCAATCTCGCTCTGCCAGACGCGTTCGGTAGCATACGGCACCTCACTATTTTAGCATTCGGTCGTGGTCCACTGCCCAAATGAGATCTGTACGCATTTGGGAAAGTTACGAGTAGCTTGGTTTGTTGATCTGCAGCTGCGCCCAGTTGTTGGCATGGTAGTCTGGTTCAAAGTGGGAACTGCCGCACGCGACATCCCCAGATCCCCATCCCTGCCGGGAACTACCAGACAGAGCAGAGCCCACCACAGCCAAGAGAGCCAACTGGAGGACAGTACGTACGAGGAGCCTTGGTATGACATTATTTGCAACGGCGCGAAACCAATAGGCGGATTCTTGTTGCTTTAATTCACTGCACAGACGAATCGTGTTTCTCACTCTAAGCCCCCCCAGGTTGGTTTCATGCTCTCGCTGGCAGATTAGTTCCCGCCCGACGATCAGGTAGATTTTCACGTCATTTTACATCTCGAGGCGAGGAGCCATAAATCATCCAGACATGACACGCGCCTTCTGTCTTTTTCAACGACACTCCAGTTCCATCCTTATTCAAGGAACTTACGATGATACGCAAATGATTGCCATCACACCACGATAGACTCGATCTCTTTTCACATATTCCCGTCGACTCTTTACTCCTCTTTTTATGTCTAATTGATATCTCTATTTTGTTTTCTTGTCGTTTTGCTTTTACATTGATACCCAATTGATACCCTTTCGCGATGCTTTCTGGACCTCGAGTACTGGCTGTTGGTGTTATTCTGGTGTCGTTGTGGGTGTTTATCGGGTTGGTGAGAATGGAGAGTTCGGAGCTGGACCTGGATGGACAGATGGGATGGAAAGATGATGCGAGCATAGAAAGATGGTCAAAGGAGGACTTCATTACACAAGCGATGAGTTCGGCAATACAAGACGACTTCGACTATGGCTACATTGCGGACATGTGTGACGAGCAGGAATGGGACGACTCGATTGTGTTTGAGTGTCAAAATCTTATTGGGGGGATTGGTGAGATTTCATCCAGCTTGTCAGATGACGAAAGACTAACGGGTATCAGGAAACTTGAGACAGGAGGTTCTACATTGCATACGGTATGCAATTGATGCGGGAGCGGGATTAGTTCTTCCCGTTATTCATCTCAGACAGGATAGCGACCTGAGCAATCTAGAGAGTGGAACGACCTCGATGGATTATCTTTTCGACAAGGACCGCTTTCTCTCGAGAATGGAGATGGCCTGTCCTCAGATGAGAGTTTACCAGGATCTCGAAGAGCTCGAGAGCATGGGTACAGTCACCAAGACCGAGCTTATGGATCCAAAGAAGCTTCCTCACTCGATGACTTCGCGGATTGCCTACTCATGCAGAGAGCACATCAAGGAAATCAGAGCACCAGCTGGAGAGATCACCCTGGTTCCCCTCGAGAATCTCTGGAGGCATTTGTATGTTGCCAAGATCACACTTCCAGCCCACGTAAGACTAACACTCACATCACAGCCCCATATGCCACGATCCAGTTGGCTTCGCCGACACTTTCGGCAATCTCATACCCCTCCGAGAGGATGTGCACCGACTCGCTGCCACCGCACTTTACGAATTATACTCTCGGTATGACGTCCAGATCGATCCTGTAACTGCCACAACCGGCATCTTTGCAGACACTTTCATTGGTATCCACCTCCGCACTGCCAACGACATCCTCTCATACTGGCTCGGCTACGATGATCAAGCAGACTACTACATCGAACGAATCAGAGCCTCAGAATACCTAACTTCCCTACCTCTCATGTACATCGCGTCAGGTAACGCCACATCCGTCACCGACTTCTCCAAGGAACAAGAAGACCAGCTCGTGCAACCCAAACACGTCATAACTAAACACGATCTGCTGTCAGGCGCCGAAGAAGCCGAGCTCGCTAGCCTGACATGGGATCAGCAGGCCCTAGTTGATTATCTTATCTTGACGCGCAGTGGTTATTTCATGGGTATGGCAGACAGCTCATTCGCCTGGACGATCGCTGTTAATCGACGGGTGAGCACGAGCGCCGGGACCTGTGGCTTTCCGAAGGGGTGGTGGAAGAGTAAGCTCATGGGTACGGCACTAAGAGATGACTTCTCGGATCTGCTAGGGAAACATGGATATGGATGGGAGGATAAGATGTGGCCTTGAAAGCGATAAGTAGATACCCAAGAAATACAATTGAAATAGATAACTTGATTCTTTTTGCCAGTCCTGGAATACCGGTTCTGGATTTCTGGTGTCGGCATGTCGTTCTTTGCTCGCGTGCGCATGCATCGAGGCTGTTGATTGGATGGTTCAGTATTCCGGCCTTCGGGAGCGCTGATGATCCTTGCTTACTATGATTTGGTCCTGTCTTGTCCTCGGCCAAAAACTTGCTTTTCCCTTCCATCTGTACGGCGTGCGCGAATGTTCAGTCCTGCATCTCAGAATCTCAGACTCTGGGGTTTGAGGAATGGGAATCCCAAAGTGCCTGTCCTTGCCACTTTGCCGGCCTCGATGGACCATCTGCTCATCAGAATACGCACTTGAGGCTCTGCCAGCCACGACGCGGTGCGGTACGGGTACGGGCAATCCCCTGCACATGCTCGGAAACCCCTGTCAGGTTCTTTGCTGCAGCAACTCGCTTATCCTCCTATTGGGGGGTTTCTGATTGGTCTTCTGCGGTGGGAGGTGGAAAGTTGTTGGTACAGTAATGGGAATCTCACGTACGCATGGAAGAGGCGTGGTTTACTCGTACAGGAATGGAATCCCAGGACAAATGCAAGGCAGTCATGACACTGCCGTATGTGGTGGGCACGTTCCTGAATCAGCCATTCAATTTGCCAATGTAGGTACGACTATGTAGTTACCGTTTAATCTGCTTCGGTTGCAACAAACTGCAACCGTTTATTCCTTGATCTTGAACTGTCCATAAACCACGTCCAGTAGTGAGTGTGATAGATCTCCACGCTTCAGGTCCGAACAGCCACCATTTGTATCCCCCTACGAGTGGGCTCGTTCTCCGTCCACACATGAAAAGCGTACACGCTCCGGTGCAAACGTGTTCCGCACGCCATATCAGGATCTCAGGTCCGTGAAGTTTCGGACTCCACTTCTACTCTTGCAGGATAGTTCAATTAACCGAGATTTCACTTTGTCCGAAGATGGAAGAAATAAGCTTCGGAGGCTCCTTTTGTGGCAAGGGGGATCCATCGAATTGGGAGATTTGTGGATCTTGCTTGATCGTGGAAGAGTGGGAGATATCGAGAACCATTTTGAGCTTCGATACTTGTTGATATCTGGGTTTTTAGAAGGACTTCGACTTCCGTTATTTTAGTTTTCAGTTTCTTCTTTTTTGGTACACCGTTTTGTGTTCGTCGATGGCTGCCTTGCTTTCTCTACAACAGTTTTTTGTTCACTTTCTTTTGAATATATCCACTCGTTTCACACACGACGTCTTCGCTCATCGCGCGCATCACCCCTGATTAACTCTCGCCATTCATTTCCACTCTTCAGCTCATCTGATTTTGATTTTTAATTAGTATTACTCCTCCCCCAAAATCCATTCTACGTTTTTGCCCGCAGTATTTCATCAAACTCAATAGACAAAGTTCCAACCAATTCACCATAGTCCATAGGCCGCCTCTGGTTGCAGCAGGATCGAATCTAGAAAAGACATGTCCCTGTCATCTTCGTGACTGGTCTGTTCAGCCACCTATGCGCCTTGAGAGTGAGACTGAACTTCAGCTAGGTCTACCAAGTATATTGACATGACGATCCTTCCAAGCTTCTTTCGAGAGAATTCGACGCCCTATAGTTGTCCCTCAGTGATATCCTAGCTCGAAAGTCTACTGGTACGGCAGACCCTTCTGAGTCAATTTTGCTACGCTCTTCTTGGAAATGGGGCTGGACACCTCGCCGGTTGGGTATATGACTGATTCTTTTAAGGAGAAAATTGCTGAAGAACCACAACATGGAAAGTGCTGTATCATTGTCGACGGGTTCCCGAGAAATGCAAAGCAGCTTCAGGGTTTTGGAGAGAAGGTTAGACATAAGCCATTAGCTCAGAAAAATACTTACTTTGATAGATACAAGATGGGCTTGTCTTACTTCTGACCTCTACTAATCGACAGACAGAAGATACAGAATACGCTATTCGGACCCTTAGAGAGTTGGAAGGCCAACAAGTAGGGAAGCCTTTTAAGGAGGTATGGAATAGAGTAACCGGAACAAGGCATTTTCTGACGGTGAATCTAGATTGATTGCGATACTTCTTAAAAAAGAACGGACGTGACTACCTGGGTAGCTGCTCGGTCAGGATCCTAAGAGGTCCGTCAGTTTGCAACTCACAAGAACGGTCAAGCGAGCCTTCATCGGCAGGCAACTACCTACATCGTCAAAAGCGGGAATGTAATTAGCAGGCTCATCCATCCATGTTTCCAGGTTGTGTCTCCTTTTACACCATGCACATCGGACATTGCTATCTACAGGTGGTCTCTTCCCACAGGGACACCAGTACTATAGGAAACCGGTTAATACTGAGCAGCTACGTTGGAACGGTCGGTACACTTACAGCTAGCAACCCATGATTTAAAAGACACCTTCCACGGTCCATACCTGGATCTGACTGCCAATAGCCCCTGCTGAGCTGTGTGCGCTTCCGATGATACAGGCCGTGGATCTTCTCTTCCTGAAGTTTGCACTTCAGACATATCCAGCGTGTGTACTGATCACAGTCACAATATTCTGAAAGTGATAAAGGAAGACTGGCCTCGACATTCACGTCGCATGCTGTGCAATAGCAGATCACGCTGGTACTATAAAACCAAGGGTTGATGTGGGGTCTTCGATAAGAGCGAGCATTGGTATCACGAACACGGGGCACAAATCGGCATTCCTAAGAAGAAAGAGGGTTAGTGATTGTCAAAGACAGGAGCGTTCCATGGAAGAGGGGTAAGATCCAGGAAGACTTGCCTCACAGACGTTGATTCCGCAGCTCAAGCAAGGCAGAGCATTCACAGCATCACACTTTCGATTCCAAACGCGCAATTCGATTTCTTCTTCATATTTCGGTTTGGGTTTGGCCGCATCCAGGGTGAAGTCTAGCCCGGAGTAGATGCCGTAGAACTCTTGACGCTGTGCTAAGCCACGTCCGTCGCATAGCGCTGTGAGCTTCAGGTGGTTGAAAACACGCGGTGATTGAAGAATCACGCTATAACAATCGGAGTTCGCCAGGGCAAGGTGGAATATGTCGAGAGTACTGAGATACTGGGCCGTGCCGGTCAAGATCGTGTACTGCGAGAGCACAGACAAAAGGTCCGCTATTATCAACGATGCAGTTCAGGCACCTGCCAGATTTATGTACGGAGGTGCAGGCCCCAATTGTCTCACCGCCTGGTTCTGCCACTCTAAAATACGTGGGCAGAATGAAAACGGTGAGACAAAACTTTGGGCGTATAGTAGTCGTTATTTTGCCCATTGGTATAAAAGGCAGTGACCAGGTACGGAGACACAAGGCAGCTGGATCCTCCAGGCCTATCGGCACTTATGAAACTCTCTGCATTGGTGTGATATGATTTACTCTCTTAACCATTCAGAAATCACATTCCATAAATAATCTCAATTGCCTGACTGGTAACAATAGCCACCACATTTCACAGCACCAACAATGGCGAAGCAAGAAGGAGAGGGCTTGTTGTGGACCCTTTTGAGCGCCTTTCAAGTGCAAATCTCGGGATGAGCCACTATAGGGACATTTCTCCCGTTCGGGACGAGACGGCCCAGTCTCACCTCTTTCGGATCATGGACTTCTGGAACACAGAGATGTGGGATGACACTTCTGCAAACGCTATTAGCAAGTAATCCTAAATTTACTTTAATGTGCGGTAAGGCTTTACGAAGACAAAATGCATGCAGAGGCAGCCGTGGATCTCATAGAAAGCAGCCATACTCGGGCAATCTTGAGCCTCGGAATCCAGGATGTCCTTTGCCAGGTTGGCTGATATGTAGAAAGCACGAAATCTGATATTGCGCACGGTGCTGACCCCAGTTGTTCCAGACCCCCGGATTCCTCACACTCGGCTCATCATCCTACAATTTGCTCTTGTGAGACCATGTCGCGTGAGGATTTCTTTTCATTTCGGATCGTGTTGGAGCTTCTGTTCGAGCTCGTGAGCTCTTTTTGGAGCTCTGGATTGTTGGAATGGCCATATTGGTGGGCCGGGATAGACTACGCGGAAGGGTTCTTTGCCGGCGTGGAAATCTTCGATGGTGTAGGTACGAGTGGTGGGGTTGAAGTTTGTGCAGAGGGTTGGGTTGAAGGGGCGGGTAGTTGCTGGTGCTATTGTAGTTAAGGTGAATGATGGGGAGTTTTGATTGAGAGGGTGACTGAAGAGTTCAAGAGGAGAAAGGAATAGTTTTTGGGGATTTCAGATCCCTTAAGCGAATGATGATTTCGAATTGGACTGACTAGATCCGGTAGTGCGTGGACTCAACGCTAATTAGTACTTATAAGTTAGCGAAACTTGTGTGAGTCAGTCCTCTAGCATAATGAAAGCTATCTCCCCAGCGTCTCTTCTGGTTTTGGCCTTTCTACCATTTTGTTATCCCTCTGTGAAATTCGATCTTAGCAGCGGATTTTTTACCTGCTCGCTTCGGGTTCTTTTCGAGGAAGCGCGATTTTCAGATTTTTCGTCAAAGTCTTGGGATCTATCTGAGCATGGCTTGGAGATTACTATTTTCGATGTCTCAGGAAGATTGCGCCTAAAGGTATTGAGTCCATGTTCTAGTGACTTTGTCTACTCATCGGTAAGCTAAGCGAGAAAAAGGATGCAGGAGATGCCGGGACTCTATCGGAAGCTTATAGTTCAACACGCTTTCACGAGTAAGTAGCCCTTGCCACAGAGATATCCGATAGAAAAATCCGATAGACTGGTGGTTATGACGATGTTCACGTGAGACTAGGTGGTCTAAATTGGTGGCTTGGCATTCAAGTCCCAAATCGCGACACGACATTCCACCCAATTTTCTCTCTCGTTTCAACAACGATCAATGAGCGATGTATTAATATCTGCTCGCTATTGCCAGCTATACCTATTTCTTAATATCTTAAATTTTCAGTCGTCTTCATCTGTATCATACCCCCCTCGTCGCGTCCTGGGGTCCCCCGCTGCACCTGAGTTTGGGCTCAGTCGTTCCACGACATCCTGCAGCATGCAGTGCACATGCAGGATATGTGACACCCAAGCGAGGACGGTAGCAGAAATTCATGCAGGTTCGTATATCGAGATGCGGAAAAATGCTCAAATCAAGAAAGATGTCCGAATATGTACCACTCGATGACGGCCAGTCCACCTTGGAGCCAATTGCACAATTCATATACCTTTCAGCCTCTCCCCGCGATGCAGGAGAGCGTATCTCGCAAAGAAGGCAACATCTGATCTAATATTTTCAGGATGCTGAGGCTCAGTTCCATCCTTGACAGTTTTCATGTGGACTGGAAACTGGTCTTCGTTCTTTCAGTCACCGTACTTTGCATGGTTTCGGGTGTGAAGCGGATCTCCTCTTATCGTCGATTGCGGGCATTCAATGGACCAAGGTGGGCATCATTGAGTCAAACATGGCTTGCTTACAAGACAATCTCTGGTGATCTATACTTGACAATGCTGGACATGAGCACGAAGTATGGTTCTTTAGTTAGGATCGGCCCAAACATGCTTCTAACAGATGACCCGATCCTATTGCGTCGAATCAGTGCTGCTAGGTCAACATACACGAGAGGTGCTTGGTACGATGGCACCAAGTTAGACAACACTCACAATACCATATCCGAAAAAGATGAGCAGAAACACACTGAAACGAGGGCCAAGGTCGCCAATGGAGTATGTGGATGGTCCCTGCATCGATAATTGATCTGACAGAATTCAAGTACGGAGGGAAAGACAATCCCAATCTGGAATCTTCAGTCGATAATCGCGTCATGGATCTGGTACATCTCATCGAAGCGAATTATCTCTCAGCGAACGGAAATTACAAAGTGATGGACTGGGCTCACGTTGCTCAGTATTTCACGATGGATGTACTTACCGATGTGGCATTCTCTCAACCATTTGGCTACCTCAAACAGAATTCTGACCTTCACGATTACATCAAGACCGTTCGAGCGTATATTCCAGTTCTGGAGTTGCAGACAAACATCCCCTTTGTCAATACAATACTGAGCAGCACAATCGTACGGAAGCTCATGGCACCGACAGCTAAAGATCGCATTGGAATGGGCAAGATCATGGGCATTGCCAAGGAAATAGTTGGAGAGAGGTTTGGCCCCGATGCGAAAGTCCAAAACGACATGCTGGGGAGTTTTGTGCGGCATGGCCTTACCCTCGCGGAAACAGAATCTGAAGCTCTCCTCCAAATGTACGAGATTGAGCTGGCACTCGGAGCATGCTAACCGCCTGACAGAATGGTTGGAACAGACTCGACAGCAACAGAAGTGCGATGCATATTTTATTACATCGTGACGAACCACCGAGTCTACTCCAGACTGCAGAAGGAACTCGACGAAGCTAACCTCCACCGACCGGTCATACGCGATTCTGAGTCTCGAAATCTGCGATATCTCCAGGCTTGCGTTCAGGAAGGGCTGCGGGTTTGGCCTCCTGTTGCAAGTTTGATCTACAAGGCCACACCGCCCGAAGGGGACACACAAAACGGACAATTCATACCCGGAGGGACCAATATCGCATACTCAGCCTGGGCAGTACATAGGAGTAAGGCAATGTACGGAGCCGATGCGGATATGTTCAGACCTGAACGTTGGTTAGAGGCTGAAGGGGAGAAGCTCCAAGCTATGAACAGGTCCGCCGAGCTTGTATTTGGGACAGGGAAGTACGGATGCTTAGGGAAGACAATCGCATTTTTGGAGCTGAACAAAGTGTTTGCTGAGGTTTGGGTTCTTCGGTTATCCTAGGGCAATTGCTGACTTTTATGGCAGATGTTCCTTCGTTTCGATTTTTCAGTCGTTGATCCGCAGAAGGGCTTCACGAGCAGGTGTAACGGTTTCTTCATGCAGTCTGATATGAATGTCATTGTAGTCCCACGGGAAGGCAGAAAGACTCCCTGAGGATGGTCTCTAGGAGGCACTTTTTCGCTACCTTTCAAATTCTACGTCCACGGCTCATGACCACTTTGCTTTTTCTGTCAGCTTCTCATACGTCTAAAGGCTTTTGCCCGAAGATTGCAAACCTATTAAATGGGAGTTGGAATCGTGACATTAAGGCGCGTGAAAAAGATACTTACAGTGGATAACCATGAATGCTTTTAGTATTCCCTCTTTCTTCACTTGCGCGAGAAATAATTCTAGCTCAATCCGATCCCATCCCAAAAGTCTCGTAAAGACCGCCAGTGACACTCCCCACATATCCTTTCGCCTACTCGTCATAACGAACGCTCCGGCATCTTTCAGTTTTGGATCGACACTCCAAGGACTCACCGGCAACTCCAAGTCCACGCTTTGCACGTTCGCGAACCCCGTTTTCTCCATCTCATCTTTCAACTTTTCAGACGAGCAGCGCATATCGCAGCCACAATTAAGCATTCCTCATGGAAAGCGTCGTGCCATGGAATAATGCCGCTTTCAGGTGGGAAGGAGTTGTGGTTATTTTGGGGAGCGAAGTCGACCTCTTGGGCTTCGACCCATCCTCCAGCATGGATAGCGGAAGCTTTCTAAAAGATATTTTGGCGAGGATTAGATTGTGTTCCTAGAGCAGAGTCGGCGCTGACCCAGATCGAGAGCCTTTTTGAATGTCCGAGGTCGGCATCGGCATTTCGGAACTTGGTCATGTTTACTGCTGCTGTCATCTTCTTCATCATCACCAAACACTGAGTCTGCGGTTTCCACCTTTCAGTCACTTCAGTACAAGTACATCTATGTTATTATTTCTCATAGGCTTCCGCGCGGTTTCTAAATCTCCCTGAGGTGCTGTAATTGACAGTAAAGCATGAAGGTAACGGTATTGTTACAAGTCGCTTGGCACAGAATGGAGCACTCGAGGGAGAATTCGAATCTTGATAGATGACCCTGAATATTTGCCAAGTCGATAACGGCAAGGCGCACGGTATTGCTCTTTCTTCGATCTAACACTCGCCATTTGGAGCATGTGTGTGGAGCTTCTCCCGCAAGTGACCTGGGTTCGGAGTCGGAGGCGTCCAATTATCTACAAAGTCGCAATTTTTAAATGCTGCATTGCAATGCATACGTATCGAGAACCTCGTGAATACCTCTCTTCTATCCTAGTGGGCAGACTGTGCAGGACATTTGCAAGCCACTCGCGCAAGCCTCAAGCAATGAAGAACACGCATCTGTGGACTTGATTATGCCCGATCTGTGGTCATATGAGAGAAACTTGGTGCGCCTGCGAGGACGCCCGCCCCCCTGGATGCCTCGCATGAATGATTCGTTGTCCTAGCGAGGCAGATCGTCCAGGCATGACCTGTGGTGGCTGAGGTGCCAGTGGTCGCCTCATCACCTCGCTAGTAGGCTCCCCAGAGCCTCGTGCAATTTGAAAATTTCTGATGCCCTTCTAAAATCGAGTTCTTGGTCTTGAATCTTTAATCTACAAACCTGTTGTGTTTGCAGCGACAACGACATGGCAGAAGCACTAGGTGTTGCCGCAAGCGTCTCGGGCCTGATCACGATCGCGGATATCGTAGTGAGAAGGGGGTACGCATTCATCAAAGAAGTGAGAGAAGCTGAAGAGAGCGTCAGAAAATTGTTTCTGGAAGTCAACCTACTCTTTGGGATACTTCACAGTCTCCACTTTGTCGTGCAGCAGCTCGAGGAAGATGCGTCCAGCCTCGATCCGACGATGCAGATACATTGGATTGAACCTTGCTATAAAACCTTGTTGAAGGTTCAAGAACTTTTGAACAAAGCAGTAGCCGGCAATTCTATGACAAACACGGAGAAAATGAAGTGGCCGCTGAGAAAATCGGCGACGAAAGAGCTGCTGGCGGAGATCGAACGGCACAAATTGACCGTCACACTGGCGTTGAGTGCGAGAGAGATGTGGGTAGTCACTGCATCAAAAGTACATCAGAACTGATATCTTGTCAGGTCTGCACTGTGCCAAATTCGCGATGGAGTGTACACTATAAAAGCAGCTTTGGACTCGGATCAAGCTGAGCGAAAGAAAATCTTCATAGGTTTGTAGACCTGCCATTGTCAATCGCAGCTTCAGCAGAGACTAACGGCTACGATCTGAAGATAACAAAAGGCATGAAATGCTGCGGCTTTTAGGATCGATCAATGCAAGAAACTGGCAGGACTCGAACATACGACTGAGGCAGCTTGGAACGGGGATTTGGTTTACAGAGGGCTCAGACTTTGTGGAATGGCTGTCACAAAAGCGATCGAAGTTGTGGATCAACGGAATACGTGAGGTCTGACCTTAAAAACAGTTGCTGTCTACTAACCGTGTCCTAGCTGGTGCAGGGAAAACAATATTGATGTAAGTATTAACTGAAATTCAAGCGACAGCATAGCTGAAGAAGCCGATAGGTCTTCGACGATTCAAAAAATCGAGTCAGGACTTCAGGAAACGGAAGGTAAAAATGCCATGTACTTTATCTTGAGCGCATGAGCTGACTTTGAAGCAGCTCTCGCATTCTTCTACTGCGATTATAAAGACAACTCGACACAAAACGCATCGGCAATATTAGGTTCTCTAGCAAAACAACTGATCATGCGCCATGAGGATTGCTTCGACGACTTGAAGGCCTTTTACGATGACCATATCTGCCCCGATCAATCTATACGGACCCCCTCACCCCAAGATCTGTGCCAGCTCATTGTCAAGGTCTCAGCCCACTTTGACACGGTGATGATCGTGGTTGATGGGCTTGACGAGATCCTACATGGACGCGCCGAGGTTTCGAAACTCCTAGCGGCATTGAATGGTGCCTCGGAATTTATCAAGACTATTCTTTCCAGTCGACCGGAAGTCGATATCGGCCATGTTCTTACCGACTATCATACAATTTCTATTGCTGCCCAGAGCTCTGACATACGACTTTACATTGCTTCTGAGATCGAACAAAGGATACATGATGGGCGTCTCGAAATCAACGAGCCGAACCTGAAAGAACACATCATGACAACACTGGCTCAACGGTGTGATGGCATGTATGCCACCTTTCGATTATCTGTGCTCTGCCATATTCTGACATATTCTAGGTTTCGATGGGTTGCTTGCCAAATGGACTACTTGTGCGAATGCTCCACTGACAAAGACCGGAGGGAAGCTCTTATGAAGCTTCCACCCGACTTGCCCAGTTCGTATGAGCGGATCCTGGAGCGGGTCAATCGGAGCACACCGGAAAACCAGAGGCTGGTCAAGAGCACACTACACTGGATTGTCTATGCTCGAGAGCCTCTAGATACCCAACAATTACTTCAAGCCCTTGCTGTACGTGAAGGCGACACCGCCTTCGACTCTAATGGAATGACTACCGTGAAACAACTGCGACATTGGTGCAGTAGTCTCGTACGAAAGAATCACGTATTAGATCGTCTCGAGCTCGCTCATTTCACAGTGGAGGAGTTCTTACTTGGCATTGATCCCCTCGGCTCCCCAGCTTTTCTACAATATCGCTTATCTGGCGACCATTCGATCCTGGCGATGGCCTGTATTGGGTTACTGCGATGCGAGATGTTCGATCGTCATAGGGTTTTGAGCTTCCGCTCAAAGGAGGGATATTTCATGGTGGGCTACGACCGTGACATGAGCATAGTGAACGATCAATTTTTAGCAAAGTATCCGTTCTTTGCATACGTCGCAACTAAATGGTTCCACCATGTTCACCAATGTGGCGACCGTCACGTCAACGAATCTGTGCTACAACTATTCAAATCTCAACAAGATACAGTCTTTAAGAGAATGACGGCAGCATGGGATTATTGCTCTTCCAGAGACCCAGGCAGATATTTAGAAAGGGATAAGATCACGGGATACGAAAATGAACCTTCACCTCTGCACTGGGCAGCCTGCTTTGCCCTCGACAGAGTATGTACAGACCTTCTTAAAAGAGGAGCCGAAGTCGACAAGCAAAGCGCTTTTGGAACACCGCTTATATGTTCCATCTTAACAATTTCCGCAGAGAAGCCGTGGAAGGATATGCTGGGGACGGACTTTGATCATGCTACACAGGAAATGGCAACGTGGCACGCAAGGGCCCGAGACGCCACTGTAAAAGCAATTCTTGATGCAGGTGCATGTATAAATACGTCAACAAGGGACGGAAGCTTGAGCGCACTCGATCTTGCGGTTCAATTCGATTCTGTTATCAAAAACTCTTTATTCATGGCCACACTGAGAATTCTGAGAGCTGGTGCTCTGGTCTCGGGAGAAGTCATTCGGATCCTGACTTTTTACTGGCACAACATGGTCTCACCGAACTTCGAACAATCCTGGTTTTTGAAGTACAGTGAGGTTTTTCAAGCGACCATTGAAGCAGCGGTGCATTCTGACTGGCATTCCTGGGAGGCGACTAACCTTGCTTGCTTTTTCGGCGTTGTCTTCTCTTCCTCCATGATTCCTACAGAGGATCATGTTAATCGTCTTAGTATGGCGTTCGAGAAAGACTTCTCAGAAGCCACGGCCTTAGACCTCAAATCTCTCCTTCATGACAAAGATAAAGCGCCCTACATGCAAGTCGCTAGCAGTGTGTTGAAAGCATTCGAATGTTCATGCGAGACATCGGAGGCATTCAACCATAAAATTTGGCAGGTTTTGTCAGAATTGTTGAACTTGGGCTCGGGTATTCTTCCAAAATTTGTCCTGATATTATCATTGTGCCCTAGATTGGACGTCAATAAGCAGGACGAGAAGACTGGCAGAACGTTTTTGCATAGGGTTCTACAATACGACTGCTTCCGTGAGGAAGATGTGGTCTCTGCCGTTGAAATTTTGATAAAAAGCAAAGCCTCTATCTTCACAGAAATTTGCACTGGAGTATCTCCAGTGGATCTTGCCTATGAGGACTGGGATCTAGATATCAACAAGCTGCTATGGCGTTCCACGGATCCCACAAACTTGGGTGGAGCTAGCCTCGAACTGCTCCACCGCACGCTGTACAAAGCTGTCTCAAGATTAGACGTTAAAATGGTCAATTTTCTGGTCCAAGAGGTAATCGCTGGCCAACAATATGCCGGCTTGTCCTTTTTCGCCTTTGTTCTTCGTCAAGACGATATCAAAAGCCTTGATCTCATCCTTGCCGAATACTTCAAGGTGCCTACAGCATTGGATATTATCCGTTCGTCTCTTTACCTCGCGATATACTCGGAGATCTCGATTGAAGTCTTCAGATCATTGCTTGCTTCTAGAAATATCGGATATATGCAGGATAAGCATGGCAATACTCCGATTCACTATCTTACATGCTTGCATGACGATTTGGCTATGGCCAAGTTGCAACTTTTGATCGAATCAGGGCTTCCTTTCGATAATTTGAACAAGGAAATTTTAACACCTCTTGGAAGGGCTGTGCGATGTAAGAACTTGCGAGCTACCAGAATTCTGTTGGATGCTGGTGCAGATGTCGACATCCCTTTGGCTCGCGGCCTGACAGTATTACAACTAGCGAATTCCCTTAGGAATATTGAGGCTGCGAATATGATTTCAGAGAAGATTGCATATCGCGACTTGAGAGATGATCACCCCAAGGATCCTGAGCAGCTTGCTCTTGCATCAACCAGTGACAAAATTGGTTCCCCTCTTCAGAGGATGGAATATAGCCAAGGCCCCGCGGAAGTTTTTGAAAACAATTTGGAGCGTCTAAAAAGCTCATCCGAACCCCCGAGAATCTCATGGTAAGCTACCTCTGCGAAACGGCCACCAAGATACCGAGTTTGGTTCCTCTTTGGATGCTAGCTATGGAGATTCAGCATGTATCTCCCAGTAGAATATCTCGATACCGGACTTTGGAAGCCCGGAGTCGGATTCTGACAGCAATCTTTTCGATTACATTCGCCTTGGAGACGCGATGGAGATATGTGGATCTACTTCTCGATGTCGGGTGTTAATGGTGTGCCCCAATTGCACAATGGAGATAGACGCACCTCGAAAAGCCAATTCCAAAGCCTTGATTGTATTTTATCCGAGTCTTCGAACAAGAAGTCACGGCAGGTTTAGCCTTGGGATTCATTCAACAAGGAATCTTACCTTCAACGACATCGCCAAAGTCCAAAATGGCAGGAGCTGATTGAACCTGAGACGGAAGACAACGGATTGTGATTCACCAAGTTTTAAGTTATGACCTCAGTCAATTTGACGTGCTTGAATCTTGCATTGCAGAAAAGGAGCTCGCTATTACGATCTTCCTCAAAAGTGAAAGTGAAGAAAGGGTAGCTGGCTGCTTTGTCAACACCTCGCTTCGTGGATCAACCACTGACGCTCTGCGAGTTGAACAACGCAACACACCACATGATAGCGGACTCGATTCATCTGGCCGACGAGACCCCCCTTCAGATTATCAGCGACGTGGCATCACATTCACTCACCAACCTCAAGTCCCCAGCGCTCGAGCTCCATCACACTCCGCTGAACAGATGGACCGATGCTCTCCTCTCCCATGCTTTTGAGACGCGAAACTTCAATGATTAAAATCGCATTCTTAACTACACCTGCAAGCGTGTGCGCAGTCTCCTCCCACCTGTTCTCCTACAAGCACTTGTCCCTCATCTCTCAAGAAAGAGGACCCCGATTTGACCACCTCTCAAACTCTCTTTGTGCTCAAAGAGATCTTGCTGAGCACATCAGCACTATCCACATAGTAAATAGGTCAATCAAGGGTTTTTAATTCATCTGCTTGCTCCCCCAACATCCACACTGTTCATGTTCAAGGTTTACTACCTTCCAAGAACCCTGAAGATCGGAAATGAACTCGTTCCGTCGACCATGAAAATCACCAGTCCAGGTTCTTCACTGCACCAAATGCGATCTATCTGAAGTACCATTGGCCTGGGTTCTGAGTTGACTAAACGCACTGAGGGAAATTAACTACGAAGTGATGACTCGACACGGGAAAAGATCGGGGCGAAGCTACATGGTTGGGATTGGGCGGATTGCGATGATGACTCGACGGGTGATGGACAGCGGATGGCGCCTTTGAGATACAGCACAAACTGCACCGGCTATGGTTCTTTTATCTCTTTTTCTACAGAACAATGAAGCATTAGACAAAACGCGCAACAAAGTGTTGCCGAACTATCGCGATGGTTTGAAAATTATGAAGCTCGCTCAGTGATAGGACGGTGCACATCCCCAAGTTTTGTTGGTATTCAGCGACAGTAACCCTAATGAAAGCATACCAAAACTGTGATGTAAACACCGGGACTCAACTAAGGAATTAGGCTTCAGGCCTGGAATTTCGTCTAACAGAAGCTCCTGGCCATGTGGACTCAATTACTGGACGCCCTTGAGAAACAAACTTTTTCAGTCTAAGCGTAAATGCTCATTTCCTTGCAATACTACTTGCGCCCATCCTCTTTACACAGAAGTAGATAACTATTCTCTTCTAAATATTCACATTCACACGGGAAGATTTCATATCAACCGGGAAGATATGGGCGCTGGATTTTGTTTGAGGTTTACGAGCGTTCTGATGAGACGATATCTGTATGCCCTGCTAATATCGATTGATGCAGATGAGATAAATAGTCTGACTTTCTAGCACAGGTAGAGTAACTTGAGCCGACCACTTATAGAGTCCACCCTTTGATGACATGCTTATAAAGAGCGGCTAGGGACCGAGAAAGTTTCGGCCAGTGGATTTCTTGGTAATGGATGTCCAGGTACATATCCGGCATGGAGAAAAGATACTCCCGACTTCTCCTAGTTACTAGGTAATTTTGGTCCTGCAAGAATGGGTACAGATATATTGGGCTGAACCTGCTTACTAGTTGAAATGATTTGCGATGACAGTCTGACAGTTTTAATCTATTGGGAAACTCGGTTCCCAGGATCGATTTTCGAGATAGTTGTGTCCGGTCCAGCGCCCTGGGCTTTTAACCGCCACCCATGTAGCTGCCGGAACATACCCGACATCCCTAGACGTAGCCGGCCTCTACTCACCCTCCTGAAGTACCCGAGAGGGTGGTTTTCTCGAGGCTGTATTTATATCTATAGTGACACATCAACTTCTCTCTGTTAATCTACAAATCACTACCGTGTTCTTCTGTGTCTATCCCACTCATACGTTGCTTCATTAGACAAACAACTTCGGCCCTTAGATTCATTCATTCGCCGCAGAGTGTTCCTTTGGATCTCTTCGCCGTGCTGTATCCAGCGGCGAGACGTCACAGAACACTGTAAGACGGCGGCACAATGGCATCAAGACACAAGCTTGACCATGACCAGATCACGGCTTACTTCAACCGCCTCGAGCTTCCGTCTCATCTGCATCGTTATTCCATCTCCGGCTTGACGGCAGCCCAACAAGTCGATTTCCTTTCACGACTTCACACGCGCCACCTCCGTACCATACCGTTCGAAAACCTCGTGCTACACTACTCTCGTCACCGAATTATCGACGTCCACTTGTCGACAGTATTCGAGAAGGTTATTCAATCGACTGCACGTGGAGGATACTGCATAGAGACGAACGCCCTGTTCAAGACCCTGCTCATGTCTCTAGGATACGATGCGTATATAGTCCCGTCAAGAGTCTACGACCATGCAAACCAACGATACAATGCATTAACTCACTGCCTGACCATTGTCGTCATCGGAGACGACCGTTATGCAGTCGATGTTGGCTTCGGAGGGAACGTGGCTACAGTTCCGCTACGCCTAGGGACCGACGAGGTTCAGCCGTTAGCGCACCCCTCCGAAGCACGAATTCGACTCGACAGCATCTCCAAGGAACTCTCGCCACGTAAAAAATACTGGATTTACGAGTACCGACGATGTGATCAGGATGATTGGTCAATCCAGTACTGCTTTCTCGACCTGGAGCTCTTCCCCGAAGACTTGGCGGTGCTGAATCTGGGGCCGTCCACCAGCTGGACGAGCTTCTTCACCCAGAAAGTCCTATGCATTAAACTAACCGGGGGAAATGAGTTATATGCCAAATTCGCAATGGAGGAGAACGCTGCTCGAAGACAGCAGGAGGAAAACGGTGTTGGATGCGTCGAGGACGATGTGATTGATGGAGTCCTTATTCTGGATGGTGCGGTGCTGAAGTGGCGCAAACGGGGCGTCAAGCAGTGGGAAGTCATCTTAAAGAATGAAGAGGAACGGGCACGGGCTTTGGAGGATGTTTTTGGCATTTGTCTCTCCAAGGACGAGAAAGATGCCATAATAAGGACTGCCTCTGCCCTGGTAGATCACGATAGTAGGTTTAGAAGGTAGACGTGCGTACCGTACATTCGAACCTGTAGCTCGCACGCCCAGTGAATAGACAGTTAACAGCCCCTATGATACCATATTAAATCACCCTCGAATGAATGTAAGATACGAAGAAAATTTGAGGGGCGGCAGGTGCTGTAATCCATTTCCATCAGTCATTTTGGCTTCGGGATTTGCTGATATTAGTGCGAATGCTGGGGAAGCAAGATGAACTTCCTTTCTTTTTGTCATAATCTCTGATTGTTCGCATACTGTCATACCTTCCTACACTTTCAGTATCCGCGCCGAGCAATCATGTCTTGGGTAAAGTGAGGCGGGGTGAACAAACCACCCCACGATTTTGGCCCCCAATTATCCGACGACGGAGATACAGTCGTCGTCGAAAATCCTAGGCGAGATTGCAGCGACTTTCTCAGGCTTCTGTTTGATACTAAGGCTTCTAGAGTATCTTAATAGATTTCTTACGATCGGCGGAATGGCGCAACCATACGATAACAAAAGACGCAGAGTCTCTTCAGAGAGCATTCTTTAGGGGCCGAGGCCTGAGGCTTTAGCGATAGCCCAAAGTAGGTAGTTCGGAAAAAGGATCCCTTGTCTTCATCCTCTCCCCCATACGTTTGTTCGCCCACTTAATAATAGTATTCATCTCTTCAAAAACTATCAACTAATTCCCCGTTCCACGCTAGACCCTTGCTAACGTGGTATATGGGGGATCTCTTGGAAGTGGTGGGAGGCAAAAGCTCAGAGAATTCCAATAACTACGCCGGCAGAGTCGAAGTAATCATTACTTCCCCTGTAGAATAGAAGGATAACAGGAAGCGAACACAGGGAAGAGCGCACGTGGCGCTGCTAAAAGCCAGCTAAAAAGGAGTCAGAGTTGTATAATCTTGAATTACCGCAGCCTATACATAAAAATCTATTCGTGAACCGGAATTTCGGGAAATAGATACATAAGCAAAGGAGCAACTTCTGGAACTTGCGGTATAGTTGTAAGGAACCCAGATAGCTTTACAAGCGCCTAATCTAAAATATTTAGCCCATCTTTTTCATACTTCCCCAATCTAGTATAAATTACTAGCCTTGCGTATCAGGATTTCAGGTGTGCCAATGCTTTCTCTCAAAGGCCTTGCGACTCTGTCATTTGCTCTGCCTTGGACTGCCTTGTCCAGCTTCTCTTCAGTTGAGAGTATCTCCCAGCAGTAGCTAAGCTAAAGTTTCTTAGGTAGGGATGGTAAGTACTCATATTATTATCTCTCTAGATTCTGACTCGCTGCATTACCTTACTTTATGCTATTGCGTGTAAGAGGAGGTTCTTGTTTAGTTCTAGAGGAAGTAAAGAAACTCACGCGACGGAGACATTCTGCATGGGCTTCTTCGTCGAGAAGAGAACGATACGTTGAACTACTCCCAGCCCAAGACTATCAATGCTAATGCTTGTGCAGAATGGTACCAATTAAGGTGGTTATGAAATTAAACTATATCTCGCGTCATTTCCCCCATAAATCCTTTACAGAATATGAAGGAATGTGTATACCACGTCCAAGAATTCGGCTCCATCTTTTATTTCTCAATACCTTATCAAAAATACCCCAATCAGTTATATAGTTACATCAGTCTTACCTTAATCGTTTCCATATTAACCAGCTATGTATAGATGATTACTTTTCCCAAGCGTTCGCGAAGTTTAACCATCCTCTTACTCGTACATCCTATCGGCACTAGGTAGAATCACTCTGCGGAGCTTTTAGATTACCACGATGAGCTGCTAATTTCCTTGCTTTAAGTTGAAATGACTACTTTTCCTATCATATAGAAATGATTCACGAACTATTCCCCTTCTCTCTCAGGACTGCGGCAGAGAAGCAATTAGCTGGTCGGTAAATTCCGCTTTTCAAGTTTGTTGATATACACAAGGCGGAGATCAGACAGCGGGCTTCAACAAGAGGAGAGGTCACCTGTATCAGAAGCTAGACTTTAGGCAGGAGGGTTGGAGAAGAAGGTTAAGTCCAACTCGATTGGAAAATTCTGAAAAGTATTGGACCAATGCTACATATCTACTGTTCAGTAAAGTACCATATTGGCTTTCCACCTCCTCAACAAGAAAATGATGCGTAGCCTTTGCATCCTTGAGCACCTTACTGCTCTTGATCCCTTACTTGCGATCCACAGCTATCCCTTTCTCATCTGCCAGTCGCTGTTTCTCTTCAAAGATCTCGCCAACGGTCCGTCCAGCCTCGCGGGTCTTGAGTTTACGGTCCACGGCTATTCCTTTCTCATCTGCCAGTCGCTGTTTCTCTTCAAAGATCTCGCCAACGGTACGTCCGGCCTCGCGGGTC
Organism: Rhexocercosporidium sp. MPI-PUGE-AT-0058; assembly: GCA_020746875.1. Classification (NCBI taxonomy): domain Eukaryota; kingdom Fungi; phylum Ascomycota; class Leotiomycetes; order Helotiales; genus Rhexocercosporidium; species Rhexocercosporidium sp. MPI-PUGE-AT-0058. Next base: position 487,771 of record JAGTJL010000008.1, read on the forward strand.
TTGAGTTTACGGTCCACGGCTATTCCTTTCTCATCTGCCAATCGCTGTGTCTCGGCGAAAATCTCGCCAACGGTTCGTCCTGGGGTCCGAGCGGCGATTGAGGCAGTCAATGAGGTGTCACGAGCCTGAGGAATAGTTAGTTATTCATCCGTGTTTCGGTATTCTCATCGGGTTCTACATACATTGAGTGGCGCGGCCTGAACGGTGGCAAGAGCAGCCAGGAGGGCGGCAGCGGAGAATATGCTAAACTTCATGTTGAAGGTCGAGATGGAATACTCTAAGACAGAGAGAAGCAGTGTACTTTTGTATAAATATGATAAGACACGTCTGGCCGGCAGACACGTAATGAAGAAAGAAGAATGGAGAAGGTGTGAAGTGGAGGTTGAAGTGAAGTAAGCGGGGACAGAGCGTTGTACTACAAGTGGAAGGAGGGTGTCCTTGCAGACTTTATGTCTGAATATTTCTAGAAATATGACAACGCCCCTCAACCGAGGTCACAAGGTGACAAAGCCTCTGAGGAGACATTTCGGAGGAGAAACTCGATTTGGCCAGCTCTTACTGGAGATTGTCCGGCGTCCTGGCTTGATGTTTCCAAATGCATTGTTTCCAGATGAAAGATAGCATCGAATACAGTGCTTTGCATGAAAGTTCAGATGTTTAAGACGGGGGAGCCGCGGCAAGGGATTGAAGATGGCACATTCTCCGCGTATTCTACGACCAACACCTCGAGTGAAACATTCTCCAATCATAGCAGTGTCGATTTATACATCGTAGCAAGCCTGTGGGGCTGTGTTTCTACACGACTCATGAGTGAGAAAACGACTGTTTGATCAACTTTGCAGTCCCCTGGGGTGAGAATCTCGACGGCTTGACAGCGGCATTTCTGAAACATTGATTCAATAGTGTTTGGAGTCGCATTTGGTTCGAGTAACCCCTGTGAGGAGCGAGTTTGGACCAATCCACGGATTAATGCCTAAAGTCGCGTGGAATTATCGTCGCATATATTGAAAATCTTTAACATGGGACGGACGAATTCAAACAGAAGCTGGAGAACAATCCCGGCTGGCAAGGTAGCTTCAAACAAATAATCCTGCATTAACCAGGTTGACAGTCTGACAGCGGCATTTCCGAAACGTTGATTCAATATTGACGGCCAACTAAGTGTGGGTCTGTACAACTTCACATACCAGTCAGCTGAGGGGAGATGAAGATGACTTGTTCATCTGACATTTCCTCAGGTGAAGCCGTCCCAAACTTCCTTTCTTATACTACTCTGTAGTTGCTTGCAATCACAGAACACCTCCAAAAACAGCAGAGCTGTTTTCATTTCTTCGAATCATCACATTTTCTGTGTATATGATCCAATATGTCTCTTCCAAAATATAGTCCTCTGCATAGTGACTGCGAAAATGCCGAGGAGCATTTAATTTCTAACCAGGCGGAAAACAAAAGTCAATCGCAACGGCCTACACTACGAACGGTCTTACTTGGACTGGGCATTTTCGCTTCTGGCATCATTTGTACTTTATGGTTTATCGAGGTGCAAGGGAGATTATTCCCTCGCCATACTTATGAAGGTGGTTTCAAGGAGGATGTCTTATGTAAGTCGCATTCAAAACAACAACTCAAGACTGATCACTGTGTTAATTGCTCCAGAAACAGTGCCATCTAAAAATATACAATTAGCACAAGTCAAGTTCGGAACCCCGGTAGACTTCAAAGAAGACGGCCACGAGATTCTCGTCACTTCAATAGAAGATGCAACATACGTAGGAGCCCCATCCCAAGCGATCGACGATGCATGGACTCAGCTTTTATGGGGGAGATACTTTTCCATATCCGAGTCAGAAGCAAAGGAGCTCTGGGGGAATGACTATGAAGCCTATTGGGATCACGACAAGAGCGGATATACGGCAGGGTTTGATATGTTTCATCAGCTTCACTGTCTCAATCAAATTCGTCAGGCTTTGCATCGAGATTATTACCCGGAAACCGCAATTCATGGCGAGGTGCACACTGGTGAGCCAATTTTTTCTTCCTTTTCTCTCTCTCCAGAACGGGGGAGGTTAAAAAAAGGGGCAGAACTTGTGCTAAAATTCTCGGGAAATATCTAGAGCATTGCATCAACCACATTCGACAGTCCCTCATGTGCTGGGGCAGCACAGCTGTTACACCCATCAAGTTCTTCCCGGGATACGGGCATGGTTATGTGAAAAGCGATGCAATGCATACGTGTAGGAAGTTTGAGCCGATTCGAGAGTTTGTCTCTGAGAGGTTTAATGGTAGTCTGCATGTTCCTCGGCCAAATGGATATAAGGATCATTTTGATCATGCTTATTAGCAAGTTAGCGTTTTACAAGAATGGAATTGCATTTTAAAGAGAGTTACCATCGTGTAACGTCACTCGTGCTAATATGAGCAGTTGAACAAGAAGTCTTCAAACGGTGGTTATCTCTTAATTTAGTTGGCTCTATTTAGTCTTACGATCACATTCACTCTAAATGTTCCCATATTCCCTACTGTATCTGCATATAGTCTCCAAATTTCTTCTTCAGCAACGCCAACCTAACCGGCTTCGCCAGATAATCATTCATCCCAGAATCAAGACACTTCTCCCGATCTCCCTTGATCGCAGACGCAGTCAAAGCAATCACGAGAATCGTTTTCACCATTTCATCTGGGTCTTTTCGCAGCAGTTTCGTGGCTTCATATCCATCCAGGACCGGCATCTGCACATCCATCAATATCATATGATATGGCCGTCCTTCTTTCGCCTTCTTCCGTATACCTTCTACTGCCTCGAGGCCGTTCGAGTAAGTGTCGACGCCTTTGAAGTTGAGTTTCTTGAGGAACTGTAATGCGACTTTCTGGTTGACGAGATTGTCTTCCGCTATGCACACACGGATTTCCGGTGGTGGAAGGTCAGAGAAGTCAAGATATCCGGATGGGCCCTTGGCCGAAGAGACAGATCTGGTGCGCAAAATATGCAGATCGTCATCTGATCCAGGATCTGCTTTAGGAAGCGTGAGCGAGAAAGATACCATAGTCCCAACATCTTCCGTACTCTTGAGCTTGATACTACCTCCCATGGATTCGACCAGGGACTTGCAAATGCTCAAACCAAGTCCACTCCCGCCATATTTTCGGGAAGTGCTTGTATCAGCCTGACTGAACGGCTTGAAGAGTTTATGGATCTGCTCAGCTGGTATTCCAATCCCGGTGTCTTCGATCCAGAAGTTGAGATGTGTTGCGGATTCTGTTTCCCACTCCGCCTTGGCCCCGATCGTGATGGAGCCTTTCTTCGTAAACTTCAGGCTGTTGCTCACGAGATTTCCTAGGATTTGGTGTAGCCGTACGGGATCTCCATACACTAACGAGGTTGGCAAGTTGAAGTCCTGTATGATTTTCACGGCGGGAGCTTTCAGCTGTTTCCTAGCGGCAGGTATGGAGCGAACCATCTCTTGAACCATCTCATGGACATAGAAAGAGGTTAGATGGAGCTGCATTTGATGGGCCTCGATCTTTGAGAAATCGAGGATGTCGTTGATGAGGCTCAAAAGTAAATTGGCTGAAACTCGGATGGAGTCGGCCATTTCTGCGTGGTGTTCTTGGAGTTGATTGTCCATCAGGAGAAGCTCAGAGTTGCCGATCACGCCATTCAGAGGTGTACGAAGTTCATGAGATATGTTGGCGAGGAATGTTGATTTTGCTCTGGCTGCCTCTTCTGCGAGTTTGGCGGCTTCCTCGGCTGCTTTAGCACTTCGAAATGCTTCACTCCTTGCTGTATCAGCGCTGTTCTTCGCTGCGATCGCTTCCGACAATGCTTTCTTCTGGACTTCGACCATGGATTTGTTGATTGAGGAGACGCGCTCAACTTCTTTGATTGTCAAGGAATTGAAGTAGCTGATCCCGATTTGATTGACGAGTAGCTGGAGGACTTCAAGGTTGCGGTTCGTAAATGAATTCGGTGGTCCTTCAAGATATACAACACCAAGCAGTGGGTTCTCGCCGTCTCCGTGGCATATAGGGATAGCTACTACTGATTTGCTCTCGGGGTTCCGAGCAGCCCAGTGTTCATTAACGTTACTGAACTGATGGTCTTGCATCAAGTCTGGCAAGAATACCCTTTCTCTGAATCGTGAGCAATAATTGACAACGCTTTCCACTACTAGTGAGGAGTTTCCAAGAGGCAGAATCGGGTTGTGAGCCTCAGCTCCTTCTTCAGCATATCCACTAGCTGCGACGCCCCAGCCAGCCGACCCGTCCTCAATGACGATAGCAGCAAGCGACGCAACTCCTTTGCAATTCTGTAGAATGATCTCGCACATAGTCTTGAGGAGTTGGTCAACCTGGAGGACGCTAGAAATGACTTGAGAGCTTTCGAGTATGGATGTCAAATCTAGAATATGGAGAGCTGGGCCTCCACCCATGTCGACAAGTGCTGAGCCTTCGCGCCACATACCGACTTTATCGACAACAAGATCCCTTTTCTCCGTCGAGTGCTTCATCGGTTCATGATCCCCGAAATCTCCAGGATGGGGTTCCAAAATGTCAACGTGTTCCTCGTAATCCGTTTGAACGCCGATCTCTGCCGTAGTATGGGTAGTGACGGGTACTTGGAGAACATCTTGATGCTTTCTCTCAAGGTGGTTTACCACTCCTGTCGCGCCAATCCGGCGGTAAATCGAAATAGCCTCGCGAAGCGTCATTCTGGCTAATCTCTTAGATCCCAATCTCACAAGATGTTCTCCTAGTAGACTGTTGGCAAGGGCTTCTTCAAAATGAAACCCATGCATAGCAGCATGATCAATCGCCGTTTCGTAGTGTCGTAAAGCGGATGGGTAATCGTTCTCAATTTCTGAAATCTGGGCAGCCAGTATTTCGGACCAAGCCAAATAGTTCACGTTCGTCATTTCCTGCCACTGTTCGATTCTTCGTTTGAAATATTTCATGATAGTCGTAGTTCCGGAGATCTCCTCTTGCAGTGCGGCCTCCAGTGATCGACCATCAACATCCGAAGATAATTGAGGAGATTGCTCGCGATAGGCCGGAGTGAGTTGCTCCTCCACGCGAGACCAAATTGAGCCAGCTAGAGAAAGTGCATGGAAAAACATGAGGAACCGCGTGTTTCGTGCCGACCAAATAGCAGCGACCTTTTTCAGACCCGAGTTCCCCAATGCGATGGCACTGGAATAGTGGCCGTAAAGAAATAGTGGAGCAATTTCGATGCTTTCGTAGAGGATCAAAGGCCGGTCCCAATTCTTAACAGTACTCGTCAACCAGGATTTGTACCCCGGAGAATTATGATTTTCGTCCGTCATAACGCCCGTTGGATCATCTGTATGTGTTTTGCCTTGCATAGCACGACAGACCTGCCGAATTGCTAGGATCATAGTGCCTCCTGGTGTGTCGGCTTGCCAATCAGGGAGATCCTGGCATGCGTATGTGCAGAAATTATCGAGTTCAGCCAGGTTGTCGGACACGAAGAATCTCAAACTGGCGAGAAATCCGTAGTTTAAGATTATAGCCCTCCTGTCTCCTGCTTGGATAGCATATTCAAGATTACCCTCGAGCTGATCAAGGGAGGTGTGAAGACTATGCTGGATGTGGCCCAAGAACATTGGATAAATTGCACCACCTCTACCAACAGTGTACGGATCTTTCCATCGGTCCATCAGCTCAAGTGCAATATCTCCACAGTCGCTCGCAAAGTGGACCATGTTGTGTCTCGTCAATGCAATTACACCTAACTGCAAGAAGCCCATTGCGCATTGAGGAAAGCTGCCCGAGACAAGATACGTATGGACTATGATCAACGTCATCTGATAGAATGTCAAGGTGTCTGACCAAAAAGCTGCCCTGCTGGCTTCCTGATTGCAAAATTTAGCAGGGCGAATACAATGTCGATAAATTAGGATAAGCGAGGGTAAACAGTGAAAATAACTTACTATCAAGACCGCGCCAACAGCATTTAGAGTTGCTTCATCATCGACCGTAGTGTTCCGAACTGGATTTCTGACGTCTGTTTCCTGTACCACTACACAAAGCCGCTTCAATTCCGCATCGCACTTTTGGAAGGTGGGATTCGGATCAACCTCAACCTTCAGAGCAACAAGGCATTCCTTCAGAGAATTAAAGGCACCAGTGGAGTCGCCTTCTTGTGAGAAAGTTCGCGATTGAACTACCCAAGATCCCACTTTATCGATGGCAGACCTTGCGTTCGACAAGACCGAACAGATTAATTGCTTGGCATCAGCGTAATGTCTGCAGTATAGGTAACATTCTGCTGCGCCAGTGTAGATTTGCAAAGTCTCCTCGTACGACACGTCATCAGCTTCATCATCCCAAGGATTATCTTGTAGAAGAGCGATGCATGCCGCATACACTTTCACGGCGGCCGACCTGACACCACTTTCGCATGCTATCTGGGCGTAGTCCAAAGCGATGGTCCGGAATTGTTTTCTGACAGCCATGGAACTTCTGATGGTACTGAGACAATGGCATATAGAACAGACTGCGATGCTGCGGTATTTGTTCTCGAGAGAATAGAAATTGCAAAGTGTATGTGCCATGACAAAGTACATTTGATCCTCACGACCCTTTCGAAGAGACGCAGCGGCCTTTATGTAGCGATCATGTGAGAAGCGAAACACGTCGTCACTTTCCGTAGGGGCGATTATAAAAGCCTGGATTGCTGCGTGGATGCCTTTGATGGCTTCGTGCTCTGATTGAAATAATTCACCAGTAGCAAATTCGCTTTTCAAGAGCCGTTGCACCAATTCGAATGAGAACGAGGATCCCAGCATCGAAGCCCAGACCAGAATTGATCTTGAAGGAGGTGGTAAAGTACTGATGCGATGCAATATGAGCTCTTCCTCTGGAATTCCGGTAGAATTTTCTCCATTGACCTGCTCTAGGATCGAGCTCAGATTGAACATCCATCCGCCTTCTCGAAAATCGAACCAGATAGATTTATTCCTATGGAATGCGCTCAGCGTTTCCTTCACAAAAAAGGGATTTCCTCCAGTCTTGGACTGTATCGTTGCACCCAGGGATGATATCTCTAGCATTGACCGGCAAAGTGTAGCGGCGACATATTCTATCGTTTCGGACTCGCTGAAAGGCTTGAGAGATACCTGGGTAACCCCTATGGCTCCCTCTTTCGCACGACTTCCTATTTGTTACTGAGCATTGAGCTAGAATTTTTTTCAGTGCTCACACATACCTTCACTTTGCTGAATTTCTAGCAACCGCTTCAATTGATGAGACGCGACGCATTCAGGCCTATATGCTAGAATGAGTACCATGTTGATCCTCGTAGATATCATTTGAGAGATCAACTCAATTGAATCATCATCAGCTAGATGTACATCGTCAAGTACAAGACACACAAATTTGTGTTTTGCGAATATTCGTAGAACATCTAGAATTGTTCGCATGGCTGACAGAGACTGAGTAGAGAATCCCGGGCGAAGAACGCCCTGAGAAGGATGGCCGCTTAGGCTTTGCTGGGACAAAACACTCCCTGATCCGACACTCTGCGGTGAAGAATCACGTCCTTTGGGACTTCGATAGTGCCCTTTCTTCCCTTTCGATTGACTGGGCATTCGCAGAGGGAGTTTGCTAACCCCAAATAGAAACTCGGGAAGCCTCAGACTTTTGTACAAGATTGGCCAGACAGGGGCAACCCGTCTTTTGAGAGCATGGTGGAAGACTGGGTCCATATTTGTTTCCGAGAATACCTGCTCTAAGGTAGAAATGGGGAGTTAGCCTTCTTCAAAAACCGCGTCAGACCTGAACTGTTGCTCCAAGCTGTCACTCAGTATCAAATTTAGAGATAACCTGTGTAAATCACTCACGGAAGAGGTTGGACACAAGCTTCAGAATTGAATCGAAAGGCCTTCGTTCCGTCTGTTCCTCGTGAAACCTTGCGCTAGCATAATAACCACGTTGTCTTGCTTCAACCTGCACGGATTGGATGAGCCGAGTCTTGCCTAGCCCCGCAGTTCCTGATATGGTGATGAGGTCGCATCGCCCTTTAGACTGAGTACCAATGTTCTTAATTCTCGCGTCCATTGCTGAAATACTCTCGGAGCCCGACACACCCGACACAGAGTCGCCGTTCACACTACCGCCAGCCATGGGAAACATCACTGCCACTGACTTTCTCCTCACGAGCATATTGAAGTCATACACCGGAGGGCTAGGCTTGGGTGTCTCCTCATAAGATCTTGAATTGGACCTCGAAATGCCGGTATTAGCTTTGTACACTCCAAAGTGTCTTGTGCCAGCGTCAGAATCCGATCGGCGACTTCTTCCATCAACAGAGCTCATATTGTCATTTTCCATATAGACCTTTTCGTGGTCAGTTGAATTGTCAACATTTGAAAGTTGGTCTTCAGAAAGTCGCGATAGCTGACTCGCGCCCTGTCTTTGGCGTCGTTGGCTGCTTTGAAATGACTTGAAAGCCCGCTCAATGACATGGACAATCTTGTCATGCTCCTTGGCTCTCCCAATCATCGTCTGCGCTAGGATAAACGACTGGGAAACGTCTTTGGCCCCAATCTCCAGCTGGAGAAGTCTCGAAGTATCACCAGTCCTGAGAATTCTTCGGACTTCCACCAAATCGTGCCGAAGCCCGCTCACTGAATGATATCGCTCCCAGACAGTCTTAGCTGTTGCCTTTTGGATAATACGCCCTAATACTTCCGGGATATCGATCCTGAATTCGGACACAGAGAGAAGTCGCTTTCCTAAGACCGCTTGAATAACTTCCATTGGGGTCTCCCCTTCGAATGCCGGTCTTTTTGATAGGATTGTCCACAAGACTAGTCCGAGCGAAAATATGTCCGTCCTGCTATCAGGCTCTCCTGGCATTCGGCCGGTCTGCTCGGGGCTCATGAAGGAGAGCTTCGCCATGGCATCAATCTCTTTAGACATCCTCTCCCAACCAATGCTGGTCAAACCCTGCTCAAACGATTTCAATCGTCCCGTGCCAAGATTTATCAAGGTGACTTTGCCTGTGTCCAAGTTCATGTGAAAAGCATCGGCTCTGATTTCCCCATGCACAATCTGAAGACTGTGAAGAAGCTCAACACACTCAGCTGCATCTATGGCGAAGTCCAAGAAGCTTTGCAACGGCATTGACTCTGGCACAAACGTAGTGTCTCGATGGGGGGAGAGTTCATCCCCTCGTACATGGAGTTCGAGTCGACTAGGGCCATAATCAATGAATCTCGACAGGTAATTCAATCCAGGGGACTCATATATGCAGACTGATATGGGGCCATCCTCTTCCTGGCCTGGAAATCGCATTCTTTCGAGTGGGGCTGCGGTGTGCTCGCTTTTTGGGTCTGCTTTCGCCAAACTCCTCCAGGTATGGTACGCCCTCTCTTCTCGGAGCACATTACGAGATATGCGAGCCACCACTGCCAGATGAGTGCTTTCCACATCATGAGACTCTGTGTATGTGAAGAAGTCATCCGGTTGTTTGAAGTCCGAGCCACTGGGTTCATAGTACGACCGCGCGCTGTTTGAAGATGCCGGCGTCGTGGCGGTGGATGGGCTCCGCCGGATGTGCTTCGTCCCAAAAACATGCCTGAAATTGTTATATCAGCAACACGCACGTATTTATAGCCCCAGTTTTGTACAAACTTACCATGCTCCATAACTAGAGTGGAAGGGCTCTCTCGAATCATCCCATGTGTATCCGGAAAGCTGTCGCAGTCTGGTCCACACGCCCTGCTCTAGGAGGGAACCATCCATTGTGGTGGGATGTGCTGGCGGGGTCGGTTTAGCTCCTTGTAGCGTCCCTCCAGATCTTACTGGGGTAAGTTAGGGAATGATGGACTTCGCCGTGAACCCCACAGTACAGCAGATCTCAGATCTGCTCATGATATGCCAAAATGTTCGACATGTCTGTTTGGATTGTCTATCCAGATTCTTGAGGACAACCGAAGATGGTTTCTGATCCATGTGGAAGAGTAACTCAGCCAAGCTAGCTGCTTGTGGCTGCTTACCTATCCTGGCCGCCCTCATGCAGAGCTCTTACTGTGCGGAATGACCCCCTGCGCCGGGTATTGAAAGACTACCCAAACTAGTTCGAGGATAAAAACCTCAACGCAATTATGCTACTCGTGCATCCTAAGTCTATAGAAGATCATCAGTAATCGAGATATTGACCTTCTCCTTTTCTAGGTCTCCCGAATCGTATCAATAGCATCGGACGGAAAAGAGGTGACTGTTGGCCAAGTAGCATAGGCCCTAACCTAACTTGTCTATGCAGCGTCTAGCTAAGAGTCTCAATTCAATATTTTTTAAGTATTTCGTACTTCAATTCAAATAAGTTTCACAAGAATCGTTCGCAGATTGAAGGGGGGGTAGACTCGATGCTCCTGTCGTGTGGCTCGCACATTATTGGCTCGTAATAAGCTGCATACATCGCGGGGAGAAGCGAGAGCTTTATAAGGGGGTTTTGTACAGTCATCATGCAGACCCCACCAACCGTCTCTTTATAGATAGCAACCGGGCAGCCTTGACCCAGATAGTCTATTGTAGTTGAAGATACTCCTCAAATTTTGTAATACACGATCATTTTCTTGCAGAGGTCGAATCCTGGGCGGTGATTGCCTGTTGAGCTCTGAATAGCCGAACTTGTCCAATCCTAAGAATAGGCTTGAGCTTCCAGAAAGCCATAATGGCCAAAGCACAGTTAGCGTCGCCGTCAGTGCCTTCTCTTTTCACTTTCGGTGGTATCAATTCTTCAAGGGACTCACTTTGTGTCATGACTAGCCTCCGATTAGGGTCCACCGCGCCCGATTTCCACGCAGAGACAACAGCTGGTCCAATCGAGTTTCACGAGTGGATTGGAAATAAATGGGCTATTTTATTCTCACATCCTGAAGACTACACTCCAGTCTGCACAACCGAGATGGCTGCTCTAGCAAAAGCAGAACCGGAATTTGTAAAGCGCGGTGTGAAGCTGATTGGGCTCTCAGCAAATACGGTTGAAACCCATGGAGGCTGGATCAGCGATATTGACGAGATATCCGGGACGCCTTTGACAATTCCGATTATTGGTGACCAAGACCGGAATATTGCTTTTGCTTACGATATGTACACCATCCATCCCAGACGTTCCACAGCAGGCCACTAACTTGGTGGTGCAGGTTAGATCACCAGGACACTACAAATGTAGATGCAAGAGGCATCGCATTCACCATCAGATCTGTATTCATTATCGACCCGAAGAAAACTGTGCGTCTGATCATGGCATATCCAGCGTCAACTGGCCGAAGTACTGCAGAACTTCTTCGTGTTGTAGACTCGCTTCAAGCTTCGGACAGATATCAAATCGCTACGCCTGTCAATTGGACTCCAGGAAGCGATGTAATTGTTCACCCGAGTTTGAATGATTCGAAAGCAAAATTGATGTTTCCCGACTTCCGCATAGTCAAGCCGTACCTCCGATATACGCGACTGTCTAAGGAGGCTGTGATCGCAGCTAGGGGATGAACCGAGGTCTTGGTTCTATATTTATTGACATTTTGATTTTGGGTTGTGACATTGTTGTTCAATCGGGGATTCGGAGAGACCAGAGGAGTACTTTCACTTGCTTGTCTGCGGCCCTTCTTGTCGAATTCAAAAATGTACCCCGCATTTCGCTCCAGAAAAGACTGCATAGACGGGCTGAATTCGCAAGCTTTCCTGAATTTCTGTCGATCTATACTACATACCATTAAATGCACCTTGGTTCCATTGTCATGCTGAGTATCTGTCCGGAACACACTCGATAGCTACCTAGGTATGGTATGATGTTTTAATCAGCACCAGCTCGCTAAAATATAGTGGTGTTTTAGCGATCATGTGCTATAAAACCTGGAAACTTAGCGCGCAACCACACTAACGAACTTGCTAAGCCAACCCGCCTGTGAACTTGATATTATTCTCTTCACTATCACAAAGATCAAGTCGTGTCAAATGCTTCTCGGTTGGACTTCTAGAGACTACCATGTCAACTAGAACTACACACAGCGATTCAATTTCTCTGGGCCTCAAGGTCTGTCCACCTTTGCCTGCTCGACTTCATGACTCTAATATTCTACTTTTCAGATTGCCAGAAGTGCAAGACGAGATGCATAAAGTGTGATCGTGCTCTTCCTGCGTGTGCGAAATGCATCAAACGCCATTATGAGTGCCCCGGGTATGATCATAAGCTTCGATGGGCCAATACCATTGCCATTCGAGGTCGATTCAAGGGAATGCAGTTTCCATTTATGGACGTGGATGATCTAATCTTACAACCAACTTTACGTCCTAAGAATAATTCCCATCAAGAGCTGAGTCATGAGAGTGAATATCTCATAGACGGTAGAATTTGTTTTCCTGGTAGAGATCTTGCGCTGAGTGGATGCTCTCGATAAATTGAGAGACTCATAGACAAGCGAGTGGAACAAACTCCACACGTTTCTCAGAAACCAGTTGTTGACACTCGATGTGTTGGCATGCACCACAAATTTTGAAATGGATACCACAGATGGTGTTATTCTGCCTAACGCTGTACGAGGGGATGTTATCTTTGGAGAATTCCTGAAATTCTCTATTCGGCCACTTGAACGTCGCGCAAACTGTTTCAAAAGACACACCTTTCTGGTGATGGTTCTTTTTCCATCAACATGACATCTAAAAAGCTCAACAATAAGCTTGAAATGGCTCGCCCCTGTACATTGATGGCAGCTGGCAGCTTCAAGTTTGATGACGAGTCGCGAAAAAATGATTTCATCCCGATGGTTGAGATTTACCAACATTCAGGTCTGCTTTACTCGTACAAGTCGCTTCGTTTGACCGATTTGGAGTCATCGATCTTTCAGTACTCCAAAGAGAGACTATTTCAAATTCTTCACGACTTCGAAAAGCCTTTTGCATGGGTATAGAATCTTCCGTGGCCATTGTTCATTCTTGGAACAGAAAGCCGCGGAGATATGACCAAACAAACTTTCGTTTGGTCAATGCATAGGACGATCATCCAAAATATAGGCTCTAGTCATTTCAAAACTGTTCTTCAATTTCTAGAGGAATTTTGGACGCGACAAAACCCTGAATGGTCGACGAGAGCTCGCGATTGGGAACTGGGGGCATCCGGATTCTAGCAGTTTGAATCTTCACGACGTTCCTCATCAACATGATCAAAAATATGATTGTCTTCGTAAATACGCCATTAACTCAGTCTCAAAATATATCTTCGCTGTTTCATCATCGGCCACACCAAAGATAGCCAACATTGGATCTTGATACTGGTAGAACCCAAGCGCCGGCGGGCAAATTCCATCCCCAACCGATCGGAGTGCCTGTGGAGACAGCATATTGGCAACTTCTGGAGGAACCATGAGATATTGGTTCTCCTCTTGCCGAAGTGTCCCTCCGCCCAGGAACACCCCAACGGTTCCTCGTGCCTCATTCCTGTGCGATTTATCAACTTAGGACCTGGAAGGGGCTGGCATCTATCTCTTTCGTGGTGTTTGCACCACCTACATGGTACACATTGCCGACAAAGATCATCGCGCAAGCTCGACTGGAATGGCGTCTTCATCAAGAGGGCATCTATCTGGTCCCCACATATGACTTCGTGGAATTACGACTGTCGCTCCATTCTCTTTGGTCGTTCGGGTCACTGCCTATACCTGAATTAGCACGATAATTTCAGCTGGTGGAAAGAAACACAAACAGTTACACAGCCTAGCATGACAGGTATATCAATGTTACGCGTGTGATAATCTGCGTCATCACGATGAACAGCCTGCTGTTTCCCGCCAGGGTTAATGCGAAACCCGACCGTGCTTGCAATCTGCGGTTTTCCGGTGACTGTTTTGGTTTTCTGGCCCTCCCAGTAGGATACGTGCTATTCAACATTCTCTCTGCAATCATTTGGAAAAGTGGTGTGAGAGCTGGCTCTACACATGAGTCCGAATGGGCGAAGAGACCCGTGGCTCGTTGGGTTGTGGACGGGAAGAAGCCTGACTTGTTGACTCTGTCGGCTTCGAAATATGGCCTGAGATCTGCTCTGATTTGGGCACAGAGTGTTGGAGAAGCTAGCGATTGAATCACAACCGCTCCGTCTCAATCTAAGAGGGCGTGGATCACCTGCAGTGTTGTCTTTGGTTCTAGGGCCGGAGGCAGGTAATTTCGGTACCCGCTTTAGTAGGAAACAGGTCAACGTTCGAAGCTGTTCTCGACATGAGTAGGATCGCCCATCGAATCCTACCATCCTTTACGTTCGTTTGGGGCAGTCTTACAGTTCATGTTGATTCCTTTGTATCTGTGCACAGTTCCTGAGTAGATGAGAATTTGAAGTGTTTACCTTTCCACAAGTCACTTCTTTGCCTTTGTACTCACTCACTTGACTTCGCGCCATGACACATCAATCGCACAACTTCCCACCGGAACGCTATCCAGGTAATTCCTACGGATTTCGTTGCCTCTTTCTTTCCTTTGGATTCTAGCCAAGTTGAAAATAGAAAGCAACCCAAGAAAAAAAGGGAGCCGAGGGTTGATAATTCTAGTCCCAAAGAGGATGTTCGCTTGAGAAACAGGGATGTGGAACGTCCTTGCCGTGGGGCAACGACGAAGTTGAATGGTGGGGGTTCTTGACCTCTTCAGAGTATTAGATTGACACCGAAGCCCAGCTTGCGTCGAAAATTCCTGTGTGGATAGTAATACTTTTCTCCTATGGAACGATTGTGATTGACTTACTCGAAGCCTTTCAAACTTTCTCGGGGAGTGTTTCATGACCCCGCCCCTCGTCATCAAAGGTTGCAGCTCCTCTGTACAACACGGCCTTTCCCACATAAACAGAAGCCAGCGGTAGCTCTTTCCTCGGTCTACTATCCCCATTCGCCTTTCCTCTCTAGAGATGAATGAGATCTGAAAGAAAGCATCCCACCAGTCTCCTATTTGGCAGCCTTACTCCCCACCTTCAAGATCCCCGACGGGACGCAAGATGACAATCATATACGACGCTCACCCTTCAGGGGTAGATCATCCCTCTAATTCAGGCAGGGAGCTAGATCAACCTAATAGTCAGCCCTCTGATCGCGCAGACATTTGTTCTCTCAACTCTAGCCTCTTCGGAAGCATCAAATATCGAAACCTCTTCGCTCAACGGCTCTCGGGACTCGTGCAGATCCCAACAGTCACTTATGATGAGATGGGTCTAGTTGGAGAAGATTCACGATGGAACGTATTCTATAGATTGCCAAAGTATCTCAAGAAGATATTTCCTCGAATGTGAGTCACGTATCTCGAGTGGCAAAGATGGTCGCTAATGGAATTCTTTGGCAGCTACCAAGACCTGGAAGTTGTGACAATCAATGAACATGCTTTCTTATACACTTGGACTGGATCCGATGCATCCTTGAAGCCCCTTATGTTTATGGCGCATACAGATGTGCGCTCCCCTTCCCAAGAAACTCGCATATACTGATGTACGTCAGGTCGTTCCAGCACCGGAGGCGACCTCAGACAGGTGGACTTACCCACCGTTTTCGGGTCACTATGACGGAGATTTTATCTGGGGTCGAGGGTCAGAGGATGACAAATCGAATATCATCGCTATTCTCTCAGCCATTGACGCACTTCTGAAAGTTGGTTTCAAGCCACAGAGAACAGTGGTATTTGCTGTTGGTTTCGACGAGGAAGGTAGTGCACCGGGCGGTTATGGCGCTAGGTGCTTGGCTGAACAGTTGCTCGAGACATATGGAGAAGATGGAGTAGAATTGATTGTATGACAGAAGGATTGATATCGGTGAAGTCAAGCTGACGGATTTGTAGTTTGATGAAGGGATCCCAGGCATCGAGAAACATTTCGGAACCGAGTTCGCTATGCCTGCAGCAGCTGAGAAGGGGTACCTCGATGTGGTTCTCACCATCAACACTGCTGGCGGTCATTCATCAACCCCACCAGACCACACTGCAAGTACGGAACACACAATCTTCTCTCAAGAGCCATTTTGCTGACCAAGCAGTTGGATACCTTGCTCGAATTATCCAAGCTATTGAGGATCATCCATTTCAGTCTCGCTTAACATCAGCCAATCCCACCTCTTATTACCTGAAGACTATTGCTCTCCATGCCAAGGACATCCCATCCGACCTTCAAAAAGCCATCCTTGATCCAAAATCTGCAGACAGAGTTCTCGAATATATGAACAGCTCACTCGACTCGCGTGCTTTGGTGCGGACCTCAACAGCCGTTGATATAATTCAAGGGGGAGAGAAATGTAGGTCGATCTCTGTAACTTCGCTGCGTTGAGCTAAATATGTACAGCAAATGTCCTTCCAGAGACCGCGCATATCATAGTAAACCATCGCATTGCCGTCGAAGAGTCTGTGCAAACAGTAAAAGACTATTATATCCGTCTTCTCTCGCCCCTAGCAAAGAAGTGGGATTATGGAATCCAAGGATTTGGTCAGAATGCCGCCAGCAACACTAGAGGAACGATCACACTCGCTGGCTACAGCGCACTAGAGCCTTCTCCAACTTCCGATGTCGAAGATAAGAGATTCAAATGGCTGGTTGAAAGCATCGGACATGTCTTTGGAAAGGATGTCATTGTTGCACCTGTCTTGTTGACTGGAAATACTGACACGAAATTTTACTGGAGACTCTCTTCGCAGATTTATCGTTGGTCACCGTGGCGTGCTAGCTTGGATCCGAGAGGCTCTATGATGCATACGGTAGACGAGAGGATGCCTGTTGACGGTTTGCTGGAAATGGTGAGGTTTTACCACGAGTTTATTCGGGTTGTGGATGCGAAGAGACGTTGAGTGAAGACATTGGTATTTCGAAAAGATGAACATTGGCTCTGGTGTAAAGCGATTCAAGAACGTTGTTCAAGATAAGCCTCTTTTCAACATCCGTTTGGCGGCAAGCAGAATGGCCAACTTCTTCTGTAAGAAAAGACTACCAACAAACTCATTTACACATCTATTGAGAACATCGATGCGTGAGAATAGCCAAAACCTTTGGCGTAATAATGTCTGGATCCTCCGTTTTTCGGACTTTGTTTTAATTAGAATTATGAGGGTGGAAATCTAGTTACATACTGGTAACACCCCCCCACGGGAGGGGGGGGGGGGGGGGGCCACTTTGCCGTTCCGGGCAAGATTCGAAGTTAGAAATATCTACGTTCTCATAATATTTACTTCTAATTTGACTTCTTTGCTCTTTGAGGAACTGAAGACACGTGAGGCTCACTTTCTCACGATCTAGGTCGCATTAGCACTTATTCTCGGCCCTCGAACGTCATCATAATATCAGTCCTGTCTATCAAGTACAACGACCGCCTTCTGCGTGGCAATAAGAGCTCCATCAATACCGTGATACTCGAACCCACGTCGAACAACCCAAGCTACCGAGTACTTGTTGTCTAAGTTCGTTGTGCCATCGTCATCTCGAATCTCGAATTTGCTCGGGTCGAATTTGCTACCAAGCTCTGGCTTGATCTCGACCCAGGTCCCTCTGAGTGATTGGAAGTATGACCAGAGCTTGATCATGGTGTTAATCAAATCATCCTTGTGGTGGGAATATTTATTGCTAAAGCCCTTTGTCAATGGTTCCAAGAAATCATCAAACTTTCGGGTGATGAACGCTTTGTTTTGCTGTAGTTCTGCTTGAAATTGTGGTCGGCTCCATGTTCGTAATTCTACTTCTTGCAATGCTTCCATTCCTTTACCTGGCCATCCTGTTGAATGTTAGCAATTGCAACAAGACTAATGAGTGAGACAATACCTACTTTCATCTGCAAAGCTGTGGACGGCCCACATCATGATCCTCATAGGCTTCATGTTTGGGAGCTCATATATCTCGATTTTGTTCAGCAGGATGTCCATGACGAATGACCAGATGAGCGTCGAATGGACTTTCGAGAACGGAATGCTTTCGTAACTACGGTCTATTTTCAAAGGCATGTCCCTAGGGGTTCCTAGGATATCTCGCAGTGCGTTTGTGATTGGTGCGTGTCTTCTAGTCAAGTCATTCGCATCGTCCGGGAGGTACCACGTCCTGCCTGGAACCATCGTGGAGCAGGTGTCAATGACGTCCCATGAACCTAGTGGCATCGTAATGTAGCCGACGCCCTTTGCGAATCTTTCTAGTATGTCACAGATTTCCAAGTCGTAGTCGAAAATCGATTGAGTGAGATTCCGCATGAGATTTGTTACTTCGGCTTTGTCGAAGCCCTGGAACTTTTCATTTCTTGCAGGCTCAAATGGCGTCGTGGCCGCGTCTTGCCAACGTGGAATATTCTCCGAGATTTGCGCTTGACCCGATTCCATGGCTGACGAAGACAACATTGGATTGGGTGTCTCGGGAATTTCAGCATTTACCGCCTCTCTTCTAAGCCTTCTCATCGTGTCCAGAAAGGTTGACATTGCTTCGGCCGCTTGATTTGCATATCCTCGTTCAGAACGTGAGCAATCCGGACATATGAATATCAGATTCTCATTTTCTCTGTTTCCCACTTGAGGGGAGAAGATAGTAAAGTCTGGTGTGATAGCGTCGTCAGCGTATTGCAGGGTCATTAAGCACCAGTGGTGCCACCATTTTCCGCAGGACTCGATTTGGCACGCCAGCATCGCAGTATTTCGGCTTTCGAGACGGAGGGCTTTGTCTGTTTCACAGAGATCACATGTTGCTGGTCCTGATTTCTTCTTCTTCGGCGGCAATTCTGGGGTTGGGCTGGGCTTCATACGATGACCTCGTATGGGCCTTGCTACTCGGGACGTCTGATCTTCAGCAGTAATGTCGTTGCGCTTGCTTGTAACTGTGACTGAAGACATGGTTCGATTTGCTGGATATCCTTCACTACGATACCATCAGACACAGTTGTTGAAATTGAAGTGAAATACGAACTCATCTGTAATATTGTCCTCGGTCTTCGGCCTCTTCCTGGCCGCAGGTCGTCGATTTGGCTGGATACACTCAAGCCCTCCTTCTTCGCAAGCTTCGCACGATCCATCATCACTACCTGGGAGACATTCCCAGTCCTTCCCGCAACAACGCTCGCATTTGTCGTTCTTTCGAGACCTACGGCCTTGTGACTTCGAAGTCATGGTATGTGTGCCGCAATCGGTAATTTGCCTGTTAGCAAGAATGTTCCGGGGGTCCAGGGTCACACTTTTTGGAATCAACCATTGCGTGTCACCCATCTCAGTATTTAACGAAGTAGAGGTGGGCAGTAGTTTGACCCTGAAACTAGGCTGTGCCTCCTTTTCTCATTTTGTGCAGGGATTGTTCGTATTTAGCCACACGGATCTGTCCCCTACCCGAACTGTTGGAATAATTCGAGGATTGTGATAGGTCGATTCCAAGCGATTCCAACAAACACTCCAAGTCTGCCCAGCATGTAGGTTCCAGTCTGCCTTTTGCCCGCGCGGGCATTCCGACTTTGCTTTCTCGTCGGGTACTTATCTCTTTTGGTGCTTTCTCTCCTTTCCTGGTTCTCTTTTCTAGAACTGCTTCCATCGGCAGCGAAACTATTATCTCCACAATCACCGTCTACACAATCTCTACGATGTCTCAAGGAACTCTTCTAGTTGCTTTAGATCTTGGTAC
The DNA here is from genome assembly GCA_020746875.1 of Rhexocercosporidium sp. MPI-PUGE-AT-0058. Classification (NCBI taxonomy): domain Eukaryota; kingdom Fungi; phylum Ascomycota; class Leotiomycetes; order Helotiales; genus Rhexocercosporidium; species Rhexocercosporidium sp. MPI-PUGE-AT-0058. Next base: position 507,380 of record JAGTJL010000008.1, read on the forward strand.
AGCCACAACCACCGCTCGCTTCGTCCGTGTATGGGATACCTACGATGCTGGCGGTAGAGTTCATCGCCAAAGTATGGGCAATCGTCCCCCAGTCGAGATGAAAAACTGGCCTGGCGGATACAAAGGCGATACGATCGGAAAGCAATGTCTACCAACGGACTTAGTTTACGATCGATTTACTGGTGATCTACTATTCTGGGGCTTCGAAGCTCAAAGATACCTCGACGATCCCGTACCAGAAATCAGCCTAGACCGAGTACTGGTCGTTCAGCACATCAAACTCCTACTCAACGATCCCGACAAGGCGAAAGTCCAAACCGCCGCCACTGCAAGGTACCGAAAGCTTCGCGAAGAAATTTTTGATGTCCTAGAGAAAAGTCCTTTTGACCTCTTCGAAGACTTCCTCAATGTTGTTTTAAACGAAGTAGCTGGGACAGTCAAGCTTTATTACCATGCCTTCATCCCATCTCGCGTCGAACTTGCACTTGCATTCCCTTCAGGATGGTCAGATTCAATACACAGACAGGTTGCAGCGATTGGTGCTAGAGCGATGGAAAAGGCGCTTGCAGCGAATCAATTCGAGAACGTAGCTTTTGCAATCGAGAATGTCTATACCGTCTCCGAGACGCTCTGCGGTGTGAAAGAATGGCTAACGACTGCAATGGATGATGCTGGTGAATCTATCGACCTTAAGGCACAATCACGAAATATCGATGAGCTCAACGTAAGCAAAATTGCATGATAACTCATGCTGTCTGCTGACCTTTCATCAGGAAGGGGATACCTTCGTAGCCGTCGATATCGGAGGCGGAACGGGTTGCATGACCGTATTGAAATTGATATCCAAGAAACCACTGCAAGTCGATCAGCTCGGACAAACTCAATGTAAGTGTAACCACGTCGTCAAAAGGGCAATCCTAACAATCATCGTAGCACTGGAAGTTTCGGGGGAAGCCGTCGAGGCTGAGTTTAGACGCATACTTCAACTTATGATCTCCCCAGAGGACTATGATGGGGACATTGAACGGCTGATTGATCGAATCTGCCGTCTATTCAAGGAAGAGAAGAAAGGTTGCAGTCCCACACTTGGAAACTCGACCTGGAATATCTCGGTTGAGAAGCTTCGAGTCAACCCAGCTAAGGGGTTTTATTCGGACCACATTAGAATTGATCGGTGAGTAGACATGCTTGTTGAAGCATCACTTGCTGAGGCATGTATGTAGGAAACGTCTTGAGGCGTCCTTTAATCCGGCTGTCGACATACTTCTACTTGCAATCGAGGAGACTCTGCGGATGAGACCTGAGATCAAGGTATATCACCGTCGCGGATACCAGCATTTTCAGATTAATATACTGAGTCAGAATTCTTCTTATTCCTTAGACCATTATTTTCCTGGGCCAATTCGGCGGCAGCTCCGAGTACCTCAAACGACGTATGGCAAGTAGCTCTATTGCTACCGCCGTCAAGTTCCGACACAGTCAGACTGGAAAGATGGACGTTGTTCAAGGCGCACTCGCTGAACGACAGAAATTGACGGAGAACTTCGTCAGGAAGTCAGAGACAGTCAAAAGCTACGGTACTCTGATAACAGTCCCTTGGCGCAAAGGCTTTGAAGGCATGGTTCAGTTTCCGAATGCGATTGCCGATGGCGCTGTTGAGCTTGAGAAGCAGCCGGACGGGCTGTGGTTGAAAGTCATCGAATGGGCCATTCCAAAGGTTAGTATTTCTACGAACTCTGGAACTTTGAAGGTTTGTAGCTAATGCGAATGATGCAGGGAACGATCTTGGAAAACGAGAGGTGTGATATTGGTCTCGATGGAAGAAGGCATCACACCTGGGAGTCAAGTGAGAAGGAGATTGGGTTTGATGATATTATCATCGTCTCGGACGAGGTACCTCCTAAAGTGAAAGATGGCAAGTCACACACTCTTTGGACGCAGGCGCACGAAGACAATGAACTTTTCATAAATGGAGAGAGAGGTGCGTTTCCGAGGCTCTGATTTCGAGGAAAACAGCCAATTGCTTACAATTGACCTAGTCGACGTACAGAAAATTTCTTTCTCCTGGGATTTGAGCATGTCAGAAAAGCTTTCTCCTGCTGGGGACTTTCTGGGTCCATATTCTATCAAAGACTTGGAATACAAACGCGTCAATCCACCTGGGCGAAAAGGTTCAAAGGGATGTAAGTATGTGAGGGAATTACATTATGATCTCGTGTGGTAAGTGTGTGGGGATCCCACATTAGTTCTTTTGATTCCTACAGATATTTTCAAGTCAGACTGTATCGTGTCGTAAAAACATGCCTGGAAAATCAATTGCTGATCACTGCGTTACATAGGGACATCACCGAAATGCAGGTCAAGACCCATGTCAAGGCCATATTTCCAAGAGCAATTGGTCCGCCATCGATGCAACTCGCCAAGCAAAGAACGATCACTGCGGATGAGAAAAGAGGCGGAGAGTCAAGGAGTATCGGTCTAGAGCGCGATATCATGATCACGGAGGGCAGTGAGGAATTACCACCAGTTCCCGTGCCGAATCATAATCCAGCCTCCATCCACACTGGCATTGATAGCAATATTGTTAGGCCAGCTAGAGAGCCTTCCATAGACTTAGATGACCTTTTGGGAAGTCGTCGCCTCATAGAGGACCTTGCCAACGCTCACCCGCATCAACAAACGCGAAGACCGAACCATGAGAGCCCTCGACCAGCGCTCCGCGACGGAGGTGCAAATCGATCTAGTGGTTCCAGGATAGATGACAACATTGCAACTCAATCCTGTAGCATGATACAGAGATCAAGCTCATCTTCAATGGCTGGGAACTCGAGACAAGATGGCAGGCGCCGCGAAGGTACGTAATTCTCTTAGTGCCGTTGAGCGGAAACAACTATGTTGCGTTTTATTTCTTCCCAAATCTCTCCACAGTAACGGAGACATGGGACACTGAGAACTACGCACTGACAAGGACGCAGGATGCTTCACCTGCAAGGACCGAAAGAAAAAATGCGACACGGAGTACTCACCACATGAGATCACTCGGGCTTTGACATGCGCCGAATGCGAACGTCAAGGTATCGAATGCTTTCTAGAAAAGCCTGATTGGGCAGATGACCCTCTCAAAGTCAAGCTCAGACAAGAACAGAGGCGACAGCTCATTAAGCTAGGCAAGAGAAAGTCGAGAGATCTAGAGGGAGAGGGTAGTGGAAGCGGGATGAGGGGAAGACCGGGTGAAAGGGAGATGCGTATCAATTTCGGTGGTGATTTAGAAAACAGCGATCTGGGAAGAGTGAATCACACGGAGTCAGGCTCGAGTGGAAGTCCTGTGCAGAGGAGGGTGGTGGGGAAAGGAAAGGCGATTCGAGGTGGTTTGGGTGGGAGATTCTGAAATCTGTTTCCTATATATGTTGGTTTTTTACGGATGATCATCGTGTTTTTTTTTTGTCTATCGGCAACTGCTCATCAATTGTGTTCTTGATTTAGTTGTCAGTCTGTATCATGATTAACGAAATACGATTGATTTATACTCAATTCCCCCTACCCCTTTGGCGCTGCCCAGATGCCACACTTTCACCGCCATCTAAGAATTCAACTTAATTGCAAGATGCTTCATTGAATAAGTCTGCGAAACCCTTACGCAAGTGCTGGATTTTGTAGACCAAACGCATCACTCAGCAGATGAACAGTGGGCCTTCGCGTAAGATTAGGCTTAGCAAGGTCTTTCTAAACAAAAAGAAGCGATGCCACGTCGGATTGCCACCCCAGAGCCAAAGATATAAAGTACTCCTCATGTATATGTATTATTGGACTTGAAGATTCAACCGAGCGATGCACTACAATTTCATTGTAAATGTGGTGTATGAGCGCAATATTCATACAGGGTGAGAATATTGGTAGTGATGATTCATAGTGAAGCGTAAGCAGCGCATCACAACAATTATGTAAATGGATATAGCGGCAAATTAAGCACAGAATCAGTAAAAAGACCCAGTAGTTTCAAAAAAGAGATAATGGTGCCCGACATTTCACAAACCCATGTCTTCCTTTCCTAACCTTTCTTCATGAACAACAAACTTTTCAATTTTTCACCTCTAACCACTTTAGAACTTTGTAAAGGACTTCAAGTAAGGAGCTACTTCACTCGAAGGTAGGTATCAACCCAAGTTGTTAAACACAAAAACAAAAAGCCGAAAGATTTCAAGACGCAAGATTCCAAAACAAGCGAATGGGCAGCAGATTCCGCCTAGAAAAGCAAAGACAGCACTTATCAATCAGCAGGCGCTACCGGCAAAAGACATAACCTTCCAAACTCATAATCCAAGAAGGAGGAAGGTTCGGGATAGTAAGGTGGGGGACGTGCCTCGCTAGAGGCGGTCGGATAAACAAATAAACAACTGCTTGTGGTATGGTCCACACATTAGTGGATATTCAAAGCCAGACCAGCCCGTCAAGTAATTTCATAGTAGAGATCGGCAAAGTGATATAATTATGACTACAAGAGCTATGAGACTGATGTGTTTTCGGGCTTGACGGGGAAAGAGAAAAGGAAGAGGTGAGGAGTGTGGGCTGGAGTTTAATAGTAATTAGAGAGGTTTGCACAGACAATTAACTGGGTGCTAGAGATTCCGGTTACTGAATGGCTCGATTCGGATAGTGTGGGAGAAAACGACTTCCAATACCACACAACAAGAGAGACCACATGGAGTGAGCCACCGGAAGACTTTCTGGCTTTAGCAAATAGCAGATCTATCAAATTTAACGATATTATATATCTGAAGAGCATAACTTAGTAAATGAGGGGCGAGAGGAAAGATGTATCAGATAGAATATGTGTAAGATATCATATGTTTGTACAACCTTCAAGTGTTAGTCTCTTATATGTGAGAGGAGCCGGCTTAGTCATGTGACAAAAGAAACATCCGAGGTTCCTTACCACAATAGCCGCCCTCAATGATTTCTTGGAAGTTTATTCGTCGAGCTTTAGCCTTTTTGATTTCCAATGGAACGTAGCTTTAAAGACTGTGTTCATTCATGTGAAACATGCGGGATGATGAGCTAAAGATTTCTAAGTGCTACTGCCTTTTAACATGAAATTGCGGGAATTAATGGAGTACTGTATGCACATTTGAATGGGAGAGCAATTTTAGATTCACGCAGAACATATAGGATTTGTAGAGTTAGGAGTTGCTTTGAAAGCCTTTGATTTGGTTGGATGGTCCAAAATCTTTGCCATGACTTGTGATCTTGACTATCTCTTGAAAACCAGTTCCTGTGTAACCTCTAGGATCTCAACATACAGATTGAGGGATCTAATGTTGTTGTTAGCTTTAAGAAATTACAGGAAAAGACTGGATTACTGACCAGAAGCAACTTCGGTCTGATCTCCAGTCGACTTGAACCTGAACTCGAACTCGAATCCATGAACCAAACTGCAATGTCTCCAATCGAAGATGACGAAGCTGCATCATAGGAAGCCGATCAGATCCTATCACCAGCAACAACATCGACACCCAGCTCCTCAAACCTCTTCACAGCCTCAACATGCGTATTCTCCCTCCTCCAACCCATACAATCCGGCAGCGCATGAACCCTAACCTCACCCCGCCGAACCGTATCAACAATCGTAGCAAGCACACAAGTACCCGACGCCACGCCACAGAAATACGCATCCTCAACACCCTTCTCCTTGAACGCATCACTCAGACCTTTATTACCACCCCAATATGCTGAATAGCCATGCTTGATTACAATGACATCCTCTTTCTCGGACAGGGCGAAGATCTCAGGGTGGATGTTCGAGCCCCAGGTCTTCTCCTCGCAGCACGGGATGGAGAAGACGTGTGTAGCTGCTACGAGCCAGGCGTTGTTGCCGACTATTCCATCGCCCTTGTCCTGCGCGGCCATGATGGCTGGTTCGACGGCGCGGTTGGCGTAGATGGCTTGTACCCAGATGATGTGCCCGCCGCTGGCGCGGAAGCGGGGGATGAGAGTTGTGAGGTTGGAGAGCAGGGTGGGGCGGACGGTGGCGGAGATGGGGAAGTTGCCTTCGGGGTCGAGGAATTCGTTTTGTACGTCTATGATGACGAGGGCGCTGGTTGATGTAATTGGTGGGGAGGAATTGGTTGGTGAGGATGGTGTGGTGGGTGAGGACGATGTGGTTGGTGGGGACGAGGATGACATGACTGGCGAGTTGAATGTCGTCGGTGTGTTTCGATGTGTGGACTGTCTTCGAGTGTGGAGGGAAGAGGGAGACGCGGCTCGAAAATATGTAGGGGGTTGAAAGGCATTGTTTCGAGAGATAGACGGGGATAGGCCATTGTTTTTCTTGGGGGTGATTTTCTCGGGAGAGGGTTGTTCCGATGTGTTTATGGTGGCTTTTGGCCTGATTTTGAATAGAGCCTTTGTTAGGCGGGAGGTGGTGTTCTTTTGTTTGGGATTCACCAGATGGATGGTGGTGAATGAAGCTGCACCTGCGCGGTGAATTTGAAGACGGGAGATGAACTATAGCTTTGTAAACTGTAGCATCTTCACTAAGATAGCACCTTATCTCTATTTAATATTAATTATAGGACCACAGGGTGATATTCTAGTACATTGAAGGTATTTTAGGGGATTGAGGCTAAGAAAACAAAGCCCCTGAAAGACTAAGCGAGCGCCAAGACTCTGCAACATTAGTGAGTGCAGACCCCAACTCCGAATCACAAGGTCGTGACCCAAATAAATGTTGGTATATCGTGGTGAATTACCTCCGTCTGATATAATTTGATGGTATGACTGCTTCGTAGGAGAGTGAAGGGTGAGGAAGATGTGATGAAGATGCAAGACAAAGCTATAAGGGATGAACGTCAGATTTTAAATAATAAGAGTGTGAGCAATGATGAAGGGGCAAAAAGGACGTTCATTGGGGAGCGCATGCATCATTTTAAATGAATGAAAAGGCCAGCTTAGCCCTCTGAGTCTTTGATCACCAAGGCATGGGTTCCGGAGCATGTCACCAAAACTAGGTGCAAATGCAAAGTATTGAGTTTCAATTCGGCTAATGGAGTACGAAGCTTAGAGAATCAAACTCGAGTGGCATTTCTCAGATGAAGATTCCAATAACCATTCTCAAAGAACCAGTGAAACATTGTTGGAGAATTTTGTACCTCTGTCTGCATTGGTGAATTCCTGGGAAAGGACTAAACCCCCTCGAATGGCACACGTCCATATTACAAGTCCAGGATCCACGCAAGAAGACAACACTTAGCAGCCAGTCATCCTCAAGACTAGATGTAAAGTGTCTTCCCTCTGAATCTTATAGAAAGCCAACGTCCTACCATCTTGCAACTGTTTGCCCGCCCAAATCAAACGTTGATCCTCCCGTGGAATTCCGATATTCTCCTCAATCGTCGCCTTGATATCCTCAACAAGGCTAGTGCTGCGGACACGAAGGGTGAAGGTTTCCCCTTTGATCCCTTTGACAAAGATTTGCATGCCGGTGGTATCTGGAAGGTGGATTGGTGTGCCGATGCGAGGGTAACGTCGGACTCTGGGTGCATCGTTTTCATTGCAGGGAGATCGGAGGGGGTTGGAAGAGAAGTAGGCTTTGTAGATACCGATCATGACAGCAAGGCGACGCTCACGAGCGGTTGTCTTTTTCTCGCGCTCATCGTCATTGGCGTCGTTGGAATCGGCTCCTGAGGGGTTGTGGTGGATGTTGAGTCCGATGTTGGCTTGGAGAGTGGCATAGAAGTGGGTGTCGAGGATGGCGGCATGCCAGACTTGGTCCACTGGTTTTGATTAGTTAGCTGTGGTTTGTGCGGGGTGATTGGGAAGGGGAGATTGATGTGAGGAAAGGGCTTACTGAGAGGGGTAGGACTGGTCTTGGTAGCCTCTGTGTCGACGGTGAATAGCTTGATGGCTACAAAGCGGCGGAATTCCTCGAGGATAACATTACGGGGCAGATAGGACGTATCGCTAAGACTCTTAGTGACAGCTTTGAGGGGAGCGGTGAAAGCGGGACTGAAGAGGAAGGTGATGGCTTCGGGGTTGTAGGGGAGCATGGACTGGTAGATCTGGAGGTCATCGTCATCTGGGGTGTCGAGATCCATATCGGAGTCAGAGTCAAAGTCTGAGGTTGGAGAAGGCGAGGAAGGGTTTTCTTTGACGCGCTTGGAGAAATTCGAGGGTCGCGCCGGGTCGGAGATCAAGTAGTCTTCGAGGGTGTGCTTGAGACCGTTGGCAGCGGGAGGTTTGTCTCGATCTGACATCCTGGCGGTACAGTATTGGTGATGTGGGGTGGTTGGTGTTGGAGCAGAAAGATTGCGCTTTATCTAAAGCGTGTCAGGCATCAATATTGTGATGCTCCGCGAAACGAGGGCCACGTGAGTTTAAGGCAGGAGGTGAAGCGATGTTGACATCGTGCAGGCAGGTAGTCAAGGTCTAACACAGGCTTAATCACAGCACCTCCTCGATGCATACAAAGGGTGCAGACTTTTCGGAACAACAGATAGCTATAACGCTAGAACTAAGAACGTTTACGCAAAGATCTGTCTCAACACAGTGATTCAATTGGTGTTGTTCTGCTACCCAGATTTCTGGCTGAAGGATCCGAGCAAGTACAGAAGTCAACATTGAGATTGGCAACAATCACCTGACTGTAGAGTCACGTTTCTTGCATCTCTGTCTCAACCTGAACTTTCTGGGTTTTTCCTTTAGCCATCTGCTCTTCAGGTAGGCAGAGAAGCTGAGATAAAGTTGTCAAGCAATTGGTCATGGTGAGTGGCTAGAAGGTGCATCCTCACCGGGAGATGTCTACACCAAGCATCATTCGTAGAGTGCTGCTGAGCTTGAATTGAGGTTGCGTCTCGGCTTCCCGATCCGATTTGACTTCAACCCCGGCCCCGAGATTCCAGCCGGAGCCGACACCCAAGACTGCTTCGGTGTCCAAGTATTTTTGTGTGGAAGAAACTGCTGCCAGTATCAATTAAGCTCCCTATTATGTTATGCGAATTGTGTTTGTTAAAACGCACAAAGACTATCAATTGAGTTTGCAGGGTGTTGAGTTGCGCAGCCTCGCCAGTTCGCTCCACATGTTCGTTCGTAGCTTCGACCCATGATGCTTGTTTTTCGCTGGGGACGCTAGAGTACGAAAAGGTAGGTAGAGATCGCACAGCAGAATAGACTTGCCGTGACATTCCGGATGGCTGAGGTTGTACAGTGCGTAGGGGTGTCTAATGATGATAAAGGACTGATGTTGATCAAAAGAATTAAAACAAGTAAATCCGGCTTTGTAGCATTCGAAAAGGGCTGCGGATGATAATTACATATTTAGCTCCCTCTCGCGCCAGGATATCGTCATTTTGACACCCACCTCCACTGCACCACTACATGCACCCGCGCTCGCCTATCGATCAATCCCAACTACACAGACCTCTTCCTCGTCCTCGTCCTCGTCCTCCTCCCAGCTCGCCCATCTCATTGACCACTCGCTGCCCACTGCAGAAGCGAGCGAGTGCAGCAGACCCTGGGAAAAGCGTCCCTCACCTCGCCTCACTTCCCTTCACCTCACTCCGGCCGACTTCCTCTCCGTCCAACCCTCAGTGGTTCCTCCCACCTCGTTGTCGTTGTCGTCGTTGTCGTTCCTTCTGCTGCCGTCGGTGTTGAAGTTGTAGTCGAACTCCAGGCACATCATTCCTTCCCTCACATCCTAACTCTCTAGCTTCACAAACTCGCGAATCCCCAGGTCGCCAATACAACAAAGCCAATCCTACCAACGGACCGCTGTTGCTTGCTTGCTTGCAGCAGCTGGTTGTCCATCGAGCCCAATTCGCGACCATGGCCTCGAAATCCGCCGTTGCTGGACGGCAGTCCTCATCCCGTGTTCCCAGTGCGCGTCGACCCGCCGCCCAAGGTGTTGCGAAGGTTCTTCTGCTCGTCCTGGCGCAGGTCTCCCATGTGGCTGCCGCGCCCGTGAAGGAGTTCTTCGGGTTCATGAAGGAGAAGGAGGGTGCGCCGACCGATGCGAACGATGCAAGCATCTGGTTATATCTGACGGTGGCTGCGGTGCTGGTCTTGCTGGGTGGTGCGTTTGCTGGATTGACCATTGCGTGAGTATATTCAGCAGTCTGCCGTGCATTGCAAATGCGTGGAGGGGAAATGGAAGCTGATTCTTTGTGTGTGCAGGTTGATGGGACAGGATGGTGTCTATCTGCAGGTTATCGCTACGTCCGGAGAGGGAAAGGAACAGAGACACGCGCAGAAGGTTCTATATCTGCTCCAGAAGGGAAAGCATTGGGTTCTGGTGACATTGCTGCTCAGTAATGTCATTGTCAACGAAACACTGCCCATTGTACTGGATCGGTCGCTTGGTGGAGGATGGCCTGCTGTTCTCGGCAGTACAGTCTTGATTGGTATATACAGCTAGCTGTCATAGTTGGAGTTCTGCTAACACTGGGTAGTTATATTCGGCGAAGTCATTCCTCAATCTATCTGCGTACGATACGGTCTGTCAATTGGCGCATACATGGCACCTCCGGTTCTATGGTTGATGTGGATTATGGCCCCGATTGCTTGGCCGACTGCGAAACTGCTCGACTACCTCTTGGGAGAGGATCACGGAACGGTATACAAAAAGTCGGGACTGAAGACTCTGGTCACATTGCACAAGACTCTTGGCTCAAGCCCTACGGAACGATTGAACCAGGATGAAGTTACGATCATCAGTGCCGTGTTGGATCTCAAGGAGAAAGCGGTGGGTGACATTATGACACCAATGGAGGATGTGTTCACCATGTCTGCGGATACCGTGCTTGACGAAGCGACAATGGATACCATTTTGAGCGCCGGCTATTCTCGGATCCCTATCTACGAGCCAGGCAACAAGTTGAACTTTGTTGGTATGCTGCTAGTCAAGATCTTGATCACGTACGACCCGGAGGACTGTAAGAAAGTCAGTGAATTTGCATTGGCCACTCTACCAGAAACACGCCCGGAGACGAGCTGTCTTGACATCGTTAACTTCTTTCAAGAAGGAAAGTCGCACATGGTGTTGGTTTCGGAATACCCTGGCGAAAACTTTGGTGCGATCGGGGTCGTTACATTGGAGGACGTCATCGAGGAGCTCATTGGAGAGTGAGTAAATCTGTACCCATGAAGCAGATGTGTGTCTAACGAAAAGCAGGGAAATCATCGACGAATCAGATGTTTATATTGATGTGCATAAAGCCATCCGACGCATGGCTCCAGCACCAAAGGCGCGTGCGCAAAGAGGCAGCGTGGCCGAGAACCCGATTGTGCACATGCCGGAAGACCGCCTCATTGATTTTGCAGAGGAGCAAGAGCCAACTGTGAAGAAAATCCTGTCTGCAGAGCCCACGAGTGAAGCTGCGACTGCGAATTATGGAACCAGCCCTAAGACAACTTTCCTCCGCAGAAGCTCTAGTGGAATGGATGGAAACACCATTGCGGTCAGAGGCAACATGAACGACATGCGCGAACATCTTAAACATCTTGGTCCGTCAAATCTAGCCAGTCGACCCAAGTCGACTCGGTACAACACAGTAAAGATCAAGTCTGCTTTGGGACCTCGTTCAGAGTCGCGAACCGATTCAAGTATTGTTCAAGAACCGCCTCATGAGGAACGATACCTTGACTATCCCAGTCCTGCACCAGAGGGTGGAGAAGGCGAGGGTCTCTTGAAGTCTGCTGGCAAGGAAGCTAGTGATGGAGTTCATGCTTTACAACAAGGATATGGGTCTTTTGGTCCGAACTCCGCCAGCAAGCTCTCCAACAGGCAGGTTGATGCCAAAAATGACGAGAACGAGCCGCTCATCCGGCCTAGGTCTAGACCAGAATCACCAACAAAGCCGGTTACCAGAGTAGATAGCCACGAGAGCCAGAAGAGTAGCGACACACTCACATCTCTACGCTCCGTGGACAGTGGACACAAGAGAAAGGGACCAGCACGCAGTGGCAGTATCACGGAGAATATTATCGAAGCCGGCGGTGTTCGGAAAGTGGTGTTAGAGACGACCAGCTCGGGCGACGATACAGGATTTGGAGGGAGATCTGGGTCCTTGGAGCAGCGACAGAATGGTAACAATCACAATAATTCTGTTGCTAAGCCCACACCCAGTCATTCTCCAGCACCCCGAAGATCTTATCTGATGCATCTGACGCACAGGCTGGTTCTCCCGACGAAGATGCGAATGGAGCTGGAGTTACAGGAGAGCAAGTCAAGAAGAAGCGAAGGAGGACACGAAAGAAGAAGACCAAGACTGGCGAGGAGGGACCAGCTCCTGCTGAGTGAGAGGCTCTCGGGCAATGGCTGAAACGCCGTGACGTATTTCGAGCGAGTCGAGCATTTTGGCGGCATTGCTTGCTGGTAGTGAAGGGACTGATGGGATTGAGGTGTATTGTATCATTATTGTGTGGATGGACTATGTATATGAATATTCCAGAGCTGCGTATACGTAGCGGCCAGTGCATCGGGCTGCATGTGTAGCAGAAGGGCTTAAAAGCAGGTAGAGCAGAAATTAATGTACAATTGGTCGGGCTCTTTCTTTTATTCCTGATTTGACTGCTAATGGAGTGATACCTACTTGCCGTAGTTAGCACCGACACTATGAAGTGGTGCGACATCGTTAGGGTAAAACTATGACTTCTCAGTGACGAGAGTAGTCCGTATATTAATAGCAATATCATATTACACCTGGCGTGCTTTCTGTTGTAGAATTGTATTGTAGAGGCAAATCTCATTAGATGCTTTGTAATACTCGCCCTGTTTTGTTCGCTACACTGTCGCTCGAGAAGGTATAGAGCTCCACGTCCACCTCCACCCCACACTAGATGGACATGGGAGCATGGATCAATGCACCCCTGTCAAGCAACGTTGACGTCGATGGACCAGCGCAAAAAAAATAAAACCCACCTCTCTAGAAGCTCAAGCTCGAAACCCCTCAACTACCCCTCCCTCCTCCCACTCACTCGCGCCTGCTCCCCTCTCTCCAACATCACCATCAGTGGCCAACCCAACCAAACCATGTATTGCATCGAATGCGGACACCTCCTCCCCTCGCACCGCACCGCCAGCACCATCTGCAGCAAATGCAAGACGCCGCTCGCGACCTGGTGGGACGAGAGCTCACAGACCTACCGCACGAATAGGGAGTCGATATTGCCTGATACCATGAACCCATATACCACCCACGCACACGCACACGCACACGGACACAACGGTTCCGGGTCGCCACACAGTGGGTACAATTCTGGTCCTGGATCTGGAGCTGGAGGGTATGTTGGTGGTGGAGTCGGTGGTGGAATAGGCGGTATGGGAGGACTTGGTGCGGGTGGTATAGGAGGGAATTACGGGGTGCCGCTGGTGGAGATGGAGAGGATGCGAGCGAGGAGGAATGAGCAGACGGAGGAGGAGAGGAATTTCAATGGCGCGCTCGTTACGCTGGAGCTGCACTTTGAGCGGCCGGGGAACTATTTGATGAAGGCTATGGTGGAGGTTAAGAAGATGGTTGCGAGGACGCTGGATTTGAGCTTGAATCGGGCGGAGGTCCGGTGAGTTCTTTTGAGGTTTTACTTCTGTTGTGGGGGGGCGGGTTGCTTTTGGGTCTGGGGAGATGGAGGGGAAGGAATGGGGGAATGAATGGGAGCGAAGATGACAGAGAAGCCAACGAGCAATGCTAACACTTCAATTCCAGAGAAACCTTAGCCAAAAACGTCGATATCTGGATGCACCTCCAAAAGATCTTCAACACGGCCATCCCCTCCCTCGAGAAATGGTCTCTGAAAAGTATCGAACCAACAGATAGTCTACGCAATGGACACGATGTCTCGGAATCCGCGGAGCTCATACTCAAGAACTACGATGCCCTGAGGGAAGATCTACATTACTTGAATAACTTGCTGGTTATCAGTAGGAATATGCTGGCGATTAAGGATACAGCGCAGGAGATATGCGCTGCTGTCCGCTTTGATCGTGCGGTGCAGAAGCTGGTAGTTCTGTGTGTGAATGTTACGAGTAAGGGCTATGATGGCGAGACGGTCGATGATACGAGGAGGCAGAAACTTAATGAGATCACGGAGCTCTGTGAGTTTTGTATTCCCACCTGCGCTAGACATGTGAATACTGATACTTCGCAGACAAGAAACTACTGGTTACGTGTTTGCAGCATACGCACAATTGGACCATGGGTAACGATCGCTTCAAGATGTCATTTTGGTTCGAGATGCTGTTTGATGAGGATCTGAAGAATGACGCTATTCATGAACTTCCTCCTGATGATCTGAATGTTGAGAAGGTGCATCAAGAGGTTAGAAACTGGATTCGACGGCATAACAAGAAGGATGCTCTTGCGGCAAAGCTTCTTGAGAAATACTCAGCCGATGTCAGTACCGGATACACACCGGGACCATTACCCGAGCCGGAAGATGAAGAAGTCCCAGTTGAGGCTGAGGAATCGACGTCTCCTATCTGGAAGCCAGATTTGGAAGATAAATACGAGCAGGATAGACTGTATGCAAGAGTATCCCATGAAATCGACATCTGGTGGAAACAAGTCCGAGATCGGAATTTCGATGGCTGGGTTGTGCAGATGGAGACTGTGGAGAGCGCGAAAGAGCGAGCGGCTGCATGCAAAGAGAATGCTATGCATCGCTACATGCCTAGAGGTCATGAATCAGATCACTATGAAGAGGAACAGTACGAGCATCAGCATGGGAATGGAAGTCTGCATGGTGATGAGCATGATGATCGCTCTCTCCATGGAGAGGATGGCGAGGATGAGGAAGATGAAGAAGACGATGATGATTCTTATGCTGAGGGCCCTCTTCGTGGATTGCTCACCGAGATCCCAAATATTCTGGATACAAAGCAGATTGAGGCTTTGCATATGACTGTCAAGGCTTGCATTGTTGATTCCATGGGATCTGGACTTACTCCTGCTGGAGAGAATCTGCAAAAGACACGATGCAAAATGTTTCTCGCTCTGGACTGTGGCAAGAATCTTTTGAGAGAATTGCTGGTTTTCATTGCTGTTTGGGAACAGACGGATCAACAGTTCATTTTTCAAATTACGGCCCAGATCATCGAGTCGTTTCATCATAACGCGCTGTTGCCGTACGCTTGGAACTCTTTACGGATCTTAAAGGATATTGTCTCGCCAGCACAGACTGTTCTACTTCGACTCATTAACTACATGTTCCGAGCTCGCAAAGACAGTCCTATCTACGACGACGTTAAAGACTATAACCGAGACGCAAAGCTCATCCATTTCCTCTACGGATACTTCCGCACTCGCGTTGTCCCAGACTGTCTTGCTCTTATTTATGCTCAAGCCCAGATCCGTCAACAGAAGAAGCACCACAGCGACTTTCCTGTTGATCTCTGGGACATGGAACGCGCCAAAGATGGTCTTTCCCAATACCTGGATTTTCTCTCCGTCATCGCCGAGATACCTGAGATGCGTAACCTACTCATTGAATGGGACACAGTATACGAGCTCATTGCTCTCCTCAAAGCCCTCGAAGCAGGCGTCGCTCGGAAAGCACTCGACGAGCGCCCCCTCCCCACAGCACAAAACCCACACCCGAACGTCCCACCACAACCTCCCCTCCACGACACACCTCACAAATTCCCCTGGTCAGGCATCAAGATTCAAATCCTGATAATCCTCACCTCACTCATCGCACCGACCAACGCTCGCCGTAACGGTCCCGGAAACCCAACAGTGCAAAGCCAGTTGCTGAGTCATGAGGGTATCATGCCGCTATTGAATTGTTGCGTTTATGATGGCTATAATGAGTACTTGAAGGAGAGGGCTACGCTGGCTATCAAGTTTCTCATGGAGGGATGTAAGGAGGCGCAGGATTTTGTCAAGGAACTTGTTCCGGTTAAGCAGGCGCAGGTTCAGGCTCAGGCTGCTGCTAGGGCTCAAGCTGAGGCTAGAATGGCCGCTGCTGGTGGGGGTGGAGGAGGTGGTGGGAGACAGGGGCAGGGAGGGGCCGGGAGGGGAGTGGATGATAGAATACCTGAGACGAGTGGTGTTGGTGTGGGGGAGATTGATGCCAAGGTGGTGGAGTTGAGGAATCATCTTGAGAGTGTGAAGGTTGGGAAGGGAGAGAGTTCTGGAGCTGGCGGTGCGGGTGAGAAGAAATGAATGGATCAATGGGTGGTGGCGAACTGGGCGGGGGACTGTTGGCGAGATAGGTCATGGCTTTTGGAAAGGAATAGAGAGCGAAAGGTTTTGTTGGTGGGGTGAGGTAGTTCTGGCATCCATATTTTGACAACGGCATTGCGTGGCGCGGCATGGTATGGCGTGGTGTTTCTGGATCACATGGGAAATGGAGGCCGTTGATACCCCCGACCAAGGGTTTTAGAGCGGAGTATTGCATAAATTTTGGAATTACACACAGCATTTCAAAGCATAGCATGGCATAGCTTCAAGCATAATGATATTCAACTTTCGGATGTTCTTTTCATCTTAGTCGGTACCTTGTTTATCGAAAGATGTGGAAGTCGGAATCGAATATGTCATACCCGAATCGGATCAGTGAGGATGGTGTCTTTCTTTGTACGGTCGGTTCGGTCGGCGGGTTTTGGTTGTGGCTGAGTGAGATGAGGTGGGATTGAGAGAGGCATAGCGTTCGTTAGCGCCGGCTCGGTCCGCTATAGTAAACTCCCCGAATTTGAAGTCGATTCTTTGGAGAGGGGGTCTTGCTAGATCGGAAAGATGTGGTGAGGCGGTGTTGTGTAGTGCAGTGTAAGGAGGATTTGGAGTGTCCAGGGTGAGGATCGGTCGGGGGGAGACTGAGGCTTACCGTAGAGCAGTAACGTAGGCAGGGTGCCGGGAGGGCGGGGTAAGACGCACCGAAGTTGCTGCTGGAAGGATTGTTTAACGGAGGTTCGTTTGTTTGTTTATTTCGGTAGGATTGGGCTGGAACGGCGGGTATGTGGTAATAAGTACGCACGGGATGGTATAAAGCCAGACGATATGTTCCTGGTATTCGAAGCCAGTGCATGATTATCGCCTTCGCGCAGCTTTGTTAATTATATTTCGATAAACGGAAACTCTTGCTAGACCACCAAAACTTTTTCATCCTAGCTGTTCTTTCTTCTACCTACGGCTCCTTGTTTAGTGATAAGCGCAGTACAGAGAAAGAAACGAAATAGAACGAAAGGCTATTTTCTCGCCGTTGTTTGAAGATAATGGCTATCACGAGGAAACGCAAATCGTGCATACCAGCAGGGGACGAGGAGACAGTGTGTAAACGTACTCGATGTGCCTCTCCAGCTCAGCAACATATACGAGAGTCGCCACAGACACCTCAGTAAGTGCTCTTTAAATTGTATTCAAATACGGCTGTTTGGTGTACGAGGAAAGAGATAGTAGAGGTGTTAACAATATCCACAGACCGAGCAAGAAACGTATTACAATCCGCCTCATCACTCCTTCTGCACCAAGAAAGATTCGGCTTCGGGTACCTGCAATGAAGAGGAGAGTCGTGACGCCATATCCCTCTCCGCCACTTGAATCGACTGGGAGGAGTGAGGATATTTTTGGCACTCGTGACGACGACAGGTCAAGGGAGCAGGGAGATACGGGCGGGAAGCGAGATGTGAACGACTTGTTGGAGTTATATTGTCTCGCAGATGGCTTTGGTCAGGAGGGCTTGACGACAGAAGTCCTTTCAAAGCTGGAGAGGGGTGACTGGACAGATAAAGTGACGAGAGAAAGTTTGGAGAGGTGTTTTACGGAGTTGGGCAGTGGGGATGAGGTTAGAAGGTGGATTGTGAAGGAACTAGTGAAACTCTGGACTGGTGGTGAAGGGTTGGGGTTTGTGGGCGGAGGAGAGGTGGAAAATTGGAGTTGGGTTGGGGAGGGGATGAGGGAGGATGTTTTGAGTGCGCTGAGAGATGGAGAGGGACTTTAAGCGAGATGAGGAAAACACGGCTTGGAGAAATGTATATTTGAGAGGTAACATGCATTTTCGAACTTCCTGTGTGCGGTTTTTATGCTCTAATTCAAATTTCAACACTGATCAACTTTCTTCGCGTCCTCCAAAAGCACGTCAGTCGCCTTGCCACTGACCATATATGTAGCGACCACAGGAAACGCTCCCGGGATTCGTGGGAACACGCTTGCATCAACGACACGCAACCCACTGACGCCTCTAACTCTGAACCTGGAATCCAGCACCGCATTCTTATCATTATCACCACCAATTGCGCACGTACTAGTAGGATGATGCCCAAACGTCTGCCCAATAATCCAATCCTCATCATCGGCCCCACAACTACCATCGGCATCAGGTGTTCCCTTACACGGGGGCTCAACACTCGTCAACGGCCCAACCGGCGCCTTGACAGTAGCATGCACCTTCCTCGCCCAGGCAATCGTATCTTTCATAGCGCCCATATCAGTCTCTCTCCCCTCTTTGAATAGATTGAAATGTATCTCCGGCATATCTTGCGGGTTGCTCGATAGGAGTTTGACAGTGCCAAGTCTATTCTGCGGGTGCATTTTTACGGTCGAGATTCCATACGAGCCAGCTTTGTCGGCCGGTAGGGCATTGTTGGATTGGTTACTTGGCCAAAAACCACGGAAGACAAAGGGGCCTTGGAAAGTAAACATGTCCCGCTCATCATAGACGGCATGTTTGGTCTTCAGCAGCACACAGCCACCTGGCGTTCCCGACCCGCTCTGCTTGGTGATTCCAACGACGGGTACTTCTTGATTATCTTGCATGTTGTTCCCTACGCCTGGAGAGTCGACTAGGACTGGGATATTAAATTTCTTGAGTTGGTCGGCGGGACCAATTCCGCTGAGCATGAGGATCTGAGGGGAGTTGAAAGCGCCGCCGCTGACGATGACTTCTTTCCTCGCGGTTGCGGTTTTGGAGACGCCTTTATTGGAGGTAGAGAAGCGAGGGTCGGCGGCGTAGATAGATTTGCCTTGTAAGTAGGCGACGCCTGTTGCTCTTGGTTTCGAACCGCATGCTGTTGAGTTGCCGAATAAGATTTTGGTAGCGAGGGAGTTCATGGATAGTGTGAGTGGGAAACCGGCATTGATGGTTTCAACGATATAATCTCGCGAGCTGAAGCGTTGGCCGTTGGGTTTGGTGTGCGAGGGGAGACCCCAGATACCGACTTGTTTGTCACGGGTTGGGTCGAGGAAATTGGAGTCATTGGAAACCATTTGAAGGACTTTGGAAGAGTCGAGAGAGAGCGAGGAGGCGACGGCTTGCATTACTGAGAGACCGGGGTTCTGGAGAGATGTAGGTTTAGCGAGTCCGACTTGGAAGTAACCGTCAAAACCATGGCCGGGTGTGCCTTTTGGGAGGTAGTTGTTGTGTTCAATGCGTTGAAATACGTCAATCATGTTGGCGTGGCTGGGGTGTTTGTCAGTCACTGTTAGGTCTAAGGGGATAATCATAGGTTTTGGATACGAACCTCCATGTCTTGTCTCCAGTTATATCGACTATATGATTCCAATCACTCTCACTGGGCAGGAAAGTAACCATAGCATTGATCATCGAACTCCCGCCAACTGTACCACCTCTCGGATAATAGACACCCAACAACTTCGCTCCCGTGGGCATATTCTTATTCCCGACCCAGTAATTTCCATTCGTCAATCTCCATGTGAGTAGATTATGTTTCATAGTCCGTTCCTCGTCATCGTAGTGCTTGACGAAGAAATCCCACGTAATCTGCGGTGGATATTGACCTCCTGTGTTACCAGTACTTTGATCGCCGCCTTCGAGAAGGAGGACGGTGTAGTTTGCTCGTGCGAGATTGGCTGCAAGAGGACCACCGCCGGGTCCGGATCCGATTACGATGTAGTCGTACTCATCTGCTGCTAGAACGAATTGACATAGTGAAAAGATCACGAATGCGAGAACACCGAGTGGGCAGAACTTGAGAGCCATTTTAAAATACTGCAGAAATTAAAACACACGGCGTTTAAATTTCGAACAAGTGCCTTTCCGATCTTATATCTGACTTCAACAAGGTATGATCTCAGCACTGCCGAAGAGATCGCTATCTGAAATATGCTTAAAGTCCCTGCCAAGATGGGAAATGTGCACATCCAGATTGCAAACGCGGAGAGCATACCATCGACGCTATGCCAGGCACATATTCTCCGCCCCCTGTAGCGGAAGATCTTCTTGCCCTGTAAATATATATGCGACTAAAATAATGTGCCAGAAGTCCCCTGCTCTAGAAATCTTGCCATATTGAGTGTTGAGTGCTAACTCCCTACCTAGATTAGAGGTGAGGGCAGAAGAAGTGCCGCATTGAGCCTGATAATCTTTGATCTGGGTCAATCTTGTGAACTTGGACTTGGAAGTTGACTCATTCTACCCTTTCTAGGCACTGTCAGTTTGAAGGTTCGTTCAAGATACGAATTGAGTTGTTTCAAGTAAACGAGCTCGGTTAGGAAGGAAATGGGAGTGACTTCTAACACGTGACAATAAATTCAAGATGCAATCTGGAAGAAGAACAAACAAAGTGTGGTTTTTTCTGAGGACCTAGAGGGATGTTCAAGTTCAATGATTTATGCTTTATCCATAGTTCAAGGGGACCTTGATAGACTTGAAGAAGCTTGCTGCAACACTAACCACCATTTGGGCCCTTAAGCTGGGGATATGCACATCCCCATTTTGTGTCTGACACGTGATTGCCGAACATCGTATCTTAGATTACTAGCACTATTCTTTAGTCTTCGCTTTGTGCCTAGATACAAAACTGAGCCAGAAAGATACCAAAGACTCTTTGATCTGACTGCAGTCCTTCGCGGCTTGGCAAGGGCGAGCACAGTCAAATATGTGCTAGCTAGGTATAGTCATACTGGGTCTCTCGAAGTTTCCCCGTACTTGTAATTGATGTTTCTGATGGGGTAATCAGATACTGATAGGTGCGGTCCGATTTTGTATTGGGCTGGAATTTCTCCTGGGCGCGAGCATACTCGCTTAGTCTACCGCTTGGAGCTCTTACAGATGAGGTGAGACCAGACCAAGTACGATTAACGATGGTGTGGTGAGAAGTGGAAAATAACCATTAAAAATAATATACCTTGGTTAGACAGAGCTGAAACAGGGGTTTGTCGAAAAGACGATAAATTATTTGAAATGTCAGGTCATAGCAGCACTAATTTCTATTTAGCGCCATGCACAAGCTTTGTATTTGTGCAACTTTGTCTGTACTTCGTTGACGGCTTCTTTTTCGTCTCAAAATTGGAGCCGGGATCTCAAATACTTAAGGATATTTGAGCTCTTAGCCAAGTTATCGAAACAAATTCGATGCGATTCAATTTTTGCTTCAGCATATGCTGCATGAAGGGCCATCCTTCTTGCTCACAGCGCTTTGACATCTGCCGAGAGAACGAATTTCGTTGGGTCATGTCTTGGTGAGAAAGTCATCATCATAGATAAGTCAGCGAGGTACGCTCTGTGCAATGCGAGGCTATGTTAGCTACTGATAAAGGAATAGACTAGTCTTAGCTTTGCTTGTGAGGAAAATTAAGATATAAGGACCAGCTACGGTACGATTCATCTTCTTTCAGAGCCTCACATAACGTACCGTCTATCCTCAAACTATCTACATATCTTTCCCACAGAAAAAATCGAATTAGTTTATCTTCGCAATGAATACTGGATATTCTCGTGTCTCCACAGATTCCGCGTTGGACAATGATGGCTCACATATCTTAGAACCTCATGCCTTGATTTCATCCGTAGACCTCAACTTCGGCAAGATGCCCTCAAAGAGCGACGCTGCATTTCTCCAAGCAAGGCTCGCATCAAGCTGTACGTCAAAGCGAACAACGCATCGTTTGCGAACTTCAAGAACATATACACTCTCGGCGGGCGACGATCTGGTGCCGAAATTGACAAAGGCTTGGCAGCGTTCGAGAAGTTCCAGGTGTCTTTGTTCGGCGATTGGAGCTTACTTCAAGTCTCAGAACTAGGCTATTGGCAGCACTTATGATGATTTTCAAAACCTATGGTAAGTCGGATCACTTGCATGGTATAGCTTTAAAAGTATTGATCGCTGATTTGTTTGCAGCGGGACTATGAAGGGATGCAAGCCAATGCATACTATACCTATATTTCCTTCGCTTACTCGTCAGCAAAGGGCCCTTATGTTACGCTGTACCTTTCTCCGAACATTTCCCAATTCGGCCTGATGTGAAGCACGATGGAGGCTCAACAAGAATGACGAGGCAATCGTCTGGTGCTGAGAATATGGTTCCCTACATGATTGCGAATAGACCCGGTGAGGGGCATCCATTGTCTCGGTTAATGACGTAACAGAGGACATTTTCAGACTACTATCAGAACAGCAAGCATCACAGATTAAGGAGACAGTAAAGTACCAGTTGTAAGTGATATTTCAATTATCGTCCAAGCCTTAACTACAAATTATTTGTTTGTAAAGCAAGACTAAATACCGTCGGCCTTGTTTGGGACATGTTGATTGAACGGAAATGGGCGCTGGGATCCTTCACTTCTGCGCGACTTCGACGGTTTGGACAGTGGGCTATCAAGATCAGCCCTCGCTCTCAAGTTTTGAGTCGGAAAAGATTTACATCATTCTCTCCCTTGACCTCTTCTTGCGTAGCAACTCTGCTCAACTTCTCCTCTGCTCTCAGAGGACCAACGCACACGTATTTGCGGAACTTGCGTGCAGGAATCTTGTGCTCGAACTAATTGGAAGTGTTAGTTGGCTGTCGCTGAATCTAACAATAGCTTCTGGTTTCTGGGGGGAAGGGGTCGCTTACCATTTCGTCCATCTCTTCCAACTTTCGGCCCTTGGCTTCAGGGAGGAAGAAGTAGATCCAGACTGCAGTGACGGTTGCGGATGGGAACCAAATGTAACCGTATCTTGGGCCCCAGTTCAATGCTATGGGGTTGATGAAGTATGGAGCCGTGAACTGGGTAAGCCACGCCATGAAAAATCCGATAGCAGCTGCGAGTCCGAATGTGTAGCTGCGAAGACGCTGGGATGGCATTTCGCCACCTGTAAGCCAAGCAGAAGGTGCAACCATGCCCTAAGATGGTGATTCAGCAATGATGAAAGAAGTGCTCCTTTACAAAAACTTACATTGTAGCTGAACATGTAGAGTGAAGTAAGAGCTACGATAACCCTTCCAGTGCTCTTAGTTCCGGGATTCTTATCGTAGACAATGGCAATGATCAACTGCAGAAGACCACAAACCAGTAGACCTGTCATGAGAAGAACTCGACGACGACCATAACGGACGACAAACAAGGAGTTAATGATGAGGGCTAGCAGACCGATGGTGCTGAGAACGCAGGACATTCCGAAGGGATCTGCAACCTTTGCCATAGTAAAGAAATAAGCCTTGTAAGCTAGAAAATATCATGTCAGCTGAGTTCCTGAGAACAAATACTTAGTTGTTCTGCAATGAACATACCGATGATAAACATAGAGCCAGTCGCTGCTTGCGAAGTGACACCCCCAATAGCAACTATAGTTCTCCTCCTATCAATAGGATTTCTGAAACAATCGACTATCCCAATACCATTGCTGAGTTCCTTCTCTTTTTCGATGGCAGCCACAATAACTGCAGCCTCATCTTCCACATCTGCGCCATCAGGTCTCAATCTTGCCAAAGATTTCACACCTTCTTCTCGGTGTCCATTCAACAACAACCATCTGGGGCTCTCAGGGATGAAGAAGAGAGCGACGGCGAGAAACGCAGGGATAATGTAAATAATGCCAAGTGGGATCAAGTATGCGGATTTGCCAGGTCGTTTGGCAGTCGCCCAGTCAACTATAGTTCCAACAAGAGTTCCCTTGAAATTGTGAGTCTTTGAACATGGAAAAGTGGCTGGGGGCAGGACTTACAAAAGATGTGCCGAATTGGAACGCCGTCAAGAAAAGACCTCTGTATTTCGCAGGACTGCTCTCTTGAATGTAAAGCTGTGCAAACGTCATGAACAATCCATTCGCCAGACCATTGATGAATCGTCCAACATAAAGCACAATGATGTGCTCAGTGGTCATCATGATGATATTCGACACACAGCATAGTATGCAAGCAAGCCATAAACAGTGTCTCCTGCCGAACTTGATTGCCAGGAAACCAGCTCCACCAGAGCTGAGGAAAGCTCCAAGGGTCATGAGCGATGAAATGAGTTGCTGGCGTTCCGTGGTAAGATTCCAGCCATTTGGAGTCTTCGGTGCTGGGAACCCAAAAACTTCTAGGAAGCCTTTCATGGCCTGCAATCCGCCGATCAATCCAAAGTCAACTCCATATTGAAATGAGGCTAAAATGACGACGGCATTCGCGAAGAAGACTTTTCGATTCGCAGGGATGGTGTCTTTGACCTCCGCCATGTTTATTTTGATTGTGTCGTTATCCTCGGTATACTTTCAAAGGACAAGGTCGAATGCTTTGAGCTTGAGCGATGCAAACTTGTTGCGAGAGTTACCCTATATAGATGATCTGCCTGCTTGAGGGACAACACAGTTAATCGGCAAATTGCAATTGGATTCCTCGATATTTGCCGGTCTGGAGCAGCCAAGACACAATTCGTGGGGCCCCGGTATTCAGAAAAGCCTCTCAACAAGGGGCATACACTGCCAAGTATGCAGCCAAGTGTTGGATCCTCTGGGTGTCAGGAATATTCCTCTTGAAGAAATGCTGGTCTTGTTGATAGGATCATGTGTTTCCGCGAGCCGCAGGAGGCTTGATTCGTGACGCCTCAAGGTCATTTTGAGGACTTACTCGTACACGGGAGCGTATACATGAGCTTACTTCGGAAACATGAATTCAATGCCGAGAATTTCTTCGCGTAACCCTTCTATCATGTAAGACATCGTTTCATTCCCTGGTAGTAGGCATATGAAAAAGTCATTCGGTCTCCGAGATGCGATTACCAAGATAGCCTGAAAAGAACATATAATAGATGTATAGACTCACAGAATGCAATACACAACTGGACCACCCGATTAAAGATTATTCTCCCAGATGAATTGCATAGGCTGATAACAGGTATGAACAACAACGGAGGAAGTGCAACGTGGGGCATGCTACTACTCATAAGGTGGGGCTCTGCAGCTAAAATACTCCTTTCATTGGGCACAAAGCTTGGATAGACAGAAGGAGGGGGGTTGGGATATGATTCGACTGGTTTGAAATCCCCGTGTCCCCCAGATCCATGCACTTTTGATTCGCGAGGTGAGCTAAAGGGGTTTATCCGCCAAGTGAAGAGGCATCACGGCCTCAACGCCCACTTTACCCAGCTCGGCTCAATGGCTCCGAAGTTGCCAGTCGTCGGATCCCAGCTCTACATGATTTCCATCGAATGGTCTTTTGAAAACTGCCATATTCTTGGGATATTTGAAGCTTCGATAGCTCATTATTTTTTATTCTTCTTTGCTGTCGCTGATATTATGGTCTCAGTCTTACAGTATTTGGAAAATTGCCTCCACAAGTCCTTGGTTGGTGGGGTATGAGCTCCGAGACAATTGAGCGCTGACCGCATGCAGAGGTTCAAGTGAAAGCCAGAGAAATTGGCGGAGTTCCTCTAATTTCTTCCGCATTCTATGCGAACAAATCAATGCTCAAACATTAGTACTTCGACATGGTAGAACTCCTCATTGCAATTTTCTTCTTCTTTAGAAACTCAAAGAGAAACACATCTATTAGACTCAAGGATTACTGCAATATTAGTGAGCTATCAAGCCGTGCATCCTGTAGCTACCGTGGTGCATCTGACTCGACGGGTCGGGGAGGATTGATCATATCGAATTTAACTTGAAGGTCTGGAATACCCAAATTTCAGGAACGTAGCAATGATATGATCTTTCACGCCAAACCCCCAGATGCAGATATTCATGGATGATCAAGGCTTACCAGTCTGTTGGTACAATAGGCTACGCGTAGATCGACGCTACGTCAAGCCAGTCTATGGCCTGAAGACTAACTTCACGCTTTCCCTTGTCTCATCTTTGGTCTCTTCCAGTCAATTGACCAACTGGGCGCACTTGCTTGCTTTTGATTAACGAAACAGAAAACACAAACACTTTGGATTCTTACGAATGTTCTTGGGTCTGGAGCGAAGGGAGAAATTTTTCAAATTTTGAAGTTATAAAAAGGCTGCCTGTAACTGGCATTCATTGCCCGCTCCAAATGTAGTCGAATCTCTTCTCGTATGAAAACTTCAAAATAGAGTGCCGAGGAACTTGTGTCACTGTGCTACAAAGATTCAAGTTCCTTGCTGTATCTATTTCTATCTGCAAGACAAGGCTCGCTTCACCCGTTCATCTATTTATCCTTCTTCCCCGCAGTGCTCTTGGAGGCAGTAGAATGAAAGGCGCCTGAGGTCCTGTGTTCGGCTCTCTGGGTATATAAGTATATATCTATCTAAATGGTCTCGCCCACGAAGCTTCTGTCTGATTCTCAATATAGTCTCGAGCAATAACTTACTCGATTCCTTTTGAAGGATACATTGCGTTCGCCTTGATAGCACTACACAAAAATGATTTGGACTAGTATCGCCTTTTTTGCCTTGCTCTCAATATCTATCTCTACCAAGATAGAATCGAGACTGGAGGAAGAGCCCAGCGCCAGTCAAGTTATCATCTCGAACTTCACGACAGGAGGAAATGGATGTCCACAAGGAGCTGCAGGACTATCACTTTCAAGCGACCGAAAATCGTAAGTACTATTCAATATCGCAAAGAAAGCTACTTAGATATGGGAGTTAACTTTAGAACAGATTTTCCGTTTCGTTTGACAAATACCAAGCGTACAATGGACCTGGCACCTCTGTCAGAGACAAGCAGCCGTCATGTGACTTGACGGTGAATCTCACCCATCCCGCCGATTTTCAGTATTCTGTTTCCAAGACTACTTATCATGGTTATGCGATGCTTGACCAAGGTGTGACTGGAACTATGCAGGCTGTCTATTATTTCACCACTTGTAAGTCTTCGTTGAGGTCTCTAAGTTCGCCGACAAAAAGCGTGACTACTTACATGAAATCCTACTCGAATACGACTGACAGCCATAGCAGCTATCAAAAACTCAACAACTCGGGCCAAAATCTCAGGCCCAATACGGGACGTATTCACAGTTAACACGGAGGTGCCAGAGTCTACACGTGTCTGGTCTCCCTGCGGCGTCAATCTTCCTCTTCTTGTAAGAGCCAGGATCTCCCTCTCAAGCGACAGAGTGATGACGGGCACATATGTCTTCCCGGGAATATTAGAGGATGATAGTTCAGTTAGCCATACATGGGTCACCGGTATCAGCTGGCGAAAGTGCCCCGTGTAGGTAGCAGACTGGGATTACGCTTTAGGGCAGAAGCGATACCGCGGCTGCAGTACCTTGATCATCTTGAGAATTTGTTCTACAACTTAAATGATTTCTTGTCTGATGGAAATCTACCTCAATGTTAAAAAGCGTTCAGATTTTGTCGTTGATTTATTTTCAAGCACTTCGAATGTTCCATCAAGATAAGTTTGAGAGCGCACGTACTCGTAATCCGAACTTTCGAGGAACGCTTGTACCTTTTACTCCAAAATCTAATCAATCATTGAAACATATTACTAGTTCTTGCAGGGTTGTTTCTATATTCCTCTTAATTCAATCATATCAATGTTTTTTATCCTTGTCGACGTGCAGATGCATTTCAAACTCTGAGAGCCAAGCCCCAAGAGCTCAAGGATCCTGGAGAGGGTTATTAAAGTTAAAGAATCTAACTTTAAACTTTCGCTCGGGGCATTTACTTTCGCTCGGGGCATTTACCTCCGCTTGGATCAAACTTCTCTCCGATATCAAAATGGACTCAAAAGGTTCCCTATTTCAGCTCTAGATGATACAAGTACTGATCATGGACAGAGGGCGTCGCGTGAGTCGCAGTGATTGGAGATGCGACGCACGAAATATGCAAAGTCAACGAGAGTTAGTCACTAGAACTCGGTTGAAACTTTTCTCCTGCCAAGTCCGAGTGGCCTTTTGCGTCTTTTCTCTCTTCCTGATACGGAAGGTCTGGGAGATGGCACTCAAGTAAAGTTTGATAGGTATCCGAAGGACCGAATCTGGTAGGAGCGAGCAGCCGAAAACGCATGCTCAATACAACAAAAGTGTATGAAGTATTCATTCTGCATGAAGATTCATACATCATCTCTTCTTTCACACGGAATAATCGAGGAATCTCTCGATTGACCAGGACCTGGAAGAAATGTTTCGTTACCAGCTGCACATATTCTTTTTCTTACTTTGTCTTGTGTCTTCTGCTCTGGCGAGAAGAGATAATGTGGTGCATCCAAAGCCCTATCATGCTCCTGCCGGGTCACAGTTTTACACTCGAGATAAGGTGGACGACCTAAGCATGGAGTCTATGCTTCCTTGGCAGGATAGAACAGTCGAAGGCCTCACTGCAATTGATTCGTTCTCCTATAAAGGAGAAATGTGGAAATCATATGAAGATCTCACTCGTTTTGATGGTCCCCTAGTTCTAGTCTCAGCATCTAGAAAAAGACGAGAAATTACAAGGCATGCCGACGGGCCCTCAATCTGAACCGTACGATTGAGCCGTACTTTGGTTTGGATCCTGCGAATGATGTCAACCTCAAGCAGAACGACGTACTGGCAGAGCGTCTGCTCAAGGATGGAGAACCGATCGAATACAATGTGCGTGACGTGATTGACTTGTCTTTCCTACCCTGTGACAAATTTCTTGGGAATGTCCAAGCAAATGATACCATGAAAGTAGACTATCAAGCCGGTACGAAGAATTACCAGTTTGTCGATGATGTGCCAAATGCGCTCGACGGAATTCACAGCAACAAATTGTGGGATGGTCTGCTTGGTGGCTGGCTGCCCTCCCCATGTAAAATCTTTCGAGGCACCGTTGACTCCCAAGACTGGATCGAATCGGTTATATTTGCAGATGTGGACTCTCGGGATCCAACGATTGTCCACTTGTGGTTTGCAACCAAGTGGGTAAAGGGCGGTGTTGCGCGGGAAAAGAACTTTGCGCTCGACTACCCCGAGTTTTTCCATGCGTACTCGACCAACAGCAAACGACTACTATCCGGCTCTCCTTCGTTACATGATTATTGGGAGTCAAAGATCCAGGACTTCAGCTTGCTAAATCTACCAGATCTGACCTGGGCAGATATGGCAAAACACGCTTTCGCGGTTGAGCTTGTTCAGCGTAGTGGGGGGTTACGAGACATTTGAACGCGACTATGGTGGCTCCGAGTACGAAGGCTTCCAAGACATCTTCACAACCTCGCTCACGGCGAATCTCGCATGGGGGAGATTCAAGCAAGCTAGTGCCATTTTCGAAAATTATATGGATTGGTATGTCTACGACAACGGCGATATCAAGATGCGAGGGCCAGAGGTACCCCAATTTGGCATGTCGCTTTCACTAGTTGCTCGATATGTGCAATACACAGGCGACACAGCGCTGATTGAGAAATACAAAGGCAAGATCCTCACCTGGGCCAAGCTCTTGACCGATTTGCACGACGAGAGTCTCAAGCTCCCAGTGGGACACCCTTACTACGGTCTCCTTTCAGGCTGGGGCGAATCCGATGCTTCGCTTAATTTGGACTCGTGGCGATGGTCTAAACCATACTGGAACAATGGAGCCTTTACCGCTCGTGGACTCAAGGACCTGAGTAAGATTCCGATACTCGCGGAATATTCTGAAGATTGGACTTCACGGGCATTCCAGATCATCAATCAGACATCGAGAACACTAGACCGTTTCGTTCAGCGTGACTCTACGCCCCCTACGTCCCTGTTCTCGCAAACGAGACAAAGCATGTCATTGAAGACTTGACGGAGAATGAGGCCACGTCACCAGCAAAATGGGCTCACCGCGTATATGCAGAACTTCTTCATGCATCCGTTCTCTCTTCGACTCACACCGACCTAGTAATCAACTCCATGCAAGCATACGGCATCACTAGCTTGGGTGTCGTCGCCAATGTCACGCCTCTGCATGCTAAATCGCGTGACATTTTGGGCTTCATTTCTTACGGATACGCGCTGGCTCTGCTCCTACAGGACCGCATCGATGAGTTCATCTTGTTTTTGTATACCCACCGATACCACATTCACAACCGCGGATTGTGGATCGCCCCCGAGGTAGCCGGGACAGGGGGTAACTCTACCACATATTGTCAACCATCCCAATTCGGAGTCCCTATTGTCTTGAGGGCTGCATTGTTGTTCGAACATCCGGGTGAGGAGGTCCTATTTGTGACGAGGGGTGTGCCCAGGAAATGGTTGAGCAAGGTAGAGTTGGGATCCAGAAAGCACCGACGAGATGGGGACTCGTTAGCTTTGAGACACAATTGGACACAATTGGACAAGAAGGCTGGTACAATTAAAACGGTACTAAGCTTCGAGAAGTCACCGCCCGGGGAAGTCAGGATAAAATTTAGGCTGCCTAAAGGTAGAAGTCTGAAGGCCGCAACAATCAACGGCACAGCAGCAAAATGGAAAGGGGAAGAAGTCATCTGGAAAGTTGGCTCGAACTCTATGGTTGCGACATTCAAGAATGTGACAATCGTTGGTAGTTTCTAGATCTTCATTAGGCGTGCTTGCTCCCTTCACTGGAACATCGAAGAGACATTGGATAGATTTTTGGATCAACCTATTACCATCAGCTAATATTTATAACTTTCGTGCATAATTAAGCTCTCAACTTGAAAAAACATTGAACAAATATCAACACTTAGTTACCTAACTAACACGATAACTGTGCCTTTAATCAAGAAGAGAAAGGCTATGAAATCAATGACCACCTAAAAAACGAAGCTTTCACATTCAGTGTAAGTTATCCGAAGATAATGAACACACCTTTTATCGACAGTCCAGAATCCTATCAAGCGACCCAGAAAAGGACATACTCCTCCATCCTTCCCCACTAAATTCCCACCTCGGCAATCACGCACTAAATTGAGAAGCACTGCATGTCAACATCTAAGCGAGCCTGAGCGAGCGCCATCCTAACTATGTCTTGTGCTGACTGCTCTAAAAGCAGCATGCACAACTACGCAAATTAAAGAGGCACCTAAAAAGCTCTCTAACAAGATTCACACCTAAATTATGTGGATCGAACAGAATGTTCCTCAGCGACGTATTCAGTTTCAACCTCATTAAGGCCGAAAGAGAGAGAACAGGGAGGTTTGGTGGGCGGAAGGTCAACATCTACACCTCCAAAGCAGATTTCCGCGTTCTGTTAGTTCTAGTAGGCTTATTTCTGGAAGCAGTATGCAACTCTGTCCACTGACATCTTTTGAAACGATAAGTGCGCCTGTAGCTTGGTGGGGTGTTTACGGGCAGATCCATAGATTACGACAATTTTGAGAATGTTGTTGGCGACAAAGAGTTCAAATTTTTAAAAAGAATCTTGCAAACAGGGAGACTGGTTTCAAAATCGAGTATGGAGATAGTGAAGATGCTGGGTATTAGGTCAGTATTTAAGAGGGGTGTGGATATGGCTTTGCGGTTGGCTGGAAAATGGTCCAAAATTAAGCTGCAGGGCAGGATAGTGAGCAAGCGTTAGCATGGTTTAAAAGGCACTTGTAGTTGGAGTTCCCCAATGGGAACAAGATTTGGATATAGAAGCAATTTTCATCTCACAAAAACAGGGCATATTGGAAGCAAATTGTGGGGTAGATTTACCCAACATCATCCCGGAGTTTTTCTGCCGAAGTTTGATATCATAATGCAGCTCTGGTTTTTCTGGATATTTTAGGATACTCATTGGATTTTCGGAGCAAATATATTAAGTGTTGCGTTAATAGTTTCATGATCAGCGAAATCGCAAAGGCTCAAGTTCAGGCAAAAAGCCGCCTCTAAAGAGAGGCATATCAAGAAGGTGTCCTATGCCAGCAGATCCGACAACAGTGTCTGAGCCATCCTCTCAAAATCCCAATATCATTGCCGTTAGTATTATATGTATCAGTGTAAGCAAATCTCCTATTTAGCAGCTAATATGTGGGTATAATATCTGTAAAAATCTCACCCGCCAGGTTCATTTGGTTGGGCCGTTGGAGACCTTGGGTGTAATGGTCTGTGCTCTTAGTGCTAATTGCGTAATCAGCTGCCCCGTGAGGGGGAAGAGGTAATCTTCCCTCCTCAGCAATTAGCTTCTGTATGAATTGAAGTATCACCAGGGACTCTACAGCGCTTCTCCAGCCATACTATTGTGCCACAGCCACCTCAACGTACCGGTGTTCATACATTGGGTAAGTTTGGATTAGATCGGATCGCAAAGTAAAGCTCATATTGAATAGACATTAGGATTGCGATAGAGACTTTATTCAACGACACCCTAACTGACGACACTATAAAAGAAAGAAGCACTCTAAGAAAAAAAATCCAAACTACTCCCGCATTCGCGCAAGTTATTAGGGAAACCCAAGTTGGGAAAAACCTAACACGGAGTCTTCTAAGCAAAACACCATCAAGACTAGATACACAAAACAGATCCATCATCTCAAGTCATGTCGCCAAATCCCTCAACCGCTATACAGATCAAAGTTTCCTCCTACAAAGGCTGTGTTGCAATCAAATCGCCATTCGAGTTGAAAAACTTGAGTTTTGTTGCTACAACCAACGGACCAAGGTGAACACCAGCAGAATTCACTAGACTAGTTATAATCCCACGTGCATTCATACTGAACGCCCATACCCCTGATACAGCTTTAGTACCTATGTCAAAAGTTGCTTGGTCATCTCGAAATGCGTTCCCAGGAAAGAATGTTGCCGTAACTTGCCCGTTTGGCTGAGCCGTTGTCAACAGATTGTATCCCGCCGTGATTTTCTCAGTGCCCCCTGGGAGCGCGTTGATGAGGTAGTCGATGATGATGATTTTGAGAACCCTTCCGCTAGCGCTAAGTAGGTGAATTTTCAGTCTAGACTTTGTGTCTTCTCGCTTGCCGATTTCCGAAAGCTCGAGTAAATCCGGGGCCGTTGCTTCTTGTTCCGCAGGGCTGACATCGTTTTCGTATGTTTGCTCGAGTGGGAGCTTGACTTCTCGAGCTGACAGGACATCGTTTCTAGACGAAATAGCACCTTCTACAATAGGAGATGCTACCGCCCAAAGAGAGGTCCGACCGTTGCAAGAACGGAGATGAGATGCAAGAGCTTCATAGTGAGTAGTCTGAGAAGTTTGTAAGTATAAAAACACTGAATTGTGGTAATATACTATTGCTTACTTGAAGCTGAGGAGGGTACAATAACGCAAAGAAGGTGTTGGTGGGTGGAAGATGGTGTTGGAGTTTGGTGTTTTAGGAGTCCTTGGAGTTTGAGGAGACTGATGTTGAACTAACAGGAATTGAGACTGTTCTTATAGAATAATGAATGAGAAATAAATTCCAGGGTCTAAGATACGCGAAATTGAACTATGGTACATTACAGGTTGTTCCTAGTCTAAAAGGAATTTTAAGACACCTGGCACATTTCTGCTAATTGTCTTTAGTGCCCTTTCGCTAGACTTTCCACCGAAGATATTGAAACACTTTGTTAACTGGCTTAACCCAGAAGTCAATCAATCAAGGCGGGAAATTAAAAGACAAATTGCCATTGTCAACCAAGAGGTTCCGCGAATGATATGTATTCTTGTGCTACTTCTTTCGTAATCGGGCCTAAGTCCTTATTCTATCACTTCTAGAAAGTTTATTAAAGAAAGACTAACTACCCAGGCAAATCAGCTAAGCTAACACTGAAGAGCAGCGTATCGAACTGCATCTATCATATGACTAGCACGAGTGTAGCAACTATTAAACCAAAGATCCTGAGTCTACAAACATATCATTCGTAAAAATGCGGCCTCTAGCGATAGCAAATCTAGGTATGGTATTGCACGGGACGCTATCGCAGTTTGCGGTCGCGACGAGTCTTTAAAAATGTACCAGCGTTTTAACTAACATCTGCATGGGGTGATAGTAGTAGCACCCCTAAATGTGTAGTCTAACATGCTCCAATCCTATTAGATTTTCAATGTGCGTTATATGGAACTTATGGAGCTGCTTAGACGTCACTGCTTATCTTGGTAGATGAAAAGAATTCGGAGCTTGCTCATCAGATATTCACTAGCTGAGGGGCGCTTGGTTAAGCTTTTTAGTTCGAAGCAGGATACGAGGATTAGCCTTCCTCGACCTTGGGTATCGGTCCGACCTGTCTTGCTCTCCTTAGTATCTTGCAACACTATATCATTTAAACAAGGTTTTGAGCGATCATCCTGCAGTCGTTCGTAGCGTCAGCCTACTCTAAGTAGTTAAAGTGCTTAGCATCAAAGGCTAAAGCAACAAATAAGGTTTACTCGCACAGCTTGATTCTGTTCTTATTCGCCAGTTGACGATTACCAGGATTTCGGAGCCGAGGTCTTCAACCAGATACCTGGGAATTTCCCGAACACCCCACACTGACAACGACCCGCCTTGCGAATCCATTCCGCACGATCAGCCTCCGAGATCGATGCTATTCATAGAATTTTTATGCAGATACTACGGATGATAATTGCCATGACCAACCATCAGGCAGCGTGTTAGATTTTTTAAACCTCACAACTCAGCAAAATATCAGCATTAATTATATTGTATACGGCAGACCATATGGGTCCAGACAGACCAAGCCTCAGCGCCAATTAATTTAGGTATTATACCCTTTCTTACTTATTTCTGGGCGGCGCGGGGCACGGGGGCACGATAAGTACCAGTAGCGTGCCTGATGATCGTGTCATATTTGGAGTTCAGAATAAGACATATTAAGTTCCATAGTATTAGTGAAAATAGCACATGAGCCGAGGTCTTCCTCCTTTTAGTGCACTGCATATTTGACAGCAGCTGTTAGGCGAGGCTCAACAGGTGCCAGGGTCGGAAGAAAATAATGTGATGCAATCTAATGCAATTTTATTTAATTTAATTAGAGTATATGTTGGTGTGGTGGGGTGCGAGGTCGAAAAATGGGGGGGGCAAGTATCAGTGGTGTAATTAGTAATTACTGTGTCTACTTTTAACAAATTTGTCATTGGGATAATTAATCGCCCATTAATTTTGCAAGCAAAGTTAACGAAATATCCATTTATTATAATCATCCGATTTGATGTTTTACTGTCGTTTGATTCATTGATTTATTATTGCTTGATCCAGATGAAACCCTTGCCGACATTCATTATAGGGTACTTCTTTAACACTTTCAGCTTCTTCGTTGATTAATAATATAAAGGGGAGCAAGTGTCAGCTAGCGGCGCTTTTATTTGAGTCTTGTGATTATAGTACCGAGAAGGAGGTAGGAGTTTTGACTTCGTCTTAGAAAATGCTTCCTTGAGATGTTGATATAGCATCGGAAGCCTTTTGGCAACGAGTTAGACGGCATCCAGATCCTCGGTTTTGTACGAGACTTAAAATTCGCGATACACTTTATAAATAATAGTTACGAAGAATTCAGCATCTTTATGCTCTATTTTGAAGTAGAAATCGTCTGCGCTGATCCCACAAATAAGCACGGGGCGGACCTGTTTCTTAAAGAGGGCGGCACGGAACCGTAGCCGTCTAAGATGCTCCCTCGACTTGAGATATTTGAGCCAAACTCTGGAGTAACTTCGGGCTCGGGATGTTTCAAAAGATTCTTTGGCATCGCGAAGATTTAAATGCAGTTAAATGCAGGATTGCGCTTCGTCGAGATTTGTGCGTCGGACTCTTGTACATGTGTAAACTTTTGACTTGGGTTCAGATATAGGTTCTGCTGAGGAACCGCCGCCTGCCCATGGAAACGCAATCTATTTTATTTTCTCGGCGAGTCCTTTCGCATGTCTCTCCGTCTCCACGGCACAGGTATTCTGCGAAGAGCACGACGAAGTCCGGGCTTCCATGTTAGCCAAAATTTCCCGCATATGCTTCTCCTTCCTAACGAGCTCTGCCCGTATCCTTCTCTCTTCCCTGGCCAGGTTCGGTGATGTTATAATGTCACTAGAAGTAAAAGAGGAAGCAGGGGAAGTAAAAACTCCCTAGAAAAGCATTCCTCGAGGTAACCTCGAGGAGTGACTTATGACCTATGTAAAACGATTGGATAAGATTTGCGGTCTAGAATAGCCGTAGAGGTGAGGGAGTACATAGTGAGACTAAGAGCAAGATTATACGCGGGGGAAAAGACGTAAGAGAAAAAGAGGAAAGAAAGTAATAAGCTTTTAGATTTCGGCGTTTAAATTTTCACTGAAATTATAATAGAAGACTACAAGGGAGACTACGAGAGAGACTACGAGAGAGACTACGAGGAAGACGAGAGAGACTATAAGAGAAACGTACTTAGAAAAATAAAAGAAGAGAAGGAAGACCAAAGAGTAAAAGCAATACAAAAGGTATACATATTTAGTAAGTCTTTACCTTAAAGCTTTACATTTACTTCTTTAAGGGGATTAATATTAAAATTTATCTTTACATGTACCTCGCTTCACGAAATGAGGCTCTTAGCTAAGAAATCTACTCGTCTTTAGCGTATGAGTCTCCCTCCTTTAGCGTATAATACGCTGTAATTACAGGGGACTTCGAGGAATTACCTCGAGGAGTGCTTTTCTAGAGACTATTGTACGAATCCATAACTATTACTAATGTTCACCCACTTCTCACGCAGTTCCTCCCAATATGCTTCATGGGCTTTTCCTTCGGTGGTCTCGTATTTTGCCAGAGCAGCTCTAGCTCCAATTTTGGCGGCGAAAAATGCTATTTCCCATTCGACGTATATCACAGGTTCGCTGGTTTCAAAAGGTGAAGGGGGACTGGTTCGCATATCAGCACACATCTCTTGCATATCTCCTTGGTCCTTCCACACCATGAGAATTGCTGATGGCAAAATGAAGTTCTGTGCTGTCGCAAGATGATATCTTTCTCGTTGTAGAAGGTTGAGAAGCAAACATGCTAAGGCGCCACATCACGTGTTGGTTCTTCTGCCACAACACCCTGATGATGAGCTCTTTCTTATCCTCTTGCCCTTTACAGCCTCAATATTTCTCTTCCTGGGTTATAGCTTGTTCTTCGTGCCTTAAAAAAAGAGTCGTAGCTCACGATTCAAGAAAGACGACAACTTCCTTCAGTTGCACCATAAAAAATCGAAGAAGTTTGCTGCCGTTCAAGGTCGGATTGAACCAAAATTGCTCTACCTTATCGAATCAAAAGCGAACGAACATAGGCTTCATGATTGAAGCAGCGATCACCTGTGCGTAATTCACACTTCTATCTATTGTTCTCCCAATTGGAAGGAGCTCGCCTACCTCGACGATATTTGCATTTCATTCCTTCGGTGCTTTTATTGCCTCTAAAGACTCCCCAGCAACTGCAGGGACTCAAAGCGTAGTGGCTTCGTTCTGACCATGATAATGGAGAAGAAACTGTGAATTATCCTACTGTAACGATATTTGGTGTCAATTTTAGCGAATATGCTGTACGAATGGTGTGTCATGGTTTTGTACTGCAGGTCTATCTAACCATCTTTAAATTGTGACTTGCTGGCGGTAAGTAGTGCAGATTCGAGAAAACTCCTGACCCTGGTATCTGCTGTTAGTAGAAGACGCAGGTCCTATACTTGTTCCAACCTCCTTAAAAAAAATTCCTCCTAGAACACTCTTGCTTATTACTCCTCTTTGTTGCTATTCGAGTTATACTTTGATGAAATTTTTGAATTATTCTCAGATATTTAATATAATATCGGAATAAGAGTTGTGTTTATCTTCAAAGTATAAATATATCCAGATAATATCTGGCCTTAGGTCTAACCCAAGGGTCACGCCAAGGCCAGCTTGAAAGACAGTGGCAAGAACGGTAAGCAATGTGTCTGGTATTTATGGGTTAAATTAACTTGAAAGGCGGTTGTGGACCAAGCTATGGGTTGGTTGTAGGCTGGCATATCTTCAACATTTACCAAGCAGTCAACGGACGAGTGCTTTTGCTTTCAAATTTGTGTGCTCATGTGTCCAATACTGTTCATATAAATCAAAAGCTATTGAAAGAGAAGCGAAGGTACTGAAAAGCTAGCAACTGAAGCTACATGTACATGATGAGTGACTGCAGTTAAGTAAACAAAACAGGTAAAATTAAGCTAGATAAACAACGTAAACAATCGACAGAGAAGAGATGCCATGCAGAAACCACCAACTCCAATCCTAAGCTTAAACCCCTGTCCATGAAACTAGTGTACATGTTTTAGCAGGGTAATCTAGACACGAATTGCCGTCTTGGCACACTTCATTCATTGTTGGGGCTGCCACGCCATGACCCGTGATTCGGAGACTCTCTGGAATATACTGCGCAGCAAACGTGGCCCTAAATTGATAAGAGCACGTGAATCCCTCTGATTGAACAACTGAGCAGAATCTGTGCTCCCCTACACTGGTTACAACGGCATCATCCCTATCATACTCCTTGACTGAGCCGCCGATGAACCTTTGGACGTTCTCTTTCCATGTCCATATTGAAAAGACTTTGGTGGAACTGACGAATGGTGCTCCCATCTGCACTTGCACTCTCATGGAAACTTGTTTCCCTGCCAACCTAGGACAATCGAATACTGTAGCTACTCCTATCGTAACTGGGTCACCTTTCTGGTTCAAGACGAGACGCTCCTGTCTGGGTCCGAAGATTGGGTGCGTCGAATCCTCTGCATCATTTCTAGCAGCCAAGACGGATGTTGTAGTGGCGTTTGCGAAAAGCGCCTCGATTTCTGCGTCGGTATATTCTCTGCCATACTCAATGTCCACAGAGTAGGGTAGAGTAGAATTTACAGGTGGTGCTGGTGCTGGTGCTGGTGCAGCAAGCACAAGGGCGACGCTCACAAGAAGCAAGTTGATGATATGCATAGTCTGTCTATCATTAGCTCTATGCTGCTGAAGTCTAGAGTAAATATACAGTGCTTGTTGTCTTCGCAATAGATAAGGGCTTGTTGATGTTGATGAATAGGTATGAGAGCTTGGTAAGGTAGACAAATAATTGCGATAGCGTAATTGTCACAGAGAATCCTGCTTGTTAAGTAGAGCTGCGTGGGAAGGTTCTTCTACTATATTAGTTTTTAAGCTAATCTTTGAAATATACTGAGTAATCTCTTCAGTAATCTGAACCGTAATTCTATCGAGCGACATATTTACTCTCTGCACTTTCAATTAATTCGGTTTATATTGCAATGGAGAAGCAATATCCTTAGAGTCGTGCCTCGAACCTCCCACGATGGCAAGACCCTCGAGACCCTCCAACCCCGTCTTTCTGTTCGCTTCTCAAAGGCCCAGCTGCAAGCAAGGCCTCTCTGTCCACTGGCTACTATCCGATCTACAGCTACCCTTGCACTATAACAGACCTGATTTTGGCTCGTGCTAAACTGATAAGTAAGGACATACTCCTGATCAACAAAGGTATATTGTGAGTTCAACCCATTGAAATTCACATTTAATAATTATCAAACGATGACTCAGGTTGATCCCGACCAACTTAAGTGCAGTAGCAAGCCACATGTGTCTCAAAATGGCTTCGTTAGGCGCTTGTATTTGGGTAGTGTTGCGTTGCCTAAATTAATTAGGTGCTCCACTCTTTTGGGCGGGGGTTACGATGTCTTTGAACTCGAAAGTGAATTTGATCCTCTGCCTCACAACGACAACGACATCAACGACTTCGACCTCAGCGATTTCGTCCACCAAGACAACCACCTTGGAACCGAGATTCGGTCTACGGATTTGCTTACGTAGGCGTCGGCTCACGAACTAGGTGGCATAAGTCCGAGGCACGCCACTTTTTCGATGATTTGACTCAATTATAATGCCTGACATCTCCGCGAATACGAGTAACAATTAAGGAAACACGAACTCAAAGTACATAAGTAATAGAGTTTACAAACTACGAAATTTCTTTTTGGACTTGTAGCGTTTGTAAAAGGGCCTTTTCGTGCTTTTGAACTTGTAGCGCAGGGACTTGTGCAACCAGTTCGTTACCAGTGTTTACTTCGCCTAACCTAGCGTAGCCTAGGGGTTAGGTAGGCTAGGCAAAGCAAGATCCCAGGCGAGGTCTAGGCTAGGAGTAGCTACTCATAAGACCCGGCCGGGTAGGCGAACTTGGGCGGAGGCTAGCGCAGGTAAAGTCATGCACGCTGCTTTTTACTGATGCGACAATGGTGGCAATGCGGTCAGCGTCTACCACAGCCGGATCTCAGGCAACGAAGGGAATGTTCAAAGTGATGATAGATCACCTAGTGTAGAGTCACTTTCATTTGTGATATGTATTGGGGTCACAGGGAAAAGACAAAAGTTTTTAGGTGGTGTGGTGGTGTGGTGGTGCGGTGGATGTACTGTACGGCGCATCATTGAATCTGAGCGGGGATAATTTGTTTGATGGGTGACTAGGATTTTTGTTGGGCCGTGTATAACTAATTAATTGAAACTTGTCCAGATACGCTGCCTTGCTTCTGAGTTGTTATAATTTTTTACTTGAGTTTCCATGAACTTGCGATATGACAAAATATACCCCTCTCAGCGATTTCGTTCACTTCTTTTGTTGCTCATCGCATTCGAAACTGGTGTCGCTATTTCCTCAAATCTCAGTCGATATCTGTCTCACTCTTACCAAAAGATGTAGCTTGCACATACTGATAGACATTTCG
This sequence comes from Rhexocercosporidium sp. MPI-PUGE-AT-0058, assembly GCA_020746875.1. Classification (NCBI taxonomy): domain Eukaryota; kingdom Fungi; phylum Ascomycota; class Leotiomycetes; order Helotiales; genus Rhexocercosporidium; species Rhexocercosporidium sp. MPI-PUGE-AT-0058. Next base: position 548,014 of record JAGTJL010000008.1, read on the forward strand.
GCTTTGCGCAGGCATTTTGGTGGTGTGCTCCATAGTAACAACTTCGCCCGACTATATGACTTTGATTCGGGAGAAGAAGGAATTAAAATCGGAGAATAAGACTTCGATGGTTTACTCTTCGGTAATAATTCTATGAGACGGGATATTGTTTGTACACTTGAGTAACTCGGAACTTGTTAGCATAATGGCGGAAGCAGCGGCTTTGAAGTAACCCTGAAGCTCTGGTCGGACGACGGCATTTGGTGAGGACCTACTCTAGACCGAAGTTGGAGGCAAGATCGGAATCTATCCTCACAGTAGATCTTATTGTACCCTTCGCGTCGCTTGGTCTGGTCGCAAGTAGTAGCACGGCTGAAAGTCCTGTTGTCGCCTCGTAAAATGCTAGGATTGGAATATTGTTAACGCTATAGTTATTAAAACCCAGCACCTTCAGAGGTACCAATCGGGGTGACATTTACTTCGCCTAAAAACGAAGAAGAAGTTGCTGTCTAACGCGCTACTTTATCGGCATTTAGCTGCATGGACGGTGAATGTATAGATGAGATAGTTGACTGCGTTCTGGAAAATCAAGATAAATGTCGAACTAATACTGCCCGTGCCGAAGATACTGATGACAGTTGATTTCTCGCCATCAGGGTCACTACTGAACTAGAACAGTAAAGCAGCGAACTTGACAGCACCCAACATCACAGGCGACAATCTAGGCCATGGGTCATTCTTCTGCCTCTGTTCTTGGGCGTTGTCTAATTGCTTCCAGAAAATAGGTTGGTAAGCACTTAGATACTGCCGGAGAGGATGACGCCTACTAGGACGCTGAGGAAGGGCAGCGAGCCTTGGACGGGGGTCCAGCCGCGGTTCTCTAGGAACTCGATGGGGAACGCTTCAAAGAGGATGTAGGAAAGGCCGTTTACGAAGGAGCTGTAGACTGCGAGACGGAGGATTATGGGTTCGTTAATGAGCATTTTGAGGGGCGTTGCGAGGTGCTTTTGCACGATGGAGTAGGGGTTAAGTTGCAGGTCGGATGAAAATATCTAGAGCAAAGATACAGAATATTAAGAACAACTTTATGTACTCAGTCTACCTTCACTACTTTCCGTTAGCATACCGTCACCTGAAAATTCTTTTCCCATGAGTCTTACCCCGAGATAACTCAGAAATCGCAGATCTAATCAAAGGTCCAACAGTCGGCCCCCAATAACAGCAGTCGGATAGCTAACACCTCATGAGTATCGCCATCTTACAATTGAAGATATTTACCCAAATATCAGCGAACTCGCCCAATAACAGCCAATCTCTGTCCTGATTATCTTAAAGTTCCGCCAATGCTCCAGTAGCATTCGAAGTGGACGCCAAAGGCATCAAGCCCCGCGAAGAAGCGACACAGAATAGCAGTCTGCAGATTCTCTGCTGTCGCTCCACCGATGAGGAAGATGTCGAATATGAAGTAGACGGGTAGGAAGGAGATCTTGCATTCGTAAAGTTGGAATACTTGGTGCGAATAGCTGGTAGGGCCGTTAATACCTACTTGTTGATCTTGTACTGTACTTCTCTTGAGGACTGAGATGGGATGACTTTGATGAAGTATTCGGAAAGGTGGGAAAGATAGATATAAATAGGGGTATAAGTTTCATGCCAGCCGCCCAAAAGCAAAACCCAAGACAAACAACGAAAGCGATAGCGCCGTAATCTCTCTGTACTGACCCTAAATTCTCCACCATGGTATTAAATTTGGGTGAGAAGCCCGGCGATGCAAAGGATGCGCCCATGTTGTGAAGCCGAGCCGGACTGTGATACCCGTCTTCTTGAGGCGGGGCCAATTTTGGGAATTCAAAGTGTCGTGGGGGCCATGCCGTGTTACTAGATTATTGGGCCTGGGGATTTCGTTAAATGGATTTCTTTGGGTAGTAGTATGTTGCAAGGGAGTTTTTGGAATCTTGAGAGGGTGGTTTGCAACGTGGAATCGGGTCTCGAAAGGGTGTGAACAAGTCACAAGAAAACAACTATTTACCAGTAGCTTTGATCTTTTAGATCATGCGTGTACATATAGCATAGCACTGATTATTGCTCCATCTTTAAATGTGTTTTTGTTTAGGAAGTGAGAACAAAAACAAGATACGCCAACTACAACAGTGCACCACCTTGAAGGAAGAACGGAAGAACTTTGATAACTTGATATTGAGCGACTTGCTAAAATTCATCAAAAGAAAAGCAATCAATAACTGCAAGATGTAGCACCATATACTACCTAATTGGAGAGGGTGCAGTTTCGTTCATACTAAGTTGACAATGTCATCACTGCAACGTGGCTTGCGGCTTTCCAGTCTAGACGCTCACTCGCTCTAGTTTCAAAACTAAAACTTACCGATTTCCGTTAACTAGGTAAGTTGATACGTACGTAATTGCGAATTTCACTGACATTTGGGTCGGGACTCAAGAGGACCAGCGAAGTCGAAGAACAAGCTTGTGTTGGCGTAGACTAACAAACTGATTTCTAACGGCTGTGATAATTGCTTCACCAATCTTTGGTCGAGACTTTGAAAGGATGCTTGCTTGATCATATGCGTGAAAGCATGGACCATGAAGATGACACGCATAGGTTCGGGCAGCTTCCAGGCAGCTTGATTCTTCGGATGCGGATATACAACATGATTCTGGCTGATTCTAGCTGGAAAGAAGTTGGAGGGGCCAAGCCAGTAACGAAAAATCCAATACAGTGGATTGGTCAGCCAATTCGATGAAATGTGTGTATCCTCGAGCCATGCTTTGGAATATTTAACTAATGAAGACCTATTGCTGAACAAGAGCGTTGGTCTCTGTAGCGGACAACGAGCGACTCCTCCTTCTCGCCTCCGTACCCGCATCCTCACGATCTCGAAAGCCGTTCACAGGCAGGAACACATCAGCCAGATTATCCCAAAAGCCTAAATCATACAGATTTTCTACATCGGCCAGCTTCCATACCCTCTCCCAATCACCAGTCCCAATGGCACCAGACCCTCTAGGAGGCTGACCATTTTCAGTTCGCAGCACGACTTGCTGGCTCTCAACTGGCCATCGTGTCCACGCTGGTTCAATCGTATCATCTTTGTGGCGGTCGGAGGCGAGGGCCCGCTTGAATGCGAAGCCATCTGTCATCTCGGCTTGCCAGTCTGACCACTTCATCGATTCGTTGGTCGTGGTGCCGGCCCAGATGAGGTAGACGTGATATCCAAGCAGGCCGAAAATCAGAGGTGAAGTCAAGAGACAGAGCAGGGTAACTGCACCGATGCGAGTGTATTCTTGGAGCACCCAAGCCCAGACATTGGCAATCTGGGACCATGTGAATCCTTCGCCGCGGATTGTCCAGGAGGGGATCTCTTTGCGGACTTCATCGGACAGAATCGAGAAGCCAATGTAGGTTGCGTACGAGGTCAAAATAGCGGTAGTCCAGAGTAATAGGAGGAAGTAGTTCTGGTTATTATAGCCGACGCAGTTGTTGATAAATATACAGTGATGGTCCAGCTTAGATATGCAGCGCTTGCATATACTACAGTGCTTCGAGCGTGCTGGTTTCAATATTTTGCAAGTATTGCATGTTTGACCTGGGTGGAAAATAGTAAAGTCGTATGGATATAGACTCATAGCCTGACTGTGGTTTTCGGAGCCAATATATCCTGGATCGCGGGCAGCGGATGCATACAAGAATATATATGGGAGGGAGAGAAGGATCACAGATGTGATTTTTCTGGAGGTGCTGAGAATCTTCCAGGCTGGAGGGAGAAATAGAACTTCTGAGACCGAGAGGAGAAGAATGAAGAAGATCTAGAATGTGTTAGTGTACACTTAAAAAGTTTTCTCTATGAAGTCAAAAGTACGAGAATCAAAGGGCTTTCAGGATATAGAATCATCCGACAAGTTCCAAAGTCGAGGACAGACAGTTTCACTCTCTTCAACAAAACAAGCTCCAAAAAATGGAGAGATCAAATAAGTAAAATGATTGAGCCTGAAGATGCAGATTCTCACCATGACCACTGGGTGTCTATCGTTCCATAGGATGTGAGCCTGTCTTGTTACCCAAGAGCTCAGACGGCCTTGCGTTAATCTTTGGTCCCATGACCGGAGAGTTACTGGAAGATGAATCCATAGCAATCTATGCAGTGCCCCAATAGGAGTGTTTCTGCTTCACATTAGCTGTTAATATAGTTTGTACCATGTTGTTCAGACGCACCTCAGGGCAGGCAGTCGCCCAAAGAAGGCTACAAAGGTGAAAAAGGAGATGGCCAGTATTAAAATAGCCACGTTTCGAAGAGTCCCCATGTTGCTTTTAGAAGTTTGTGAAAGAGGACTGAAGATCAAGGACGACGCATCATTGGAAGTGACAAATTATCACGAGCAGCATTTATATACCGAGGTGGATGTAAGTATGATGATTATCCTGGGCAATTCCTTGACTCTTAGATGATGGAAGAAGATCCAGGTTGTTTGTCTGTCGTCGGATGAAGCTTTCCAGGGCTCCGACGCCGACGTTTCGCCGAGTCAGGTGTGCTCGTGGGTGCCGCCCTGTCTTCGAATTTCTACTGAACCCCACGAAACGCGTCTCTCTGTATCGTCGCATTCAACACAAAAACAATTTCGCAGCCCCCGATGCGCCATCTGCTACGCGTTGAATCATGCCATGATCTAGTTGTACGCCTGCGAATGCTTCGATCGCTAACCCAAAGGTAGCAAACTGGATCCGCCGCCGTGACGAGACCTCGGAAAGCAGCACACCGCGGGGATGGCAGCCCGAATTGTGTGCGAGGGTGCTGCTGGTGGTGGAGGCAATCTCTTTGAGGGCAAGAAAATATGGCTCTCACATCGCGTGCCCCTGCGGAGTACGTATAAGGAGCAAGTTGAGGTCTGTCAGTTTCCCTGGTGGTGGCTGGGCATCAGCTAATGTCGCAACAGTCGAATGGTGGAGTTGTTGTGCTTCTGGAGAAAAATGCAGATATAATAATTGTGGATCATGCGAGGAGGGACTGTCCACCAGGTTCGATCTCTTGGAAATGGATAGAACAGTCAATCCGCAATGGCAGAATGGAGGACATTGAGAACCATCGTGCTGGGCCACCCCATGCGCAAACCCGAGAGGTTGGATCTGCGCAGCCAACGAAGAAAACAAGGACGCCCTTTTCGGCAGATGATGACAGAATACTCATGCAGTGGGTCACAAGAGCCGAAAGAAAAGGTCTACCTATCTTGGGCAACGCGATATATCAACAACTTGCGGAGAAGGTAAATACATGTTCCAGCCATGTCAACACTCGCTAACACTACTTCTCAGTATCCCCATCATACCTGGCAATCATGGCTCGATCGATGGAAAAGATATGTCTCTGCGAAGAAGCGGCCACTGCCCGATGATGAGAACGAGGATGCGGACAACGATCTAGATCCTATACCAGTTCCACCAAAGCCCCATCCTCGAAACCAGCCACCCATTCCACAGTCCACTCCACGTTCTGCTCCGCCTCCATCAATCCCGCCGCATACGAGATCTCGTCCAAAACCACAACCCAAATTACCCCCTCAAGCTTCGGTTGCTAGTCCTGTTGCCAGTGAGAAATCCCAGAACTCAACAAGGTCATTGAAAGCAAATCCATTCATATTGAAATCTCTCGGCGGGGATGTTTTCACTAATGAAGAAAGCGAGCTTCTCTTTGATGCCTACAATGCGATTATGAATTTGAGTGATGATCAGGTCATTGATGCTTGGATCGCATGGTCTATGGAGGTATGTCCTACCCTCTAGTTCCTTTGTCAAAGCTAACACCCATAACAGAATCCAAATCACACTCCACAAGAATGGCGCAATCATTTTAAGGAATATGTTGTCCCTACGAAGCAAGCTCGTCTCGGAGCGAAAAAGGTTGCCAAGCAATCGAAAGAGATGCCACCTCCAAAGAAAACCCCGGCACGGGTACCATCTTCAAGCACGAGTACCGCTATACCAGTAGCATGTAAAGTTCCCGAAATAGAAGATTCTCAGGGTTCTTCTGGTCAGACCATTCCGACCCCAGCCAAGCAAGACGAAACCACCGAATCTTATACAAAGAGTTCTAGAGAATTCGAAGAAAGCCTGTTGATACTGGCAGATGAGCTTGAATTAGATGTTGATCCAAATCCCGTCATTCGCGGTAAAACTATCTCATTGTTTGCACTCTGGCAGGTCGTTCGCTCGGATGAATTCGGAGGATATGAAGATGTTACTGGCAGGAGACTATGGGGCAAGGTTGCTCGGAAGTTGGATTTCGACAGGTCTATAGAGAGAGAGGCAGGAATAGACCTACAAGCATGTTACAGTGAGATCTTGTGCGACCTGGAAAACGCAGAGAAGGAGCTGCGGGGGGGTGAAGACATCAGGTCTTCACAAGAGGCGGAACTGATTGCCGATCAGCTTCGGCAGACAGCACAACAGCCAGAAAGTCTAGACAAGGAGGAAGAACAATACAGTTCGGAAGGAGACCACGAATCTTTGAATGTCAAAGTGGACGATGAAGAGCTTCTACGAGAGCGAGAGGAGAATGACGACGATCTGGATTCTTTTCAGATATCTCCTTACCGTCCACAGCCTTCATCTCTATCTGCAGGGAAGCGATCGCTAAGTAGTGATCGGCGACGTTCTGATCTTCCATACAACAAGCGTCAACGAATCAACAAGGGCAAAGGCAAGGAGCTACTGGAAATCCCATCTACGCCTGAGGATATCATTAAGAACACTCAGATAAGTCGACCAGCTCACCGACCCTCCCCATTGAAATACGGGCAGGCTGAGACAGACACCCCTTCAACAGACTCGTCAATTCAAGATATCCAGCCAATGAAGCTTGTGCGACAGAAACCAGCTGTACAAAAACACCTCGAACCTGAAACACAGGACTTCTATCATCCAGTTCCAACTTATCCACAACTTCCAGATGGGAACATCGACGACGAAGATGCCGAGGATGAACTCATTCCGGCTCTTATGCGCGGGCCATCTGAAGAGTTCACCGATGAAGCCGAAGGGGAAGAAGAGAGCTTGCTCACCAGGCAGGTACCACCTTCGCCTCTGGATCATTCACCCTTCGAACAAAATGTTAGCAATGCTACTACCAGAGAAACTCTCCACTCTTTAAGCAACAACGTCAGCAGTGCCACCACTCGAGGCACCCTGCATGCCTCAAACAATAACTACGAATCATCCACTCAATCACAAACCGAGTCCCAAACTCAAGCCAAACTCGCCGCCTTCATAGACAAACACGTTGCCGATGGCTTTCCGGAAGAAATCATCATCGCAGCCCTTGAAGCAACATGTACGAGCTTCAAGGAAGCCTTGAAGGTGATGGACCGCTTGGCGAATGGCGACGGTATACCGGAAGATATGCCTGGTGCCTGGACATCGTGGGATGATGAAGCGCTCGTGGTTGGTAGGGGAACGGCGGAATACGATCGTATTGTGAGGAAGCATGGAATTAGTAGGATTAGAACGCGGAAGATTTATTTGACGGGCATGGCGGCGTCTAAGAATGATGCTGGAAAGAAGCGATAGCTCGTCGCAAAGCAAATCGCAGAGTCATAAAAGTGGCATCGATGGAAGTTGAGTTAAGATTGCATTTGAGCTGCAAATATCAGGCGTGGGGGCGTGGATTGGTGACGTGCAGCGAGCTTTTCAAAATACCAATTTGTAAGTCATTTGAACCAAACGTTGCATGGTGAGTCTGCTTCAAGACTTTCCACCTTCTGCATGCGACGACTTCTCCCTTCGTCCTCTCTCACTCTCGAATTCGCATCCTGAAAATAGCGAAATGTGGCGGCTAGTCTCACCCACATGTGTTCGGAGACAACTGAATTAATTCAAAGCCGAACTTTACTGCTTTGTTGATACCGCTGACGTAACTCATGATATGCGACTTGCAACAAAACTTTAGGCGTAGGGAAATGATTATCGTAATTTTGTCATGGCTTAGGTAAGGAGGTGTAGTCATGATTCTGTGTTTTGTTGATGCGCTCGCTTAATGTTGGCGGGGGAGGGGTAAAAATGTGAATAAAGAGACTGGGAATTAACAAATATTGCGTAGTTTCCGAGATGGAGAAGAGTGATTCCCCAGCTAATGACAATAGATGTGAAGATTAGAAGACGAAGTTGCTGAAATGTACGGTTTGATGTACTGTACTGACGAACTGGATGTATAATTATGTGCCGGATGGGATTTTTACGGGCTCGCTTGGGAAAAGGGCCGAAGGAGAAAATCTTTTGGGGAGCTCTATAGTTTGATAGCTAGAATAATTTGATAATTCGACTATTTTGCAACTAGTAGCTTCGCGTGGTGATGCTCACTTCTCCGGACACGTCACCAAAATCTTGTTGTGCCAAGTCGATTAGCCTCGCTGTTCGATCTTCGGCCTAGATCTGTTTGATCTTCGGCCTAGATCGACATAATTTTCTCTAACAGATGATAGTCAGCTGTAGGAAAATCGAACCGATATTTTGGTGTGAGGAAAAGCAAGGTCAGTATTTCCTTTCCTCATTCGAGTAGCAAGCGAAGGTGAATAGTTTTCTCGATCCTTTCGGAATCAAATAATACCTGATAGAGGTGACGGTCAACACACCTTTGATCACACCAACTCAAAGAATCTTCAAACCTTCCTCTCGAATCACCTTCTACACAACACACCAACACCAAAATCACAAACCGCACAAAACGATGGACCTCCTCGAATCGACCTCCAAAATAAAGCCTACAAAGTTTATCCTCAGACTCCCTACCATTAAAATTACATCCCGAATAAACCAAGACGACGGCGGTTTCTACATCCCCTCTCAAATCTACCACCGCAAAGACTTCATCGATACCACCTACCAAGCCAGCGCCTCCTCCACCGACCAAACCTCCGTCTCCACCATCCTTTATAAGGACTTAATCGACTTCCTGAAAAGGCACACCTACGACCCTCCTCTCCTCCCCAATCCGCATCTGCATCAAACAGACCCCGGAATACTCACGCTCCCGCTGTGGCGACAGCCTTCAACGTGGGGGACGGACCTCCTCTCCTACTGGCCGGCGCTTAAAGCATTCTTGAGAAATTTCAGACCTTGTATTGATGCAGCGGGCGAAGTATTCAAGCAATTCCGCCCGGATGATTACGCACATATGATGCTCTACCACGACCATCTCATCCGCTCAAATCTCGTGTCTGAGGATCCAGGGTCCAGACACCCTGTTTGGGAGGATGGGTATAGGACGCCGTTTGCGACGATGCAGGTTAGTGTCAATGGGGATACGAGGGGAAAGGTAAGGAGGGTGGGAACGGGGGAGCATGCGAGTGAGTGGTGCGTCGTTATGCTGTTAGGGGACTGGGTGGGAGGGAAGGTTACGCTGTTGGGAAGGGGGGAGGTGGGGGGTGTGCAGGGCTTTGAGAGTGGGAGGGGGGATGTTTGGGTGCTGAGGGAGGGGTGGAGGGTTGGGTTGGAGGAGTTTGTGGGGGAGAGGGTTGTGGTGGAGTTTTTTGTGCCGGTTGTGGGGTGGGTGGGGGAGGACGGGGATGATGAGCATGTTAAGGATGAAGCGGTGGATGGTGTTTAATGGGTCGATGTATGTAGTGGAGGGTCCGGAGATGGGGACTCGTGGATTTGTAGTGATGTGAGCGATGATAGTATGGGACTGGAAGTTTGGGTGGGTGGTGATATTCATGACCTTATTCATTGAACCAGAAAGGGACGAATGGTTTTAGGTGTACAAATTGCGCGATTCTCAACTCGTGCTATTAGGTTTTAAACTTCGGTCTCGGAGAATCGGGGATGTTGGTACTGAACATGGTAGGAAATCCGTTGCGCACCCCCGAAAGGCGAACATCCGAAGTCGATCCTTCGCAGACATTAAATAGACATTTGACATTAATATCTGGCCTAAGAGCCCATTCCTGTACCTAGCAGATCCGTCAAAATAGAGTTTACTTTCGCTCTCTACTTCTGGAGATCCTTCTTGCTATCATCCCTATACCTCGTCACAAAACCAATGCTAAGCGCAGAGAATCTGTTATTCACTTGCACGATCTTTCCATCCTTCAGATCAAAGTACTTCCGCTGTGAATTTTGCGATTGAAGCGTCGCATTCGTCTCGTTCGTTTCTCGCGTGTTTTGTGTCCCATCTGAATCATGCGTCGGTTGTGTTCCGAAACTTTCCTCGTCTAACATCCAAGATGGATCAGAGGCGTGCGAGAAAAGGTAGTCGAATTCCTGTGACAACTGGCCCCGTCTTCGATCTTGTTGAACTTGTTGCTGTTGCGGGTGTTGCACATGACTGGTGTCTTGCTGCTGCGGATTCGATATATTATACTCGTCTGAGAAAAATCGGGGGAAGACTTTGGCGACCAAGGGTTTGAGGGTCGGAAGACAGGCGGCGATTATGGCTGATGCCATTTCGGAAATGGTCCTGTGTGCTGGTCAGTTTTCCTATCTGAGAGAGTGCGGATTGGATGTATAGAGGAGGTACCATATTCCTGGGCCAATGTTGTCAACTATTTCGCGTGAGCAGATACTCGATGCAGAAGGGGGAATTCTTACAGAGAGGGTCGGTAGTTTTGCCGTATTGAATAATGAACGGGAGACGAGCGATACTTTGACTGAAGGTTAATACTCTTCAAGCAGATGACATACAGTCTCCTGGGTCTACAGGAATGTGTCATCGACCTACCTGATGACGGAGGCTCTGAGGTTTTGTCAGCTTCCTTCACTTCGAACGTGGGTGACCAACAATCTGAACTTACATCAGTCCAAAGCTAAATAGAAACAGTACCGTATTTCGCTGCCTTCTGGGCACCCGAAGAGCTAGTAGCCTCGGGATCGGCATTATCAAAATTGCAAAGTCGATGGCTATCGACATGGCGCCGGATGCGTACGTTAGGGCGTTGACGTCGAGACATTTCGATGAGACGCTCTTGTCAAACACCCCTCCTAAGCCCGATCAGTGACAATTTCTGGGCTTCATGAGACTTAGAGACTTACGTATTGGCTTGCACTGAAATATCGTAACAAGTAGAAATCCCAGACCGGTGACAATCGTGACGACGAGCATTCCATAGCATGTGGCACGGAATCGATCGTCGGGGAAAAGCTTCAGCTTGAGGAGTCAATACCCCCTAACAATGTTCCATCAAGTTACAGTGGACTTACATAGAAGCAGAGAATCGAGCACTTGGTCAGCGTTATGACAATCTGGTATGATATCTCGTCTGACCAGTAGAGGTAGAGGTTGGGTAGGTGGAATTTCGGCGCGACGTTGAAGGTGTGTTTTCCCAGTCCGAAAGCAATCACCTCCACGGTTCCTGATATCTGCACATAGCCCAGAACTGCACTAGCTGCTATGATCAGGTAGTCATCGAGGCCAATACCTCTTGCAAGCTTCATCCGAGTATAGATTCTTAGACCTACGGTAACATTGGTAATGACGCCTAGGGCCCCGAGGATGGATGTGGCCATTGCTACCTTAGTACCAACTGGCTGATCTTTGCAAAGGTCGTTGTTCTTCGTACCTACTTCTGTGAAATGTGTCAGAAAACACTGGATTATGATGGTGATATTACGCACTCTGCTGGTCCGGGAAGCTACACGATCCCCTCACACAATCTGCTAGAGTCTTTTCTACAGGAGGATGGGCGCAGAGCAACTTGAAATCCAGCGCTATTCCTGGCTCGGAATCTAAAGCCCCAGCAACGCAATCGAGCTGATGAAATATTAGCGAGAGCCAGATGTTTCTCTCAAAAACTGACCGAGCAAGGTGGAAACATGCTTTCGATGCCAGGCGGCAGGAAAGCTGCCATCGTACACGACAGAAAGCAGATAAAAACAACGCAGAGCAGGAAGTAGGATTTTTTGATCATATCCGTAGGATTTTGAGGACCATAGGAATCAAAACAAACTTTTTGCACAGCATCATATCGCCAGGAAAGAAGGTTGATAACTAAGATTCCTAGTCCCGAGATAGATGTAACCTTGCTCTTATTTCATAAGAGAAAGGAAGATAAGTAAAATGGGATTGGAAGAAACTAAGATTCATAGGTGTGACAACCGGCAGTCCCGCCACTTCAGAGCTAGAGACAACTGCTCGTCCGCATGGGTTCTTCCGCATTTAGTCGACTCTTTCGCGGGGGAGCCCATAACTTTTCTTAGGCAAAGATCATCTCAGCTAGTCATAGGCAATGGCCACAGAGATGACCGAGCGCCAAACGCCTCGAGTCACGCAACTAGTATCGACGAGGATGTTTCGTAGGCCAAACTGTTAGAGGAGGTCGAGACCTGAGAGTAAGAGACAGTCTTCGCACGGTCTTGAACAGTCACGTTTTGTGCGCAGAGGTCGCGAGTGGTTGTATTGTACGGCGCAACTGGGAAGGTGTCATCAGAATAAACTTTCCACACTGCCCGCGGTGGAACGCTTTCAAAACCGGTACCATATCCTGATGGAAAAACCAAGGCAGAGCCACACAAAAGCTCCTCGACAAGAACAATCAAGCAACGAAGCGCAGAATACATAAGTGGGAAGTCGTAACGATAAATTGTGTACTGGTGCCGTTACAATCATTCGTCGTCGCATGTCCATAAGTGATGAATATTCGGCGAGTCATGAAGTGATCCGCCACCTTGCCCACGTCCCTTACCCGGCATTGCATGCAGTACTAAAGCAGTTGAGAACTTAAAATGCAGTCTAGAAGATAACGCGATCCTATATAAAGTAAGTTCGCCAGATGTGACGAGCGATTGGCTTTAGATCGATTAGCGATATATCCGAGCGCAGAATGGACCGAACATCACAGACGGATGCTGAAAACAAGGTCGCAAAATGGATAGCATACGTAAGCATAGTGTTGACCAAGCACTAGGCATCCCTCTCTAGTGGAAAGAAGGTACATCGATATATATATGGCACTGCCCCTGCGGAGTGTGCAATAGCCAAATTCGTATCTAGTCAACGGCATCAGATGTGCTCGGAAGTCTTGAAGAGAAGATCGTCCAGAACCTGGAACCGAGGAAGCTTTAACAAAGCTGCTATTGCAATATATTCGGACATCTGATACTATGTCTTTCTACCAGAAATATGAATATGGATATGGATGTGGATATGGATGTGGATATGAATGTGGATATGAATATGCATCTGGTTGAGAGCCGCCATGAGTGAGTGGAAGTGGAAGTGGCTTTAAGGTTTCCCTGGCATCTGCCCGATGTTCCGCCGCAAGCCGCTGCTCCACTTTTAATCCCCGCCATCAGTGTGTTCAATAGATCCTGACGTTTGGTAAATATTCCATGAAAAGCTACACGATGATTCATTTGATTTGATCTGCGACTCGAATATCTGCCTAGTACCGAAACACCAGAAATTAACCCACGTTCTCTGAGTATCGACCAAGTGCCATCAACTGCGACTTTGCTTGAATATATCCTCATTCACCGCCTCGCCCCGGTGGCGTCAGAGCTCCGATTGTCTGCCCCTCCACCGCTTCTTGCTGCGAGACCAACACATACAGCCCAGCATTGTACTGTACAGCATCTGCCAGCTCAACACCACATGCAACACTATGGCAGACCAGGCCCATGCCCATTCTCTTCGATCCCGCTTTATACACAGTCTGCCAAAGACAGCCTCTTCGTCCTCAATCGCAGACATGAGGGTCACCGAATCCCAGAAACTTCGAGTCCTCATCGCGGCAAATGGATCCAAGGAAGTGGCACAAGCCCTTGCCCTTGTTGTACGACTGTCTAAAAACACAAAAATTGAGACGAGAGCGATTGTCGACGAGGAATCATGGCCTTCCCATCGGTTATCCCAGGAGACGCTCGCGTTGCAGAACAGATGCTTCAGGGCTTGCAGGGAAACGGACGAGGCACAGAAGACTATTGAACGAGCACAAATCGAATTCTACAAGCAGCAGGCATACGAGCTTGCCGATTGGGCAGATATGATGGTGCTGGCCCCGATTGATGCGGACACTTTCGCGAAGATGCTTCACGGCATTACTGACTGCCTACTTCTAGAGATTCTGCGCGGTTGGGATGTCTCAAAGAAGATACTGCTGGTTCCAGGTATGACTACCGCGATGTGGGAGAACCCGATGACGAAGAAACAACTGCACAAAGTTCAAAAGAAATGGCAGTGGGTACGGGTTATGCAGCCCATCTTGTGGAATTATGACAACGGACCTGCGAAGTGCCTCTTGGCATGGGATGGATTCAACGAGCTTGTAGATGCAATCAAGAACCAGGCGGAGCTGATGACTATTGGGCACGATGTGGATATTGCGGCTTCTGGGGCTGCCAGCCTGGCAAGATATAATATAAGGACCGACTGTCTCTTACCACCAGAGATTTGGACCTTGATCTTCGAGCGAGTAGGAGATTGGGAAGTGGCAAGGGCACTTAACGTATATGTAAACCTTCCGACGCCGACCGAATGGCAACCGAAACCTGGAGATGTTAAGGACGAGTTGCATATCTATATGCGTTCTCTGGAATGGACGATACTCACATCCAATACCGAAAAAATCATCGACAAGCTGAAAACAGCACCGGAGAACATGAAGTTCCTGTCGAGTCTCTGCGTCAAGCTGGTCATAAAGTTCTGTCTCACGGATCTGTTGACGTATCTGGAAACTAACTTCAAGGATGTCTTCTGGTCCTCCTTTGGACAAAAGCTCTTACCTACCAAAGCGTCGGCCGTATACGGACGTACGGAAATCCTCGAGTGGTGGCGCACGTCGCCCAGTTTTTTGTCCAAGGACTACACAGCAGAGGCCATCGATGGTGCTTCTAAATCAGGGTTCGTCCACGTATTGGATTGGTGGCGTCGTTCCGGTCTGCCTCTGAAGTATACCGAGTCGGCTTTGGAGCAAGCCTCGTCCAAAGGGCACATAATCGTATTAGAATGGTGGAAGCAAGCCAGCATGCTTCAGGGATCGTATCATGTTGAGAATGAATCTCGACAACGTCATGTTTCTCCTACAAGAGCAGGGGACGGCACAAGCACTCCAACCGAGGCCCAGCCAGCTTTGCGACTGCAACCCGGCAAATCCCTCTTGGCTGCCGCACAGAACAATCAGTTCCTAGTATTGCGGTGGTGGGATAACTCTGGAATCCCCATCTCACACTCGGAGTCTGTCGCCAAGATAGGGTCTGCTCATGGACATGTAAGTGTCCTAGAGACATGGCGCGAGCTGAAGGGCGAGAAGATGGCTTTCGATAGCAAGGTCTTGGTTGAGCCAACGAAGAACGGGCATGTGAATATCCTGGAATGGTGGAAGAATATCAGTCAAGGTGGCGATGGACGACCACCAGCTAGGGTGGAATATAAGACTTGCGATATAGAAGAGGCGTTGGAGGATAGTGTGGGTAGCGAGAGAACCGCTTTCAGAGTCAAGAAATGGTGGGCGCAGAACGGGCTGAATCTAGGTGTCCAAGTTAGCGAGTGGACAAAGGTCAAGGTGTTGTGATTCGGAACGTGCTGTCAAGATGTATACTACTGCATAGCGAGGAGTACGTGAAAAGTTATGTCTAGAATGTCTTCTATCCATGTAGTATCTGGGCCCTCGAATAGACTGAAAATTAACATGCCTAGCTAGTTTTCGTTCTCCGCCCTTCCGACCATACGATGTGCGTGCTTCTTTACACCCAGGAGCAGAACCTCCGAAGATTAGTGTGGATCTCATGTTCCTCACTCATCCTAGCTGCAACGACGGCCTGGCTTACTCGCCTTCAGAGTACTCGTGTCTGTGGAAGGCCATTATACTACTATAGGCACCATAACCATAAAGCATGGTAACCACAACAGTAAGGGGAACCAAGCAAGTGATAAGTTTATTCAACAGTTGGGAAATCTCAACATATTTTGTCAAAGTTCAAATTCGGCTCCTTGATTGATCATTATCAGAAATGGGTGTAACGTAACATTACGATAAGAGCAATAAAACTAAAGGTACTGTGATAGGGAGGAACCTCGTATATTTCTTTGTTATATGACTGAGCTGGCTCTCTCACATATAAGAGACCAACACTTAAAGGTTATCTTACAAGAACACATTTCACAGATATTCTATCTAATATATCTCTTTCCTGCCCCTATTTTGTTAATTCATACTCTTTAGATATGTGATATCTCTAGAATTAATAGATTTGCTATTTGCTAAAGCTAGAAAGCCCCCAGGAGCTCACTGCTGGCGACCTCTGTTGTTGTGTGCTGTTAGAAAATGTTTCCTCCCACAATAGCACAGATTGCGATTTTGATGGCGATGAGAAGATCATGAGATCTTTACATACCCAGAAGTCTAGAACTCCATTTACTTCGACCAGGATCCACCTGACATCGGCAGAACAGCCACCAAATTAGCGTTCTAGACATGACGAGGATAGCCCACTTCTGACTGGGATGGGCGTAGATTCTTCGCTTCAAAGATAAATACTGCAGAACACGAACATTGGGGCATTGACAAGGTTTGGGAAACTCTCGAAGAGATCAGTGGCAGCTCGGATACTGAAAGCGTGGTAGCGGAGAGCTCTCATCTCGTGGCCGTGTCTCTACGGCTATTAACCATTTCTGGGAACGCCGTATTCACTCATACTTCAAAATTTGGTTTACTTTCCCGGACCACGTACGCAAGTCTTCATCGACCCCAACTACGTATGTGCTGGTGCCAACATGAGAGCTCTGCATGGATATGAGGAAAGGCGCAACTTCAGGATCACCATACGATCGAACGCGTATTTACACCACAGAGACTTCTATACCCACCACTATGAAGATATATCTGGCAGGAGAACTTTCCATCCTGAAATAGACTCAACTAGAGACTACCAACCGGTGGTTGACGGCGGAACCAAACGTAGCATTCCTGAGCATGAACTTGTACCTGAATGGAAGGGCCAAATTTCTTCAAAGGGTTACGGTCTCACTCTGCAGATTACCATGACTCTGCTATTAGTTGAAAATACTTTAATTGATAACTGCAGGGTTTATGATATTGAGGACCATTGATGAAGAATATTCAACCCGTGTAACGTGTAAGACATGTTGTTTTATGATTAAAGTAGCCCAGTGGTATCAATAGACATACCATTCAGCCGCGCCACTAGTGTCCGAATGATCGCTATGCCTTCGTCGATATGAGGGTCATTTAGTCGACCCCACTCCTGTTCGATCTCTGCGAGGGATTCTGTAGCCCAAGCCTGTGCTCGTGAAGTCATAGTATTTAGGAGATCTCTAAACCAGAGGGTCCACTATAGATGCACCTCATTAGCATGTAGAAGATCGGGATGTGAGGAACGGATGAAGGGGGATAAGAGACAGGGGGTCCATGAATTAACTTGCCCAAGCTTGGATGTTGATTTGGTCATTTGGATTTTCGGAATTCCATTGCGCGTCTGCTTCTCCATGAATTGCGTGCAGATCATTGGCAGTTTGAACCCAACGACGGGCGCGATTATTGTTGAGATAGTTGAAGACGGCGACAACATTACCTAGAGGAGTTGAGCTTGTCAGCGAACCACTACTTGAGCATGATGTGCCACAAAAAACAAAAAAAAGCTTAGAAAATGGGTATATGGATCTACACACGGAAGGCATGCACGAGTGCAACCATAGGATCATCGCTACCATGGTGCTCCTCAGAGTCCAGCCATCTCTGTAGCTTTCTGAAGTTGATTGCGTCTAGCAAAAGCCATATCTAGAACTTATTAGCTTTGTAAGTTGTGTATATTGGTCAGGTAGCTTGCCATTTGCTTAAAGTTGTTCAAGTCCCGCTCGAGGAGTACAAATGGAGCCCTGTTAGTAACCGCACCCAAGGCGGTCAAAAGTCTCTCCAAATAATTGCTTGGGTTCGTGCCACCTCGAAGAGGTCCGACGTTGGTCAACCAGTTCGCTTGTCTGAATCGTGTTTCGAAAAACAAGCCAGTAACTGGGGCCAGGGCTGGCGAGTCGCCAGATTGAAGCCTTCCAGCAGCAATGTCACCGAAGAACCGGGGTAGGGTATTTTGTTCCACTCCATGCTCGCTATCATAGTAATGATCTGGCCCCTCGGGCTATCCGGTTCGTCAGCCGATTAGTGCTAGAAATTCAAAGGTAGGGAGGGTACTTACAATGGGCACGGGGTTCGGGGGCAGTACTAGCTCCGTGATATCTGTGTCTAAGCAATCGTCCCAGTCTGCAATTCCCAAAGCATGATCGTACTGTTCATCACCCTCCGGACCGTATTGTGCCCAGTCACCAGCACTTGGAAATGGAGCATCTTGCCAATTAATCGTTCTAGTTCGCGAATTACCATTCGAGTCCGTGATTGTGTAGGTAAATCTCCGTTCCCCATCCGCTCGGGTCTCGAGCACATGAAGAACATGCCTTGCCCGGAATGCATCATGTAGATGCTCCTTTTCAGAAGACGTGCGACTATTATTGTTAGCAGAAAGTTCAGACTATTATCTAGAAACAAAGGACTCACGCTTCTTTTATGCGAGTCGCGATTCCATGCATGTCGCGACGGAATCTTCGTTGCGAAGGCCCTCTTCCAGGAGAGCTCACACCATCATCATCATTGACACAAGAAATTAGGTAGGCACCATATGTGCTACAGATTGGAACACGGCAGTTGGTGGTCTTTGAGAGATTCGATGGGCATTTCAGCGCATTTTTAAGAACAGCCAAGACAGCTGTTCCGTCAAAGTCGATCTGATGAGACACCGGGCCACTCTTCTCGGGGTCACCATCATCACCGGGAGCACCTGCAGCAACAGAGACTGCTCGAGCTTTGGATCCGATGGGTATTGATTGTTGTGGTTCATTAGCCCATTGCGCAAAATGCTCGGTACTCCCTTCGGCATAGAGAAGCGAGTAAGCCGCGGAATCACTCCCGACAGAGACGGTGTACTTGTTGTCTTGAACTTCGACCGCTGCATAGGTATCTGCACCAGCAGTGAGATTGATTCCCAGAACTTCTCCGGTATTCCCAAAGCTGTTGAAGACAATTTCGAAGCCCGCTTCCTGGAATGTGCTGACTTTCAAGCCTCCATTAGTTGCCGAGTTTATCTTCCCTCTCAGCCCACTGTCCACAAATTTCAAGTCTCCGCTTCCAGTCTGACTGATCATGCTTGATGGGTATGTTTGCTCCAGATTCATCTGGTGATCATACTCAACCGAAAAATTTCCTTCGAGTTCAATGTCGGCAGTGATCATAAGCTCTGCGTTAAGCCAAGGCGTCATGTGAACAATACCTGGGTGGCTGAGACTACTCTTCGTTTTAGGAGTTCGGTATAGAGATGCCTCTGTTTTGCTAGTATCCCGTATTGCCCCGTAAGCTGATATGTCGAGATTATACTTGAGGTCTGTTTGGGCGTCGAAGAATGAGGTAACTTCTGCAGCAGCAAAAGGAACAATTGTCCCAGTGAATGTGAAACCAAACCTGTATCGGAGACCGACCTGTCCATTTGCAACGATATCCAGGTAGGCATCTTCTCCGGCGGTACAAGCCGTCGTAGCAGAGAGGATTCGTTGATTTATTTGATTGTTCATAGTACCCCAGATATCCTTCGCTCTCAGCTCCTTGATCTTGGCAGCCCACCAGTCCAGTCGTCCAAAACCACGCTCCTTTGCAGATCTCCTGTGAAGAGCACCGGGCTCGTCGACTATAGAGTCCCAGTAGCCAGGAATGTTCGAGTAATCCACTCGGAGTGCTATGGTGCCGCTGTCTCTGCGAACAAGATTGAAGTTGTAATCGAAAATCAGCTCCATGACGGTGAAGTGGGCATTGCCGTAGGTTAGGGGCAGAGTCTGATTCGACGACCTGTGTATCCCATGTCCAACAACGTAGATGCCAGGTCCGCATGTATCTGGCATTCTGAGGACTGCACAACGGGAATGCCGAGTCAGCTTTCTCCGGTAGGACAACATAACACAATTGCCGACGTTTAGATTTGGACTTACCGGTACCAGCAATTCCACCTTGCAGCATATCATCGCAATTCGAGTCTGGGCCATCGTTTGTGCAGATATACCTGATAGATTGCCTATGGTCCCCAGTAATTGAATCACAGTCTAAGAATTCCAAATGAGACCCATCTCGCTTGTTGACACTGGCGACAGCTTGAGGATCGCCATCTATCAAGATAAAACCGACAGCAGAGTCATCTGGGCTATTCATGTTTCCCCCATCAGGGAATTGCAAATCGTATTTCACGGTGTTAGAAGCGTCGGGAACCGTTTCAAAGAGATACTCAAGTTTGACGGGTACGAATGGCTGCACTGCTGGAGGATTACTTGGGGATATTAGCGCGGTGTCAGATGAAAGGGGAAATTAGAAATCATGGTATCGCACAGAAAACAGTAAACGGATGTTCCAAACAAATGGCCAGATCTCGAAAGGGGGTCTGTGTGCTAGTACCAGCATTTGAGAAATTCGACAACATACCAGCAGCACACTTTGCTTCTTCCATACCTACATGTACTCTTGCCATCACCAAACCGATCTGTCATAAGTTCGATGCTACCGTCATCTTTACCATCCGAGTTGGTGCAAGTATTGTCAGCACAGTCTCCTTTACCAATCCAATGGCAGTTCGTAAATTGTTTGGGCTTAGGACAGCAGAATTTTCGGAACCCATTGGAAGGTGGAGACACAGGTGAACCACCGCCATCATCGCCTTGATCGCATTTACTAGAACAGCTGTAAGTACGATTCCTATTCCATTCAAGAGTTCAATGAAGAGAATTCAGTACTTACTCGGCAGTATATACTGATGTCACCTCTTCGTAGTTGGCCGGACAGTCTCCTGAACATTTCGAGTATACGCATTGATCGATGAGCTCTGCCCATCGATCTGCCTTACAACAAAATATCTGCCAGCCAGATGTGCAGTGATGGTGACTTCCATCACCGTCTGACCCTCTCACACTCAATAAATTGATCTCTCCTCCATGGCATTGACCGTTACAAAGGCCACCGCTTTCGCCCCCTCGCCATGAACATGTTGATGGAGCAGCTAGGATCACATCAGCTTGAGAATCAGTGGGGGCAAAAATACCACGTACCGGTCGAGGGACAGCAAATGTTTTGTTTCTTGTTCTTCCCACACTGTCGCGTGCCTACCCGTACAAACCCAAAATCGTTCTGACAGCTGTGACCTTCATCGGCTTGTGTGTCTGACCAGCAATTGCTGACTAAACATCCTTTCCCATTTGACCAGCTTTGAGAGACAGATTCTCCATCTGGAGATACCTTTCCAGGTGTTTGGTGGTTGAAACCGCCGAAGTCTTTATCAAGGAGGCCGGAGAGTGCTGATAGCTTCTTATCATCAAGATCCACGGCCCATATCATGAGGCCACCAAGTCTAAAACATCAAACAAAACAGTCAGTACAATTCTAACCTTTTCCGAAAGTAGAGTAGCTTGCCCGATTGAATTTGCCCAGTCCACCTTTTGCTTAAAAGTGTCCTTGTCATCATATGAAACCTAGGTAACCAGAAAGATTAGCGACACTCAGTGGAAAATCACATTGCAACCAAATTCATCACGTACCCATTGATCAGTATCGTACTGTACATACTTAACAGCCGCTTCAATGTCATGGGTTGGCGAGCTGGCTCGGCGACTAAGACCTCCACTTTCTCCCCCACTACCAATGATATCCTGAATTTCGAAGTACCCTAATATGCCACCTTCCCCGGTGCAAGGTCCTTTGTTTGAAAGGCCCCCGAAGCTGCAACCGGGAGTAGCGCAGTTAGAGTCGGCCAAGGTGAAACTTCTGCCATAGAAACCGGTACCGAGCACGACTTTACTAGGAGCGACGCCGACTCGCCAAAGCAACTCAACGGCAAGCTTGATTTCTGTAAGATTAGTATGGCCGTGGAGAATAGCACCAATGGGGTTCAGTCTGTCCCAGAATCCGTGAAGGTCGTAGCTAGCAATATGTGTCAGTAATGAACAAAAGGAGCAAGATTTGTTTTTGGAGATTGCCAACCTCATCACGTTTATCCAGTCGACATAGGGTTCCATGCCATGAACGTCAAACCATCTGCAGTGGATCAGTTTCGAGTCAAAGCACAACAGAACGGTTTAAATGACGACCTACTTCAGATACCAGTACGAAGTTGGAATAGTAAAGGTTAATCCATACTTCCGTCCACTTCGGTCGAACGTTTCTCGAAGTGTTTTGACTAGCAGCACAAAGTTCGCTGTATCTTCAACACGACCTCCTCGGTCTGGGGCTCCTGGATATTCCCTGTTGATGATATTAGCACATTCACGAGAGCTTGATCATGAACATACCAGTCTATATCGAGCCCATCGAAGCCATAAAGCTAAGTAGGTATTCGTTAGCTATAGACGCGCATACAAGAATGGGATGTTGGATCTCGAACCTGCATGAAGGAAACTACATTGTTCGCAAATGTCTGCCGCTTTCCAGCATCAGCAGCAATCTCTCCGAAGAGAGGCTGAGTAACGGTATCATTATCCGAGAAAGTCCATCCTCCAACCGCAACGAATACCTCCAGGTCACCATTCCCGGACTTGGTTGATCTGACATCTGCAACTTCTTTGAAAAGCTCAGCTGGTGTTTGAGAGTCCATAGTGGTAATTTTGTACGTCCCAGGTTCGATGTAGGCGAACGCAAAGTTGACGTGTGTCAATCCATCGACAGGTATGCTGCTTGGAGACATAGTGTGACATTCTCGTCGCGCTCCCCAAGCTTCATAGTAGCCAACAACCCTCTTTTTGACATCGATGCTGCTCCCACCAGCAGGGGGGCCTGGATGGCCACAGCCACTTTGGCATCCATCATCGCAGAAATCGGCTGTTGTTCCACAGAATCTGTACATGTTAGCGAGTCTCCATTGCATGCAGAACGTGGATTGACCACTTACCCAAATTCCGAACAGCAGACTTTCAGTGGACACTCCGCATTTGCTGGAATAGAGTATTGCCCACACTCTGCGTGAGCGTCACAATTAGAGGAGCAGCCAGTTCCGCAGTATGTCGGTCCTATAGATGAGTTCAGCGTAGTCCAATCATTGCAAAGCACGAGGTGTGAAAGGCAGCTTTTCTTCAGCTTTGCTCAGGTTACGCCACGTTAGGATAGCCAGATTGAGACGTATTCGCTGGACGAAGATATAATCAAGTAAAGTAATACCATAACCACAATATCCACTCTCACCACAGCAAGCATGATTACTGCAGGGGTTTCCTGGACCGCAGGTATAGTCCTCACGACGTACCAACGACGAGTTTGAATGTGTGGCGTAGGAGAGATCTCGTAGTCCTATAGAATTAGGTGCAGCTTCTCCCACACTTCCCTCTAACAAGTGCGGTGGCAAATTGAGATCGTTTGTTGGCGAAAGAGAAAAGTAAGCTGTGAACAAAAGCGAGAACAACATGAATAGAGAGCTAACAACAAAGAAAAAGCGTAATAGATCCAAAGGATCCTTAGTAGAATGTGCAGCCATCGTCGCCGGCTGGAAAGAGACACTTGGATGCAAGGAAAGGACTGACAAAAGTACAGTGCAGAGGCAGATGTAAGCTTTACAATGAGAAGACCCGGTTTCTTGCGTTCACCGAGAGACTATCAGGTCTTCAGCTGACCGAATGAGCAACGCGGCACAGTTATATTGCAATGACCAGACTGCTGTGTCAAATTTCCTAAAGCGGAACGAGCGGTTCGGCCTCTCCTCGCTGCTCCTTTTACTTGCATACTCTTGTCCTTGGCAAGACTTCTGGCAGTAGAATAACTCTCATAGTATCTATCACAAGATGTTCTTGCAGCCTCCGATTGAGCTCCTTCCGAGATTTAGCTAGCTAATACCTTGTAGATGATCTCCAAAGTGCGTCGAGCTCGGACACGTTACCATTGGTGGACTTGATGGTGGAGGCAGTGTGAACCATAATTACTGGGCGGGAGCGGGAGTGCAGCAAAACGCACGTTGTGGGGTGCATCCATGGCAAGGGGGAGGAGTGATATCATTCCTACTATCTCGGCGATACAGCGTTGGACGACCAGAGCCAAGGTCGCAACTGAGGATAGTGGAGTCACTACAGTAGAAAACGAAACAAGATCTGAATTGTCTGTTCAGCGAGTGTGCACATCGCATATAGTTGATGCGAGAATTAAACAGAGATGACTGTGGTCTTTGCATACCGAAGTTAGCGAATCTGGTCCAGCGTTTTTAAACCCTTATCCGAGTAATTACGCCTAGCGTGGGGGTTTTGACTTATCTAGTCTAGGCTGGGCGAAATAAAACGCTGATCTGGTCTTGACGAAGGTCCAAATTCGATGCGACTGGAATCGAAAAGTGTGAGCAATCTAGAAAATACCACGCAGCTAACGCCATGCAGGCGGGGATCCGGTCCCGAGCGCACCTTGCAGCTACTGACCGAGTCACCCTTCATTGCGCATACGCATTCGCTACCATCATCCAATCAACATTGGTTGCAGCCCACCAAAGCCAGAAGTATTAGCCTTGAAGAAAGTTTGCCGCTGCAGTTGCAATGAATGATCTGCACCGAGCGGAGATTTGGACGTTGAAATAGATTTTTACAAGGGGATATTGGTCCTTCGAGACAAGTCAAGATGATCAAGTGCCTCCGCACCGCATGCGGCACATCGACTCGTAAAGTGGACCAAAGAGCATTTCGATTTTGAGACTCTGCCCTCCTGTCCATATGTTTGGCTTCCTGGCTTACACCGCGGCCACAATCACAAATTGTTCTCATGTTGCGTTCAAAAAGTGTCTTTCAAACGACACCTCTCGCAGGAATCTAACTTGCAATGTTCTCCCAGTTGCCCTTCCACGCTAATTCACTATGTCCGAAGATACACATTTCAACAGGGTTCGTCATTCTACTTCTCTCCGTAGTCTGCTTTGGACAGAGATTTGGAAACTCGTCTTTCGATGCCGAATATCCCGGAGTCTCGACTGCTTGTGGAGCAACGCTCAATCCTCAGTTGAGTTGCGATGATGTGCTTGCTGAAATAGCCTGGGAGTCTAGATATCTCCAGACGAAACAGTTGAGCAGTCTCTGCGTGGAAACTTGCGTTGCATCTATGAGAAGTGCGAGGAGCAACATTGTAGGTGCTTGTACCGGAACCAACGATGTCATCGTAGAAAGCGGGTTGGCGTATCCAGCAACTTTTGTTTTGGACCATCTGATCAATGCGTGGCAGACTACTTGCAGAAAAGACGTGTAAGTTTCGTTGCTCTAGAAATCTGGGATAACGTACTTGTTGCGCTGACTCTTTCTGTTGCTAAAAAGGAGCTCATCGCAGTACTGCAACCTCATATTCCAACAGTGGATAAACCAGACAGTCATGCCAGCCGGCGCAGAATGCTCTGATTGCATGCTTGGAACCGGTCAAATTGCATTAGGATCGCCCGTGGGATACTCGGACGACTTCGCTAGCGACTTTGCGGCATCAACTTCCAGTTGCGGAAAGACCAATTATGCGTACTCCACGCCAACATCGTTCGCCCTCAACGGAACTGGCGCTGCCCCTACAGCTGCACCGACCCCAGCATGCCTCAGACCGTACACAGTATCAAGCGGAGATTCTTGTGCCTCCATTGCAAGCGCCAACAGCATATCGACTTTTGGCCTTTATGTTCTGAACTCACTGGACGTTGGTTGCACCAACTTCCCGCAGCCCGGCTCGACCATATGTCTGCCATCCTCTTGTACTACGTACACCGTGCAGCCAGCTGATACCTGCTTGAGCATAATTCGGCAGACCAACGATGTCACCATTGTTCAACTGCAGTCGTGGAATCCAAATCTCAATCGCCAATGCAGCAATCTACAGGACTATGACAACACCACAATCTGTATCACTGCGCCTTTCGATATTGCGGACTCTTCACCTAACAACACAAATCCTGTACAGTCAACCTTCACGACACAAGCACCAATACCGACGGACATTGTTGATGGAACGAACACTTACTGCGGCAAGTACCATGACGTAGTCGCTGGAGATCAATGTGGCCTTCTCAGTACGCAATATGGGATATCTCTTCAGGATTTCTCCTTTCTGAACCCGGAAGTCGACGCCAACTGCACGAACCTGTTCTTGGATTATTCATACTGCGTCGCTCCCGTGGGTGTCATCTCAACTTACGCAAATTATAGTGGACATAATCCGACCGCTGGACCATGTGCCACGGTGTGGGCACCATCCTCATGTCATGTTGACCTTGCGACTATGACGCCGCTACCGTTCATGGATGCGAATTACACGTTCTCTGCTGCACCGACAGCGTCCAATACTGCCACTTTGCCTTCCCCATTTCCTCTAGCACCAGATACGCGCAATGATTGTTTCATGTACCGGGACTACTTGACTTCTTCTGATGCGGCGACCGAGACAGAGCTCAATTCATGCAGTTTCCTGACATTCCGTTACCGGTCATCGAAGTCCGATTTGCTAGCCTGGAACCCAAGTCTTTCTTCAAGTACATGTGCCTTGGTAGCAGGCTTGAAGTATTGCGTGGTACTTAATGATCGTAAGTTGAGCAACTCGTGCTGTGATCCGGCCCCTCGTGCCTTGCTGACTTTGAACAAGCGGACATTACCTCAGCTACCACAACAAGTGCCACCCCCACATCTACTGGCATCACCGTTCCGGGGCCAACTCAAGCTGGGATCATCAGTACTTGCAACAGATATGTGCTACAGCAGACCAATGTCTACTGCCAGGATATGGCCGACAATGCTGGGATATCGCTGTCAGAGCTATATGCCTGGAACCCAGCACTAGGCGGAGATTGCTCTGGGCTGTGGGGAGGGTATGCGTACTGCATTGGCGTGACCATAAGCTCAACAACGACGTCCGGACCATCAGAACCAACTTCGACCTGCACAGGCACTGCTCCCCCGAAACCAACACAGGCCGGGATCTCGTGTAGCTGCAATAGCTGGCTTGAGCAAAAAGAAGGCGTATACTGTGCAGAAATGGCCACCAGCGCCGGAATTTCGCTCCAAAAGTTGTATGATCTTAATCCTGCTCTAAATGGAGATTGCTCCGGTTTGTGGGGTGGTTATGCGTACTGCGTGGGATTGACAGGAGGTACTTCTGCTAGTACCACGACTACTGCAGCTCCACCAGAAAATACGTGCGCAGGAGGGACATCTCCGCCCGAGACTACACAGCCGGGCATTCCGTGTAAGTGCAACCGCTGGGTTGAACAGCAAGACGGTATCTACTGCTATGATATGGCAGCTACAGCAGGGATATCTTTATCAGCCTTGTATAGTCTCAACCCAGGTCTGAACGGAGATTGTAGTGGGCTGTGGGCTGGTTATGCGTATTGTGTCGGGTTGGCGTCGTAGAAATATTGGCATATCCATGTCACTGATTCTTTCAGCCAGCAACAGAGTTAGATTTCCCATCCGGTACCCAGTGTCCATCTTTAGAAGCTAGCACATCGTACTTGCGCCCTTCTGGAATGCACGGAGGCGCTGGTTGCAGAAACTCGCCTTCGGTGTATTTGTTTCCTGATGTCTGGTAATGAAATGATTGATTCCGTAGCAAATGTACAGCTCTTTTCTGGATTTGAGCTTCTAAATTTAACGGTATTAAATGGCCTGACAATAGAGAGGTAAATAAAGCTGCAGATGCGGGTGTAGGGTGGAGGTTGAGGTTAAGAATGAGGTTGGTGCAGGCGGCCAGCGCTGCATTGGCAATCAGCAGGCAACCTTTCCTATCTGAGCCTAGGCATATCACGGTGACACGCAAATGTACTTTCGTACTCTGTCAAAGACACTGCTACTCATGATAACGAGCTATCTAAAGCGTGACTTCCACGTTACATCATATAGAGCACAGAAGAAATCACCACACCACATCTTCAACAATGCCGGCAGAGCAAGAGCTTGAACGGTTCCTCAGTGCTCTCGACCAAGAAGAATCTCCAGGTTGCTGGGCCTTCACGGTCTACATCACCTCCCCCTCGGCTATCAAGCCAGCAGACGACACACTGGACAAGCAAACCCAAGAGAAATTCGAAGCATACATCAAAACCAATTTGCGCTTCGATGTCGAGGAGCCCTATGATGAGAAGATACCGCTAGATATTGAATACATCAGCCGCCCATCCGCAAGCATCCCCGAGATTCGCACGCATTTCCGGTCTAAATACGGCTGGCCGAAGGAGTACGAGACTGGTATCTTCAGAAACCATGAACATCACGATATGAGGCACAGATACTTCGTCGTGATTGACGACGAGACGATGACAACCCTTCAGGATGCCCCAGACGCTGTGTCAGAGATCCCGAAAGGTGGGGATTATTGGGATGCATCGAAGGGAGAAGACCGTATCGTGATCAAGATCGTAGATGCAGATTATGATGAGGCGTGTGATGGGATTCAATTCGCAGCGGCTGGGAGGGGAACGCCTAAAGATAGCCCATATTCGATCACGTTTTACGGGTACATGAAAACCACGCCGAGATGGTTCAGATTGCTATGGGTCAATATCGCGGATGTTGGATTCAGAGCAGTTTTCAAAGGGAAGGATGTTGTTTATAAAGGTTGATGTGGAGTCGGAGGTCTTGCTCCGAGTTCTCAGGTCATCATCTTCATCGCCTAGTTATTCAATCTAGTCTTACTTGTCTTGCAGGCTTATAACGGTCTGAATTTAAGTGTTTAGGTCGCCGAGGGGACTAGGGTCAAGGTGTTGTGATTCGGACGCTGACATAATTGATGTGCTAGGGTGTATATTACTGCATAGCGAGGACTTTTTGAAAGCAATCCCTAGAATAGATTTGACCGAAGAAAGATGACTAGCTGCACCCTGGAACTTTCTGAAGATTGACACGCTTGGCCAATTCCATTCTTCACCATCTCGATAAATGTCTCCACGAATATTGCTGTGCGAGCACGAAATTCACTATGAAGAAAATAAACTGGCATAGTTAGGCCGAATCTTACTCCTACACCTCGGACCGGATGTATTGTAGGGAACGAGTAATGACTCAGGATGTCGTGCTCGCCTAGGTGCCGAGTTCCCCTGCATTTCACGCATGCGTACCTGCTACCTTCCAACTTCTGACATACTTTTATACATTCTCCCATCTCCATACCTCCCTGCAGGTATGAATGTTATTTGCTCAGAGTACTTGCAATGTCGCAAAACCTTACGAATTTCGAAGAGGGCCTTCATCAGTTCGGGCCCACAACCACAGATATTTTTGACTTCACCCCTCTCTTCGAAAATATATTCCTTTCTATTGTTCCGTCTGCACTTCTTCTACTAGTCTTGCCATTCCGTTTATTTTTCTTAAGAAAAGAGTCTAAGAAAGTCTCTCGAAGTCTGCTTCAAGGGAGTAAACTTGTTAGTCCTCCAAAGCACCTTCCAGCAAACTAAGGAGCTGAAAAGAGATAGATCCTGCTAGCTATTCTGATAATTTTCCAATCCGTGGGTTTGATTCTCTACGCCACAAATAGCGCAGCCAGGACCAGGGCCTCAATTGCGTCGGCGTCACTGCTCCTCGTCGACGTACTCGGTCTCTGTTTCCTCTCTCAAGCAGAACACAGCCGTTCCATTCGACCATCAACAATCATTAACACATACCTCTTCTTCACTATTATCTTCGATGTAGCTCATATACGTACCCTATGGCTATCTCATGCACCACTTCCCATCGCGGTAATGCGCACTCTTACGATTTCCTCGAAATTCCTGGTAGCTATCGCCGAAGCAATCGAGAAGCGTAAAATTCTCCTCCCGCCCTACCAGAGCGCCTCGCCTGAATCAACAAGCGGAATCTACGGGAGAAGCTCATTTTGGTGGTTGAATAGCTTGTTGAGAACGGGATATGCGCGAGGGGTGAAAGAAGACGATCTCTTCCCAATCGACGATGCGCTGAAATCTTCCACTCTATCTGACCGAGCCCAGAAATCATGGGAGGCTATTCCCAAAACACTCCCCCACGCACTTTTCTGGTCGACTCTCAGAGCGAACCGAGCTCCGTTACTTCTCTGTGTATTCCCCCGTCTCTGCCTGATCGGGTTCCGCTACGCGCAGCCATTGCTACTGGCACGCACGGTGAATTTCGTGGGTTCGCAGGATCGAGATAGCATTGGATGGGGTCTGACAGGGGCTTTTGGTGTGGTGTTTGTAGGTATGGCTGTTGCGAGTGGGAGTTACTATCATTTGGGTTATCGTTTTGTGACGGCTGTGAGGGGGGGATTGGTTGGAGTTGTGTATAAGAAGACGGTGGAATTGAGCATTACGATGTTGGATGAGAGTGCGGCGATTACGTTGATGTCGAATGATGCTGGTAAGAGATGTTAACCATTCAGAATATTAGTCATGGGACGAGTGGCTGATGTGACTTCCAGAGACCATATGTCGCGGATTCGGGAGCCTACATGAGTTGTGGGCTGTGCCTGTTGAGTTGGGAATCGCCATTTACCTTCTCCAGCGGGAACTTGGAGTATCTTTTCTAGCTCCCACTGGGGTGGCTCTGATATCTACACTCTCTGTAATAGCTCTTTCGAAGTATGTTGGGGGAGCGCAGAAAGCTTGGAATGAGGGAATTCAGACTCGCGTTGATGTCACGACATCGATGCTTGGATCAATGAAAGTGCGTACTTACTCAGATTTCGGATAATTAAGTTACTAATGTCGTAAAAACCTAGGCCGTAAAGCTTCTAGGCTTCACAAACAGACTTACAGATATACTTCAAGGACTTCGTGTCAGAGAATTGCGGATCGCGAGATTCTTCCGTCAATTACTTGTCATGCGTGTTTTCTTCGGTAAGCTCTCCCTTTTTTATACAGCTAAAATTGTATCTTACATCGAAACGGCAGCCAATAGCATGACATTCGTTGCACCACTTGTTGCCCTCATACTCTTCGTTATCCTTGCCAAATCGTCGAAAGAAGAGCTTACCACAGCCAAAGCTTACACAACATTATCACTGATAAGTCTCCTCTCTAACCCAATCAACACACTCTTAAGGACGATCCCAGCTCTCAATGGAGCGCTGGCGTGCTTTGGACGAATCCAGACCTTTTTGGAGTCTGAGTCTCAACGTGTGCATGCCTTACCTCTTACGGCAGAGCCCATTTCGAGGGCTGCTGAAGATCTGCATGGGTTTCGAACTTCTCGTGGGAGTAGAGACATTGAACTCCAAGACCTATCTGCTGGATCAATGTTCATCACTGAAGTAGATGACCACCAAACAATCCTCACAGCACAAAATGCCAGCTTCGCCTGGTCCCTTACGAGCGCAGCAATCGTCAAAGACATATCATTTACCCTACATCGCCACTCATCGCTATTCATAATCGGTCCTGTCGGCTGTGGCAAAAGTACTCTCCTCAAAGGATTGCTGAGTGAGACACCATCCCTACAAGGATTTGTGTATTCTTCTGTCCCGGTGATCGCGTTCGTAGACCAGACTCCTTGGATACAGAACATGAGCATAAAAAAGAATGTAGTTGGACAAAACTTATATGATGATATCTGGTTCGGTGAAGTCATGACTGCTTGCGCCTTAGATTACGACGTTGGAGAGCTGCCGAGGGGTGCTGGTACGGTTGTCCTGATCCTTCAAATGTGAGGGCGGGACTTAGCTAACAGAGCTAGAAACCCTCGTAGGAAGCCGCGGAATCTCACTGAGCGGGGGCCAGAAGCAGAGATTAGCACTCGCACGCGCGCTGTATTCAAAGAAGGAACTTCTGATCATCGACGATGGCTTCTCAGGTCTCGACGCCGAGACAGAAGAAAGAGTATTTTCGAAACTTTTTGGAAAGACAGGTCTGCTTCAAAGGATGGGTATGACTGTCATTCTCGCCACGCATGCAGCTCATCGCCTGCCATTCGCAGACCACATCGTGGCCCTTGATACAAGTGGCCATATAGTCGAGCAGGGCAGTTTTGAAGAGTTAAAGAGGGGAGGTGGTTACGTCGAGGGACTTTTTGAACATGTTGGTGCCAGAGCCCTTGAGGAAGAGAGGTCCGATCATCAAGATGAGCCTGAGATGGAACGGCCGATAGTGATTCCGGCTTTTCAGTCGGATGTCGAAGAAGACGAAAATATGATGCCGAACAAGGAATTCGCTACCTATAGATACTATTTTGAGTCTATTGGGTGGTGGAGGTGTGTCCTCTCCCTGGCGCTTTTCCTACTTGCGTGCGTCTCGAGTAAAGTCACTCAACTCGTTATTCAGTACTGGACAGGGGCTGTGTCTGTCTATGGAAACAACGTCAATAATTTCTATCTCGGGGTGTATGGTTTACTTGCCGCCATTGGTATTGTGACGTGGCCGGTGGCTACATATCATTACTTCATGCATGTGGTCCCTGCAAGTGCGGAGGAGTTGCATGCCAGGCTGTTGAAGTCAGTGATGGGCGCACCGCTGAGTTTCTTTGCGGCAACGGATACGGGGACGACGACGAATAGGTTCGTAATATTGCTCTTTCTAGTTTAATTTCGGTTTTGATGTGAGTAAAGTATGCTAATGATACGATAGATTTAGCCAGGATATGTCCGTCGTAGACGGCGAGCTCCCATTCGCGCTCGTCGACCTCGTGTTCGCTATTATACAGACAGTAATGGGCGCAATATTCATGTGTATTTCAGCTGGATACTTCACACTCACTGTGCCCGTTGTCGGCATCATAGTTTGGCGTCAGTCCTCCGAGCGTTCCCTTGTCGCAACATCTGTCTGATTTTAAACACAGTAATCCAGAAATACTACCTTCGCACGTCTCGCCAAATCCGTATCCTAGACCTCGAAGCAAAATCACCACTCTACACACACTTCATCGAGACCTTATCTGGTCTCCCCACCATCCGTGCATTTGGCTGGTCCGCTTCGTTTGTCTTGCAGAATCTCTCTCTGCTTGACGCTTCGCAGAAGCCATATTACCTGCTCTTCTGTATTCAGCGCTGGCTCGCCCTCGTTATGGACTTGATGGTCAGCGTTCTTGCTATCCTTCTCATGGTTCTAATCGTGAGACTGAGGTATACTATCGGCGCTGGGTACGTAGGGTTGGCGTTGTTGAATGTCATGGGGTTTGGAGAATCACTGGCGTGGATTGTGAGGCAGTGGACGGATCTGGAGACGAGTATTGGAGCAATCTCAAGACTGAAGACATTTTCTGAGAAGACTCCGTGCGAGAACCTTAAGGCCGAAAATCAAGCTGTTCCAGAGAGCTGGCCTTCGAAAGGGGAGATTGTTCTGAGGAATCTCACGGCTGCGTATACGGTTTCTGGGACGCCGATTTTGAAAGACGTGAATTTACATATCGAGGCAGGAGAAAAGATCGGGATTTGCGGAAGGACTGGAAGTGGAAAGAGCTCTTTACTCATGACTTTGTGTCGTATGCTTGAGATCGACTCCGAGAGTTCTGTCATCGTGGACGGTATCGATATAACGACAATCCCGCGGCAATTAGTACGCTCTCGCTTCAACGCCATTCCCCAAGATCCTTTCTTTATGAAAGGAAGCATCCGCTTCAACGCTTCCCCAGATTCCACACACAGCGATGCCGCGATTATAGCCGCGCTGACGAAGGTCCAACTGTGGTCAGTGGTTGCTGCCAGAGGCGGGCTCGATACCAAGCTCGAAAACGAGACATTCTCACACGGTCAGCGCCAGTTATTCTGTCTCGCACGCACTATACTCAGGAAGAGTAAGGCTGTTATGATGGATGAGCTGTCGAGTAGTATTGATGTAGAGACTGATTTGTTGATCCAAAAGGTTATCCGCGAGGAGTTTGCTGGCGCGACGCTTGTTGTGGTTGCGCATCGACTGGACACGATTATGGATTTTGACAGGGTGGTTGTTATCAGTGATGGGAGAGTTTTGGAGGTTGGAGAACCGAGGGGGTTATTGGAGACGAGGGATAGTTTTTTTAGGGAGTTGTATTATTCTTGATGATGTCTGTCAAGGAGTGGAGATGAATGTTTTCGAGCGTCGTATATCCCTCAAGGCGGTTAGGCTTGGATGATGGACCGCCTACCTTGCTCATTGTTTGTGTTTTGGTCGGTAATGGACAAATGAATACAACTATCTTTACATTACAATTCTAAAACATAGCTTCATTAGAAGACTTCTGCTCGTGATTTGGCCAGAAATTCCTGTGAGTAGTGTGCCAGTTGAAGGAGTGTATCATTTGAAGGTGTGAAAATGAAATGTCCTGTACGCAAGAGACCTGGAGGCCAGCCCACGCTCCCGAGTTGAATCGCCCTTGAGCCTAGTTCTTCTTGACACTTTAGACACAACGCTTGCAATCGTGAAAACACCGATGATGGCACACATGAAATAGACAGTTGGATGTCCAGATGCATGATCAGCTTGATATTTGAGAATGTGTCAGCTTGTTTGCAGAGGTCCTCTTTTTTGCTTTACACCAGCAACCTATTTCCAATGAAGATTTCACAGTCTAAGAATCAACACACTGAAAAGCTCCTTACCACTATTTCCAGTAGCCGCTCCTGTATTCGCATTGTGAGGGTGTAAGTTTGCAACTGTTTGCCCGAGAAGAGTGAAGTATCACAGGTTCATCTAGCCGTGGCAACACCATCATGAACGCCCAGGATGTGCGAGCAACTTCTTAAAGAATCTTGAGACACAGATGGATACACAGACACACACTTCAGTTGAACAAGATACATCATCGAGACGGAGTCCGGGCTTATACTGCACGGGGCAAGGATCTAGCTGTAAAGTGCAAAGGGATGTAAAATCAATGTCATAACCACTAACACTTCCAAATTTACCACTGACAACCATAGCATGAGACTTAGTAAATAGCGTAAGCCAGTGTGTGTAGTGATATGAGCAATCCAGGATCTTCTTTAAAAAGAACGGCGAATAAGCATCGAGGTTAAATATGGTAATCCAGTTTTGTGTCTTAACGTGTGCTGGTTTGAGCATAATATGTTGACATAAAAGCTAATTTGAAGTTCGCAGGCAGGGAAAAACTGTTGTCTCAACCAAAGATGACTAAAGGCATTCCTGAATGTTTGGAAGGCTTGAAAATTGTGGATCCTCCGGTTAGGGAAGAAATAATTGTGGTGTGGTGGCTGTTAAAACTAAAGTAGCGACCGAGATTCGTGTCGACGAATGAGAGCAATTTCCCTTTTCGGATTGATCGTTCCGTAAAGCCCAAAACTGTCGAGCAGACCAAATGTCTTCCCTTTTATACAAAGACGAGATACTACTGAACATGAGCACGAGGGAGCTTTACCAGAGCCCTTTCTATGATTCCTCATGTTAGCAGCTTCACATCTCAGTAATGTATACGAACGTTAGCGGGAAACTCGTGTTTCTCAGTCCTAAGTCCCTGAGACACTGAGACATTGATACTCCTTACTCTGAGCTTCTTGTCGCTTATCGCTTGGCTGATGTTGCGGGCTGAGAACGCTTTCTTCAAATCCGGTCAGACAGACATCCTTTCCTGTACACACAACTTTGAGGAAATTCCATCAGCATAGCTGAACTGCGTCTTCAGATTAATATTCATCGATATATTTGACCAATAATGGTAGAATGAGGGAAAGTGGAGATAGATCACCCGAGTTTGAGATTAGGTTGCTGTTTTGGAAGCTTACTAATCGGAACCCCCGCTTTAACTTAAGCGATCCGAGTTCATGTTCGGATGTTCCTACTTCCTTCTTTTCAATAACTACTTCTTCTCGAATCTCCCTACTCGACAGTATCGTCCCAGCGCCATGGTCACGGATGTGCCACTGATATCGCTAGTCGTCGTGAGATGGAAGCACATGCCATGTCTTCTTGATATCTTGTTACCTCCCCACTTTTGAAGATAATCATTGCCGGTTCAATTTCCATCGGATCTCCGCAGGCGACCAGCATAATCTCCACTGTTCAACGCCATAAGACAGCTGCCAGAGGTGCAGACAAGTCGTGTGTCTCTTGAAGCTACTAGGCCAGTGCCGTTGTGGAGCACAACACAGACCAGTCAATGGTTTGCAAACGTCTACCAGGATCTTAGTACAACCTTACTATGCAATCCTGGAATACATCATATCTGAAGACTCGTAGAGTTTGGAAAAGAGACGAAAATGTGCTTCCTTACCTAATTGAATTTTCGGGGCTTGCTCCAGCACATTTTCATATCTATTGATGTTCTGGTGTCATTTCATCTGTAACTATCCCATATCAAAGCCTTTTCCCATAACTCTTCCTCTTCTACTCGCATCAGTCCCATATCGATTTCACAAATCAAAAACTGCCACAATGTCTCTCCGCACGGCCTCAGTCAAGAACCACAGCTCAGATGATGAGAAAGCCCAAGCCAACTATAGCACTGGTGTCGTGGAGCCGTATGAGGATCCGATGGAGGAAAATGAGGTGTTCAAGAAGACGAAGGATGGAGTTGATTTTCGAACTGTTGGGTGGCCAAGGGCACCTGTGATTTTCCTGAAAGGTATCAATGAATCTAGCTTCCGAATAGACATGTTCACTAACAACAATTCAGTCATTTTTGCCACAGGAGTGCTCAGTATCCCTTCTGCCATGTACAGCCTGGGAGCCTTGGGTGGTGCTCTCAGTTTTCTTGGATGGGGAGCTCTCAACACTTACACAGCGGTCGTTCAGGGTAACTTTCGAAATTCTCATCCGGCATGCCACTCCATCGCAGACATGGCAGCATTTCTCGGTGGAAACGTGTTGAAAGAGATCGTTGGTGCGCTATTTCTAGTGGCCTACGTCCTCTGTGCAGGCTCGGGTATTCTTGGAGTATCCATCGGTCTCAATGCTCTCTCGTCTCATGCTGCATACACAGTTTGGTGGTCGTTCATCGCAACTATTGTCTTTGCGGCCACAGTTTCGGTCCGAAAGTTTCACCAAATCGGTGGGCTAACGTGGGCTGTATTCATCTCGATTTTTGTGGCGGTTTTCATTATTGTGGTGGCGGTTACTACATTGGACCGTCCAGCCGCTGCACCTCAAGATGGTGATTTCGACCACCATGTTATTAGACACCCAACATTCATTGCAGGAATGACAGCTTCAGCTACCATATTCGTTTCATCCTCTGGAACATCGGCATTCCTACCTGTCATTTCAGAGATGCGGCAGCCGAAAGATTTCAAAAAGGCGCTCTTCACCTGCATGGCAATCGTTCAAATTGCGTACCTCAGCTTCGCTCTGGTCGTCTATAAGTGGTGTGGTCAGTGGGTTGCATCACCTTCACTAGGATCAGCAGGTCCTACTACAAGAAAGTAGCCTATGGCATTGGTCTCATTGGTTTGATCGTCTCGGCTACTCTGTACCTTCACGTCGCAGCCAAATATCTTTTCGTACGTATTCTGCGGAAAATCTCCTCACCTACAGCAAAACACCATAATCCACTGGGGTACTTGGCTCGGATGCACCATCAGCGTCTCCTCGCTCTCCTTCCTGCTCGCCGAAGCTATCCCTATTTTTAATTACCTGCTTGCTTTGACCGGATCTGTTTGTTTCACTCCGCTGGCTATTGCCCTCCCAGGTTGTTTGTAGCTTTACGATCATGGTTCGTACAGGACTGGCAGTATCCGGCAGAAGGCTACATACTATGCACACTGCACCTTACCCCCGCTCGGGGCATTTCTGTGTGTTGGTGGGACATATGCGGCAGTGTAGTTGATCATCGATGCTTATGATAACGGCATCATTAGTAAGTTCTGTCTTCGAATTTTACTGCATAAACAAATCCTGACTTGGATAGGGAACGCGTTCTCTTGTGCGGATAACTCGAACTCATCTGGACACTAGCTTTGGAGTGTAGCGATTACAAGCAAGATACAAACGTGTTTTATAGAGGCTTATGTATATTCGACACAGCTGTCAATGGTGTGTTTGAATGCTGGCTTCTTTTGTCAGGTCGTGTATCCTTTCAGATTTCTTCGTCGGCAGCTCTAGTCCGAGTCAAGCTTTCACTCGCTTGCCAGTCGAGTCGAGATGATGTTAGGATGTATTCTGTATCCAGCTATTGATAGGTTCTCTTTTTGGCCAATACGTAAATACCTGGTTCAAACATCGCCCTCAGCCATCTAGTCCCCTCCATTGTGTTTATGCGACAATCGTGTTACCCCTGAATCAAGCGAACTCACCACCTCTACAGAAGCTTTTGAGGTTCACTACAATATTATTTGCATCTCATGGTGAATCTCCATGCTGATATCTTGGCTTTAGTGGAGTTGTGTGTTTGATACCTAGCGCTATCTGCGTGCCGAAATACTGGCGGAGTCTAGACAGCTTTATCTCTACAATGAATCGGACATTCAAGGACGGAATGGAGGTTGCCCTTCCAAGGGCGTGCTCAGTCTCAAGCACCACATAAATTTATACCCAAGTGCCAGTTCCCCACCCAGGACCCCACATCTCACCATGCCCCGAGCCCTTCTTTGGTACTTCAGTACCGCAAAGCCTGCCCAAGATCATTAGCATCGGCAGGACGATGTACATTTCCTAGGTTCCAGTCCATAGAAGACCAGTCAAGCTGACTTGGATCAGCATTCAGCGGGCCTATCCCCAACATGTCAGGGCTACCGCCCCAGGGGCCTGGTGCGGTCAATCCCTGTTGGCCACCCATGCCAAGGAACATATTCTGATCGAAGTTCATAGGTATCGATATTGGAAATGACTTCATTTCGACATCCGGTAGAACTTGCTGTATTGTGTCGGCAACTGGTGGGGTCTGCAACATAACTTGTCGGATATACGAGATCAGCCTTGGAGTCACCATAGGCTCTCCTAATTGCTCGGATGCTTCCTCCCGTGCAGCCCATGCCTGGAGAGCGACTGGTGCGAGGATTTTGTAGAACACGTGATCGCGTGGAGTTCGAATACTGTGTTGGGCTTCGTAGTTGGCACTCAAAGCTTCCCAGGCTCTCTCAGCCAGGGGGCTGTGTGGTTGATGCTTCAAGTTCTGAATGATCTGGACATAGGCTGGGAATGGATAGTACGACTGTATCATCCACAAGAACCCTGCTGTGAGAGGAGAGGTGCTGATCTTCGTGTTACATTCGATCATCGTAATGGCGTTCCCGAACGCGGCATCGCGTGCAGCGTCCGCTTGAGCTCTGGGTATACTTGACGATCTTGAGTAGTGCTCGAGAAGACGGCATTTAGCAAGCAGTCCTCGCGCGGTCCACTTGAAGAGATTTAGCGCTCAATTCAGGTGAGTTTGAGCCTACGGCTAGCTGAGAGCTTCTAGGGAAGACATTACAGGCTGAACCCAGATTCACATAGAAAAAAGGGCATTGCACATACGATTGTCATGAAGTGAAGCGGGATTTCTGGGTCGCAGACTTTGAGATAGTTCTCTTCGATCAGACTTTCCAGACTGCCCATCTCACTACCTTGCGAGACGGGGTGAGGTTGGTGTCCCTGGGCAACGGGGAGTAGCGCCGGGTTATTAAAGTCGAGGCTAACAAACAAGTCAACTTGAATACAGAGCGTTGCATAAAATCAGATGTTGACGACTAATAGCAAGGTAAGACCGCCCTTCGCTAGGAAATGGTTGTGAGGCACTCACTGCCATTTTGTATGCCGAATAAAGTTCCCCACCTCACTTCGGACGACAGCGAATATTGCGTCAGAGAAGGTATTTTGAGCCTGTGGAGGTTCCTTCATTTGAGGTCTTAGGTCGGAATCAGCGACATTGAGAGGAACTCTGCAATCAAAGATCGGAGTAAGTGTTGTAACTTTGGCATCAGCCGTCTCGCTTACGCGAGCGTCAAAAAGTACGAGTGCCCACCCTTCGCCACAGCAACAGCATTAGCATGACTCCAGTTTTAACAAGATAGAAGCTTTTGTGGCCGGTGATCAAGCATCATCGACAAGAGAATTTTCCAGAGATTATGCACTCACATAGTCTTCGGCGCATTTCTGCCTCAAGAGGGG
The DNA here is from genome assembly GCA_020746875.1 of Rhexocercosporidium sp. MPI-PUGE-AT-0058. Taxonomy (NCBI): domain Eukaryota; kingdom Fungi; phylum Ascomycota; class Leotiomycetes; order Helotiales; genus Rhexocercosporidium; species Rhexocercosporidium sp. MPI-PUGE-AT-0058. The sequence goes on from JAGTJL010000008.1 coordinate 587,903, forward strand.
CAACTTTAGCTAACATAGCCTCTTTGTCGATTCCCATTCGTTGCGCGATGCGAATAGCAACACCTAGCATAGAAGATAACGATTGTGGTACCGTCACTGGCCTTACCGAGACCTAAAATCGTCAGCAAAGTCACACCAGCAACATCAATGAAACTCACCAGATACAAGAACAATGCGGTTAAGCATTCGCGATCGGTAGTCCTCAAAAATCCACAATTTAGTAGAGCCTGTTGACACCCAAACTGGTATCTTATCATGAGGTCTTCCTTCGTAGAGCCAAAGGTGACAATGCAATCGTGCTCGTTTAGACTCAACACAGCCATGCAATAGATGCTGAACATGAGAGCCTCCAAAGGAGGATCGATACTGGAGATATTGCTTGCAGCTTCTATAATCCGCCCCTGCAGACTGGGAGTATGCGTGACCTTGAGTAGAGGGTTGACATTGTCGAGATAGAGCTGCCAAAGCTTGAAAATATGGATCGGTTCCGGGTGAAACGTCGAGATGTCGACGGATGATTTTCCAGAGCCAAAGAGAAGGTGGTCGTCGTGGAGAACCATACTACTCATGGCTTTCTTGATATGGACCGCACGAACATCATCATCCGATGAGTTACTATGATTATCAGGATCTCTAAACTAATCTTATTGTTAGCGGCAGGCACGATGAAATGGAGATTCACAGCTACCTCCTGACTCATGGCGTGTAAGATGTTCCTTGAGAAGTCAATTCTTGTAGCTTGAGAGATAGAGTCAGGTGCAAACATACTTGGTCTCTGGTATTCTTTCAGAGCTGGTCGTTGTAGCGGGAGACGGTCGCTCCATACTTGCAATCCTCTGTGGCTCTTCATCTGAATCGTCCCCTACACTGTACTCCACTTTAGGGGAGTACTTCTCCGACGATTCCTTGTGAAGAGGGTCAAACTTGATGTTATTCTGCCGCAGTATATCCTCATACTTGCGAAGTCGATCCAACAGATCTCGTTCAGGAAACCTACGTTTTCGCTGACGTGTAACCTGAGTGGCCGGTATACACTGTGCTCTGGCTTTGACGCAATTGGCACAAGGATGTTTCCGGTCGCATTTGACCTTTCTCTGCTGACAGAGAATACATGCAAGTACTCTCTGGGGCTTTGAAGGCTGGATAGATCCAGGAACGGAGTCCGGAGATGGGTCCGGGGCTGACATAGTCCGCAAAGCTTGTCTCGCACTTGGGACCAGACTGCGATGCCTGCAACGAGAAGAAATCAAAACGTTCTTGGCCAAGTGATGAATGTGGATTTTCTGTCACGAACTCTTGTGGTTTCCTGGAGGCAGCAATGATGCATTGAAACGGTAGCCATGCGGCACAGTCTCGTCGTCGGGCTCGTAAATTGCCGAGCGTCATGTGACTGTGGTGAAAAGCACCTGATCTCTTCTTGGTTCTAACATTCCATACTGTTGTACGGATCCTGATATAACTCGCCAGCGTTTAATAATTTCAGAGCCACTCGCAACCCCGCCCCCACCTCCCCCAAATGCTATTTCCATCAATCTAACTCTTTCCGGTTTGAGAAACACATCTAAATCTCACTTCTTCAAAGAAAGTGTACTTTGTAGTAAAAAAGAGTATCATTTTGATATTGCTTTCAGTCGTAAAATCTGTGGCGTCGTATTTCACATTGTTAGTATAAAACTTCCGTCTTTAGTGTCTTTACCACTCTGGATCCGTCCCTGCCTGTTGAGATCAACCCATCAAGTCGAAAGTCGCCTCATGTTCAAGCGCAATAAGTGAGCTCAGGGTCTTGACTTCTGCCTATGGAACCCCTTGGGAAATGGACAAGGCATCCAACAGTCAAATTTCCATTGAGACGTAGCCAGAGCCAATGTATGATACATAGTCGATCGAAGCAATTGTCACCAAGGCCCAATGGCGGTCCTGATATTGACCTCTATTGAAAGTGCAAGATTGAAGTAACCCATGCTCCTCTGTGAGTGGGTGATCAACTATAGCAAAGGGACACACGATCAATGAATTGTAAGGGTATACGCGCTGTATACGATTATCGCGTCTCAAAGTAACTGGATAATCCTATCACCGATATCTGGATCCATCACGCTGGAAATGTCAGCCGCAGTATTCAGGTACAGTATGTAAAACAGCAGCTCTAAAAATAAGTATTTGCCTTAGCTTCTTCCTTTCTTCAAGCTCCAGCACGCTTTTCTCGATCTTCCCATTTGCCAATTTTTTGTACTTTTGCTTCCTGCGTTCCCTGACAACCTTCCCGCTCTCTGCCTCAAGGCTGACTTGCCAAGTATTTTCTTCACCCCCCTGCCAATATCAGTGGCGACTTGGTCCTCAGAGTTGGGGACGCCAGAGGCTCCATCCCCAGAGGTATCAAAGGTCCGACCGTCGTCGTTAAAATGGAAGACAGAGCACTCAGGCAGGATTGTCTTCAACACGTACGTCCCACAAGAGCGCAATAGCCTCACATGCAGCCAGCGAGCCTCCGCATTTGAGAAGCCACCAGTCGATTTCCAGGAGCTGGAACTGTAGAATCTGTCGCCTGTGGATTGTTTTATCGGCTTGTGGTAACAAGGAGGATGCCATCGTTGAGCCGCTTTCGCACCATTTGGTTTCGATCCATCTGTGGAGGATTGGAACGACTCGGATGTTCTGCTCGCCGCCAGCACCGTATGGGACATCCATGCGAGGTCGACGGCGTGTTTCGCTCTCGGTTGTATAGAGCCACGACCAGCCTAGGTCTTTGTCATCTATGGCTAGGTGGCTCAAATCTTGATCGCCGAGGCCGAGGTTTGCGACTTCGTGATTGATGAAGGACGCTGTGAGACAAGGGAGCAGACCGCTAACTTCGTCTTGTTGCGCTTTCCCCAACTTCTTCAAAACTTTCAGAAGGCCGGTAGGCCCACCAGTGAAAGTTGCGACTCGAAGGGGTATTGGAATCCTGGCCAACATGAGAGTGAAGATTGCGCCCAGTCCGTGATAATTGGCTGCTGAGGCCGCAGTTTGAAGCCATTTAATCCTGTGGGTATCTCCTATGACGGAATTTCAAAGATGGTGATGGTATCCTGCACAACGAGTGATCAAGTCTAGCACGAATTTTCGAACGTCAAAATCCAGGGACACGGAAAACTTGCTGCCGTAAGCTACAGGTCCCTCGAGATTCTCATGTCGGATCTCTTCAAGCAAGTGAGCATCACTGCTGAACGAGTAGAAGCGTTGTTAGTCCAGTAGATCGAAGATAACCACAGTACCCAGGTCGGGATAGTCTCGAAACCGAAGCTAGCAAGTTGGCCCTCGAACTCTTGGATAGATGGAGCTCCATCCCTAGTCACGACATTGTACCCTACCATGCAAGCCAAGATAACTGCGTTCAGAACCGTGGTCCAGGCGGGAGGAGCTGTAACGTCGGCTGGGAGGTGATCTGTGACAACCTCCACATCGTGTATGTCTTCTACACTTTCTGCATTTTTCGCTTCGTCCGCATCTTCTGCACAAAGAGATAAAACACGCTGTATTAAGCAGTGTAACCCATCGCGCGGGATATATTTTGACTCTGCTGAAGACCGTCCCATCTTCGCTACCTTTCAATCGATGGATTTCTCTTATAAAAGGGACTTTGGCAGTCATTCGGTATCGAAGCTCATCTCCATGAAAGTGAGTCTGGGTCTTGGTGGCGAACGAGCCAGTAGCTGCTTTGGAGGCCTTAAACCGGCCTGGTCCGGCACTCAGAAATCCTTGAAATACTGTAACTCCTGCGATGAGGAGACCGAGGGCACCAATCGCGGCAGTGAAAGCGAAGCTTTGCGGATCCTAATTGAAGCTTGACTGTGCTTTAATTAAAACCCCGAGGAGACATTCGGTCGAGTTATAGAGGCAAGGAGCTGACATCTAAAGGATCGTGATAAAGTTAAATAGAATCGATTGAGTTTAGTTGCGGCCAAGACTATACAAGACTTGAAGGATTCGCATCGAATGACACGTTGACCTGCCGTGCGACTGAAAAGTACCCCTGTCATTTTCAAAATTGTATATGGCATCATGGCCCAGTACGATCAAAAGTCCTATGACTGCATCTGGACGTGGAAGTGCATGCGAACAGATTTTGGGATCCTGGAATAAAACATCAGGGTTGATAGACAGTTCAACAAAACATCTCGCTAGACAGAAGAGGACTTTGGCGAAACTGACTCGAGGGGTATTCCCAACCAATGAGGATTGTTTCAAGTCTAGCACAACTTTCGTTGCAAGTCGCAAACCAAGCGCCGAGGCTTAAGTAGAATAACGTTTTCGAAATGATCTTGGTTTTGAACTCAGAATCAACACTTCCGATGCAGTGGAGCGAACCTTAATAGATAAGCATAAAGCTTCATCATAGAAGTAACGCTTTGGAGAAAGACAAGAAGGTGCGAAGAGTTACTGACAGAGAAAATATGTAGAAGTTGGAGTTCGCGTTCAAAATCATGATGAGCTGTTCCCACTGTTGCCAGAGCGCCAAGAAGACATCCACTCGGCAGCCTCCTAATAGAGTTGCAACCTTTTGAAAAATAAAAGGCAATATGGTTCGAGATCATTGGCTGCTTCAAATTCCCCATGTAGGCACTCAATCTGATTGCTTACTCAAATGCTTCGGGCAGTAAGCAAGCCACGACGGATCGAGTCTTGAAATACACAACTTTCGATGGATCCTGAAGTTGACACCGGCACGGATAAATCCTCAAGCGTGTTTGCCGCATGGCATCCCGGCCACTCGCTTATATCACATCCCAACATGCAGCTGTCATCGAGTTTCTGAGTGGGCCGTGCGAAGCTGCCCCTTGTCAGCTTTATCATCAGATGATGACGCAGTTGTCGCCAGTGTCCCGATGAGGAGATATCTCCTCTCTTATCTCGAGAGCCAGTCACGGTACAAAGCAGATGCTTTTGATGACTCCTGCATGATTAATGATGAGAAGCCTTGTGTATTGGTAGAAGGTTGAAAAGCATCGGATTCTTGAAGGGAAAGTCTGATTTCACATGGCCCAGATCCCGGGAATAAATCGGCGTTAAGGCTGGGCTAGACCGCACTTGCGGAAGCTTGTGTTGATTCAGGGGTTTGATTGGACAAAGGGAAACCTGAGGGGGGTCCTCAAGGATAAGCTCGCACGCGGAGACGATGCCGGACGGCACGAGGACGGGATTTTGGACCGAGGAGGCTTCTGTAGTATGCAGCACAGTATGTTCTCTAAGCATCTCTATCCCATGAGAGCTTCTGTTGAGGATTACAAAGCGAAGAGTCGGACTATAAGACGAGCTTGAGGAACGAGGAGAGGGGCAATGTAATTCCGGGTACAGCAAGACACCACATCAGACGACTTCTGCAAGGACTTCAACATTGGTCGAGAGGAATTGAACTATTGAACCGAATCAAGGAGACATAATCTAATATCGACAACAACAAGCACAATGGCAGAAGCAAGCGAGAAAATGGAAGTTGGTAAACGTCTGTCTGCAGAAGAAGGGCTTTCGCCAACAGATGATTCTTACTACGACCTCCCACCCTCGAAAGAATTCGAACCCATAGCTGCATCGGGAGAAGCCACACCCAGCAGACCAAATACATTGGGAAGGAACAGGACAGGTGTTTCAACGAGATCGAGTATCAGTCGGACAAGGACGCACAATGGATATGGTTGTGATGATAATGAGGAGTCGGGGCGGGATGTCGAAGGAGGTGTGCCGGAGAAAGACCCATATGATGTGGTTTGGGAGGGCGGAGATATGGATCCATCGAATCCTAGGAGTATGACTTTGGCAAGGAAATGGTTGGTGGTATTGATTGTCAGCGCAAGCTCGCTTTGTGTGTGAGTATTACCAGTCTCTCGAGATGTTGATGCCTCGGAGGAGTGGGGTTGAGTGGTGGAAGAAACTGAGAAAAATCGGTCGAATGTAGTGCTAATTCTTTTCTCCTTTGCAGTACATGTACGTCTTCGATATACACGTCTACCTATGGGCAGATCACCAAGGAGTTCCATTGTTCGAAAATTGTTGCGACTTTGGGATTGTCTCTTTTCATAATGGGTCTTGGTGTTGGACCTATGCTTTTAGGACCTCTTTCGTATGTCCTAATCCGCGTCGGCCCTACCATGCATCACTAACTCTTGACAGAGAGTTTTATGGTCGCCGTCCCATCTACTGGGTTTCATTTAGCATGTTCATAATATGGCTCATCCCTTCCGCTGTCGCCAAGAACATTCAAACGATGCTCATAGCACGATTCCTGGACGGACTTTCTGGAAGTGCCTTTCTCTCCGTCGCAGGAGGAACGGTGGGTGATATGTTCAACAGAGAGCAGTTGCAACTGCCTATGTTGATCTACACTGCCTCGCCGTTTGTCGGGCCATCACTTGGTCCGCTCATTGGAGGTTTCATCAATCAGTATACCGATTGGAGGTGGACTTTCTATGTTCTGCTTATCTGGTCAGGAGCCAATCTGGGAATGATCATGCTTTTTGTTCCAGAGACTTACCATCCCATCTTGCTACGAAACAAAGCTCGCAAACTCCGCCAGGAAACCGGTGACGAGAGGTGGAAATCAACCATGGATCGAAACACGAAGTCGATACCGAAGACCATTGGGCTCTCGCTACAGCGCCCGTTCCAACTCCTCTTTCTGGAGCCCATGGTTTTGAACTTGTGTCTCTTCTCGGCCATTCTTCTCGGGATCCTGTATCTTTTCTTCGGCGCCTTCCCACTCGTGTTCATGGGAAATCATGGATTCTCCCTATCGCAGACAGGAATGTCGTTCTTGGGAATCTTCATCGGTATGGTTCTAGGCGCTGCCACAGATCCAATCTGGCACAAGAATTACGCTCGACTGATCCGCCAGCGCGAGGAGAGGACTGGAGAGATCGGAGGCAGCGAGCCAGAATACCGACTTCCCCCGTCCATTTGCGGAGCTATTCTAGTGCCGATTGGTTTATTCATGTTCGCATGGACGACATACTCTTCTGTACACTGGATCGTACCTATAATCGGGTCTACTATCTTTGGCATGGGGTAAGTCAAGCAATCCCCCCCTTTCCTCCTTTACTCTGTATTTGTTTTCCTTTTCCGGACGAATGGGCAGAAACTTGATACGAGTTCACGGCTCCTGGCTTCATGCTCGGCCGTAAGTGGCGTCGACAGAAGTGCTGTACCTGCATCGACTATCTATCGGTCTATATAAAATGCCTCACTCCATTGAGCGGCTGATCTGCATGCGCGTCCGCACTATGGAAGTGGCGTCAATTCGGCACACCGAGTCTTTCAGCCCCAGCATCAAAACGTCAGGCTCTCCAATCGCCTCTAACTTCCAGTGACTGCGGCCCAAGCCTCCAGCCGCCCGCTGCAGAATCACATACATATCCATACATACATTAAATATGCAATGATATGCACTGCACGTGCCGTTACACCGTCTGCGCAGTCGAAAGTGGCATCAAGTGGCTAACCGTGCGTGCTCAGGACACTCCTTGTCTTCTCCGGCATCTTCACCTTCCTCGTCGATGCGTATCCGCTGTATGCTGCTAGCTCGCTTGCTGCGAATAGCTTTGCGCGCAGTAGTTTTGGAGGTACGTTCTAAAAATCACACCTCCCACCTATCCACCCGTATCCTCTCTTACATGTAGCTTGAAACGTGAAAGCTGATATTCACCCTCTTAAGCTGCCTTTCCTCTTTTCGGAGTTCAGATGTACCACACCCTTGGCGATCAGTGGGCTACTTCCCTCTTGGCTTTCTTGACCGTTGCGATGGCGCCTTTCCCGTATCTGTTCTTTATTTACGGGAAGAGGATTAGAGGGACGAGTCGCTTTGCTACTGCTTGATCTCTGATATCTCTTCTTCTTTATACGATACCCGCTGTTAGCTTGTGGTTGCTTGTGTCGGTTGTATTGTATTGGTTTATGTGGTCGAGGATGGATGATTGGGTGGATAAGACTGGCTATTTTGAGATGTAGAAGGGCTGAGATGAGAGATCAGCTGATGGAAATTCGTATTTGCATATTCATGGACGGATTAGATGGGTTGGGGAGTACTGGTTCTGATTTAACGCACATAAATACATGTACAGCGAAGGGGAAACGGATGGTAAGGATCTGTCAGAAGGAGAAATGAAGTGGACGGAACCGTCCTCAAGTCGTATTTACAGCCATCATAATCATATAATCACACATACACACACACACATGCTCATAACACACTAATGCTTCAGCCTCACCCCTTTTTGCGTCTTTAGAAACGCTTGAGAACTTGCTTTCATTCTATCATGTTCCGCAGGAGATTTATCCAACACCATAGTACACCGAGTTGGAATTTCAAATCCCAAGGATACGATCCCTAATCCATGCTTGTGTGTTGCACTGCATAGACTTACCTACCTAGGTATATGCAGTATGTACTGTCCAACGGAAGCACAGCATAGCTGTCTCATCCCAAGCCAAGGAGCCAAGATAGGACGGGAATGCTGTTGGTTTGGAAAGGTCTGTCAGATGATCTACTATATGTGGTGAGAGTATGGCATAATACGTGCATGAATATGTGAATGTGTATGTGTATGTGTCGCTGATCAGGTATGAAACGACTTGGCTTAGGGAGGTGCGATATGATGGAATGGGATGTGATGTGATAGGGAAGATGTAAAATGGGATGGGATGCGATAGGATAACAGGGTATAATGGAATGTGATGCTCCTTTTGTGACGCAGGTGGGAGGGTGGGGCGCCTCGTGTAAACCTCCTAGAAAGAGTGCAGAGTAGAAGAAGTCGTTGGATGATGGGAACAGAGGAGCAAATAAGAGATGGAAGTAAATAAGAAGTAGCTGGACTAAGTGAGTTGATGTTTGTTGGGTGGATCGGTTCGTGGGGTCCTGTAGGTACTGATCTCTGAAGTGGGGTTTAACAATGAGGGCCCCTGGGCAAAGTTTTGAAATGCTGGATGGATTAATCGTGGTGGTCTCCGATCCCACAATTATGCTTATCACCTTCCCTTTCGGGGTAGAGGGGCGGAGATGATTTTAGGGCTGAAGATAAGATCTTTGAAGAAGTCTCTCGGTGTCAAGTTTCCGAAACACATTGATTGTTAATTTGAGCTCCCAGTCACTCTGTTGCGACAATTCGTTGTGGTTTGGACAGAGACGAATGTAATCATAACATTATCATAGTAACTCGCTGTACAGCATACACCAACAGCCAGGACTGGGCACAAGCCGCCCCACTCCGAAGCCAAACACACAGATGAGGGCTTATCTAATATTGCTCATCTTGGTCGGTTTGATAGCAGCAGATGTCTTGAAGAATGACGAGTAAGTTCCCTGCGAAGCTTTACTGTACTTCCACAGCCTGCTCTGAAATACCTGTGAGTCGTCTGTTGACTGAGCCTCATTTTAGGGCGAGTAAGCTGGGACGTACTGAACATCAACGGTCATCTTTTGGGCGAGAAAGCTCAAATGATGCCGCGAGGTGCAGTGAAGACAGTCTTGAGCCAGGATTTCTTCCTCCAATGTGGAATTCCAGAAGGTCTCCATCTGATCAGAAGCCTGTGGTTGATGCGCCCCCAGAAGTTCAACCTGTGATCCCACCTACGAACTCATGCGAGTGTAAATTCGACCAAGACATATGCTGCACGAACTATATCATCAGGAGCCTACCGAGTCGAGAATGGTTCTGGGCTGCGGGGGTGTTGTTGCTCATCTATTTTCTTCCGGTGTGGTTCACCAGATGGATACTTGTGAGTCTGACATAGAATCTGCTGTCGCAATTATTCCCTGTAATAGATACTGATAGACCTAGGTGATTACTAAATTGCGTCTCTGGTGGAGGTATGGTGTGTTGCCACAGCCTGGACCTGTTGGAAGGGAGAAGAAATAGCGACTTGGGAAATTTGCGCAATGTTGAACGGCTTGGTAATAAACCTAAACGCGCAGATTTAGGATTTCAGTAAGAAACAAGATACTTAAAAAGCTACTTAAATTAATTTACAATAACCTTGCTCATAACTCTAATATGTGTTGGTACGGTGATGTTTAGCAACGCTACCCCACGATCGCCATTAGGTGCCAAAACAACCAGTATGTGCAGTACACATCTAATTGAGATGAAGTACTCGTTCTGTTGAATCCAATGCCATGCTCGACTGAGACCACCAAAGTAATCGGGGTCTCACTCAATCCCAGAAAATTGAGGTAATTATTTCCTCACCGCAGGACCGAAGTTGACCAACCATACAAGACCCCTTGTTGATTTCATCGTCGTTACCGAGTAGCCGAATGGCTGCCCGTTCATACCCAGTCGCAAACGCTGCCTCGCCTCCCCTCCTGCTGCAGCCTGCAGACGATCGTGGCTTTACCAGGTTTCAGGGGGAAGCATGTGACCCATTGCGGTGATATTTGTACGACGCTGGAAGTTCCTGTTGGGAGTTTGGGAAGCATGAAAGGACCCGTCAGAATGGCTATCACATCCAGACCCAGGCTAGACCCGCCGCCTCTTGTGACTCTACCCAGCTCCACTGCACCAGTCTAAATTTACTGGCGGCGGGTGCCATGCAGTCGCATTTAGTTTTTTCTGCCATTGCTGAAGAAGAAATGGTGTATCCAATCCCATGGTTCCAATGTTGTGATCCCCCCTTGTTTTTGGCAGCAGGATTAAGCGAGCGTGAGGATGGTTGATGTGGCTGCGCACGCGTGAGCCCGGACCCAGCAAGACGTCCTGGATGCTCCTCATGCTCGGTTTTCGAACTCATGATTGAACACGAAATTCCTGCGCAACGACCACAACGTGCTGCCACGCGCATCCTAACACTCAATCGTGATACCACCCCTCTATCCCTCTCGTCCGCCACTATTGCGACGCTCGTCAGTCTGCCGCAGACCCTCAATCAACAGTGCGCAAATTGCGCGCATGAGCAGAAGGCGTTCTTAGGAGCTCATCCACGGCGCGCACCCATCCGCGGCAAGGAAGACAAGACAAGGCAAAGCAAAACAAGGTCCAGCGCTAACCCCGCCTCCTCCTCTCCTCCTCCTCCTCCACCTCAGCTCCCAATAGCTCGGATTCCATTTCTCAGCGCCTCACTCATCACCGCTCCTGAGTCTCCTCTCCTCTCTTCTCCAAAAACAAATCAATCAATTAATCCCTACCCTCGTCGATCGAGCCCTCGGAACGGAGCAAAGAAACGAGCAGCCAATACTTCGCCGCCCTCCCTCCACTCTAAATACAGCAATTCGACGACGCTCTTGGGTATCAATGCCCCATTTGTTGCGGCGCAAGAGACTAGGGCCGGTTACGTGCATTCAGCATTCACAGCAGCACGTTGCACAGCATAGCATTGACTTGCTCCCTTCCCTCGCAGCCTGTCTGGCAGCCAGCAGCTAGCAACAGCAGTCAAATCTCCCAATTGCGCAAGTTCACGCCGTGGCGTACAGGCTTGAGCTCCTCTACTTGGTTGGCGCGTGATCTGGACTGGGCGAGAAGTGGGGGTAACGAAGCAGAAAGGAGGCAGGTGGTATTGGTCGCCGACTAAGGCCTGGTTCTGTGCTGCGAGCTCGCAGTGCTGGGACCGACAAGGACCTGGGTTGCTGGTAATACTAGAGATTGCGAGAGTAGTAGGACTGGAGATTTGGTTGGGTGCGAGATAGGAGGAATACAGGTCAGGCATAGGTCAGGGAAGGTCATAAAGGAGACAAGAAAGACAAGCCATACACCCACGGTGCATGCGAACTCGTGCCCGTGTGCAGATGGGCACGCGACAAAACGTGGCAAGGATATCAGAAGTGTCAGGTACTCGCGCTTCCTGATCTGAACTGCGCTGGGGCGGCGCATTGAGTTACAGGAGAGTATCGAGTGTCCTGCTGGGAACAGACAAGACTGACGAATACCGAGGAGGCAGATTACAAGCCAGGCCTTGGGACCATCGAGGACCGTGAAAGCTGAGTGTGGGAGTTGCAAGCAAGGTCTTTGTGCATTGTGGTTGCGCCAGACGGCCTACGGCCGCACCCACCAATCCGTGCGGGCCTTTCCTTCTTGTGCAACATAACATATTGCGGCAAGGTTGATTCCCAGGGTCTCTGACGAACGAGGCAACGACTGGGCCTTGTTACTGTAGTTATTGACGAGGTGTGTTTCGCATGCACGAGCTAGCCTCGACAAAGATAGCCCCGGGGTGGGTAATAAAAGGCAGCATGTCGGGAGATACTGAGATAGATGATCCTGAGGTTTCGGATGGCGCTTCGGAGAATGATTACAGTGATCATGATCATGAGCCCGACGTTGTAGACAAGGAGGAAGACGATAATACGGACATGGCCGAGCAGACATTCAGATCGGATGTTGATGAGAATGGCAAGGTGGGGGGATCGACGGTGACAACAAAGCCAAAGTTGGATCCCAAGGATCCTTTGAGACCGAGGAGGAAGAAGGCGAGGAGAGCATGCTTTGCGTGTCAGAGAGCTCACTTGACTTGTGGTATGTTTGCTTTTCTTCGGATGAAGGGAAATGTTTGGTCCCAGATGCAATGTTGCATTAGCTTCCTCTCCCCAATCTCAACTCTATTCTGCCTTTGTTATGATTCGTATTGACGAAAGCTTCAGGTGATGAACGTCCCTGCCAACGATGTATCAAAAGAGGACTGGCAGATGTTTGTCAAGATGGTGTGAGGAAGAAGGCAAAGTATCTCCATGATGCTCCAGCCGAAGCGCTACGACCTGTCCTAGGTCCAAACTACAATCAAGTCAACACTAATCGAAGCAACAACGCACCAAATCCTACCAGCTCTGCTTCTGATACATCGCCTGGAATTGAAGGTTTCTTCTCTCAAGCCGACACATCACCCTCTTATCCTATCTTTCCCGCGCAGCAGAATCCAATGCCGCCTCCGTTACAATCAAGGCTATCTTACGGGAGCCAGCAACAATCTCCATTGTCACCAACATTCCAAAGTCAACGCCAGCCAACGATGCAATCGTTAGGACTTCCGCAAGTATCTAATCAGGACGCCCAAGCCGCCTTCGGTGGTGCTTTATTTGATCCCAGCAATCCAGCATTATTCAACTTTGACCTGGAAGGCTTAAACTTCGGCAATCATTATGGAGCTCTGGAATTTGGTATGCTAGGGCACATGTCTTCTGGGGCTGCGGAAACACCACCAAAGGATGCCACAGGATCGATATCATCACAAGGGATGGGCGATGTCGGTTTTAACAACGGCAGTGTGTACGGCAACAACATGGGGTCATTTTCTCACATGTACGGTCAGGATATGCTGCAAGATTACACGGGACTCGATCACCAGAACAGCATTTTTCCTATGCACCACGGTCTTCCGCATGCTTATGCTATAGGCACGGGTCCGACAAGTCATCATAGCCCAAGTACAGACGCGAGTCCAGGAGCAAGTGGCATGGGATTCGAAAGTTCACCAACGGCAACGACTTTCACCCCAAACCTCACTCCACATCAATCGTCCGCTGCTCAACGGTCAGCCAAGAGACAAGATACAAAGTCTACAGCAGGCAAATTCGGGCCAAGTTCTGTCTTGGGGAAACGAAATCGGGATCCATCTTCTATCTACGACACAGTTCATGAACCCTATTCATATACCAATGGCTTTCACAGCCTGACTGCTTTCCTCCAGCGACGCTTCTCTGCCAACAAGACGCTCAGAATCGCCAAGTCGCTCGCTTCTATCCGGCCCTCCTTTATATCCTGCACGAAGACGCTGAATCGGCAAGACTTGATATTCATGGAAAAGTGCTTTCAAAGAACTCTATTTGAGTACGAGGACTTTATGCTGAATTGTTGTACACCAACTCTCGTATGTCGGCGGACAGGGGAAGTAGCCGCAGTGAACAAAGAGTTCACGCTCCTCACTGGTTGGAGGAAGGATGTCCTTCTAGGCAAGGAGCCGAATCTCAATATCAACACTGGCAGAAGTAGTACAGACACTTCGGGACCCGCTAGTCTTACCAATACTGGACGTGCAGGTCTCTCAACGCCACGAATGAGGCCGCTGAGTCTTGCTGACCAGCAAAGCAAGGATGGCAAACCACAACCTGTATTCCTAGCTGAATTGCTTGATGATGACAGTGTGGTGGAGTTCTACGAGGACTTCGCACGCTTGGCATTTGGAGACAGCAGAGGCAGCGTAACGACACGATGTAAGATGCTAAAGTACCAAACGAAAGATGGTCTCGACTCTCCTGAGCAGAAAGACGAAAGTACAATCAAAGCTAAGCGAGAGATCGCTGGTGGTATCGGGGGACTGGGAAACCGAGTCAGAGAGATCGATGGCGAGCATGGCATTGAGCGCTTACACCGGGACGGAAAGCTGGATTGTACTTATTGTTGGACGGTCAAGAGAGATGTGTTCGATATTCCTATGCTGATCGTTATGAACGTAAGTTATTTCACTTTCCCCTCCAGAAGCTCGTGCGCTAATGAACATAGTTTCTCCCTTGCATATGATCCTTTTCCCTCTTTCCTTCAATATACCTCACAAAATTCGTTCACCGGCGCATCTGGGATTTACGGCATGGCTGCATTATTACGGAGATTGAGAAATGCATGGGAATGGACGGATGAATGGACGGACCATTCTTAAAAATCTGCGTGGTGCATGGGTCTATTTGCATATCTGGCAACGGGGAACCCAGGGGAAATGCATGGATGGGATTACAGGACGCTCTGCTATGAGTGAGCTCTTGGGTGGCGTTCTGGATATTGCTTTCTTCCACTTTTCTTCTTCTTTTGGATTTGCTTTCCTACGGCTATGATGGGATTTTGGTTGCTTGATGGCAAACAGGTTGGAAGAGGAATGGCCTTGATACCTTAGAGTGGAGATAGGTAGAGGGTAGGAAGGGGTTGGAAGATGGAAGATGGAAGATGGTCGGCTCGCGTTGTGTATATTCGAATGCCTGGTGTGGATACTTCGACTGGTAGAGTAACTTTCCTCGGGGAGGGGAGGGGAGGAGGTAAAAAACCAATTATACTTATTTCTCATCCTGTCCTGTCTTGAATAAGTGGGTGGAGTAAATAAGGCTGATCCAGTGAGAACCATGCAGCCTCGCCAAGAGAAACGAGGGGCATTCCGAGGCCGGACATGGATCGGCGGGATTTTGACCCCGCTGCTGATAAACGACAGCCTTGCATCGCATCATGCATTTCCTACACTTTCTTCAATCCACTTCACTTCAGTTCACTTCAGTTCACTTCAACTTCCACAGCGCTCATCGACCTCCGTCCAATCTCCCTCGTCCACAACAACCAGCGCTCTTCCTCCAGAACTCACGCTACCGACTAGGAGACTGCGCAATTCCCACAACGCAATCCACTTCAACACATCTTTAAGCTCTACCCGGAATCGACGAGCAACTAGAGGAAAGCAAACAGCAGCACAAATATGTCGGATAAGCAAGAAGATGCTCCGAAATCAGATGGTCGGGCTACTCGTCCTCAGATCATCGGACCTGATTCAGGACCGGAAGCACCATTTCCCCTGCGCATGAGCGGAAAGGTTGTCAGCGGGTTTGGGAGAGGGTCCAAGGAGGTTTGTCTTCCATGTCTATATCTGCCCCTGTCCTTCTTCCGCTCCACATTTCCAAAGACTTGAGCTTGAGCACAAAAGAAATGAATCTATGGCTAACATTATTATCCAGCTCGGGATCCCAACAGCTAACATCCCCGTCGATACCACCCCCTGGATCGACACCGCAGAATCAGGCGTCTACTTCGGCTGGGCCTCCCTCCTCCTCCCAGAAGCCCACCCCTCCCTCACAACACCCCCATCAACCTCTCAACCCTCCACAACCTTCACATCCGCATCTATAACCCCCATCCCAACGCTCACACCCCCTCCCTCGGTCCTCGAAAAGGGCTGGCGCATCTACCCGATGGTGATGTCGATCGGGTTTAATCCGTTCTATAAGAATACGGTGAGGAGCGCGGAGGTGCATGTCATGCAAAAGTTTGAGAAGGACTTTTATGGGTGTCAGATGAGGTTGTGTATTTTGGGGTTTATTCGGAAGGAGTTGGATTATGTTAGTTTGGAGGCGCTGGTCGGGGATATTAGGATGGATATTGAGGTTGCGGGGAGGAGTTTGCGGAGGGAGGCGTGGATGGGGAAGGGGGATGGTGGGTGGCTTTGGGGGAGGAGGATTAAGTGGTGAATCTAGAGAGGGAAAGGGATAAGATATGTGAGTGGTTGTAGGTGAGAGAGAGAGCAGGGAGGGAGAGGACGATGCTTGGGTTTCACACATGGCTATGGATTTGGAGATCTTGAGAAGAAGAATATATAGACCACTCAGATATAGAACGAATCCTTTACGCGACTTTCTCAGTTTGCTTTCCTACTATGATTCTTGTTCACTTTTCCTTGCTTCTTTATATCTCTGTTTTTGATCTATTTCCTTGACAACAGGAAGATAAACAAACATGTCTAGTACGCATGAAATATTTATCCCCTCTCCTTGTGTCTCTAACGACAATACATGTGTAACCATCACCGTCACTCTCACTATGAGTATCAGTCAATATCAACATCACATGTATTTACCCCTCCATGTGCTCGCCCGCTTTACCCGTACAACGACAATGATACCGCGCAATCTAAGTATCTCTCTTATCTCTACCTACTCTTGTATATCTCTTTTGCCACTTTATCCGCTATCCACATCTCGTTTACCAGCCAAGCATTTTGGACCATGTCATTCCTTTCTAACGGCGTATCTTTTCAACTTGTGCAACTACACCTTGCAGCCTCGACTACCCCTCCTCCTGCAACCCTAATCTCATTCCGATATTGGATTTTAAAGTCTAGAAGCTACGGGTTTGTGCAATAAAAGATTCTATCGCCTCTGGTGTTGCTTCTGCGTTATACTCCGTACCTTGTTATGCCCACTGACTCAAATACGACATGCCAAAGCAAAGAAGCGACAAAAGCAGCCTCATGATATAAACCAAATCGGCAGATCTTCTTCGTCCTCTCATCTCGGTCTAGCTCCCTGATAGCATGAAAGTTAGCCATACTACAACCATCCCATCTCACGATACAGAATACAATCCTGTCAATCTACACCACCTCTCATCTCTTATCTGTGGAACAAATCTATTTCTACGTCTATTTCCAGTCCACCCCGCAGCTCTGCACAACGGTGATAGTGAAGTTGCATACTTACTTCGTTACCTACCCACCTACCTACCTGTATGCTAGACAAATGACACAATGTAGTGCTCACATCGCTTAACAGTATATGAAACAAACTTCTGCATTACACCGCGCTGCGCTGCGTCGTGTTAGATTGTGTTCACGTTATGCTCGCAACATGTTGTGCTGGGAAAGCGGGAAAGCAAGGAGAGGAGGGGTTGGTGCAAGGAAAGTGATACGGATCATGGAGGGGTAAAGAGATGGCTGGTGAGCCAGCTCGCTAAGCGACGGTACGGTACTGCGCGATGGATTAACACATTCGGCTGCAAAAGACAAAGATGTGCAGATGATTTTTCTTTTGCCTGGGTAATGCAATTTGACTGTCATTTCTCAATACATTCAATATCACCCTCCCCTCTCGTCTACTAATCCGTCTCTCCTCGCAAGGTGCTTCGGTCCTGATATTCAGGTACGCCCCACATCCCAGCCTCCAGCCTCCCTCCCACTACGGGCCGTCAGCCACACCCCTGTTAGCGCTCCAGTGGCCCCACTAAAAACCTCACCAGCCACTCAAAGCGCAGCGCATCCCAGCGCAAAACTCACTCCCAACCACATCTTTTCCCAGACTTGCCCTGCGCTGGGCTGGGCTGCCAGCAAGCAAAGGGAAAGGCTGGGTGGGAGTATCTGTTAAAACAAAAGGTAGGTGCCGGGTTTTTCTTTCCTTCAGTTCTTTTCCTCTCTTCATCTTGCATTCCACATCTGCATCTGCATTCTGCGACGGTGAACAGCGACTTTGACGACTTTACGACGACGACTCGAGTGTTGCGGTACTTGTAAGGCTGGAGATAGAGCCCTCGTCTGGACTGATTGGATATCGATCGCATTTGATAGGTATGTTTGCACCACCGACGCTGCTCATTCGGGATTTGTACTGATTGGTTCCGCAGATATATATACATACACATCTGCATATCATCAACAACAAATACCCATCACACCAATACCTCAACAAACACCTCCTCACCCACACCCACACCCTACCATCCTCCACTCAACCTCTCCACCGCTCGCTCCTTCACCACATACAATACAAAACCGCCAAAATGGTCAAACAGAACGACGTCATCGCAATAATAATCATCATCCTCTTCTTCGTCCTCGCCCTGATAGCATTCGGTATCTACCACCTGGTATCTGTAGCGAGAGGCAGTGTGAGCGGCAGCAGTAGCGGGAGTGGTAGCTCGAGGAGTTTGGTTGATGATTAAGATTAAGATGGGAGTGGACTCTTTGGGAGAGAGAGAGGCGAGAGAAAGAGGCGAATATACCAATTTGGATTTTTCACATATGGAGCTTGGAGATGAGACGAGACGAGACTTTGGGGGGTAATGAGAATATGGGATCGAGATGTGATGAGACGAGACGGATGATATGGATGGGATTGGGGGTTTGGATATATGGATTGGATAGGATGGGATGAATGCACGACATGCGCATAGATGTATATATAGCATAGCATTTGGAGTTTTGGGGGATTTGGGTTTTTACTTGGGATATATTTACCCTCAGCCATGGATATTTGGCTTGGATATGAAAATACTTCACATACACAACTCATTGGACTGGTCAGTGTTTGTTCGTTCAGTTGCATTTTTTTCTCTCTCTGTTAGCACACTAAAGGCAGCAATGACCAAGAGGAAGACCCATCCATCCATCCATCCGCTCTCGCTCTCTCTGTACAGTACAAGAAAGATAGATAGAGAAAAAAGGAGCTCGATCAACCAAGCAACTCATCGCATCGCACGCGAAAATATGAAAATCGATCGATCCATCGAATCATTCCGAAGAAAGGTATGCAAAGCAAGCAATGATAAGCAAGACAGACAAGCAAGCCCAGATTGACGCCAGCCATACCCCCAATGCAATACCCAGTTCACTCCCTACCATCAATCCATCCATGCTCCATCCATCCCTCCCACCTAACAAAGGAAAAGTAGTTTTGTGTAGACTGCAGACCGCATGCATAGTAAGAGTCAGTATCTGCCTTCTATGTCCTCCCTCACCATAATCGTGCTTTCGTGTATGTGATGTCTGCGTATCCAAGCTTGCGATAGAAATATGCTAGCTTCTCACATCATAGGTATTCATCCACTCCCGCCTCAATGGTATCCGTTCTTAGTGTAGGTTGGCCCTAGACCACGGCCAGAGTATGCGGAACTACCTTCCTCGAAGTAGGGGTGCATGCAAGACTGCTTGGCGGAGATGCGACCAGCTGGATCGTAGACCAACATGTGTTCGAGGAGATCCAATCCCTTCTCATCCAGGTTCGAGCAGAGGGGTATCGACTCGTCGCGGATCCACTTGGGGAAGGAGGGCTTGAAATCAGGGAAGCAGTTCTTATCCATGACGCCTGGCCATTCGGCTTCGGTGGGGGTACCTAGGAGCCTTTCTTTTGTTAGGGGGGTTGCGGAATTGGAGAGAAAAGACGTACTTGAAGATCTTGAAGATCTCATCAATCTCGGAATCACCAGGGAAGAGTGGCTTTCTGGTGCACATCTCTGCGAAGATACATCCAACAGACCACATGTCAACACCAGTGGAGTACTGCCGACCTCCGAGAAGAATTTCTGGGGATCGGTACCAGAGAGTGACGACTTCGTGGGTGTATGTTCGAAGAGGGACACCAAAGGCGCGAGCAAGACCGAAATCGGCCAGCTTGAGGTTACCATCGCGGTCGATCAACAAGTTTTGGGGCTTGAGATCACGGTGGAGGATCCGATGGCTGTGGCAGTATCGAACACCTTCGCACAGCTGGCTCATGAACTTCTTGACCATCGCGTCACCCAAGCCGAGTCGTCCCAAATCCGGTCCAGAACCCTCGGGGAGAGCCTTGCCTCTACCACCGTCACTGACTGGGAGCGATTCCATGTATTTCTTCAAGTCGAGGTCGAGGAATTCGAAGACGAGATACAGCTTGTGGCCATCCGCGTGGACGATGTTAAAGAGACGCACGATGTTCGGGTCGTTCATCTCCTTCAACAGCGAGATCTCACGAATGGCGGTACTGGGGACACCCTCATCCTCAGCTTCAAGACGGATCTTCTTCAGGGCGACGATTCGATTGTTGTGTAGGAGATCCTTGGCCTTGTACACGACACCGTAAGTTCCTAAACACGTAAAGAAAAATCAGTTTTTTGATCCCGCCCTTGGGTCCGAACATTACGCAGCTTCGAGACAACCCCGGGCAGGTATTGACTAACCCTCTCCGACCTTCTCCAACTTCTGGTAGTTCTCCATGATTGTAGTTGTTGTATTAGCGTGCAAATGAGTGTCGAGGAATTAATTGATGCACGGAACTCTGCTTGATCGTCTGCTCTGGTGGGGCGGTGAACGTAACGAGGGGTACTTCGTTGACCCAAATGGCATTTGTCGTCGCAGAAAGGAAACTGTCGAGAGTTGATGTCGAATATCAACTACGCAGTTACAGGTCGGGTGGATCGAATTGGTCGTGGTCGTGGGCGTGGGTTGTCGTGGTTCCCCGGGATTGTCGAGGTCGAGGTCGCAGTAAACAGAAACAGAAACAAAAATAGGGCGAGGGCGCGAAAGTCAACAGACAGAACGCGAAACCCGGGCGGGCTGAATGGCCAGGTGCTCTAGTCTCGCTTAAAAGGCTAGCGGCTGAATAAATTTGTTTGGCCCAGAAACAGGACCAACCTCAGCCAGTCATTGCATTTTCACTTCATATTAATCACAAAGAGAATATACCACCTTGGGGCCACTCTAGCATAAACAAGCCGACTTTATTCTGGGTCTCGGAAAAGTTGCATTCTATGTTTTAGGCTCGAATTCCTCGAACTTAGCATGGACAACGCCGATGTCTCCCAAGTCCAACCAGGCGAACTTGCCCCTCACGAGCCAGTACCCCGTATTTTGAAAGATGCTTTCAAGTTATGGAAAGGTCGGGGTGAGCCATTAATTCAAGGACGCGCTGAAGTCTTAAAAGATCTGGCGGCCGTCGGAGTTAAGCGCAATGATATCTCGGCCCAGACGTTGTGTGATGCAGTCCAGTCTTTTCAAGCAAGCCTAGGACTTGATGGAGGATCCCCGGTAACCTTTCCAGAGCTTTCGGACTCACAATTTTTTGATTCGTATTCTTTGACCGATATTCCAGGTAGGATTCCATTTCCAATTCCATTTGGTTCACCGATCTCCAATCTCTTAGCAAAACTAGTACTAGAGCCTCTGACAAATGTGTAGGCTTGATTGTTATTCCTTCGCTTCTTCCTCCTACTGTTCAACAAACCATGCTTTCAAGGATGTTTCATCGAGATCTTTCAGATCCGCGCCACAAGACAAATCTTCATCTACACTATGATGTACAATACCCTAGAGCCAAGCCCTCGGAAAATATTGACAGCATTGCTAGCCAGATATCTAGCAGATTAAAGGAACAGAAGTCATTCTTTAGCGATGAACCAGATCGTATCTCATTTCTACCAAAGAACCCAGCAGAGCACAAGCCACTCACTACCAAAACTGTGCTCAAGAAGAAGCTCCGATGGATAACCCTTGGTGGGCAATACGACTGGACCAAAAAGGCATATCCAAAAGAACTACCCCCTCCATTCCCAGAAGACATGGCTTGCTTCATCCACAAGATCTTCCCTACCATGGAACCACAAGCAGCAATCGTCAACGTCTACTCCCCAGGCGATACTCTGAGCATGCACCGCGATGTGAGCGAGAAAGTAGACAAGGGTCTCGTGAGCATCAGTCTCGGCTGCGACGCCATCTTCATTATCGGACTCGCAAACAACGATGCTCCACCTGTATATGAGGTCTTGAGACTCCGTTCGGGAGATGCAGTCTACATGACTGGACAGTCGCGTTTAGCATGGCATGGTGTGCCAAGTATTATACCGGGTACTTGCCCGGATTACTTGGAAGACTGGCCTGGTGAGGAATTTTCCGAGTGGCAAGGGTGGATGAAGGGTAAGAGGATCAATCTCAATGTGAGGCAGATGTTCGACGATGAGAAAGCAAAGGGAGTGGAGTAATGAAGGAGGGAGGAAACGAGGCAAATGCCAATGCAACAATGCTTCATCTTCACTCCGTCTCAAGTCCACCACCTAGTGGACAACCCCCCGCCACTTCGGAAGTGAATCGCACTCCCTGCCCCGAAGAACAATTTCCATCTTTTCGGTACGTCAAAGTCGGTTCCGCCGAGCTTGATCCGAAGTCAGAAAGAGCAATCGGCATCTGCGAAATCATATACTGTACCCCTCTCAGACCATCAACTCTGCCACAGCTACAGTCAATATTTACGATACGAAGGCCTTAGTCATTTGTCTTGAATGGGGAAACCTGTAAGATTACCTAAGGGCTCCCATAGAATGTTTTTCTTCCCTTCAAACTCGATTATCCTCACGCTCAGGGCTTTGGCTAGTAGAGACTAATAGATTGTATTCAGGCCACATCGACGACCTGAAATGATTCGTGGTAATGTCCTGCTAGAGGTAGCGCTTTCGTTTCGCAAGCAAAGTGGACCTTCATCCTTGGAACGAGGAACAGATTCCAGACTACCTGCATACTCAGTTTTCTTCAGCTCGAGCTTAAGAAATTCATCAGTTCTGGTAATTTCCCATCGATGAGGTGCAAATCTTGAGATGGAGAGTATCAGTTTCAAGCGTCCAATTGAAAGTCTTTAATTACAAGCGCACCACGGAGGCTATTGCTCCTTCATTCGTTCCAACCTCTTCTTCAATTCAGGTGTCCTCAAACAAATGGTGGCCTTGGTGACGCAGAAATCGTAAAATGCGTGCTCTGTTCACCTTTGAAATTACCTTTGCTTACGACATATCTTTTCTCCAAAACTACCTACTTCGTGGCCGAAGCTTTCACGGATGTTTTGGTGGACGACTTAGTGGTTGACTTGGTAGAAGACTTAGATGTCGACTTCGTGGATGATTTCGTCGAAGTTCTACGAGTAGTGACCACCGTCATAGTAGCAGCAGTGGATGAAGTGCTCGAGATTTGACTCCTCAGACACACGTAATATCCATAAACACCAGGACCAGAACATGTAAAACCCGGTATGCATTCCGCAGGGTACCCCCTCACAGTCGCTGTGTCTCCACCTATGTCAAATATCAGAATCAAACTGCATGACATGCCTGATTCAACATGAGGGAAGTTTGTCAAGGGGGCTTACAGTAACTACCAGGACCCGAGAGATTTGGAGTAGGAGACACTGCTGGGATGGTGTAATTCTCATTTTGGACGCAGGTAGAGAAGTATAGGTTTGAAACGATACAGCTCCATCCTGGGGAACATAGCGAGGGACCTATGAAGTTTTGTCCTCCGCCTACTTGAAATTAGGTGCAATTCTGGGAGGCCACGATGTGGAGGGATGGTTTTGAGGAAACTTACACTGGCCCCATGGGAAAGCGTGTGGGATTACAGGACCGGTATTTGGCAAACACTGGTATGCTGGGAATGCGTTATTTCCAACTGCAGAGAGCTCCAGGTTAGATTGCAAGCATATATATTACTAAAAAAAAAAGCTAAGAAATGGAACGGGATGGGTGGAGGTCCGCAGAGAGGGCTTGGTTTTCACTCTACCATTTTCCTGACACATGTATTTGGAACACTGTTGGAACTTACCTGGACGACAGCTGTATCCAGACTGGCAATCATAGGCTCCTGTCCATCCCAATCCTCCACCTGTAATGCTATTTAGTATCCCGTGAGTAAAGAAAAAAGTACATGGGAAAAGCTCACAAGTGTCATACGGCAGCAGAAGAACACTTTCTGTAGACACGGCACCAATGACCAAACAAATGATAGATAAAAGCTTCATGATAGGCGTATATGAAAACACAAATACAAGCATAAGATGATTTGACGATGATAATCATAGCCCAAGAAAGATAAGGTCTTTCACTATCTTAAATAGCGTCATGCTCCACCACATTCGTGAAGCACATAGACTCGCTTTCTTTGTAAAAGTCTAAGAGACCAATTTTCCACCAGTTAACTGAATATGGCTTGAATAAAGTTCTGCGATTGGCTTGGTACTTCTAGGTACATGCGAATAGATTCATTCCTTCGCCCATTCAAGAATCGGTAAGTGACGTTCCGAATCCTACTCGGACCGGCTAACCGAGTCGCTATCTTGGTTCATGGACGTAGGCATTTCCTCGCGCTTTGCTCTCACACTTCGGTTTCGCTCTGAAGCCTTGTATCTTATTGCTAGCGACTTTTGAAATTTTCAATATCGTGTGGATAATCTATATCGTGTTAATAATCAATATAGCGTGAATAATAAATCATGATTGTGTGGTGACTTTCACTTACATTTGTTCCTCGAGAGTCGAAAATAAGTCAACCACCCGTTCTTGCCCCCAGATTTCGCGTGACGGTCTCATGGACCTGATGACTGAAGACTGCTCAGCTGAGTGCTTCCTGCGCCGCATAGATATTGATATGCACTCGTTGCTGCAATGGGCAGTTGCTGCTTGATGCTTGTGACTTATCTTATCTGATTTCGGACAGCTCGGGAAGACTGCCATTCTTCAACAGTCGGACTGGTGGGAAAGTCTGGCAGCATCAAATTCGCTGACCACCCTCACAAGAATGGAATTCTTCTGCAACAAGCTTGTGGCCTACGTAAAGATTATCGTATAGCTAATTCAAATGACGCTCGGGAAACTTGGAATGAAGTGGTCGTGGGTGGTCTCCATTCCCGGCCAGTAATCTTACAAGTCCCGAATGCTGTTAAAAAGGAAGATCAAACGCAGCTAAAGGAAATGCTTAGAAGAAAGATGTGTTACTTGTGAAAGCCATGTATCGTTGAGTCTCGATCCAGAAGTTTACAGCTCCAAATCATTTAGGATCCACCTGTTCCTTGCTTAGAGTAGTTAACCTTTTTCTTGTTCAAATGGCCACGTGATGGGACATTCGCGGAGCCCCAAGTTAAGGAATTCCTCATCAGTCTTGTTCGGTCTTAATTTCAAGCTTTTTTGGTGATAATTCCGCATACCTGGTTCGTTCAAAAAAAAAGTGAATTCTAGCAGAATTGCTTCCCATCCTTCTTCAAATTATAGAAAGACTGGAAGCTTCAACCCAGTTCTTACTCGATACAGTTTGATACCTTACTGACTTGTATCGACTTTTACTTTCTTCAGTGTATCAGATATAGAAGTTGAAGGGTTCGTCAACTGGTTCGTCAACTGGTTCGAACGGGGACGGATATGGGTTCATTTGAAGCAAAATATAAGACCAATGGCAAGTTAGGCACCGGGTTCTTGTTCCGCTTTCCTCCACACCTCCCACTTTTGCCGCCGGCACCATTCCGCGCTAAAGAGCTACCCCGCCATGGACAACGACATCAATATACTGTGTTCGGTCTACTAAACTCAATCGAATTGTCAACATCGGTATTCATTTACATTTTGCACCAGAAAATGGTTGATTGGAAAGCATTAGGTGCTGCAAAGCGCGATTCAGTCAACGCCCTGATTCCCAAATCTTGGCTATTGACAACACCTATCCCATCAGCCACAGAACAACGAGATGTGACTGGCAAATACATCGAACAATATCTTTCTCCCAGAGAAATTGAGATCACGCAGACAGATGCTGTTGGTATTGTGAAAAACACTACTTCGGGATTATGGAAGGCTCGAGAAGTAGCGGAGGCTTTCTGTCACAGAGCGGCTCTTGCTCATCAGCTTGTAAGTAACTTGGATCTGGAGAATATTGAACTAGAGCTAATAATTACAGGTCAATTGTCTTCACGAGATATTCTTTGATGCTGCCATCGCGGATGCTCAAAAATTGGACGACTATTATGCTGAGCATAAGAAGCCCATTGGTCCACTTCACGGGTTGCCAGTCAGTCTGAAGGATCAATTTCATGTGAAGGATGTTGAGACAACGATGGGTTACATTGGTGTAAGTACCCAACATGAAGTTCTGCAAAAAGAAAACATCCAATCCTGTGAACTGAATCTCCATTACACTTTCTTGAAACACTTCTTTGTAAATCGTTAGTAAATTGATGTGAGGAGAACCAGAAGCTAAATCGGCACAGTGGATTGGTACATTCGAAGGCAAGAAAGGCACCGGGAAGGAGAAAGTCTTTGAGAGCGAGATGGTTCGAGAACTTCGTGATCTAGGAGCCATCTTGTACTGCAAGACCTCCGTACCTCATACATTGATGGCGGGCGAAACGGTGAACAATATCATTGGCTATACATACAACCCCAAGAACCGCAACCTGGCCAGCGGTGGAAGCTCTGGCGGCGAAGGTGCTCTCATCGGACTCAAAGGGAGTCCAGTCGGATTCGGCACAGACATTGGTGGCAGTATTCGAATTCCTGCTGCTTTCAATGGTCTGTATGGTATTCGTCCTTCGAGCGGCAGGATGCCATACGAAGGAATGGCCAATAGCATGGATGGTCAGAACTCGATCTTGTCCGTCGTTGGACCTCTGGGGACGTCTGTCGGTGCACTGAAATTGGTCATGAAAGCCATTCTCAGCCAGCAGCCTTGGCTTCATGATCCTCTTGTAGCCGAGATCCCCTGGCGCGATGAGCAGGAACAGGCAGTTCTTGATGTCATCAAATCTAGCGATGGTAGGCAGCTCGCATTTGGTGTCATGGCTGATGATGGGACTGTTCGACCTCAGCCACCTGTTCGACGAGCTATCGATATTGTGGTCAAGACTGTTGAGAAATTGGGACACAAAGTTGTGGAGTGGAAACCACCGTCTCATGTGAGGGCTGCTGAGCTTGCGGTAAGAGCATTATCTCCAAATTCTCCAAATTTGCTGACCATTTTAGCTCAAAACATGGCTTTTTGATGGCGGAGCAGACGGTTCGTTGAAACATCCTCTCTTAGTCCCCAAGATCCTTACTTACCCATCCCATAGTTCATGGCGCATTCGATCTCTCGGGGGAGCCAATGGCCAGCCAGATCACCTCAGCTTACGGCACTCGTAAAGAAGAATTCACCGCATCCATGATTAGCGAAGTCAATGTCCAGAAGAGACAATTCCAAAAAGAGTACATGGAGTATTGGAATAGCACGGCCTCGATCACCGGAACCGAGCGTCCAGTCGACGCTGTGATCGCACCTCTTGCACCTTTTGCCGCCGCGAGACCAGATATGTATAAATATTACGGTACGTCTTGTTTTGAGCCAGCGGCTGATTTTTTGCTTTTTGCTGCAGGAATAAATTTGGAAAGGAGGATACCAAGGCTAAACGTCTTATGCCAGGTTATTCCATTTGGGTCAATTTGCTGGATTATTCGGCTTCGGTTTTGCCAGTGACACTGGCAGATAAGAATGTTGATGTTGTGGATGAAGGTTATAAGGCTTTGAATGAGATGGATGGGAAGGTTTGGGAGGCTTGTGAGTTTATTTCTCATCCTCTTGGCTCTATTTGCCGGAAAACATTAGGAGCAAATCAGGATACTTTTTGCTAACAGAAATTCTAGATGATCCCGAACTGTACGATGGCGCTCATGTGTCAGTGCAGATTGTTGGGCGTAGATTCCAAGAGGAAAAAGTACTGGCATTGACGGAGTACTTGGGCGATGCTTTGGGGAAGCATGTCGCCTAAGGTACTTCAGGTTTTGTATGAAAAGAAGTAGTATCATATTAGGTAATTTAATTTCTCATTCCCGTAACCTGTGGCAAAAGGCACCAGCAGTGGCAGGACTTGAAGATGCAATAAACTGGGCATAATTGAAATCGCTGATAAAAGTTTGTCTAAAATTACAGGATATTAGTTTTAAACTCTTAAGCAGAACTCAGATGTTCAACTTACACCCAGAACCAGCAACCAAAGCCACTGCGAGCAAGTGTGTATTTGTGTCTTTTGTTCTTTTCAACAAGTGCAAGAAAACGCTGAACCGTCAAGTCTGGTATAGCTTCGATATTGAAGTCTCTCAACGAAGATCTGGAATCATGGTAATCGCATGGCCTGACCTTTTACGTACCAGTCTTATCTGTAGCTCTCGCTTTTATCATGTTGAGAGTGACGGACTTGCCATCTGTTGTGAGGAGGTAGATGGAGGCATGATTGCCACTGCGAGTATCGTTTTCGAAGAACTTCCCCATGGCATGGATGTTCACTCGAATTGTATGACGATGCGGTCCCAATCCTGGGAGGTGATGGTTCAAGAACCCATATAGTATAGTTGTGAAAGGCGTCAAAGTGAACTGGTTGCCTCGAAGTTCGAAAGATCCAGGATCCATTTTCGAAATACTTCGTGGACGATGAATGGCCGGCATGCATTACTACGCATCTTCCTGGGTAGTCAATGCCCTCCATCCACGATTCCCGCCAGATTCATCGAGGTCGTTCACTGTTTGTTGTGATTGTCGCTTTTTGGCGTGTTTCTCGCTAAAACTTGGCGCTGTTCTGAGCTCCATATCGGTGTGACAAACCGTAAAGCACAATCGCTTTATTACTTAGACAATCAGGCTCTACACGCCACTATCCTCTCCGAGAGAAAAGCTACTTCAAGTTAATATCATGGCTGATCAGCGTTGTGATGTCCATACTGCAATTGAGGAGAGACTCGTGGAGCTTTACGACCTGGCGTGGAAGAAGAATGACTGCATCTTGTAGTCAATCTATCTCGCATCATTGCCCGCGTTGCTGGGATTCTGAAGCACTTGGTAGACATACAAGACGGTCGAGTTCAACTCCCACCGGCACGGGCGAGCCACAAGGATATATCTAGGTATAGTTTGTAAGTCGTTCTTTAAGTCTTTACAAATGACAATGCCTGGTGGCAGTATCTAATGGTTTGTGTAGCACCGATGAGAATGAATTTTCATTACCAGAGAGCTTTTACTCATTACTCCCCTACCACCGTTGCCAGATCATCCGCCAAGTCCACCACGAGACAATCTCGATTAATGCGCAATCGCTTCAGAGGATAAAGCTCTATCTCGTGTCGACGACATGTTCGAGAACGCCAAAAGAAGTTTGGGGAGGTAGAAGAACTGGACGGGAACCGGAAAGATATGTAGGGTTGAAGGTGGGTGAAAATGTTGACTACATTGAAGATTCATCTGGGAAAGTGATAGATTCTTTGATGTTAGGAAGAAAGCAGTGATAGAGGCAGTTATCAAGACCAAGTAGTGATATCATAACGCATTTAAGGGAATATTCTAAACAACAATCAAGGGTATCCCGGCAATAACAGCGACAAAACTCCTCTCTCCCCTCCCCTATTTGATCCCGATCTTTTCCCTCGTTCAGACCAACTCCCCCCTAATCTCAACACCAACACTCCCCAACCTCTCCAAAAACTCCACTCCCAACACAGCGGGAGTAATAACGCCCCCACCCCCAGCCCTCTTCAGCATCCCCTTCGTATACAAAATCGTCGCCGCACCCTGCGCCAAAAAGGCAGCAGTGAGATGCGCAGACGACTCTGCATATGAGAACTCCGCCAGTGCTCTATCAGGAAACGGCCCTTCTTGGGCCGCGATGGCTATAGCTCTTAACGAGATGTTGTTGCTGTTGCCAATGCTGTCAATTTTGCTGTTGCTTTCTTTGGAGAAATTCGAACTCGTTGAGCCACCCTTAGGAGCCTGGCTCTGGCAATAAATCCGCCTCACCCACCCCAACCCCATTTTCTCCCTCACGCCCTCTCGACTTTTCACCTCGCGATATTCGTTGTAATAGAAGTCTTCGCCGTAGTAGTGGCCCGAGTCGAGGAGCGCCCAGCTACGGTGGATAAGGACGCGGGTCTGCTGGGCGGAAAGGGTGGTTGAGGGGGTGAGGAACCCCAGTGTCAACTCGCGGCGGAGGTTGAGGCGGTTGGTGAGGCTCGAGGCGGTACAGGTGCGGCCTTGGGCGTGGGAGAGGAACCAGGGGTTTAGAGGGGGGTGACGGGGGGATTTGAGGGTTAGGCTGGAAGTTGTGGATGTGGTTCTGAGAGATGTTGGGCTGGAGGCTGGGGGTGTTGGATAGCTGGTTTGGTTAGTTAGGATGTAAGTAGATACTTTCGGATGGGAGAGGTACGAGTAGTCGTTGATGGCGCAGACAACTTCTTTTGTTTGAAGGCTCATCTTGTTCTTCAACTCGAGGACTGCGCAGAGAGTGAGGAGATCCTGTGGTGTGCTTTCCACGCTCACATGTGAAAGGATCTGTAGTTGTCAGATTTGTTCACTAGGTATGAGGTAAAGGGTCAAAAAGCCAACGTACAATAGATCTATTCTCCCTCGCAACATCGTGATACTTCCGAACCATGCCTCCAAGCCAATGGATATCACTCGCTCTGATTTCGAGTCATTTTCTCATCCTGAAATTGTCGATGGGACCAGTACTAGTTACTTACGGATCAAGATAGTGCGTCCCATTGGTCGCACAAGCCTCAATAACCATCTCCCCCCTCCCATTACCAACATCCAACATATTGATAATGACTTTCGTTTTCCTTACCAGAGCCTGGATGTCTTCTTTCGTACTCGCACATACTTCGATCGCTATTTCCTCATATTAGCAAAATAATCTTTCATAGTACCAACAGCCGTATTTCATCCCAAATAAGATCCCGCGAAGTTAAAGTGACAAAACGTACAAGGCACCAATCTCTCTTCCACTCCCTCCATGTGCTTCAACGCCTCAACACACTTCCCTAACTCAGCAATATCCCCACCCGCAACTGCCCATCTAATATCTTTCCTCAGAAACTCGTAAACGTGCTCTGTAGTCCTCAAGCCGGTTTCGCTGCTCATCGGCTCGAGAATGATGAGGTCATACATTCTGCCCATGTCTCTTCTAGATTTTCGCGTTTCCTCTCGTTTGTTGAGGCGATGACTTACAGAAAAGTGCGGGGAGTCGTCGTGTCTTGAGTCGGGATGAAATGAAGCGAGCCGATTGAAAGACCGAAGAATGAGTGAACGAAGAAGAAGCAACGCCCCCAAGCCCTCTCAAGAAGACAGAACAAGACAGAACCGGTCACTCAAGTAAAAATGTTCAAAAAAAATCTCCGTAAAGTCAAACGATCAAAAGACAGCAGATAACAGATCAGACAGGTCTTCGGCCCGTTCAAAGCCGAGAAGTATAATTCGAAATCGAGGACCGGATGAGAAACAAAGTTCGAAGTTCAAAGTTCAAACTGTCTGACGAAATAAAGTGATGACAAGACCCGGCCAGGAACCAAACTTTATTCAGTCTCCCTTCTTCTTACATGAACAATTTCCAAAGGAAAACCAACGTTGGAGGAGGTAGAAATGAAACTCACATAGCGTGGTCTCTTGCTCGGAATTACGTATGCAGTCTATACGACGGGAACGCTGTATTTGGAGGTCGTCGTATATCGTATCCGTTCAAACAATACGCTTTTTGGTCAGGTTCCATGCACTTGGACCCGAGTCCTCCGGTTCCTCCACTCCACTCTCTTCCTCCATGCCAAGCTGCCAACCCACCGCCTGGACATTTTGACGATCATCCCCTCATTTGACCTACTACAGAGTAAATGCAAAACATAAATACACGAAACGAATCCAAGCCCTCACGTTAAAGTGCTGCCTGGAGGATTCAGCCCGTTGCGCAATGTCGGTAAGTTACGCCGCCGAGTCGTCGTAAGCGAGGAAACCCCTCGCTCAGCCCCTGGATTCGGGTGTTGTTGGCGATTCATCGCCCTGAGTCGTCTGTACGAGGACCGGCCGAGGAGCGGTCGACTTCGGCGCTTGGCATTTACAATACAGTACATACAGCAAGAGATACGGAGGAATGATACGCGGATCCGACTAGGTTCGTCACGATTACTTAGTGGGGAGAGAAGGATTATGCTACCGGTCGCCTTGGACTGGTCGGACGGTCGGCGAAGAAGGGATGGATCGCTGGTTAAAGTTTGATTGCTTGGATTATTTTTAAACTTCACTTACTCGAAATATGAGAAATCGGGGTCGCCTGGATTCTGACCAGACCCAGTCATCCACGGGTGTATTCGAAAAGTTTCTCGTATTTTGTAGCTTGGATATATCAAGTGGGAGAAGTCAATAATCGTACACCTTTTCTCATTACACAACTCCCGGAATATCACACACAATCCTACGCCAGGCCAGCTCTGGCTTCCTTCCCATGGTCCTTGGTCCTGTATGCCTTCCCTTTCCCCGACGTAATCAAGCAAATCCAAAGCCTTTTGAATTCTCCAACGCCATCGCCAATTTCTCCCTCAAAACTTCTCTGCTCGAATACTCAGGGAGAAGAAGAATTCCATAGCATGTGTAACTGCTTGGCAAGTGCCCATCGTCAATCCCGTTACGCTGCAGCGTGAATTGCAGGTTGCGCATGCCACCGACAGGAACACGGTCGCTCGCCGTGACGAATTCGAGGAGCTTGCGTTTCTGGGAAAGATCGTAGCGTTTAACTATGCTCCAGAAATCGCGGATAGAGCGGTGGGAGGCGTCCCAGCCTATGTAGCGTGTTGCACGTCGCAGGTCGGAGATATCGATCTCTTGTACGCCTTCAACAACTGATTGGAGGGTTTCCGGGTCGAAGAGCGTGATGGACCGCTTGTCGATGCAGGAAAAGAAGCCCCTTTTGAAGGCCTCAAATTGTGGTTGAACAGATATGTCTGTCAGCCATCGTATGTAGTCGCTCACATAGCTGTTACGATTTTCATTGGTGACCGAAGGGGCGTCAATTGGGTTTGAACCGTTGTGTAATTCCGAGAATTGGGGCCAGTGAGTTGATACACCCATCTCTCGGCTAACAGGCTGGCCAAATTGCTCGACACTGAATTCATACGTGCGTGAAAATATGTCTTCTACCAAACCATCTTTCTCATCCCATTCAAGAAGGGATGTCAGCCCGTTGGCTAGGTCAGGCCAACCATCCGCGATGTGATGAAGTTCTGTGACTTCCTCGTCCAGCAGCTTTCGATAGAGGGCTTTCGGAAACGTAACTGGTAGAGTGAGGCCGTTGTACACTGCGAGAGAGACTATCATTCCCAGGAGCTCCAATTTCCACAAAGGCTCTGGAGATCCAGGTAGAAACCAAGTCATCTTCGTTCGTGAATCTATAGTAAAGGTGCCTATTCATGTTAGTGGGTTACGTCTGATTAAGAATTGGGGATGTACCATAGTCAGGGTTCAAGGCCTCCGCAATGGCCAGTCGAAAGAACTCCTGCTGAACTCCACCAGAATCTAGTCCTTCCTCGCCACCTTCTTCGCCGAGTCGAACTTTCAACGGCCGCATCAGCTCGCGCTCTTCCCTTCTCCATATGGCATTGAAAGTGTCTAAAAGAACATTGGTTCGACGAATTTCAAGTACCATAAACTCGGATGTGGCAGTACGGAGACGGTCGTGTAATTTATCCCTTCTATACTTGTCGGTCACTAGACTTCCTTCAGACATGAAATGGGAGACTAGGTGTCCAGTTGTGTGAGCTCTTTCATATGACTGGTTCATTCGAGAGTAATTTATTGCTCGGAAATATGTCACTAGTGTTGAGGGGTTGAAGAGATATGGATGGTCCAGTAGATGAGCTGTTTTCTTGTTCTGGTCATACGAAAGCCACTCGAGTGGCATTGCAACTGGATCCAAACGCTCAGCAAAGTACTCAGTGCGGAAGTGGATGTCTCCTAGAAGTAGCGACTTTCTATTCTTGTCTGTTGGGGTTAGTAACCGAGATATTTATTTGACCAGAGGATGTGAGGACTTACAGATGGCTGCCATCATGGCTAAAGCACCACCAAATGGGCCATCGTTTGGAACCTCAGCAGACCCTTCCCATTCTTGTAGCATAACTGCTCTGGCCCAGTCAATAATCAAGGTAGGAACCCGCTTTTCGTGTAAGTCGCGTTCATCATCTGGGAAGTAGATAATCGGAGCAGTGCCTAGATCGAGGAACTTCAAGGATTCGAGAACCGTTGCCAGCACATCCGGCTCTAGGACCCCGCCATCTCGGGTGCCTTTCTGAAGATCAAGGAGTTCTGTGAACCGGCGCCTGGTTGGAATCGCTGCAAAAAGTCTACGTGCAAGCCTAAAGGCTGGCTCATTGGCGAAAGCGTCTTCGTAAGCGAGACACAGATTCACTGGTTCTAGAGAAGAATTTTCCCGTCCCAGCATTGCTAGTCCGTAAGACCGAATGCGTGACATATTCCCCATTTGACGTGCATCTGAAACTAATGGCGCGGCTGCAACTAATGCGTGCAGACAGATGCTTACCACCCGTGCGGCATCGTTATTTGACACAGCTTTTCTGGAGTAGGATTTATGGTCTTTGGCCCACTCATACACATCCTCCAGCTGCTTTGGTGGCCGGAACAGAGTGCCAGTCGTGCTCCATAAGCTGTCAAAGACAAGGGATGGAGAGACTCGAGTCAGTCGAAGCATGAGGTACCATATCGTTTGCGAGTCAAGAAGTTTGGACTGTTCATCGCTGAAAGATTTCAGGAGAGAATCGGGCTTCCCGAGCACATCAAAGAAGCTCTGCTCGATGAAGGTTTTCCATTGGTCCGTGTATCGAGTTGAAAAGGGAGGTGTGGAGTTTAAAGCAAGTGGT
This sequence comes from Rhexocercosporidium sp. MPI-PUGE-AT-0058, assembly GCA_020746875.1. Lineage (NCBI taxonomy): Eukaryota > Fungi > Ascomycota > Leotiomycetes > Helotiales > Rhexocercosporidium > Rhexocercosporidium sp. MPI-PUGE-AT-0058. Next base: position 622,591 of record JAGTJL010000008.1, read on the forward strand.
AACGGGAGACCATCTCGAACTCTTTTCGAACTACTCTCTATAGATTCGGGTTGTAGAAGGTGCTTCTCGGACATACCGCCATCTTGCATAACATCGCACAAGAAGTTGATTGATTCAATTGACAGGAGTATCATGGATTGAGGGAGGTGCACATGATCTGCAGGCTGAGATCTTGAAATCTGAAGCTCTTTTGGCTTTACCACTGGAGGAGTTTGGGTATCCTGTGCTTCTTGTGATCTATCCGGCTCGAAGTGGTCCTTAGCCTTTGGCACTTCGGAATATTCTACTGCAGGCTTGGACAGCTCTCTGATCTCATGCACTGGTGCAGTGAGCTCAGACAGGTGCATCTTTGGGCTCGTTATCAAAGCTTGCCTGGAGATCTTGTGTTTTGGCACAGAAGCTTGATTTGTTGAAGTGGTTGAAGTCGGGTCATTGGTTACGTCCATCGGTTTCTGTGGTTTAGCGAGAATACCTTTCGGGTTTGTTGATTCCGTTGTGTCGGCCTTCTTTCGCCTATTCGAACTTGGTACAGTCCTTGCGACTGAATTCACATGTGGCTTTGGTTCTAAGACTGCGTTATGCGATGCTTCCTGGCACGAAATATCCTGCGGCATGACGGACTGAGACTTCGGGACCACAGGTGGTGGAAGCGGGGAAGGTAGACCTTCGAGGTCCGGAGTATAGATGGAGTTCGGGCGTTCAGGTTCGCAAGCAGCGTCAGAATCTTTGGTCGAAGATGCAGTCATCTGGTTCTGATCCGAGTTTAAAACATTCCCTTCATCTTGTCCTAGTTTCTGACCTCGAGTATCAAAGGTAGGTAATTTCTCTACCCCTTCTGAGCCCTGAATTTGAGAAAACATAGCAAGGTTCCGTGGCGTAAGCCATTCAATCATTTTGAATGCCACCGTGCCGAAGACGTTCTGTACAAATGACCGAGGGTCTACGGTAACATGATCATCCAAAAGGCTCAAATCATGGTCGGCCCATGGATCTGGCTCCTTCTCCGTCTCTGTCGGCTTGGACGTTTCCGCATGGATATCAATATCTGGCAAGTCCTCTACAAAGGCCCAATTCTTTGGCGCACTCTTGGGAGCTTCGTTCCCATCCGACCTTATTCCTGGCTTCTGGACGACGGATGTCCTTATTTCACCCAGCAGCTTAGGTTTCGACGTGGGGGTTTTTGGCGTATCCGCAGACAATCGCCCCGCGCTGTTATGGTGACAGAGACCTAATTCGGGGTTGTCTTGGCTGGCCATGTATATTGCCAACGTCCGGGCGCTGGCAGAGTTATATCGACGAACCGGGGCGCCATTCGCAACACGTTTGCGGCAAGAGAAGCATGTTGTAGTTGTGCATGTTTTCGACTGGCACCCGTATCGGATTTGAAGAATGTATCTGCCAGAGTATTAGAATTCGAGCGACGTAGAGGTAGCCTCGGGGGAATGCGACGCAAGAAGAACGCACCTTTCAACCAAGAGCTGGAAGTTGTGCCGCCTCCGAGCTCTATGGATTCCATAGATTCTTTTTGGATCATCCACCTCTTCCGTGAATCGTGTCAATGCTTGCGGGGCATCTTCAGGGAGTCGTGGGAACGGCGCCGTTGCCCACAAGGCTGCGTAGATATCTGCATCACTGAGAGGTTCTCGGTCATCATGGACTCTGTGAGTATCTCGAGTCATGACATTGGCAGTGACAGTAAGCACTCGGTAGATTGTTTGGTTGGGCAAGCGCTCTCATAGATTGTTGGGTGGAGGGTGGAGGGTTGAGATGAGAGGGAGAGAGGGAGAGAGGTAGGGGTGATGATGTTATTTTCTTGTCCCCAAGTAAAGACAAAGTCAACAATACTCCGTTAGAGCAGCAGACCTCAGGTTCGCCGCCGCGAGGTCGTTGTCGCCGAGCGCCGTCTCTCAGCCCTGCGTTTCACTGGCTGCTTGGCGCTCGTCGTCATGCTTACATAAACCTGCAAATTCCATACCTGCCATGCCCTGCTCAACCCCCCTCTCCTCCCCTCCCAAAATACCTCCCATCATCACATCTTCTTCGACTCACGGCAAGCCCCAAGTCTTGCTATTCTTGTCTGTCCCCGACGGTCTTTGAAGTCACTAACTGCGCATTTACGGGATTCTAGAGGAGACCAGCTTCGAAAGCATTATTCATCAGCCCAAGTCGGAAGGCAAAGGCCGTGATTCTATCCACTTTTTTCAACCCCCACCAACCTTATCAACGCTGAATTGCCACAAATCCGACTCACAAAACTCAACGCCCAACGTCAACCTCATCTTCGACCCAACCTCACATCAAACTCACCATGGCTTCGATCGCAGCCAGCAGAATGCCAGTACCAGCGGCCGCTGGTCAAGCAGACACCGCTTCTTCCCACCCATATACTTGCAATACTTGTCAGGTGGCGTTCAGGAACAGCGACCTGCAGAGAGCGCACATGCGCAGCGACTGGCAGTGAGTCTTGGCCCATCTTGTGTATCCCCTCGTGTTCTAATCCAGTGTTCTAGCCGATACAATCTGAAGCGTCGTGTCACCTCTCTCCCGCCGATCTCGTCCGAAACTTTCACCGAAAAAGTCCTCCAAGCCCAAGCTTCGTCTACAGCCGCAGCCAACAAAGCCTCTTACGAGAAGACTTGCACTGTTTGTGCGCGAACATACTTCAGCAAGAATGCCTACCAGAACCATGTTGGGAGTCAGAAGCACAGAGCAAAGCTGGCCGCAGCCGAAGGAACGACGATCGATGATGCCAGTTCCGTGATGAGCTCGACATTCTCGCTTGGCGAGCCAGCGACTGTGGAGGAAGAGATAGATTCAGACGCAGAGGGGGAGTTCAACGAGGTCGTGGAGAGCATTAAGAAGGCCAACCTTAAGGATGCTCCACCAGCAACGCGAAGACCGTCACGACCACACCACTCGGCGGATGTCGAGAAGGAGGGATCTGTCAAGACAGCTTCTTCAGTCGCTGCAGACGAGGAGATCACACTTGAGACTGCCTTGAAGCGCTGCCTCTTCTGCAATTACGACTCTCCATCTATGGAGCTCAACGCTGCCCACATGGAACGCATCCACGGCATGTTCATTCCAGAGAGAACATACCTAGTCCAGCTAGATGGGCTGCTTGGCAATCTTTACGAGAAAATTCATGAATTCCACGAGTGTCTGTATTGTGGAAAGCTGAAGCCTACTGTCTTTGGACTCCAGACGCACATGAGAGACAAGGGCCATTGCAAGATTCCATTTGATACTGAGGAGCAGCAACTAGAAATCGGAGAATACTACGATTTCACGAGTACCTACTCAGACGTCGAAGACGAGTCAGATGACGAGGATGAGTTGCCAGGGAAGAAGCAGAGCGGGGGTGTCAAGCTGGGAGCCAAGCGTCAAGCGAAGTTGGATAAGGATGGTGACGGGGAGATGGAGGAAGGGGACGGTTGGGAGACTGACAGTTCCGAGTCATCATTGGACTCAGACGACCTCACAGCAGTTCCAGCTGGCCGACAGCACCAGTATGAGAAACTTGATCAACATCCTCATCACTCCCATGATGATCCTCGACCCCATCGGAACAAGGACGGATGGCACTCTCATGCACACAAGCACGCCCATGCGGTATTTTATTCCGATTACGAGCTTCATCTTCCTTCTGGACGTACTGCTGGCCATCGATCGTTGAACAAATACTATAGACAGAATCTCCACAGCCATCCTTCACCAGCAGAAAGACAGGAACAGCTCGCCATCCAGGAAGCAGCCAGCTCCGATGAAGAGACAGACGAGAGAGTTATTCGTCGGACTGAGAGAGAGCGTGGTAGAGTAATGATGAGCCGAGCCAATGGCGGACTTGGGATGAACGGTGTCACTGCCGAGAAGCGAAAGGAAGTTACTGCTCTCGAGAAGCGAACTCGAAAAGTTCAAGAACGGGAAACCCGAAGATACCAATGGAGTGTCAACAAGCAAAACAATATGCAGAAGCATTTCAGAGTAAGTCCATCCTTTGCCCAGGTCTTTCGTCACCGTACTAACTGCTTTAGGATCCCCTCTTGCAATGATTTCTCGACTGGGTTTCTTCTCTTTGGGCAGCATAGGTTTTCAATTCTGGGCTTTGCATGACTAGAAGCTATACTATGATTCATGATACCAGTACGGGTTGTTTGGTTGCATCAAGCGGCTCGTAGATAAAAGCATAGAGTTTGATTTCCATGTGTTGAGACCAATATCCCAAAATAGCTTGGAGAAGTGAAGATACGTGCCGCAATGAGACCAGGAACATTGACTGCACAGTGAATTGTATTTTGGTTCCTGGTGGCTAAAAACTGTATCAGCCTGAACTATTCCTGTTGCTGTTTGTATTATTACATCTCGTCGAGTACTGAATCCTATTGTTGTGCTTCGAAATGTTCTCGAAATATTGTGTTTGGGTTTCTTATAGGAGGGCCAGCCAGAACGGATGATTTGCGTCTAGCAGGGGTGTGCCGCCATCCCTGAATGCAAGCGAAATAATATGAGCCCTTCCCCAGGACAACAAAGCTGCATGCCCCTTAGATTCCCACTTGCGAAGTCTAATTACTCTCCTTGATCCCCTCCATTTTCCACTCGATACTCTCCTTCTTCAATAATCAACTAGCTACGAGCCTCATCCTATATACCAAACCAGTTCAACATCCGCCAATGCAACGATAACCCACCTCCGCAGTGCAAGCGCGTCTACGGAAGCAGTCATGGCAGAACAGATGGGTACCCCTGGATCTACCGCCGACCTCTCAGTGAACGGCAGCAAGCTAGGAGCTCCGAAGGATAAGGCTTGTCCTTTCTGCCATCAGCAGTTCACATCTTCTTCCCTAGGACGTCATCTGGATCTCTACATCAAGGAGAAGAATCCCAAGCCCGCAGATGGGATCCATGATGTGGTCGAGATCAGGAAGCTGAGAGGGGGGATTACAAGGAGACAGCCTAGGAATTCAACGTCTAGGAGAGAGGATTCTACGCCTGCCGGCACGCCTGTTGCTCAGGATAGCAGGAGTCCCCGTCCCGAGTCCGATGGCCAGGGAAATCGATCACCAAGTCTGAGGAGGGATGACGGTGCTGGGGATGCGGTCAATTTTAAGGGGAAGCCGAATTCCTTCATAAATAAGGGAACATGGGAGAATACGGGTGTCATGAACAATATACCGCCCCCGAGGACCAGCGATTCGAGGAGTTGGGATGGGGAGGAAAGGGATACGAATAGGAGGCTAGAACCGAGGAGCAGATCTGTGAGCAAGCAGATGTTGGCAAAGACTACTTTTGAGCAGAAGCAGAAGATGCTTGATGCGTTAGACAATGCCAAAGCTGCTGAACTGGCATTGCGGGAGCTCATGGGGTCGATTCGAGCTGCAAAGTAATTCTCCTCCAACAATTCTATCTCCACATTCTAACACTTTCAGACAACGTATTGATGGCCCTGCCATATTCGACTACGATCCATTAACACTCGATTTCCCAACTCTATGTCTCCGTTGTCTCCCACCACCTCCAACACTCTTCCAATCGACCCCTATTCCCTCCACTACGTCTTGGTCCATACTCCCCCCGGACGAAACTCAATACCACGCCCTAGTCGAGCACTTCTCCTCCGCCTTCCACAGTTGGCACCTCTCTGTCGCAATAGCAAGCACAGCTCCCACAGAAGACCTCTCCTACCCTCCTCCAGAGATGTTCAGTGGACACGAGGATCCCTCTGAAATAGCCAAGCGAGCAGAAACCACAGCCACCGAATTAGAAGCCAAGATCTCGCAGCACCTACACAACGTATACACGCACTGGATATCACTCCCTCAGGCGAAGCGCAGTGAGATCTGGACATTAGAGCTAGCACGAGGAGTGAGCCGCAAATCAGAAGAGATAGACAAGTTGAAGAAGGAGCGGGATTTCCACAAGCAGGAAACGGCACATATGAAGCAGCAGGTCGATGAGCTCAGCCGGTTACAGCATCCTAGGGAATTCAAACTCCAACCTCCGAGTACGATTCCGCTTGACGCGCCGCTCATGAACAATCTGGCTGAGATGGGCTTGACCGAGCCGAGTAAGGGGTTCAGTCTGTTGGATAGGCATGTGCATCTCGATGTGCTCATTGATCGAGTCATTGGGCGTTGGAGAGGCGTCGTGAGAGAGGCGAGGGGGAATGGGAATGTTGGTGGAATGGCAGCGCAGAGGAGTCTCAGCGGAGGATCTTCGCATTCTGCGAGTTTGCCGCCACTAGTTCAGTCTCAATCTCAAAACCACAACCATTCTCAGTCGCAGGCACAGTCTCACGCCCACTCTCAACCACCATTACAAGTCCAGACCCAACAGCCACAACAAGCGCCGACGATAACAACGCCCCAACCAACACCAACCATAGCAATGGATTCCTCGAACCTCATATCGCCCTCCAACCACGACATGGACGGTATGGGTAGCGATGCCGACGCCGACGCAGACGCCGATATGGACGACGACGACAGTTATGTAGATATGAATGTAAACGACACCATGCCGCCACAGAACTCCTCCGCAGGCTTCAGACTTAGCAATAATGGGAATGGAGATAGGGGGTTGAGTACGGGGATGGAGGGCCTCGAAAATCAGGTCGTCCAGGGGTACGTGAGGATTGGTGCTTGAGAACAAAGAGAGTGGGAGACTTAATAAGACCGGTGCTACGATTTTTTAATACTCTATTTTGCCTTCCTTTCGAGGATATAGCGGAGGTGGTTTTGTACGATTACGACGATTTGACTCCTGCCCACGAGAGTTCAGGAGCGAGAATGGTATGGTCAAACAGCTCCGTTTCTCCAAAAAGGGCCGGACAACATCTGCATTTGCATTATTGCATTCGTCTAGCCGCCTTTTCCTTTGTAATTTCTGCTACATGCTATATACGAAGCCAGCATGCTGGCAAAGGAGGATATTTCAAAGGATTTAATGGCGTCTTGAGACGCTGATGCTGTGTCTAAGCGAGTTGTAATGCTACTGTTTCTGTATTATACCAAATTTTTGGGGTTTGGAGCGACCGGGAGTGTGGTGAATGGAAAGGGGAGGGAGGAAGGTGGATAATGAAATGCAATGGATGGCTTTGGAGTATACTTTGTGCTTTTCTGACTTCCAGGTGATGATTCGTGCTTGTGAGGTGTTGTGTGGTGAGAGTGGTAGAATGAGGAACGAGGGTATAAATACCTCTGTTCGTGGGCGGTTCTAACAATGTTGGAGGGAACCAATCTCCTAGGCAGATCTTGGTTGTCTATCTCCACTCCTACAGTAAACCGCTCACTCACGTTGCAAGTGCTTCAGTAAGCTAGCAAGTGTCTCAATTTCGTACAGAACCATACAGAGGGGTATCGATCCCTTCATTTCGTCGGAGGGAACATTGGATGACTAGATGTTGTGGCTGCCATCTGCGTGTCTATTGTCATTTCACTTCAATCGCTGTCATTTATACTCAACACTGCCCTTCCCTTCCCTCCACTTCTTTTCTTCGGAGAGTGGAAGAGCACACCCCATCTCCTATCTACAACCTCCCTGTTTCCAGTCATCACAGAGATGCTTGGAGAAGGAAAAATTTACCTCATCCAACAAGACCATTATCAAACACCGAGCAATCTCACACTTTATCTCTCCCTTTGAGGGGGCCTGCCGTGTCTTGGAGTTATATACAGTCAGACAATCACGGTGTTGCCTGCGTGCGTGAGGCGCCTAGGGAACAACGTAGTTATGGGGCTGCGGGTTCTGCTGGAGAAGGGTCTATCGCTCCGTAGCTGTAGATTTCCACCTGCACAAATCAGCCCAGTAATATAACAAACTCCATGGATTGATTCCCATTCCATATTATGTTTTGGAAAAGACGAGCAGTCGCCCGATGCTAGTTGTCCGAGAGTGAGATTGGGTGCCCATTAACCCACCCCATCAGAGGTAATCTTGCGTCAGAATGCAAGTTCAGCTTTCTGGCTTTGTGTACAAATTTTCTTAGTCATTGAATTCGCTGTTGTCAATTACAAATTTTGTTTGGTGCCAAGTAAAGTTAAATTCCTAATTTACGCCTGTTAGACGAGCTACTAAATCGAACAATTCTCAGGTAGTGATTCCATAAGTCCTGAACTTCCTTCTTGACTCTCACTGTTGACAAGTGATGTCGAATAAATGCACCAAGGGGAATCAGAGCTCGATCATCTCGAATAATTGAATACTTTGGTTTTGGAATTTACGTTTGAAGGTGCAAACTAAGCCATGTAGAGGAGAGAACATCCCGCCAAAATTTCCATGGTTCTCAAGCTAGTATAGTACTCCATATTAAGTTCCAGTGTCTCTAGACTGAGCATTATTGACAGCAACCTATGAATATGCAACATCATACTTTGAATTTAGTGAGATCAGGCTATGCCTGAGTGTTATCCACAAAGTGACTCCCAGTTACTTCCTATTATTAAGGGAGATTAAGAGCCTCTTTAGAGGGACGGGGGTTTTTTTTTTTGAGTTAAATAGGTTCAGCAAATGTGATCAGGTTCATGGTTGTGCTCTAAGTCCTCGCTTAATTCGTAAACACGTCTTGTGCATGCTTTAGTAGACTCAACTGCTAAAGTCGACTTTACTGCCACGTCTCAACCTCGTTGTCAGTTGTCATTTACACTCAAGTTCTCAAATTTACAACTTCTCTTCCCGCAAGTCTGGTAGCCAGTAGCGGAAAAGAAAATTAAATTCACTTCAACATCCACACAAAAGTAAATCACTTCCCAGCCATCATCTGCTGATCTTCGAGGATGCGCGGAAGTACTGTGGAATCCTTCTCGAACCGCTTTAAAATACAGTTGTCTCACCACGGCAAATGAACAAACAGTAAGTACTGGATCTCTTGAGCATCATTTCACAAGAACCAGGAAACTGAAATCGATGAGATTGTTAGAACGGGTTGACATAATCCGCATGAACTTCGTCAGCCACATTAAGACGGTCACAATCCTTGTTCCTTTCGATTATTGATTTACTACCCTTTGTCTCCTGGAAAACTTCAGTGACGGTTTGATTTATACTATTACCTTGGCTAATTCTACCAATCATTGCGCTTTTCGAGATTTTTCTGAGGGAAGTTCCAGTTTCGATTTCTGATGTACCAGACTCCTTGGTCACAGTTCGTTGAGATGAACCTCATATTGTGAATCTTGACATCAATTTTGGACTCAGGAGGTGCCTATGGAACGATTGAAGTCAGGAACGTCAACTACTCTAGATACAGGCCCGAGGGTGTAAAAAATAGTCACTCAATCTCTTCACACCTCCTACAGTTCAAATAAAAGGATGCAGCTATGTCTAAATCAGTACGATGTTTCTTGCAGAGACCGCTACTTGTGTCTCGGGGTAAGATTGCCGTCAGCATGCTACTAGAGTCTTGTAGATTTTCTTTGGAAAAATTAGCTCTGGATCAAGCATACCTAGCTACATAGAATTGAATTCTGGACGCTAGACTAGCGTGATTTAAAGCAACTTGCTGCCAGGATAGTTGTTGCCATCATTTATTTACCTACAAAACCACCTTGATCGTGGCGTGAATATCGACCTCATCATACTACTCTAGCTCTTAAGCCTTCCTCGACAGGAGATCTTCTCCTCGAAGACTGCGCAACATCATTTTCACCGTTGCGCTTTCAACACAAACACTCCGCTTATATCCGGACAATGTGTGGAGTTTTGCGAGATGCCCAGAGACAACTTCCAAACATCCTAAGTTGGTTACTTTTATATTTCACGGGTACTGGTAGGATATCTAATCGTCTGTCCTCTTGAGATGCATGATACGAAGTAGAAACCGTCTGGGCAGTTGAAGCACTTACTCTCGCCTGTCCTAGGTTATTTCATTATCACCTAAGTTACAGACACGTCACAAAATCATCAGAGGAAGGATATTTTAAGATTTTCATGTGATTTTGCCTCCAAGTCCGGAGGTCAAGAGAACCCACCAGCCCGCATATCCATGCAAGTCAAAACGTAACAAAATACGTATATCATCCTAGAAACGCCCTACTCCGCCACGACTCCCGCTCGCTCGCTATGATCGTGTACTGTACAGCCATGGGTATGCATGCTAGGTCCTCTGCCATCAACTTCCTTCCGAGACCATGTTCCGTCATGCCTTGACTCGGCTTCCTTCTCCTGCCCTTATATGAGAGCACGGATGCTTTTCCTGCTCGTCTTCTGGCTTTGTTCACACTCCAAGCTTCTCCGCCCTGCCTTCTCAAAACAATTCTTCAGTCCTCCGCCCTAAATACGAATAGGGGTATAAATGCTTCCTCACCATTCCACCCCCGTTCATCTCACATCTCCTTAAATGCCACCTCTTAAACTCCCGTTCGCTACACGAAGCCACGAATCCATATACACCCTCAATTTTCATCATCAGCTCACATATCCTCAATATTAACCACCTCACCATATGCATCAAAGCCGAGTCGTTTCCTCGCAATAGACGTCTTGACTGGATTAGGCGACTCGAAGATCTCATCGAGCTCTTCGAGCGTGCGGTTCTTGGTCTCGGGAATGAAGAAGAAGACTACGATGGATTGCACGCCGCACCAGATGGTGAAGATGATGTAAGTGTGCCAGCCGATCTTCTCCATGCTGACAGGCCAGGCGAATTGGTTGAGCATTTGGGCTGGGCGGTGGTGTCAGTTTGAGGAAATTTTGAGAAGGGGAAAGGAGTTTAGAGATGACATACCAGCTGCAACGGCGAAACCTGAGAATCCCATTCCCTTAGCGCGCATTTCGAAGGAGAGGACTTCGACAGGGTAAAGAGCCTGTAGGGGCGTGAAGCCGATGGAGTAGACAGCGCCGAAGATGAAGATGAATACAAGGGAAGTGGTTGCGGCGACAGTATTTGTGCCCACGGGGTCCTTAACCGCTTCTGTGGGAGGTGGGATGGAGTTCTGATAGATGGCGGCGGAAGTCGTCATGGCGAGCCAGACGAGACAACATCCGATGTTGGAGAAGAGTAGGAGAGGTCGACGGCCGACTCGATCGACAAGATTGGCGCCGACAAGGGCCCAGCAGAATTGTTGGCAGTTGTTGATGAGGATGATGTTTGCTTGTTTGACTTCGCCTACAAGGCCAATGGTGTCGAGGACTTTGCTCATGAAATATGATAGTACGGCTGGAGAATATTAGCGAGGGGTTAATTTCAGGTTCGAGAAATCATACCATTGCCAGCCCATTGACCAAAGATCGAGATCGAAACGTTGCACATCAGACGGTAGCGAGTAGCGCGATTCTTGAAGAGCGCTCTGTAATCCCACCAGCGCTTGTCGGCACCGTCCATTTCCAAGAGCTCCTCATACTCGTTCAACTGAAGCTTCACCCATTCGCTGTCTGGGTTACCCTCTCCGTGGTACTTGGTGAGCATAGCCTTTGATTGATCCTGCTTGTTGTTGACATACAGCCATCGTGGGGATTCCGGGAGGAAGAACGCGGCTACGAAAATGACAACGGCAAACATGAGTTGGAACCAGATAATGAGCCTCCAAGAAACATTTCCTGGAAGATCAGTCCCTCCTCGCGCTACGCCACTTGCGATAATTGATCCAGTGAACCTGAAATTATTGATGAGCTGGTGCAAGATTGGGTGGAGGTAATGGAAACTTACCAGAAGCAATTGAAGATGGCCGTGACAATACCGCGGTATGCAGGATGTGATACCTCAACAACATACATAGGTCCAGCAGCAGATGCAACATTGACACCGAATCCTAGTAAGAAGCGACCTCCCATGAATTGATTGACGCCTTGACGTGGACCGGCAGTGCCCTGAATAATTGTCCCAACAATAATCAAGAGACATCCTATCCACATACCGAACCGACGTCCGTACGTATCGGCTGATGGTCCGATGAAAGGCAACGATACAACTCCTCCTATTTGATACATAGCTGTTACAATACCAGCCCAGATGCCATCGTTGGTTCCATCGTAGTAATCCAGGAAAGGTTGGTTGGCCAAGAGATTGTTGATCAGAGATCCATCGTAGCCGTTCATCGTCGCGCAGAAGAAGCCAATAAAACAAGCAGAATAGAGTTGTATGGTTGCAAATGTGAATGGCCTAGGAGGCTCTTTCATCATCGCCTCGTTGAACGCTTCATTTCCCCTTATGATCTTGACCTCCACCTCCGAGTGTTTCTACCGACCACACATACATGTCAGAACTGCGCATCTCATGTGAAGGATCTCGACGAGTGAGAAGTCTTCGTACCATATCCAGACTGTGAGTCCCCGCATACTCCACCATGTAATTACTAGCACCATCATCAAATTTATCGGCCATGATGGGCGACACAAACAAGTCAAGTCGAGTCGAGAATGGCTCTTGTCGGGCCTTGCCTTGCCTTGCCAATGGTCGAAGTATCGAGGTATCGAGATTCAACGGGAAGTATCCGGGAATCAAAGCATCCCACAGGGCCTGCCGTGCCTTTATGTGGCATGCGCCAGATTCTGTACCCTGTCGTCGAAGGACTTGGGGGTAGTACCCATCAGTGCACCTGTCCTGTGTCCAGGGCGACTGGACGGGAGGAGTAAGCCTGTCTTGCTCAAAGAGGCTTAAGCTGACCACCCCGGATTTTCGGGCAGCATCTCCATCCAGTGCGCCCCAGTAGAGAGAGCCCGGTCATATTGCTGTAGTGTAGGGGCAAGGATGGCACTGAGTGGTCTAGAAATCCAGAAATCTGCGTGACAGAAAGGAAGTCCACAAACCGCATGCCGTTGGTGACTTACCCCTCACCCAAATTATGAGGCGGGAGCCCTTGGCAGTTGGAAGTGATCCGCTTTTTGAGATTCATGCGGGTCTTATTGGAGACTCTTCCTCCTCGTTTGGCTCCCTTTCAAACGGAGGGAATACGCCGTGATCCTGATGAGGAAGCTTTGTCAAGCTTATCTCCAGTCCCAGCTGTAGATTATTCCAGAGCGATGTCTTCATCTAACATGATTCTGAATTCAATAACTTTACTATGACTTCATAGGAGGGCTTGAGGAGGTTAACGTTGCAACTGCAGGCCACTAGATTGAACAAACGTGCGGCCTCCCCTGTGCTTGCTTCAGTCCCAGCCATCTCTTTGGACTCGGGAGAGAACAGACCTTACAGTACGATGCAGTTCTAGATCGGAGATGGCAACTAATCCAAAACTCCATATAAGCAATGGCAGCACCCGTTGGTAACCAAGATCACGGTCTGAAGCCCTAACGGGTTCGGCTAGGCACAGTCGTGAGACCTGTGAGACCTATCCGGGGAAGAGACAGGCCAAAGAGACGAGCCGAGACGGGACGAAGACAAACGGGGCAAAATCCAACTCTATGATTGGACGCCAGACTGGCGGGCTGCAGCTGTCCGACTGCAGGTCGGGACTTTGGCGAATCAGAGGACTCCTCGGAAGATGAAAGGGGGAGGCAAGGAGGCGAAGGAGGCGAGGCGAGATTGTTGTCCATTGCCCACGAAGAGAGGAAGCTCAATGGAGTGATCCAATCATCGACGGATCGGAATGGTCAGTCAGTCGGAGAGATTGAAGACCGTCGTGCAGACCACCAGGAATAAGAAGGTATAAATGAATTGTCTTTGCTCCACCGCTTCGGCGTACGAGCTTGGTTTTGACAGTTAGTCGAAGGAGCCACTTGGTAATTTCTCCCCAAACAATATGATTGTACCGCAACACACTGTGACTCGTGCTCTTGATGGATGACTTGGAATAAATAGCCTATTGCGAAGGGGAAAAAACCCGACTGGAAATTTCTCGATTGCGGCCAGGTGGGCAAATAAACTAATCTACACCAGGATGCACCTTATGCAATCCAGATTGTTCTGGTGTGAAGCTGAGAAAATAGATTAAGGGTGAGCATGAAGCCTTGAATAAAATGGTTGTCAGATGGCACAGGAGGACCAGGACCAGGGAGGAAAGAGAATTAATCGATTTAACCAATTGGAGGTATATAGACGTGACTAAGCGAGCGCTGTGCCTTTTGGTGCTTCCTCAATTCTATAGCGAGATATGCATGCTCTATACTTACAACACCATGCAACACCAAGAAAATGCACCAATCCACCATCCAGACACTGGTAGTTTTCTCCCAAGAAGCTTCCTCGCCACATTAACACTCTGACACTCTACTACCGGCATGAACCTGCCAACACTGGCAGCGTTCCGAATCCCAAGTGTGTTGACCATCGCACGGCCTTCCTCCCCGCAATTCCCCATGCATGCAGGCAGGTCACAGCTGGATTTACGATCTTCCGAATGTTACGGTTTGCGGCTCGACGGCTTCCGTGGATATATACTGCTACTCCCCTTCTGTTCCCCTCTTGAACGATCTCAGAGGTCTCGTGGACATGCAATGCACATCCACTACCGCTGGATGCAAGAATCTCGGTACTTGAGATTTAGCCGGCACGAGTGGATTTTGATTTTTGTTCCTGGAGACGCTCGAGTGAGTGCAGGGTACTTTTCTTTCAAGATCGGAGACGATAGCTTAACGTAAGCTGGGGAACTTTTGGCCCCATGAGTCCATCAGTCGAATCATTAGATAGCCATAACCACCATCGAGTCGTGTTCTACCGCTTCCCAACACTTTCTATCAAAGTCACACTTCTTATGTGATGTGTGTGTGGTTTTCGTCACACACAAAGAATCACTAGTGTTTCTTTATTCATGATTTTATTTTTTGGAGATATTCTCCACATCTACTTTCGGATAGGAGGGTTCAATACAATCATTGTATTCGCATCCTTCAGCTTTGCTATATCATAACATGCCACATAAATCTAAACGTATTTCGTTTCGAAATCTAGCATTTAGATTATGCCTCTTGCTTTTATATCGCTGGACAAGGTTGTCAAGCTATTCCTCACCACAAGCCGTAGAAAGCATTACCTGAGCACGTTTAATTGGATCGCGGCATAGGATGGATTTTCTCGTGGGTTCTTTTTTTTTCTTTCGAGAGGAACTCCGAGAAGAATAATTAAGAAAGGATAATACATTTTCCTGTTGAAGTTTTGGCTATACACCTATTTATCGACGTGTGATTATTTCAAATTGCAAGATGAGAGAATTACTTAATGAGGCGAAAAGCGGCTCCGTTCCCCCCAACTCGACCGCAGGCGCTATACTTCAACGGCGTCTCGGAATCATTCTGAGTACCGTCTTCATTGCCTTGAAGCCTGTTTGTCTTCTTCTCGGAGTGATCTTATCGACTAAGTAGACTGCTAAGTAGCTGGTTGCTCTTCTTGCCGTCATGTCCTCTGCTCCGAATACCACCTTCATATTGAAGGACAATCTCATCCCGATAGCCTCTCAATCATCAAGCATTCTTTGCTGCCAATCTTTATTGAATCTTTGAGTCTTGTCAATTTTCCAAAAGAAAAAAGAGAAAAAAATGGGTCGTACTTATCTACCCTGACTGACCCTCGCCAACCACGACCTCTCCTCCTACGCCTAAAAAGCCGCATCGCCCTCCGCGAGAAATGCATATCCTTCACCACCCTACTCCCTCCACATTTCCCCCCTGACCACCCCCACACAGCAGCCCAACACCAGTCAATGAACCCGCGCATCGTAGTCCCCACCCTCCTAGATAGCCCCGTACACATCTTCGACTCAACAATCATCCTAGAGTACATCGAAGACAAATACTTTTCATAGATACTTGGTGGGCAGGTATACGAACAGAATCTCCTCTTTTCATGCACTTGCTAGATTTGTATTTTGTGACTTTGTAGCAAGGAAGCTTGAGGTATTATTCTCTGCAATTTTGCGTGCTTGTGAGACGATCAAATTCACAGACTCGCTCGGTACATTCCACCCCTTCAGCTTCACGTGAAAGTGATGTTCCAAAGTCAACATGATAACCGAGCCGAACATTCAGAGCAAGCAACACTATTAGCAACTCAAAGTACAGTACCATCTAACCTCCAGTTTGCGCCATCAGATTAGACAAGCAAATGTACAACTCGTCTTTTCCTTGTCTCTGTCAAGGCACTTTACCCGTACCGAGGTCGACGGAGTCCTTTTACATTCTCCCTATTACCCATTCGCTTACCACCCGCCCCCAATCCATCTCATGACCTCGAGTGCACCTTGGATAAATTGCAGTACAGCATCTTATGCATGCACGTAAGATGAGATATCGAGCAGGGTGGAGATGTCTGTGTGGAGAAAGGAGGTGCAGATCGGGATCGGCTGCCGGATGCTATTCTCGTGGAATGCCCTCGTGGTGGGTGTGGTTGATGATGCGGGTGGTACGGTGCGGTACGGAATCCGGGGTAGTGATGGGATCTTTGGATGGGATTGTACAATAAGAATGTCTGGGATTGATTAGCTAGGTCTAGTGAGGGAGTTTTGAATGCGAAGGGATAGATAAAAACCTGGTAAACGTAAGTGATGTGTACATTCCTCGAATCCTTGCCACAATATGAGCTGAGTACTAAGTATCGTATAGAGTGTCATGCGAAGGTCTGTAGTAGTGACTTTAAATACTGCATTGCATGGTGGTTGCATTACCTAGCTGCATATGTTAGGAATAGGACAACAATGAGGTCGCAACAGAAACAAGGGGGTAGGAAAATATAATTCTCCTTCGATATGATTCGGAAGAAGGATGCCGAAAACGAGGCTTAGAACTATGTTTCAAATAACGAAAGTAAAGAGAAGAAACACAGATTTTCAGGAAGAGACTCTCGCGAGCCGGTGCAAAAGAAACCAAGGAATGCATGAAGGTTGGAGAAGAGAGGATGCCACTGGGATGCACTTCGAATTCGGTTCCCACACCAGAGAGGCACGTAGTCTCTTTGCGGGGATTACATTGTACTGTTGCAACACAGCATAATATTGAAATCAGCTCGCACTCTCAGAACAATGGACACAGCTCGGAATGGAGGATGCTGAGCTTCATGAAGGCAGAGAGAAGAAGAAGGAAGAGGGTGGTCGATGCAAGTCACCTGATTTATACGCTAAGAATCTTGATGCCTTGAGGCCTGAAGAATAATTTGAAAGCTTTTTGAGAACGCGACGAAATCCATCATACGCGTTCATGACAGAAGAGGTGTACGACAACATCTTATTTTGATTCCGAAGCTTCCAAACTGCTCCTAGAAGGTGTTTCGATAATTTCTGCAGTCTTGCAAGACTGCCTAATTCTCCAAAATGGCTATGAGTACGGTTCACCTCCTGTTGACATTGCTACCACCTGTTGAGCTCGGGCTAATTTTTTGTCTTTAGATATTGATATGTCGCAGGGTATACTGAGTTCTTAGATAGGAATCTGCGGTATAGTTTGCTAATAATCTGGTAGCTTCGGTCGTGAAGGACGAGCAAGGCAGACCGTTCATTGTTGTCAGAGAGTATGGAGCTTCAACCCGCCCAGAAAATAGCCACTGACCCATCTCCAGTCAAGGAAAGAAGAAGAGAGTACATGGTACCGATGCCGTCAAGTCACATATTATCGCCGCAAGGACAGTAGCAAACATTGTCAAGACCTCCCTCGGCCCTCGAGGCCTCGACAAGATCCTGATTTCGTCTGATGGAGATATTACCGTTACGAACGATGGTGCCACCATCTTGAGTCAGATGGAGATCTCGAATCACGTAGCAAAGCTTCTGGTCGAGCTCTCGAAATCACAAGACGACGAGATTGGAGATGGTACAACTGGTGTGGTAGTTTTGGCTGGTGCATTATTAGAACAGGCTGCAGAGCTCATCGACAAGGGAATCCACCCAATCCGGATAGCAGATGGTTATGATCAAGCTTGCGATATTGCTGTTGCGGAGCTGGACAAGATTGCCGACGTTATCGAGTTCACGAAGACACACAAGGAGAACTTGGTGAAAGTCGCCAGAACGAGTTTGGGAAGCAAGATTGTGTCAAAGGCGCATGATCAGTTTGCCAACATTGCCGTGGATGCTATTCTGTCTGTGGCGGATTTGGAGCGCAAGGATGTTGACTTTGATCTGATCAAAGTTGATGGCAAGGTTGGAGGATCACTCGAGGATTCTCTGCTGGTTCAAGGTGTCATTGTCGACAAGGACTTCTCTCACCCCCAGATGCCTTCCGAAGTTCACGATGCCAAGATTGCGATTCTGACATGTGCGTTTGAGCCCCCCAAGCCAAAGACGAAGCATAAGTTGGACATTACGAGTGTGGAGGAGTTCAAGAAGTTACAGACTTACGAGAAGGACAAGTTTGCGGAGATGATTCAACAGATCAAAGATACCGGTGCCAATCTTGTCATCTGCCAGTGGGGTTTCGATGATGAGGCAAACCACTTGCTCTTACAGAACGAACTCCCAGCTGTCAGGTGGGTTGGTGGACCAGAAATCGAGCTGATTGCCATTGCTACGAACGGTAGAATAGTACCAAGATTCGAGGATCTGTCAGCGGCCAAGCTCGGAAACGCTGGAATCGTACGGGAGATGAGCTTTGGTACAACGAGAGAAAAGATGTTGGTTATTGAGGAGTGCGCAAACACACGGGCTGTCACTGTCTTTGTCAGAGGAAGCAACAAGATGGTAAGGTGTAACTCTGCCTGGGGTTGAACATCCTGCTAACATTTACAGATTATCGATGAAGCCAAGCGATCGCTTCACGATGCCCTTTGCGTTGTACGAAACCTTGTCAGAGATAACCGAGTTGTGTACGGAGGAGGAGCCGCTGAGATCGCCTGTTCCCTCGCAGTCGAAGACGCAGCAGTCAAGTCCCCCGGCCTCGAGCAATACGCTATGCGAGCATTCGCCGATGCGCTCGACGCAGTCCCCATGGCGCTCGCCGAGAATTCCGGTCTCTCCCCCATCGAAACCCTAGCCAGTATCAAGAGCAGACAAGTCACCGAGAAGAACAGCAGACTGGGAGTGGATTGCATGCAAACCGGTAGCAACGACATGAGGGATGCATTTGTTATCGACCCGTTAATCGGCAAGAGACAGCAGCTGATGTTGGCCACACAGCTTTGTCGGATGGTGTTGAAGGTCAATAATGTCATCATAGCTGGGAGTGATGAGAACGAATTCTGAGGGAGCAATTAAATGTACCATAGACGTCTGCATCTGCATAGACCGAGGTCATTTATTCATTGGAATTGTACCTCAGATCCCTAATATGATAAATGATCATATATCACGCTTTTGAAGGAAACAAACGAAACATGCCTGTGATGATTCCGCCGTTTTGCTGTAAGTTTGGGTACTTTTGGATTTGACTTGCTGCCTTTCCTTCTTTGCGTTGCTGTATGTTTTCCTTTCTCTACCACCCCCGTTGTTTTCTCGTTGGGAAGCAACCCTCATTTTGTTTCAGGACGCACCTTATTAAGAATGAGGTTCGCACTGGGCGTGATGGAACCGTGTATCACCGTCTCATTTTGGCCGTTTGAAAAGCACCTTCATAATGCCTCAGTAAGCCAGTCTGTCATTCTAGTCTACTTCAAGACCCTTCTTCTGGATGGTTCCATACGAGTTCTTCGAGTCCTGCCATTTACGGGGCGTGCTCAAGAATGTCCTGCTGCTAAGTCATGCTGATAGCAATAAATGTCGTTGGAGGGCAAGAGCCTTGAAAAGTGTGGGCTGGTGTTCAAGTCGTTGCTGAATCTCGGTTTGTTTCCAGGACATGGTGATCTCAATACATAGCTAGCTACCCGGGCTCGAACTTGCTCCGCGTGGCCTGCTGGCTGGGCAGACGAGGAAGACATTCCTGAGAACTAAGCTTGCCGAAGCGATCATGCTTTTACTTACAGGAACAAGTCACTCCTGTAAGCTAAATTCGAGGTGGAATACTGCATTATGGTAAATGGGGTTCACTCGCGAGCTTCTTCCAGATACGATCGCAAATCCCGGGGCTCAATTTCGATTCTCCGCGCATGCTTTCTCGGGAGAAGTGAGCATTTTGTCCTCTTTGGGAAATACATAAAACAAATGACGATATATGACTATCCATCTCTGTTTTTCTCATTGAATCACTGTTCTAGCCGCGCTTGAATATCGACCTCCTTGATTTCGATTTTTCTCGCGGCCGCAAACGCCTAAAGTTGAGATTTCTCGCGTAAGGGAAAATCACAATAGGAGGCAGATATTCTCCATGCTATTGTGCGCAGTTCTCATTCGTCAAGTATTAAAGACCAAATTGATGCGCATGGCCACTAACCACAATAGCAAACCCTTGAACAATACCTAGGAGTAGGTTCTGTCTCCTGTTTTTGGCGAGACTGCGCTAGCAAACCGTCTCCTTCCCTGCTTCCCTCTTCTTCCTGGTTCATCTTTCCTTCTTCCCAGAACTTCAACAAAGGTTCCCTCGCAACAACCAACTTTTCTTCCACGAAGACTCTCTGTTCTCAACACATGACACCATTCTGCAGATCACCACTCGTCTCAGTTCTACTGAGTCATCCGCTTCAGCACTATCTCCCTTCACCGGATCCTTCGATTGCAGATACACATCTGTAACTACCTACTCTTCATATCCTCACCCAGGTACGTAAGTCCTCCATCCACCTTTTCATACATCCCTCTGACTATCTAATCACAGCCAAATCACCGCAGCTCGCGCACCCTCCACAATGTCAGACTACAAGGTCTCCGAGGAGCTCTGCAAACCATTCTGCAACGGCAAAAGCTGTCCGCGCGAGAGAAAGACCGGCTCCTGCAAATACGTCCACAATTCCGTAGTTCGACGTGAGGCTCTTGCTGCCAGACGCGCTCGCAATGAGGAGACCCAGAAGTCGAAGAAGCTCCTTCTTGAGCATGCTCGTCAACAGGATCAGCGTGTCCGGCAGCAATTAGCTTATGACCGGTTGAAGGGTACCAAGTTTGAGGCTAGTGGTACTCCGATGTCTGCTGTTGGCAATGTCGGTACCGCTCACAACAAGCCTACTATTGCGAAGTCTAAGACTGTCAATGGCTCCAAGTCAACTGTTTCAAAGCCAGTCGCTGCCAAGGTTGTGCCCATTGACACCTCGAAGTATACCGTCACCAAGGCTGATTGGGCCTGCAATTCAAAGCCATCGGTTGTTAAGCCTGTCACTACCGGTGATGTCAAGGTCGTTTATCATCCTGTGACACCACCTGCATCGGATGCCGGAGATGCACTATCCAAGGAAACTGTACGTATCCCCCTCACTGTTTCGAAAGCATCTCTCTTTTTGGAGCAATTCAACTGACTTTCTCGCCCACCAGGCACTCAACAACGCTCTGCCGCCATCTCCTCCCCAATCCCCTTCCCATCCACATGCAAACGCATTGGTTGGAGTCAAGGCCGCTGCTCCCATCATCAATAGTGTTTCGCAGAACAAGTACACAACCGGCACAGAGCTCTGCAGGTACTTCACAAAGCATCGCAAGGGCTGCAGATTTCCCAAGTGTAGGTATGTCCATGACATAGCCGCTCGCAAACAACACATCACCAAGCTTGATCGATTAGCCGCCCAACAGAAAGCTCTCAAGCTTGCTTCCAACTACATCATCCCTGCTTCTCACGTCAATCTCGACACTTACGACGATAAATTGAAGGCCAGTAAGACCTATGCTTCGACTGCATCCCATAGCATCCTCGTTGCACCCAAAGTCGCTCCACCAAGTCTTCCAACTGCTATATCGACGACAACATTCTGGGGTAATCAAGCTGGCTTGTTGCTGTGGGCTAACAAAAACCTCCGAAGCGAAAATCAGTTCAAGCTTCTCGCTCCCTACGTCACATTTGACAAACTTCCTGCACGCAACATTGAGGTCGTCAAGAAGTCAACTGAGTCGGTTGCTCTCATTGCCTTTGAGCTCTTTCCCTTGCTTCCTGGAGAGTTGAGGAACAAGATCTGGGACTATGCCATCAAGAGAACTGTCGTTGAAGGCCGCCACATCCGCGTTCAATATCACTACGATGGCTATATGGGCAACCAAGGTTACGGCGAGAAGGTTGTCTGCAGAACATCCTCTCCCTCCCTCTTGAATGTTTGCCGCGAGTCTCGCTCCCTTGCGCGGCTGTTCTATGAGGCAACATTCAATGATTGGAATTGGGACTCCTACACCGTTATCAACTTTGACCACGATATACTCTTCCTACACACAACTGGTCCTATGCAACTCTGCCAGCTCATTCGATTGATGACAAAGCAACAATGCGCTCGTGTCAAGCATCTTGTGGTTACCCTCAAAGAGTACCTCGGCGATCGGTCTCACGACAAGAACTACTGGGCAAGATACATCTCGTACTTCTGCAACCTGGAGTCGTTGAAGTTGATGGTCGGTAGCGGATCCCAGGATGAACCTTTTATCAAGAAAAGCTACTGCCAGGGAGCTGCATTCACTCTTTCCGCGTATCTCAAGAAGCGCTTCGGCAAAGACACCACGTTGAAGGCACCAAAGGTTGAATTTGAGGTCATTTCCGCTCTTCGTGCTCACGCGTTCAACATCGACGAGTTGATTTACATGGGCGAGGGAGGTTGGGGAACTGACAAGCGTGTATGGTGATTTTCTCATCGTTTTGGAGCTCTCATTTCGTTGCTTGTTCAACTTTTTGGTCTTCATTATTTGATACGATTGGAATGGTGGTGGGGATTTGTTAGTTAAGAATGATGAATGGACGGATTGATTTGCTTAGTGGCTCTCCTCTACTTCTTCATGGATAAATGGCATTGTCGGCCTGACTCGTTGGCTGAGGTTTTGCTTTATGATTCACAGATAGGTGCCACAACTCCACTCTGAGTCTCTGATGAGCATGAGGATTCAATACGAACGTTTTCCTTTATCTCTGACTTTCCTTAATGATATTACATCTTCTACCCGGCCTCTCTCTTCTCTCGCCTCCGACTCTTCTCACTCTAGGGACGCTCCAGGCACTAATCTCCACATGCTACGCTCTAAGCTATTCTCATTTCTGAGTCTGAGTCCGAGTTAAAATAGAGTGCACTGTTATAATAATTTCTAATTTATCTCATCTGATCGCTACTGTGTACATCTAGAGAATCATATACAAAATCCCGTCCAACTTTCTCTTCCCGGCGCTTTTGTGATTTATCTTTACAAGGAATACTGTACTACTGTACACGTACAGTACACATACATATGATGTTTACATGCTCGCCTCGCCTCCAATCCAATCCACTCGACCCGAGTCGAGTCGACTTAGATGGTCTCTGGGTTTAGATTTTTGTCGGTCAGGGGGCGATGCTCTCAATCCATTGGGCTACTATCTCTCCTTCTCCTTCTCCTTCTCCTTCTCCTTCTCCTTCTCCTTCTCCTTCTCCTTCTCCTTCTCCTTCTCCTTCTCCTTCTCCTTCTCCTTCTCCTTCTCCTTGTCCCTCTCCTCCCCCATCCTCCCATCTTTCATCCCCGTCCACAACCCCAATTCCAGCCCCAGACTCATGAACAGGAAGTCCCCTCACCTGCGCCCTCGCCTCACTATCTCCCTCGGCATCTAGATCCTCATCCCACACCTTCCGGTCCTCGAATTCGTGTAGTAACACACTCCTGCGTAGCAGGGAGGCGAGGCGGTGCGCTTGGGTGCGGGGTGAGGGCGTTGTGGAGCTTTCTTCTGCGTCTGGATGCTGTTGTTGGGTCTTGGTCTTTGTTGGTCGTTTTGGTCGTTTGGGGGGTGGTGAGGAGGTGGTGGTGGGAGAGGAGCTGTAGAGGAATAGGGAGTAGGGGATCTTGAGGGTTGAGGACTTCGGTGGGTATTTTAGGTGGGCGGCGCGGGTTGGAGGGGAGAGGGTTAGGTGGGAGATGCGTTTTGCTAGGTCGGTTTCTGGGGTCTGCTCTGTTGGATGCGAGGATGAGGTTGCGGTTGAGGGTGATGAGTTTAAAGATGAGTATGGTGAGAGGGCTCCTTCGGAGGGCCAGAGATCTTCTGTCTCGGATGGAGAGAGTGTGGAGGGGGTGGGAGATGGAGAGGATGAGGAGTCTTCATCTTCTTCTGTAACCCATGATGGAGGGATCGCTAGACCTGATGTGCGGAAGAAGAGGGTTGGAGAGGCGAAGGAGTCGAATGCTGATGCTGGGTTGGTGAAGAGGTTTTGTTTTAAGGAGTGGAGGGTCTGGGTGTCCCAGCTTGAATCGAGGTTGTTGGTATCTTGTGATGAAGATTGAGATGAGGATGTGGATAGAGATGGGGGAGGGATAGGTGAGGTAACGACATCCGTCCAGTCGAACACGGCATTTTTCGTGATTAATCCGACGATCTTCGTGGGTAGAGAGCGGGATGTGAAATTCTCTGTTAAAGCGAGGGAGGTGGCGAGGGTGCCGCCTAGAAAGGAACCGTAGAGGAGGAGGGGGCGTTGGGTCGGTAGGGAGGAGATATGGGGGGAGGGGGCGTGGATTGAGGATCTAGTTTTGGTGGGGGTTGTTGGTGAAGTTAAGGATGGTTGCTGAGAGAAGCGTGAGAGGAGAGTAGTGAGAAGGAATGTGTAGCCTGCTAGTGTGTCGTGGAGGGGTATTGGGAAAGGGTGGTGTGCGTAAGATGGGTGTGAGGAGAGGACTTTGGGCGATGTTGATCTAAGCGAGTATTGAGAGGAAGAGGGGATATTCCATCTGTACTTTATGCTTGCGAGAGCTGTTCGTGGGGTGAGGAGGTAGGATGGTATTGGTGGGTGGGTGTGCCGGAGATGGGTACCGGTTGGTGGGAGGTGGATTATTAGGGTGTTTGAGGGGTCGTTGAGGGCGGGGGAATTGTAGAGGCTTGGGTTTGTTGATGTTAGTGAGTAGTGAATTAAGGGAAAAGGGGTAGCGAGGACATGGCACGTGGAAGGTGTTCACGTGGAAACGTCAACAACCTCATGAGCATAGTTAAAGTCTACCCTCCTAGGGTAAATGATATCGGAAGGAACTCACTCAACGGTAACCGACCCCGAAGATCCACACTTCACGTCTAACGTCTCAACCTCGTATCTATGTCCTTCACGTGATATGGTCGCGGAGTGCAAGCAGGCACTGGAAGAGATCAGCCTCGAGCTGCGTACGCAGCTGGCGATCCTTGACGATGTTGGCATCCCGTCCTTCAAACTCAAACGACAACATGACGCCAATCTGGGCGCAGCAAAAAGCTGCAGCATCTGGGGAAGCTGTACTGTAGGGGAGTCGAAACACTCAGTTCATGCAGAGTGGTGGTTGAAACATACGTCAGTGTGTTGCACTGTTTGGACTTGTTTGGTTGATAGCTTGGAAGGGGGCTTGGGGAGGTGTGTCTGAATTTCGCCGTGGTCCGTGGGAATACTGAGAGTAGGACGACGCGCCGGTGAAAGAAGCGCGTTGGACGCGCAAGCAGGTTGGCAACTACGGTAGGCTCTTTCTACTGAAATGAATAGACGGGGGCTTGGCCGGGTGCCCGTTATTGGCGTTTCGTTTGCCCTTTTCCAGAAGCTTGTGGATGCGGGATTTTGTTTTGACTTTCCAATCCGCCGTATCTCGTACTGTGATGGGTGTGCTGTGGTCAGGGGAAATACAGTATTCCGTACTTGTTGGAACAATCAGATCTTTGGCGTCTGTGCGGAGTCCTAGAATATTCTACTGTCCAAGGGAAGTCAACCAATGAACTAATCCGGTTTACTCTTTTTCTACTGTAATAAGTAAAATCTGGGTCATTCAGAACAGGCAGAAAACGGTTAGATCATTACCCTTGATACGAAGTCTGGCAGGGAAGGAGGTGAAGGCGTCGACTTGACCAATGAACAAGACGCCGGATGAATACCTTGGCGTTTTCGAAGAAACCAATCAGTCGCCGGCCCGGTTGAGCACGTTCGTACAGGGCTGGCCTTGGCTGGACTGGAGGAAACCAGGACATGGAGATGTGACAGAAAGATGGGGATGTCAGTAGCGAGCTAATTCAGGAGACAGCTGCTAATGAATTAAATTGTCATGTTAAGCTTTATTGGGTGTGGACGAGTCAAGTTGGTGATAGTAGGTAAGGTAGTAAGTTTCCTATGTGGGTAGGATACGGTAAGGTTTTTTTTGTCATCTGTTCTGTAATTACTTGCCAGCAGCTCAAGCAGATTTGGTTGTTACTGTACCGTGCAACGGGAAACGTCGATGCGCGATCGCGATGCAGCAGCAGATTTCGGGCGACGATCCCGATTCTTTTGAGGCACAGCACAGGACTGCACTTTGCCGAACCGAGATGGGTGGCTGTGGGTTCTTATTTAGTTCTGGTGACCACCAGTCAAACATTGTATGGATCGATCATCGTATCAAGCGGCAGAATAATAATTCCGTATTGCAGAAAAATAGAGGAAGTATGCCTAGGTATGTAGGACATATTTTGTACATCGTACGCAGCTCGAAGCTGGAGCTGATTTCCGAAAAGCCCGACCGACCAGTTCATCTGTAGAATGAATGAATGTCTTGAGATACAGGATGAGGATGATGAGTGACGATGATTGGCACGCGTCAGTGATCAACCAAACAGAAGGCGTTTTTCTTGGCCGGGTTTGCGCCATCAATAGATAGCTCGACCTCGACCTTCCGTCACAAGCTTGAAAAGGAGGTTTGCGTACCCCCCACCAAGAGGAATTCCCCATCTCAGACCCAACGTCAACGCCAACGCCAACGCTAACGTCCAGCAACCCCTCACTCAATTCTCCCACCGGCCGGCCATTTTCTCCCGCTTGCCATTCATTCCATTTTGACACTCAGACCAACCATACCAAAAACAGATTCACGATAATAATCTGCTGCGAACCACGGTGCAACAGAAACCCAATTACTGCGTACCATCAGTCAGGGCAAGCAGAGAGCAAGCTTTTCCAGCCCCACACGGTCCACTGTCAGCCCGAAACAGCTTAGCATGATGTCGACCCCCTTGTCTGCCGCTTTAGCCAAGAGAAAAAGTGGTTCGTGTGAGGAGTGCCAAGCTGGGAAATTCCCAAAGCTTTTTGGAGATCGGCGGGATGGTTTTGGAGACGTATTTCGGTTGTGCTGTGCCTCGGAGCGTGCGTGTAAACAGAAGTAGAAGTAACTTCGTATGATGGTCATTCTACGGAGAGAGCGAAGACGTTATAAATCGCTCATACAATACCGTACGTGGGAAAGGTAATAGGTGCGTATAAGTACGTCGTATATGGTGTTTCTACGTGTGTTGTAGGATAGGGCAGAATGCAAGTGTTGGCTGTTGTGAGATGCTTCTTTGGGGATGTAGTGGATGCAGTCGTGCAAACACTTCTTCACCTACTTACTTAGCCTTGTTATACACGCCATACTGTGCCATGCCCAGGTAGAAGAATCGCAACATAGTTGGTCTGCCTATCAAATATACGGTAGTCTGCCTGCCTACCAGTTGTATGCCCACCTTCCTTCCTCTTCGGCCATCACCTGCCATCCTTCCCTCAAGCCTCTTCCCTCCTTACTCCATTCAGACCTTTGCCTGACACCCTTCTCGAGCGGTCGAGGCCTGGGATGTATGGATGGATGGATGGATGAATGGAATAGGTGCTCGAATGCATGCTGGCCCAGATGCCATGTCCCAAGTCAATCTACCTACCTACCTACCTACCTACCTACTAGAACAT
Organism: Rhexocercosporidium sp. MPI-PUGE-AT-0058; assembly: GCA_020746875.1. Classification (NCBI taxonomy): domain Eukaryota; kingdom Fungi; phylum Ascomycota; class Leotiomycetes; order Helotiales; genus Rhexocercosporidium; species Rhexocercosporidium sp. MPI-PUGE-AT-0058. The sequence goes on from JAGTJL010000008.1 coordinate 650,090, forward strand.
CATGCTGTTACCCATCGATCAATCCCCTTGTCTAGACTTGATGGGGACTATGACTCGCAAACCACTTCCTTACTGTTGCTGCTGCTGCTGCTGCTGCTGCTACCCTATCTAGAGAAACCTCCGCTTCTTTGCATCTTTCATCTCCATCTTCAACCTCACTTTATCCTGGCGGGATAGGATGCACGTTTCCTCCTGTCAACCAATCCCAGGCGACCTTTGACATCTCGGCCTCCCACCGCCCGGCCACTCACTCAGTCACTCACTCACACGCCGTCGTTCCACCACCACCAGCCGGCCGGTGTTTTTCAACCCCCCTGCCCTTCCCTTCCCTGCGTCAGGTCGTGCCTTCCGCAAGTTGTTGCAGACTCCACAGCCCCCTCCCCCTCCCCATCCCCTGGCACTTTCCCTCCCTGCACACCCCTGCCCTGCCCAGACCCCACTAATTTTCGAGGTGGACCCACCCTAGACAGTACAGGACTCACTCCTGTTTTGTCTTATTCTGCTTCTGCTTCTGCTTCTGCTTCTCCAGAACTCCAGAGCAGCAAGACTTTCTTCCATATACTTTCTTTCTCTCCTTCGTATCTCCTCCTCTTCTTCTTAATAACCTCCTCCAACCCCAACACTCCTTTACGTTTCATCATCCCATCATCCCATCGCCAGAGCATTCTACCTTAACTGGTACGATCTCGCCCAATTTTGCCCTACTTACTTCGTCCCTGCTTGCATTCACCTACAATTGAGGGCTGTGTTTACGTACTCCACGGACCTCAACTACCACCGACCCCCTCCAGGGAAACGTACCCAATCCTTCACCCAGCCCGCCCGGCCTCGTCATTCACCTCGAGTTGAGTGTGGGAGAATAAATTCAATCCATGGCGTCTGCACCACCATAACATAACACGACTGCCCTGCAAGTTCGTGCATCTTCGAGTTTCGACCAGGCGGGGATTTGATCGAGCACATTTGGACGAGGCTATTGAGTTACCATATTCAAGATGGCGAAGAAGACTCGGACGAGGAATTTCTGTGGGGTTTTGCAGAGCGTATTGGCTGCTGCTACTCTCTATGGATTTCTCTACCTACTCGTTACTGTCTACCAGAAAGGCTCTTTACCCGCATCGCCCAAGGAGCTCTACAAGAACCCACTGTCACATCGACCTGGGTCTTCCTCTGACCAAATCGGTTCTCTAGGACCTTCCAGCAAATTAATTGTCGAAAAGATCAACCCCAAGGCCAATTGGTTCAACAGACCTGAGAGCCTTGTTACCCCAAGAGACAATTTCCTAGGAAAGAGACCACATGTCGACACCATTGCCAACCTAACAAAGCTAGTGGAAGAATGCAGAGGGTCATACGAGAATATTGAGAAGATGCCATATGTATACGATTGTTTGAAATATCTGGATCAGGGCGCAAAAGAATATTTCTACAGACTACCAAGGGGGGAGGGGGCCAGCGAACAATCACCCAAACATGCCGAGTACCTCAACGCAGACGGAGCGGACAATACCCTGAGCGAGTATCCTTCATACCAAGCAGCTTCGAAAGATTCAATGGGCCGATGCAATGGTCCCATCATACCTTACCATGTTTACTGGACGGGCCCTGCAACCTGGAGAGTTGAACTATTCATCAAGAGTCACTTCCATACTCAAAATATTCCATGCGTTCGTCTTTTTATTTGGTTGGATGGAGATCGGGACTCCAAAGCTGTGGACAAGATGCTGAACCAGGATCCCCTGTTTGAGAAGTTTCTACCTTTCGTGGCAAGAGGCGACATTGTTTTGAAGACATGGAAATTCCCTTCCAGAATCCCACTACCGAAAGGCGACAACACAGATGGCGTTGGTTACTACAAGACCCCAGGAAAGCCGAATTCAAAAAACGAGACACTAGTGGCGGACGGACTGATTCGTGATTCCGAGGGCCAAGAATGGCTCGTCTTGACTGAGAAACAAATGACCTTTCTTCCAGTTGCGGTCTCTGATGCTGTTCGATTTGTGGTTCTGCATCTCTATGGAGGGGCATATTTCGATATGGATGTGATCATGCTCAGGGATATGCGACCATTGTTAATTGGAGATGAGCATTCGTTTGCGGAGAGGTGGGGAGGACATCCAAGTCCGGGAGACTACAACACTGCAATCATGTCCTTGTCCGCCAATTCGTCACTCTCATCATACTTACTTCGAGGTGGTGTGAGAATGGGTTTGAACTTCCACCCAAGAGTGATCGGAGTTATGGCCGTCAAGGATCATCGAAATCGGGAGTTTCACATGCTAGAAACAGCAGCTTTTGATCCCATCTGGACGGAATTCAACTGGGGAAGATTGGGGAAATGTACTATTCCTTGCATACACGACTATGCGCAGGTTTTCAAGGGAAAGAATGGGTTTCCTTTGAAGGATGAATGGAAGACGTATGAGGGACCACAATTGAAACTTTCAGCCGCGAAAGGTCGAGGACATTTCTGGGACATGAGGCATGTTGGAGAGAGAGCCGTTACTCCAGTCACGACGGAGTCAGTAACCTACGACCGAGATATTTTGAGCAAGACAGAGTATAAGATTGAGGAAGACAATTATCCGCCAACGAACCGCACTTTAGAGAATTTCTTTCGCGGGGCCTGGACATATCACATTCACAATCAGGTACGTTTCCTCCCTTCACGAAGAAGCCAGACTAACAAATCCTAGTGGCTTAAGAATCCCGAACCTTCATCCTGGCTGAGCGTCATCCAGCGCGCACACGATGGCTTCTTCTCTCACGGCCGCATGAACCCTTATGGCGAAAAATGGGACGGACCAAGCATACCTGAATATGAGATTAGTTGGGAATATTCGTGAATGATCAAGGGATTTTTGGAGAGGGATATACCACTATTTGGTTCCGGGAAATTTTGTTTGGCCATAGAGTCGGGTCTGCAGGCAGGCGGCAGATTTGAAGGCAGACAAGATGTTATCTAGTGTGGTGAGATCGCACATCCATCGATCTAGGCGGTTCACGATACATGTGCACATCAAAGCGGAGCAACGCAAGGCGGCAACCAAAGCGGACTTCTGAAGCAGGAGTTGCTATCTGAGGTTATAGTACGCATGTATAGGGGTGGTATATGCACATATGTATAAACTCACAAACAAATACATTGCGGGCGTTCTCACTGGCATTTGTACCACTCTACGGAGTTGAGATCTGGTATGGAGTATTTCGGAGTTTCACTTTTGGCTGAATGGCTGAGGATCTTTTTGGCATTTCGGGCAGGATCTGAGGGGAGGGGTTTCGAAGGGAGATGGGAGATGGAGAGAGGGGGGAGGATGTAGACTTGCATTCTTTTTCGTGAGGGAGGGAACGATGTGTGGTATGGAGTGAAATGTGGTGTGCGAAGTCGGGTGGAGATAGACGTACCGTGGTGTGAAATGGGATGTGGGCGGGAAAGTGGAGGCAGCCAGCGTACGGAGAAGTGGAAGGTGGATTCATGGTCTAGAAGGATAGTATAGCAAATGAAATCAAGACATGGCATGATGCATGAGAGATAAATCGGCACTCCGTCTTTCCCATTGCGTACTCATTCACTTACTCGCTCACATTCTCCGTCGCAACCTCCCCCAAATCGAGAACGAACCCGAGAGACATATCATACAGTAGACAGGAATATGAATAAGCTTTGAGAAATCTACAGTACATGCGTACTAATTTCATTCTTTCTTTCATCATGATCCTATTAGAAATTATATCCCAGATTTTTCTAGGTGGTAACAAAGCTCAATATAGGGCTCTTATCTATCTGTCTTTCTTTCTTTCTTTCTTTCTTTCTTTCTTTCTTTCTTTCTTTCTTTCTATCTATCTATCTGTCCCAAGAGCGTTCAACTTGGAGTTATCCAAAACCAGAGATGAAACTAAACGCCTAGAATCCGTCACCCTTGAAAACCCCCCTGAAGATTTGAAAAACAAGAGGAAGAGACAGAGAGTACGGAGAACCATCCCGCATAGAAGAGACAGCCGAACAGACGTCCCCACGCTCATGATACCCTAACATTAGATCAGGTCATACCCTATCACAACTTCGCCGTCTCCTCTCTCGGACCCTGATACCCACTCTCGCACCACTCCCTCTCAACCGCATCCCTTAACGTCCTCTGCTCCTCGCGTCCAAGCTCACTCTCAGCACCCATCCTCGAAACTCTACTCTCCCTCGTCTCCCTCAACGCCGCCCCCTCTCTATCCCCCTCAAAATCCACAAATTCATAACTCCGAACCTCCGTGTTCGCCCACCCCGTCCCAACGAACTTCCCAGCTCCATCCCAATCATCCGTGAAATAATGCAAGTAGCCACCATGCGTCACGACGACGATATTGACGTCCTGGTCCGGGTTGAGAGCGAGGCTTTGCTCAGCGACGGCGCGGATGAAGAGACGTGCTGAGCGAGCCCGACGCTCGATCGCGTGGGCGGCTGGACTCCACTTCCCGACTTTGGATGTCCAATCTTCGGGTACATATGTGAAATCGACCGTTCCTGCGTATTCGCCCTGCGAGAACTCCGCTTCGAGGTCCTGGACGCTGGAGCCGGTGTCGCAGGGGAGGTTTGATGTTTCTTGGAGTTCGGGGAGGGCGGTTATGCGGAGCCCGCGGGAGATGGCGGACGGGAAGGAGAGGAGCGTTGTGTAGAGGGTTCGGCGGAGGGGGGAGGAGATTAGGTGGGTTATGGTTTGGGGGGAGGGGAAGGTTTGAGAGAGGGTTGTGCATTGTGTTTTTCCTGTGGGAGTGAGGAGGGGGTCGGCGATGGTGTGGTTTGCTAGGGAGAGGTTGTGGAAGCCTTGAGCGTCTATGGGAGTTAGGATTGTTTAGTTTGCTAGGTTTGGATAGAAGGAAGAAAATATAGAGGGAGAGATGTCAAAAGACTAGAGTGGGAGAAGAACTTACGGCGTACGCAGTGAATGGTAGCTTTTGCCATTGCCGTGCTATTTCTGCAGATGCTGCAAACTTGACGTTGAAGATGTTGAGTAAAGGATGAAAAGAAGAAGAGAATTGTAAGGGAGAAAAGTCGAATAGAAAAGTGACGTGCAATTGGGGAACTAAGTGGATACGTCGATGGCGGGGTGATAGTGGGGTTGATTTTTGATAAGAGAAAAAGGGGATTGGGACGATAGTGATTGAAAGGTGGACCCAGACAAAAATAGAAACAGAAATCACTAATCGACTTTATCTCCAATTGATTCTTGCAGTTGATGCTAGAGAAGTATTGAGATATTGGGGAGAAGTGGCGAAAAAAGAAGAGGTCATTTCTATCCCACTTATACAAAGTCGTACCTGGTGTGGAGTTTGCATTAGCAGGTACCTACACGTACTTACTCACCTCGCTTGATTTGCATCACTCGGGACAACTGCCAACGGAGACTGGTAACGGTACAACATATCCGCGCTTTGTTTTCCCGATATGCCATCATCTCAATGCATGGCAAAGACTCGTCGAATTTGCTTGTTGAGATGTGGACCGAATCAAACAAGGCTGACGAGCCAATGACGATGTCGCTCTGCTAGGCGTGCGAGTTTGATTCGGGGGATTTGCCGATGGTGCAGGCGGGTGGCTTTGATGCATTGGACGTAGCCATGGATGTGTTGGATGCGCTGGATGCTGTTTTGGGAGGGTTTGTCCCGCCTGAGATTCTGACGCTGTCCTGTATCGCTGGACTGGTGGTTGTAGACGTTCTGACCCTTTTTACTTGCTTATCCGGAGGTGTAGAAGGAAATAATGTCGAGGTGACGCGCGAGGGGCTGTTGTCCAGCAGGTATGAGTGAGTGAGTGAGCATGTTAATTTTTTCATTGATCGATTGATGCGTGCTGTGGACTCTCGAAGGTGATGTGGTGGGTCAATTACCTACCACCCACCTTTGCTTGACCAGTTGTGCGTGACACCCAGTCGCACATGCGAGATGCTTCCATGGACAGAGATTGCAATATCATCAGATCACACCGAGTGATGCTGACCCGTCATCGATACTCTAACTCTGATAGATAATGATGGTGATGATGATGAATATGGTGGGTGCTGACTGGAAGAGGATGAAGTCGAGATGTCGTTGAAGTCAGAAGGTTTGCTTGGCGAGAAACGCCACATTATGACTAGTCTAAGGACTCGACGTCCTCGTTCCTTCCTCCGTCTACCTTCCAGTATAATGATATCCTGTCAACTTTTACCTCCTGTCTTCGACACATGGGCTTTCTATCCTATATTGGATTATTCGCTGTATGCCTTTCCAGAAACGGTAGTTCTATGTACTGTACAGCCTCAATATCCAAGGTGAAAGTTGAGTAACCTGCCTGTTTTGGGGAATGCGATCCCGACTTGAGAGGTATAAGTGAGGTTCGCTAGATGGAAGTCCGAACTCTATGATATTTAATTGGAGGATTTATGATCGATACTAGTTCGATTGTGCGTTTGCGTTTGATTCGAGCGAGGGAAGGGCTTTCACTGAATAAGTTGATGATTTCGTTGGCTGGTCGTGTTAATGACAACTGGAATCCAATACGGTTACCATGCAAGAATGGCAAGTAATCTTTATTTTCGGTCTTGCGGATCGATGGAGAAGACGACAGCTATATGGGTCAATATATAGGTATTTACAATACCATCGGACATTACATAGGAGAAAGTCGCGCGAAAAAGTCCTCCATGAACTATTCTGTCCTTCTATCACGGTAAGTTCTCGTGCGGCCACAATCTTCCAAGCGACTGGTTCTTTTCGGAAGTTTTGTATCTGCTGAGGCTAGAAGTCAGTCACTCAGGGGAAGGAGCCGAGATCGGAGGACGTGGGATGATCTGCTAATCGATGTCTCCTGTCTTTGTATATTTCCGTGTGATATTTCTCATATATTCTTAGTCTACAATCTATGAATCTACGAACTTTCTGTCCTGTTATACAATTTCTGAAGAATTTATTCCTGCTGGTGAAAGGTAAGTCGTCATGTTAGACTTGGGTGAGGCGAATGTACCAAGAGGATACTGAGGTCTTGTGGGTGGTAGTGAAGCGATCAAAGGCTAGTAACTGGTTAGTGATGATAAATGAGGTGGTAGAAACGGGGCCATAGATACCGTGCTTTCACCTCCTGAACCGGCAGTGTTTTTCGTCCCTTATTCATTAAATCTGTATCATCCTCCATCCAGTATTCATTACCCGCGATCCTCGATGGCTGAGGTAAATAGTTCAAACACGGCGCCGTTCTGAACAGTTTGGTCGAGAAATCTATTGAATAGTCAGCATACGTTGCTATCTCCATTTCCCGAGGACGATCCCATAATGATCAAATCGCCCATCTACTTACCAGCAAGAAATTCTTCAAGCGGGGGCTTGTACAAGAAGCGTAGCGTGTGCGCCAGAGTATCCAGGGCATCGCTCCTTGTCAGCGTAGCTGAGAACCCAACGACCATCTTCGCACGCTGCTGTCGCAAGTCCTGATACCGCAACAGCGTCTCTTCAATCTCTTCAATCCTGACCGTCGTCTTCAATTCCTCATTCGTACTCTGAGCTCTAGAGCCGTCGGAACCCAATGTCGATGTCAGCATCTCCAACAGACAATTCGTAAGTACCGCCGCACTCTCAATAGCTTGGTTCCCACCCTGCCCCATATTGGGCGTCATCTTATGAATAGCATCACCCACACATACAAAGCGTCCATACGCCCAAACATCATGATTCGCCTCCTCAAGCGGGAAATATGACACCGTTTCCGACTTCTCCATCAAATCTTTTAGAGTCACGTTTTCAGTGAAGTGGAAATCGGCGTGTGTTTTTACTTGGGCGTCCATATCGGTTTTCGTGAAGTGAGGAATGCTGGATGCGCCGATGTAGCGACGGGCCATTTTGGAGAAGAAGAACCATTGCGGGATATGCCCGTCGCTGACGAAGAGGAGGCCGGAATGAGATATGGAGGAGGCGGTGTGGCTTTCTCCGGGGTTTAGGGAGGGGATGGGAGAAGCGATTCCGAAGAAGCAGTTGTATTGTGCGGTTATGCCTGCCGGTGTTTGTTAGTCATTGTAGCTTCCAACGGGTAGAGAGAGCAAAGTTGACAAAAAGGAAACCCTGGTAGAGTCCTCTTTTCTCGACTTACTGTTTTTATCCTTGTCCATGAGTCCAGGAGGGCCGGTCTCTTCTGCAAATCTCTGCATCTCCTGGCGAGTCCGACTGTGAATACCGTCAGCACCGATGACGATGTCGCCGACAAATTCGCTGCCGTCTTGACAAATCACAGTGACAGAACTCCCACCATGCTGGATAGAGGATACTCGCTTGCTGGTCTTGACTTTCGACTTATTTTTCAACTGGTCGTACATCGACCTCAGGAAAACCTTCCTCTCACAAATGCCACAGATGTAGTTCAATCTATCCATACACATAAATTATCAGTAAACACATTCATTACATCCCACGGTTGTTATGTAAGGCAATAAACGAAAAATTAGAAAAGATGAAGAATCAACATACCTCCTCTCCACGATTGAGGGCCATTCATTACTAGCTACAGCGCTCCCATCATCCCGCCTCGCATACGCCTTCCTCAACCCAGTCATAAACCTCTCGTTCATCACATCATAAAGACCTAATTGATCCAAGATTCTCGTTCCGTTGGGCATGATCACTATACTGGCACCTATGGATGGGCAGATGGTATCGCGTGCTTCGAGGAGAGTGTAGTTGATGTTGGCGCGCTCGAACATGTGTGCGAGGGTCAGGCCTGCTACAGAGCCGCCTACGATTATGGCGTTGAAGTTGAAGTTGGGGGGTAGTGCGGTGGCCATGTTTGATGTTTGGTGATTGAGTTAGGAGTTTCTTTTTCCTCCCAGAAAGATAGGTATTATGAATTTAGGTACGGGTTTGTGATCTGCTTGTCCTGTACGTGTATGAGGACATTCAACGCAGCGTTGGAGTCAAGACTCATGCAGTGGTATCGGCGGAGTAAGCTTACATGTTGAAGGCACGGGCACGGTACTCCGAGTGGAAGGGATTTCAACAGGGATCTAAAATCTGACCTAACTATCAAACACTCGCCCATTGGATAGTTCGGAATGTCTCGATCGAAGACAGATTCGAGTCAGACTTGATAACTATCTGACTTTTATAGCACGATAGATAAGTTGTAGGTTTGTTTTGTGCTTTATGTGATATTGCATTTAAAGTTAGATTCGCTTAAGTGGGTAGGAAGCTTCTTTTCCGGCTCGGTGCAATATCACTCCGGCTATTGCCTCGAATCCCAAGCTTCATGTATGCAGGATTGTTACCAGGAAACTTTGTGGCGACCATGTCTTTATCTTTCTCCTCGAGTCTCAAAGGGAGGATCTAGAGAACGGCATTTGTGGTTTGGTCTGGCAATGTCTTCGAAAACATTCTCGGTATGCAAGTCTTGTTCTTGTCCCAAGTCTTTCTCAGAACTTGATGGCGGTACTGACTTACCACAGCTCTTCATCCCAGTCCGGTGAAGAGCCTTGACACTGACCGTCCTTTCTCAACTGGGCAAGTGGGTTGCGCCCGTACCCTGTATCCAATAATGCATGATTAGCTGTCAATTTCCAAGCTCTCTAGCAAATATGAAAGTCTTCTGTCGAAGCCAAGAGTAGTAGCCACCATAGAATATGAGTATGAGAGGCGGGTTCAAAAGGCCGACGTACCATGCAAGACATAGTCATGAATTCTGGCCAGAAGCAGATCCTCGTTCTCGCTGCCATGCCGGCTATAATAAATGCCAAAGCCCTCAACACCCTTCAAACTAAGTCTATTGAGCTGATAGCCCCTCAAGACCTCGAGAACCTCTGTCCATTGGGAGGAAATTCGTTTACTCGGATCATAGAATTCGGTCCAGTATTTTGCCCTGTCTATCACCTCAATGATGTATTTCAACTTCAGGTTTTCTATGCCATCATGCCGTTCAAGGAATGACTTGACCGTTGCTCCAGAGCATCGAAATTGTGACAGACTCAGAGTACGTAACTTGGGGAGTGTCAAAGGCGGCTGCCCCAGAAGTTCTGCAAGATCATCGTGGTGGTAGTATGCTAGGCACTGCTGGTCAACCATCCTGCGGACACAGAAGTCCAGAGAGAGATTGGTGACTTGTTTTAGGGACCGTAGAACTTTCGGGAAGTCTGCCCAGTATGAGGCATCCCGTTCGAAGTCGTCAAAGTCGTCAAAGTCGCCAAAGTCGCCGAACTTTTCTTTGGTAAAGAGGTGCAAATCGAGATGTGTGAGGTTGCTGAAGACTCTCCGGGTGAGTGCTAGGTCGTTCATGCTGAGCTCGAAATCTGACGCGAGTATCGCGGGTGGTATTTCTTTGGCATAGACAGCGGTTTCGAAGTCTGGTATACAATATTTGATGGAACCAACGATGTCACTGTCATCTCCAAAGTCAACGTTATCCAAACGAGAGTATTTCTTGTTCACCCAATACCCTTCTGAGAGCAATTTCGAAATCCGTAGATTTTGTCCTACTATGGCACGGAGGAGTGCAAGCCATTGACTTTTGCGAATACATATGCGAGAGATGTAGTAGTGCTGCAGGGCATCCCTAGCATCAAGCGACAGTGAGGCCAACTTCAGGCCATTGGATAGGATCACGGTGTTTATCTTGGGAAGCTGGTTTAGAGTTTGTCCCAGACGCATCTCGAGGGTTTTGTTGATGCTCTCATGTTGGCAAATATAATGGCAACATTTGTCGATATCAAGACATGTTACAGAGATATCTTGGATGCGCTGAGGGCCATTGAGAATGATCATTTGTGGGGCTTCCAACCCCCATCTTTTAGAGCATCTTGGGAGTTTAGCAGTGCTCCAACACCAGATAGTATGCAACAGGAAGATCTCTAGAATGAAGGTATATGCAACTCACTCCCATTCGTCTGTCCATTCCAGATCCTTTTGCCTTTTAATGATCGTAGTGTCGAATCGTAAGCTCCTGACATTAGAGGAGAATATTGAGTGCCTCGACACGGTGTTGATGCGGTTCAGATATTCGTGATGGGATGCGAATGTGATGGACCGAAACAAGTATGGACTTAGAAAGAAGTGAAGTTCTCGACTTGACAGTCGGGCAGATTGAATGTCGATGTTTGATAAGTACTCCGCAATGAGAGAAAAGTGATCGACTGAAAGTTTCGAGATGGGAGAATATAAGGCAGCCATCTTAGTGGTGGTGCTCAAAAACTCAATTTGACACAGAGAGCGAACTCGGAAGAGTTGGGAGAGAGAAATTAATCTCTTGTATACACCCAAAATATAGATGTATCATATATATGTACACATACATGATTTTGAAAGGGAAAGTGAGGTTTATGCCACGGAGAAGCGCGGGAATACACTAGCTAGTCTACATTTGGACTGGCGTACAGCGAGCTCCTCCCTTTACGCGACTGGATTTGTGCCGTCGCGTTGTTAAACAACTCGATCAGTCTCCGTCCTCAGTTCCACCTCCCGACCTCGAGTCGATTGATCAATTGCGACTCTTCACTATTTGAGCCAAAATCCGGGGCTTCAATCTCTATCCCACAGCTCACTCTCTACTTTAGAATTGCATGCGCCCAGCTCGGAGGCGCAAACACACCTACCTTCCCGACACTTTCAAAACCAGTACTCTACCTCAAACAATATGCCTCCTCGTAAGTTACACAATGATCTTTCTCGATCTACGCGATCCCCTCGCATTTGCAGCTAGCTCTGCGACGACAATATCATGGTTGGAATAGCTTCATTTTGTTGTTGGGCATTGGCTCACCAAGAACGCGCACAGAAATCACCGACGACGAAAGCTCCGATGTAAACAGCAACTACGGCGCTCCCGACCCTGTTGTGCCAGCACCCAAAGTAAAACAAGAGAAGGTGAAGGAGAAGGAGAAAAGGGGCAAGTCGAAGTCGAAAACACCAATCGAGGAGCCTGAGGCATTGGAGGTTGAATCCGAGAAGAATGACAACGAGGAAGATGACGATGAGGAACTGCCTGAGGATGAATACGTCGTCGAGAAGATCACCAATCACGTCGTTGATGAGGATGTGAGTTTGTCGATTTCGGGATGCCAATGTGTTTGCTAACTCGCTCGCAGACTGGAGAGATCAAGTACGAGGTGAAGTGGGAGGGATTTGACAAGAGGGCAGATCGGACCTGGGAGCCAGAGGAGAATCTGTACGGCTAATCACTTCTTGACCGTTGGACTTGAGTAAAGAGCTAATTGGAACTTCCAGGGAGACTGCCTCAGGAATTCTCAGCGAATACCTTGCGTCGGTTGGTGGCAAGGAGTTGATTATGTCCGCTTGGGAGGAGAAGAAAGCCGAAGCTGCAGGCAAGAAGGGCAAGAAGCGTGGAAGGGTCAGTACCGGCACTCATGAGAATGGAGCCAAGAGGGGTCGTAAGAGTAAGGATCACCCTGCATCAGCCACTCCACCATCAAGTGCATTTGCCGCCGATTTCAAGCCACCGACCGGAAGCTGGGAGGATGCCGTTGTCGCAATTGATGCCTGTGAAGGTTCCGAGGGAAGTGTTGTTGTATATTTGACCTGGAAGGGTGGACACAAGACCCAGCATCCTCTGGCCCAAGTCTACAAGCGATGCCCACAAAAGGTAAACATGCCCACAATTCTCGAAAGCGCACCTGGCTAACCAGAAAATAGATGCTTCACTTCTACGAGAGCCATTTGTTGGTACCTCTTCAAGCCTCACATGAAACTTTCAGCTAACAGTGCACAGGGTCTTCAAGAAAAATGAGGACATGGCCTAGACAAAGGCAAATCCTGGAAGGCACCTAGGCTCTCCTGGTTCTCAAAAATAGGTTCGCATGTCCGATATTCTCAAACTGAAATCGATGCTTTCTTCAATACTGGTTCGATACATGATCTCTTCCTCGTCATACCATATGCCTGCCTGCTTGCGTTCTACTGGTTTTTGTCCTTTAGTTCGGTTTCCTGGAACTTCACATGAACCAAGATCCTACTTTTCCTTTTTCTTTCCTTGGGCTTCATAGTGTTGAAGGGCTGGTTATCAGGCATCTCGGAATCCGTCGTTGTCGCGGGAGAATGATGGACGAGATGAGCTTATTGCGCAACTGTAGTGTATTTTATGAAAGCAAGGGACGAGAAATGCAGTGAATGGAAGAAAGATGAAATCTACTTGGCTCAAGAGCCAATTCTTGGTGTTTATGAGTATTGTTGGTGATCTCGAAAGATCTTATCTAGTGTGTCTACAATGACGGATCAGATGACAAGGAACTCAAATAAAGTCAAGTCACCTATCACAGCCCCAAATTTCGTGCAGGAAAGCTGAACTGAGATCCACATAGTCCAATAATACTCCTGCACTCTTCCGTTCCTCTTCTAGCCTGCCAGCCCACTCTTGGCAGCTGTCGATCAGATGTCCTGGTTATGATCCACTCCGCTCCAACTTCACCGCGAAAGTTCCAGGTAACCTCAAAGACCACCCAAATGGACGGGAGAAAATACCCTCAACTTCCCTCGAGAAGCGGAGCTGCACCCCAACTTCCACCTCGGCCTAGACTCGTACCCCCGCTTCCGCCTAGGCAATCAACCTCTCCTTCCACAGAATCAAGATCCACAAGTAGCATTTGGGACGGACAACACAATGCAGAGCACTACAGACAGGCTACAGTCACCGATGCATACGAGTCGGACGCTGTTGAGGATGTCACGATCAAGTTCGGAAGGCTTCAAACATTGCCCGGAATTAATCTGAATAGCACGCAGCCTCCAGCTCCAAATCACGCCAGAAGCATGTATAATGAACCAACAGCCCCTTCATATGGCAACAAACTGGACATTCAAGTCCCAATCTCGGAGCTCGTTCGAAGTCATGAATGTACCTCTCGATCCTTTATTCGTGAATGTCCTGAAAGGGAACCTATTAACTTCCCTACACCTTGGTATCATCCCGTCCACGCCAAGAACTTTCACCATCTGTTCAAATTGCTACTTGACCACCATCCATGGGGTCAAACGCGGCATCATTTCGTTCAACTCGTTCATGGGTACCGCAGGCAAAATGCACTTCTGCATGTTTGGGAGACCGCGTGCCAAAAATCTGTTCAAGACTAGCAATTTCCAAGCACTGAATGTCTTCATGGCTTCCAGAGTAGAAGTAAGACGTGCCATGGTGTAGCAAGTGTGGACGGGAAGGCGAACATAACCTGGTACAGACCGACGAACCGAGATATCGACGGACTAGTAAGCTGTGAAGCTTGTTACGAGGATTACATCTCTGGCACAGCATTCACCTCACAATTCGAGAAGAGCGCTCCTCAGCCACTGAACCAGTTATGGTCTTGCGACATTGCAGTTCCTGGTATTCGTCGCACGTTCGGGGAGTGCTCGAATCGGAATGACTGGCGTGCATTTGTCGCTTCTGCAACGCATCGACTCAAAGTACCAGCTTGCTCGCCGTACCAAGAACGACCTATCGAGTCGACGAAATGGTACCGTCCAAACGACAACTTAAACTTACCTGGTGTTATGGTCTGCGAAGCTTGCTATTTGGATGGGATCGCCGACAGTTATATGGATGAGCACTTCACCGCAGGGCAGGGCATTGGCTACCACCAGCAGAAGAATCTGACATGCACGTTGGATTATCTCCCTATGGCCATCAACATGCAAGAAGCCATGTTCACGAAGAACTTGCAGCTGTGGTACGAAGCAGCCAGGATCTTCATGCGCGAGGGCATCTGCTCAGGCCAAGCTCAACAGGGAAAATCCCACGTGCTGAAAGACGGCAACATCGACTTCAATCTATGCCACAGCTGCTTCACATGCTACATCGACCTCGTCGGCTTTGGCAAACATTTCAAAGAGGTTGACACCCCCACAGGAAAGGTATGGGCATGCGATTTCCACCCCACACGCCATGGATTCTCCAAGTGCGCAGCTGCGCTCAATGAAGCCATCCTCGTAAACGAGTTCACGGTTCTTAAGGGCTTCATAGTACGCTATCAAGGCGTGTCACAACCGTGTCCTCGCTCAACTTTCACCACTGGACGAAGCTGGTACGGCAACGCAGACTTTATCGCCTGTCCGGATTGTTTCGAGGAGGTGATTCAGGGGACAAGATTGGAGTCTATGATCACAGTTCGCAACCAGGTCCAGCAAGCCGAACTCGCCTGCGACATCTACTCGCCACGGATGCGAAGTTTATGGCGAGAAGCCTGCGCGAAGAATGACTACGCCGGCTTTGCAGAGCTGGCCCGCCATCGCGCGCAAGTCTACTGGCACACCGTACCTGTCATGAAGCGTCTGTTGTCGCAGCAGAGAATTAGGCTTATGCAGCAGCAGACGCTGAATAACTCTTCCATGCTGTATAAGCGTCTGGATATGACGGCGGGGTCGTCTATCAACTATTCTGGGGTCCCGCAGCTGATTACGACGTATGGCGCGGCAGATGTTGGATATGGGTATGCTACTACTTATGGGGTTGAGGCGGCGAGGTTGGGACAGCAGGCTGGTAATTTGGCGCTTAGTAGCGGTTCTCAGGCTGGAAATGTGGCTTATTTGGAGGCTTTGTGGGAGGCTGTTGAATAGCTTGGGAATTTTGCTCTTCCGTATAGATAATATAGATAATCTTGACATGTCCTTTGTTGATTACATGCTTTTGCCGCCAAGTTGTGGTCAATTTGTCTTCTTGCAATCTTGTCTGGGAAGTTTTCCTTTTTGAATGAGATAGATGTTGGCATGCAAAGTGCTTGACATTTACCACGCCGTCCTCAGTGCTCGATATTCCATTCTAATTGAAGCCTACCGCGATTATATCCCTCTTGAGAAAGCAGTTATGAGCTTCTCTGAAGTAACGTGTCTCGTCTGATTCAGCGGACTCATGAAAGTCGGCTCATAGTCTCTTTTTGAGATTTAGCATCACTGCCAATCGACCGTAGCAAGTGTGACGGCCCGGATTCCACCAAATGCTACATATCCTAATTTCCCAGGAGTCACATACCGTCATTCTCGGTACTGTATGGCATACGGCACTGCTTGCTCCATCATCGGTCTCTCGTATAAACGACGCCTCACGTACCCTGCTCGAGCCTCATGCTGTGCCACCTCACCGCCTCGAATGCTGACCACCGAGCCGAATTTCCATTTCCGTCCAGTGAATACAAGGCCGAGGTTCTACTGACGTCGGAAACTCGGATTTCCTGATCCAATACTTTGTCCCTTCAGATCAGCAAGTCAGCTCACTTCCTTCTTTACCCACATATCAACAGTCTGATGGGTGATGAGACGGAACGGACTTTCACCGAGTTGACAGGTTTCTCGAAAAAGTATGGACTGAAACGGGGACGGGGCTGGACCCAACTTGCTTCTTTTCGTTGAACAAATACATATACATTCTCATCTAAATTAAAGATTCGGAATTTCACATCTACACGTTGTTTTGCAGTTCCGAGTACAAACTTTGTTAGCATGGCTACTTATCTGTGGCTGATTCTCTACACCATCGTCGCGGAGCTCGTTCGCCGTATCGTCTTAACTATCATCCACGCATACACAGGACCACTCTCCAAAATCCCAGGACCACAACTGAGCAAGCTGACATCCATTTTCTGGCACCTGCGTCTCGCATCTGGAGATTTTTATTACGAACTTCCTAGGTTGTTCGAGAAATATGGCGATACAGTTCGTGTTAGTGAGTTAGGCCTTCTCTTTTAACTTTAGGCTTTACCTGTTCTTGTGAGAATTAAGGGACCTTTTGAGGGGTGGAGATACTGATGTTGGGTGATTTGTTAGGTCCAAATGCTATCCTCATCAAGGGAAAAGAAACAGCACAACAATTGTTGGTCGATAATGTGTTGAAGAAATCGCCTGTTTATGATGGGTTTCGCTCGGATCGCTATCATACGGATATTTTTACTGAACGAGACAAGGATGCGCATAAACACCGCGTGAGTTTTCCATCGTGACCAGCTGTTGAGAAAGGGCTTGGTGCTGATCGATCTTGTGTGGCTTTATTAGAGACGATTGTTATCGAATGGCTTCTCGATCAACTATCTCAACCACTTGGAACCAGCTATGATGGAATGCGTTGATGCTTTTCAGGAGTTCTTGGAGCAGAAATGTGAAGAGGGACATGGTTCTGCGGAGGTGGACATGTTTTCAAATCTCGCAAACGTCACAGCAGTAAGTCAACCTTTCTTTACCTACTTTTCTTTCCCTAGCTTGCCAACTCTCAATCCACCTAACATCCTCCCAGGACGTCCTCACAGCCACCGTCTTCGGCGAATCCTGGAATCTGACGAAGACGAACAACACGCATCTGAAAGAGATCTTCGCGAAACAGCTCCGGACTATGCTTGCCCATGCTCAAATTCCTTTCTTGAAATACATCCCTTTCATGCCAAGTCCTGTCAATCACGAGATTGAAGATAGACTCAATGGGATACTCACTAAACGTCGTAGCGTGGATAAGAAGGAAGTCAAAAAGGATTTGCTGCAGATGTTGATCGATACGAAAGAGAAGTATCCTAATGACTAGTAAGTCGACCGAATGATCCCTCTGCTCCTTTGCAATTCTAACTCAGGAGACGTGATGCCCTTTTCGACATAAGAACTGTCCTTGATCAGTCCCTATTCTCGGAACTCTACCCCGTACTGACTCCTCGTTCTTCACAGCAAGGAAGGCCACATCAAAGCAGATATGATCCTCTTCATGATCGCAGGAACAGACACCTCAAGCGTCACTCTAACATTCTGCCTCTTACTCCTCCTAAACAACCCCGACAAGCTAGCCAAACTCGCCAAAGAATTAGACGAAGCGTTCACATCGCGAGACGATCCGATTACATTCGAGAAGACACTGAACCTGCCGTACTTGAATGCCGCGTTGAATGAGAGTATGCGGGTTATGCCTGTTGCTATTGGTATATCATCTCTCGTCCTGAATTCTTGCGTGTTGGGAAGCATAAATTGGGAATATGCTAACGGCGTTCTCAGCTTTCGCTAGGCAGTCGACGGAAACAATCGTCGTGAATGGTTATGAGATTCCTCCGGATGTAAGTAAATCAGAACAAGAACAAGAACAAGAACAAGAACAAAATGGCCTCGCCGAGGTAGATGAACGATGCTGACTCGGGTATGTATTGCAGACACATATATCCATTGATCTGGCCCAGCTTGGTAGGGATCCCAAGTACTGGCCAGACCCAGAACTGTTCATCCCGGAGCGCTGGCTTGCGCCGTATAAGGGGCATGAGGTCGACCGCAAAGCGACTTTGCCCTTCTCGACTGGACCGAGGAATTGTATTGGCATGCAGTACGAACCCACATACATACCCAGCCAACTTGCTAGAGGCCACCCTAGCTGACTTTTGAGGTAGATTTGCTCTGCGGGAGCTGAGACTGCTCTTAGCGATGATGGTACGGAAGTTCGAGCTGAGTCTTGTGCCTAACCAGTCGCACGAGCTGCGACTCTTTTTGGTACCGACGTTTGCTTCGAAGCAGTATCTTGTTGGGTTGCAACCCCGCGACTGAAAGGAGATACCTCGGAGCGAGAAAATCGCTTGCTGTTCCATTGGTTATTGCAGGTGGCTTGATGTATTTTAGATCACTCCGAGGGCCAATCGGGAAAGAAACCAATCGTTTGAGTGTTCACTCGCTTGTGCTTTCATTTCGACTTATGGTGCCACGGAATCGTTTCCTCTTTCTACCCCCTCCGCTATCACCATATTATGTCTCTCTCCCCCGCCACGAACCTCCTCCCATCTTCCCCATTCACGGCTTGTAAGAACCGCATATTCCCTACTCGTTTGTACAAATCAAAACAAGTCTTAACAGACGTTACCCTCCTACTTTCAGGTGGTAAGTACAAATGTTTCTCTTCCTCAAAACTCTCACACCACTCATCTCTCCCTGGAACTCCACATCCATATCCACATTCGAACCCCTCTTCTCCTTCCCTCCCCTCCTCAATCCCAACCACCACCCTCGCAACTTTGCAGATAAACCCCGCATCCCAAATCCCCTCCCGTCTCGGCATACTCTCCAAGATCCCAATCGCCCTAACCCTCAAATCCAAGCTCCGACACTTCAACACAACAAAATACAAACTCCTTATCAGAATGGAGGTCGTGACGAACGTCGGTCTCACACTCTTCGATGACGGCCCACCAGCATGCAACGTCTCCGCCAGTCGCAACGCTTCTTCGAAGTCAGGGATGAAGGCATCGTATGCGGTTTCCGGGCCAAAACAGCAGTTCAAGGAGATGGATGCGCAGATTACGCGGAGGGAGAGCGCGGTGATGGCGAGGAGGGCGCCGGGGTCGGGGTCGAGGGATTGCTGGGAGGTATGTTTGAGGCCTTGGAAGGCGCGCAGCCATTGCTGGAGAAGTGTTTGGAAGGCTTGGAAGCGGGCTAGTTGGGAGGGTGTTGGTGTGAGTCCTACATTTCCATTTGCGTCTGTGTTTACCTCTGGATTTGGGGTGGTTCCTCCGTTCAGTAAGGCCCAGCGCCGTTCATTGCAGGACGTCACGAGCCATCCGATACCACGGAGGAGTAGATCCAGGTATTTCCTCGCGGAAGTCAGACTCTCAAAAGTGTCAACGGGCATTTGATCGAAGATGGCCATGACGGCTGACTCGACGAGTGGATGCATGTCGAGCACGGTAGTATCATAGAAGCCCGTTATATCACTGTCTAACTGTGCGAGTATCGAGAGCACCTCATCTTCTAGGAAACCCGGGAGGGCTTGTCGCTCGGCAGTGGAGATGCTTCTATGATTCTGACTGCAGAATTCGTTGAGCATCTTGATACCACTCTGGATATGCGCTACTGCAATTGCTGAAGAGCCGTGGATGCATTCGAAGCAGATGGAGAGGAGGCAGGAGATCAGTAGAACGCGCGTGTCGACTGGGTTTTCGGAACAGGCCTCGCGTGTCAGTCGGAGGGCTTTGCCGTATTGTTGGAGGGCAAAGCGGTAGTGGATGTTTTGATGGAGTTTGTTGTGTGCTTCGTGGGGGTAGGAGTCGCCGTCTAGTGCTTTGTGGAGGGCACCTAGGGCGATGACGCTGTGTTTTATAGGGAGGGTCTGCTCAGTGGCTTGAAGGATGATGCGGTTCCAGAGAGCTGTATCCAGGTATTCTGCTAGTATTGGGGCGGTTGTTTGACGGAAGATGTTGAGATATTGGCCTTCTTGGCTGGTGAGAGGGTTTGCTGGCTTGGGCTCTAATGCTATTCTCATGGGTGAACTGGCCGGAGCTTCTCCTTTCGGTAGGATGGGGAAGACATTTCTCGTGCCATCTTTGCCATGATTTACCACGTATCCAGCACAATGGATATGCAAGTCCGTGCAACGATGGCAAAATGGCTTGGTCTCGTCACATTTCACTCGACGTAGTCTGCTTAGTTAGCAGAGCACTGTCAAGTCGATTGGATGTATCAAAAGGGCCATACTTGCAAGTCCTGCATCCACCTCGGGACTTTTTTCTCGGCGGTGCAGGTTGTGGCGGTTGCATTGGAGGCGTTTTTGAGATGGCGACCATGATTTGCTTATCTAGAAATAAGACAGAATGTAGATGTTAGACAGGGTCGAGAGGCGGCCCGTCGCGTTGAGCTTTATTCTCAGGCACCAGATCTAGATATCAGGCAAGGCTGATTGTGTTACATATATGGGCTTCCTCCTCAATTGTCTCACAGACTCAAGAACGGCTTGAAGCTTTCCGGCAAATCTTTACCGTATCCTTCTTCATGTCCGCTTGAGGCACATGTAGACCTTACCTTTTGGACTGATTCTTGCAATCTTTGGCTCCTTCAAGTACTCAAGGAACTCTGGCCACGATCAAGTGCATCCAGTTCATTTTGCTGAATGCCTCGCCTAGTGTTGGGGGCCCAAAAGAGATACTAGCGGCGGCGAACTAGGGCGTCAGCCGGATTGTGATTGGCAGGGATCGCGATTCGTTGATAAGCGGTTGGATAGGAGTGCATCTGACGTAAAGAGGTTCTCGATGAGGCTGAAGGAAGCCGAAAGAAGCAGAAGAATCCGATCCTTGTACGCCTTACGGTGGTATTCGAACTATTTTTGAATCTCCAAGGGTCTTGGGGGTTTGGGTGCAGGGAATAGTTATGTCATATGACAACAGTTAAAGTATTGTAGGGGCTTGGAAGAGTCAGCAAGAACGAAGTACTAAGTACTTACTTTGTTCGCGTCGGCTGCCATTTTTCATCACTCTTTTCACATTTATATCGTAAATCATATCCTCCGTATTTCTCTTCTTCTCTTCATCTACAATTCTTTTTCGTATCTATACTTGGAAATTGATTGATAGGTTTGGACTTCATGCCAATTTCACCAAACCAAATATTGCCAAGAAGGAGATCTCGAAGGAGCTTGGTATGTACGTACGATGCAGCCACATCGAAACAAGGAAGAGAATAGCCGGGCTTGTGAACAGCGACAGCATTAGACTCAGCGGCAGGAGCACATCACAAACTTGCTTGAAGAGTGAGAACCCTCCAAGGTATTCCTTCCCTTCTCAATCTCAACCAAGTCAGCTAGCAACCAAACCCGCCCTGTGTTCAAGTGGAGTGGACTCGCGAGGTGCATCGATATCTCGAACATCACCGGACTTTCATATACTCGAACAGTCAGCGTTTTCATTGGTATAGTAACGGAAACAAGAATCTAACTCGCAGAACTTGAAGTTATATTCTACATCCCAGAGCATTGAAGTTGTCAGAACGTATCTGGACTAATCACCTAGTGACTGAAGTGGAAACGATTCCCGATGTAGCTCCATCTTCAAACCGGCTGACTGGGAAAGTGACCCGGTCCATCTCGTGTACCTAAAAGGGGGATCGGTACTAGTACACAAAAAGCAAATCCCAAGAGCTGCCAGACATCTCAGATCAGATTGGGATATTAAGTCGGGGAATGAGACCTGGAAAATGGAGCCAAATCACCGCAAGAGTGTATCAATGTGTGGCATGGGAACATATTTCCGCTAATCTAGGGGTGCTTTCCTTTGGCTCCGTGGAAGGCTCTATATATATGTTATGGCCCAAAAGAAAAAGTGTCAGTACATGGAGAAGCGAAGACAAGCGACAACTTGAGCTCGCGCAACGCCGAAAGCAACCCCAGAAATACCCGATTTCATCATCGGAAACGTACCCGAAAAGATTAGAACTAAACAACTCAGCCAAGTCTTCCCTTCCCGAGTGCGTTGGTGGCATTTTCCAACGGCGATCGGTGGCCAAGATACGTGAGAGAAGCTAGGAGGTTCCATATAAGCTTCTCGGAAAGAAATCCGTCAGGAAGTGTGGACTCGCCTCCTTTGATTCCTCAACCCCAAACTTCGAAGAGCGTCTTCTAACGATAGCTGGAAAGTCAATACCGCGAATTGCGTATGCTCAAAGGAACAAAAGTTTAGACTTAGCTTCAGATTTTGCCGCTATTCACGTCTGACGCAGCGGTACGTACAGTACACCTATAGAAACTTCGATCTCTCTCTACAATGAAGCGCAGCGCAGGACCCCGGCTTGTTAATATTATAAACCGCCTACCAAAAGCTTGTCAAGCACACCTACCTACTTCATAGTAACTAAACTAGTGAGAAAACTGATATAGTATCTGGTAGCTCTCTCTTTCTCTCTCTCTAGACCTATCCATACTCGACAACAATCTCAGCTACTTGTTCGCTTTCAACCCCACTTAACTCTATATCTGTCCACATGGCGGAACTATTCTCCATAATGAGATCTAGTCCCTAGAAGACTTGACTTGACTTATTATCATCAGGACAAAAGTATCCATACATACATACCTACCTACCAAGGTACAGTAAGAGCAAGACAATGAAGTGACTGACGATGAAGTAGAAGGGGAAGAAAAAAGAGATTTGTTGACTAACGGAGATATACGAATTTCCGCATGACCTACATTTTCTTTGAAAGGGTCTGAAATACACTGCAATGATGGGTGGCTGTATGCAAGAGTGAATGTAGGGCACGTTTCAGGGAAGGATGTACAGTACAAGCATCTGTAGCATACCACGAATATTGTTTCCTGGTCTGCGTGCGGCTTTCCACTGCGCTCCTGGTAGGGTTCGTGTTAATCTTCGAGAGGGTTATTCTGTACCAGATATGGGAGGCGCTCGAGCACTTGATATTTCGCTGAACGGAAAAATGATTCCCACCTAGTTGATTCAGTTGTCTCTCAACTCTGACTACAGTAGGTAGATAGAAACAAAGGAAATCCCCAATCCCTTCTTGCTTGCTTTCCTATGGACATTTCGACATTCCCTTCTGACGTTGTTCCCGTTTCGTTCATGGCATTCGCGCTCCTGACGTATCCTTTCAGCCCGTCCTATTCCGCCACGTCGTCTTTCATCCGAGTGTCTTTTCCTTCCCGTGCTCCCGTCCTTCCAACCAGCCGACCAACCAACCTTCCTATGCCTATGCCCACCATGCCATCCATCCATGTCTTTCTAATTGCGTTGTTGAATTCCATCCATCCTACCCCTAATTGATCCAGCCAGCTGTCTCTCAAGAATATTTCTCACATTCACAACCATGCCATGCCATTTGGTTGACAATCGGCTCATCGTATGTCCATAGTCGATGTGCCCACACCAGAACTCTCTCGTTCCATACACTTCACCTAGGTGATACAAATCCCAACCTGAACGCCTTGCTTTCTCGCAATATCTGGTGTGATGTGATTGTTGACCATGCCAATTCGAACCTCAAGAATCCATCGCAGGGGTTTCGAATTCCGAGTTTGTTGATATCAAAGAAAGCTTTTTGTATGCATCATATCTTGCCCAGACATCTTATGAGAGAGGATTGGAGTGTGTTCCGTTTTTGTCGATTCATTTACTTGGGTTTTGTTGAGACAGACCTGAGAAAGGGTTTACGATGCAGCTGCCTTTTGGGCCTTTTCTTGTGCTCGAGCACTGCGTGCCGAGCGCACGAGGGGCGACAGCTGGATCAGGTCGGCGCATTGTTTCATGAAGTCGTGCTGGTTTGTTTGTCAGCTAAGACCACACAAAGGGTAGCAAGGGATCACTTACTCGTAACAAATCATGAGCACTCGCTCGCTTTTCTGGGTCTACCTTCAGCGCAAAGTAGAGGAAGTCTTTGAATACGGGACTCAAAGCATGCTCATCCTTGATTGCTGGGGTACCGTTTGTGGCAATCAGGTAAAGTGCTCGGAGTGGCGATTCGGTCAGATACGGGGGTTCGCCTTCGATCATCTCAATAGCCATGATACCCAGGGACCAGATGTCGACTTTGCGGCCATACTCTTTTCGTGTGACAACTTCGGGAGCCATCCAATAAGGTGTTCCAACCATGGTAGTTCGCTTATTGTGCGCTTCGTTGATCTGGGCACAGAAACCAAAATCGGCTGGAAATCGTTAGTATGAAAGTCCCGGAATCGGGAAGAGTATGGCTTACTAAGTTTGATGTTCCCATCCATCGAGAGCAGAATGTTGTCTGACTTGATATCGCGATGAATGACGCCCTTGGAATGGAGGTGTTGAAGCCCCTTGAGTGTCTCTCGGCAAACAGCCGCGATCTGACCCTCGGACATAATGTTAAATGTGACGACATCGGTCAAGCTTCCACCCTCCATGAATTCCATTATCACCCACAACTCGCCAGTCACAAGATAACTGTCAATGAAGTTGACAATATTTGGGTGTGAACTCTCCTTCATGACGATGATCTCGTTTATGATCAGATCCTTCTTCGGCTGTTGCTCCAGGTTCATTTGCTTGATGGCAACCAAGCGATTAGTTCCCCTCTCGTAACCGGTAAAGACACCGCCAGAGGCTCCTTGACCAATCTTTGTGAGATCCTTGTAGATCTCCCTTGGGTCACCCTCCGTACAGATTTGCTTCAGTCGCGCAACAATGTCGAAGCCAGTACTTTGGCGCGCACGATGTCTTGGCCGAGGACCCGGAGCAGCTCTGACTTGCTGACTAGGATGTGGTACACCATTGAGGTTTGGTGCTTGTTGAAACTGACCCTGGGCAGTTGGAGGAGTAGGCTGTTGTGTCTGCTGGCGTTTGCTTGGGGCACGAGAAAGCGAAGCTTGTTGTTGTTGTGCCTGGTGCATGGCGGCTTCTTGTTGTTGCGCCAATTGCTGAGTATAAAGCGCCTGAGGAGACGCAACTTGAATTGGTGCCGCGTATGGAGAATTCCCGTTTACTCTTGAGTTTGATCTGGATCGAAGTTCTTCTGGAAGCATTGGAGACGAGTCGGGAGGCACATATGCCAATGCCGGCAGATCTTCGCTCTGTCGAGGCATTCCAATGCCGGAGTCCTTTCCGAGCATAGGTGGTGGTGGAGCTGCCCTTGTTGGGAATGCAACTGGTGGTCTAGGGGCTGGGCGAGTTGGGACCAGTCCGTTGGCATCCTTTGGTTGCGACGTGGGTGCTTGTCCTGGTCGTGGAACTGGAGGAGGTGATCTCGGATTTTCGAAGCTTGTCTCGTGATTCGAAGGAAACCGGGGGCTTGCCGGTGGGCTTGTCATTGCACCAGTCATCGATCCATAATTCGGGGTATTCAGTAAAGTTGGGGAAAGAGGCGCTGGCGCCGAAGTGCCAACCCGTAGCTCTGGGACCCGGGCATTCTCGAATTTATCCCACACCTCATCTCCTCCCTTATCAGCATTCTCCTTGTAGAAACCAACAATCTCCATAACCACTTCTGGGTTTTGCTCCTGTTCCTTCTTCGTAATACCGCTATCGTTGATCATACGTTGCCATTCCTTCGGAAGGCCCTGAATCTATCAGCCAACGAGCTATTCTGGCTGGACAACTAAACTTACCGTAAATTGCCCCGTCTGGTTATCATATCCGACGTGCGTGACATGTACTGGATTCTCTGGTGCCGATATCTTGACGCCACGAGGCGATCCAACTCCGATGCTGCTCATGAAGCCGGAAAATGCAGATTTCTTCCTTATCATGCCCAGCTTGGGCTCCTTGCTCTCGTCCGAATATCGCTTGGGGCTAATCAATTGGTTCTCGCTCACGCGAGGGGGGGTCTTCTCGTTCATCCTGTCTCCTGCTGAAAAACTTGCAGACTGCCGTAGAGGCGGGCTCATCATCCGGGAGTCTGACACTGTGTGGGTGAGGGGTGGCGGGGGTGGACGGCGCAGAGAGTTCTGATAGCCCGACGCCTTCGTGGAATCGATGTGGTTTAGGATCCCAGAACCATCAAACGGCGCCCCAATCAGTTCGGACGATGACTTCTGGCTCAGCGGACGCGTTCCTGTTGAATTGCCCTGTCCCCCGCCTTGACCCGGCGGCGCACCAAACTCTGAGCTCGCCAGGACTGGGGAGGGTCCAGAGATGGTTCGGTCGAGGGAGGAGTTTGAGGAAGCGTAGGCAGCGGGGTTTGGAGAGGTCGTCTTGCGAGAATGGCCGTAGGTAGGTTGTGATCTTGGGTAAGGCGCGGAGGGGGCACGCTGGAGGCTGCCCGAGCTGCGTTGACTTCGTATCGACTTCGTCTCGTTATTGCGGGCTTCGAGGGCAGCGAGAGTTCCCGGAGGAGGCTTCTTGGTGAGTCGTCGAGTCGAAGACTTTATTTCCTCCATGATGTGACGTGACGGCGCCGGGTCGTCTCTCAGACCTCTCCGTTTGAGATGCCGGGTTGGGTGAAGGGTTGGTGGTGGATGCAGGTGGGTGTGGTGCTGCGGTTGTGTCGTTCGGCCAATCAGATCGCGGAGCTCGAGCCTGGCGGCTGCAGAACACCGTCAAGTTTTGTTTCTGTGTATCAACCGCTAGACTTGGCCATAAATAAATAACGGCAGAAGTGTCGAGCGCAGGGTAGGGCAGGGCAGGGTAGGGCAGGGTAGGGAAAGGGAAGGGTGGCCTGTGGACGACGACCGTCTGCGCTGCGATGCGACGATGCAGCGTGGTGAAGGATTCAAAGTGGGTGGGGGCTGCTGGAGTTGGGAGTTGGAATTGGAACTGGAACTGGAGCTTGGAAGTCGTGAGAAGTATGTTGTATCGCGGGTATTGTCTGGAGGATGTAGCGTAGCGTAGGCGTAGTGTAGGCGTAGCTTGGTGGTAGAATTGGCAGAGACCCGAAGGAAGGAAAAAGGATTGGCAGAAGACACGGGGACAGGTATTGGAGCGGGAGAGGCAGAATAGAGTGGGAGAAAGGCAGAAGGCAGTGGTCGGAGGCGAGGGAGGTGCAGTGGTTGGTAGGTAGGGAGGTAGGTAGATAGATAGCTGGATTGTTGGAAGTACGGTACGGTACGGTAGCAGGTCCGAGAATATCAATTGGTGAGGTTGAGTTGGCCGGGTCAGATACTGTAGAGTCCGAGAGGAAAGCGAGAGCACGAGAGCAAGAGAGCCAGAGAGCCAGAGGTCGTGTCGTCAAGTCCCGGAGTGCTTTACTGTAGGTATTTCTCTGCACCGCACCGCCCTGCACTTCACTGCACCACACTGCACATACGGGAGTACAGCAACTGTCTGGCAACGGCGAGTAGCGACTCTGCTGGTTGGTGGTGACAAGAGACGAGAGACAAGACACAGGACCAGACAAGAGCTGGCTGGACGGAAGCTTGCTGCTGGATGGTCGATTCCCTACAGGAATGTTTTGGCCCAGATCATCCATTGGCCAACGGAGCTGGGCTGTGTTGATATGGGATGGGATCGAGGGATGGGAATCTTCATTGGCTGTGCGCCAGCTCACGACCACTTTTTGGTGGAGGGGCAGGGACGGCATTGGATGCCCAGAAAAGCAAACGGAAGGAAGGGAGCTCCAGCCAGGCCAGGAAAGCAAGGCAGGGAAGGGCAGGGAGGGAGTCGGGGCAAGGTATGTATGTATATGTATGTAAGAAATCCAACCAGCAAGGAAATGAAAGAGGCAGGAGAAAGGACGGGAAGCAAAGGCAAGCAAGTCTCAGCTTGCGCTTGAAGTTGAGCGCGGGAAGGGGAGGTTGAAGGCTCTGTCTACTACCTCCGTACCAAGAGGCAAGATCAACATCAGGATAATAGCCCCAGCCTTCCCTCCCCTCCCCTCCTTTCTTATCCTTCCTTACCGTACTCTACAGCTTACTTACCGTGCCAGCTCGCAGCAGCTATGTAAAGATAAACGTCACCAGTCATCTCTTTCCTATCTCCCTGGATGAAGCTTCTCTTCCTCCATGCATAAACCTATTTTGACTTTTGTTTGCTGCAGGGAACTGATCTGATCCCCCCCGCCTGCAGTCTGTGTGGATGGTCCAAGAGAGACAGGCAACAGGTATGGCTCCGGGATGCGACATGGTGGGTGATGGTCCAAATCCTCGACTTCCACGGAGTACAGTACTGTACTGTACAGGCGCCGTCGCTATCTGAAATCGATGGATGTCTCAGCATCTGGCATCCACACATTCTATGTAGTAGGTACAGTACAGTGCAGTGCAGTGCAGTGCAGCGCAGTGCAGCGCAGTTCATGGCCCGGTGCCACCCCTTTCATTCCGTTTCTTCATCTTCCCCAGTCAGTACCTTATTTCTCGATCCCTTCCGTCTCTTGAGTTCCAGGATACAGTACGCAGCGCTCCGTCCTCTCTGTGCGCTAGGCCCTACCGACCGAGACGGAGAGAGAAGAAAGAGAGAGAGAGAGAGAGAGGGCTGCAGACGGAGGACGGCGCGAGCAGACGAAAGACCTCTACTTCGACCCTCATGATGTGCAGACAGACGTTATGGCTTGCTGGCAAATGTCTATCTTCATGCAGCCTGCACCTCTTCGCCAATAGCAATAGGACCAGTGCCCTTACCGAGTCTGCCTTGACCTGGATTTTCTGCACCAAGGTCCATCGATCAGGTTGTGCTACCTCCCGACTCCACCATTTTGAAAGCTTCTGCCGCGACTGCAATCTGGTCCTGATCTGATCCTTGATTCCATTCTTGATCTGGAAGCCTTTCGTTCCTCAATCAGCTGCAGTCATCTATTTATCCTGCACCACCAAGTCCCATTGCGAATACCCGGATTTTATCTTTTTGCTGCTCCTCTCTGTCTTAAGGAACATCTTTGCTCCGACTCGGATCCTTTCCATAAGGCTCTGCGCTGTGCTGAACACAACATGGAGCAGCTAATCTAGCGGAATTGCATACAGGTACCTACATCAAATTCCACCACATCCGCCTGCAGCCTCTTGCCCTCGACAATTGCACTCGATGTCTACAGTTACGCAGTGGCACAACAAGTTCTACCTAGGTATGGCTCCGTGCCTTCCGTTCAAGCATCGAGCCCCCCCCGCCCCGAACAAGTCGGGAGAATTGCCGTAACTCATCAGATGAAGTCACAGCTTCGATTGACACGTTGCGTTGCGTTGGGAACCCACAACAACCCTGTGCTTCGGAGAGCAAACGGGGTTGTTTGTACCCTCAATGTACCGACCCAAGATTTAAGGGACAACGCCTTGCTGTCTGCATCCGCATTTCAACGGCCAATGGGAGATGCTATTCGAATTGCCCCTGACGGAGATCCAAAAGAAGGTCTCAAAATTGCTTTTTAAGATACCAATCATCAAGTTATCAACTTATTTGTGCTTGAGGCTCCCCTCTCCCGTCTCGGACTTCATCGGCCACCGACTCGGCTTTCACACCCGAACGCTTGTCTAACACATCACGGCTTTCTAACCTAAGGCTAGACGGAGGAGAGGACTCAACGACTCTGCTCCTATCGGGCTAGATTTTGTATCACGTTACGAGGCAAACCGTACTGGACGTAATCACGGTCAAGAGTCTTGAGGCCATTGACTTTTCGTCCCCCTGCCGTTTGATGACAATCGCTTTCGGGACGGTATGTCAATGTAGAGAGGTTTGAATGGTATGTATCGGAGGCTTGGGCTGCAATGCATAGTCACCTCGCAGGTATGTGTAAGGTTCTTGTTGAGTAGACATCCGCTTTGCAGGAAACTCTAACTTTTCTCATGTCAATCTCATCCGTTTTCCACCACGAAACACCAATTTCGAAACTCTCAGCCTTAGACAGAAATAGTCTTCCTAGTTCAGCTTCAACCTCCCGGAACTTTCTAGTACACCTCCTAGGAACTACCTTGAAAATATCTGACTTCTTCTCCGGGTTTCATCCCAAGCCCTCACACCTTCAACACAAACCTCCCCGGGAAAGCTTTGAAGACTGTGTAGCAACACAACACAGATGAAGTCGTGAGTTCTTCCAGCCAGGAGAAGAAATGCGAGGATTCAGCCAAACCTCCGGACATCTCCCTCTTTACCTAGACGTCTTGAGAATATATCCAACTCAATACCTGCAAAATGATATCACATGACAAATTGTCACAATCAATCGATCAATTGCCCCACCCTCTTCGTTTGTGGCTTGAACGATTGAATGTGGCACATCCATCAACGGACGACATGCCCCCCAAACAATTGAATCTGCTGGCAAGCAAACATAGTCTTGTGAACAAAGCGAAATACAATTGAATCGATTTAGGAGCAAATCAGAAAAGCATTCACTTTGTCCTTTCATGTCACTTCCATTCCATTTTCCTTTCCCTTGCTAGCACCCGCTGCCTGAGGATTACGTGCATGCTCATTCGCTTAAATTCCACTCCACTTCGAAGCATCAGGGAGCTTCCACCCATTCTGTCCTGTCCTGTCCAAAAGGTGCTCCCTCTCCTGTCACCACGTCTCCCTACAAACATCTCCCAAACGGCGTCTTGCATGAGCCCTGCATCTTCCCCACGAGTTCAACTATCCTCATTCAACCTGCCTCTGTTTTGCCCTTAATGCAACTTTCCAGAAACTAGGACAAGTCCAATTCGGAATTCGTCTTCGTGGCCTCTAAATCGTCACTTCTGTTAACGGGGTAATTGGGTTTCGCAATTCACGCATCCATCCTCTGTCTCTCTGGTGAGTGGATATTCGTCCTGTCTCAGTATGCAATCCCTAGAGTCTGCGCCCTTTCTAACTTTTCAATTGCGCAGTTATCCCCAAGTCCTGAGTGTGCACGCTACCTCGAACATACTCATCCCCTCCTAATCGGACAGAGCAATTCGAATCAGCCAACATGTCTACAGAGAACGGCACCAACGGCAGTGCCCCTCAGCTATCTGCCGCACAAAGACTACAACAGATGCATGCGCACAAGGTCAGTGTAGATGAGGTTCCTGATGAGTCCGACTTGAAGCATCCTCCAGCGCCTAGATCGGAATCCCACGTCCTCGAAGACCTCGACGAGCCAGGCCCTGCAAGTGAGTGGCCTGCTACAATGTCTGCCAAGGCAGCCGGAAAGCGCAAGGCGGATGCGTCTTCAGGAAAGGAGAATGCGCCAGTTTTGGACCCACAGTCAACCACAGCTTTCCCAGGCTTGGGAGGAGCACCAAAGCGAGCACAGGCACCAGTTCTTGCAGGAATCTGGGGTGGAAAGCCTGCCAATGGAGCCAACAATGGCATTCCTACTAATGGATCTGCGACTCCGACATCCGGTGTGAACACTCCAAGAGGCTCGACAGAATCGCCGGCAGTTCAAATCCAGGCTCCGCGACTTGTTTTGCAAAAGAACGAGGTTCTGCCTCGCAACCAGCTCAAGAAGCCCTTGCCAGACATTTTGAAGGATATCAACAAGAAATTGAGAACAAACTTGACCATGCGGACGGGAGAGAATGGCATCTTGGAGTTCAGAGAGACAAGTAATCAAAAAGAGGCCCTTAAGCAACAGGCAGTCCGAGATTTGGGTGCTCAAATTGGTGCTAAGGTTAGTACTGAGCATATCTGCTTGCGGAATTAGACTAACATGATACAGTCCTCTTCCAAAGTATCCATTCCAAAGTCTGCTAGAGCTCATATCATTGGAAAGCAAGGATCAACAATCAAGGGTCTACAAGAGGCCACCGGAGCTCGAATCCAGATGCCAAAGATGGAAGACATGCCACAAGGAGCCGACGAAGATGATGACATGATCGACATCGTCGTTGAAGGCAACCCAATTGCTATTCAAATGGCCAAAAAAGAAATTGCCAAGATTGCGAACGAGAGAACTCCTGCGGTCAACACAAGACTGCGCACCATTCCTGCCGAATTTTATCCCTTTCTTGCGGGGCCAGCAAGCTCACTTGAGGAATCGCATGGTGTCCAAGTCCGAGTACCCCCACATCACACCTGGACCTCTCAACCTCCTCCTCGGAAAGCTGCTGCAGGCCAAGCTGAATTCCTACCAGCCTTCGGTGACAACCATATTACTCTTGGAGGCGATCGTGCTGCAGTCCAAGCTGCTCGTGCTGAGATTGAGCGTCTGACTCAAGAATTGAGACAAAGACTTGCAGT
Source organism: Rhexocercosporidium sp. MPI-PUGE-AT-0058 (assembly GCA_020746875.1). Classification (NCBI taxonomy): domain Eukaryota; kingdom Fungi; phylum Ascomycota; class Leotiomycetes; order Helotiales; genus Rhexocercosporidium; species Rhexocercosporidium sp. MPI-PUGE-AT-0058. The sequence goes on from JAGTJL010000008.1 coordinate 682,345, forward strand.
TGAACAATATGCTGGTATTGACCGAGGCCAACATCAATATGTCATTGGTGACCGAGGTGTGTCTCCCGAGGAATTCTTTGGCAGTACTCAATGTGCCATCATCCTTCCAACCGACGACGGTGAAGACATCATTACTTTCATTGGTCCTGCCGATAAGCTCAAGGCCGCGAAGGAGCATGCAACTAGCTTGGCCTCATCCATCAACTCTTCCTCAATGGACATCTCGAGGCAGTTCCGCAATGCGCCGGGAGGTGCTCGTGTACATGCTCGCAATGTTACCCAGTATCTTCGCGATCGCAAGGAAATTGAGAGACTCGAATCTGCCCACAAGGCAAGCATCGTTACTCCAATCTTGGACGACGGTGCGGCTGCTTGGGAGCTGTATTTCAGAGATAGCGCCAGCGGCATCCGTGCTAAGGACGAGATCAATCAGATTCTTGGGGCTCACCCACCTTCTCGAATGGCCACTGTACCCATTGATCCTTTCTTCCATCGCCATATTCAGAGAGACATCACTCCACGCATCAAGAAAGAGTACGGTGTGCATGTTGTTATTCCTGATGCTTCTGAGCAAGGAGCTCCAGTTCTGCTTGTTTTCGAGGGTGATTCAGGACTAGAACCAGATTATCAGATTCCTCGCGACTCCCCGTCTGCTGATGAAATCAAAGCCTTCAAGCAAGGTCTTGAGGATGCTCGGAGACATATCTTGGATATCATCAGCAAGCAAGCCGCCATTATCTCAACATCGATCGATGTACCCAAGATGTAAGTCCAATCTCCTCCATCGACAGAACTAGCTGACATTTTTAGCTTCCATGATAAGTTGCGCCGATTCATTCAAAAGGAGCAGCAAGAACGTGCTGCAGACCAAATACCTGTGCGAGTCACTAATGCAGGTACCATGGTTACTCTCAAGGGTCCAGCCCCGGCGGTTGAGGCGTTGGCTGAGAAGGTCAATGCGTTTGTTGCCACAGCTATCGAGGACGAGAAGGAACGTGGCTTCACAACCACTTTCGATTTCCCGCAAAAACACGCCAACCAGCTTATCGGAAAAGGCGGTGCCAACATCCGGGACTTGCGCGACAAGTTTGATGTTGAAATCAACGTCAATGACGGTGTCGTCGAGCTGAAGGGTCCACAAGCCAAGGCTGCAGCTGCGAAGGCACACATCTCAGCTCTTGGTCGTCAATGGGCCGATGAGGCAACCTACACTCTCAAGATCGACCCCAAGTTCCATCGTGAGCTGATCGGTGCCGGTGGTGCACAGATCAACAAGCTTCAGACGCGGTACAAGGTTCAGATCCACTTCCCACGATCTGCCAAGCCTGTCAAGGATGATCAGTCCAATGCTGATGCTGCGAGCGACGCTGGCCGCAGACCCCCAAGACGCGAGCAAGAACCTGACGAGGTCACTATCAAGGGTCCTAAGAAGGGAGCCGATGAGGCTAGAGATGAGATCTTGTCCCTCTACCAATACCTGAAGGACAACTCTCATACCGCCGCAATTTCGGTTCAGGCTGGTCAGATTCCGTCATTGATCGGCCAACGCGGTAGTGGTATGGACGAGATAAGACAGACCAGTGGTGCCAGAATTGAAATTCCAAATGCCAGAGATATCAAGGATCCAAGCACACGAGTCGAGATCTTGATCAAGGGCACAGCATCTCAAGTGTCGCAAGCACGCAAGCTGATTGATGCCAAGAGAGATGTTTTTGACACGACTGTCACTAGGACCTTGGAGGTAGACAAGAAGCATCACAGAGCACTTATCGGTGCTGGAGGTAAGAAAACATTCACCCATCATTTTGGTCGTTGACTAACCCAAGTAGGATCTGCTCTTCGTGACATCGTCGTCAGTGCTGGAGGATCTGACGACCGCCGAGAGCTTGCCAGAACTGTTCAATTCCCCAAGGCCGAGTCTGATGGAAACGTCATCAAGGTTGAAGGAAAGGCAGATGTCGTTGACAAGATTATCGCAGCCATGGAGAAGATCGTTCTCGACCGCGAAAACCAAGCCACCGAGTCTTTCGACGTGCCGACTGAAAAGCATCGCTCGCTTATTGGTCGTGGAGGAGAGACGAAGAAGGATCTTGAATCGAAATTCAAGGTCTCAATCGACATCCCAAGACAGGGCAGCGAGCAAAGTGCGATAAAGGTCACTGGTTTGCCAGCAGATGTTGAGGCAGCCAAGAGCCACATCCTCAACCTTGTCAAGGACCAAGAAGGTGAGACTGTCCAAGTTCCACGAAAGGTCCACCACATTATCGCAGACAACGGCCAGTTCTTCAGAAGACTCCGTAACGATAGCAAGGTCACGGTCGATCACGCAGGTCACAAGCTTCCACCAAAGCCAACGGCACCAACTAACGTTCGTGGCAACGGAACCAATCTCCCTCTTCAAACAGATGAGCCTTCCGAACTTGACGCACATATCTGGAACATCATCAACAACTCCGAGTCAAGCCTTGAGGGTGACATTCCATGGATCCTACGGGGCCCTCCGGACAACGTCGCAAAGGCTAAGGCAACTCTCGCTGCCGCCATTGAGGCCGCTTTGAAGAACACCACCGCCGGCTACCTCATCTTGCCAGACCCAAGCACTTACCGATATGTCATTGGTCAAGGCGGAAGCAAGGTCAACCAGATCCGCAAAGCCACTGGCTGCAAGATCACCGTCCCACGAGACCAAGCTGGTGGTGAAGCTATTGAGATCCTAGGTAGTGCTGAGGGTGTCGAGAAGGCTAAGGATCTCGTCCTCAAGGCTGTCCAAGATGGTATCAGCGGCAATGCAGGTGGTCGTGCTAACGCCAATGGCAACGGTAGCAACGACTATGGTAGCAGCCACTCCCAAACCAGCAATGGAAATGGCAATTGGGACTAAATCTGATCAAACGCAACATTTGAGAGGCACATAGCGGTTGAAGTAGATATCAGCGGAGGGGTCGATGGGCCTGCCAAAAAGTTTCTCACGTAGTCATCACGGTCGACCGTCTTCATTTTCCTCGTGCAGTCTACGTTTTTGAGTTTCATTCATGCGCGTACGTACAGCAGAGCGTGGAATTCTTTCTTTCTTCCATTCCGTTGCATATTTGCGTTGCGTTTGATGCGGTTGCGGATGCGTGGGTTTGTATTACAATCAAAAAGATTTTGCTCTGCTTTTACGGGTGGTGGAATGGGAGATGGAGGGGGGAGGTGATGAACTTGGCTTAGCTTCTTGAGTGTCGTTGGTCTTTGCTAGGTGGTGGTGGTGGATCATGATGGGTGGTGGAAGTGGTGGGTAGTTATTTGGTTGGCGGGTAAAGAGAGAAGATAAATGAAATCGCAGCTTTGGGTATTAGCCATGACTCTTCCCTCACATATCAGCTTGCAACGCAGTAGTGACCGAAATATGCTCATAGATCCCGTCACATGTATACGCTAAGCATATCTAACTAGGTTACTAGCACACAATACGCATATAAACAGACTCGAGGGAGTGAGGTAGAACGAAGGGGGGCGGTGGAACTAGCCGCCAACGAATTATAGTCCGTCCTTCCTGCAATACACTACCCATTCCCCTTTCCCAGTTTTCCAGTCATAGCTATCAAACAAAGGTATATAAATAAGTAACCCATCTCCCTCTCCCTCTCCCTCTCCCTCTCCCTCTCCCTCTCCCCCTCCGTAAGACAAGGAATCAAGGACAAGAGAGGGTTTACTTGTCGACACTTCTTCTAGTATGTACTATACTGTCCTGTACCTGCTTTGTTTTGTTTTGTTTTGTTTTGTTGCAGTGCTGCAGAACGCAGAGAAGATAGTTAGGGTTGAGAGTTGAATGTGTTGTCTCCTTGCGTGCTGTTTTGGCTTTTGAGTTTGAGTTAAAGATTAAGTGTAAGGTTGAGTTTAAGGTTGACGTTGATGTTAACGCTGAAGTTATGGATTTCTTGAGGGAGATGCGAAATGGTGTGTCGTTATCGTTCCAGGTACTAATTACTGTCGTTGTGTGAAGCGTTTGTTTGTCGGCTTCACTTTTGTTTGGTTTTCTACTCTCGCCACATTATCTTGCGCCATTGGTCTGCGCTCGTAGTTCTTCTTTACCGCTGCGGCTGTTCGTTTCTTATAGTTATTCTGTAGAGAGTGTATAGAATAATGTTATTGGGGGAGTGTGGGGTTGTGAGTTGGTGGGTGGTAGGTGGTAGGTGGAGGTGGAAAGTGAATCCAGATGACATATATCCCACACCTTTCACTTGCGTCCTCAAAATGTTTTCAAAGCGTTCTTGCGAAACATGAGGTGTTGCCTTCTTAATTGTCTCTTCGATTAAGGTCTTGAATTCAAGCTCTAGCGTACAGGCTTTGCAGGTAAGAATAAAACGACAGCTTCTAGATTCCTGTAGTGGGTAGCTAATGACTAGACAAGCATGAAAACAGCTGACTGTTGGAGTCTGTGTAAGTAAGTATACAGAGACTTTCGTATGATTTCTCTCCTCTGACCGAGTGTGGTTCGTTTTACTTTTCTTGTGGGTGAACTGAGTTGAGTGGATGAGGATTGTAGTAGGTTCAGCCGCGAAGGCGAAATTTACAGACGGCAAACGTACTTGTTGAGGAGTGTTGCCGTACTCACTTCTGCTCTCATTCCTTTAAGTGACTTTGCAATTTACTCCATCCAGCTGTAAACTTGCACGATGGGGCAAGTGAGGTGGTGCGGGGTGGACCGGAAACCATCCCTTCGTTAAGATTTAGGATTTGGGCATGTCAGAAGTCTTCTTGGAAATATGGCCCCTTACAAGAACTAGCTTCTGCTCCGGAAGTTGCCTTGAAATATTGACGGTCTCTTGTCCAGGATTGAAACCTGTTGAAGGAAATGGGGGTTTATACCGTAGCTCGAAGGAGATGAAGGTTCCTATTGAGAAATTGGGATGTTCGTGAACAGGAGTAAGAATCAGTAGGGCTAGACGAGTCCGAGTTCGAATCGAGTTTAAAACTTTTCAAGCTGATTGAGATTGAATACCAGTCGAGTTTTTTTTTGGAAACTTGAGAATCAAATCTAAGTTTGTGCCGAGTTGACTCGGACACGTTCAGCCATGGGGATGGATGAATGCATGTGCTTGGAAGTTAGAAGACGGCTAAGGCGTATTTGGACTTGGAGGTAGGAGTGCAAGAATGAATGGGTGAACCCTTAATGACCTCCGGTATACTCGGATATGCTCTCGAAGAAATCACTGGTGAGGTGCTGTTTGGAATTAATGTCATGCCAATCTCCTGGCAGGTATATCAAGATCGCTTATCCCGAACTGTTTCCAGTCAAGGAAACAGCTGAGAATCTTTTCGTTGTATGGGTGCTTCATTTGAATTGAACCCCAACTAGTATGCGTGATATAGAGACCGTTTATGGTCAAGTATGCTGCATTGTGGTTTCACAGTTTGAAATTGAATACCCAGCTACACAACTTCATCAAGTCAAAGTTGGGAGATTTTTTACTCGCTATCGAACGTGTCTTCATTGTCATTTCCCTTGATGCTATAACTCTCTGCATTGTCTCTCGATGTTCAATTTCCTTCAAGGCAATAACTGCCCCGTCTGGAAAGTATTTATCCATCCACCTAGTCGTGGACGTTCCCCACCACGCGAATCCGTATCGCCGCCCCCAGTCTTCTTCTCCATCCTCTTCTTCATCTCCTTCTTGACTTTCTTCTTCGGCTCTATTTCCTTCTTCCTTTTATCCTCACTAAACCCTTAACGTCGTCTATCCGTCAAGCGAAAACAAATTTTCATTTCATATCGTTTAGCCCATCCATCGTGGACAAAAACGTCATTCACTAGCTTGTTCCTTAGACAGAACTGACACCCCACTCACCCACTTCACATCAATCTGGCTCGATGTGATGATGCGAAGTACGAAGCATTAGACTATTTTCATACAAGTTTGACGGAAAGTAGGATCGGTTTGGTCTCCATTGACTTGCTTACCTACCACCAAGTACCTTCAGTCAATATGTATCTCGCCGCTGTGGGAATTCAGCCCGCCTATTCTCAAGCGTGACGATAACGATGAGATTAAATAGGGAGACTGTTTGAAGGCTTAAGGGGAAAGTAGTTGGAAGAGTAGATAGATGGAGATGACTTGAGTTTGGACCTGAGACTCACGGTCATCTCCTCTCCCTTCTTATCCGCAATCTGTTTGGAGGGCTCAATATGAGGGATAACGAACCTCATTAAGAATGGTCAATTCCAAATGATCTCTCGTAGGTGAGATGTCTAAAAGCGACTTCTAACTGTCGAGAAGGCGAAGACACATTAATAGCAGATACCCAACCGTAAGCAGTCACCTTGCAAAGCACTTCACGCATGAATCAAACAGCAGATTATGTTGCAAAGGAGTCTTCTATTGAAAAGCAACTGCCATCTCAGCAGCCACAAAAACGATCGCTCGCAATATTTAGGAAGTCTCGCAGCCTCTGAAGAACGCCATCGCCCATCTATGAAAAAGCACCAGAGAGTGTCGTTTTGTCGCGCCTGCATCTCAAGACCAAGCTCAAAAGGAAATACCGCAAAGGAAAGAAGGAATCGCATCGCAAAAGCCGAAGAAAAGAACCCAACGTCCCTCGCGAAAGAAGAAGGCGATAAAGTACAAGCAAATGTTGGCTCAGGCACAACCACAACGCCCCCGTCCCCTGTGGAGGATGTCCTGGTGATGCCAAAAAGTCTTGATCCAGGGTAACTACGACAACACCAACGTCCCTGGATCGTGTTTCTTTCACTTCCGCAATTCTTATGGTGTGCTTTTCTTCGCCTCAATAGCGATCAGTAGAGGGTGTACCCGCCGTCGATGATGACATTGCTGCCGGTCATAAAGGCGGATGCGTCGGAGGCGAGGAGAACGGCGAGACCGTTGAGGTCGTCGACGGCGCCGAGGCGGTTCTGGGGGGTGAGCGACTTCCAGATCTTCTTCTGGGCGTCAAGGGCTGGGACGTTGTTCAATGCGGTGTCCATGTAACCTGGGGAGATGCAGTTCACGCGGATGTTGAACTTGGCCCATTCGGCGGCGAGAGACTTTCCGAGTTGGATGACTCCGGCCTTGGATGCGTTGTAGCAGGACTGCTCTTGTGGATAGTTGACAATACCTCCAGACATGGAAGCTATGAAGACAATTGAGCCTGGCTTCTTGGCATCAATCATGTGCTTGCCAACGGCTTGGGCCATAAGGAAGGATCCGGTCAAGTTGATATCGATGAGACGGGTCCACTTCTTGGTATCGTAGGTCTCAGCTGGCATGTTTGAGCTATGGAGTGGTTAGCCTCGTTCTGTGTTTCCGTCCAAAGTTTGGATATTTTGGAGAGGTGAACTTACTCAGCGATACCTGCGGAGTTGATGAGAACGTCAGGGACACCGTAGGCCTTGACCAAAGCGTTGATCGACTCATTGATGGCGTTCTCATCGCGGACATCGACATTGTAGAAAGCGACTGGTACAGTGTCACCAGTCAAGCTGTGGAGCGAAGCAACAGCCTCCTCGCCCAGCTGCTGGTTGGCATCAAGGATGATGAGAGCCTTGGCTCCAGCCTCTGCGCAGGCCTGAGCCATGCTGTATCCCAATCCACGAGCACCACTAGGAAGGAGGTCAGCTTTGAAGCTTCTGTGAGGGGCTTTTGAGGAGTACGTACCCAGTGACCACAACGACCTTGTCCATCAAGGACATCTTCTGCATAGTTGGGGGAAGGCTCTTGTAGGTGGACTTGCTCAAAGGTCCAGACTTATCGATGGCGCTCTGGTCAACCACAATGGTCGATCTCTCCACTGACCCATCTGCGTATGAAGAGTGCTTGACCTCAGTCGCAGCGACAACTTCTGGGGCGGGCTCATTGAGGCGCGCGGAGACTGTGATGGGACGAGAGGCTCTGAAAGCGGGGGAAGCAACGCGGGCGGCGCGAGCAGCGCGGAAAGCAGGTCTGGAGAACATGATGATTACGTGTGTATGTGTGTTGGGTATCTTTGAAGGTGTATGGAAGGTCGAAGGAGTTTGGGTCTCGAGGAAAGTAAATCGAGATCGGTGATTGTAAGGAAGAGGTCTCGAGTGTGCGAGATGTTCTTTAAGTAGTGTGTGGAGATGCCTAAACGAAAGTCCCCGTATTCCTCCTAATTCAATCCGCTTGTCGTATTGAATTTGTTGTCAATGACGTCGGAAGTGCGTGCGAATGGCCTAATTGGGGTTTGTTTTGGTCTCTGGTCGTAAATTAGCGAACTGTTTTCATCGGTACTGCCTATTCACGCTAGGCGAAGAACCTGGTGGGAACAAGTAGAAGAAGGTAATGAGCGAGGTAGCCTTACAATGAGTTCTCTTTCAAACCTTCAAGTTGAAGATAATTCCAGAAAGGTGAATGAAGTTGCTGAGCAGTTGCAGAAGCAAGGGGTATCGGTAAGAAACGCTGATGACGACGAAGCCGAAATGTATGCTGAAAAGATGCGGCAGAAGAAATCCAGCTCTTGGTCTTCCTTCCTTATTAAATCTCAGGTAGTTAAATGGCGTTAAAGTTGTTTTTCTTCCTTTTATTTCCCAAAAGTCGAAAAAAGAAAAGTCTAAATGCTGTGCAAAGGGCGGCGGCAAACGAGGCAAACAAGTCTATCGAATGAATTTGCGAAGTGGCAAAACTCTCTTTTGTGTTTGTGTGCGAGTCTGCTGCAAGTATATCCTCGAGTTGAGCAAACTGGTATCACCGGGAGTAGTGTCGGTGAGAAGTAGCGGAACAGTCGGTCGTTTCAAAGCAAGCAAAGGGTATCTTTCCTCTAAAAACAAACGCCGTTCAAGTAGAGACGACAGAAGCAAAGGCAGAAAGTTGATCTGAGAACGAGGACTGGACTGAACTGAACTGGAGTAAACGTATGGATGATGGGAAGTATGGACGGGATAGCAGACGGAACAGGAGGGGGGAGGAGAGGTTTTTCTACGAATTTTTTGGCTGGAGCGTCACATATCGCCGCCATCCGCCCCGATTACAGAGCACGCTGGGTCTTGGCCGGCCTCAGTGCCCTGCACCTGCAAGGTCACAGCAGGGGAGCTGTTGTTAGCGGCGCCGTCCGTGCTCCAGTGCATGCATTTAGTGCCTTTAGCGCTGGGAGTCCCTGTAGCCAGCCCACCAAAGCCAGCCAAGTCCACTATTGGCGCGCCCGGGTCCAGGATGCTGGATCCGGGAAATGGGACTGAGCAGGCCAAAGTCGGTGGCAGGCGTGGGCGTAGAGTCCCCGAAACTGCCCAGGCCAGCTAGAGTTCTGCTAAAGTCCGATTTGCTGTGATCTTCAGGGTTCACGAAGTCCCCATTAGTGAGTGTGTGGGACTCGGTGGAATAGTCTACTAAGTACTTCGTAGTACAAAGTACCTAGTGGCATTTTCTTTTCGGGCAGGTCCTGATCCTAAACTTCACTTGCTGGTAGATAGATGTCCGTGGGGGTCCGCTGCCGCCGACGGTACTCCTGCGAGGCGGTGTGAAGCACCGGAGCTGCATGTGATGTGAATGGAAATCTCCCATGGTCCAGCCCCCCCAGTGTCTCTCAACGTTTCCCCAGGTACGGCCAAAAGGGGGTAGTGGTACATCCATTTCTATTGCTAATGGGCGGAGGCTCTGTGCGGGAGTTCAAGTGATCAGCTGGACAAGTCTGCACTTTTGCTGAGGTCTGGAAAGTCTACATAGTCCTGCATCCAGGTACCACGACAGGGTAGGGCTGGTGACCAGCAGGCTTCGGTAGCCTGTCCTGGTCTTCCATGTCCTGACCTATTCTTTCTTCCTTTAGAGCTGTCATGTCACAAGAACCGGAAGATCAAACTGAAGATAGAGAGACTCTGGATGCGGCTAGCTAAGGCGAGTGCTGCCCCTGGTAGCGAGTGTCTCACTTCTGGAATGGAGTTGGGAGCGGAGTTCGAGAAATTCGATATCGAATTTCTATGTTTTGGGAGGATCTCTGGTGCGAGATTATCAATATTTCAACAGGATGTTTTATATGTACAAGCCAACGAGAGCCTCTCCTTCACACATGTGGACTAGCCACCCTTCGACATCCTCGCCTGCACCGGAGGGATCTGATAACAATGCATGCTTGCATGGGCGAGGCATGGCATGGCTACTGTACCAGCGGGGGCTTAAAGTGGGATGTCCCAAGCATGGCATGGCAAGGTTTCGTTTGATGTGCAAAACATCCTGACAAGAAAACACAACAGAAAGCACAAGCGAAGATCTCCCATCAAAGTGCCCGCGCATGGAAGCAGCAGAAGAGCAGGGGCAGAGAGCACGAAGAGTGGAGGAGGTGCCAAAGCCAAGAGAGTCTCTCCATTATCAGGCAGCTGTATTCCGTAGTGCTGCATAGCTGCTGCATAGCTTGCGATAACTCTATATGTGCTGCATCATAGCTCCAGTCTCGCGTGCAGCATACATTTCGGTTCACGGATGTCCGACAGCTAGAGTTGCAACTCGACCGCGAGGGCTTGCAGCAACGAAGAGCAAGCAAGCAAGCTATCAATGGCGGTGTGAGAGCTCCCAATTACTCTCAGATCAGTTTCAACGGGCAATCCCACGCTAGAAGCATGACATTAGCATTGGCATCTGCATTGGCATTGCAGCAAACCAGTGCTTGTGCTGTGCAGATAGTTCGCTAGCTGCTCATCACCCGAGCATCATCTGATGTGAAATAAAATTACCGATTGACAATTTTGCTTTCAGCAAGCCTCGAATGCTCTTGCGGCTTGAGCACACCAGAAAGGACAGCTCAGCACTTACACAATTGCACAAGTCACTCTCGCATGGCGTTGCGTTGCGGTTACTTCGAAGGGGTAGGACAGCCGAGGAGGCTTGCGGGCTAGGGAGGCTCGAGGTTAGTGACGGCACTGACTGACAACGACGGACGGCGTGGGCGTGGGCGTGGGATGGGCGTGGGATTATTGGAGGTGGGAGGATGCGTGGGACAAATTAAATCAGAGTCGGCGTTTATCACGAAGAGAAAAGAGCGAGTCAATCACCGAATCAAGCAGCCCGAGACAATTGATTGATTATCAATTCTCCTACGAGAACAGAAATCCCACTTCGAAATCAAGGAATGACAAAATCCTGCATGTATATCGAAAATGACAACTCCTTCCCATCGACCAGCAAAGGCGCATGTATCTTCTCGGAGGTTATCCGCCACCATACCTTCATCCTGATCCTCCACTCGCTCTCGCTTGCCTTTCCTCTTCTCACGTCCTTGCATCAAAGGATGGAAGCCAGACGCAAAGCTTCTAGAAACGACACCGCTCCCGTGCACAAGTCAGGCTAGATCCCCTCGTCGGTCCTCACTAGCATAGGAAAAAAAAATATTAGTAAGATTATTTTTACATTTAAGCCTTCGCCTTCCCATTCCATTTCCACCAAGGTCCCAACTAGGCTACTTGAACCTGACTAGGGCTGAATGAGCACTGATGTGCCGGTCCGGTTCCCTGTCAGTTCTGAGGATTTAGCGAACGACCGTGAGTCCAAATTTGTCCCGCGGTGAAACGTGCGGATCACACACACATCATTTAGTTCTTGACTCGGGACGGGGAGGATGTTTTTCTTTTTCTTTCCTTGTATGCGCGACATTGAGGTTCGGAGAAGGCTGGAGGTTTGGGGATAGGAGTTGGGATCAAAGCCTCGTTAAACTTCATCTCATCTCATGTTTTGTTCCCTTCCTTCTAAAGGTGGGAGGCTAAGGCTAGGAAGACTCCGACGGCATCAGACTCAAGAGGCGAAGGATGTCGTGATGAGCGAACCATGCCAGGTCAGCATAATTCTCCGAAGTCCTCGCTCGAGCTCGGTAGCCCTCGAGTGAGGTTTTGATATGGCCACCTAGTACTCCTCTCCCGGACTCCGGCAAAAAAGAGAGAAGGAAAAATCTTCTCCTCATGATTACTATCCCGTACCTAGGAGAGCAGCACGTCATGATCTTGCTGACTAGTCGTTTCCCCACATCTTTACTTTACTGTTTATATCTATTCTTAGTGTACTTGTGGCAACAAAACCAACGGAGAGTTTTTAGCAAGTCCTTGACGAGCTCTCGACAAGTCCATGGCTTGGCCTGCAGGATTTCTGGAGCGTGCAGGAGCTCAAGGAGGGGAAGTGAGGTGGTTGGATACCAATCGGCATTTCTCCTGCCCTAGGCGAGGGAGCTACTACATTAGCTCGAGATGCGCATGAAGCATGTTTAGGGAGATGCATATTGCATCCTTACACCGCAAAGTGGCATTTCTTTAACTTGGTACTCATTGGAAGGAATTGCGAGGTTCCAGTTGAAATTCCCATCATGGTTGATCTCCTAAAACTTTACAGGATCGGACCTAAAGGGAAAGAGTCAGGTCCACAATCCTGGTTTGCAGGTGCTCTCATTCAAGAGTGGTAAAGTCAAGGTGCAATTCAGGAACGGGAATTCCCTGAGGAGAAAGACGGGGCCCAGCTTAAATCCCACCATTGTAGGGTATCAGACGAAGTCTCCTCTCTGCATTTGCCGTTCATGTCCTCCCCGCCTGTCTCAGCGCCTGCAGGTACATATTTTATGCGTGCTAGAAGCATGTCGAGTCGAGTCACCGCTTGTTTTGTGCGGGGAAAGTTCCCGCTGCTTATTGTTTACTAGTTTCGTTATTGCGTCGTTCAGTTTACATCCACTTCCTTGCATATGTTTTGCAGCTATAGTACTTTGTTGTATTTCTGCTAAGCAAGAGTAATTGCTGTGTTGTGGGAAGCGAAGTCATGGTCTTGCACACTGACACCTCTCCAAACCCCGTTTCTTCATCGCTAACAACGACGTCTAAAGTGTCTGGACATTTACAAGTGTATCATTATTTGGATTACTAGGCCTTTCTCCATTTTCTGTAAGATCCAGGACTGTACTCCATGTCGGCGTTTGTTTCAGTACTTGTACCCTTTTTTCTTCATACCTCGTCTTGAATATCCGAGGCAGGAGATTTGCCATGGTGACTCCCAAAACAATAACCAAGGTACATTATGTCGCAGATGCTTGAACTGACTGTAGATGGGAAGTGATGATGCGAGTTTGATAGCGAAGGAATGGGTGAGCAGAGACGTCTCGTAGCTACATCGTCGAATATGGAAAGAAACTTAACTCGCAATTTCTCTATCTCGATTTTTTTAATGGCTCTCTCTCCATCAAACGATGGAATTCATTTCAATATTTGTCTCGGTTCTTAATAACCTCTGAAATCCATCCGACATGCTTTCGAATCTTGGCTCTCGGTCTCATGAAGCAATCTATGCGGCCCATTTGAACGGTTTTCAAATTGCGCATCCAATTTCGAGCCAAGATTACAAGATGACTTCTAGCTCTCAATCTCGTTTGAGTTGTTGTGACGATATCGGTCAAAGATCCTTTGTGTACATGTCTCGACCGCTTGCATTGTGGTTCCGGATCGGGATGGGTTTCAACAGAGTCTTTGTTTAGCGACCACCATAATGTCGCCAAAAGACTTGATCTCGCATCAATCCGCCCGCCAGTCATACCATTTTCTTGCGAAGCTTGCAAGCCAACGGTCTGCATCAACATTATAATCGCGAATCAATCACCTCAGCAGGACCTGGGCGCAATGACGGATACACTTTTAGCCGATGAGATAAAAGCCTTTTTCAAGAATGACTTTGAATTGCCTATGATATTCTCCAATGGATTGCAGCAACACAATGCAATTATAGAGGTAGGCGCCCTCCCAACCAAAGTTGCTACCGAGCAGTATCGTCCATACCCTTCTGTATTGAGGATCTGAGAAGGATGTGATACAATTATCTGTGTCCAACCATATACAGTGTTGATCTCTGAAATGTAGGATTTGAAAAATTACCAGGGTACAGATCCAAAATCTAAGATTCTTCGTGGCCGTATGCTGCAACATCCCTTGCACGACATCAAATGCAGCGACAATCTCCGTGAAGTCATGAAGTACATCGAGAGTGCGATAAACTCTAAAGTATATCCGGCCGATCATCCAATACTCGCAAAACTAGAATCGCTCTTCGCTCTCTGGACGAGTATCTGCTCACTGAAGCAACTGGATCGATTTCTCTCATGGGATCAGCCGCCACTGAGAGCTGCCCCCTTTATGAACGGAAACAACCTTGAGGACATGGCAGTCAACCCGTATCTACACGATGGTTTCGAGTTCGAGCAAATCCTGCAAAGGTTCACAATCAGGATATTACACCTCCCAGGTATTCTCCAGTTCACCTCCAATGCCGGAGCAGTCTTGGAGTATGCCCGCTTTCTTGCAATTCATCGCCTGTGTACCATGGGCAGGGTGCTTTTGCAGGAGGAGCTCAAAAGAGTAGCGGCGAACGCAAATGATGACTTTGCCCGGTACCCTTCTGGTTCGGCGGCGAATTGGCTCAGAGTCTCGCGGAAGAATATTGTTGCTGCTCTGGAGGTTGTGGCTACCATAGCTACGTTCCGACCGGGCGTCTCCCCGGAAGAACTTGACCGTAGCATCTTAACCATGCGAGAGGAAAGGACCGAAGCAGGCTTGCGTCCTCTCACTAACGAAGAGGAGGTAGAGGAAAGGGAACTCTTGGTGAAGCTCAATGGTGAGAAGACGATAAAGCAGAAATTGGACGAGAACTTTGCCGAGAAAGACTTTCTTTTTCTCGATGGACTGCAGAAGGTATGCTTTGTCGACCATTCCTCTTGATTTCAGTAAAAATAACACGTCTTTCTAGGAAATGTCAGAGCGACTCATGGAAGAAATGGCCCTTGACCCGCTGCTGATAGACCTGATACGCCGTGAGGATGACTTCGAAGCAGCGCTCGCAGTAGAGCATTATGAGGAAAAGTAAGTCACGGAGGGGTTCATATCCATTGCACTACCGAAAAATGAGATACAAGTACTGATTAGCCAATCATATAGACTCATCACCAAACAAATTTCGATTATTGACGAGCAGCAGCTTGCTGAGACAGACGGCTGGATGCCGAGCACCAGCATACAAAGCCTCAATGATGCATTTGATGCACCAGAAATAGATAAAGATGGAAAGAGGAATCAACTGAAGGAGTTGGAGACTATAATTTTCAAACTTTTTCATGACATGAGCTTAGTCAATCGACATAGGAGGGACTTCAGACTGTTGAGAGACTGGGCAGGAAAGCGGCCTTGGTAAGTCGTACTGTTCTATTTACGCATCTGTGTCATTCATATCTTTTGATCGGGATTGTTGAGGATGGCTACTGGGTATGCCCTTCGGAGGTTGTGTTCGGCTGAGGAAGCTGGAAACCATTGATGGCATTCAACAGCTCCTTCAAGTCGCCTGTCCAATGTAGTGGCAAGTGCATTACTAACTTAGTATCCTAGGAAACAAATCTATCAGTAAGCTTCTAAGCACTTTCCTCAACTGGCAAAATTGCTTGAACTGGAACCGAGAGACCCAAGTGCCTCAGATACTTTTAGGGACATTTTTGTCCATCCGAAACACTGCTGAGAAGTGTGACGCTAACCATTCGGTTCCGTAGATTATACGACAGCACGAATTCTGCAGAGCCGGAATGGGTCAGAACAGGCGTCACCGAATTCGACGGGAGGGTAATCCTCCCCTTCCAGGACGAAGACAATCAGACACCCGCACCAACATCATTCAAGAAAATCATCCCCAAGATCTTCGGTTTTCTTCCAATCGACATAGCAAGCTACTCAAAGACCAAATACGGCTGTGATTTCCGACAAGATTTATGCACCCTCTGCAAGAAACGATACTACCAAGGCCGCAGCGAAAATCCAAAAGGCTTCGGAAGCACAGTCATGGAACTGCATTGCAAGGATCACCACAGGTTCCATTTGAAGTGCATTTTTGAATTCTGGGATGGACGAGGCAAGTATCTACACACATGTCCACGGTGTGGCGATATGGCGAAGCTGAACTACGAGACTGTTGGCTTGAACCCAGCGTACGGAAACTTTGCACACAACAATCAAAATTACAACACCGCGGCTATAGTAGCGACACATCTCCACTCTGAGCATCCAACCATTGCGAAGAAGGCGAGAGAACTTTATGATGTGCCTCCCGTTCCACTTTTCCCACGAGAGGAGGGGGATGATCCTATGGACTTGGATAAGTTTCCTGATCCGCCTGCGACGGCGGCGGGGAGGGCGTACTTTGAGAGTGAGATCCAGTATCATGTTGGATGGATGGAGACGCCTATCGTGTAAGTCAAATAAAGAGCTCTCTTCATTCTTGTTTATTACTCCTCCCATTTTGCATTACGTCTATCATCCCTCCACCGTGCAGTCCATCTATCCTTCTCGTCAACTCGTCATCCGATTCCGTAAATGTACAGATCATATAGCACCTCAACTGACTCCGTGAACACTACAGCTGGTTAGCTGGCAAGGTCGGCCCAGGCGAAAAAGCACGGAACATGATTTCCAGCCCGACCGAAGACCAAGCGAAGATCCTGAGCACGGGAGTCGAGGCCGCCGGCGGCATGCACGGGGCTGATAGTTGGATCGATTTCAGAAACCACCAATCGCGCAGCCAGGGAAAACGAGGTCTTGCTGATAGAGTGGCTAAGAAAGCAGGGGATATGTGGCTGAAGAGGGAGTTTGAGCGCGGGAGGGATGATGTGTATGATGTTGATAGTGTGAGGATCTTGCCGGCAGCGAGACTGGCGCCGAGTATGGAGGCTGCGATGATGAGGGGTGCGAGGAGAAGGAGGGAGTATAAGTTGAGAGAGAGGATTAAGAGAGAAGGGAGGGGGTTGGGGGGCTTATAGATTGTACTGAGGGGGATGTGAAGTGAGGAGAATGGTAAGAGAGTGTTGTGTCCCATAGATTTTTGCACTTTTCATACATTGCTTGAATATATAGTGCTGTTATTGCTGAATTGCGGAACTAAGGGATATAAAAAGCAGTTTGCATTGCCAAATGAGGTGTTGGCGTTCCTTCATTTGCGTAAAGGGGACAAACTGTCAAGTGGGAGTTTGTTTACTTGTTTTGCGACAGCTAGTATCCACTCTCGCTTGAGACATCATTCAAATCCAGGGGTGAATGTAGTTTCAGCACTCTGAAATGAACCGAAAAGACATGCTCTCAATATACACAAAAAGTGGCGTCGAGCCATGATCTTGAACACCTCTGGAAGTAAAATCCTACTGGGAACCAGGAATAAGGCATCACAAATCATTATAAACCTAATATACCGGGAAAAAAACTCATAAATCCATTGCCATTCATCTAATAATCGTAACACGCAGCCACTGCAAGCAACTCGAACTCCCTCCACTAGGATATCTCATCTCGCAACGCCAAACCCCGAGCACCACAGCAACTCAGGCCTTACTTTCCGTCTTATCCACCACCTTATCCTCCGGCGAGAACTTCATACTAATACTATTCACACAATGTCTCTCATCCGTCGGCGTAGCATATCCCTCTCCTTTAAACACATGTCCCAAATGGCCTCCACAATTCGAACACACAATCTCCGTTCTCGCCATACCCAATGTGCGGTCCTCGTGTCTAGTCACTGCGCCGGGGATGTTGTCGAAGTATGCGGGCCATCCGCATCCGGACTTGAACTTGTGGTTCGCTTTGTAGAGGGGTGCGTCGCAACCGGCGCAGGTGTAGACGCCTTCTTCGGGCATGTGCTTGTCATATTTGCCGACGAAGGGGGCTTCGGTTCCTTTTTGGCGGAGGACACGGAATTGTTCTGTGGGAAGGGCTGTTAGCAGATGTTCTTCTTGGCCGTGGGCGAAGAGGAGAGAGGTGAAGTACCTTTGTTGAGGACTGCTTGCCACTCTTCGTCGGTCTTTTGGACTGGGTGAGACATGTTGGAGGAGGAGCTGCTGCTGCTTGTGCCGAAGAAACTGGATAGGAACGGGATGGTTGGCATTGATTTTAGAACAGTTCCTCTCGTTAAGGGTTGGAGGGATTTGTATTGGGTTGAGAGGCGGGTGCTATAGTTGCTAAATGTGTATAGTGTGCGGAGGAGAGTTGGGAAGGTTGGGAAGCGCATCGAGGTCTTATAGAGTTTTGGGGTGATGGACACAAAGTGATTCTTATTGTGATGTGACGAGGGAAAGGAAGAGCTTTGGAATACAAATATGGTGGCACAGTTACTGCGGCAGGAGTATTTCAAATATGTCTTCGAGCTTCACTTCCCCCGCCAATCATGATGTCAGTCGAAGGCCAACCCCACCCTTTGGACTTTCAGCCACCCGAGAATCCGACCCAGTCCACTTTGTCGCACAGCCACAGCTATCTGCGCTTCCACGATGTGGAATCAAGGCGGCACTATTCCTTGACAACACAACAAACCAACACAAATCAAAACACACGTCGCACTGCTCAATATTTCCTCGGCTTGATTCCATCTACTATATTTTCGAGCGCCGGATATGTCGCGTAGACCCCCGAACCCCGCTGCTGAGCGTGCGGCGCAGAACACGCAGACGATCAAAAGTCTTTTGAAATTGGAGGGGAATAAGACATGTGCAGATTGCAAGAGAAATAAGCGTAAGCTAAATAATTCATTCGCGTTCAGTATTAGCTTCGTAGGCTAACTTATGCTGGACAGATCCAAGATGGGCAAGCTGGAATTTGGGTATCTTCGTTTGCATAAGATGTTCTGGTATTCATCGAGGAATGGGAACACATATCAGTAGGGTCAAATCCGTTGATCTCGACGCCTGGACAGATGAACAGCTACAGAGCGTCCTGAAGTGGGGGAACTCAAGGGCGAACAAGTACTGGGAAGCAAAATTGGCTCCGGGACACGTTCCCTCTGAATCGAAGATTGAGAACTTCATTAGGACGAAGTACGAGTCGAAGAGATGGGTTATGGAGGGCCCAATACCGGATCCTTCGACACTCGACGCCGATGGCGATGATGATGTGCCGTTGAGTCTGGTTAAGGAGAAGCATGCTATTGAGCGGTCGACATCACAAAGAGGCTCAGGCAGTCAAGCTGGAGGGCCATCCCAAGTAAGGAGAGTGCAACAGCCAGATTTGTTTGGGGATGACGCTCCGATTCAAAGATCCAGTTCTGCGGCTGCAGTTCCAGCAAGACCGCCTCCAAAATCAGAGCCAGCCCCACCCAAGCAGACAAAGCCTGCTGACTCTCTCCTTGGCTTGGACTTCTTTGGTACTGAAGCCCCTCCACCAAACCGACCATCCAGCGCAGCCCCAACATCAGGAGCTCAGTCGCGACCAGACTTGAAGCAATCTATCCTTTCTCTCTACGCATCCGCTCCCCGACCACAACAGCAGCAGCAACCTTCCCATGCCTCACAAGGGTCGTTTGGTGGTATGCAATCACCACAGCAGTCGCCACCGCCTACGCAGGGTGGCTTTGGTGGAATGAATGATGCATTCAGCGGCTTGAGTTTCTCCAGCCAAGCCTCTCCACAAATGCAAGCAGCTCCAAAGCAATCCGCTTTCTCAAACTTGGGTAATCTGTCGAGCCACCAGAAGAACCCCTCTCACGTCTCTTCTCCACCAGCCAATCTTGGAGGAGGCAGTTTCTTTGATACCAAGCCTACTCCGGCACCAGCTCAGCCTAACCGAGGATTCAGTTCATCGAGCGGATTTGGTGCTTTCGATTCAGCCCCTGGAATGTCACCTCCCCCCATCTCGAAGACAAGTTCCGGCCTAGACGACTTATTCGACTTCTCTACCCCCTCTCAACCAGCTGCTAAGCCTATGGTTGCATCACCTACCACACAACATTCATCCGTCTTCAACCTTTCCCAGCAGGCCCCAGCACCTCCACCCAAACCCCAGTCTCCACAAGCAGCCATGGGCGGGTGGAACAACAACGATGCATGGGGATCGAACGACGCATGGGGTTCCACAGCAACGACAAGCCCTACAATGAGCAAGCCATCTCCTCAACCAGCAAGCACTGGAGATTTCGGATGGGGTTCAGGAGGGACATCCCTGGCAAATCAAAGCATCGTCCCAGGAGGCAGTGGCGGCTTTAGTACAGGAACTAGTGTGCCACCGAAAGTTAGTGCGGATGATGATTTTGGAGGCTGGAGCAGTGCTGCTCCCGTTACGCCAGGAGCTGGTAAGAGCTCCACGCAATCGAAGCCAGCATATGGGGCGAGCGAGGATCTTTTCTCGAATGTTTGGGAATGAGGGAGCGGGTGATTTGAAAATTAGATCGTATGTGGTTGGTTTCCTCTAGTAGAAGATACCTGCCTATGTGCCAATCTATGATTTCCGCATACACTTCCACACATTAAAAAACACCCACAACTTTTGGGCAAGTGAGGGCTTTCGTGACAAACATTATGATTCGCTGTCCAAACCTAACGCCGTTGCTATGCTGCAATATGTCCTCAGTAGTACATACAATACAATACCCACCTTTCCAAATATACGCCTGAACGGTGTCCCCATGCTGCTTGTTTCTCCTTCCCTGCCGTTATCCTTCTCTCCCTTCTCTCCCTTCCTCATTTATGTCCCCGACCTCCTAGCTGCCTTGTCCCTTAGACAAAAAGCCCCCAAATAAACCACAACAATATCACAGCCCCTATAATCATCCCGCTCAGCTTGAAGATAGCGACTTTATTCCCACTCGCAGCCATTCTTCCCAATCTACCAGCCGAACCTTTCAGACTCGTGCTCATGGAGGAGAATTTGCCGGACTATCAAATGAATGAAACCATTAGCTACTTTTCCAATCACACCTAACCTTCAGATCGTCGACTTGAAGGGAAAGGGGCCGAGTAGAAAATATAGGGGAGGCTGACCGTATCATCAATCACATCCTGCGACCTCGCGTTGTCGTAGATATCTACCGTGACGCCCCTCAGTGCTGTAACTTTCGCTGATAGCTCCGAGAGCCTCGAGTTGTTCTGGCGCTCGCGTTCGTAGGCGTCGGACATCTTGGCTGGTTTGGATGGAGAAGGGAAGTATGGTAGGTAGACGCTTGTCTTTCGTACGTAGTAGTTTAAGTTCGGAGCAAAGTCGTGGTTGTTGAACCGGATTCGGCGGGTTTGGATGGATGGAGTCTGTGTTTCACGGAGTCGAGTGTCTTTGTTGCGGCGGTGCGCTGAGGCGCCCGAGTTTGGAGAATGATTGATGGAAGTGTCTGCTTGCGACTAGAGGGAATGAGAAATAGCCGAGTATGTGGATGGAGTTAAAGTTGTTGTGGAGTATGGTGCAGGAGTGGTTTTACTGGAGGAGTCGTAGATGTTCAGCCGCCCAGCAAGTGCAGTGAAGTCTGGATCTGGATGCGACGTGAGCGAGGTACGGAGAACAAAGTCACTAAAGTCCGCGTGGAGAAGAGGCTCAGCCACACTCGTGGCTGGTTGGCGACATCATCTCTCTGGTGCGTGCCCACGGCGACACCTTAAATTGTAAGCACACTGTTCTACGGCCATCTTCTCTTCTCGCGACTGAATATTTGCAGAAATCTATCTCAAAATCGGATTTCGTGTTTGTTCGCGGTGCATACCTCAGTATTTAAACCTCCGAAGACCACCTCGCCGGCATTATCGTCATCACGGCAGAGCTTCGTACCCTTGCAGCGCTCCGGATATCCTTCCCTAGAGCCGCAAACTACCCCACCAACCACAACCCACTTGCACCCAGCAATAGTTCCTCACTTCTTGCCTCCCGAAAGCTGTCATAGTCAGCGCAACCTCACAACCTTATTCTCTTTACTCCCCGGATTGTGTCAGGACTCTCTAGACAGATATGGGGATCCATAACCCTCTTCCGTCGTCTATGGCGTGTAAGTTGTGCATCCAGTCCGGTCGGCGACTTTTAAATACTGGAGATGATATCTGACGTACCTCACAGCGGAATGCAAGAAATGCGGCAAGATTCTAGCTTCCTTCGTCGACCCTCGTCAGGCTTTTGGCCCAGATAAGATCATTCCTCCTCAAGTTCTCGCAAATGCAAAGGTAAGGCACTTCTACTGCTTTGGAGCTACCTCTGTTCTGCTGCTCTAGCTTTCGCATCGCAGACATAGCTAACCGGAAGCTTAGGGACTTGCGATCCTCACAGTAATCAAAGCAGGCTTCCTCGGCTCAGCACGATATGGAAATGGAGTTGTGGTCGCGCGCCTGTCGGATGGAACATGGAGTGCCCCTTCAGCTATTGGAACCGGCGGAGCCGGGTTTGGTGGACAAATCGGTTTCGAGCTTACAGACTTCGTATTCATCCTGAATGATGCTGCGGCAGTACGGACGTTTTCACAAGCGGGCTCTCTCACACTCGGTGGCAACGTCTCCATAGCCGCTGGACCAGTTGGACGAAATGCTGAAGCTGCAGGTGCGGCGAGCATGAAGGGTGTGGCTGGTATTTTCAGTTACAGCAAGACTAAAGGATTATTCGCGGGTGTCAGTTTGGAGGGTAGTGCTATCATCGAGCGGAGAGATGCGAATGAGAAGCTGTATGGTCAACGATTTACGGCTTCCCAACTTCTTCAAGGCTCAGTTCGACCACCGCCCGCAGCACAGCCATTGATGAACATCCTAAACTCGAGGATATTTGCAGGAGTCTCAGCGGCGGACGATGCTACATACAACGATATTCCGGTCTACGACGACAGACATGATGATGTAGTCTGGGAAGGCAGGAGAGGAAGCGCATATGGAGAAGGTGTCCGGAGAGATCGTACGGGAAGTGTGAATGGCCAGGATAACGACTATACATACAGCGACAGACCGAAGCGCGCAAGTACATGGGCGGACGATATCTACGACCGACCCACAGGTAGCGGTGCGAGAGTCAATTCCTTCAATACTGGTGCGAGTAATGCATCTGGCCGAGGACGTGGAGGTTTCCAAGATGATTACGTTTACTCGGATAGCCCTAGAAGCCCTACAGGTAACATAGGAAGCGGCAAGATTGGTCCCGGAAGACCGTCCGCCCCAAAACCACTCTTCCAGAGTAAGACGGGTTCTTTACGCGATAACGAAGCTGTGGCTTTGTTCACTTTTGATGGCGAGCAACCGGGTGATTTGGGATTCAAGAAGGGAGATGTCATTCAGGTGACGAAGAAGACAGAGAGTACGAATGATTGGTGGTATGTTTTCCCCAAACCATGCCTTCTTCGCATTACTGACAAAAAGCAGGACTGGAATCAGCGGCACCCGCACCGGAATCTTCCCAGCCAATTACGTCGAGATGAAGAAATAGAGCAATCTTTTCTGCTGAAAAATGTGACATCATCTCCCACTATTCGTCAACCTTGAGCCATCAACCTCCTATCTTCCTCCTACCCGAACCGACGACCACGATCCTGTTCGAGAAACTACCGACGTGCTGACAAACCTTTGTCATTTTGCTTTCCAGCGTGCAATTTCTTCTACCATGTTACTAGCGCGAATGTCAAAGCAATACACAATGCGCTCAAGTTATCGCAATTGCCTTGGATATCCTCCTCTGCTTGCTTGCCTGCTATTGCTTTTCAGCTTTGTTTCTATATCTAACGAAGATGAGCGAAAGAGATACAGGGATTGGAGTCGCATAGGGGGTATGGCGTTCAGGTACTGTACTTGCTTGCCTTCTTGCGAGTCTTTCTTTGATACACTTATGGAAGCAATTTACACACATAGCTGTTTGTCGAGTTATTCGAATACCACATAAAAAGTAGTTTGAGCAAAGCTGTATTGGTGTACATCTCATATGGTTGTTTCCAGTGCCTCGCCTGCTTTCCTCCCCAGACGCGCCTTTCTTGCGGCAGAAGCAGAATATCGGCATTAGCAAGAGTACATTCAGGATTAAATTAGGTAAATTCATCAGAGTGACGCTGCAAGGAAGAGGACTATCATGTTACTGAAAGTTGATCTTGTCCAGTAATCTGAAACGATTTTTTAGTAACTGCTTCCAACGTCTAGAGGCGCGTATAGGATCGCCTGCAGTACTATATCCCACTTACCCCACTCTCAAGATCTACGAAGTCCATCTCGTCTTCTTTCCACTTGTAGACTTCACGTGCTATCTACCATACTGACACGCAGCCTACATTTTTACTACTTCGGTCTTCAAATCATCAGCCATTCCCATTACCATCGCCAAACCTAAACCCTCAAAATGGATACCCCGCTCACCCTGCCACTGCCCATCAAATCCCATAAAATCCACACCATAGAAATGCACACAACTGGCGAGCCCACCCGAATAATATACTCTGGCTTCCCCTCCCTCCCAGGATTTCTCCTTACCCAACGCTCCCACGCAAAAGCACACCACGACAACATCCATCGACAACTCGTCCTCGAGCCCCGCGGCCACTGGGACATGTACGGCGCGATCCTCCGGCCCAACACCGAACTTGTTGATTCTGACATGCGCATATGGGTGTGCTATTCATGCATAACGAGGGCTTCTCGACCATGTGTGGACATGCTACTATTGCGCTAGGGACGTTTTTGGTGGATACGCATGACTTGAATACCTTCCCCAAAAGAAACGAGCTTCTTTTGACGAAGTCGCTCAAACGACGAAGATTAATCTACATGCTCCTTGCGGTATAATACAGATCACTGTCCCGACTAAAGAGGGTGGTTATGTCTCTGATAGTACGAGGCAGATCTCTTTTATCTCGGTACCTTCGTTCGCTACGGGGATACAGGTAGATGTATCGATACCGGAGGATTTGCGATGGCCGGAACTGGGTGAGAGGAGGAGTGTGATGGTGGATATAAGTTACGGTGGGACGTTCTACTGTATCATCCCCGCTGCGGAATTGGGTTTCTCTTCATCCCTGGATGGTAAGAATATAGACATGCCAGCCATAACACCGCAACATACTCCTTGGAAAAAGCTATCAACGCCTCCTCAGAAATGCAACAATACCTCCGACATCCCGAGTCCGAAGAGTTGGGCTTTCTTTACTCTGTTATGGTGGTTGAGGAGGGGAGAGGGGTGGCAAGCGAGGGGTGTGTGGGTGTTGAGACGGGATTGTGTTTCTTTGCTGATCAGCAGGTTGATCGAAGTCCTACAGGCGGAGCTGTTGCTGCGCGGGTGGCGCTTGCATTTGCGAAAAATGAGAGAAATAGAGGAGAGAGGTGGACATATCATTCGGTTGTGTCGAATGGGTTTGGGGGTTGTGGAGGGTTTGTGGGATCCGTTGTTGAGGAGGAGATGGTGCAAGGTGGAGGGGAAGTTGGAGGTGGAGTGGGTGTAGCTGTGAGGGTTAAGGTTGAGGGGATGGCGTATTATACGGGTACCAGCTGTTTTGTTGTTGAAGAGGGAGATAGGATTGGTGGGGAGGGGTTTTCTTTGAAGGGGCTGATGGGATAAGATGAGGCAATTTTTGAATTCGATATATTTCAAGTGGCTGTTTTGATTATGGAGTCTTCGAAATGCAGCAATCGCGTATTTTATGAAACAATTGTAATACCCTGGCACAAGTCATACCAAATTGCAGTCTCCAGTTCCCCACTTAGCACAACAACCCCACCTTTGCATTTGATCATATTAGGACTACTTGAGATTCGGGGATGAGTTTAGCGAGAACAACATGCCAAGCTTTAACCTCACCTCACTTGAAACTGTGAACATTTTGCTGGAAGAGGCATTCTAGACGACAGTAGGTAGTGATACAAGTTTTGTTTTTCTATGCAACGCTCGGCGAGTATCCTAATAAAAGGACAGACAGGCCATCCAAACCTCCAAGGTCCAAGAAGGAATAACGCCAAGAGACATCTAAACCCAAAGCAACTCAGTCTGCTTGATAAGATCACATCAATACTCATCATACCCCTCCGGCTGCACATTAATAGCCCAGCTCTGCCCCCCTCTATAAGAATGACACTGCCACCAAACAATTGACTTCCTCGTAATCAAAAGCACCTTCGTCTCAGGATCTCGATACAAGCCGCCGTCAATATCTTTCAAAATACGCTTCTTGCCATCCTTAACCCACTGCTTCGTGAACCCATCCGCTTGTTTCCTTCGTGCGGCGTCCCAGTCCGGATGGTACCATGTTGGTTTCGAGGGCGTGACGCAGATTGTCCATTGGCTGTTGCGGGTTGGCGTCCCGGCGTACCACCAGTTGGGTGGTGGTCTGTCAGTGAGCAAACTTAACTCTACCTCTTTGACTCGCGCAGCTTCTTCCTTTTCTTCTTCTGAGAGGGCCATGGCCGCAGGTTCTGGTGCTTGGTCTTTTGAATCGTCTGTGTTCTCTGCGACGCCTTGTTCTTTGCCTTTTCTGCCGATTTTTTGTACCCCTTCCACAACACAAGATGCGCCACTGACATTGAATTGTCCCAACACTGGTGTGCGAGTTTTTGTACCTCCTTTCTTCGGCGAAGTTCTGCGAGTTGCCTTCATATTACCTCCATTCGTATCCTCATAGGTTGTGGAATTCCCACCACATCTATCAACTTTGTCCACCGTGTCATCCTCTTCTTCTGTATGATATTCCTCATCAGTGCTAGCAGCTCCCTTCCTCTTTCTCGAGCTCGAACCTCCCTTCTTCTTCGATGACTCCCAAGCTTCTTCATCAGTTGTAGTCGCGGGTTCAGTATCTTTCTCCCTCTCCTCTCTCCCCTTCCCCTTGTCCTTCCTCTTTCCGTTCTGCAATATCCGCTTCCCAACTCTCGAACTTTGCTCTCTCGGTCTCCACATGACAGGGCTAGTAAACTTGCTGGTATCCACAACAATGGTATCGTCTAATTCGTACATACTTCGTTCATATTCGTGCGTACCGAGGAATAAGATGTAGTCGCTGGCCGGGTCGCTGAGTCGAAAGATTGTTCTGCTGGTATAGTCATCCAATTGCGTATGTAGGTCGTAACTGCCCGATTCGGACGCGTCGGTGAATGGGACGAAGATTGGGATTGAGAAGCCAGGATCGAGTGCGAGATTGTTGAATTGTGCGGAGTCGACTGAAGAGAGGACGGAGGAGGTGTCCGATATTTCGGGGGATTCTGCCATATCTGCGAAATATTTGTGTAAGATTCTGTTGTGGTTTTAGGTGTGCTCGTAGGAGCGAAGCACTGTAAGTGCGGGAAGCGACTCAAGCGAGTGAAGGCAGGCAGAAAGCGAATGAGATTCTGGCAGTTGAGATGATTTCGCAATGCCTCTCCCATTGCGGTATTCATAAATCTTCAATCGTGGATTATTTGTATGGAGAGGTCATCGTAGAGATTTTCTCATGCTGCCATTTGCCTTTTTTTTCTTTGGAGGGTCCTAGGCATCGACGTCAAGCGCCGTTGGCTCGACCAAACTTTGGACTCCTTAGTCTGGTTCTGGGTCTATCTATATAAGTGCGGATACTTCTCAGGTATGACAATTGAAAAAAGAAAAGGTATATTGTGCTCATAGACGATAGGAAAAGCTATACTGGTTGGGAAATAGAAATTGTTGATTTTGACTTGTTGCGCCACAGCGCCAGTGAATATATAGATCATTGCCCAGATTGTGGAATGCCCACTCGAGCGGAAGCAGCTCTCACGAACTTTAATTTTCATATTTCCTGTTATCGCATAACCACAGAGCTTGGCATTTGTGCACATGAGGTCATTATGGTGTAGAAACTTTGAAGTGTTGTGACTGATGCACACGTTCAAGCTAGCTCGGTTGTACAGACTTCTATTTCTCACAATCACGTGTGTGTGCATTGGAACGCAAGCAAAGAAATCCTCTGCTTGTATCAGTACACCAAGGACACAGGACCCTCTCTAGCCTTGCTTTCCTCGATCTATAGGCAAATCGAAGTATTTTCGGGAGCTCATAAAACCGTGAGCACATATCAGATTAATCTACGCTAAGGTTCGAATTAAGCGAGAAGCAGCACCGTAGCAGGTTAGAAGATTACTTTAGGTGGGCGAAACTTCATTGTGCATCAAAAGCCTATCTACTATTGTTTACCAAGGACTGGTCATCCCTATACTTAGTAGATTATTCCTTGTTGCGCTATCTGCTTTCCGCTGCCTCTCCGATTAGAATAGCTGACGTGCGAGAACATGACGAATTCAAACTAATGACTTTAGCTGGTTGTCAGCTGTACTAATCAGTAATGTTGTTCACAAATATCAGAGGTTATATGATGGTGCTGAGTAGAAGAGAATAATCAAAATCATTTAAGAAAGATCTCATTCCAGTCTTGGTTCGCTGCTCAATCGTAGTGAGAAATCAAATATCCTTCTTCGTGTGCGCGAGGTTAACTTATTACATTGGAGCCCATGTCAGCAGACGTACAAGAAAAAGTATAGAATGTCCTCCCTCCCCTGTTCTCTCAATCCAAATCCTTTCGTGCAAGTTCACATCGCTTGAATATTCTATGATCCAAGAATGCCTCCCCACGTTGAGCAAAAGCCAGGCTTCTCAACTCCAGACTTCAGCTGGGACGAATACATCCGCTACAGACCATCCTATCCCTCCTCATTCTGGAATCACATCTACAGCTACCACTCCTCCCACTCCGGTCACTTTGGAGTCGCACACGATGATGGAGCGGGTGCCGGCATAGCATCACAAGACCTCGCACTCAAATTTGAAAAAATAATCGTCTCAGACCCAAACGACAACTACGCAAACATCGCCTCCTCCCGCCTGATCACTCAATTCGGATACCCCTCATCGAAATTCACATTCTTGCAAGAGAGAGGAGAGAGTAGTAGTGTTGAGAGCGCGACGGTTGATCTACTGGTCGTGTGCGAAGCTATCCATTGGATGGACATCGATGCCGTGATGGGCGAATTCGCGAGAAAGGTCAAGCCGGATGGGACACTTGCGATCTCACATTATGGATGGCCGGTTATGGTTGGTAATGATGCTGCGCAGAGGGTTTGGAATCGGATGTTTGATGTTTGGGAGGAAAAGAACTTTTATAGAGATGAGGTCCGTACGAGGACGATTAAGAATGGCGTTACGGGTTTGGATGTTGTGCCGTTCTCGATGGATGACTGGAAGGAAGGGGCGAGGCGTGTGTGGGTTAATACGAGGGGAAGAAGGATGCGTTTTCGATGAGCGTGAAGCATACAGACCCGTTTCCGAGTCGAGTTGGAGAGAAAGATGTTAAGGAGTGGATTGAGAATGATGGGGATTGGATTGACGAGAAAGCTGTGCAGTGGCTGAAGGGATTTTTTGCTAGTTTCATTCCGACAGTTCCTAAAGATGAGATTAGAGAGTTATGGGATAATATGGAGGAAGCGGTGGGGAGAGGGAACAAGGTCAAGTTTGCATGGCCGGTTGTTCAATTGTTGGCGACGAGGCGACAGTAGAAGATGTGAGTTGAGAAAGTAAATCAGATGTCGGTCTTTTCAGCTACATGAAGTTCACAATATAGGATGACTTTCCAAGCCACAGCGCCATTTCCATAGTCCATCGTCCACTGCCAATTCCTTCCCCTTCATACCCTCCCTAACTCTTTATCTTCCATTAATCCTTTACACCCAATCCTGTCACATATAAACCTAGTCTTCTATTAATTCTTGTCTCTACGCTTCCTCTCTTTCATACATCTTCATGTTTAAACGTCTTCTTGTACATATTCATTCTTCTTCGTTCCAGTTTATATAGTTGTCGTTCAAGTCGATAAACAGTGTTTCATTCCTCTCATTCATTGCAGTGACGTTGTCGTGGTATGTTGTATTATGGTGGTGTCGTGTTGTTTTCATTCTGTGCTCTGCTGTCGTTGTCGATTGCGCAGTTTTCGATTCTATCCGGGCGCTTCAAGTTATTGTCGTTTCGCCGTCATCACCATATATCCCATAATTTCCTCCCCCTGCTACCTTTATGTCTCTGGACTCCAGACGACTGGTTTCTGTTTATTGACTGTCAAATCTTTCGTTGCTGACAATGAAGCTGACTTGTTGAGTCTTACACAGCTATTACTGATACCCCCATCATCTGCCCCAGCTCCAGCCACAATAATAGAAAGCTTACTACGACCAACAATTTTTGCATGGATTTCCAGAGAGAGTCCTACAGAAGGAACATGATCTCCCGTGAAACTATCTTCGTCCCTCCTACCTCTAGCACAATTCTTCATCCGTCTCCGCATGTGAAGCGGAAGCGAACTAAGCGGCGTCGCCCTCTCCGGAAGGAGGCGATCGCCATTTTCAGATTCTATTCTCCTAACGACCTTACCTATGGCGATTTTAGCTCTCTCAGCCTCCAAGGCAACTTTCGCTGCCTCCCGGGCCTTATACCAGTTACTCCATCTGCGGTCCTTGTGTTCGTGTCGTAGATTTCTTGAGAGGCATTCGGCAAACCGTATTTGAGGTCTGAGTACTTCGAGTTCTTGTAGCGTGTAGGTATTTTTCTTGACCTCTCTTCTGATGCTGTTCTCCCAGGATTCGATGGTTGAGGCCAGGGCTTCCAGATCTGGATCTCTGGCCGGCATAAGCTGGTCATAGAGTGAGCGTGCCTGCTGTAGTGGCGGGTAGGACCAGAAGGCTCTTATGATAAAAGCCAGGGCGGTTTCTTGGTTCTGTCCGTACCTTCGTGGTTGGGGTGTATCTCCATGTAGGCGAGGAGTTGTGTCGGTGGACGGTCTGGTCCAGGATATAATTGTCTCGCTGATCTTAGAGCAGAGCATGTCTTGGTACATCTTCTCGTGGATGTCGGAGGATACAGGTTCAAGCATGAGAGCTTTTTTGTGATTGGCTTGGTGATCCGGAGTTGCTTTTTGTCGTAGGTGTTGCCGATATTCGACGGATGGGATGATGTGACCATTGGGGCCGTTGTATCGTCTTGATACGGCGTTGACCTTCTCGAAGAGTTCGATGGCCAACTTGAGGCGTTCTGCATCAAATTTTGGAGATTCTATTGAGTCCGGAGTATCTGGTCGTGGGGACGACTTCTGGATCTTGGCTTTGGGTGCGGAGCTGTGGTCTATTACCGACCTCTTTCTCTTATTTCCAGTTGTTTGCTTCTGCTTTAAGCTTGGTTTGGCGGTGGCAGTGCGAGCTTTCTCCTCATTGACAAAAGCATCAAGTTTCATGAGTTCGGTCTGCTGGACTCTGTTGACATGTTTCAACTCTTTAAATGCAAAATTGGTACTCTGGTAGTTTTTGAATGGGACAGCCACGCGGTGATCTAATTCGTTTCTCTCTTCCTCCTCGAGGAGGACGTCGCGGTAGTCCAGGTGAAAAAGCCGGAACTTCTCGGTGAAGTGTCTAACTCCAGAATTACCCATGATGGATGTTCTCAAAAGTCGAGATGATGAGCTCTTGAGGTTGAATGTATTGCTTCGATGAGCATCTGACGATCCGTGAATGTGACTATGTCGAGGAAGTTGTGAGTCTATGTCATTGTTGCTGAATTGTCGTTGCTGGTGAGATATTTGGATATGACTTAGAAAATTGTTTGAGTTGAAGACTTCGTCGGTATATGAATGGAGTTATGGTCGCGGTGGAGAATTTTGATATCAATGGAGTCGAAAAAAAAGAAAAAAATAAACGGGTTTCCTGGTTCTCTGTGGTATAAATTTTTATTATTTGTGATCCTAAGTCAAGCGACCGAAGCTAGAAACTAGTAGTAACCGCACTCAGTGCATAGTAATATTATAATTGCACTATCTACAAGTATTTAAGTCTAAAGAGAGCCTAATTAGTCTTCTGCAACGGCGCTTGCCGTATCCAGATGCTAAAATTACTAGGTTACCAGCTCTTTCTAGGTGTCTAACTAGAAAGAGGAATACTACCGCAATGTGAGTCACTTTAAGGAGAGAAATATCATCAGACAGACATCATTGTCCACGCAGCGGTGATGTGATCTGGAATATGGCCGCCGCTCTTTCTGAAAACAAAGCAGTATATATGAGAATGTCTTGGCGCCCTCTATGGGGGAAAAGGAACCTTACATGTACCGAGCTGCAGCGAGCATACGCACATAGGCTCCGCCTCTGTATGGACGAGGAAATCGAATAGTAAAGAAGAGTGTAGTCTGTCCTTAGACAAGATAAAGTAACAATTGAAATCCAGATGAATTATGGCGGATATGCGTCGATCGGGAGTGGAAACAGTTGTTGTTTCTTGACGAGTAAGTGCTTAGGTAAGGATTCCATCATCGAAGGGGAGAAGAGCTCTATATTTATTACAGGGACGTAATTATATGCCCTTTTCTTGAAGTTCATTGCAAAGAGAATGACTTGGCAGTATCACTAGTACCATAGAAGAATAGTAATAGATTCTATGTCTAATCTTACGTATCTTCAGCATATCCACATATTGTACAGTGAACATTTCACACAACAAACTGATGTTTACGTCATCAACACTTGCTCATAACTTACAAGCAAGTTAACAGTGTCTAATTATTTTGGAACGCTAGGACCTTCTCAATTTAGATGAGGAATGCATTTGTGAGATCTACGATTCGATGATAGTACTGCGTTTAATTCATAATGCTTGAGGCTTTTACTACAGACGTCAAATTAGTCGGATTTCGGCGACAAAGCCCAAAGACAGGGTAAACATGAAGTGAAGTCTGGAGGATCAGAACTAAATTATCAGTAGATGTGAGGTTCTGGAAGGCGTTGAATAATTCTGAAACTATGGAAGGGGAGTGGCTATTCTGACCAGTATCGTGGGGGCAAGAGCACACTTTTGAGATGTTTCCACATCGTAGGGATAGTGAAATACTGGCTTTGAGTGAAGTTAAGTAAAATCAGATCGGAACGACATTCAGGCAGGGTATAAGACAGTTTGCAGTAAATTTTGAATTATGAACATCACCTATCGAAAGCTATAGATGAAGCGATGTAAAACGACTAGCAGGCATCTAGAGACGAATTTTGTGAAGTGGTAAGTACATGGTTGCGATGGCAGTGCAATATCTCAGAAGCACTCTCTGTTGCTACACTGCGGGACCAGGTGGTATTTGAGCAAAAAAGAGTAACAAACTCCGTATCTTACATTCCGAGACCAAGTCTCCTCCATGCATTTTCTGTATCCGCACACAGCCGAAGGAAATCGGGGTTCTCGAGATTCTGGCAGATGAAGTCGTTGAGCATCATATGGCGACGGTCCGCATCTGCCTCTGCATATCCAGGTACTTGCCAGAGCTCTCTTGGAGCTGGGCGTGCTCTATGATTAGCTACGAAGGCATCCAATTCATCTAGGTAGGACTGAGGAGGTACAGGAGGAGGGACCGTAGATATGTTGGGAGGGTCTACTTCAGGGACGCTCGTAGTAGCATGCATTCTTTCCTTGACGGTATGGTCGCGGCCAGATAGGGTCTGTGTTTGGGTGCTCTGATCAACCATTTTTGGACGTTTTGTGCTCGATGGAGGGCGGATGGGTGCGGCGATACGCTTCTTGGCGGACGAAGCGGTCTTCGAGATCAATCCTGATGCCGCAGACGCTGGGCGAGAAGCTGCGGCGCTTTTCGCGGCCAGTGGAGACGGTGCATCTTCGTGTAATGTAGGGGGCGCAATCGTGGTCTCGCGAGACAGAGGCTTCAGCGGAGATACTGCTACCGAGGCGCTCTCCGGCGGAGCTTTGGAAGCTGATGCCTTCCGCTGTGCAACGCCTTTGATAGGAACCGCCTTCGCCGGTTCAGGAGCACTTGACATGTAATTGGACCGGTTGAGATTCACGTTGATAAGTGGTGTAGGCTTTGGGAGTGGTGGAAGCTCAGCTATGGAAGATGATCCAGGCTTGCGTTCCGGTCGACTGAAGGGCAACTCTTGTCTCGAGGGTACCGTGGGATCTTGAAATTCGGCTGGTGTAGATACGGGTCTGTCAAATGGCAGCTCTCGTCTTGGAGGTATTGTCAGGTCCTGGATACTAGCTGAAGTGTGGAAAGTAGGTGTGGGCAAGGTACGGAATGGATCCAAAGACTGGTCAGCTAGGTTTGCTGTAGCTTTTGGAACTACGGGGAAGAATGGTGATCTGGAGAGAAGCTGAGGACCGGAAGTCGATCGTTCGCCGTCATCTGCCTGCTGCAATTGCATTTGACGTGGTAAAATAGACGATGTGGCTTGGCTGCTTGTGCTCGCAAATCTGGGATCATACGACATTGGTTGAGAAGATCGTCGATTCTGAGACTAAGCAGCGTCAGTCTGATGCCTCCCAAGATATCCAGTGCAAACGTGGTCTTCGTACCTCTCTATCCGGCTGTGAAAAGTACAACGGCTTTGAGGGCTCACAGAAGGAAGTTGTAGGGGGCTGGTTTGCAGCTGGAAGAGAGACCGAGCTGACGAACGAGTCCGAAGCCGACTGAGAAGAGCCTGGTCTCGAATGAGAAGAACTAGGTCTCTGCCGCAAGCTTTCCGTAGTTGCAGGTCTCTCGGGAACCTTGAATTCTGCGTAAGGCGGCAGCTTTGCACGGCTAGCGGACCTGTCAACAGGAGGATTTGAAGACGCAGAGATGGGCCGGGCTTTCAGACTCTGGAGGGAGCCCGCAGACAGCGCAGGTGAGGAAGACATGACAGATGATGGGGCAGGCGATGGAAGGACTTGTATCTTCGGGGTCTGTGACTTGATCGGAAGACCAAGATCCCGAATTGCATTTATGAAGATGGCATAGTCCCCATCATTGCTGAATCTCATCTGGCACTTCCAGATCTACTCAGCAACCGATTAGTGACACAGAACAGGTTGAGTTGTTGATGTTCATACCTTGTCTGGATCCTTGGGATAGCGCATGGCAACCCGAGGACTGTTCCCTACTACTTCCACCAACGAGGCATCCCGTTGGAAAATCCGAACAAGCTGGCTGAGATTTTGCGATTCCTATCGATATTCGAATTAAACAGAAGCCTGGCGAGGTTACCATGGAATCTTACCAATATTACGGCTTCCGAGAAAACCTTCATCACGGCTCGCCGGCCAAAGTTTCCATGGTCATCAACAACCCGAAAGGTCTGAATGACCAGCCTGAGGTCTGGGTAATCGCCGTGGGTCCATGCTGGACATGATCTA
This sequence comes from Rhexocercosporidium sp. MPI-PUGE-AT-0058, assembly GCA_020746875.1. Lineage (NCBI taxonomy): Eukaryota > Fungi > Ascomycota > Leotiomycetes > Helotiales > Rhexocercosporidium > Rhexocercosporidium sp. MPI-PUGE-AT-0058. The sequence continues at coordinate 717,151 of JAGTJL010000008.1, forward strand.
ATCGCTGGAAATAGGACATGAGAGAATTTGACAAAAGGTATCGAAGCCCAGGGAGGATCTTCGGATTGAGACCAGGATTGAGATTGAAATTGAGACATGGTGAATGATTGACGTATGGAATGAAAGAGAGAAGAGAGACTGGAGGAAGGGGGGAGAGGGGGGGAGAGTGCACAAGAGATGGTGAGGAAGCTGGTATGTGGTCATTAGTCGGAGATCAATAGTGCTGTATAGCAATGTTTATCAATCCATTGCCCCGTCTAGCGAAGGTTTTGGCGCGGATGAAGACCTTGACGAGATTGAAGATTAAAGGTGGAGAGTTGGAGGGTGAAATGACCTCTAGAATGAAGATAGATGAAGCAAAGAGAAGAGAAGAGAAGAGAAGAGGAAGAAAAAGTTGGAAAGGAAGGGAGGAAGGAAGGACTATTACCGTCAATTGACATGCTAGTCCCAGTCCGTCCTAGCACGTGCCAAGCACAGGGCTGCGCGATTGTTCAGAAGCGCGTCGCATCAACTTCAAGCAATTCGAGATTCCCCTCCCCTCCAGCAGCGCCGTCGCAATATGTCCCATTTCATGGCAGCCCCAGCCTCACCTTCGAGACTTTAATTCACTCGTGAATATGGCTCCACCTAGTCGAACTGCCCGAGAACCGTCCATTCCCAGTACTCCTGAATACACCCAATTCCTCCAGAAGCTCGCCGCTTACCACGAAAAGAGAGGAACCAACCTTGAACCCGAACCAAAAGTTGCAAACAGACGCATTGATCTGCTACACCTCTTTAACCTTGTGGTGGAACGCGGGGGATACGACAAAGTCAGCGACGAGAAGTTGGCTTGGAGGAAGTTGGCTCAGGAATTCAACCTGGGGACAGGTAATTTGCCTGCCTATGCTTTCACCTTGAAGACCGCATACTACAAGAATCTTGCGGCATACGAGATATCTACGGTCCACGGGAAAGAACCACCTCCGAAAGAAATTCTAGAGGAGACTACAGCAAAGGGTAGCGGACTGTTGACTCGCACCCTAGAAAACTACCGCCCTTCTGTACGCAGAGAGACGAGCGCATTGGGTCTAGATTCGGACGGCTCTGGAGACGACGGAACACCTGCAAGAGATATAATGGCAACTGAAGAGACTCCAGGCTCTGGTGGCAGAGCGACAAGAGGTCTGCGACAAGCCCCTCCTCCAAGGCAAATGTGGCAGCCGGAACCCCAGACCTCGAGACAGACCAGGAACGTCGCTACTTCATCTCACAACTCAACTCCTCAACAACAGCAAAACCAACAGCAGCAGCACCAGATCCGCGGCGCCTCTACATCATATAACCCATCGTCAAACACCGACAACATGTCTCTTGCCGTTGCAAATTATGAACCTCGTCCGCAAATGCCTCTCACCCTCCGGCAAGTCATCACTCCAGGAAACAGCGCAGTTGAATTTGCTCGTCTGCAGAAGGTCCTGAGAGATGCGGCGGCAGCAGCTCATGGACGGGCTCCATTGTCTACTAAAGGCATAATGCTCCCTGGCAGTAGGTTCACCCACACTCCATTTGAATTGGATCTATACTGACTATCTATCAGCTGGTTTTGACGGTCCTAACATTTATGTCCGCTGCTTATGTGCCTTGAGATCTGGAATACCTGCTGAGCAAGATTATGCTCTCCATCATCTTGTCAAAATCTCTATGGAGCGGGGAGACAAATACCGTTTTGAGGGCTTCCCAGGACTTGCAGAGGCGCTGGTGGAGAAAGTTCTCGAAGTCAGTTCCTTGTTTTACAATGTTGACTGGGAAATTTCATACACAGATGATGGCGAGATGATTAGTGGAGATACCATAAACGGTGTGAATGGTACCCCGGATATTCTTCAGAGAATATCCGCACTTACCAAGTTGAAGGTCGATGACAACATCCACACCGCTGAATTCAATGACAAGATGCTTCAGATCAACGAAGCTGCACTCACATTGCGAAATATGGTCATGTTGGAGGAGAATGCTCTCTACGTCTATGAGTTATCACCATTACGAGACTTTTTGAGTATTGCTCTCAATTTGCCAAACCTCGAGAGTGTTGTGGAATTGAAACACTACGCCCTCGACATTGCCGAGCAGATGACCAAGTATCTCCACCTAGGTGAAACAGATCCTCTGTATATTTCCCTTCTTAACCAACTCAACTCGAACGATCGAGGTGCCATCCTGACTGCGTTGCGAGCTATTGGAAGAATTTCCATGAATCTAGAGGAGAACAATCTACTTGAAGGTGTTCCCATCAATGCTATTGAGAACATTATCGACTGGACTATGCTCAACGACGAAGATCTGGTTCATGCTTGTTTGGACTTCCTTTACCAGTACACAGCCGTGGTCAAGAACGTAGACTTTCTCATATCGGAATTACAAGTGGAGCCTCTCATCAACCAGCTCGTGAGACTCTTGCTTCACGGTGTCAAAATCATTGAGAGAGATTTCTACTATACTAGAGACGCCAAAATACCTGCCCCCACCACAATCGCTACTCTTCCGAAAGAGATATTTGCTCAGCTTGTCCAGGTCGAAGAGCCTGAGCGCAGCTCTCAATGGCTTCGTTGTCTTTTTGAAGAGGACCCCGATGAGTCCATCACGCAGATCACTCTTTGGCAAGCATATCAGGCTTGCTTTACTCTTCCACCAGGCACCTCAAACGTCACTATGCTTGCAGCAGCCGACTTTATCAAAAATGTCAGCACAACTTTCGAAAAAGCTGCCGCCCAAGTTCAGTCAGGGGTTGCACCAAAATTCATCATCAAGGGCATCAGAATGCGAAGTGTTCCTGTTGATCCTAAGGGCGAAGAGGCTACCAAATGTTTGTGGCAGGGTCCATTCGGCGGGGCTGAGCCTTGCGGCCAGTTCTTCATGAGCCCAGAAACCATGTTCCAGCATATCCTTCGAGAACATCTTGGAGCTAGACAATTGGACGATGGCAAATTTGATAACACAACGACCCGAGAATACAGGTGCCTCTGGGATAGATGCCATCGATTCAAGACTGCCCCTGCTACTAATCTGCTGGACATTGCAAACCACATCAAAGTTCACCTCCCACCCCGTCACGTTCCCCGCAAAGAGCCTGAACATTTTGGTCCCCCACCAGCTAAGAAATCGAAACCGTCCTACATCATCTCCGCCCCAAAGCGCAGCCTCACATTCCAAGTTACCGCCCAAGACGAGCGTCAAGAAGCTGCGGGTATTCCTCTCAGTGCCGTCCTCGTGCTCCGGAACCTTGCTCGAAACATCTCAAAGACCGACGCCGAGGCTGCGACGAAGCTGGATGGTGGTGTTTCCTGGCTTGATCGACTCTTCAAACCTGTCGAGCCACGTCTCTTCGAGGTGTTGGCACATAACAAGTCCTTGGTAAGAATATTCCTCTGCTTTACACTTATTCTAGCTTGAACTAATCTATGGCATAGGCTTCGTACATCACGGATCTGCTCGGGTCGATCAAGTCGTAGGGAGGGGTATTGCGGCGCATCAAGGGGTGCTTTTCTGGGGAGCTTTGTACGGATGGAAAATGTGAGGCGTATTGGCGTAGCCTTATATTGTGTACAACATTCGATAGATACCTGGCATCATGATGGTGCAATACAGAATGCTGGTTTTTTTTTGGCCCCGCGTTCCTTACAGTTGGATGCGACTCTGCCGAGGGTGTTGTCTCGTATGCAAAGTAGCATCTTGTGCCTTATTCTCCACCATATATCCCAATCACACTTACCTACGGCCTCATCATTCCATCCCGTGAGCGGACGTTCACGTCTCTAGGATGGTCAAACCTTCGTCACACTTCCTACGTAAAGCAAGATTTACTAGCTCTGCAATTCGACAAGATAACCCTCATCTATAAAGTACCTCCTCCTTGTCCACCCTCCACACTGCTCTGAGTCCAGCTAATTAAGGCAACGGCTATTTTGGGTCGACGAGATCCTGTACTTTCCTTTCCATCTCCCTCCTCAAAATCGCCTTCCTCCCTCTTCTTCCAGATATTCCCCTCGCGCCGCTTCCAGCAGGTAGTATGGTGTCTTGTCGGGCCCAACGCCGCCTTAGGCCTTGTATTCGTCATCGGTGTGTGCGTGGTGTGCCGGCCGCTAGATTATCTGTGGACGCGCTAGGATGGCGAGCATAAGGGCAGGTGTGTCTATATTAATGCGACGGCATTTGCGAATGCGGGGGCTGTGATCGTGTTGGATCTTGTGACGTTGGGGTTGCTAATTAGGCAAGTGAAAAGGCTGCAGCTATGGTTGAGGAAGTAGATTTCTGTGGGCTCTATGACGAGTATGGGCGTTATGTGAGCAACCCTTTAACCCCAATTATTTACTATTGTACCATTGGAAAGAAGAAGAGCTGATACGCGTTTGATCGTATAGCGTGACCATCATCAGTATACTCCGCCTGAAGTCTTTGATAAATTTTACTAGGACTTCGAATCAGACCTGTGAGTTACTTGCGATTCATCACCATCCTCAATGAGCTCTTGAATAAACACCGACACACTTCCAAACAGGGGATTTCTTCGACCCATGCCTTTGGTCTGTAATGGAGATCGACATTGGCCTAATCTGCGTCTGCATGCCATTCTACCGTGCCCTTATCATCAGAATCCATACTCCATTTCAATCTAGTTCTGTAGACTCCCATACAAGCCAGAAGCTCTTCTCGGCGAATCCGAACTTGATGGTGACGGTTCAGTGCGATGCTGTTGACCGCGCGGAAAGGAGACAGTCTGCTAAGAGTGAGGGGATTGCTTAGGAGAGGAATTATGGCGTGGAGTTTAGCAATAGGGTAGAGAGTGGGAGTGTGGAGAGTGTATCGCAGATAGTGGGGATTCAGAGGGGTGTTGGAAACACGAGAACGAGTGTTACTTAGGGCGGGCGGGTAGGGTAGATAGGTGTGTTTTCGAGGCGGAGGATAAAGGGAAACTTCGGATTTCTGCAAGGGGTTAACCATTGTAATTTTATCCTAGATAGTAGCCGTAATAGTTTAGAGCTACGACGATTGAGACACCACTGGTCACTTAGGGTTGTTCTAGCTATCCCATCAGACTATTCAGTGGCTACTTAGCACCTGAGGCAGGAGTGGTTTTGTTTGCCACCAGACGATCGTTGTCTTCCCGCAGCTGAACCAACCAGTTTCCTCATTCTGGTTATTTGAATACGCGTCAATCTTGAACTGTCCCGTAGCCTCGCATTTCGTTCTGGATGGCAGATGGTTGCTAGTGTTCTCGTTCGAGGGCCGTGATCTCATGGCGAAAGGGGCTCGCTTAAAAAGTGAACTGCTCATATTGTGGGGCTGGGTGTCAACAATCTCACATTCGGACTTCAATGTTAATGGAATCGTTTGACTGCGATTGCTTCTGCATCGATACTACAATTCTTGAGAGTGGAAAATCAACCGACGTGAAGTTATCGTGCGGTTTTCGCAGACTTCTTCAAGTGCACGATGTGAATCGTCACTTCCATCAACAAGGCCAGGTTGCATTCAATAATAGCAAAGTCAATAGCTGCGCCTTCCTATTGTCTTCAATTCTCGCTAATAGCAAGAGTTATAAAAAGCTAATTCCGCGCCACTCTGTTTCTTCTTGCCCTCATTATTTTTCCATCATCCATACGCACACCTTCTGGATTCGACATAAACATCTCGACTGACTTCACAACTATCCTTGGACAGACTTCTCACTGTCTTTCAAGTGAGCTTTGAAACACTGACCAAACATCCTTCATGCTTCAATTTAGATTCACGAACTTGGATATTCAATTCCTACTCTCGAAGTTCCGCAGTCTCCTCTATCACCACACGTCACTACTCATCGAGGTGACTACTTCACATTAGAAAACCAGGCTTGGGGTCAAGTATTTCATGAACATCCTCAATTCCAATGGCGAAACCAAACCACCTATCAGCCGACGAGCCTACAAACAACCCACTTGCTTCCCACAAAGCCGGACAAGCACCCCCGCCAACCCCATCCAACACGCCTCAGACGGGCAAGAATACTCCTGCTCCAGCTTCTGGGGGGAAGAAGAAGGGAAGAATCACGACTTTGAAGATTACTGACACCTCAAACGACTCGAACGCTAGATCAACAAGCAACTACAAAGTTCCAACAACAAAGACTGTCAATGGATCAGCTCCCCTAACAAACAACGCGAATACGGCGTCCAAGAGCAACGGCACGGCGAACGGAAGAGCCATTGATAGCAGTGCTGGATCCATTTCACCGGTCTCTAATAACCTACTATCCAATAATCCCAGTGGTGCCAAGAGTAAGGGAAAGGGAAAGGGGAAGGCCAAAAAGGCTGCCCAATTACCTTCAGCACCCGTCATCGTTCCCATGGCTTTCGTCACCTCATTTCCTGACACGAAAGCTTCAACTCTGTTCCCAAAAATCACTGGCAATCTCGACCTTATCGAACGACGCTACCGTGTTGATAATCGCAAACCCAATCCGGATCGATCGGTCAATGTGTTGAGAGATCAGGTAACTCGAAAGATTAGGGTCACTGGTACTGTGAAGCTGCATGGACAACACGCCGATATTGTGATCAACGCCAACAACACAATCCAACTTCAATCCAGAAATAAACCGCTCCTTGACGAGAATCACGATATTATGGGGTTTGCAGTGGCTATGTTTTCTCTTGAGAAAAACTTGCTTGAACTGAAAGAGAGAATTGTGGACCGCTGGATTGGGATTAACCAGACCACAAAACTAAGCGACAAGTATCCGCTGGTCATTGCTGGCGAGTGGGTCGGACCCGGCGTTCAGAAGAATGTCGCTCTCGACGACCTTCTACGCAGATACTTCGTCGTCACATCCATCTCACTCAATAACGTCTGGCTTGACGACCAACTTTATGCCGATATTGAAGATGTGGATGCAGGAATTGTTCATGTCTCTCGCGGTGGCTTTTTCAGTGAGGAATTGGATGTCACTGACCTTGAGAGCTGCCAGGAACGCATGATGGCCCTCACTCTGGACACCGAGAAGACATGCCCATTCGCTCAGAGCTTTGGCATCGTAGGTAGAGGTGAAGGTATTGTCTGGAAGGCTGTACAACCGCTGGGCAAGGATCCTCGCATGTGGTTCAAGACCAAGGGACCAGATTTTGCTGTCACAAAGACTGCCGAGCTGCCAAAGCCGAGTGCCACTACGGTGGGTGCGGATATGATCGAGAGAACAAGACAATTCGCCTACGCCACGACAACAGAGCCCAGATTGGATCAGGCCTGGAACGTCTTGAAATTGGAGGGCAACGTGCCGATGGACAAGAAAACCATAAAGAAGTTCGCGGAGTGGGTCTCTGATGATATCCTGTGTGAGGAAATGGAAAGGATCAAGGATTGCAAGGTTGATGAGGCATATTTGGTCAAGTGCATTCGATGGATGGCGGAGATTTGGTACGAAAAGCGATTGGAGGCGACCTCAAAGGTTGAAATTGCGGATGGGAAACTAGAGGTCAAAAAGGGAGGCACTGTTGCTGTTCAGGAAGTTGACGAAGGTTTAGTCTTGAAGCCAGAGACCAAGGGTGATCAAGTTGTGGTGGATCGATACAATTGGTGGTAGCGACATCCTAGAATCCAGAGCCTCCACGTTGGATATCAGAACGGAGGTGTTGATGAGATCCGGTCATCCTCGATTTGGACTGAGACCTGGCAATCCATCGCACAAGCGACAGCCCTGTATATGACTTTTGCGTACAGTCCATAATGGACAATCAAGCAGCGTTTGACTTAGCGAATGAAAGATTTTTTGCTTTACACTTTGCTCCCAATGACAAGTGATTGTGGGCCATCAAAAGTATTGCATAAGCATCCAATAACTCATAAATCCAATTTATCCAGAATAGGGGTTTGAAGCTCGGAAGTGTTGAGTAAAATAATAAGCGAGCAGGGCAACGGCGGGGGGACGAAGTGAGACAACTCCGATTACGAAAACAATAAACAGCACAAATGCAGAAATGCAGTCAGCATAAGCTTCTATCGCCCAGATGACCTACTCCTGGCCTCTTCACCCGCCTCGCCCGGAGTGGGATATCGCCCACAGACCGATGCTGGTGGGGAGGGCGGTTCCTGAATGGTGGGGTAGCGCGGATACGTGCATTAGGCTCATCGCGGGGGACGCGGGGGTGGATGATCCTGCGAAGGTTGAACCAATGGAGATGGCATCCCCCCACCAGGGCGAGCGATGTCGGTTTTAGGATTACCTTGTTGTAGGACGAGGGGTTATTTCGAATGGGCTTGTGTTTCTCCGTTATCTTTGTGTCTCCATTGCTCTCTCTCATCTTACACGTCTATCTCTTTGTTTGAAGAAACCCGCTGCTACTTGTGAATCCTAGGTACAGTTCTCATTTCTGACTTATTACAAACTACACTTCCATCACTCAAAAAAAGCCACCGCAAACTGTCCCATTACCCCTCACTTCCAAACCATGGCCCCCTCAGCCACCTCCCCTTACACCTCGTCGACGCCCTCAACACCACGTCCTAAGATCCTCATCCCAGAAAAAGTCTCCCCCGACGGCCTCGCCCTCCTCTCCCCACACTTCATAATTCACCAGCCCAAGAACCTCTCCGCATCCGACCTCCTCGCACAAATCCCCGACTATGACGCCCTTATAATCCGCTCCGAGACAAAAGTCACAGCCGAAGTGCTCGCCGCCGCAACCCGTCTCAAAGTCGTAGCTCGGGCTGGGGTGGGTGTTGATAATGTCGACGTGGACGCTGCAACGAGCTATGGGATAATTGTGGTGAATTCCCCGAGCGGGAATATTGTTGCGGCGGCGGAACATACGATTGCCCTCCTTATGGCCGTGGCGAGGAACGTGCCGGGTGGAGATAGGAGTTTGAGGAATGGCGGGTGGGAGAGGAGTAAACTTGTAGGTACCGAAGTAGGAGGGAAGACGTTGGGGATCATTGGATTGGGGAAAGTCGGGTTGAAAGTCGCTCGGATGGGAGTTGGACTTGGGATGAAAGTCGTCGCTATGGATCCGTACGCTTCTCCTGAGATAGCAGCTTCTGCGTCCGTCAAGCTCGTTGGTACTCTGGGAGAACTACTACCCACTGTCGATTTCCTGACGATTCACACGCCACTTATAGCGTCAACGCTTGATCTAATTAGCACGGAAGAATTCAAGACGATGAAGAAGACGGCTAAGATCCTCAACGTAGCTCGCGGTGGCGTCTATAACGAACAGGCTCTCTTTGACGCTTTGGAAGCTGGCACTATCGCTGGGGCTGGTCTGGATGTCTTCACATCCGAACCTCCTGCCCCTGGCTCAGCCGCCGAAGCTCTCTGCAGACACCAGAAAGTAGTCGCTACGCCGCATCTGGGAGCCAGCACAGTCGAAGCACAGGAGAACGTCTCCATGGACGTCTGCGCACAAGTCCTCTCCATCTTACAAGGCGGTCTCCCGACAAGCGCCGTGAACGCCCCTCTGATCCTCCCGGAAGAATACAGAAAACTGCAACCGTTCGTCCGTCTCGTTGAGAAAATGGGAGGATTGTACACCCAGCATTATTCTCGCAAGGGCACTGGAAGTGGGAGTGTAGGTGGCAAGACCTTTGAGTTGATCTACGAGGGTGAATTGGCGAGTATAAGTAATACGCGTCCGTTGTTCGCGGCGCTTGTCAAAGGTCTTACGTCCTCGATCTCGGATTCGGGTGGGAGAGATGTGAATATCGTTAATGCTTCTCTCATTGCTAGGGAGAAGGGGATTCTCATCAACGAGACGCATAATCGCGAGCCCAAAGACTTGGTGTACGCCTCTTTGGTGAAGTTGCGGACTGGTGGAGCTGAGGGACAGGTCATCGAGGGTTTCGTGAGTGGGAAAGAGATTTTCATCAGTAGGCTTGATAGGTTCAATACGTCTTTCATACCGGAGGGGACGTTGATCGTGCTGCATAATTATGACGAGCCGGGAAAGATTGGAGAGGTTGGTGGCATTCTTGGGAGAGCTGGAATCAATATTCGATTCATGAGTGTCGCTGCTTTGGATGGGCCTGTTGGTGAAGAGGCGCAGGAGGAGAAGAAGGGGAGTAATGAGGCTTTGATGATTCTTGGAATTGAGGGTCCAGCTGTTGGTAAGGAGGTCGAGAGTGAGTTGAGAGCGCAGGGGGGGATTCTGAATGTTAGTGTTGTGAAGCTTTAAGTTCTTTCTATTTTTTCTGGGCGGAAAAACAGATAAAATGCTTCTTTCTGAAAAATCTTTTTGTCTTAGTAGTAGTTTGATTGGTGTTTGAGGGATGGGAAAAACACGCAGAGAGAAGCCACGAAAATGGCTGGCCAATCCGATTTTCTTTGGGAGTTGACCACATCTGCAGCGTTGCTTAGTTTCGAGCAAGAACGTATGCCTATGTCGTAGATAGCATTCAACTGCAGATCTAGAGTCTCGCTTTGAAAACATCTACGTTATTCTCTCAAGCCCATCCGACTGCAAATTTCCGTGAGCAGCCGATTTTTGGTCTGTGCACAACCACCCAAAAACCACCCCACTGCCAAAATCAATGACTCTTGCTTTGCATACGAAATCAGCCTCTTCCTGATCTCATACTATTCCGCGCCGGAATAATGAACCCTTACGATATTCATCCCTGGTATCCACAGGGAATCCGCTCCTTTGTCGCTGCCGGCGCGAATCACTACATTGCCACCATCGACGAGACGACCGTACTCAAGTTTCCTATCATTCCGCACGAAGAGCAAACAGAACTCCCGGCGGAAGTACAAAGATTTCGGAGTAGTGTGAGGGCGGCTGCCGTGAGGGGCCTAGAAGTCGAAGAGCAAATCCTCCGAAAACTAGGAAAGCATCATCGGATCATTCAGTTCAAAGGAAGGCACAAGGACGGACTCTTGCTTGAATATCTACCCAACGGATCTATCGAGCGCTATCTGCAGAGCAATGCTCCCTACACAACTATAGTTTAGAGGTTGAGATGGGGGCAACAAGCTGCAGAGGGTCTGGCTTATATTCACATGAATGATGTCCTTCATTGCGATGTAAGCATCGGCAATCTCCTGCTCGATTCAGATCTATCTATCAAGCTTTGCGACTTCCAAGGCAGATTACTATTCCCTAGCGGACACGTTGTCCTTGATGGAGGAGCCGCTGAAAGTGTCATGTCCTCTATGCCACGCCCAAATCGCAACTACCAGGACCGTAAGACCGACATATTTGCATTTGGTACAGTGCTTTACTTTATAGTAACCGACAAACTACCCTTTCCCGAGCTCAGCGTAGACGACGAAGACGAGATTGAGAGACGATTTGCGAGGCAAGACTTTCCTCCTTTGGAGCAGCTCCCTGGCGGAGACGTCATACGAAACTGCTGGACCGGAGTCTACGACGATGCCTCTAGAGCGATGGTTGACTTGCAGAGGTAGATAGATCTACTTCTGCCATGAGTATGCACATATAAGCTCAGTGCTTGCAGGCGTTGCTCCCTACCTTATGAGGATAATTTCTGGGAGAATCTGTCAGCGGCCTCCCGAGTATAATGCTGTAATTCACCTTACTTATCATTACTTCAACACTTGGGGCACACTCTACTATGGACGTTGCTCGTTCCGAAAGAATGATTATCCGTGATCCCTCCGCAGGCGGAAGTGCTAGCAGCGGGATATGGAACAACAGTTCCACTCTTAATAACATGTTTCGGGCTTGCAGTGCAATTCTTCCATTTACGCATATAGACTTGCCGTTCACACATGCTTGCAAGTTTTGACAGGTTATTCCTGACGCTTGATCTGAAAGATGAGCGGGTTGGTCTTATATTGGAGCAGATTGATGGAGGGCCTCTCAACGTGGATAATACAGCACTCTTGTTCTAGTTGGAAGGTGGTGTGGTGTCTCTGCAAGTCACTTAATTCAGGAGCACAACCACCACGCGCATTGGTACAACAAATTTTGACAGGACCTTATCGATGAAGGAGGGGTCGTGTTCGCAAGGGTGCCGGATAAAGGGAAAAACGGTGTCCGAGAGAAGCAGGAGTAGTTAGGAGTGCACTGGACTGCGACACCCAGATGACGTGACAACGACGGCGAGCGCAGCGGTATGCACGATGAGGGAGGCAACCGTATTACAGTAGGATACACGATAAGTTATGTTGCACAGTTGCTAACGAATTCCAGGATGACCTTATCGGTGACGGAGCCCGTAAGGTCCGAAGGTTTGTCGAGACGAGCACGATATCAGCACCCAAGAGAACGAAAACCAACGAAGATTAACATTAACTCTATTGTATAGCAAAAAAGTCTCGAAGCCAGCCTGGACTTGCCTTAACGACGATTAGTCTATCAAATCTATTCCAACACTGTACAGTAGTCGCCCCCGTTGGCTAATATATGTGCGCCACTAGAGCTCTCTATGGTTCCGGCTCAAACTTATCTTTAGTACTCTGTATTCTGCTAGCCTGTATCAACAAGTCACTCGCTAGCTTAGTAGTATTGTTTATCCGTGCTATCTTATTAGTTAGCTCTGGCGCCTCAAGTTCTGTACTCTTGCGCATTCGCCTACGCCTCGCAAGAGTGCTAGAAGTACGGAAGTGTAAATAAACCAAAGTGAGGATTATCATGGTGTCAATTTCCCTATCCTAGTCATAGAAAATGAATTCAATGCAACGGAGAGGTTTCTATAGGGTTTTCAGTAGTTGAAAATATATTTCAGTATTGACCTATGGTAACTAAACATGAATGATCCCAGAAGTTCCTTCCGCCGTATAACACGTAGCCGAAAAGAAATTGCTGCGTAGATTAAGTCGCCTTTACACATGGAAGAAACCACGGGGAGAAGAGGCTGAAGAGCTTATGTCATGAAAGTAGATGTAGACTTTTAATAACTACGATATAACTTAAGTTGCTATAGTCTGATAAGGATAGGGGCCTCGTATCAAACGTCTATCAGTGAAAGTTGTACCAGAGTACCGGCTTCCTACCCTGAATCTGGCCGGCCCTAATGGCCAACCGGTTATTCATTGTGTCTCATTGTAATCATATGCTGTCTGGATATCTGCTTCAGGTCGGGTATCGCCTTCGCTGACTTTCTTGGGTCTTCCATTTGAACACCGTCCAATTCCATAATAGCATCGTGAACATTCAGAACGATATTAGAGTCCCGAGAACAGACTTCATACACATCTGGGTAGTGCTCATAATTTTGATGCGATTCAGAGAAATTAACTTATCATTCTAGGAACGAAGAGCGCCATGTATCGAACAAGGCATAAGCGTGACGTATGCTGATGCTAATGGATTGCGATACAACTCTACGAGAGCAATCCCATCTAGAGTGGGATTTGGACTATATTGGAACGGTAATCGTTCATCCTTTCGACAATATCTTATATTATAAAGAATAATAATTATTATTATTAATTCCGTCTAAAGCGCCCGAGGTAAATTAGCGGAGAGGCGTATTTCAATTAATTTATTAATTATTTCTTTGCTTACGCGCTTAGCTTTTTTATTAGGTTAATATATATATATGAGGGTATCGTGCAACATACCTTGAGGCTCCACAGAGGCGAATATTAGGTCAATTGAAGGCTGCGCAGTTGCGTATATAACTGTTATTATATTATTACATATGGCGCATTCAAGCTCCCTGAATAAAGGAGCTTACTAGCGCCATAGTTTTGGTAATCTTAATTAGGCTCGCTTAGCCAACTAACTATAACCTGCACGATATACCCCCTCGCTAAAGATAATACGTAGCTTTAGCGAAGTAAACAAATATATAATAAACATAATAGATAATAATAAAACGACAAATAATAAGAAAAAGTAATAATTAATAATTAAAGCAAATATACTCAACGTATAAGCGAGAGTATATAAACAGCTCCTCTTCTCTTATAACTTCCTTTTATAAGCATATTAAATTCAAAAATAAGTCGTATCTCTGCCGCTAAACTAACCGCCCGTACTTCCCGCCTCTCTAATCTCGCTGCTACTCGCGTAGCTAAAAAAAATATATTTCTTTTTATCTTTTATATCTTTAAGTTTAATTTCCGACGTTATTTAAATCAAAAGATCGAGAGATTAAATAAATTAAAATATACTAATTAATTATAATAGCCTGCCGCCGCCCCTCGCCCTCCCCCTTGCCGTCGCCCTCGCACTCCTTCTCCTGCGCCCCCTTCTGCCGCCCTTGCCACTCCCGCCCGCCGGCGTGCTAAAGCAAGTGCTGATAAGGAGGTCCCTTACTCGGCATGCGTTAAAGCTGCCTTAAAAGGTAATCTTCTTATTAATATCTATTAAAATACTACTAGTTCGGCTCGGTGCTTTCGGTGCTATAGCCAGAATTATAATTATATTAATCTTATTAGGCCTGTTATCGCGGTAGCTTTTGCCGCTTTTATAAAAAAGAAGCGTAATGCTTCTCGTACTCGCGTAAGTTTAGCTTTAATTTTTATATTTTAAAATTAGCTAATTTTAAATAATAATTAAGAAACCTTTAAGCTTCGGTCCGTAATATTCTTACTGCGCTTAATATATTCATCTTATTCTTATAAATAGCTTTAAAGAATCTGACTTTAATTATTTAATTACTATTGCCGCCCCTGCCCCGGCCCCCGCCTCCGTCGTCCTTGCTCCCGCCCTCCGCTTAATCCTCCTACCTGCTCAGGTTAATACTAGTACTAGTATTATTACTAATAATATAGCCGCCCGCCGCCGCCGCATTAAGGAGTTGCTAATAAAGCTAGTAGATTTATTAGTAATTTAATTCGCGACTTAATAGCGGCTTAAGAACGTGCTCTTTCAGAGTTATAATTTATTATTTTATAAGTAACTTAAGAATAGGCCTTTTTATACTTGCTTGCGTTAATTTAATTATAACTTCGGCCGGAATAGAATTCTTGCTTTTTAATAATTTAAAAAGAAATATACTTTACGTAATTATATTAATTTAAAAAGTATTTTAAAATACAAAAGAAAATAAAAGAATATATTTATAATAAGATATAAGCTTTAATTAAGCTTCTTTACCGACGCTTTAGCGTCTTATAGATTAAGTAATATAATAAAAGTCTTAAACTTCTATTATAAAAAGTTTTTAGTAAAGCTATTAGCGTATATTTCGCTTATAAGTAAATTTATAACTTTAAAACTTCCTTTTTAATATTCTTAACGTAATTATATATTTTAAATATTAACGTGCTTAAGCTTAATTAATATACGCTAGTTCTTTCTAATTATAAGCTTAATCGTTTATTAATTATTACAAAAGATATTCCAAGAGCACTTTATATTAAAGTATATCTCTATAAAAAGCTTTTATAATATTATAATTATTTTTACAGTTCGCTTTACCTTTAAGAGCTCAGCTTCAGTTATCGAAGTAATAATTATATTTTATTTAATTATTATTTATAATATAATACCTCCGAACAAAATAATAATAAGCTCTTATAAAGAACGCTTAGTTTCTAAATTATTTACGAAAGAAACATTAGAGATTATCATAAGCTGCGTTTCGCTTTCTTAACGATTATAAATAATACTTAAGAAGCGTATTCTAAAGAAATAACGTATAATTTAATTTATAATTTATAAATGCTTTTAACTCGGATTCGTTAAGAAATACAATAATTATAAAGTTATAAAAGCTATATTTAATCTAAGTATAATAATTAAATATAATACGGAACCGACCTTCTCTTAATACTCTTTAATTTAATCTGCAATTGCCTTAATAGTATTCTTAATTAAGTCGTAATATAATAAAAGAATACTCGAGTAATTACTATTTATTAAATTAAATTTTTAAGCTATCTTCTTTATATACGTATTATAAATAAGCGTAATTATTTTCGCATATTTATTACGTATAATTCGCACTCCTAAAAACTATTCTATATCTTTTATTATAATAAGTTTGTAGGCGTTATTTAAGCCATCGATAATTTTAATTACTATAAAAAGGTTTAAATTATAATATAATACTTATATATTATCTACGTAAAAAGCTATAAATATTATTTACTTGTTGTTTGTAAAGATATAAAGCTCTTTTATAAATAATACGAGATTAAAGCTTTTAAATATAATTAAGAAATCGCTATATTATAAAGCTAAAAAGTCGCGGAAGCTATATAAGACTCTATCGATCTCCATAATTATACCGAGCTATTTAAAACCGTCGAGGAGATAGCAGTAAACAAGTGCATTTCGTTCGTCTCGTTTTATATTAATAAACGCATTTACGATATTATATTATTTAATTTTTAAGTTAAATTATATTATTATAGCTATTATAACGCGGAAAGACTTTACTACTAGCGTAAAAGCGTATATAAAAAATATTATAATATCTTCTTATAAATTACTTTTAATAACGACTCGCGATTTAATACGCATAAGCTATCCTATTAAGTTAACTTTATAAGTAAATATCTATTTTAATAATATAAGCGTTATCTTCACATTTACTTTTAATATAATATACTAGTATTTCTTAGCCTAGAGATTCTTTATTTCTTTGCGCGCGTTCTCCTTAAAATATTCTCTTTATAAGTATTATTTTAAATCCTTTTAATATTTTAATACTTGTAAGAGCTTTACTTAATATAATTATATTAATTCAGAGCTTATAATTACTTATACTCTAATCGATTCGCTATTAATTATAATTATAAATATAATATATATAATTTCGTAATCTTTTTTATTTTCACGCGTTATCTTATTATTCTAGAATATCGTAATAAAAGATACGATATACGTATAATTCTTATTTATTTAATTTATAAATTCGGCGTTTAGAAGCTTTTTTATCGTAAAAGAATATATTTTTAGCTTTCTTTTAAATCGTTTATTCAATTATATTACTTTTTTTGCTTAACGTCTCTGCTGAGCTCGAGTGATAAAGCGTAATTAATTTTAGTTTAATACTTAAAGTACTTCGTCGAGGGTCTCTTAAATTATATTATCTTTTAAAAGATATTATAATAATATATCCGACGGTATATTTTTCAAAAAGAGTTATTAATCTCTTTCAAGCTCGCTGTAATCTTCTTTTAATAAAGTATTTTCGTGCTTCAGAGTATTTCCTGAGCTTACATTAATTACTTTAGTTTAGCGCAGTAATTGATTTTAGCTATTTTATAATTTATTCTAAATTATAATTTAAGATATTAAGTTATACGTATCCTTAATCTAAAGTAATTATTTCTTACTTATAATACTTCTTTTAAGCTCGAAATGTTCGTTTCGTTATATCTGACTTCGAGTCTATTTTAATATACTTAAGTTTTTTAATATTATTAGAATATTTATATTATTATTATTAAGTTTTATATTGTCTTCTAACGTATTAACTCGTAAATCTAAAAAAACTAGCTTATTCTAATGCTCTTATGGAACAAGTAGTCCCGCCTCTTTTAAAATTATAAGCTTTATAATTACGTATAAAATTATTTTCTTAAAAACTTCGTCGACTTCTATTAAATTAAATAAAAGCTCGTTTAATTTAATATTATTTTTAACTTATATATATTCGTCTTTTACGTATTCGATAGCTAACTCGGCGTCCTAAGCGGCTTCAGGCTCTATAAATATATTAACGACTTATTTAAGTATTAATAATAATTAGCCGACTACCTCTTTCTTGTTATAGAATTATACTTTATTAAAAACAACGTTTCGGGTACGTATTATATGCTTTAATTAAAGTATTCAGATCTTATATATATTAATTACGTAATAGCTAATTAAATATTTAATATACCTCTTAAAATTAACCTTAAAGCCTTTTTTATTACGGAAAGCTTATCGGTTTTTAATTATCGCGTAAGCTTTAGCGCTATACGTAAAGATATTATTCTAATTAGGCCTCAAATCGACTAGCAATCTCTTTATTATTTTTAAGTCGTATTATCGAAAATATTATTTAAATCATATCTTTAGTATTTCGTTTAGTAATTATATAACTCTTTTAATAAGTAATAATATATTATAAAAATACGCAGCTATTAAAACAGCTTCCGGCTATAATTTAAATAATAAATTAATACTTATTATTATTTTTAAGACTTTAGTAATAAGCTCTCCGCCAGCTTTTTTTATACTTCTATTCGGCTTATACGTATAAACCGGAATAAGCTCTAGTTTTATATTATTATTTAATACTTATTAATCGTACTTTATCTAGTATTTTATACTGATTACCGACGTATTATTATTAGACTTAATTTTATATATAATAAAGCCGTATTAGCGTTTAATTTATATCTTAAACGTCTTAAGCACGCTTATAATAAAGTCTTAAGATTTATTAATAAGCGTGAATGCAAAGAGCTTTCTATTATATTCGTTTTTAATTAATAATAATTAATATATCTTATTATAACTTATAAAATAATTAAATAAGTCTTATGCGATTCTAAAGAAAAGTCTCGGGGACTTATTATTTAACTCTTTGCGCGATAGCTATTAACTTAAGTATATTATAGTATAACTTTCGCATTTTATACGCGTGATTCCATCGATTTGAATATTATATGTATACTTTACTAGAACTTCTAGAGCTATTTTACCGAAATAGCCGGCGCGTAAGTATTATATCTGTATTATATCGCTCCGGGGTCGTAAGAAATTACATATTAATTAAAAAGTATACTTCTTAAGAAAATATAATTATTTACTAATTATTAAATATATTATTATAGCAAGAAATCTACGAGCTTTTATAAAAGCATATAATTATAAAAAGCGCGAGCAATTATTAATAAGCTTATATTTAAATATTATAAAATTCTACTTACGCTGTAAATTTCTTATTATATAATTATCTTCAGTATTACTTATTCGTAAAGTCGTATTAATATTATTATATTATACCCCCGACTGTGCGAAGAGGCTCTCAGAAATAATATTAACGTTAAATCCTTTTATAATAGCTACGTTATTTAATATTAAATTCCGAGTATATAATCTTTTAGGATTATATAAAGCGTTTTCGAAGATGCGTATATCTTTATTAATAATTAACAAACTTAAAGTGCTAGTATTAATTATATCTCCCGTAATACGTTTAAAATTACCGGGAACGAATTTATTAATATTATTAATTAAATAAGTAATATCGCAATTATTAATAAGAATATTATTTAATAGAAAGTGGCGTTAGAACTTCATAATAATATAAATGCCAGAACCTAAAGTACTATCGCAGAGTATATCGTCGAGGAGCTTTAAGTCGATTACAGCTGTATTAATATTTAAACTATCCTATAAAGCTTTATTTTTACTTTTATTATTTATAAATGCAACGGTATTAATTGATTTAGTATTTATAATAAATTTAGAATTATTATTATAATTAATTCCGGTGATTTTAGCAATTATTATATACTTTTATCTTTCTTTAATTATAATTATCTTAAGCTCTTTAAAATCTATAATTTCTAACTTCTTATAAGTTGCTAATACTTTATTAGCATTTAATATATATTTTATACTTTCAAAAGTCGTTCCGTTAATTATATAATATAATCTCTAATACTTAAGCGGCTTAAAGAAATACTTATTATTTATGCCGCACGAGCATAAATTATTTTAGCCTCGAGAGCGAGATTTATTAAAGCTTGTATCCGACGTATTAATATTAATTCTTTTAAAAGTTAAATATTAACTGCCTTCTCTTTCTTAACGCTTAAGCTTCTTAAATATAATATATTCTTAGTTTATGCTAAAGAGCACTTATATATAATTATTAAAAATAAACTCATATTCTTTTTTAAATTAATTATCGCGTATAATCGTATTAAAGATAAGATTTACTTAATTTAAATATATATAAGCTCTTATCGCACGTAATTATTTCTTTAAAGCTATAATACTTTTAACGTTAAGTATATCGTACGCTTTAATATTCTTATAAGCTTTTAAAAAATCTCTTATTTATTAATTAACGTTAACTTTTCTTTCGTATACTTCTTTCAAAACCTTCTCGTATTCCGTAATTATAATAATAAAAACCGACGATTTTAATAATATTATATCGCGCTAAAGTATATTAATTAACAATTATATATTTAATTCGCTTTTACCAGCTAGTTCCTTAATCGCAGAGTCTAAGAGCGAATCGTCTACCGTTTCGAAGAGCTAATTATATAAAGCTATATACATATTATTTTAACTCGTTTATTCAGCTAGCGTATATTAATACTCTTTAGCTTATATTATATAAATTTATTATATTTCTACAATTATTGAGTAGAAAAGTAGACTAGCTTCTTTTAAACTTATTCCTTTTATTAAAGTATTTTTATTAAATAACTCAAGCGTTAAAAACAACTATAAGTTTATTACTTTCTAAGCTATAATATTAACGTAATACTAATCCAATTATATCTTTACCACTTATTAAGCGATATTCTCAAGCGTTAAAGCCTTTAATCGGAGTTCTAGAATATAACTTATTATAAAAGCTATAAAGTTTATTATATCTGATGCATTTATAAACGCAATATAGAAATTCAATCGCAGGTATTATATCGCCTAATCCTTCCGTGCTTTTAAAATATAATCCGCAAGTAATTTTAAGAATAATATTATTTATTTAAAGTATACTAATAATACAACGTCAAAAATATTTAATAGTTTAAGAGTTATCGACGAGTTTAAAAAGTTACGATAGCTTCTAAATAATAATATAAAATACTTTTATAAAGCCACGTCGGCGTGTATATATAACTGGAAAGCTTTTTACAGCTTACGGAGCTTATAATTATCGTATAATATACCTTAAAGCTCCACAGAAGCGAATATTAAGTTAATTAAAAGCTACGCAGTTACGTATATAACTATTATTATATTATTACATATAACGCATTCAAGCTCCCTGAATAAAGGAGCTTACTGGCGCCATGGTTTTAATAGTCTTGATTGGGCTCGCTTAGCTAACCAACCATAACCTGCACGACAGAGGGGGTAGATTTAATATTAATATTATTCTTTTTATATTACTTTTTATATTTAGTTAATTTATTAATTTCTATAATTAAAGTATTATTATTTTAGCGTATTTTGTAAATCGAGAGCCCGAATTAACGTCTTATTTACGCCTTAAACGGTTTAAGAGTATTTAAGACAGTAATTAATCTTTTAATTTTTAAAAGCCGCTTGTAAAATTTCTTATTATATTTGTCTTTAATTAATAAAAGCCAGCTATCCCCGTTAAATTTTATTAAAAAGTCGAATGGATTGGCTTAAAAGAGACTAGCTTACTTTAAAAGAAGCTAGTATAGCTTTCTCGACAAGCGTTTAAACGAAAGCAGCGAAATAACCGGTCCGAGTCCGGTTAATTGTTTCGATCGGGAAGTGTTGCGTGTTATAACTGATATTATTGGCCACTTTAGCGAATTGCTACCATGTGAGAATAGGCGAGCCAATTAGAATAAGGAAGCGCAATAAGTGAGAATACGTAATTAAAAAGAGAGAATTACTTGCTTGCTTCCTTAAAGAGCTAGAAGAGCTCTTCAGTAGTTATATACAAAATAATAGCTTTTCTAAAAGCTTTTACGACTACGTAACTGATTACGTAGCTTATACGAGCTACGTAATTGAATACGAGTGTAATTTCCCGGAATACGAAGGTAATTTCTGGGCCGCGTAAGCAGTGGACAGTGTGTTGACAAACTACTCAACTACTTGAGTACTACTCTAGAGTAGTTGAGTTGAGTAGAGTTGAGTAGAGTAGTTGATTTTTAAACTACTCATAAGTAGAATTAGAGTAGCTATTTTGACTACTCATGAGTAGTTGATTAGTAAGCAAGTATTAGTAGTAATAAAAATAATAAATAAATCCTGAGTTATATTAGGACTAGCTTCCTTTTGCTCTCTAATAGTTTCTTTTGTAAAAAATACCTCAACTTTTAAGAGAAATAATAAGAGCCCTTAGCTCTTCTTTCTTCAAAGTATATATAAAGAAACTCTTCGAATATAATTAAGTAATATAAATTAAATTAGCTTATTTAATAAGTTATTAGAGATATTCTACGTAGAATAAAAGAACCTCAAAGGTTCTATAATAAGCCGTAGCTAAGCTACTTTCGGTAATGCTTCCGTTATCTAAGCCTAATTCGGCTGGTTTAAAGTCACATGACTACTACTCAAGTAGTACTTGAGTACTACTCTAGAGTAGTTGAGTAGAGTAGAGTAGTAGGTAATACAGAGTTGAGTTGAGTAGAGTAGTGCCTACTACTCTACTCAACTCAACTCAGTCAACACACTGGCAGTGGAAACTCCTTCGGCTATTTTAGGGTAGAATCGGCACGAGTTACCGAAGTCAAATCCAACATCTTGAAGTTCGAAGCCCTTGAAGTCCAGGAACGTGATTTTGGCATTCAACAAGGAACATGTCATCTCTGCACCGTGATCCGGTTAGCTTAAGGCAGTATCGATGTAGATAACATTCGGACATATTGCAAAGATGAGTCGGAAGTGGTTCCAGCAAAGGTGGGAGGGATCGAGAGTAAGTAAACAAAAGCAATGGATCAGCAGCCATGGTCGGTGGAGGATCCAGAAACCACTTACATGTTGGACCATTCAGTGTTCTAAGATGGTCAAGTCTGGATTCAATAGCAGCTTAGAATTTTGGAGTCAAACCTGTTTAGGGACAATGAGGACAGAGCCTCGACTACTTCATGAAGCATAAATTAAATTCCGACTCTCTGAACCATTAATCAGATCAATGGCGCCTCAAGCAAAACCAAATAGTATTCTTTTCACAGCGTTAGAAATGCTCTTTCTGAAAGAAAGATTGACAAGTACTCACCAGCGATTTTCCAACGCTCATTAAAAGCATGGAGCATCTTAACGATAGCCTCGTAAGCCTCAACGCAGGATATAGTACCGGACACACGTAGCGTTCGAGCCTGAACAATTGCGGCTTGATATAGCATGTAAGGCACGAATGGCGAGAATGACTCCATGTCAAGTCTCGCTGCCATGGTTGGGAATGTGTACGCCAACTCGACGATCATATCTGCTGCTTCCGCTAGCGACGTATTGTTCCTATCCAAGGATCCTTGCTCTCCATGTTGAGAACCTCGGAGCAGCATCAATGCACTAGAAAGGGGTCAGGCTTGAGACCTTCAATTGCGGGGAGCACACTACCTAAGACATAAACTACTGACACCACAGTACATTGCATCTGCGTCCATCTCTTGCGGGATCAACGTTTTCAGCGTAATCAACGCGCGATTGAGAACGGCAGCCTCTTCTTGGAGAAATAGTGTGTCCGACACCGAGGTGTATGCGTGGTTGAGAACTCGGCCAAGCAAGTGAGAGGCTTGAACTTCGCGGGCAAAAGGCCCCACTCTGGTGCCCCACGGTGTAGAAAGGTTGAGAGGTGCATCTTGGGTCATTATCTTGTGGGCGAGTTAGCCAGAGTTGTGGAATTGAGCATTGAGAACGACGACTCACTCCTTGTTCCCATAATCTATCATCTACTGGCAAATGGTCTTGCAAACTTGGACCTAGAGCTACGAATTGATCGTGGTCTTGATGAAGACTGATACATCTAATTTCCAAGTCAGCTTCAATGCAGGGGATGCGTGATGGTAGCAGTGACGGTAGGAAAGAGCCCGCAATGGATCCAAAGAACAGACCTGTCAAGGATGACGATGCCACACCACACTCGACGCTCTTCTTCCCGCTCCTCCCAATGTTCCGGTTCAGCTCTAAGATCTGTTGAGGAATGTTTGTGGATTCCCAGAACCATCCCAGCTCGTGTACATGAACCGATCGTGATCGAAGCAGCCTCGACGAGACCATGCCCGAATTCGTAAATACATATAACTAGAGAGCTTTGGACAGTCCTAATAGTCGTGATCCCCGCCGACTCCAACATTGCATACAACGATTTCGCTTTAGCGTAGAGGGATGTTCGCATATTGTCGATTGTAGCGTCGACTGGTATCTGGACACAGAGGGACAGACACAAAAGAAGTAAGTTGACATCGGAGTGACTGTTGATCTGTTCAGTAGCTATGAGAGCAGAAAATCGGCTTCTTGAGATCACGGGCATCCAGACATGAACTGTACGAAAATATGAGTTCCAAGTGTGGTTTTGGTACTTGGGGTCGGAGAAGAATTTGGAAACCTCTGTTGAAACGGTGTTGTTGACAAATGAAGTCCGAAGTTGTGCATAACGGAAAGGATCAGATACAGCGGGCGAATGAGACCCGAGTTTGTCCTCAATCACCGGCCCAGGTCCAGTCGCCGAGTGTAGGAACGGCCGAGGATCAACAACTGCACCAGCAGCCGCCACAGATGCATCATCGGCCATTGAACGCTCCAGTCTCCTCAACTTCTTCTTCAGTCGACTAATCTCCTGGGCCGCGGGCGGACTGGACAGGTATTGGCATTCACGCCCCATTCTGTGATGTGTCAAAGATTGAAAGCAGAAGAGCTCTCACGGAGTCTAGCTCCTTGTTCTCAGAGTGCATACTTGCGACACGGCGAGCAGCCAGATAATTTCTTGTCGCATTTTCGCTTGTGCTGTTTGCAGGCAAAACAGACTTGCAACGCAACCTGAGAAGAGAATCCCTGTGTATGGGAGGAGGACATATCTTTTGAAAATATGTTCGAAGATAGGATCTGTAGGTCGTGAATGTATGAGAAAGTGTTGAATTATTGTGGAGGATCAAGGTCGATGTCCAAACTTCGTCTTGTGTATTTCCAATTAGGATGGGTTTGTCAGCAGCACGAAATGCGGGACTTCCGACGATCTAGTCCGTATCGATCTTCGGTTTGATGCCAAAGCAAATATCGTGCAACATACCTTGAGGCTCCACAGAGGCGAATATCAGTTCAATTGAAGGCTGCGCAGTTGCGTATATGACTGTTGTTATATTATTACATATGGCGCATTCAAGCTCCCTGAATAGGGGAGCTTATTAGCGCCATGGTTTTAGTAGTCTTGATTAGGCTCGCTTAGCTAATTAATTATAACCTGCACGACATACCTCCTCGCTAAAGATAATACGTAGCTTTAGCGAAGCAAATAAGTGCATAATAAATATAATAGATAATAGTAAAACGACAAATAATAAGGAAAAGTGATAACTAAGAGTTAAAGCAAATATGTTTAACGTATAAGCGAGAGTATATAAATAGCTCCCTCTCTTGTAACTTCTTTCTGTAAGTATACTAAATTCAAAAATAAGTCGTATTTCTGCCGCCAGGTTAGCCGCTCGTGCCTTCCGCCTCTTTAACCTCGCCGCTACTTGCGTAACTAAAAAAGTATGTTTCCTTTTGTCTTTTATATCTTTGAGTTTAGTTTCCGATGTTATCTGAATTAAAAGATCGAGAGATTAAGTGAGTTGAAGCATGCTGACTAGTTGTAATAGCCTGCCGCCGCCTCTCGCCCTCCCCCTCGCCGTCGCCCTCGCACTCCCTCTCTTGCGCCTCCTCCTGCCGCCCTTGCCGCCCTTGCCGCCCTTGCTACTCCCGCCCGCCGGCGTGCTAAAGCAGGTGCTAATAAGGAGGTCCCTTGCTCGGTATGCGTTAAAGCTGCTTTAAAGGATGACTTTCTTATTAATATCTGTTAAGATATTACTGGTTCGGCTTAATGCTTTCGGTGCTATAGCCAGAATTATAGTTATACTAGTCTTATCGGGCCTGCTGTCGCAGTAGCTTTTGCCGCTTTTATAAAAGAGAAGCGTGATGCCTCTCGTACCCGCGTAAGTTTAGCTTTAGTTTTTGTATTTTAAAATTAATTAATTTTAAGTAGCAGTTAAGAAACCTCCGGGCTTCGGTCCGTGATGCTCTTATTGCGCCTGATATGTTTATTTTGTTTTTATAAATAGCTTTAAAGAATCTGACTTTAGTTATTTAATTGTTACTGCCGCCCCTGCCCCCGCCCCCGTCGTCCCTGCCCCCGCCCCCCGCCTAATCCTCTTACTTATTCGGATTAGTACTAGTGCTAGTACTAGTGCTATTAGTGCTGGTGTTATTACTAGTGATGTGGCCGCCCGCCGCCGCCGTATTAAAGAGTTGCTGATGGAGCTAGTAGATTTGTTAGTAGTTTAGTTCGCGACTTAATAGCAGCTTGAGAATATGCCCCTTTAGAGTTATAGTTTGCTACCTTATAAGTAGCTTAAGAACAGGCCCTTTTATACTTACTTGCGTTAGTTTAGTTATAGCTTCGGCCGGAATAGAATTCTTGCCTTTTGATAACTTAAAAAGAAATATACTTTACGTAATTATATTAACTTAAAAAGTACTTTAAAATATAAAAGAAAATAAGAGAGTATATTTGCAATAAAATATAAGCTTTAATTAAGCTTTTCTACCGACGCTTTAACGTCTTATAGATTAAGTAATGCGATAAAAGTCTTAAACTTCTGTCGTAAAAGGTTTTTAGTAAAGCTATTAACGTACATTTCGCTTATAAGCAAGTATATAACTTCAAAACTTCCTTTTTAATGCTCTTGGCGTAGCTATATGTTTTGAATATTAACGTGCTTAAGCTTAGTTAATATACGCTAATTCTTTTTAATTATAAGCCTAATCGTCTGTTAATTATCATAGAAGATATTCTAAGGGCACTCTATATTAAGGTACATCTCCGTAAAGAGCTTTTGTAATGCTATAACTATCTTTGCAGTTCGCTCCACCTTTAAGAGCTCAGCTTTAGTTGTCGAGGTAATAATTATATCTTATTTAATTGCTATTTATAATATAGCACCCCCGAACAAAATAATGATAAGCCCTTATAAAGAACGCTTAGTTTCTAAATTATTTGCAAAAGAAGTATTAAAAGCTATTATAAGCTGCGTCTCGTTCTTTTAACGATTATAAATAATGCTTAAGAAGCGTATTCTAAAGAAGTAGCGTATAATCTAATTTATAATTTGTAAATGCTTTTGATTCAGGTTCGTCAAGAAATGCGATAATTATAAAGTTACAAAAGTTATATTTAGTTTAAGTATAATAGTTAAGTATAATACGGAACCGACCTTCTCTTGGTACTCTTTGACTTAGTTTATAGTTGCTTTAGCGGTGTTCTTAGCTAGGTTATAATATAATAAAAGAGTGCTTGGGTAATTGTTATTTGCTAAGTTAAATTTTTGAGCTACTTTTTTTATATACGTGTTATAGATAAGCGTAATTGTCTTCGTATATTTATTACGTATAATTCGCACCCTCAAGAATTATTTTATATCTCTTATTATAGTGAGTTCGTAGGCGTTATTTAAGCTATCGATGATTTTAGTTACTGCAGGAAGGTTTAAGTTGTAATATAGCACTTATATATTATTTATATAAAAGGCTATAAACATTATTTGCTTATCGTTCGTAAAGATATAAGGCTCTTTTATAAGTAATACGAGACTAAAGCTTTTAAGTGTAGTTAAGAAGTCGCCATATTATAAAACTAGAGAATCGCGGAGGCTATATAAGGCTCTATCGATCTCCATAATTATATCGGGCTATTTAAAACCGTTAAGGAAATAGTAGTAAATAAGTGCATTTCGTTTGTCTTGTTTTATATTAATAAACGTATTCACGACGTCGTATTATTTAACTTTTAAGTCAAATTATACTACTATAACTATTACGACGCGGAAAGACTTTACTGCTAGCGTAGAAGCGTATATAGAGAATATTATAATATCTTCCTATAGATTACCTTTAGCAACGACTCGCGATTTAGTACGTATAAGCTGTTCCGCTAAGTTGACTTTATAAGTAAATACTTATTTTAAAAGTATAAGCGTTATCTTCGCATCTGCCTTTAATATAATATACTAGCACTTCTTAGCTTAGAGATTCTTTATTTCTTTACGCGTATCTTTTTTAAAGTATTCTCTTTATAAGTGCTATTCCAAATCCTTTTAGTACTTTAATACTCGTAAGAGCTTTATTTAATATAATTATATTAATTCAAAGCTTATAATTACCTATACTTTAATCGATTCGCTATTAATTGCAGCTATAAATATAATATATATAATTTCGTAGTCTTTTCCATTTTCACGCGTTATCTCATTATTCCAGAATATTATAATAAAAGATATAATATACGTATAGTTTTTGTTTATTTAGTCTATAAATTCGGCGTTTAAGAGCTCTCTTATTATAAAGGAGTATATTCCCAGCCTTTTCTTAGACCGTTTATTTAATTATATTACCTTTCTTATTTAACGTCTCCGCTAAGCTCGAGTGACAAGGCGTAATTAACTTTAGTTTAATACTTAAAGCACTTCGTCGAGGGTCTCTTAAGTTATATTATTCTTTAAAAAATATTATAATAATATATCCGACGGTATATTTTCTAAGAGGAGTTATTAATCTCTTTTAAGCTCGCCGTAATCCTTTTTTAACGAGGTATTTTCGTGTTTTAGAGTATTTCTTAAGCTTATATTAGTTGCTTTAGTTTAGCGTAATAATTAATTTTAACTATTTTATAATTTATTTTAAATTATAACTTAAGGTATTAAGTTATACGTATTTTTAATTTAAAGTAATTATTTCTTACTTATAATATTCCTCTTAAGCTCGAAATATTCGTTTCGTCGTATTTAACTTCGAGTCTATCTTAATATACTTAAGCTTTTTAATATTATTAGAATATTTGTATTATTATTATTAAGCTTTATATCGTCTTTTAATATATTAATTCGTAAATCTAAAAAGACTAGCTCATTCTAATGCTCTTATAAAACAAGCAGTCCCGCTTCTTTTAGAATTATGAGCTTTATAGTTACGTATAGAATTATTTTTTTAAAAACTTCGTCGACTTCTATTAAGTTAAATAAGAACTCGTCTAATTCAATATTATTTTTAGCTTATATATATTCGTCCTTTACGTATTCGATGGCTAATTCGGCGTCTTAAGCGGCTTCAGGCTCTGCAAGTATATTAACGACTTATTTAAGTATTAGTAGTAGTTAGCCGATTACCGCCTGCTTATTATAGAATTATGCCTTATCAAAAATAACGTTTCGGGTACGTATTATAAGCTTTAGCTAAAGTATTCAGATCTTATATATATTAGTTGTGTAATAGTCAATTAAATATCTAATATACCTTTTAAAATTGACTTTAAAGCTTCTCTTATTATAAAGAGCTTGTCGGTCTTTAATTATCGCGTAAGCTTTAGCGTTATACGCAAAGATATTACTTTAATTAAGCCTCAAATCGATTAGTAATCTTTTTACTATTTTTAAGTCGTATTATCGAAAATACTATTTGAATTATATTTTTGGTATTTCGTTTAGCGATTATATAACTCTTCTGGCAAGTAGTAATATATTATAAAAATACGCAGTTATTAAAATAGTTTCTGGTTATAATTTAAATAATAAGTTAGCACTTATTATTATCTTTAAGGCTTTAGTAATAAGCTCTCCGCTAGCTCTTTTTATACCTTTATTCGGCTTATGCGTATAAACCGGAATAAGCTCCAGCTTTATACTACTATTTAATACTTATTAATCGTACTTTGTCCAGTATCTTATACTAATTACCGACGTATCGTTATTAAACTTGATTTTATATATAATAAAGCTATATTAATATTTAATCTATATCTCAAACGTCTTAAGCACGCTTATAATAAAGTCTTAGGATTTACTAATAAGCGTGAATACAAAGAGCTTTCTATTATATTCGTCTTTAATTAATAATAATTAATATATCTTATTATAACTTATAAAATAATTAAATAAGTCTTATACGATTCTAAAGAAAAGTCTCGAGAACTTATTATTTGACTTTTTACGCGATAATTATTAATTTAAGTATATTATAATATAACTTTCGCATTTTATACGCGTAATTCCATCGATTTAAATATTACGTATATGCTTTATTAAAGCTTCTAGAGTTATTTTACTGAAGTGACCGGCGCGTAAGTGCTATATCTATATTATATCGCTCCGGGGTCGTAGGAAACTGCGTATTAATTGAAAAATATACTTCTTAAGAAGGTGTAGTTATTTATTAATTATTAAGTATATTATTATAGCAGGAGATTTACGAGCTTTTATAAAGGCATATAGTTATAGAAAGCGCGAGCAGTTATTAATAAGCTTGTATTTAAATATTATAAGGTTCTACTTGCGCTGTAAATTTCTTATTATATAATTATCTTCAGCATTACTTACTCGTAAAGTCGTATTAATACTATTATATTATACCCCCGATTATGCGAGGAGGCTTTTAGAAATAATATTAACGTTAAACTCTTCTATAATAGTCATGTTATTTAATATTAAATTCCGAGTATATAATCTTTTAAGATTATATAAAGCGTTTTCGAAGATGTGTATACCCTTATTAGTAATTAACAAACTTGAAGTGCTAATATTAATTATATTTCTCGTAATACGTTTGAAATTGCTAAGGATGAGTTTATTAATATTATTAATTAGGTGAGTAACACCGCAATTATTAATAAGCGTGCTATTTAATAGAAGATGGCGTTAGAACTCTATAATAGTGTAAATACCAGAACCTAAAGCACTATCGTAGAGTATATCGTCGAGGAGCTTTGGGTCGATTATAGCTATATTAATATTTAGATTATCTTATAAAGCTTTGCCTTTGCCTTTATTACTTATAAGTATAACAGCATCGGGTAATTTAGCATTTATAATAAGTTTAGAGTTATTATTATAATTAGCTCCGGTGATTTTGGCGATTATAATATACTTCTATTTTTCTTTAACTATAACTGTCTTAAGCTTTTTAAAGTCTATAGTTTCTAACTTCTTGCGAGTTGCCAATACCTCATTAGCATTTAACATATACTTTATACTTTTAAAAGTCGTTCCGTTAACTGCATAACGTAATCTTTAATATTTAAGTAGCTTAAAGAAATGCTTATTATTTATACCGCATAAGTATAAATTACCTTAGCCTTAAGAGCGAGATTTATTAAAGCTTACATTTAACGCATTAATATTAATTCCTTTAAAGGTTAAATATTAACCGCCTCCTCCTTTTTAACGCTTGAGCTTCTTAAATATAGTATGCTCTTAGTTTATATCGGGAAGCACTTATATATAATTATTAAGAGTAAACTTATATTCTTTTCTAAGTTAATCGTCGCGTATAATTATATTAAGGATAGAATTTGCTTAATCTAAGTATATATAAGCTCCTACTACACGTAGCTATTTCTTTAGAGCTATAATGCTTTTAATATTAAGTATATCGTACGCTTTAATATTCTTATAAGCTTTTAAGAAGTTTTTTATTTATTAGTTAACGTTAACTTTTTTTTTATATATTTTTTTTAAAACTTTCTCGTATTCTGTGATTATAATAATAAGAACTAATGATTCTAATAGTATTATATCGCGTTAAAGTATATTAATTAACGATTATATACTTAATTCGCTTTTGCCGGCCAGTTCTCTAATCGCAGAATTTAAGAGCGAATCGTCTACTGTTTCGGAGAGCTAATTATATAAAGTTATATACTTATTATTTTAGCTCGTTTATTTAGCTAACGTATATTAATACTCTTTAGCTTATATTATATAAATCTATTATATCTTTGCAATTATCGGGTAGAAAAGTAGATTAACTTCTTTTGGATTTATTCTTTTTATTAAAGTATTTTTATTAGACGACTTAGGCGTTAAAGACGGCTATAGGTTTATTGCTTTCTAAGCTATAATATTAGCGTAATACTAGTCTAACTGTGTCTTTGCCACCTGTTAAGCGGTGCTCTTAAGCGTTAAAGCCTTTAGTCGGAGTTCTGGAATATGGCCTGTTACAAGAGCTATAAGATTTATTATATTTAATATACTTATGAACGTAGTATGGAAATTCAATTATAGGTATTATATCGCCTAATCCTTCCGTGCTTTTAAAGTGCAGTCTATAAGTAGTTTTAAGAGTAATATTATTTATTTAAAGTATACTAATAATATAGCGTCGAGAATATTTAATAATTTGAGAGTTGTCGACGAGTTTAAAGAATTACGATAACTTTTAAATAGCGGTGTAAAATACTTTTATAGAGCTACGTCGGCGTGTGCATACGACTAGGAAGCTTTTTATAGCTTACGGGGCTTATAATTATCGTGTAATATACCTTAAAGCTCCACAGAAGCGAATATCAGTTCAATTAAAGGCTGCGTAGTTGCGTATATAATTATTATTATATTATTATATATGGCGCATTCAAGCTCCTTAAATAAAGGAGCTTACTGGCGCCATGGTTTTGGTAGTCTTGATTGGGCTCGCTTAGCCAACCAACCATAACCTGCACGACAGCAAATGCTGGGATCTTCTGGCGCTTCGCACTACTAGCGGTCGTTAACGGCTGGTCGATGCCGCACTAGTGAGCCCCATTCTTCGGTCAAAGCCTCCCCATCAATTATGACGGGTAAGCGGAATGCCATTAACACTGGTGCCAATGTTCTGCGCACAGCTCATCATCGTTTCTACGCTATACTTTGAGAGTGGGCCATATACAAACTCTCTGTTCTCAGGTGCGGACTGGGATATCATATGATCTACAACTCCATTGAGGAGGGACACGACTACGTAAGTTAGAACATCTCCTGACATGCCCACAGTCTCTCTACTTCTTCTCGTCTTCACGGACTATTTTGTACATCTCTAGATTTCAATATGGCAGAGTCAAGTCGGCTTCAGGCGCTGCGTCAAACGCTCAAACCGCTCACGCTGGTGGTGTATACTGGCTCCTTGGTCCTGGACGTTATGAACAGTACTGGTTATCTTTACTATCGACAGTATAGCAAAGCAGTATGATCTCTCTCACGTCACTTCATCGTGGGCCCTCTCTGTCTGCGTCCCGACTTTTGGAGCATTCCTCTTGATATCGGGACGACTGGGATGTTGTTGTTGATCTGCGGTTTCTTACAAAGTCAAATTCTGATTGCTACTGGACGATGTTCTCGGTCACAAGCTGGTATATGTCACCGGTTTGCTTTTTTTCGCTATTTTTATCTCTACTTATGGCCATCGTTGAGAATGCCGTTGCACTGTTCGCGTTTCTGGCCTTCTAGGGGATGGCAGCTGCAATGATAGTACCAACAGCTTAGGCTTTGGTCTCGACGGCATATGGAGGCAGAAAGCGAGAACTGACTCTCTCGGCTATGGGTATAGGAACTGCATCTGGATCAGCCATGAAAACTATAAGTAAGTAAATGTGTCTTGAAACCGGAAGAGATTGAGCATGTGCAAAGCGCATTAGTTGGAGGAGCTGTGACCAAGGCACCAACTGGATACCAAACTTTATTATGGATTTCATTCGGGTTGAGTGTAGCTTTTGTACTGCTGGGTTGGCTGCTCATTGTACCCTCATCACCGAATCATGCCGAAGCAAAGCGTCTGGATTATCTTGGCGCCGTCAATCGCAGTTGTCTGGTGTATGATTTACAGAATCAGGAATTCTCAAATTTTCTTTACAGCTAAATTACTTTTTATTTCTTCCTAGAGACCCATCTTCTTTATAATTAGAATTCAATCCTCTTCAACCTCTAAGATAAGACTCAATTTACAATGGCCATCAATGGCAGTCCCCCCGAATTCGGACGAGATATATAATCAATAAAGCCCTGACATCAAGACGTTTGACCCAGCTGATACAATTTCCTACTAGTGGCATCAGGCCCCATGTAGCAATAGAGTGGCCAACAAGTGCGGCTTTGAACTAGCGGCTCCGTCCGGCCGTTTCATTCCGCACGATGCTTCACCTCCACCTCCTCCTCTATTGCATTTAAGAACACCAACAATAGATTAGACGACTGTGGAAATTGATCGATTGGCCCGAATCTCCAAGATGCATTCCACTGAGAGGCCAGTCCCACAACATAATCCCTGGGCGCTCTTGCGAGGAGTCATAATCAATGAACATGGAGCTACTTTTAAACAAAAGGGCAGAGCCAATGGTCTCTGCTGACATACGGACAGGACTGTTCTCATTATGACAGAACATGATTTGTGATGGCATTGATTCCGTGGCATTACCTCCGAATAGTCCGTCGTTATATCATACATATAAAAAGCTCTGTTGCGTCCTTTAAAGCCGAGAACCACCAGCTCCAGAATCAACAACAACAAATTATCTTCATCACTTTAGTTTTCAGACAAGACATTCGCACCTTGCAACCATGGCCACTTTCAAAGTTTCCAGTCTCTTCTCAGTCCAAGGCCAGGTCTGTGTCATTACAGGAGGCGGATCAGGTCTGGGCGAAGCCATGGCTCTCGCCTTAGCCGAGAACGGCGCCTCAAAGGTCTTTATCCTCGGTCGCCGCCAAGCTTCTCTCGAGAAAGTTGCAGGAAAAGCTGTACGAAATCTCATACTTTATGTTTACCATCATTTTAAAAGCCCCAGAACACGCTAATGCCTTCTTGCCTGATCCAAAAGGCCAAGGGAACGATCATCCCCATCGTCTGCGACATCATGTCGAAAGACGCTCTCACAGCCGCAGCAAGCAAAGTCGCGTCCCAGACCCCCTTTATCAATGTCCTCATCGGCAACTCCGGTATGACGGGCCCAGTCACCTCTACTGGTGCTGTTAATGGCCCCCGGGGCCATCCTGACCTCGCAACCTACCAAAATACCCTCTGGTCCACCTCCAATACCGAGATGAATGCCACAGCCGACCTCATTCTAGTATCCTCGTTTTACACCTTCCTCGCATTTGTCAACCTGCTGGGCGCAGGCAACAAACATCCAGATAGCGTAGGCAGCAAGGGCTACATGCAGTCCCAATTCATCTCTGTCACGAGCGTCGCGGCGATGAGCCGGACGGAAAACGTGAGCCATATCTATGCAAGCAGTAAGGCTGCTCTCAGTCATCTGACAAAGATGATTGCTACGACCTTTGCTCCGTATGGGATTCGAGCGAACAGTATCGCACCAGGTCTCTTCATCACCGAGATGACAGAGGTGGGTGTATAATCGAATTATCTGTTGGTCTCTTCAGCTGAAATGCGACATATAGGGCCTTGTCGGCAACAATAACGACCTTAGTATTGCAGGCTCTATGCCGAAAGAGCACTTTCCGGCAACTAGAGCTGGTGCTCCAGAGGTGATTTGCTCATCGTTCCTTCTATAATATATCGCTAATTAGGTCTAGGACATCGCGGGTGCGGCGCTCTATTTAGTCAGCAGAGCAGGAGGCTTCGTTGACGGTACCGTGCTTGTGGTTGATGGAGGCATGCTCTCTCAGACTCCCGGTAGCAACTAGAATAAAGCGAAGAGAATGGACGAAGCATGCAGGGCCTACTTCTATGAAGGTCATCAAGAGTGGATCCAGACAAACACCAGCAAGCAGTCCGTGTTGGATGTCCTTGGCCAATGAAGATTAGATATCTCCCGTTGGCGGTATCTACCACTGTCTATGAGCGATACCAACTACAGTTTAATTGGAATTTACAAAATGCGGACATGGCTTTGCTTATGCGGACGTATCAACTTGTTAAACTTACTCTGGTTTTTCTGTTTACGAAGGATTCGACTTCCCTTGCCACATCCCTTAAGCTCCGATCCTTTGTAAATAATAAAAGGACATAAAACTATTGTGATATAGATAACTATTGATCCGTAAGCTTTCCCCGTGTCTTTCCTACTTAGCTACCCGATCTTGGCTATGTGGACGTCGTTTTCCTTTCCTAGGACGTCGATAACCTTAGGTAGAACCTTTCCCTTTTGGTCGAGAATGGCTGTTCGGTTGGCATTGCCACTTTTACTGGGTACAGTTGGTCTCGTAGCACTCGGGCACTCGCCGTTACTGTCTTTTGGGCTGCTTCCTTGACCCGTTGGAGTTCGGCTTTATTTCTGCAAGCTATCTCGATGCGTTCCGTGTTTCTGGCGTCCCTGATCATAGTAGCGCAGCGCTAATTTGCGTGCTCATCCACGGTACGGATCTTTTCCTCAATTGCTTTCTTGATTACTCCTGGTTATGCCTTGCTCTTCTCTTTCTCCGCCACTCTAGATATATTAATCGTGTAGTAGAGTGTGTCGGTTATATTAGATGCTATGCTAATAGTAGTTTAGCTGGCTGAGGACGATGGATTAATTGATTTTGTGAGGATTGAGGCGTAGGATTGCTGCGGGGATTAGCCCGTTAATGCTCTTGGTCTTGATATACAGTTTGCGCTTGATATTATCTTTATTAGCTGTGTTTTGGCTTCTGCAAGTTGGGCTTCGATTTCTGTTAGTTTTGCCTTGAGTTCCACGTTGCTGGCCTTTATTTCCTCGTTGCTGCTCTTCAGCTCCTTAACCACCGAGAGGACAATGGACAGTGCGTCGCTTTCCCCTTTTCTCGTCTTTATATTACCTTTAGCCGCTGCTCGAGTTGGTGTCTTGGGTCGGCGTCGCGTGCGATCTGGTTGTGGGGGGTTTGGCGTCTTTGCCATTACTTTAATCACGTTATCTATATCACACTCGTCGCTCTCCTTCTAATTCCTCGCTTTACTAGATCTTTGGCTTAATATTGCGAAACGGTTGCCGTTAGCTGCCTTTCCGCCACGCTTCATCTTGTCCTGTTCCAGAGCCTTGGTTGTTAATATTCGTTCGCGACGCGACTGACGCGTCGCGCCCGAATCCTCCACCACCCTTTCCATCGTCCCTCTCCCCGACTGCTGAATCGAATTCTGAATTAACTGCTGAATCGAATAACTCTGCGCTGCCTTCGTCCCAAAGTCTCAAGTCTCTCCGCTGACAAACGATTGACCAAGGCCTGGCCTCAGATGCGTGGAAAATCACGTGCTGCCGACGACCCTCACTTGCACTCTGCTAGCCTCTCTCGCCTCCTTCCAGGTTATTTATCAGAACAGTCTAAAGTCAATATTTAATATGCAATATCTTATGCCATATCTTCCTACTCATATTCTTTGCTTCCACCAAATGGCGACAATATTCGCCTGCTTCGATTGTTGCCAAATGAAGACGAGGCTAAGCCTTTACATTACGAGCTTCGCAACTATTCTCTACAGAGATTAAGTCCACGAACTCATTTGTACAAGGCTTTATCTTACGTATAAGGCAACCGAGACGAGACTCTATCTATTTACGTGGATAAGAATCGGATTGAGGTCACGGTAAACTTACACGCTGCGCTATTACGTCTCCGAGATCACTCCTTTAAACAAATCATATAAGTAGATGCTATTTATATTAATCAAAGCAATTAAGAAGAGCGGAAACAGCAAGTTCGGCTTATGGCGAAGATATATAGTAACGCATATCGTGTTATTATTTAGCTCGGAGAGTAAGCAGCAGAGATAAAGGGAGCACTTAAGGATATATAGCTTGCTGCTAATGAAGAGCTTACGGAGTGCTCGAAGACAGAGATGAAGCAGTAAGTAATGCTTAACTTACTTTAAAACTTATGGTTTTAACGCATCTGGGTAAGGAACAAATTCTCAGCTATAATTATTAGACGACGTTAACGTAATCACTTCAGGTGTTTTAAGAAGTTGCTGCAGCTCGACATGTCGTAATAATGTGTGGCTCTACGGCGATTGACGGATACGCGTTCTACTTGGGAGTAAAATCCCTAAAGCTTTCTTATACGGCTTCTCCGGAATTGCAGACTCTCCCTTTAGTTACTTATTTAATAGAGCGCGCTAGTCTCCGATCTAAATATATAGCAAATTCGTTAGAGAAGTTCTCCTTAGAGATACGGTCTTTAGCCGAGTTAATAGATATATTCTATACTCGCTAAGCTATTGATACTCGTGATAAAGTATATGCTTTACTTAATATGAGCTCTGACGACCCCGAAAAGGCTGGTTTACAGCCCGATTATAAGATTTCCTGGGAAGATCTATTCCAGCAAGTTATCAAGTTCGTTCTCGGTAAAGTTGTATCCGTGGAGACTTCTAGCCAGAGGGCGGTGATCAAGAGCAAGGGCTGCATTCTTAGCCAGGTGTCCTCGATAAGAAGGGGTAATAGACAGAATGTGAATATCACCTTTAGAAACGCAGCTTTAAGCTTAAGCGGCAAGATGGAATGGACCTTTCAGGCGTCAGCGAAACCCATCCAAGAGCATGACGTCATTTGCCTTCTACATGGAGCTTTAAAGCCTACGATTATCAGGCTATGTAAGGATCACTTCGCCGTTATTATAATTGCGGCAACTCCTTTAAATAAGAGTAGCAGTTTTCGATGGCCAGACACTTCCCAATCGATAATACAGTTTTTGCGGGACTTCTTACTTGTCTGGGACTGGAAAAATCCCTAGGGAAAGTCGTAAGATAAAGAAGAATTTAGAACCTTGACAAAGACATATAGTCAAGCACTAAAGACTTCAAAAGAAGAGTCCGGAGATTATTTTGATAAAGCAATTAGATTGTGGAATGACATAATGATATTAGATGACTTAGGAGAGTATGAAAAAGCAGACGAGAGGCTTCTAGAAGCAAGAAGTGGCTATGTGACGGCATTCAGCAAAGAGCATCTGCCTAGGCCGAATCAATGCGGTCGGACACTACTGTCATTCGTTGCTGGGGAAGGACATGAAGATATTGTTAAGCTGCTGCTCGAGACCGTTGATCTAGACGTAAAGGATGGGATATCTAGTCGGACGCCGCTATCACGGGCTGCTGAGAACGGGCACGAGGCCGTCGTCAAGCTGCTGCTCGAGACCGGTAAGGTTGAGGCCGACTTAAAGGATAAGTCTAGTTAGACGCCGCTGTTACGGGCTGCTGAGAACGGGCACGAGGCCGTCGTCAAGTTGTTACGCAAGCATATTAATTAATTTATTATTTCATATTATATAATTTTTATAACTTTAATAAAGAGGGGCCGGGAGGAGGTGAGCTTTATATATTCGTTAAATGATTTTTAAAACGTTGGATTATTTAAGCTAGAAAATTCTAGAAGCTTCGCTTTTACTCTTCTAGCTACTTGCTTCGGATAACTTATTTTACACCGTAATTATGCCTCCTTAGTGTACTTAATAGCTAAGATTTATTAACTATATACCACAGTAGCCAAGAAAATAGCAGAAACGTGTGCGAGTATAACATAGCTCAAGTAGTGTCGTGAAAACTATCTGCCGCTCGCCAAAGATCATTGTAACGTTCCTGGTTCTGACTGGTACGCGGCGTACAGGCTCGTCGGTTGGTATCAGCTATAAAGTAAAGTCACAAGAGGTTCGGTTCTCAAATAGAATTGAGACGTTACAAGCAACGGTTAAACTGCTATATGAATTTGAGCACGAAGCTCTGCTACTTAAGAAACTACTCTGTTTATATAAAACTCTGATTTCTCAGTGCAAGCCCTGCCAGATGGTCTGGCAGAGCGTGCAAGCTCTTCATTCATTCATTCATTTATTCATACTCGGTTCCAGCCGTCCACCGTAGGACTGCTATGCCGGCATGGTCCAGCTTCGGCGCCAGTTGCCGAAGTGCGCGTTACCGCATTCGTAATTCGTACTTCACTTTATCATTTTGTAGTGACTAGCAACCTCCTCCACTAGACGGTTTGGCTTCTATTTACGACTATTTACATAAACGCCTTAAGAAGTGCTCTACTTAATTCTTTAATAATGTGTTAGGCTCTTTAGCTGCCGCTTCTACTAGCCATCTCGTGTCTCCGTACCTTCAGTCTCCCCCCAGCGCTCTACTTCGTCTCTTTGCACCACATTGCAGCTCCGAAACTACTTAAGGAGGCGCGTCTATTCTATAACTCTAATTACTTTTATGATTAATTTTAACTTATTTAAGATTACCTTTAAGTTTATTCGTCCTCCCCTCCTAAATATCCTTCGCCGTACGTCGTTATATACTCGACACCTTAATAGGATATAGTCCATAGTTTACCGTCCTTCGCCACAGTCACATCCGAGGCCGTCGACTTCCAATACTTTTCTTTTCTATAAGAAGTCTCTTAGCCTAATTTTCTTTATGCGCATCTAAATAAACAGAGTATTTTGCTACTTTTTTAATCTATAGTATAGTCGTAAGATTTTATATAATAGCTACGAGGTATACTTAAATGTAGTTCTTCTTCTCGTTTCTACTTTCTAACTATTTATCTATTCGGCTCTTATCTGCCTTTTGACTTAAGTCTTTAAGGTTACTTACAAATGATATATTCTTGTTTATATGGCGTTTTTATTTCCTTAATTAACTCTTACATTTTATTTAACTACTCTCTTAGCCGCTTTATTTACGGCTTCGTTTCCCAAGATGCCCGTATAAGCTAGCACTTATCTTAACTCGACTCGCGTCCCACGATCTCCTTAAAATTTATTTATACATTGTATTATATTAGCTATAATATACGCACTTAATCTATTAATTGGTTTCTGAAATGTCTGAATAATTACTTAATTATTTATAAAGATAATTAGCCTATCTTTTTTATTTCCTTTTTCTACGTCTTCGTCTATAATTTAAAAAGCCAGCCAAATGCCTTATAATTTTGCGGCATATACGGTTAAGGTTTTATTATCCCCTATATACGCCAGTTTTATATATCTAGTTAGGGGTAATATTACTGCAGCTCCTACGTGGTTATTAATTCCGCTGCCGTTAATATAAACGAAAAAGTAATTCGAGGGGTGCTTAAGGAACTCCTTGTGTTAAGTTTCGGTCGTTTCGGCGTATAATACTATCCTTACGATCGGCCCTTACTATTATGGTAATATTAGGAACGGTGGGATAACCTCTTGGTCCTCAACCGACGCTCCGCGGCGCTAACGGAGACGCTTGTACGTATGTTTTAAAAGGCTCAGGTATAGTTTCTTTCTCTATCGGCTCCATATGGTCCTAAAGAGTTAAAAGCCTACCAAGATTAGCATTTTGTCCGAGTAGAGAATCCTACTAATAGTCTCGGCGCTTGTCTTTCAAATCTAGTGTTTAATAAGAAGGAGGTAAAGTTTTATATTTAAGGCTAGGCCTAACGTTGCTTTATATATACCTCTAATAATTTTACCCGCCTTCGCTTAAAGTATTTTGAGTAAGTTAATAATTTGTTTTATATAGCCTTCTCCGCGCTTATAAGCGACAAATCTTACGGAGTAGCCGTATATTATTTAAGGGATAATAACTACTTAATAGATTTTCTTAAATTCAGTAACTCCTACTCCTTAAGTAGAACCGGCTAGACTTGCTAGTGCACCAATAGACTTCGAGATCTTTATTTTTAGGTTTTAGATATACTATTTCTAGTTCAGCGCCGTATCGAGTATGACCCTAAGGTATTTACTGCTTTCGGATAGGAGTATAATTATCTGTTTTATTTGTATATAGCGGTCGACATCTACAACTTAACGCTTTCTTGTGTGGTAGGTGAGCTAGAACTTGCTTGGGGCGAAGACGGATATATGTTTTCTTGCCCAAATTATCGCTCGTTGCATGGCCTTTTCTAGTCCATTACAGGTTTTTTTTAATTAAGCTTCTCCACCGTAGAATTGCAATATTATCGATGTAGCCTGTGGCAAGGGTATTAGGCTCTCGATTACAAGTCTCTATCAAGTCTGCGTTATAGTATAAGTACAAAATGGGCGACAGCGGTGATCCTTAAGGAATGCCGGTGGTCGTCTGGTACACCTTTGACTTGTGTCAAGGGCTCGAATCAGGTGACTTTCATACTTTTATGAAGCTATTCACAACTTTGTATCAGCCACACGAGCTAACTCGTAAACGAACATAAAAGACAGATTTCCTTAAGAATATCTTCTCTCCTTGTAATCAATCAATTCAACCAAGTCGCAATTGTCCACGTACTTGCACTCGTTCCGTGACAGCTTTCCTGGCGGATAGTTAGTTCAGATTAGAAATCACTTTTGCCGAGATCCTCACCAGTAGAGGTAGATATTTCTCGTGGATATTCAAGTGGTCGATGAAGCCCTCTTGTGTGAGGAAGCCTGAGTCCTTTAATGAGGGACACTCTTGGTATGTGCACTTAAACGGCGTCTCGGGAGGAGCCATACTGTCCATTCCACTCAAGAGTGATGACACGACTGGAGCAAAGAAGCAAAGAAGTAGAAGGAGCCGAGGTGAACGCCCTTTATACTGATTATGAGGGTACTCTGCACTACATGGGTGTCTGACGAGCCAATAGACTAGGGCCAACTTGACTTCAATTCTCATTTCTTTTCTCGCGCTACTTAGAATGGCAGGTGAAGCGATGGAATATAGGGGTACGATTAAAATGGCTCGGTTTTGGTAAGGCACTCATGGCATCAACCGGAGGCAATCGGGCCGTTCAGCCAATCAAAATTGTGCACGTGCACTCGGACCTTAATTACTCCGTGCTGACGTCGCTCACCGTCACTTTATTTCCCCGATACCGGGGTTTAGCCAATCACTTAATTGTGCTACCACATAGCTTTACTTTAAGGCCTTTGCCTTTACCTTTACCTCTCTCTTTAAGCTTCACTATGGACGTCCTCTCTGCCTTACCACGTGATATAGATCACGTGCGGCAAATCCTTTTTATCTTACCAGTACCATTCTCGCTTAATAAAGCCAATCACGAGCTGTTCTGGCCCCTTATCGATAACGCTTACTCTATTCGGCAATCAGAGAGTGTCGGCTTCCGAAAACGCGACGGCCGGCCCGCGCACGTGCGACATCACGTAATCTGTCGATTTAAGCGATCACGTGCCGTACCTTCAGCAAGTCAAGGCAAGCGCGCTAGTTCGACTAAGCGCGTTATTACTGGCTGTGACGTCAGTTTTAACCTTCTTGCCTTCTCTACGCACTACGAATACTATCCAAGGAGCCAATCAAAGCACTCAGATTTAGTCACGTGCCTTCAGCATTCTCATTCATTGGACGAAAGTGACGCTAATAAGCGAAACAGCTTCCTTCGGGAGCTCGTCGGAGCCGAGGTTGCAAAGGGGTATCCGCCGGCAGCTATTATTGGCTCGCTTACCGGAAAGGGTCGGCCCGATGCGCGCGCGCGACTAGCGGCCGCTGGCGGAGCCTACCTCACTCGACAAGACGTCATTAATGCGGGTCTTACGTGGCGGCTAGCCAATCCAAATCGACTTTGGGCTACAACAAACGTAAAAGATGACGTCAGTTTACAAGGTAGCGAAGCACTTGCGACGCTTGCTAGCTTAGGCTGGAAAGCGTCGCAAATTAACGCTACGTCATTAGATTACGTGGATGGTCGGGGTCTTGTTTTCGCCGATCCGGCTCGCTTATGCACGCTAGAGGCGCACGGGCACCTCTCGCTTATCGATAGCACTCACAAAACTAACCAATTAGAATAGAAGCTTTTTACGATTATGACGCGCGACCAATACGCTTGCTGGCACCCTATCGCACATGGTCTCTTATCACACGAGTTCGGTGAGCTTATCGCAGAGCTCTTATTGGCTATTAAGCAGTGGTGCAATTGGCAATTGCGCTACGTATTAAGCGATGACTCAGGGGCTGAGCAGCGGGCGTTTCGCTTAGCCTTTCCGGGCTTAGTGTGCGGGGAAATGGAGGTAAGCGAGCCGCGATAACCTTATTTCTTATCCGACCACTTATAACGCTTAGATCTCGCACCTACTTTGCCGGGTCCACTGTATGCGGACGCTTAAGCGCAAGCTCGGCACTAGCGCTGACGCCAAATCACGTGGCCACGTAATGGCGGCACTCTGTAACCGTCGGACCGAGACTGGCGCACGCGATTCAGTCGCGAAAGCGATTAAGGTTGCCGCTAGTCCCGAAAAGGCTAAATACATTCGTGATAATTGGCTAAAGACCTTACCGCTTTGGGCTAATTACTCACGTGAGCACTCAGCCTTACTACTACAGGTGCTAACGACCAATCCTAATGAGGCTTACCACCGCTCGCTTAAAGCCTTAGCGCGGATTACTAAGCTTACCGTACGGCCGAAGCACTCGCTTAGCGGTATTATCTCGCTTATCGCTCAATGCGATAGCCAGTATATATCACGTGCTCAAAAGGCAGCTTATGATTGGTCAAAAAAAAAGCTTAGTGCAACGCTCGAGCATCCGTGGCTAGACGCTTTTCCATATCACGTGCAATTACTCTTATTAGAAGAGATAAAAGGCTCTGAGAAGCTTACGGAGTCAGGTGACGAGTCAGGCCTTTCCGAATTAGGTAAGTGCGATTGTCGCTTCG
Organism: Rhexocercosporidium sp. MPI-PUGE-AT-0058; assembly: GCA_020746875.1. Lineage (NCBI taxonomy): Eukaryota > Fungi > Ascomycota > Leotiomycetes > Helotiales > Rhexocercosporidium > Rhexocercosporidium sp. MPI-PUGE-AT-0058. The sequence goes on from JAGTJL010000008.1 coordinate 761,224, forward strand.
CAAGATCTTATTGGCTTCCGTGTAAGCACGTGATTTACGCCTGGGAGATCCTCGGAGAGATAGAAGAGCCGGATTGGGCCGATCTAGCCGAGCAATTCGACGAATCAGGGTTCGAGATTTATACTAGTAAGGGGTTAATTGAAGCTAGCGTGGAGGAAAAGGCATTATCACGTGACTTGGAAGCGAAACTAGTCACGAGCGAGGCTTTGGAATCGATTAGGACCCGCTTTTTTGAGGTAGTTGAGATCTCTGATTCGCTCGACGAAGAGGCACGTGAAAGGCTATTACGTCGTTGGGAAGTAGAGCTGGCTGACTATACGAGTGCTTTCATTGGTCGGTCGGTGACGGAGTGGCTACAGCGGAGCGACGAGGCGATTCTATTTTAGGCTTAGCGCATCGGGTCGGCGAAATTAACTTCCGTTCCTGCCTCACCAAAACCGAGCCATTTTAATCGTACCCGAATATAGCCAATAGACAAGAAACCAAGGAACACCTGATAGAGATGTTTCCTAACGAGTGAGAGCGAGCGAACAAATTCTAAGCAATATAAAGCACCTTCAAAAGGATGAGAGAACTTGAAAGATGATTTGATTCCCCTTTGAGCTATGTCCAGGGGTGGCTGGAGAGATTGGCGGTTGCAACTCGTTCCCCGCCTGAAGTGCCCATCCTTATGAGTGGTCCTGTTTACCCTCACTCCATACAGCTTTCAGGACCTTATCTCAGTTCTCAGACGCTTGCTCAGAGCAGTTTCCCTCAAGTAAGGAGGACGATTGAAGTGAGTGAGGGCTTTAATCTGCCGCCTGAACTTAAATTACGGAGGCTCCAGATGGAATCTAAGTACAAAATGAGCGTGTTTCCAAATAGCCAGCTGAGAACAGTCACGGCGCCAGAGGAAAACTTGATTCCCAGATATCGCCTTCATAAAGGCCAGGTTCGAATTCAAGCATTGCAAATGCAGAAGACATCTCGCCTCCTTCAGCCATCAGGCCAGACCACTCGTGACACCTTGTTCCACTCAGCTCCGTTTCCCAACAATTACCTGACGTATGTTTCTCAACATCACCTCTAGCCATCGGGTTAGAAGAGTCGTCCGGGACACAGCCAGGCCATTGATCACTGAGCCCACTCAGCTCCGTTTCCCACCAGTTACCTGCCGTAGGTTCCTCGACCTCGCTTCACATTCCAACCCACTATCGCTTGATTCACGATCATTCAACATTTCCGACTCAGAGTGCGACTCTAGACCAGGTGGCGACTCCACCCTGTTCTCATACTCATGCTCAGGCCACGCGACTTCTCTGATATGCTTGAACAGCTTATTTCTAGAGGAAAAGCTCTTCTTGCATGCATCACACGTGTGCAGGTAGGTCGGGCTGGTGCTCTGACCATCACCATCTCCGCCAGCGCTTCCAGTCTCGGCTTCTGTCGACGAAATGCACAAGCTCGGATCTGTGTATTGTTGCGGTTCCGGGGAGAGTCGTTTGCGAGGTGACGATGGCTCCAGTGAGGCTTTGCGTTTCGCTGGGGAAACTCTACCCTGGTTTAGTTGTCTTCTTGCTCGCTTTAGTCTCACACGAGGCTCAGGAGGGTCTTCATCGGGCTCTGCCAATAAAAGAACATCGCGGAAACACTGAAGTTGTTGGACCTTCTTTAAGGCCGATACGCTATAGCCAGGGATTTCTGTGGTTATCGTTCTCTAAGACGCTCCGCTCGCCGTTAAATTAACTAGTCTCTGAAACTCATCTACTGTAAGCTATGCCTTATATCGTCCCTTAGTGGAGCAATAAGCGATAATCTTGTCGATTGCTGCAGCTACTCCGGCGATCCTATGATTCAAATACAATGCATTGACAAGGTCAACCCTATACTTCGGCTCGACTCTAGCCCACCGACCGGCCGATGCATCCATATCGTTCAAGGAGGTAAGTAAGGACTGGTATATTCGTGCATCCCGTGTTTCGAAATAGGCCTTCCGCATGACTTTAAAGCCTCGCTTATCGAGGTAAAGACGCCTACGAGCACTATAACGTTCGGCCGCAGTCCTTGCTGCCTTAAGCGAAACCAGGTTATAGCCTTGAGCTAGATCGCGCTTCATTACCTCTATGTCTCTTCGAATTGCTATAAGATCGCGAAAAACCATTTACAATTCCTTATCTTCCGCATAGATTTTCTCTTATTAATAATTTATGAGCTTCTTAGGTGCGTCAGGATCGCATCTCAGTCGCACGGATAGTGCCTCTTTTTTCTCCTTTCCCTACACCTTCTTACGGAAAATAGCTCTCGTGTCGGGAACGAATCTTCTGGACCGATAGAACCTCTTAAAAGTCTTGTCTTTCGAACCGCCGTAGCCCATGAGCTGCATCCTTCGCCTAATAAGCACAGTTTTCTCTTTGAGAATATTAGAATTAATATGAAATTTCTTTAGGCAAACTTACTATCGACTATATTATTAAAAACAGCTCTTCGTGTGCAATAGAAAGTGAAACGCGTTGCGTATCCTAGGTTACGAAAAATTCTTTGCCCGTCCTTAGTTATAGTATCTGCCCTTAAGGCCCGAGTTTCTGAAGTTGCTGCCCTTTTCTTATCTTATTATTGGAGTATCGGCACTTTCATTTTACACTCCTTGAACTTTATATAGATATCTATTCCAGTAATATTTCTCTTATTAAACAGCTCTGCGGCGCTCGAACAGTCCTTAAATGCTTTATTTAAAAAAGCCATAGCTAAGAACCATAAGACAAGGCAATGCGGAGTATCCGGATCTTGGAAGTAGCTTACGTTAATACTGGTATTATTAGCGGGAGATTCTTTCTTTTCGTAAGGCTTAACTTACTAGTCTTCAGGATCATCTTACTCGCCCTTCCGGTTGTTATATCGGATAATTATCTTGACCTTAGGCTGGGCATCGGGGGTGGGCAACGGCCTCAAGTAGAATTGCACATCCTATGAAAAGATCAGCCCGAACTTCATACGGCTAGATTAGTCGTACCTTATAGATTAGAGCAACATTTAGATCGCGATTACCATGAGATGAAGAGCGCACGATGGCGCCGAGACAATCCCCCGCGTCTGAAATGAATAAAAACATTAATATAATATATAGACGAGACCTCTCTGACATATAGTTATAGTCATCTGTGCACAAGGTGTACTTAATTGCCAGCTTTATATCTTCTCAGTCGGTGAACTCTTTGTCGTAATATACATTCTCGAGCTTGAGCTCATCGGCTAGGTCGTAGCGCAAGTACTATGAAAGTTATTATTACGCGTATACCGAGAATCAAATTTAGCCTCTTACATTCTTTGCTTCCTCGTAGACATCGTTTGGTAAATCTAAGTGATAATACCGTTTCAGAATATGCCAAAACTTCTCTAGAATATATAACATTATCGAAAGTATCGCTTTCTTAGTAAGTTGACCTTTGCTACGAACAGCAGTCTACCACAGGAACGTCTTTACTATGTCCAAGTCCGGGACTACATTAGGCTCTTCGATCTCTTTCTTGTATCTATTTAACATTAGCAAGTCTCGAGAAGATTCGTAAAGAATTACAGTACTGTTCCCACCGTCCTCTCACGACGTGGTATTAGTCCTTAGTGGGAGGTGCAAGAGCTCTCTCGGGCAGCAAGCCTTTAATAAGAGGATTTGGCTTTTCAAGCTTACTGCGCTGATTCGCGAGTCGACTCTTCATATCTATCATAATAATAGGCGGGTTAAATAGACAATCAAAAGTTGAGCGAGTGTAGAAGATTAAAGTAATAGCATCCTGTCAGCCGGCGCCTGACCGATTTTGCGCTCTGCCATTGCTCGACTTAATACGGTGCAATCAGATCTCAAGATCGGATGCTATATCCTGCTTCTCATGAGCGAGATATTTCCATAAGTAAGCGTTTGGGGCGTGCCAGGCAAAAACACAAGTCGCCAATCCGCGATCGCGGATTCGCGAACTCGCTTAGTCGAATCAGTGAAAGCGGCGGCAGCTTCCCAGAACCCGGAGCCTGATTCTGCCGCGTGGCCTAAGGCAGATCTTAATACTAATACATACTAAAATAAGCAACTCGGCCTCCAGGACAGATGGCCGAGCTGGTTATGGCGCCAGGTTAAGGTTTCCTTAGCAACAATCTCCTGGTCACGAAAGTGGCGTGGGTTCGAGTCCCACTCTGTTCATTTTTGATTATTTTTGTTTGTTGGAATGCTTCAAGCATTTATATGTGGGTGAGGTTTTGAGGTTTCTTTTTTGCGGTGTAAAAAGAAGTCTGGGTTGTCGCGGGACAGAAATCTCGGCGGGTAAGAAAGCCTAGCCCGCCCTAAGCGACTAATGACCACTTCGCTTCGGAAACTCGGCGGCTCTTGTCTTATGTCGTACACAGCGAATTGCCCTTTGAGCAGCGTGCATCAATTCTTCTGTGCATAATCAATAATACATAAATAGATTCCCGCCGTATTCATCTTGGTGTTCTTGTATCTCATTTATAAACGTTAATTAAATGTCTGAGGAGGAGAGTTCTAAGAGTCTCAAAGGAAATTGGCTGGCCGGGCGGATGTTCCATGCTTCCAGGTTTTATGTACGCTTAGAAGAGACTGGTTAGCATAAAACTTCCTTTCCACGGAGTAGATAGAGAAAGACCTCGCCCCGATGCTCTATAGTTTAGCATTAGTGAGCCTTGGTCGGTGGATTCGAACCTTCAAAACATCCCACGAGTCCCCATCTATACCCTTTTCACGAACCATTCGCGGTTCAATTGAGATTTCGTAACGATTCCCCACGCCTGTACGGTCAAGGCTTCCAGATTTTCCACCGCCCCAGAAGCTATCGCGATAAAAGAGGCTATGAAGACGTCTTAGTTGCAGATATCCTTCTTTGGTGCATATCTCCTTCCGTAGCACAAGTTTTTTGGCGTATTGAAAATTAGCAGACTTCTGGCCTAAGACAATAAAATTGTATACAAATGGCCAATATGACACGTCTGTTTGATGCAAAATAGTCGAAATGTTACACAATATGAGGAAGTCTTCCGGCGTCCCACCCTGCATTGTTGCCGAGATATGGACAGCGCCACAGAGTCCTAACATCAGCAGAAAACCTTGCATACGCATATCCCAGCTGCGTGATGGCTCTGCTGAAATGAGCGTGATACCGGGGGAATACTCGAAAAGTATTGCGTGGCTGAAAAGATCTGAGGATCGTATGGCCCCAGGCTCCAACGCTGTACGGATGAACATTCGTGATATTTGTAGTGGTTTAGGGCCAGCGGAGGTAAGTTATTATCAGTCAAATAGACAAGCTCACTGGCTGTGCATCTCACCCAACTTTCAGGTGCCTGACTGAGAAAAATGAAGACGTTTCCTAGTTGCCCTTCCTTAGTACGATTCCAAAAATTAAGCTCCAGGAAAACACCATACTGTTTGCTGACGTACAAAGCGATATTATCGAAGCGAATCCCGCGGCTGGTGACAGCAAACTCATCGTTGAAGTCAGTCTGCAGGACCGAAGACCAGCAAGTAATCTTCGCCGACATTGTGAAGTTCGATGGCGATTTCGCAAGTAGAACACTATATTGATGATCTGGGTTTAGTGTCGTCTATGCAAACAATGACATATCTGTCGTCTTTCTGCATATTACTTCCTGGAGGCGAATGAAGGCGGCGTCGCCTTCTCCATACAGCAGCGGCATGTGGATGTCGAATTCCAAGAAGGCAATAGGCAAGGCCTTCAGCTCTTGTCGTTTGACGGTCCACAGCTCAAGACACGCGACAAGCTATGGATGAGCTTTCTAATTGCTGCGAGCCGTCAAGAATTGCTTTGGGGACTCCAGTCCTCCTCTCAATGATGTATCTGAGAACATTTTTCGTACCGAAGAGATGCCATGCAGAATCGAAAAACTGCAGGGTGCGGGGAGCTATCGTCTCTTGCAACATCCATCTACGAGTAAACCACTTGCTATCGGCAAAGATGGATTCCCTTGGATCTTCGGCTCCAATACTGATCCCGCCTATAGTTGAGGGTTTTGTGCCATCGGAATTGCTAGAGGGACATGAAGGCGGCAAGTCTGAAAGGTAGACATAGCACTCCGCAGCATCCCGGTAGTACTAAGTCTTGCGTTATTTTCACTTCAAGGTCTATTAGAATATCAGGTGAGCCTTGAACATCGAGTTGATAGCTCCTGACAGTTCCGCACTGCTTTCCTTGTTGATGCAGCAAGTATCGGCCCAGGCATACTTGAGGTCATGCTCAGCAGCCTTCGAGATAAATTTCATGATCGTCAGATAACCCGGTCTCTTTACACATTTGCGTGCCTTCCAATCTTTGAAGCTGACTTCTTTTTCTTCCCATCTATGGGAGAGAATGGCATATCTGTTTTGGGGGTGATTGGTAAACTCTTCGAGCTCGAGTGTCTCTATATTGATGAGCTACATCTCGTCAGTCTTGGGATTGAAGGATGGCAGCTCAATTCGATTCCTATTCAAACAAGCGGGGAGAGCAGAAAAAATAACACAAGATTGCCGGTAATAGCACTAGGAGATAGATTGCTGGATGTTGTTGTCTTCGTGCAGTTAGGCTTCTCTGCATGAATACTTGCACTTCGTGCTCATTGGCCACGACGTTGCAAGGCTGTATAATCACAAAAAAATTGACTTGTATCTCACAGCCTTCTTTCCATCATTCGACATGGCACTGCAAAGGACAGATTTTGATTCTCAAGCACTCTTGCTGAAGTCCTCCATTTTCTTGCTTCCAATCCGTTGCGAGCCCTTTCCTTCTCCCTGCAAGACTTCTTCAGGGCTCCCTATTGTCACCTCTAAAATCACCAAAATTTGCGTAACAACAATAATAACCCCTAATACAACAACAAATAACATGAAACAGTACAAAATAGCTGCGGAATCGAGGTACACCGTATACGCCCCAAAAGGCTTCTCTTCATAACTTACACCAGAAACGCCTCGAAAAACACACGAGCGAAACGGAATGTCGTCTGTAAAACCCAGCGACCTTCCAAGAGCTGGAGACTTAGGATTGAGATATAGCCGGCAACGAGAGCTAGATGACGTGGAGCGCTAGTAATGAATGGTTGAATACGGATCGTGAAGCGGATGGGTGCTTGATTTGCGGTGACTGATACTCCAGGAGGTGGGCGTCGTCAAAGGGTGGGGGTCGCAAAGGGTACATACGTAAATATGGGGGAGATCAGTTAATTGCACGAGGAAGGCAGGCTCTCGTAGAAGAGTAAGTGTGGCCATAATACCGTAAAGTCGCATGTTAGAGCACCTGAAGTTTTACATGGCGCTAATAGCAGCTGAAAAGACAGTAAACAGGAGTGGAGTTTCTCTCTCTTTCTTCTTCTTTTTTCTTCTTCAAAAAATAACGATTTTAATTATCTGTACTCATCGACATCTCGATAACATAATTGGTAAAGTAATGATACCCTTGGCGGCTTCAATTGGCGAGCGTCGAGTAGAACCGGTAGATGTCACTACCTACATCGGTTACCAACACCTCTCTTTGCGTACACTACACGTATTCATAGTTGAGGTTTTGTACACCAGCTGGTGCAGTGACATCAACATAGTATCTCCAATAGGTGTGGATGTTGTAAGAAAAATGTTATTCGGAAGGTAGAGCTCCAAGAATAATGCAACTTTATTGCTAGCTAGCCTATAGAGTTGGGTGCAGCTGGATCTATAATACATTGCTGTCCGCTTGAAGTGATTGAAAATGAACCCCTTGAGACGTGCTTCTTCTCTATCCTCTCCACCAAGCGAACAGTCAGCTCCCGGTTCAACCTACGTAAGGAACTGACTCCCATCGTCCGTAGTGCTTCTCAATTTTCTTCCAGCCACTGACAATGCTTTCCCTGTCTATCAATTTGCTAAGTGGGCCCGCCTTCACAACATCAACGCCAGCAGTACTCCCTGGAAACATTTCTACCCATTGAGCTACGTTCTTTGTCCAAGAATCTGTTGCTCTGTTGAATACACAAATACCACTCTTCTCGATTCCTTCAGTACACTCAAAGAGAGTCTCAAGAGCTTCATTCATATCTTCATCCGTAGGAGTGAAGTTCTTGCCGAAACTGTCATGTCGCAAAAACCAGATATCCTTGCTTTCATCAAGCACAACAATCCAATCTGTGTAGCTTGCGCCGAGAAGCAGGTGTCCAATAGGAAGGAAGGAGAAGAGTAGTTTCCGATTTTCCATCTTATCGCGCTCGCCATCCCCGTGCCAGACCGGGAGATGTCTGGTCTGCTCAAATTCGTCCGGCTCGTCAGTAACATAGCAGGAGCGAATCAGGGTGCCGAGGGCTGGAGGGAGGCGACCAAAGACAGCAGAGAAGTGTATTGAATCGGGCTGAAACTTCAAACATTTATTATCAGCCGAGTTCTGCGAGAGTATACACAAGTCCTTGAGCTCTCGTCTTGTAAGGTTCCGCGACAGCAATGTATTCCATATGATTGCCAAATCCCTAGCATGATTCGCAGCGCTCTTATCGAAGTCAAAGGCAGCAAGGTGGCATAAGAATGTCTGCGTGTTGTGTTGCAACGAGAACAAATCTTTGGCTGTAGGTGAAGGTGATGTTGGGGTAGGAGGAGAATAGCCTGATGGATGAGAAGAGGCTTTCGTGCGTAAGCTACTACTGGGATTCGTAGACTTTGATGGTGGTGTGGATACTTGAGGCCGGGTAAGCGTTTCGCTAGAAGTCTCCCAAATGTCGCCTTGTTTGTTTTGAGTATGATATTCCATGTCTTGACCTGCGTAGAAGTTGATGGCCAATCACCAAGCTCTCCTCGTGGCCCTTGGGAATCGGCACTTCTGATGGGGGATTCATCGGCAGTGCGGCCGTTGAAAGGACTTGGACCTTGAGTGGAGCATGCAGGTTGAACGAATGGTAGAAGGAGCGAACATTTTGGACCTCCAGATGCAAGAGAAGGTTGTCTCGTCGGACTCTTCTTGTCGTGATTCAGTTGGGCATAGGGAGTGGAAATAGTTGTGAGGGTTGTCCCTTCCGGAGTCATTTCCTGTTTGCCATATATGGGTCGGCATTGTGCAATCGATTGAGTTGCGCCCAGACCATCCCGTTCTGAAGCTGGGCTCTTTTTGCTATCTGTCGGTTGGATTTGCGCAGTGGCAGAGGATGTGTCTTTGTCCATCTCTTCTAAAATGGCTTGCATGTCACTGGAAGAACTGTTCGAAGTCTGCCAATGCCAGAGTCGTGCGATATTGAAGGGATTTCTTTTATGTTTTAGAGATAGAGGCATTTTGAATACTGGTCGCGCCTATTCCAGTCACGACAGGGAAGGGAAGCTGAATATACAAACGAAGAGGTAGGTCATATGAATTGCTTTTTCGCCCTTCTTTCGATTGAACTTTTCCTTGCGTGCCTATGTGCTGCGTCCGTTATTCACTGCTGTTGGATATCCTTTCAACTGAGCGTCCTTCGAATGTAGCCGTCCTCTCTATCGTTGACAGACTCCGGTCTGATTTTCGTGACGTCGTGAGCAAGAGATTAAGGATTCCGACTGTTCGGGAGGGGGACAAGACCCTAGGAGGCTGAGGTTCTTATTGAGCCAGTGGAACCCATTTAGGCTTTGAAATGGGCAAACTGAAAGATTGGTCGCAAATGATCCGCGGAGGACTGTTCTCAAATTCACAAACGAAAGCCAAATACAAGCCCAACGATCGATCACGTAGAAAAGACCTAATGTAACCATTCTCACCTCCCGCCGGAGACACCAGAAGTCCTTCCATATGTCCTAGATCAACAGTCAAGCCCTGGAGAGGGTTTCCACAATTTTCAAGAGCTGCATGATGAGGCTCAGATCTTAGAAAGCTTCGTTACCTACAATTGCAAAAAGTTCGACATAGTTATGCAACAAGCGCGCCATGCCGAAGGAGCACTTCACTAAACATCCGCCAACACCTGTATCCTTGGATCTCCTAGAACAATTTCTTCTCAAGTAAGGAGAGTATTTGGAAAAGGACCCATTGGCAAAGCAAGATATGATGAAATACTACAATAACATGTTGAGGGTCCTCGACTTTTGCGTCGACACACTTATCGTCGCCATTGAAAACATTATCAATGTCCCGACTACACAAAAAACCTTCCAGGCCCAAGCAGAGGATGTGCAAGAAGGCTTGCAAATGGGCTCAGAATCTCAGGCTCCAAATCATTCAGATGGCGTCACAGAGCTGGTTTCAACTCTTCAACGCTACCTTTGGCTATCGTCTGAGCTTCATACGAAGCAGTTGGATCTTTCGGAAACGTCAGATTCCAGGACATAACTAACAACTTTCTTGAGGATGTTCAAATGTCTCGTCAAAAGCGGACTTGGAAAGACAAAACAAGAGCATTTGATCCTAACACCAAGCCCACGCACTCGTCTGTCAGCGTCGTGGCCCTAACGATGACATGGCTATGCCAAATATGGTCGAAGACTGTGGCTGGCTGGGATCTCGGTAAGTACATGGCGAGACTGTGCAGAAATAGTTACTAATTTTGTTTAGCGGACATTATGGCAAGATTTACCAACGGCGCTTTTCAACCAGAGCTGTTTCCTGTTAAGGGCGGCGATAGGAATATGTTGATGCCCAGAATGATACACATTCAAGTGGCTGATAAAGGGTCATGGCATGTTGGAGCCACTTTGCCAGCAACCGGACTGCTTTGCTCAAGGAGAGCATTCGCGGCAAACCGCATTCATCGAATGACAAAAAGCAATTCAGTAAAGGCAGCCGCGATCTGGGCGAAAACCTAGTCTATCAATATCTCATAACAAGCAAATAGAGTTCTTCACGCTACCTTGGATAACAGGGAGAGAAACACACCGAGCTGACTTTGCCCAATTGAGCGGGTGCCTCAAATCCTTGGAAAATGTGTATCCCAAACAAAAATTGCTGGAAATCACTTCTCCCGCTTCATCGACTGGCATTGCCCTCCTTCTACTCGCATTCATCCCGCGTATGCCATGTGCGAAGTGCCGAGAGGTTTATTGCATCGATGAGGGATTCATGGGACGTGGAAATAACCCCCCAAAAAGTTATCCAACAAGAGAGGAGGACAACTGGCGCAGTTTCCCTGCTCTTGTTTGCGCAGAAGTTGAATTTACCCTTGAAATATGGTTCTTTTTAACGTGTCTTCCTTTTCTATGAGAAATGAAAACCACTAATGACATTGTTTTAGTTAGGTTGGGATGTATCTCCAGTAGGAAGTAATTAGTGTAGAGACAGGTACAGCGTGCGGACTCGCCTTGGTGGCAGATCTGACTGCTTTCAGGGCACGGCCGTCTCGCTTACAGACTCTATTTTAACGCCTTCAGCGAGGTGTAACCCAACGGATATAGGTGCATAGCTTGATTTGAGCTTCAGCTTTCAATCAGTAGCATACCGCAGTAGTCTATTGACTTGCAAATATCCGCAATGAAAGATTTGAGTATCCTTAATTAACGGTTTAATCAATCGCTTGATATAGGCTATCTCTCATTATTCTCTACATTGCTTTCAGTTTAGACCTGGATCTTGTTAGCAAAGAATCCTCTCATGTTTCTGCACTGGTTCTACCCGACTGCCAAGTTGGTGCAGGCGGAAGCACAACCCGAGTGCCCGTCGTCGCGAATGACTTGATCATCGAATGCGCCATTCACATGCGTCACAGCAGGTCTCTTTCCTCGAAAATACAACATCGAAGTTGCGAAAATCTAACGAATTAAGGCCGAGTATCATTTCAGCTACTGCACGTAAGAACTCTACTTCTTCACATCTCTCTACCCCGCTTCATAAATCGGCAGCTTACACAAACGCACTTTCTCTATTGCAACCTAATTACTTCACTCTATCATGGCAGCTGTTGAAAGAAGCTCATTAGTTAGCTCGTTCGCGAGCACAAATCCCGAGAGGAGACATTTCAACCGCATCAAGAAAGATAATACTCCAGGTAACGTGTGGGCCACTTCAGAAAGCGAACTTCCCAAGCCTCTTGACGAACGCTTCATCGATGTCAAGAAGCGACTCATTACTCCCGATAACTACGCTGCCGTACAGCAAAGTTGGGATCGACTTCAGATCGCGTTGAAAGATAGAGCTGCAGAAATTGAAGCTACTGGTCCTGAGGTGAGCCACGAGACGGACATCTCAAGTATCAACGCATTTGACAGCATTAGTACATTCCTACAGTTAAATTCTCGTCTATCCAAGCAAATGGAAAATTTCCCAAGGAAGTTGCAGACCTCATTAGATCCAGAGGCTGCTGTGTTGTCAGTGATGTGGTTAGTCGTGAGCAGGCACTAGAATGGAAGGCAAGTTTGATCGACTATGTGAAACGCCATCCTGCTGTTGCCGGAACACCGCTCCCTGAACATAAACCTCCATGCTGGAAATTATACTGGACCCGGCCGCAACTTGAAGCTCGCAGCCACCCATCTATCATCGCTTGTCAGACTGCTATGAGTAAACTCTTCTCGTGCAGTGAAGACGTGGAGGTTGATCTGAGCAGCCAAGCTATTTACGCTGATCGCTTCAGAGTCCGATATCCAGGTGATTCCAGAAGTCTTCCAGCCCATTTGGATAATGGATCGATTGAGAGATGGGAGGATGAGGAGAACAGTCGGACATTTCGGGCAATCTGGGAAGGTCGATGGGAAGACTACGATGCTTGGAAGATCGATCATCGTGCTGAAGCTATCGTTGATCTCTATGGGGGACCCGGAGCTTGTTCCGCATTTCGAAGCCTTCAAGGTAAATTAAGCATGAACCCGTCCAGATGCTCCGCTCATGTATTAGGATGGTTGAGTCTGTCAGACAACGCACCTCGTCATGGAACATTAGAGCTGCTCCCAGACATCAAACTCTCTACCGCGTATATCCTGCTTCGGCCATTCTTTGACCAAAATGGGAAGTTAGATATGGATTCGACATACTTCTACGGTGCCGAACCTGGAATGGGACAAGTTGTGAAGGAATCATGGCATCCTGGGCTCTTTATGAACAAGAGCATTGTTTCTGCTCCCAAAGCTGCACCAGGAGACTATGTCTTCTGGCATTGTGACGTGGGTTATCTGGCATCTCTAAAACACAGCTGACAATCGCATCAGATGGTCCACAAAGTAGAAGAGGCTCACGAAGGGACTTCAGACTCATCTGTGGCATACATACCCGTCGTTCCTCTGTGCAGCTACAACATCAGTAATCTTGTTGAGCAACGAAAAGCGTTCCTTGAGGGGGTTCCACCTCCAGATTTGCAATCTCGAGGTGGCGAGGAAGAAGAGAAGAATCATGCCGACAGGGGTCGACCTGAGGATATCCTGACGATTGAAGGCAAGCGGGTCATGGGACTCGAGCCTTTCGATTTAGGTGAAGATGGCATCACCCCAGGCCAGCTCGCAATTCGAAGTCTGGCAAATGAAGCGTTGGGATTTTGAAAATCTTTCTGAGAATTCATGCTATAAGTGGACCTGAAATTGGATTCACTGGGCTAGTTCATCAATCTGCAATGACATTATCTGGGGGCTGAATATATTCCCCTGTCTTTCCTATATACCTTCTCTATACGCTTGGACTCATGCCTTGGAGACCTATTTAACAGAATAGTGGCGTTGCTCGATACCTTTGTGTTTGTCCAAATGACAATAAGCTGGTGCCTTTATTACAGCTACAATGACAACAATGGCAGGCGAAAGTCTACGTATGGTCTATGCTTTATAGTTAGAGACAAGAGAGGTGAGCTATGAAAAGCAGTTACAATGATTATTGTGGCGTTCTTTATTCACTGTGGCCACAATGACATTGATATAAATCTGAAGTCAGTCCCTGGCTCGGAAGGTAGGTCATCAGCCTCACGCCTCTTTTAAACAACCTTAATCATCCTATGGGCCATTTCAGAACTGCAGTTAAACCCAGCAATTACATTTTTTCACCTCTGTCTCTTATCCCGGGATCATGAGTCGACCATTCACATTCGGTGTCGAGCTCGAGATGATGGTAGCTCTGGTCCGCGAAGGACAGCAGAATCCAAATCCAACAGAACATTGTATCGTCAAATTTCCGGCCACGAACGACATAGAAGACATCAGCAAGAGCGACAGCAAAGCCAGAAACGCATTCCCCGCAATATTCTACGCGAACAGAGTCAGAGCTGAGTTCAAACGAATCATACGAGAAGCGGGCTTCCCTCTTGCCTTGACCGGAGCCGATACATGTGGCTGGGCTGTCGTTGGCGATACCAGCCTTCGCCATCCTCCAGATGATGCGTATATAGATACGGAAGGCTATGACTGGTGCGGTATCGAAGTCAAGACACCCGCTCTTCCATTTACCCCCGAATCTCTCCAAGCGGTCAAAGATATGTGTGCTCTCATTCCAAAAAACTTCAAGATCCTAACAAATTCTAGTACCGGGCTCCACGTTCACATTGGTCACGGCGAATCTAGCTTCTCCACACACGTCGTCGCCAAAATCATGGCTTTCATTTATACTTTCGAACCGCAAATCTCATCTCTTCACCCTATCCATCGCTACAGCCACCCTTACGGCAAAGCTATGCGCCACACTTGTCATTTCAGTGCTGAGTTTCAAAGGGTTTACGGTGAGATGCCTCCCACACTCATGGCTATCACTAAGATTCTAACGACCACTAGACGTAAGGAGAGTGCACACAGAGAAGAACTTGCCTACCTTGTACGCACAAGAGCCAGCGGTAAGAATGGGAATTACAATTTCAGCGGGATGGCGGATCTCAATCTTGATGTTGATAGACCGACTATTGAGTTCCGGCAGCATGAAGGGACCATGGATGGCGAGTTGATCATTCAATGGGTTCAGTTGCTTGTCGGGATGTTAGCGTATATCGAGAATGAAGAATATGCATCATTCCTCAATTTTCTGATTACCACGGCGGAGAAGGAGAAGTGGCAGAAATTGGGCGATGGGAAGGACGCCGAGAGGGAGGCTTCCATGGGTCTCAAGCTCGCTGACGGGGCATTCAATATCATAGACATGCTTCGCTACATTGGTCTTAGTGAACAAGCTAACTACTTCAAAGACAAGGTGTACAAGCACGATATCCCTCTCCAAGCACTAACTCCGCAAACAAAAGGTAGTTGCGGAATTGAGTGGGAGTATCAGAATAGACTTGGAGGAGTTGCTAGGAAAACTGCCGAGTATCGGAGAGATGATGAGCGAAGACGTCTCTTTGAGAAGTTCAGGATCGCGAAATTGGCTGCGAAAATGGCGGGTGATGAGTGGACTTTCAATGAGGATCGTCCAGTGTGGCCGCTTCATTGGGCTGATCCGGAGTTCGTGGATGAGAGTGAAGAGAGTGACGCGAGTAATGAGAGTTAGTGCTGGACCGCTTCTCTGGGATAGACTTCCCGCGCATGACAGGAAATTCCAAAAAAAAAAAAAATCCCCCCCCGTTCATCATTTTCGATTATGTAAGTATAACCATCATCTGGATGTAAAATCCTATTTCTTCAGGAGTGCTGGCAGTGTATTCAGAGGCAATAAGAAAAGCCCAATCATATGCCCAGTCTTTCAACCCCCCTCCCCCAACAAAAACCCATGGATGTTACCATTAACGCCAATTTATAAAATCTGTGCTTCGATGTTCTAGATCTTGACCAAATGGTATCAGGTAGAGCCTTAGATCTATGATGTCTGGCCGAAGTTGGCCCATCTATAACAGAAGTCCAAAAAGCCCTTAGACTCAGCTATGAGTGTGCTCAGGCTGAGCCCGGGTCCGTGACCTGTTCGGAATGATTTACTCATTTGCAAACATATTGTCGTTCCAGTCTCACCACACCCTTTTCAACAAAGGTTCAAGCTCATGATGTGCGGCGATCTCCAGATCACAAATTCTCCTGGAAAAATGTAGAAGTATTGGCATTCTGTGAGACAAAGAGCTTCCAGATAGACCTGCCATTCTAGCGACCATTATGACGATACATCAGCGCAGCTCGCCACTCCTCACATGTCGATATTGTAACTCGGATTAAAAGATTGGGGGACTTTGGAAATTTGTACAACGTGGATCGACCTTGGAAGTGGACCGAACTGCTTGATATAGGAATCTGTTATGCATGGGATTTTGTTCTGAGCGAAAATTGCTGGATATCACTCGAGGGGGAGATGAAGCTGCTTCCAGGTTCCAAAAGGAGGAAACCTATGGACCATCTTCGCGGCTGAGTGAGAAGGACATTGAGAAATTATTTCATGTTGCTGAAAGGAACTGGATTCGTTTTGACTAGATATTTCTAGGTAGCTTAGCACTATTAAGGATACAACCTTGGCGATACTTCTAATTACCGTTCACCTGAACCATTGAGATTCGGGGTTTCACTCATTGGGGAAAATCTACGCCACTCGAGCACAAAGAAAAAGGTCTAACTAAGTCAAAGGTCGTAGGTAGTGCCCAGTCCGGCAATTAAGTGACTTTAGAATCCTCGAGTTTTGGATATATTGTGATAATCCTAGCTGCTGAAACATTTACATAGTAGTTAATGCATTTAACTTCTTAGTTAAGATCATGTCTAGTAATATTGCAAGTAACTTACTCACCTCCTAACTTGATGTGCGGTGAGTCTCGGCTAGTTGCTATAGGGGGCTTTGGGGGCGTTGAGAAAGACAATCAGAGAAAATTTCCACAAACCTTTATTCCTGTCCTAAGATACAGACTTTTGAAATAAACTGGAGAAGCCAGTTCAAGAGAAGACCTCGAAACAGAAAAATAAACAGAGCAGGGGTGATGGAATGGGGGTTCTTAGCGAGCGAGCCGTCACATTTGGCGAGACGCCATGCCACGCAGATCCCGTTACGTCGGTTCGAGTACCGCCGGAGTGTAAGCCTTGTGCGAGGTGGCAGCGAGATCTTATCCCAACCTCCATCTGTTCGAATACCATTGTCTGGATAATATCCACCTTCATTCACTGCTTTCCAGCATATTTACCCATGCCCCGCCTCCGAGATCCGGCCTCGTCTTCGCCAGCTAGCCATGATCTTTAACAGAGCTCGAATAATCGAATGCCCCAGTACCCTTTGACG
Source organism: Rhexocercosporidium sp. MPI-PUGE-AT-0058 (assembly GCA_020746875.1). Lineage (NCBI taxonomy): Eukaryota > Fungi > Ascomycota > Leotiomycetes > Helotiales > Rhexocercosporidium > Rhexocercosporidium sp. MPI-PUGE-AT-0058. The sequence goes on from JAGTJL010000008.1 coordinate 778,257, forward strand.
ACCTCAGCCTCGTCGTAACTTCCTTCGTATTCGAATCCCAAGACCGAACATTCGTCGAAGATATGCTGCGAAGTCAATTGAACGATACTCTCAGTCCGGATATGGATGTTGGAGAAGGTGGAAGTGGCGGTAGTGGTCCGCTGGATAAAGATGGATCTCCTCGACGACGAGCCGCCTCAAGATCCCCTTCGAAGGCACGATCTCTATCAGACGGAGGACCTCCAGCTCTATCTCCTTCCCCGAAATTTCGAGAGCCCGAGAAGCGGAAATCGAAGGATGATACTGCCCTCGACGGCAGCCCAACGACCCCACGGCGGCCTGCCTTTCCACGCGGTCTCTCGCTGCAGATGCCAGCACGAGACCTCATGTCCCCAAACGCATCGTCGACAACATACCGCGTGCCTTTGTCTCCAAAGCTGGATCATTCGCAGACCTACGGGTCGCCGACGAGCGTACTCCCAAGGAGGTCGCGGGGTCTGGAGTTTTCGCGAGCAGCGACACACCTCCATAATTCTACGCTCGCTGAATCTTCGCCAGACTCGTCACCAACCATCACGGGGCGGGCGATGAACATACCCAACAGGAAGAACGGCTTGCACTTTGCAGGTGGTCTGGACTCTCATAATATCAATTCGAGCTCTTTATGTAAGTATTGGGGCAGGCCGTGGTTTCTCTTCCTAGATATCGCGGGGCCTTCTTGGCCTATGTCTTCCTCTCCTCGAGATATCCCCTCACCTTACAATGACTGACTCGTCCTCTTCCTAGGGTCAACTATGGCGAACGCAGATCGGATGACCGTCTCAAGCTCCTTGGGCAGTGTCAACATGATGATGTCTGAATCATCCAGTAGCAGCTCAGACGATGATGTCCTCATGGACGCAGACGACATCGACGACTCGATCCTCACAACCCCACAAGTAAACAAGATAAATGGTCCCTTTGGTGCACCACAACCTAGCCCAGGCAACGGTTGGGTTGGTCCGTCGCCTGCTGTGAACTCTCTTATGAACTTTGCACGCCTGCGATCCCAAAAGAGCAAGAGCAGAAAGAGTTCGAGCAGTGGTAGTGGTAGTGGCAACTCAATGGTGAGCCCGAGTTCGAAATCGCCACCAATAATGCGCAACGTCGACATCAATAGTGGTTACTTTGGTAGAGAGATGAAATCGGAGGCTCTACATGCGCGACGGGAGAGTATATCTTGGGCTGCCAATCAGTTGCATATCTCAGGCAGCGAAAGCGATGATGGCACACTAAAATCGACTTTGGAGAACACGGACGGTATGCCTGTCACTCCAGGTAGAGACGCGCAGAGAGGGGTTATTCGGAGGGCTGTGACAAGGAGGGGTAATATGCTGGTAAGCACGGCATTCGCAACATCTGGTGGCATTACTGATGGGACGTGTAGCCCAAGACCAAAGGATTTGCTAGAATCCGAGCAGCACTCGCGGAAGAAAGCGCCCCGGTGGAGACCGAAGTGCGCCGTGAAGCAGAAGTTGTACGTCTTACAAGAGAGAGTGATATGGAGCTCGAGCCCCGACATCCCTCAGCATCTAATACTACTACTACACATTCCTCGCCAACTATGGTAAGTCTATTTTCTAGAAGCAAGTTCCTGTCGCGTCTTGAGCTGGCTATGAACCGGATGGATATCATGAGCCAGCCTGAGACATGGGCTCCCTTCAATCATGGAACTGGTATTGACTCGTTCCTCCTGCATTTTAGGGACCTACCACACAAGATTCGCTGGAGGGCATACCAGAAGATGACACAATGATGGACATTTCTCAGAGTCTTTCTAGTAGCTTCAAGCAGCATGCTATGCGTAACTCGAAGGGCAAAGATTTCTGGGAGACATTCAAGGATGATAGCAATCGTACACCTCCACCACCTCAATTCCTTCCGCGGGGCTCCTCTTCCGGCATCAGCGACATCTCACTTGACTCGCCCTCTCTAGGTACGGCACCACTATTCCCAAACATGTCGAGTACCTCCGATCATGCGCCGTCCTCACCCTCAAGATCCTCAACTCCTCAACCACAGACAGGACCTACAAGAGAAGAGATCACACGCAAAGTCAACAACAAGCGCAGAAGAGACGACGACTTCGATCCCTCGAGCTTCAAGCGCAGAGCTGTCAGCCCAGGTATGAGCGTGCACAACAGTCCTATCATGCAGAGTCCTATGCAGAGAGATACTCAGCCATGGGGGAGTCGACCACCGAGTAATGGAGACGGCAAGGTTGGCCAAAATGGAGGTCCGAAGAGAGTTGGCTTTCAAGGCATGGTTGATACGAACGACGGTCTGATGAAGATGAGCATCGAGTGATTGTGCTGTGTACTATACAATTTGTTTTTAAGTCCGGACATACATGGCGAACAGGGATTAGTGGCGCTTAGACTTCTTGCTATGCTTGAGGGCTATCAGGTATTTGTTGCTAATACTTGTTGATATTTCCTCAAGCCTTCACCCGAGTCTCTCGAGTGTTTGGAGTGATAAATTCCCGCTGATCACAGCTTTGAATCTTGGATTAGTAAATCTACCGCTTCCTTCGCCATTCCCCTGAGTCAAAAGTTAGCTCTGGCTGCATACTTAGTGATGCCAGTTCACTCACCACGAAGCTTGATATCCAGTTCCTGCAGCACCATAATTGTGCACTACCAGTCTACCTCCGATGACTTCCTTCTCTAATCTAGGTCCGCCTTTCCTACCCGCTACTTAGTGTTAGCAAATATTCACTAATCCCCTTCATCTCTCATTTTGTCGAGGTTTTCTCGTCTCACTCTATTTGAGTCTCTTTTCCCAGCAGTATAGAGTCTGTTATACTCACGTCTCAATCCGACCCCATGCTGTAAGACCTTCAACTCCTCCGGCCTCCCCAACTCGGGCGCTAGTGCACAACACCTCGTCTTAATATCCTCCGCAAATTCCAAATCCACCTCTCCATCCCACTCGCCATCAAACCTACACCCCCCAAGAATAACTCCACCCCCAGGATTCCGTGGGAACACATACGTCGTATCCTTATTCACGCGTTGCGGCGAGCGAAAGTACATTCGCGTCAGAGGCACCGCTGGCGTTTCTACGAGTAGGACCTGTCCACGGGTGGGGTACATGGTTTTGTCTTCTACGCCGCCGAGAGAATAGGAGCCTAGGCCGGTGCAGTTGAATATTGCTTTTGCGCGGGGGTAGGTCTTGGTGACTGAGGCTACGGATGGGATGGATTTGCGGTGGATTTGGATACCTTTTCTGAGGCACTCGATTTGTAACCTAAGATACATGGTTAGCATAGCAGGTACAAACAAGAAATGAAATTGTACTCAGATCTGAAGCCTGTGGAGACAAGATCATAAGGAGAACTCACCATGGTAGATAAACCTGTACATTAACAACAAAACTCTCACACTCATACCCAAACACCGCACCGTCTCGCAACTCCTCCCTCTCTAACCACCTCAACGCCGTCAATCCCTCATACCAAACCCTCCCCGTTCCCTGACTCAGAATCCCCGCCTTCTCGATCTCACTGTCATAAAAAGCCCGTATCTTCATCCTCTGTACACCAGCTTCCTTCACCCCATCAGCAAGCTCCTCGAATTTCCGATATGTGGTCTCATCCCATGCCTCGAGACGTCCGTTGTCTGTAGATCCGGAAAGCCAATTAGCCCCTGCCCAAGGGGAGGTGTAATTTATGTGTCTGTCGCCTGGGAGGTGGGTTGCTAGGATGAGGATTTGATCGGTTGGATACCGCGTTGAGAGCTCGAGGGCAGTTGTGAGGCCAATCACGCCGGCGCCGAGGATTATGAATGTTGGGCCTGACATCTTGTTTGTGGTATCTGCATTAAATTGATTTCCTTTTAGGCTGGAAGATTCGTGAACTTCATCTGGTTTTATATTACCGCGCTTTGCTTCTCTATAGCGATATCGGACTCGATGACTGGACGTTCTGGGTTGAATGTCAAAAGTGGGGCCAGGTGCAGTCAGTCAGCCTTGACACTGATTTGCTTTCAGCCAATCGTGCTTAATTGGAAGCATGTATTGAGTCAGAATTCGAGAATCTTTCAAAGGCAATCGAAGATTGTGCCTATACCTACCTAGAGTTGTATTTCCTAAATAGAAGGTCAACTTGCCCGAAAGTCCAAAGCCAGAGCGTTTGGTAGGATGAACTTAGCGAACTTGGGGACCTGGCAACGAAGAACGAGTAAATTGAGTACAAAGATTGTAGAAGTCGAATCACACAGTCCACACTACTTGTCTGCCATTTTCAAAGATGGTTCAAGCGGATATTATTAATATACTACAGTTATCCTTCACACCGTCTACTTTGGTGCGTATATAAATGCAAGCTGGTCGACCTCATCCCCAGACTGTCCGTTGTATCCAACAATCTGCCATCCAGCAGGCGCAGAGAAAGTAGCACAATCACCAGTAGTGGCACCGGAAGCAAGAGTACGCCCAGTGCTAGTCGTAGCGAGAATGTAAAATACTCTCGTCCAGCCATTCTTCTGTCCCTGGCACACCTTTGCCGAGACCCAGAACTCGTTGTTCGCGAGAGTCAAAGACGAAACAGATCCGCCAGTTCCACCGTGTGCGAAGGTTTGGCCGTTGCTGAGAGTCAGACCGACGGAATCGATGCGACTACCGCCGCGGAAGGTCAGGACTGAGGCTTTTGGTGCAGCTGGGAGGGTTGGGAGGTCGTTGAACCAGGTTCCATGAGGACCACCGATGTAGTTGGATTGTCTGAAGGAGGAGCTGACTGCCCAGGTGTAATTGACGGTGATTGGGTTGTGGTCACTCAGTATGTTGCCGTCCGCTTGCACGAACTTGGAGGATTCGTAGTTGAAGTTCGTCGCCTGAAGTGAGAGTTGACGAGATCCTCGATAGAAGACTTTGTCGACGGTCTCGCAGCTGTTGATCAGAGATGGGTTGGAACAGAGTGACTCTACGGGGTCAGGCTTGCCACCGCGTTGAGTCTCGACGAACACATCTTTCATTCCGTTCTATTTGATGTATTAGCACTAGTTCTCTTCAATTTTATCGAAATCGGGATAGCATTGGAAATTGGGGGCAATATGCTGACCTTGGAAGCAAAGACATTGGCAATATCTGCTGAACGAGAGTATCTGGAGTTGGTGTCTCCGAAAACAAGAACAGCATTGCCTACGGACCAAACGTTGATGTAGTCAGAGACTTCTTGCAAGTTGGCAGCACGAGCTACCAAGTCACCTGGCTCGGTTCTGTGAAATCTCGTATTAGCAAAGGACAGTTGAGAGAGGGAAAGGGAGAGGCATACCCCGCATCGGCGTGTAGATTGTACATATCAATGTAAACTCCCTCGGACACCAATGTTCGCATGAACGTAAAACCCTTTGGAGTTAAGCAATCTGCAGATGAAGCATCTGAACAGGTGTTCCACTTCTTTCTAGAGAAATTGATCCAGTCGAAGTTGGAAAGCGTGTTCAACCCACTGCCAAACGGAACACCGCCTGATGTCGCTGTCCTGAAAGGATGATCATCGGTCGCGTAGATGGACGCATGGAAGTTGAAATCTAGTTACACTCAGGTTTTGTGCGATGGGTAATATAAGCACAAATTGGGTTTTGGCTTACCTTCTTGCACATGGATCACATCGTAGTCGTACTTGGCGAACAATGTCCCGATCAGTCGGGAGTTGGTTGTCTTGTCGCCAGGAACATCATTGCCATTGAAGATGGCTGGAAGTCCAGCGACATTCATAGTAAGAACATTAAAGTCCCCACTAGTCGCGGCAGCCGAAACGGAAGAAACCAAGCTGGCAGCAGCTGCTGCGAGACTGAAAGCAAGACGAGCCATTTTGAAGATTGACGATTGCTGAGCTGGTACTTGAGTGGCGAGCTTGGGTACTGGCTTGGGGATATATCGAGGGGAATGAGAGTCGTTTATGTACTTGATTGAGGTCGCATTGCTGGCTGCTCTCCGGAAATGACAAGAACCAATGCGTTCAGCACTTCCCCTCATGGTCGATCATATTCAGGGATAACTATATCACCTGCACGATCTGTCTGTGCATCAACCTTAATGCAGGGCTTCCGCCGATGTGTTCGGGTATGGACCGGCATTCAGTTGTTCGACCCTGGAAGGCTATGGAATCATCTCATCGGCCTCTCGTACTTGAAGAGAACGAAGTTGAAAATGAAAGAGTAGAATTTGCAGTAAGGGAAGGCTCGGCTAGAAGATACTGATAGAACGACAAAAAATCCCAAGTCAACAAGACAGAAACATACGGAGTAGGAATCGCCCCCGCAATCCTCAATTCACTCGTGGTAAGGAAAGGAAATTTATTGGCTTATTCAAAGAAGCCATAATCCAATAAATTCGGCGACAGTTCTGAATGGAGAAGTTGACAGCGGAGGAGCTTCCAAAAGAGAATTAACTTTATGCCAAGAGATTGATTTGCCAGGGCCCCAGTCAAGTAGGACTGCACGTGTAGATATCAGTGGCCTCGGCTCTTGGTATCAACATGCAATACTTTAAACAACCCAAGGATGCTTCGCTAGAATAGTCTGTCAAAGGTAGGTCGACGTTGAAGTTGAAAAAGGTGCAGATTTGACTTTGAAGAAGTCGAGATGGAGGGGTGAATGCCGCTGCCAAGAACGCCAGATGCCTTGGAATTCATGCAAGGAGCTGGCTGTCACTTAGACCGTCAACCGCAACCGCCACCCCCTTTTCTTCTTAACCCACCCCAGTAAACATAGATCATGAATCCTGATATCTCAACACAGACAAGCTCAAAAATAACAGACATGCCGGATTTTCCGTACTTGGGTTCAAGCACTGGAAAGTCTGGCTTCTTCACACTTCTAAGAATAATTCGAATTCGGCGCAGGGGAACAACATGTGCAGCAAGCTTGATGAAGGATTGGAATTCATGGCATGTAAATGTAGGTTTCTTAAACGAACAGAACTATGCTGATTGTTTCGACTTCTCAGGCCAACTCGTCCGCTTCTTCGCTCGAACGTAAAAGTTCATTGGACGAATGAGCTGGAAGGATGGGTCGTAATCTACAGGCTCGTTCCCAACCTTTTCGAACTGATATCTGTATATCAACATTGAGATGATGACTCTGACTTCTTGCAGTGCAAATTTGAATCCGATACACTAAGTCACAGGTGATCAGAGTCAGTCTACTATTTTCCAATTTTTTTCACGGAGAAGAGGTGGATGTCTGGGGATACTAGAAAAAAATCTACATCTAGCTTGGCTTCGTGATAGGACGGAAGAGAGATTCGCTCAGAGTAGTGGACTTACCATTCTCTGTCCAGCTGCAAATGGAATATAAGAAGTCTTGTGTCTGTTCTTCACTTTGTCCGTGTTCCAGCGATCAGGGTTGAATTTGGTAGGATCATCCCAAATATTCGGATTGTTGTGGATGTGGTGAATGGCCACGATCATCACAGAGTCTTTCGGAATTTTGTAGCCTCCTGGAATGATGACATCTGCGAGTGCTGTCCTTCCTGGCTGATACGAAAGGTTATGCAGACGCTGGACTTCCTTGATCAGAATACCGAGAAAAGAAAGGTCGTTTGCCAAGTCTGGAGTCCATTTAGTATCATTTGTGACTCCGTGGTCAACAAGCTCTTGGAGAAGTCTTTCCTGGTTTCCAGGATATGAAACGATGCTGAAGATCATCCATGACAGCAGACTAGCTGTTGTGATAAACCCCGCACCAACTGTTACGAGTGTGGCGTTGCTGCGATATTTCTCTGGAAGTTTGTTTCCATTCTCGTCGGTGGCACGAACGAGGAAATCCACCTATAGAAGCTTGCTATCAGTTTGATTTTCTTGAAAGCTACCAAAATTTGAGTTAAAGCATTCGCGGTCTTAAGTACGCCTCGTGTTCGGAAACAGTAATCTTCCCAGCAGGTTAAAGGGGACTCACAATACAAGACGCCTTCAAGGCAGCGTCACCGATTGGAAGGTCTTCGGCTTCCTTCCCTGCCGTAACTTTGGCCACAGCATCGTCTATCATCTCTTTCACATGTGCTTTGTTGGCTTTCAGTTGCTTTGGTGCTCCCCACGGGAGGTGCGAATACCAATCTCACATCGTGCTCACTTTCTTATTGAGCTCGAGGTTCTCCCCCACTGACCTAACCAATTCATGGAGAGGTGCGTCGATAGAATCAAAGTGGTGCAGATCTTGATTCAAGGCGAGTTTCCCGATGGCAGTTGACCCCACTTTGAACATATATTGGTAGACGTTGAAGGCTTCTCCTTTACTGTCAAACTCGTCAAAAACTTTGAAAGCTTGCTCGGCTGTGTTCTGCATTTGTGGATTGTAGTGTCGAACAGCCTTTGGACTCAAAGCAGGTGCCAGAAATTTGTGAACAATTTTCCATGACTCTCCATCAGTGTCTAACAGAAACACGCCTGCCAGGGGGTCCTTGATCCCGTAAAGTGGATGGTCACTGTTTATCTTCTTGGACCAAAATCCACCCTGTTTACATTGTCAACATTGTTTGAACTCAAATTTCTCAATCTCGTACAGATCTTCCAGGAGCTTCAAGGATCTGCATTTTGGGGAAAATTCCATTACGCGGTTCATAACCGTGAATGAGTAAGAAAAGAAGGAAGTGGTGTTACCTCTGCAAAACAAACATCAGCCACTTTTGGATCGTTGGTGTAATATGTGGTGCGTCCCATATCCGTCGTCTTGAATACCGGGCCATACTGATCAAACAACCGTTGATGGTTTCCGAGATGGTCGGGGTACACCTCATAGTATGATCCAGCTATCGGCAAACCTTCAGGCCCAGGAACGTCTCGTACCTGACTTCCATCAACGAGAATTCCAATAGGCGAGGATGCATCCGCAAAATTGTCAAGATCATCAAGTGCGCCATCTTTGTCCGTCTAGAAGGAAATTCCTATTTTTGTTTAGTCTTGACTTTCAATTTTCTAACAGAAAGTTTACCTAATGGTTCCGCAGTAGAGAAGTGCTAAGCGACGTTGTATTGAAATATCTCAAACGTATTTTGCAAGTCAACGTCGATTTCTTGAGCACTGCTTGCTGGTGCGCCGACAAAGAGGAATGATTTAGTGACCATTTTGATGCTTGATACTGCCTTAAATCGGCAATCATCAGGGTGTCTCGATGAAATAGCAGGAAAATAGTATACAAAGTCACGAAATTACTAGGTAATATGCAGTTAGGCTTTTGCTGCTGGATGTTATAGGAGGCAATCGGCTGATGGTGGACACTGTTTCCTTGAACACGCCAGCGCTTTGGCAGTCAGTCCTTAGTGTGTCCGAGGCTCATTCGAGATGGCCCTCGTGCATGGGACTAGAACGTTTCGGGATGAGGCAAGAGTGAAAACTTTCAAGCACATCTTATTGCGAACTTGCAGGTCAAACTATGGCTGATACAGTGACCGAGTAAACGCGAACCGCGAACCGAATAGGGCCGTGAGGGACCTAGACATTCTCAGCCAGAATATCCGAAGGCTTCTTCGATTCATGTGCGTCACATTAGTAATTGAAATCTTTTTACGCCTGGTCGCGATCTAGCCCAATGTTTAGAACGTTCGGGGAAGCCGCCCAGGACTCACTAGTGATGGCGATCCAACTAAGCATTTTAGATTACGACCGTAAGTGCATAATGACTGGTGCTTGTTGCTTGTTTTGTTGGATTTTGTTGGTTACTTGAAAGTGTCCTGAGGTGTTGAACCTAGAAACCGCGTCTGTGCCTGTTCGCATCTTTATTTGTATTTCGTGCCGCGTTCGGTCTCCTTCACACCAAGTCACCAATCATGCCTGAAGTTAAACAAGTCCCTTTAAGCGAGGTACAGAAGCACAAGACGAAATATGGCCTCTAGATCATCATTCACCACAATGGCAAGTTCTCCCACTAGTGATAATATTAAATTACTAACAGGTGAAGTTTACGATGTGAGCAAGTACCTCGAGGACCACCCTGGAGGAGCTGATGCTCTGATTGAGGTTGCTGGGAAAGACTCAACAGTCGCCTTTGAAGATGTCGGCCACTCGACTATTGCTAGAGAAACGATGGAGAGTCTCCTTGTTGGGAGGGTTGAAGGTGCTCCAGACGATGATGAAGATAATGAGGGAGCTCATTTGCCGATGCCAAAACCAAATGTCCAACTGGGGGACAGTGACTTCCATAGCGAATCCCCAACCATTACTGCTGGCCGAGCCGCATTAAAGCTTGGGATTACTGGGTCAGCAATTTTTTGGGGTATGAGATTTACGCTCGAACGCCTAAGGTTGAGTGATTGCACGCTCAACATGGAGGTTTCTAGAAAGGGGTTCTTCTCTCGTCAATGGCAACACTCTCGGTCGCAGCAGGATTGGGACTGTATCTTGAGAAAAAGTTCGGAGCGAAATCCAAAACTCCATACTCATATCCAGCTCACTTCAAGCCATCGGTCCACATCGCAAAACCCGTGACGAAAGTCAAAGGGTATCTCAAGCCCGAAGAATATCAGAAGTTACCCTTGGTTCAGAAAGACAAGCTTTCGTCGAATACCTACCGCTTCATTTTCAAGCTTCCAAACGAGAAAAGTATCTTAGGACTGCCAATTGGCCAACATATCAGCATCCGCGCAGATATTGAAGGCAAAACTATCAGTCGATCATATACTCCTGTCTCCAACAACTCTGATCCCGGAGAACTTCAGCTGGTAATCAAATGTTACCCTGATGGTCAGCTGACCAGAAAATACATGCAGAACCTACAAGTGGGAGACGAGGTGGAGGTTCGTGGCCCAAAGGGTGCGATGAGATATGGCAAGGGTATGGTGAAAGAGCTTGGTATGGTTGCAGGAGGTACTGGGATCACTCCCATGTATCAAGTGAGTATTCCTAAGAATTGCATGAACCAGACATCTGATTGTCATCTAGTTGATTCGAGCAATTTGTGAAGATCCTACAGATTCCACACATGTCTCTCTTGTCTATGGCAACAATACCGAAGCCGATATCTTGCTCCGCGACAAGTTGGATGAATTCGCAAGCAAGTACCCGGACAACTTTTCTGTCAACTATGTCCCCTCTAAACCGCCCAAGGACTGGAAGTATGGAACAGGATATGTGACAAAGGATTTGGTCAAGGAAAAGTTCCCGGAACCGAGTGAGGACAGCAAGGCTCTGCTTTGTGGACCACCTGGGCTCGTTGAAGCTATGAAAAAAGAACTTGGTAGAATTGGGTTGGGACAAGCCGAGGGCTGTCAGTAAATTGCCAGATCAGGTGTTTTCGTTTTGAGAAACTGGATGGGCAGTAAACTTAGCGGTATAGAGGGTAGTGTTATAAAAATGAGGAACTGGGGAAGCAAGTTGAACTGACAAGCATCAAGGACCTGCACTTAATGGCTGTTTTGGAGACATTCTTTTTTTGACACAAAACAAAACTGTACTTTGACAAATTACATAATTTGAGAATTCAAGTCTACCAATTTCCGAATTCTCATCTCCAGAGCTCCAAATCTAGGTCACAAGCAGCTTTGAAGTGGCTGAGCTACTCTGCAGAAGAGCGACTTCGCAGTAAGCGAATTTCTCAACGACCGATCGTACCCTCTCATATTTTTCTCCAAATCACACCCCTGTTCAAAATTTATATTCTACGGGAATATCAGTGGCGTCTGCCATGAGACCCGGCGGATTGGAACCTAACACACTATGGAATCTGCAGCGATGATAATCGCGTGGCGTGGCTCGAAGTCGAAATGAACCTAGACTTCTCAGCCCCGGCTACACAAAAAGCTGTCTATAAGCAGCTCGGACCGAGTTACCGAGGTATCGAGCTACTTTCGTACGTATCTTGTACGTAGCTAAAGATGGCTGTGGTGGCCGGCTACTAGATTATATCTGATGCAAGAACACTGGATCAATTGTACTCCTAGAAACTATGCTGCCGACCTGTAGTATGTGAAAGTTAAACCGGACTAGCCAGGCCATAGGAGATCTAAAGCGGGGATTTTCAACCCTTGAGAAGCTAATTAATGCACAGGAGCTAGTAATGCCTGGTTTGTGGCGGACATCGCCGGTTACATCATTTTGGTATCTCAACACACTAGCCGAGAAGAAAATAGTGGCATGTCAACCTGAGAACAAATACATGAGTGTGGAATTCACGGAACTCGAATTGACAACATACCTTGCTCTCTTGTTCTATTATTTGATCTCAACCGATTATCTAAAATGGTTTCCAAATTAGAAGTGATCAAAAATCGGCCTGTGGCTGTCTTGGGCGGAGGCGTACTTGGTCGAAGAATTGTCTGCACGTGGGCAGCAGGTGGTTGGAATGTCAACATCCGAGACCCAAGCCCCGAGCAACGAAACGCTGCTCTCCATTACATTGAAAACAATGTGTCTTCCTAGGCCGAAGCCATAGGCGTCACCAAGCCTGGAAAAGCTCAAGCATTCGAAAATCTCGAGGAGGCAGTCAAAGACGCCTGGGTATGTTCTTTTCCTTGATTGTGCCATAATGGCCTTCCGGCAATTCACAAGATACAAGAGACCATTTGATGTTCTTACTCGGCATATAATGATCCCTTAAAACTTCGATTGAGAGCAGAAGCTGACTTATTGAACAGACAGTGATTGAAGCTGTTCCGGAGAAGCTCTCTTTGAAGATTGATACTTTTGCCGAACTGGAAAAGCTTGCTCCTAAAGACGCCATTCTTGTCAGCAACTCGTCTAGTTATAAGGCAAGCGAGATGTTAGGGAAGGTTGGCGTCGATGCGACGAAGAGAATAATGAATACCCATTACATGATGCCACCGGACAACCGCATGTGCGTGAAAATCCGTGCTACTCCTAGTTTAATCTCCGACCTTCAATCGGTAGTTTACTGACACCTTTAATTTCTAGTGTTGAGCTCATTGCTGATGGTCAGACTGAGGAAGGCATCTTTCCTTTCTATGCCGAAAGACTGAGAGAAGTTGGAATGCATCCAATCATCGCACAGAAAGAGAGTACATGCTTTGTTTTCAATCGTATCTGGGCAGCGATCAAAAGAGAATGCTTGACAGTTCTTGCCGAGGGGGTAAGTTCTCCTGAGCAGCTGGACTCGGTCTGGATGGAGATGTTTGGGTCGAAAGCTGGGCCATGCACTATGATGGACGCCGTCGGTCTCGACACTGTTGAGTTTATCGAGGAACACTACATCAAAGAGAGAGAACTTTCGGGTGAGAAGACAACAGACTTCTTGAAGAAGAACTATATCACTCATGGTAAACTGGGTGCCAGGAGTGGAAAAGGTGGACTTTATCCAACAGGAGCTACCACTAAGGCAAAAGGAGAAGAGAAAACGCACCATGACAACCTCAACGCTCCATCTCTGTAGGTCTCCATAGGCCATGTAACAGACTCATATGACTGATTAGAGAAATAGCTACGTGCTAGACATTGGGCTGAGCGCCCTGGAAAACATGATACACAATGGTAAAATACTCGTGGGCTCGCCTGATGGACGTAATTTTCGGACTCTGGTATCAGGGCAAGCACTGCCCGATGGCTTGGATATTTCCCCCAAAACTGGTCGCATCTATTGGACGAACATGGGTATTCCAACTGCGAACGATGGCACGGTCCAATCATGTAAGCTCGACGGCAGCGACATTCAGACGGTAATCCCAAAAGGTGCTGTGCACACACCTAAGCAACTCATCATCGACCAAAAGAATGATAAGCTATACTTCTGTGACAGAGAAGGCTTGCAAGTCATGAGCGCCAACCTCAACGGCTCCCAGCACGAGATCTTCATCCAGAATGGAGATTGGCAGAATGAGGACGATCAGAAAAACCAACTCAATTGGAATGTAGGCATCATCATCAACCAAAAAGAAGGCAAATTCTACTGGACCCAAAAAGGGCTATCCAAAGGCGGTAAAGGCCGAATCATCCCTGCCAATATTGAGACCCCCAAAGGCGAGGATGCATCAAGTCGCACAGGCATCGAGCTGCTGCTCTCTGGACTTCCGGAGCCTATTGATTTGGAGATTGATGAGGACTCACAAACTCTCTTCTGGACCGATCGCGGAGACCCGCCAACCGGAAATAACTTGAATTCGATCAAGACTTCGGCGGTCAATGGTTTGAAGAAGGTGATAAAAATCCCAAGTATAACATTTTGACTCGACAACTTCATGAAGCGATTGGGTTGAAGCTGGATCAGGTCAATAAGCACATCTACTTGACGGACTTGGGAGGAGCTGTATATATGGTGGATATGGATGGGAAGAACAAGAGGGTGATCTACAATGAGGAAGCTGCCTTCTCAGGTATCGGGCTAGCACATGTCTAACCTTCCTGTCTTGGACACTACAGCAGCTTTGCGGTTTGAACAAGCATAATTTATATATAGGCTTAGACGAAGCGAATTTGATCATGACTATGAACGATTCTGAATCTGTTCTGGGGAATGGCTTCCCTTCCCACCATTCACTGTTGCCATCATTCTTCGTTGCATCCAATTCATCCTGTAAGACCTCCATAAGGCCCCTACAATAAAGATCCCAAAGATATCTGTCTACTGGGATGCTCCTTTGCATTGGCGCAGTTCGTGTAGATAGGGAAGCCGTGGCATTTCTGCTCTCTTGTACGGCACCGCTCGCATGACTTTCTGGCTCTCTTTCTGGACCGAGGATTGTCATCCATAATCGAATGAAAGATGTAACTGGTAACACATGGCTCTCAAGATCACAGAGAGAGACATCGTATCTGATTGCTTCCAAGAATGGGGAAACGCTGACAACATCAGTGGAGTCGGCTGATAAGGTCTACTCGAGTGATAAGAAGATGTTGGAAATGTTGTGATTTGCTTGCTTTGAACCCTGTCGCCGACATTTGGCGGGCCTCGGTTAACATTCCCCTGCAGAAATCACGTGATTGGTCACAAGAAGTTGGGTTTGTTGACCTTTGAAACTTAGATCCGTCGTCAATCAGTTAGAAGCGAGAAGTTGTGGAATGTATCACGGCTGATGAGTGTTGAGGCCTCCGTTGTATTGTGTAAACTATGATGCAGGTATACGAAAAGCGTATACCTGATAGCCTGACCTGGTTTGGCCGACGTCGAGGTAGAGAAGTCTTTCATACCGTCCTTTTGCGTGCTATTTTCATGCCTGTGCCCTGAAGCGTGTTGGGCGACCTAAGCTCAAAAACGGAGAGCGGAGAGCCTATTTTCGGTTTTCATTGGATCGGCAGCCTTCATACGAGTGAAGATGGGAATCATTCGGTTGCTGAGCATGCAGCTTTCCTTGCATGGATGTGATTCTGCGTTCCGTTTCAGTCTTTCAGCACTTACTAATTACTCTGTCATTTGTTACTCCAACAGTTCAGCACCAAACCTCAGCCCAAGGTCGACTTCACTGACCTGTGCAACGGACCGGAGTACAGATTAGCCCGCTTACATCACGTGTGTGCCAGTTCTGTTGAGACTCGTCACACAAGGCTGTGGAGGTCGGTCCTCAGAGTTTCAAACCAACTCCAACTACCCTCCGATCTCAGCATGTCAGAAACCATGAAGCCACTTCTTCTTTTCTGTGCCACGCCAGGATATGGACATGTCATGCCTGTCCGGGCTGTTGCCAAAGCCCTCGTTGCCCGCGGCTATGAAGCAGTCTTCACCACCAACGACGAATTCCAATCGATGATAGAAGAGATCGGCGCCAGTTTCGTGCCGCTACTTGGAAGGGCGAATTTCTCTATGGCAAACGTCAATAGTCTATTCCCTGAGGAAGACAAGAACGGACCGCCTCCAGGGCCTTACCGCCTAGCTCATGCCATGAAGTACATCTTTGCCAGCACGATTCCAGCTCAGCATGAAAGTGTGCAAGCGATCTTGAAAGGCATCAAGGAACGCGAACCGAGTAGAAAAGTCATCATCATTCAAGACTATACATTCTGGGGTAATCTGCCAATATTGCTAGGAGCAGCAGGATTGAAACCTACCGGCGTGATCAATCTGGGGATTTCTCCACTGCCAATCAAAGGTCCAGGAATCCCTCCTTTCGGGCTAGGGCTGCCTTATGATCCTTCTCCAGCCGGGATAGAGAAATATCAGGGGATGTACAAGCACCAAGAGGAGCTCTTTGAAGAGCTCACAGAGGCCATGCACGAGATCTTCAAGGGTTTCGGTGTTGAGCTCCCGAAAGAGCACGTTATGGATTTACCTGTAATCTTACCAGATCGATTCATGCAAATGTGTATTCCAAGCTTGGAGTATCCGCGTCCAGATCCTCCGCCGGGCCTTCGTTTCACAGGCGCTTTGCCAGGTGGTCACAGAGCTGTAACAAAGGAGAAGCCATCGTGGTGGGAAGATGTTACCGTCAACACATCAAAGAAGCGAATCGTATTTGTCTCTCAGGGTACAGCAACAACCATGTACGAAAAACTGATCCTTCCAACACTGGAAGGCTTAGCAAAACGTGACGACATCCTCGTCGTAGCAGCTCTCGGGAAAGAAGGCGCGGTATTGCCCGAGGGATTCGAAGTGCCCCAGAATGCTCGAGTGGGGGACTTTATCCCATTTGACGAGCTGCTTCCCTACGCGGACGTTTTCGTCACGAATGGAGGATATGGGGGATTCCAACACGCTGTTAGCCATGGGACTCCTTTGGTTGTGGCAGGCCTAGCAGCCGACAAGCCTGAGGTAGCTGCAAGAGTGGAATGGGCTGGTCTTGGGGTCAACATGAGAACTGAAGTGCCAACCCCTGATGCTGTCAGGGAAGCTGTGGAGAAGGTTCTAAGCGATGGGAAGTACAAAGAAAGAGCGAGGGCTTTGGAGAGTGAGATGCAAAAGTATGATGTTTTCGAGATAATGATCGAGAGCATCGAGGAGTTGTGTGCTAAAGGCGCTTGACGGTTTCGTGGGCTTCTGGAAAAATGTTTTATTCCTCGAATCTGGTCCAGTTTCCTGCTCAGCATGGTGTCAGATTGTCGAACCAGAAAAGCAATATTGATTGCAGAAAAAGATCTTCCTCGATATTTCCGAGTCATCCTCTCATCCCACCATATTCAGATCTCTATCCCTTGTACCGTTTGAACTAACATCTAGAAACTCACAGTTTGTTCGGACTTTTCGTCTCCACCTCTTAGCTTCAGTATCACTTGCCAACCACGCAGCAGATACACAGAACACAGCCCCCTCAGCAACGCGACATCAAACCAAATGACTCCCTTCCACCCCTCCAAACCTCCATTCTATATCCAACATAAAAACGATTTCAGCTCAGTTCTTATCCAAGAACATCAAGAAGCTCCCCTCAACGAGGATGCGGGTTATTTAAGAAGCCAAAGCTCGAACCCCAAATACCGAATGTGACTTTCTTGATGACACACCCCATACAGACCTCAAAAAGAACAACAACCAACAAACCAACTATATTTCCATTCCACAATCCGAATCAAACTCCTAGCCATATCTCCACCCACAGCACCTCCTAAGCCCCGTCGGCGGTGCATCAGACCCTGATTACTCCCACCCCATCCATTCGTCCATCCCTCACCCAACTCACCCCTCTAACCACCAACAAGCAGCAGCCCGAGATAAGAAACTCGAACCCACCCCAGTAAATACCTCACCCCGCATCCAATCCGACGCCATATCTTCCCCCTTCTGACCTCTGGCCCCTCTTTCGTGCATGCTCAAGTACTGTATCGATCAAGGAAAAAAACAAGCTTTTCCAAGACTTACGACACCCGCTGTTGGAAGTCGGGGTATAAAGGGAAGGGTCTTGGCATTCCCCTCGCTCGCTTCATTCTTGGCATTCATTCAACCATCAACATCTTCATTCATCGCTCATCGGTCATCGGTCAGCGCTCAGAACTGCAAGGAAGAAAATTGTAAGTACTGCATCTTACATACATACCATCGCAGGCATGCATCTCAGCAAAGCCATCCATTCTGTAAACTTCTATCCTAGGTATATATATTCGAAGCTGACATTCACCCCCTCCTAGAGATCGTACATATCTACACTATACTACACTGCACTGCACTGCACTGCTTTGCACATCACCCATTCCCTACACGAACACAAACCCAACACAAATAAAAACACATTCATCTGAGCACTAGTATACCTAGTACTCGCACATCATGGGATTCGGCGACGAGATCAAAGAGCTAGAGCAAGCCGCCACGGGACAAGGTGGGAATGACGGAGATAACAACGCGAACGACTCGTATGTCCTATCCTATCCTGTCTTCTGTACTTCCTTCCATTCTGTTCCAAACCCCTAGAAGATGTGTGTGTGCGTGAAAGAGAGAGAGAGAGAGGGAAGCGATAGCAGGGAGGAAAGAGAGGATGCTGACTTGACTGCCGCAGCAATGGAGGTAATGACAAGACTGTAGATACGCTCGTTGATTCCGGTACGTCATTCTCTCCTCCCCTGATCTGATCTTGTTACCGTATTCGCATCCCGTAAATGTTTGTGGAGAGATGTAATTACAGTATAGATTGGCTGACTCTTTATTCTCTTCCTACGATTTAGCACTCGACCAATTCGCTTCCAAGGAAGGCTTGCCTGCTGGTATGGATCCGGAGATGAATAACTTGGTGAATGATGAGATCAACAAGTTGTGAAAATGTTGTGCTTGTGGTAGATATATCCATTAGTGGGTATTTGATTGGGAAGAAAGAGGGACCATGGAAATAGCTTGGAACAAGACTTGCGGATTGCAGATCAGATGACAAAAGACGATGCAGGTTGCTATGGAGTCGTTCACTGCACCTGCAAAAATCCGTTCTCTAAATGTTGCCTTCTTCCATGTTCTGTTCGGTGTGTTAACTCGCTCGTATATGACATTCAGATCTTGAATATTGAAAACCCCCCCGCCTCCCTCTCCTTGTTTTCCTAGATGAACATCCCAGAAATCGCCAAACGCCAGAAATCTTGCCCAATTGCTTATAAAAATATGTCAAAGTTCAGATATCCCGACATGATGTTAAAATCCCACCATCGATTCCCCGCTTGCGATTGCTCTGTACTGAAAACTCACCTGGGTCTCGCCATTTTTTTTTTTATCTATCCCTCGGTTTGAAGGCACGGTTTCGATGGACTAGCTGGCTTGTTGCCCGTGATAAACCACCTGCAGAGAATTAGCAGACATCACGCCAACTGGCTGGTTCAAACTCACGCTCTCGTAAATGCATGGATCCTTGGATCCAGCAATTCCCTTCTCACACCTCCCAACATGGCATGGACACTCGTCTCATCCCAACCCGCCTTCGTAAATAACATAAGGGTATAATTCTCCACGCCGCCCTCCAGCATATTACTCAAAAAATACCTTCCGACATTCTTCAGCTTGCGATCTCGCGGCCACGGTCCGACGGGTACGATCTCATCTGCCATGATAACATTCTCGAATCCAGCTTCTTGCATCCAGCCCTGCATCTTGGGGATGGGATCGAAGTCCATGCCAAGGACTTCCGAGGCGATTTGGTGGAAGGATTTCGTCCATGTGCCACAACTACCTTTAGGGTCGAAGGAACCGTCCATACACTCCCAGCGCAAACCGAATTCCGCGAACTCGATCATGCCGCCTGGTTTGAGGACTTTGTAGGCTTCTTTGAGGAGGTTTGGCCACTGATAGTGAAGGGCATTAGTGCTCCTGATCATGGTGTGGGGAGGTAAGATACAGAGTCCCGAAATGGCAATTGAGGGGCTTCTCAAACACTCACGCTTGTTATCGACCCCGCCATCGTGCGGATGTAGACGAAGTCGAACGATCTCTCGCCCTGCAGCCAAGGTTTATTCACATCGTCGATCTCGAAGGAGACATTCGGCGGGAGCCATTGTGGTTGTATTGGGGATTGATCGACGCCAATGATGGTAGCTGCTGGGAGACTGTCTCCCAACTCGATCGCCCAGATGCCAGTACCTGTGCCTACATCCAGAACCTTGGTGGTGGTAGGTGGGAGCTTTGTGCGTGTCAACTCTCCATCAAGCACGAGTTTGAAGATGTGGTGTTGGAGATCCAGGCGATCTTGTTCTGTTTCGTCGTTGGGGAGGAGGGTCTGGCCATCGCGATGGTAGCGGTGGCCGTGTTCGTAGTGGTACTCGAAGGTCGAAGAGGTTACTGAGTCGAGACTGCTGCGAATACTCTGACACAGCTCGTTAATATGTTGGTTTGTCTGCGGGGTTGAGAGCATCCCCCACCTGTTCGTCGTACCCGCTGTCTGAGAAGATCTATCGTAATTAAGGTTAGCACTGGACGCTGCAGATGTTCCAGTTGCAGGAGAGGAGTGATAGGAGGAGATAAGCCACGCGCGGGGAATAGGGCATGGGCAGGGCATGGGCTTGAGCATACGTCGGCCTCAATAAGCTCTTCCTCCCCTTCGTGCTCGAGCGATACAAGTGCTGGTACGTCGCTCGCCGGAACAGTGTGGGCCGATTCACTCATGGCTGGTGGTGTTGGTGATCCACAGGAGAGATGAGACGAGATGAGATGTGACGACGATAGAGGACAAGATAGGAGGAAGCATCATTCACAAGCTGCAAGGGGGCAGGGGAGAGGAGAAGCGGAAGTGCAGCCGTTTTGACTTCGGGTGTTCCCTAGTGCTCCCGTCCGATGTAGCAGGACAGTCAGTAGTACATTAGCAGTCTAGCCAGCCCACCAGCCGGCCCACTCTCGAGCCAGACAAGCGCATCTCGGAGCTGCAGTACACACAGTAGCTGGCATCTAGCATCTAGAATCTAGCATCTTGCATCTAGTATCTAGTATTTAGCATCATCTAGCATCTAGTATCTAGCATATTGCATCTAGCCCAACGCAGCTTAGCTCACTGACCTGGCCTGGCTGGTTGAAAGAACTCACCTCCACTACTGTACTGCACATACGGTACTGTCATGTCGCTAGTCCCGGAACCTTATCTTCTTCTCCACTCAGGTTGAGGTCGAGGTCGAGGTTGAAGACGAGGTCCTGAATGACCTGACCTGACCTGACCTGATCTGTCAACCTCATCGAAGTCCTGCCCGCCCCCATTTGCATTGCTTTTGCTACCTACCTGCTCTCGCTGGCGCTGGACTCAATCTAAATCGCACAGTAGTCGATGCGGGGAGCCGAGAGGTGCGTTGACAGTCCTGTCTGTCTTTCAGCTTGGCTGGACGAATCCCCCTCCCCTCCCCCAATATCGAGCAAACGACCATGACCATGAGTGTCCTCCTGGTCATCCTTGCCGCAGCAGCCGTCGTGCTGAGCACAACCTTCATTAGGAGGCGGTACTTCTCGCCCCTAAGCAACATCCCTGGACCCTTCGTCGCTTCCTTCTCGGCTTCCCTGTGGCATCTTTGGCATATTTACACTGGTCACGTTGAGGAGGCAGTCATCAAACAACACCAGAAGCACGGTTCGTATTTCATATTTCAACATTCAACATTCAACATTCAATCTCCATCTCCCCCTTACATCTCAGGTCACTAAGATACTTCACCTCTGCCAGGAACTTTTGTTCGCATCGGGCATAATGAAGTCAGCATCTGTGATGCGTCTGCCATTCGTCAGGTTCTCATGTCACACATGGACAAAGTATTTATTATTCCCCGCCGGGCTCGCCTTGGGTGACACGAGCTGAACTCTCTGCAGGGCCCGACATATGCCATATTTAGCATGCCGGACAAGCGATACGTGAATCAAATGGCCGAGCTGCATTGCTCGGAACACATGCGGAAAGCCAAGAATCTAGCTGCTGGCTACTCAGTCACAAACGTGATCAAGACGGAGCCATTCGTCGATGGAGCACTCCAGCTACTTCGGACCCAATTGGAGAAATTGAGTTCCTCTAATTCGCCTGTCAAGTTCGAAGAGTGGTTCAACTACTTCGCATTCGATGTGTTGGGCGAGGCGACTTTCTCCCAAACTTTCGGATTCCTCGACGCTGGAAGAGACATCGGTGACACAGTCTCCAACAACGTCTTTCTCCGCCTCTACATCTCCATTCTAGGCCACTTTCCCTGGGCTCACGACTACCTCCTCGCTAACCCGCTGATCGAATACTTCAACCTCACGCCCTCAATGCACGTCTTCGACACCTGCATGGCAGCCATTAAATCCCGCTCCCTCAACCCCGAAGTACGCAAAGATATGCTCGAGCAATGGAAGGACCAGCTGTCTAAATATCCCGACCGCATGCAAGAGATCGAGATCGTCACAAACGCAGTAGGTAACCTGGGCGCCGGGTCCGATACCGTGAGTTCGGTCCTCCAAGCCTTCGTCTACTACATGATCCGGAACCCAGAGATGCTAGATATGCTCCGGAAGGAGCTAGACTCAGCCCATCTAGCAGACGTCCCGACCTTTGAGGAAACGCAGAACCTCCCTATCTTACAAGCCTGTATCAAGGAAACGCTCCGTGTCCATCCACCCGTCGGCTTCGGCCTCACGCGCGTCGCTCCCGCGGAAGGAATAACAATCTGTAACCGCCGATTTGAGCTCGGCACTATCCTCTCGGTTAACATCTGGGCCATGCACCAAATGACCTCTCTCTTCGGCGAGGATGCCGCGACGTTCAATCCCAGACGCTGGCTAGACCCCGCTCGGGCATCGAAGATGAATTCGGTGATGATTGCGTTTGGAGCTGGGTATAACCAGTGTCCGGGGCAGAATCTGGCGAAGTTGGAGTTGTATAAGACGTGTGCGATGGTGATGCGGGACTTTGAGATCGAGTTGGTGGATCCGAGGAGGGAGTGGAGGTATGAGACTTATTTTACAGTGGCGCCGCATGATTGGCCTTGTGTTGTGCGGAGGAGGAAGGCTTCGTGAGCCTCGTGGCCGAGGATATGGCGGGCTTGCTACTCCTCTTGCGGGTTATTTCTGGGTGGTATCTTGCCTGAATTGGATTTCCCTTGCTCCTATCCTAACGTGGTTGGATATCTCGCGGCCAAAATGAAGGTGGAATGTGTGGTGGATAACGCAGAGGTTACTTCTACCCATCATATAAATCATATCCTACCATCTACTCCCTCTACGAAGGACCAGCAAATCTACTCACACATACATACATAGCAAACTCGTCTCACCTCACCTGTACAGTACATAGAGTACCCGCCAACTCAGGGAATCGTCAACACCCTCCGGGATGGCGATACATAATTTCCGAGACACCAGAGTTTAGGGATAGCAATAAAATACATCGAGATCATTCCATTTTCTCCAAAACCAAAACCAAATCCCGTCTATTCTTTCTTTGTCTCCTTTTCCTTAAGGATGTGCCTAGAGGCAGAGGCAGAGTAATGTAAGAAGGTGTAAGAAGATGTAAGAAGGTGTAAGAAGTTGTAAGAAGGATAAGTAGGTAGGTGGCGATAAAATCGTATGGCGTTGTCGCACCCCTACTATCCAATATAGGCCAGGACTCGTGGAGGAAGGGGGAGGGCACAAGTAAAGGGGATAGAGAAGGAAGGTTTTGGAGATGGGGTGGAAGATGAGGTGGGAAATGGTTCGGATGATGAGGGGTGGAGAGGAGACTGGAGACTGGAGACTGAATGGTAGATTGATTGGATATAACGTCTCCACTCTCTCATACATGCATGTCCGGGCTGGACTGTCCTGCTAGGTAGGGCGAGGTAAGGTAAGGTAAGGTAGGACTTTCCCGTTCTAAGTACTAGGTATTTACGGAGCAGATACATCTACATGTCTTCTCCTGCATATTTCGCAACTACCACCTACCTACCTACATGGTACGCTAGACCCGAACACAAGACTCAGTCCGTGTTTCCATGAACGAGTAAACGGAATCTAGTGAAAAAGTAGAGTCTGGAAATGAGGAACGCAAGTAAAATTAGATATCTGTTAGTTTGTGTGTTTGTGTTTGTGTGTCCAACCCAACTCCGAAAAATGTACAGCATGATGCAGCCTTAGTCTCAACTTTCCTCCCCTTCTGTCTCGACTTCCTATCCTATCCTCTCCTACCTACTCAAACATTCCCATCTGGTAAACTGACCCAAACAAGACCAGCCAGAATAATCGCCACCACGATCGCCGTCAGAATTCCCGCACCAGCTTTGTCACCCGTCGTGAGTGGGTTCAGCACCGTCGGATCCGCACTCGTGGTATCGCCCGTCCCCGCACCCGGGTCACCTTTACTCGTTCCACCCGTTGCATTCGTGAGAGGATCTCTAGATTTCTGAATCAGATTACTCTGGATAACTTGCAACGCACCCATCTGTTGGCCGATGCCTGACGTGCCATCCCACACCGTACCTTTACTCCAGCTGAGACCACACATGCGTCCATTGGGTCTGTCCCCTGGTGACCCAGAACATTGCTTTGCTGCGGCGGCGGCGGACGTTTTCAGCACGGCCATGACGCGGTCGGTTATTTGGGGGGCGAATTTGGTGGCGGCGGCCATCCAGCGTGTTAGGTAGGCTTTGTACGAGAGCATGTCGATCGTGCAGTGGATGAGGGCTTTTTCGCAGGCGACTTCGTAGGCGATGCCGTCGGGGAAGAAAACAGTTATTGTTTGGGTGAGGAGCTGTTCTAGGCGAGTTTCCCAGATGGTGCTGCCGTTTGTCTAAGAGGGGTTGTAAGTATTGGGATTTTGGAAAAGCATGTTTGTTTACTTAGTGGAGTGGTTGGGGCGGATGGAAAACTTACAAATTTATACATGGCAGCAGCACCGAGAAGGAATACACCTGCATTGTAAGAGAACTGGGCTTTGTAGATCTCGGTGCAGTTATTGTCTACACCCGCTCCATCGTAAACGTTATGCTTGGCATCGATGAAGCCGACGCCTTCCATCCATTGCCAGATGAGCTCAGCCTCGTCTGCATAGGAGGAATTGCCTGTGTAGACGGCTAGTCGGGAAGCGATGTTGAAGAAGCAGCCGTTGGAGATGGAGTTCTTGTACTTGAAACCATTAAGGAAGGGGTACGCTTGCCAGCGGAGACCTCCGCCGCATACATTGTCAATTTTGGGAAGCTGGATGTTGTACACTGCTTGGACGAGGGCGAGCCATTGAGGCTGGTCTGCATCTGTTGGGTCTTGGAACCCTAGTTCGGCAGCTGTCATTGCGGACATTGCCCAGAAACCTGGAACATTGTTAGAATCACGTGACATATACAGTA
The DNA here is from genome assembly GCA_020746875.1 of Rhexocercosporidium sp. MPI-PUGE-AT-0058. Lineage (NCBI taxonomy): Eukaryota > Fungi > Ascomycota > Leotiomycetes > Helotiales > Rhexocercosporidium > Rhexocercosporidium sp. MPI-PUGE-AT-0058. The sequence goes on from JAGTJL010000008.1 coordinate 803,317, forward strand.
TTTCCAAGATATGTTGGATCGTTGAAGTGGCTCTTAGAAGGGGGAGTCTGTACCTTGATCATCGTTACCCATTCCCAAGGTCTGGTTTTCGGGTAGGTAATCGTGCTTGGGGCCAGACTGATGTTGAAGGGCTTCAAATGTCATGTTGTTGTAGGTGGTGTCTCCAGTATAGTACCAGTAATCGATCAAGCTGCCAAACATGGCTCCTCCCTCCCACCAAAAATACCCAGCATTGGTCACTGATGGGGTTGGTGGAGGGCCTGGTAGTTGTCCAGGAATGTTGGAGATGATCACGCCTGGAGTAGCCGAATAGTACTGCACCATGTCGGCGGCAATCGTCTTTGCGACGGACTTGATGGAATCTGGATTCATGTTTAGTTATTGACGGCTCGAGGAGAGTAACATTTATGGCTTGGCTCACCATCAGACGTGAGGTCGAGATCGATGCCGGCGACTCCATTGCCATTACTCCAGACAAAGAGCGCCAGCACCAGCGTAGACAGTGTAGAGCGCAGCATCATCTATGTGTTCATTATCCGACAGCCCGACAATCCGACGACTCTCAAGACTCCCAGATGAGCGAGTGGATCTGGAGTACAGGAGAGGGAGTAGCTTTTAAAGTGTGAGCGCAAAGGTCGGGGATGGTGTTGTTGCTGTTGATGCTGCTGCTGCTGCTGTTGAAGGCGTTGGATGAGAATGTGGTTGTCCCCGACACACGCACGCTCGCCTCTTTCTTTGACTCCCGTACTCTAATCTGCGGTGCGCTGCGCTGCTTTCCAGTCTGCCCCACCTCGCTCGCTCGCTGGCTGACAGACAGAAAGGTATGTCCCAGGTTGTCTTGGCGCGTGTATTATTGGCCGAGCAGGTGAGATGACGCAGCGGATCCCGATCTCAGGAGGCAAGAAGCACACCAGCACCAGCGCCAGAGCCAGCAAAACCTTACCTCGTATTAAATTAAGCAACCGGGCCGGGGGGAGGGGAGGGGGGCAGGAGGCAAAAGAGGCAAGAGCGAGGGCAAGCAGCAGCAACAACAAGAGCCTAAAGGGGTCAAGGGACCGTGGAGACTTTTCTTTTCTGGGTGCTGCTAAAATAAGTTTAAATCGTCAACAAGTGCAGATCTGGCGCTGGTAATTCGCGAAGATCCACAAATCGTTGAGGAGTGCAGTCCTCACTCCGACGCTCCGGTCGAGTTGGTTGTACGTCCGAGTATGAAGCCAAGAAGAGGTAGTGGTCTGTTTGATGGAAGCTCGCTTGAAGAAGATAGAGGAGGAAGAAAGCTTTTCGCAGCGGCTTGGTGGAGCCAGCTTAGGAGAAGAAAGAAGAGTGAGATGAACGAGCGAAGTCCAATAATAATCACGATACGATTACGAGCAAACAGCAAACAAAGGTTTGGCTCGGTTTGGATTGGATTTGGAAGGCGGCAAAGGCTTCACGAAGTTCACGAAGGAAGGGTGGAAGCTTGAAAGGGTTGGCGGAGGGAGGGGTCGGGCTGCGGTATATCCAGCGGGGCGCAGCGACGATGCAATTTAAAGATCCCTCGTGTTCTCGAACAAATGCGACCGTACGGGGTGCTGGTCTCAGGGCGCCAAAGGGTCGATGCGGTGCAGTGAATGAATGAATCCAGTGATGCGCGCGGTGATGCTTGCTTACGGGATTTGCCCCTGAACTATGTGAGGTTATTGTAGGGAGGTGAAAGTGTGTGTCTATTTATTTTGTGCCTGACTGCCTGTACAGTACTGGACTGATCCAAGCCGCGATGCGATGCAATGCAATGCAACAACAACGGTGGCCGTCAAAGTATCGTCAAGTCTCGCACCGGTTCTGCTTGCATTGGATAATCTGGTGATCTACGGAGTATACGTAAATCGCGCCTTGTGAAGATGTGACCACCAGTCTAGTCCCGGGCAGGCATGATACGCAGACTTTCCTCCTTCTTTCCTTGCCCTTCCCCAGAGCCAGGAGATAAGCGAGCCAGCAAGAAGTCGGGATACGAGCTTATCCGCGTGGCCTGGCTCATTTGGGCTGATGGATGGATGGATGGATGGATGGATGAATGAATGAATGGGGAATGGATGACTGGTGGATTCCTGGTGGTCGATGGATGGATGTGGTGCATGGCTGGTCTGCTTGGCAATTCGGTCGTTGGCTCACTCACTTAACCCCCTGGCTGGCAGGAGGGTGGCCAGGGCAGGGCAGGGGGAGGGGGCTGTGCGGGTGCAGGGAAATTGAATTTTTTCAAGTTTTGGCCGACCCGATTCCCTTCCCTTTTCCTTTCTCCTTCCCCCCCTCACTCAGTCCCTCAGTCAGCATCACGTCTCCGGCTGGGACATCTTGGCCACCGTACCTACAGTACTACCCACCTACCCACCACAAAGCACAACCTGACCCGACCCAACCTGACCTGGACCTGACAACCCCCAACCACCACCAACATTATCACATCACCACACGCCATGCGAAACCTGCTCTCGTTTCGCCTTCCATCTTTCACTTCATAACAACGTCGTCCGACATCATCAAGCCATCCATATCCGAATTCAATGACGCTGTGCTCCTCTTCCGTCTGAGCTTGTACCGCCATCAACAACAGTCGGATTTAGACACGCTCTACAGCCTCGCCACGTCGGCCTCACACTCGCTCCAACCCTCACCATCCCAGCGCACGACATTCCGAGTCTGGTCATGTTCTAGCAGCAACCCACACAAATACCAAACAGGATCTCAAGCCATTCTGGAGCATCATACGACACCCAGCTTCATCCAGCTCAACCTCACTCACACTCGTTAACCCCACACTCGTTCATTCCTGGGCCCCGAGTCGTGAGCTCCAGACTTCTAAACCACGTGCCCGCCCGCCTTTATTCATTCCCAACTCTTTGTCTGGACCAAAACTCTTCTCACCTCTCTCCTTCGCGATTTAATACCACCAAACCATCACCATGCGTCTCTTCCGTTCATCTGGATCGGCGCTGTCCGTGTTACTCTCCCTAGCATCATTAGGCTCGGCCGAGCGTCTTTTCCAGTCAACCTCTCTGGAAGTATGTCAAGACAATTCAACAATTACGGCCAGTCTGTTCAACGTTGCTTTTACTCCTGGAAACCAGTCTCTGTCTCTCAAGTTTGAGGGTCAGTCAACACATTCCGGTAACGTGACCTTCAATGTCACCGCTTCCGCCTATGGTTATACCTTTCTCACGACCAATTTGGATCCTTGTACCTACGCCGGCTTGACCACTCTTTGCCCTTTGGATCACATCGAGATTGCTTTCGACGAGAAATTCGACAACATCTCGACCAACATCATCGGCAATATTCCTGGAATCGCATACACCATCCCAGATTTAGATGCCGTTGTGGAGATCAACATGTATGCCCGTGGGGACAGTCAGCTCGAATCGCATAGACTCGGCTGCGTACGCCTCCGACTTTCGAACGGCAAGACTGTGAATCAAACAGCTGTGAAATGGGCAACAGCAGCGATTGCCATCATAGGGCTTCTAGCTTCCGCCATCGTTTCTGGACTCGGCCATACCAACACCGCTGCTCATGTGTCCCTCTACGCCACGGCACTCTTCAGCTATTTCCAGAACATCGCCATCATCGGTCTGTGCGCCGTTCCCCTTCCACCGATCGTTCTATCCTGGACTCAGGACTTTGTATGGTCAGTAGGAATCATCAGAATTGGCTTCCTACAGACGTTCGCCACCTGGTACCAACGAGCGACGTCAGGCAAACCAACCACCATTCTCACGACCCTGGCGAGCAAGTCGGTCCAAGTTGCAAAGCGTGGCCTGGACAGCAACAGTGAGAATTTCCTCGTGGAGGCAGGACGTGCCCTTTACAAACGGACCCAAACTGTTTTCACCACACCCGGTGGTTCTTATCTCGTCACCGGTCTACAACGGGCAGCCTTCCTCGCACCAATGGAGCCTACTAACCTCTATGTCACATGTGTGACCTTCTACTTCATCTTCTGCCTTTTCACCCTCCTCGTCATTTCTCTCTTCAAGGTTCTGTGTGACGTCGCCATCCGAGCAAGATGGATGGAGAGCCAGAACAACCGCTTCCAGGACTTCCACGACAACTGGCGCATAATGTTGAAAGGCACTATCTTCCGTCTGATCCTCATTGGCTATGCACCTATGATGATCCTCTCCCTCTGGGAATTCACACAAGTCGACTCTCCAGCTGAGGTTTTCCTGGCAGTCGTCTTCTTCATTGGCATGAATGGCGCGCTCTATCTCGCTGCTTTCCACGTCATGACTATTGCCCGACGCTCGGGACACAAGCATCAGACTCCGGCTTATCTGTTGTACACCAACGCCACGACCCTCAAGAAATGGGGATTCCTCTTCATTCAGTTCCGCGCCTCGGCTTACTGGTACATCGCGCCCACCCTCTTCTACATCCTTCTTAAGTCCTTCTTCGTTGGACTATCACAGAAGTCCGGCCTCACCCAAGCCATCGCCCTCGTCATCATCGAAGCCGCAGCCCTCATCGGCGTCTCCGTCATCCGGCCATACATGGACAAGACATCTAACAGCATGCACATCGCCATTTGCGTGGTACAGTTCCTCAATGCCGTCTTCCTCCTCATCTTCACCGACGTATTTGATGGTCCCGGTCTCCTCATCGGCGTCATTGGAGTGATCTTCTTCTTCCTCAACGTCATCTTCGTCTTCATCCTCCTTCTCATCGTCCTCGTTGCCTCAACCCTCTCCATCGTTCGCAAAGATCCCGAGACTAGATACCAGCCCATGGGAGATAATCGCGGCTCATTCATCAAGTCCCAGACGACACTCACAGCAGAACTCGACATGCTAGCCGCGACCGCAAGAGATGCAGGTGATGGCGAAGGCGGGTATGCGAAGGAAATGCACGGTAGAGACGCGAGCGCAAGTCCAATTAGCCGTCTCGACACAGATCGCGGAAGCCACATTCGAGACCCGAGTCTCAGCCCTGTTAGTTTTGGAGGCCATGAGGATCAAGCTGGGTGGAGACCTCCGACTACGACGCATCAGAGAGCTATCACACCAAGGCCGAGTATGGGATCGGAGCGGTTGAGTGTGAGGAGTGGTAGGCGGTAGTGAGCAGGTTTGGATCTGGAATGGAAGATGGAACATGAATCTTGGAAAACTTGCATGGAAATCAATAGTAATGTGAGAGTATGGGAGCATTTTTTTTTTCGGGAGTTGGGGAGTTATTTTTTCTTTTGTTCTTGAAGTGGTACACATTTTTTTGTACTGCTTGTGCCCTTTTTTGTGCATATCTACATACAGCCAGGCAGGCATTTGGTCGGTCGTACAGACAAGACACAAGACGAAACAAACACTTAGATTCTTTTATGTAATGAAATCATCGTTCTTCTACGGTTCTATTACTATTGCCCTCTGATTTTGCCATTTCATTTGTTGTTATCGCTGCTTGAGTGAGATGAAATCGAAAAAGAAGTGCTGTTAGATTCAAACGTTACTGTCTTAGCAACTGTCATGCAAGGGCTGAGAAGAGCATCCTACTGCACTACTAAAACTCTCATAGTATTCTGTTCTTCCTTCCTTTTGTTGTCATTCTCCAAGCCGCTACGTACATCCATTTGAATCTCACTCTCTATTCTGCGAGGCTACGCTCAGTGAATGCCTTCAGGGTACCTGCACCAGACTTCCGCTCTCAAACTGCTTGACATACACGTTCTCTCTACACGCGCCAAACTCTCAGTCCTCCCCAGTCCTACTCCAAATCCTCTCCGTCCCATCCAAATTCTCCCTCAAACTCCTCAACTTCCCCTCCCACCTCAGACTCCCATCCCTCCCCAACGGCAACCTCAAGTACTCCTCCATCCCCTCCGCCCACCCCCTCCCCTCAACAACATCAAAAATCGCCTTGACCCCCTTCCCCACATCGCCCAACAACCCCCTCTCCACCCCACCGCCCCTCATCCTCTCCACGCCCGCCAGAACAGCCTCCGTCTCGGTCCCGCGATAGTCGTCCGGCAACGCTCGCTCGGGCGAGACGAAGTTCTCCGCGAACCGCGTGCGGAACGCGCCCGGCTCGACGAGCAGCACGCGGATGTTGAAGGGCTTGAGCTCGGCGGAGAGGGCTTCCGAGACGGCTTCCATGGCGTACTTTGAGGCGCTGTAGAGGGTGCGCGAGGGCCGGGCTTCGATCCCCGCGGTCGAGGAGAGGGTGACGAGGGTGCCGGAGCGGCGGAGGCGCATGCTGGGGATGAGGAGGCGGAGGAGGGCGAGCGGGCCGAAGAAATTGGTGTTGAGTTGGGAGCGGCATTCTGCGTCGCTGTGGTGGTGGTGAGGAGTGGTTAGCTTGTCAAAGTCTTGTTTGTTTTTTTTTGTGGGGGGTTGAGGGGGGTGGTTTGGTTTACCTGAAGCTTTCGAAAGCCCCCAGCAAGGCATATCCCGCGTTGTTCACCAGCACGTCTATCCTCCCGTACACGGCTGTGGCTTTCTCGATGAAGACTGCGAGTTCGGGTTCGGGACTGCAGACGTCGAGGGGGAGCCATGTTCCGCCGAGGGATTCGATTTGAGAGACCAGAGAGGGGGTTTTGGAGGGCGTGCGCGAGGTGGCTATTACTTTATGGGGTTGGTTGGATTCGGAGTTGGAGGTGGTGAGGATGTGGTGGGCGAGGGCGAAACCGAAGCCGGAGGAGCAGCCGGTTATGAGCCAGACTTTTGGGGGTGGGGTGGTGGTGATTGTGGTTGTGGTTGTGGTGGACATTTCTTTGGATGAGAGGGGAGGGATGTTCTGGGTGGGTGGCAAGAGATGATGGTGGGAAATGAGAGAGGGGGGTGTGGGTTTATATACGTTCTAGATATTTAGGTGAGGACTCTTGATATCGAATGAAAACTACGTTAAGTGGATTTTGAGTCTGTTGAGTACTGGCGGAGTTATTGATTTGATTAGTCGCTATGGAGGTCCGAATGTGTCATTTAAGCTGAGTCTCCTCGCACTAGAGGCGTAGCTTACTGGTTGTAGTAATTTATAAGTTGGGGTATGGATCTAGTTGAGGATGTGGAATGGAGGCTCGATAAAGCGGATGGTGGGTGGTGATAGTGTTGTTAATTCCGTGGTTGGTGTTGAAGTGGGGTTTGGCGCGGGGTTAAAGTGAGGTCCGTACTTCACGAAATTAAGCGAGTGAGGGAGATAGACAAAGATTGGCTGCATCGGTTTTAAATGTTGACGTACGCGTTGCTTTGAGTGATATCTTGAAGCTCTGATTGATTTTTGGAGTGACTGTGAAATATTTTCTCGTAAGAGTATGTGCGTGTGGAATTTGGCATTGTGGTGCTGTTGCTGCTCCTGTGATGATTCTAGTTGTGCAGGCCCCAGGGGACTGTGGAATCTGGACCTTGGGCAATCAAGTGGACTCAGGATGTTATAATGTGTCCTAAGAGTTTTTCTCTTTCCCCTTTCGGAACCTGCGTCTTTGGAGGTGAAAAGTTTGCTATTAGGCTAGGCTTGATTTTGTGGTAATCTCTGCCCGATTCTGGGTCTTGGATTGCTCAGAAATGTCACGATGCTGTCGGCACCCGAATGCCAGCTCAGAGCGCGGGAAAGATAGCAATGCATCCTGAACCCGTACTCTCGACCTTGTGTCCTGCCTTGGTACCGAATAAAAATTAGGGGTCAATGGAGGTTTAGGGTGAGAGCTCAGAACTCGGGCTCCGTGGTAGTTCAGACAAGATCTACCCGACGCCGAGGGACTTGCAGCTCGATCTCAGTCAATTATGCCCACCTCCAGGCCAGCAAAAGTTATGTCGATGGTATGAGAATCTGGAACGGGAAAGGAAAGATTGGAAATAGCATGTGTCGCAGCCAACCACAGGGAGTTTTGCGGATAACAGTTCTCGTGACCTTCAGGTAGCAAGGATCTGGAGGCCATCTCGATGTGGTAACGAAGAAGTTTGAGGAGGTCATGAATGCTGATTGTGAGTTTGCCAGGGCCTGGTCGAGGCCACAGTTCTTGTGCTTGAAGTCTCTTGACAATGCTACCAAGTCTTGCTGCCTCACACCGGAAGTTGAAACTAGGGTTGTGTTTTACATCGTTGTCCTCGAAGGGGCACTTGATGTTCTGGATGACCTCGTAGACCGCATCGAGAGTCAGCTCAATGGTTTGCTGGCGAGTTTCCAGTATAGTCTCTGTTGACAACTGATTAGTGGATTCAATGGCTATTCTTGAATTGAGGAAAACAAACCAACAATGCCTAGGGGTAGCAAGATCGCTTCAGTCTCGAAAGGATACGCGTCGCCACGATATTCCGGACCAGGGCGGCGGCCACAGGATGGATGAGGAAATTGGTAAGCTCCATCGATCATGCACTCGCCATCGTTCCCCAGACTCGCTTGAAGCACACAAGTCATAGCTAGTGCTTTGAAGATATAGTACCTTCCAAAACACCAAGAAATGAATAACCACCCTTCCTGACCAGGCATGTTGGATTCATTCCACTCCTCTCTGAGCCAATCCGCCAACCAAGGCCTGACCAACTTCCTACAATCATATTGATCACAGAGAACTGCAACGCCATGAAGCGTTTTGTACGGAAGGGTTTTTGGAATCACCGCAAACTGTAGATGCGTGATTTGGAGGAGTATCAGAAGGGCATCTGGTCTATCTTCGGTGAAGTCCAGGATGTGATCAGGATCTGGAGATGCGGCTCTAGCCTTCTTCTGTGCTGGAGCATCACACCTCTCGGAACTTTCGGCAACTCGAGGGAATTGAGGAAATATGAATTTCTTCCAGACGGGGCTGGCGAAGGATAGTGCATGGGAGGAGACTTTGAATTCGATTCGGTGGTCGTCGAGCGTCGTTGCTGCACGAATATCACCGCCGTCGAACTAGAAGTTTTTGCTTTGTACGTCCATGATGCTTGTGGTATTGAATAGTGGGGACTGGTTCAGCAATTGAGTTCAATGAGAGGGAGAGTCGCGACGTGAGAAGAAACACAAATCATTTAAGCGAGATAAGAACGAGGCTTTTCAACTAACCACATCGAGACATATATGGTCTGGCTAAATATAGATTGCCCTTTGACTTTGGCAAAGGATGAAGTAGACTTAGATGTGTTTTTTACTCTAGAGTATTTTATTACCGGAGACTTGATTGCCGAGATTCTGTGAAATATAAAACTTCTTCAGTCAATCTTACCGTTTAACATGACTGGCTGGCTCTGACGAATGGAGCTGTACTTGCCTCTTCTTCTGGCTAGCATAACTTGCAGCTCTTCTGTGAGAGCTCTGATAGTCTCTGTCCTAACTTGAAATTGAACGGTAAAAGATAGTACCTTCTATAGAAACAACTCTCCTGCTTGTCTAACTCTAGCGAAATTGGCCGACTGCGACATCGAGAGCAACTGGCATGCAGCATTTCTGCAAGGGCCTGTTCCATATCTCTTTTTGATCCAAATGATCAGTTAATAACGATGAAATAATGCACTGAGCTTTATCATGAAACGTTATCTATCATATTCGAGGCAAACCAAAAGCAAAGTATACAGGGTTTCGGTTTGAGCCTCTGCCCGGCTGCTTACCTCATGGATATTTTCAGAACTAGGAGAAGTGGAGATTGCAGAGTCGTAGTACAGACATTCGACCAGCATTGGGAGGAAAGAGAAAAATATGAGACGGAGAGGCAATTTTAAACATTAAATGATCTAAGGACGGAAACGAAGGAGTTCAAGATCAAGTCTTCCTATTTAGTGGTACTCCAGAGCTTATAATGTTTGACCAGAAGTAGGCAGCCGTCTCACAATTTGCGAAACACGCTTGCAGGCAGAGCGATCCTGCACGTGATTCCGCGACTGCAGATAACGGATGGCGCTAACAGCGCGTCAACCCGAGCTCGTCTTGAGTTCACCCAAATCCTCTTTTCTTTTCTCCCCAAGCAACAACCCAAAACCAACCCACCGAGTCAACTTGCCCCCAAATCAATTCTCCCACCCAACTATGCCTTAAAAGCATCTCAATCTCGATTTCTTGCAGAGGGACTGCACAGCAGCTCCACTCCGGTGGTCGTCACCTCAACCACAGTCAATATGGACAGTGACGACGACGATCCTGGTGCGCCCGCTGGGCTTCCACTGGAGTACATTATAAATCACGTCTTCCTACCTCCAAAGCTTCCTCACCTGAACGACACGACCCCCGAGGTTGAAGTAGCGCTGACGAAGCTATTTCACGACACATTACACAATTTCATTGGACTTCTTCCAGACCAGGATCAAGATGGCTGGGCTCACCTCCCCCCAATGCTAGAGATCCTTCTTGAGGTTGGAGAACTGGAATCTCCAATCGCAAGACTTAATGAGAAGATAGGAGATATGGCAGAAGGAGGTGCGTAGTTATCGCTTCGGTGCTTCAAGCATTCTCAACTAACTCTCGTCGCAGATGCGTTGGCCCTTCACCTTAAACAACAAAATGCCGGTCTTGTAATTCGCAAACAAGAACGAACATATTCATTCGAGTCCTTCGAACTGTCGGCATCCTCTACTGTCGTAACAAGCACAGTTGGTCGGTTGGTACGCAGATTTCCTGGGCCTGTCATCGCTGTCACCGACAACCGAGTGGAGGACCGCAATTTTCGACAACAATTGACAAGTTGCCTAATGTCTCTAGATACCCAGACTATGGATGAGACTTTGAGCAAAGGTGCTGGGTCTTTCAAAGATTCTACACATCCCCAATTTGCCACGGAATGGCTACCTGGCATATTGCGTGGTATAGGATCACCTCTCAACGTCTCCCGAATTTACAAGCGAACACGCGACGATGTCATATGGGCAGAGGGTTCATTGGAGCCATGGCGTCGCTCTCCTCGATGGCTGCTTCTTCGTGTTGCTACACAAACTACTATCGCAGGTCCTGGAGCAAGCCACATGCGCTACAAGATTTTCATGATCTATTTCATGGCCACTGTTCTCGAACTTGCTGTGCAGCACGAAATTCCTAGTGATATACTCTATGTCATGCAAGCAAAGTTGAATCGTCGAATTCAGAAGCTTGGACTGGTCATTACCGATATGCACTGGGCTGAAGAGGCCCAAGCCTTCGTCGCCGAAACTATGAAATCTGCTCATAGCTGTATGTCTACGAGATGGAGTGCAGTTCAGAAGTCTTCTAAATCGGCTGGGGTGTTTCGCATTTCTGTGAGTGGATGTTTCGAAAATATTGATTTCCTTCTCGCTTTTTTTCTGCGGCTTCGCTTCTGAAATTATTTCAATGCACCATAGGCGCTGCTGTTCGTGTTTTGCTTCAGAAAAGGTGTGCTGACTCAAAGATCTGAATCAACAGAAGCTCAAAAATTTAAAGCCACAATCACACACAACATTGATGCTTCCCAAACTTCGGCCGTATCTACACAACCTTCATAATGTTCAATTCGAGCAGCGTGCAGAGATCGCATTCAACGGAAATTGCAGTCCGCGCATCAACAGCAATGGAAACTCTTTACCAGACCTGGAATTACTCAAGGGAATATCTGATTCTGAAAGTTGCCTTGGCTTGATGGATTTTGAGCTTTGGGTTTCACAATCCCTCGACTCTTGGCTCAACGAACACATCAAATCAGAAGATCAAATGATTAGAATATCAGGACTCGCTAATTGGTATATGTCCGAGGCTCTACCAGCATATAACGAATACCCTGAAGGATTCTCGGTCATGATATTGACGTTGATGCTTCTCTGGGTTGCCCTCGACAAATCCACTACCTCTCATGTAAGTTACTTACTATTGGTTCCCACCCAAAGGTTTTGCTAGATCTCGCGCGTGCTTGATAACCACTCCAAGTACACCCCTGGTCAGCCTCAAGTCTGAGTAGTCGGCTTGTTGGTACATCAATGCTAACTTCGAAATTCTCCTCAGTACCCGCTCCTAACCAAATTCGACCCTGGCTTTCAGACGACTTTATTCGAACCACTTCTCTTGCCAAAGAGACATCAGATGGTCCAATTACGAAATGTGGAGAAGTATCTTCTGAAACGAAAGGCCAACTCTCTAGTTACAAACCCTTCCATTTTTGGAGATATTTCGTCCCCGCTAAGCTTTGGAGCTCAATACTTTGACCAGTCCGACTCCCACCAGTCATTGAAGAACCGTATCGAGCAAAAGTCCGAGGCTAACGCTGAGTCTAAGAAGCACGAACTGAAAGAAGCCAAAATACAGTTCAGAAACCTTCTGAAACAATCCAATGAGTTAACATGCACCTTTGCCTTAAAATGGTTTGGCCGGGGTAGAAGCCGGGCACAGCGAATGGCTCACGATAGTCGAGTTTGCCAGAAGTGTGTGCTGTATAAGGAAGCCCATGATCTCGATATCAACTGTTTCGAATGGCCTCTTCCACCCGTCGAACCTGCCGCAAAATGTGTCGTGTTTGAACTGGATATTCCAAGCTTGTTTGGTAGCTGGAGGTCAACAACCTATCGCATCCTTGCCGACGTGCTCAGCACAGTGCCTCCACCCCACGTTAAATCGAAGGGCATTGTACTCAATGAGCATGTTGGCCTCGTGAAATATATGAAGTCGAGCGCTGATAGGCTCCAATTGGCTTCATCCACAAAACCTCACGCCCAAACATCTCGAGGCTCGCAAGCTGTTTCCGATGCGACAGAAGAGTCCATCTGCCCTTCTAACAACCTGAAATTTATCATTCAGGATGCTAAGTCAACACACGGAGCGATCGAACACCTCAACAAGTACGACCTTCAGGAGCGATGTACGTTAAAACTTCCACAAGGATGTTATGCGTCTCTCCAATACGCTGTCAACGACACCAAGCATACCTCAAACGAAGTGATATCACAACAAGCCGACTGTCCTGACGGTCTCACCGTACATGAGTTCCATGCTTTCGCCGCATTACGCAGTGGACACCGACTTCAGTGGCTGAATATTGCCCGGGAAATGGTATCAAACACTTTAAATTTCGGCGCAGAAGAGGTTTACCTGCTCGTGATACAAGCATGCTGGCAAGCTGGCCCTCCTGCTCTTCAACAGGTATCAAGAGACTCACACATCGAGCTCGAAGAAGAAGGATTTGGCCAAGATCTCCTTTCTGCCTTGGAAGCCGGGATGTCATCTATCGAGAGTAATTGGCAAGGCTCTATAGCCGCTCTTACATTCATCTCTTTGGCGGCTCGTCTCTTATCAGTATCGCTGCATGATTCTGTTGGTAGACAATGTCTCAAATTCCTTCAAAATGCCAGGATCATCACCGTAGGATGGCTTCGCGATGTTGTCAAGCTGCTCCACGATACATCAGATGAGAAAGAGATGGCTTACCTGACTCTCAGAGCTCTCGAAGTGGCACTCATCTGCCATAGCACCTTTGATGTTGATCCACGTCAACTGCCTTCCCTTCTGTCTTCCACCGAAAATGTCGCAATCCTGATCGAAACTGCGACCATCATTAATGACCGTTGGCCGCTATCCGAGGAACCGTTGTCGACCTTGACGCGAGAGCTGCTGCAGCGTTTTTCGAGGACATCTCATACCTTAGAAGCCACCTTGAAGAAGAAGATCATTGCGTCGTCAGACGGCATGAACAAGGCAATCAGCCGTTTGTGGCCGGGATATGAACCCGGAGCACCGTGGAAAATGGTCAACAAACCAAACGATAGATGGCTAACGACTCGCTCGGCTGAATCAGACAACGCTCCATCGATGACATGTCACTACAACTTGTTGACAGGGGCCTTTCTAATAAACAGTCTTCCTTTGTCTCGACTCCCTCGCGAATACGAGACCCACCCAACATACAAGCGTCTATTTGGGAGCAAGATTCTTGGGGTCATTCCATCTAGCAAAGGGCTGTACTTTGAGACGAGAAACTCGGTACATGGTTTCCAAGTCCATTTTGCCCTACATAATGGAGAGCTGATCGTTAGGGCAATCCAAGGACGGGAGATGTACGACGTTATCCCGCTGTCCATTTTAGAGGATGATTTTCCCTGCACTCTTGTGAAAGATTATGTGCAATGGGTACACCGAGGGACAATGGAAATTGAATGGAGACCGTTGGACAGTAAATGGTTCCCTTCCTCTGAAAACTGGCGTATTTCAACTCCAGAAGATGACAAGACAAGTTCTCTCGTCCTCAATAATAGGCGTCTCATAGAACCCAGAAGCCCTACTGCAGAAGAAGTTTATCGATGGCTCAAACCCCTGGAATCCTCAACCAATATCAATATTTTCTACAATGTTGACACCGGGGAGACCGAAATTCGGCTTCCGCGCCTGAACTTAGATTTCATCTTGCGGAAGAATGGATTAGAATCGAAACAGTTCCGGGGTATGATTGTGGATACTAACCAGTACATTGGTACATTGCATGGATTGCTTCACAAGCTAGTAGGTTTATGTTTCCAATCCCTCTGTTCTGTCCGAGCTGGTTTCCAAGTCTTATGACCTGTAACCTGAATCCCTAATGGCAAAATTGATACTGCGAGACCATTTACTTATACTAACACCTCTTCCAGGTTTTAAAAGACACTCAGGGGCAGGCGCGAGCTGTTATCGTTCCACACGGGAATGTGAGCTATCGACGAACTGATCACCATGTTCAAGTCTCCATAACCACCGGTCTCGGAGATAGGGGTTCTTATCATCGGTTTGACATTGACAAAGTTTTAGGATTACTCAAGGACAATGGAAGTCTCAAAAGCCGTTTGTTCAAGCTGTATCTTCATGCTCTGACGTCCCATTGTCTTCATGACGCCCTCACAGGAAGAACAGGATCCGAAGAAGCCCTTCATGGTTTGAGATTACCCAGCACTCGGTCTTACCTGTCATTGGATGCAGAGAACATAGAACAACTCAAATTGTTCGCAAAACTCTCACCAGCTCGCGATTTTCATCCCAAGGGATCAAAGTTCATGCAGACAGTCAGCTGGGAGAATCTGTCTCCGCTTTCACATCACGAATCTTATGTCAAGGAAGCTCATCTCATGCTCAAAGAAGCCGAAACTTTCCGGATGTTTCAACCTAAAGTAGATGTCAAGTACAAGATTGAGAACAGAGGTGCCAGTGAGCTCCGTGACCGGGCAGCAATACGCCATGCGTTCTTTCGGGTGCATTCCTATGGAGCGGAAATCTTTACCACAATTGATGATTTCAACTACGAAGAAGCCAGAGACGCAATCCCAAACAGTTTTTGCGAATATGAGGCATGTTACATTACCACGTTGGTAGACAAATGGAGTTGTCGCCTGGATCCATTTACTGACCTCCTCGTTCAAATCAAGAGGTGGGGCACTGTGGTTTATGGAATACAACCTGACTTCGAATGCAAGTTTGATAGGCGGTGGCTGGAACACCCAGCTAGATTCATGCCCACATATTGGTGCAGTATACAATCCTTCTTATCAAGCTCCGACACGGTCGAGAAAAAGTTCGGTATCACTGTCTTCCTCTGCAACCTTGCTCAGGCTAAATGGGGCAACATTCCTTTAGTTCACACCCTTCTCGCTCTCGCCACGGCACCGGCCTTGCGGAACTTACAGCCTCCCCCTCACGATACGTTTGACTTATCCAAGGGTTTTGAACCGGACAAAGCCAAACTCACAGCCATTATCCAAGCATGCAAAGTTTCGTTTGAGGATAGCCCAGAGAAGCAGATGCCTCGAATTCCGCTTGAGCAAAACGACGACTTCAATGACCGGCGCGAAGCTGCTTATGAAGCCGCAACAAAACTCCAGGTCAGCAAATGTCTGAATGCTCTTACACGCCAATGGCCGTCCAAGGAGATCATCTGTCCTCAAACTGCGGAAATCAAGACTTACTTGCCTGGACTTAAGATGTGCATCGAAGAGATTCGAGCTCTATTTGATACTTGGTCCAAGAATTCCGAGTTCCAGACATACATTGAAGGTAACATCCCCTAGCTTTCTTTTTCCGCACGAGCTCGTCTCTTTGAGCGCCAAGGCATCCTGTCTCACGCTTCGTCATACGCTCTCCAGGCACATAAAGCAGCAAAGCTTCTTGTAACTGACTATTCGGGTAGACATTCAGAGTGTGCTTGACTCATTATCTCGACCATCACAACGGGTACCCGAGAAGTACGCTATTCTACCTCAGGAAGACAATTACGAGAAAGTACGAGCCTTTTTGAAGATCGATGACCTTCTCCAAAACGCTGCTCCTGAGCTGCCTCTGCCTCTGGATGACCTTCATAATCTATTCTCTGTGTCAGAGCAGGACGAAATGGCTGAGATTGATGAAGGCCGCTCGAAGTTGAAGTCTCTTCTGGCAAAGCTTTCCAAGTCTGCCACCGGTCATTATCAGAAGAGCTACGTCACGGATCTGAGAAAGAGTCACAATGCCTTGCTCGCAAACACGTCTGCAAACCCTCAGTTCACATCCTCCTCGCCGTACACTGACTTCAAAACCCACCTGGAGTGGTCTAGGGAAAATGTGGATTCGTTGTAGTGAGTTTCCTCCAATTGTTTTCTTTGATCCATATGCTGCCAGTCGCTTGCTGTCATGCGGACAAAGCGTGAAATTCGAAGCGATACTGACTCAAAGGGTTTTTGCAGTAAGAAGATATGCTCAAAATTCGTTGTCTCTGGCTCGCCAGTTTACGAAAGCGCGCGTAAATCCTCAATGCTGCCGCGCCTGTCACCAAGCATTCTCCTCCAATTACTGGCTCGCTTCAATGCCGTTGTGCTGAGTTCTGAGTGGAAGGTGGCTCTCATTCGATACGCTCTAGCTATTGTGTCCATGCAAAGAGCAGAGCGATTGGTCGCGTGTGGCAAACGAGATTCAGACATCCTGAACGAGTTAGCCAATGCCGGCCACACCAACTGGTATGTAATACATCTCCCTACAAATCTCATTAGGTTAGGTGTCTGGAATTCTAGATTGTTTTTGTATCTATAATCTCTAAGTATTGACCAAACTTGAAGACTAACACTATGATTAGGGACCCAGAGGACTATCCGGAATGGCTGCTACTGGAATTAGAAAACAACATTCTGATTCGCCCAGAGCAGGCCCAAATCGCCAATGAGATGATTGATCCTCAATCTGGGTCTAACTCAATCATGCAACTCAACATGGGCCTAGGTAAAAGCTCGGTCATCGTTCCTATAGTCGCTGCAACCCTAGCAGACCGAACTAAGCTAGCCAGAGTCGTTGTTCTGAAGTCACTCTCAGAGCAAATGTTCCAGCTTCTTGTAAGTAAGCTGGGTGGACTGATAGGACGCCGCATCTACCGATTACCGATCTCGAGGTCCCTGAAGCCAACTCTTCAATCCGCCGAACTGATCCAAAAGACCTTCGAAGAGTGCATGACTTGTGGGGGTATCCTTCTTGTCCAGCCTGAGAGCATTTTATCATTTGAGCTACTTGGAATTGATCATTTGCTGGGTCCGGAGCTTAACACCCCTCGGCCTGAGGCGGGCATTGATCTAGAAAGCAATTCATTTGAAACAACTCAGGATCTCTACGACACGGGGACAGTCATGTTAAAGACACAAAAATGGTTGTATCGGCACTCTAGAGATATATTGGACGAGTCGGATGAAATTTTGTCCGTCAAATACGAGCTCATCTATACACTTGGTGTCCAAATGGACATTCAATTCAGCCCAGATCGCTGGGTCATCATTCAGGTAAGCAGAATTCCCGTTCATGCACAGAAGTCTAGAGGCATTTCTTGGGGCCTATTTCCTATATGTTAAGGCTTCCGAGAACGCATGATAAATCAATACTAACAGTCAACAGCGTGTTCTTGGTGTGCTTGGTGAGACAGCTCATGAGATGTCGGATGAATTTCCAGAGGTAAGCAAGCTTGAATTGTCCCGAATACGCAAATAGTTGAGGGAACGGGTTTTGTGCCTTTGCAAAGTATTGCAAAATCAAATGACAGGCAGGTGCTAACTTCGAGATAGGGGCTAGAGATCGTGGAAGGGTTCTCAGGAGCCTTCCCACGGATTCGTATCCTACAAGAGCTAGCTGGCAAGATTCTGCTAGAGCAAGTAGCGACATCAATCTGTCGAAGCGGAATGACCTCTCTGCCTACCTGGGTAAGTATTTCTACATTGGCGTTTTTCTCTCGTATTTTTTAGCACGGTTACCATTTAGCGGAATATATTTAAGCAGCTGGAAGTCGCCACTAGATGTAGCAGTACTGACTACGAGTTTTTCTGCAGACATTCAGTAAAGACGAACGCGTTGTCGTTCTGGAGTATATCACCGACTTCAAGATATCTAAGGCTCGAACTGCGATTCTCGAGACTAAGGTGTTCAAGACACACTTTATCAAGATGAGCCTGTTACTGCTCCGCGGACTCTTCGCTGCGGGTGTCTTAGAGTTCGTGTTTGCCAAGAAGCGATGGCGCGTCAACTATGGCCTGGATCTATCAAGAAGTATGCTGGCAGTGCCATACCACGCCAAGGACAGTGTGAGTGCTCAGATCTAGCCTGTCAGAAACCTCTAGCTAACAATCAAACCTCGCAGCCGAGTGCCCGGTCTGAATTCAGTCATCCCGACACGGCAATAGCTCTTACCTGTCTTTCCTATTATTACGGTGGACTGACTGACTCGCAAATTTATGCCAGTTTTGAAGAGCTCTTTCTCTCGGATCAGTCTCAAGAGGTAAGATCTACCAACCCTCGGACTGAGCAATGTCAAGAAGATGGCTAGTGCAACATTGTCACCCACGTTTTGTTACCTGAGATTTTAGCCAATGATTGTGTACTGGTAATGGCAATTTCAGTGGCATTGCGCTGCTGCATATCACAGGTGCATTTCAGGACAAGTGGCTAACGGATATTTCTACTCAGGAATACATGAGATGGCTCCAAAATTCGGAAGACTTCCCCAAGAGATTCAAGAGATTGGCCGGAGTCAATCTTCGAGACAAGCGCCAGTGTACAGAAGACCTTTTCCCGTGGCTTCGGTACTCCAAAAGGCTCATTGACTATTACCTCGAACATTTGGTATTTCCAAAGGAGATGAAGGAGTTTAGCAACAAGCTATCTAGCTCTGGATGGGAAATCGCTCGCGAGAAGAGACACCCTACCACCGGCTTCAGCGGTACAAACGATAGCAAAGTAAGTCAAGCTTCTCATCGCAATCGTCATTTACCGTTCTCTGTGCAGAGAGGCGTTGAACCTCCTCGTCTTATTCTGTTCTGTGATCTGAATATTCTCAGACTTTCAGCCCCTTCACTAAATTTCTCAGGCACCGAGACAGCTACTAACCAAAAATCTTCTCCTAGTATATGCTGCCAACCCAGATTAAGCAGTGCGAGCTGCCGGAACAATTATCCACAAATGCTGAGGTTCTAGCATGTCTACTAAAGCCCGAGAATACGTACGACTCCGTGTATGCACCTCAAGTGGAGGTACTTGACGCAGGTGCTCTTCTTGACATCGCTGTCAAAATGGTACCTCCGATTCGTGTGCTTCTGGACGTTGGCGCTCAACTCCTTGACCATAATGAGAGAATCGCGTCCGTTTGGCTGGAGAAGGTCTCTCCCGAAGATGCTCAAGCTGTCGTATATTTCCACGATAACGACTTGTTTGTCCTCAATCGGGAGGGTATGAAGGAACCATTACTAGTCTCGCCCTTCGCGAAGCAGTTGGACCAGACAATTATCTACCTCGATGAAGTTCATACTCGTGGGACAGATTTGAAGATGCCGGCCGATTATCGGGCTATTGTCACTTTGGGGCCTGATCTCACAAAAGATAGACTTGCACAAGGTGCGCAATTCCCAATTGCCTGAACTTACACAGCTAACAGAATTTATTCAGCTTGCAAACGCTTACGAAAGCTTGGCTATGGACAATCGGTCGTCTTCTGCGCTCCTTTGGAAATTCAGTTGAAGCTCCTAGAATGCAGCGGGAAGAAAAATGCCAGTCTTCTTGATGTCGAGGATGTACTGCTATGGACAATACGTAATTCCTGGGAGTTTACGAAGAAAGGAATGCCACTTTGGGCAACTCAGTAAGTAATATCTCACCCTTTCACCACAAAATTATCGGATTACATCGCCTGCCCTTCGTTTCCACTCATTGGGTTAAGATATTTGTAACGTACAAATGCTAATTTGGCCATTAGAGGTATTCGACACTATCGACGTCGTGCTGCCTGTGACTACTCCGGAGATGTCCCTAAGATTCCCATTGGTATTCTCGAGCCAGATGCCCTCACATTGGATGAACGATATGGTCTCGACAAGCAAAATACCGATGAAGTGATCGTCTGTCGAAATCGAATCCAAGCCGATTCAGATCTTACAAGAGCCGAACTTTCTTCAATTCGCAACAAATGTCGAGAGTTTGGGTTGAGATCCTTCGGTGAATCCGATCTGCACGAGGAGCAGGAACGTGAGCTTCAACCCGAAAATGAACGCGAACAACAGGTTGAAGCCCCCCCTCTTGCTTCGCCCCATAAGCATACTTTGCATCCCGAAATCCGACAGCTTGTCTTCACTGGCAAACTCAATACTCATGAGGGTGTTACGAACCCTTTCAATATCTTCAGTCTCACTCGCGCTCGAGGCAGGCTCAATCCGGATGACTGGCCCAAGACACTGCTCATGTCGCTTGATTTCTCCACGACCGTCAAGATTCCCGAGGCTTTCGATGAAGAGGGCAACAAAGATTCGTTTCTGCGGCCTGTCAACTGGCTACTTTCATTTAGGGGTCCCAATCGTGAGCCCACATATTTGATCTTGAGCCCTTTTGAGGTTCAAGAGCTGTTGCCACAGATGAGAGGACAAGATCGGGTGCGCTTGCACGTCTATTCCCCACGCTTGAGCCTCTCAAATCGCACTCTCGAGGATTTGTCATTCTGCGCAGTGCCACCAGTACCAGATGCTTGGACCTGCCCGGATATCTCAACCGTCCTCAATCTCTTTGCTGGGCAGCTGTATTTGCGCAGCGAAGTTGAGTACCACCGACTTTGCCAATTTTTAGGTATTCGCTTCAAGTACCCATACCGAGGCGTCGAAGTCAACACAGATGGATTCATCTCCCCAGAAACACGCATCCTGCAGGATGAAGAGACAGCAGCGACTTGCATGTTCGCTCAAAGCCCGATCGACTTCCTGCGCCTCGTGACAGCCTTCCGCAGACTTGGCCAGACGTTCACCAATTCGCACATGGGAAAGATTCTCAGTGGCGAGTTACTATGGTCAATGGACTTTGACAAAGATAGTGGCGTTCTCGAGAGAGTGGAAGAGGTAGATGGTGACCCGATGGATGTTGATGAGCCAATGACTGGAGGTAATCGCATTGCAGTGATCAAGCGGGAGCGTTAATTTGGGATGGAGTGTATAGATGGAATTTAGATTTCTTCTTTGCAAGATATTAGTGGACTTGGAAGGTTGATTTCCTCGAGACATTGGCGTTCGAGTGTGATAGATCGGCTTGCCGCGAGGCATTATTTGTATCAAGTATGTAATTTATGGTTTATGCAGCTGAAGGGCCATGACGAATGTGCTCCACCCAAGGCAAACTTTCAACTTATTCAGATTACCGGGGGGGATTCGAGGTAATCACTGTCACATTCCTCTACTTCCTTCCCTTAAAAGACTTCTTATTTCAGCTTCTACCAAGCTTCGCTAGTCATAGAATCGAGTCTCGTTTTCCTCGTATTTCCGCGGCGGTACGGCTTCATCCTCATGCCTTAGTAGATAAAATTTATAGCATGAAGGCAATCCTCCGGGATGGATCGCCGTACTGCCTGTTGCCAGACAAGTACTATACAGACGTACCACTCAAACTCCAGGGCAGGTGGTCCTGGTGCACGGTGATATGCTCTTCGCGGTAGCCTCTGGTCGTGATAGGAGTATACAGAACGGGAGAATGCACAATAATTGTGTGGACGGGAAAAGCTAGTTTGTTGTTGTAGCTACTTCGGCAGCACGACTGTATTTGCCTCAACGCCACGTGTTACAGGCTTATGAATATTTTGAGGAGCGGTTAAAGTCTGAATGGAAGAAACCACGAAGTAGATCTCGTCTGTTTAGTATCTTTAAAGAACATGGCACCTGCCTCGGTACCTTCGAAGTTGGAAATTAGGGAAGTGGTAGTTTGGGCTCGAGAGTTGTTGGCCATCGTACAGTGCTTCCTAGCAACTTTGGTCAAGTTTTCAGTCGATCGTAATTGAAGAGTCCCCCAATCGAAATGACCTCAATGCATAAAATTTTCCCATGTCTCGCTCCTCAATTTCTCCGTGTCCCAAGGACCAAGTGTTGATCTCAGGCACAGCTAACCCACATTACCCCACAAAACAGCCGCATCGACTCAAAATAGCAGCAAAATGTTTCATCGGCACCGCCAGCAAACAACATTTACGAGAATCCACTTCATACGGGAAGTCCCCGCTAGAACAAAGTCCCGATCCCAGGATGCGAAGTTAGAGAGGCTGAGATGACGATGCCAAGTTTGCCCCCGCCAAAAACAGCCCCCACCGTTCCAATCAAGGACCGTTCCCCAAGCGAGGACCCGCTCGGCAGTGTCAATACGAGAAGTTACATGCCCCTGAATAACCAAGTACCGAAGATCAATGGACCCCTATGATGGCACAAGGCGATGAGAATCATGAGATGAACTCAGCTAGGGAAGAAGTGGATGCGGCCTCTCGTATTTTCGTCGGTCGTGATGCTCCACGCATAGGATGAGGGTGTATATAAAGACTTATTCCTCGACCTGTTTCCGTCTTCATCAGAACAACAATCGCTTCTACATTTCCAATCTACCTCACACAACCAAGAAAGTCAAATCTTAGCTGTTAATCACCAACCACCACAATCTTCCACCCGTTTCACAAAACATCAAAATGCAATTCTCAGCCATCACCGCTCTCACCACCCTCGCCGGCCTCGCCGCAGCATCACCAACTCCTCAACTACCCGTTGCCACCAACCCATCCTATTTCAATCTCCTTGCCATCCGCTCGGGTAGCGCAATTCAATATGCGACCTTCGGCGCAGCACAGAGCTCTCTGTTCGCCAACCTCCCCGCTCAGAACGCAAGCTGCGATGCCCCTGGTGTCAACACGGCGACATTCACACTCAACAACGGTACACTAAACCTCTACGCGGCTTCCGCCACCCCTCAAACATTCTACGTCGACCGCTCTTGGATGGGACAAGGCAAGCTCGGTTATACAACTGGGGCTCAGCCAATGCCGAGGAATGGCGAGAGGACCGGATGGCAGATCAAGGATGGATATCTCTACTTCTACGACTCTGGGCTGATTGCCTGCCCAAACTCCATTGATGGTGCTTGGAGCGTGTGGGTCAATGTCAACATTGAGAACCCAGCTGGAAACTCGAACTGCACCCCTTTTGCACCAAAGGTTCTGGAGGTTGCGGAGGGAGCCCAGGTCGGATGCTTGTATACTTCGTAAGGTGTGTTTCTGAATGGCAGATACAGGTGGAGAATAATCATCTTGTACAATATTTGGGCTTGGACATAATCCTAGGTCGGACAATGGCCCGGCATTCTTGTATATATTACTTCGTAGCCAGAAGAGAAGATATTCGATGGCTACCTTTCCTTCACCTACTATTTGTGGTCCGTCGAACTCTAATACTTAGCCCTCTCCACCGCTTCATGAACAGCTTGAACAGAATCTCTTGGCCAATTTTCAACCAGGATTGTTTGCATTGATATTCTCTAGAAGTAGGTGTATAGCTACTAGTCTTCGCTAATATACAAGTTCGCGCTACGAGATCTTCTGAAATCCAATACTTCTGCATACTTGCTGCAGCACCTATAAAGCTACAGCTTGTTTGCTTCTGGTTCCACACGTGATTCGTCGCGTGATAAGGGTGGCGAGACACACGATCGTCGGTTCGGCTTCTAGCGATCAACACCACCCACTTTCGAGCCGTTGAGCGGGGTCAGGGACTCGCCCAAGAATGGGGGGTTTTTTCGATATCTGCAGGAATTGAAAGATAATTGACGGAAATGCCGACGGTATCTACATCAATCGGAGCGTTATCTACTCTTTGGCCGTGAACCGCTTATCGTCCAAGCAATTAAAAGCTCCACCATCGATTAATGTTAGCTCCAATTGGAAAGCCGTTGGTTCTTTTGTGAACGGTAGTAGCCGATTGGAGGTCCGCAGGCACTGACTATAAATCGAACTTGTCCCCAACAAGTCTTGAGATGACCGATCTGTCGCAATATTTTCTAGTCAGCTTTCAGACTTCACAGTCAAGATGCCTATCATCCAGCGTGTCAAGGATTATGTCCATCAGCCTTATGAGCACCCAGGCGAGGGGAAGCTTGTTCGGAAGCTTGGTACGTTACTCATTCTATTCCATAAAATCATGGTCATTCTTACTGACATTTGATAGATTTCTTCATTCTGACATTCTGTTGTTTGATGTACTTCACCAATTACTTGGATCGATCGAATCTTGCGAATGCTTATGTTAGTGGCATGAAAGAAGAGTTGGATTTTGTGGGTAATGAGTACAATCTCATCAACACAGTGTTTACTGTTGGGTATGTTGACCACTCCAACTGTTCATGTGTGTAAAAGACAATCTGCAATACTTTCCGATCAGCCATTCTGCTTGCAAATACACTGACTGGCTCCAGATATATCATTGGACAAGTCCCCAGCAATCTCGCTCTCTACCACCTCAAACCCCGCATTTTCTTCCCCAGCATGATGATCATATGGGGAGGTCTGACCATGGTAACCGCCGCGGCAAAGACACCTCAGCACATCATGGCCATCCGTTTCTTCCAAGGTATCGCCGAATCCAGTACCTTCGTTGGCACACATTACATCCTCGGCTCTTGGTACACAGGACGTGAACTTGGCAAGCGAAGTGGTATCTTCACATCTTCCGGTCTAGCTGGAACTATGTTCGGAGGATTCTTACAGACAGCTATCAACTCATCTCTGGACGGTGCGAAGGGCATGGCTGGGTGGAGATGGCTATTCATCATCGACGGCTTGATCACTCTCCCAATCGCCATCTACGGACTTTTTCTCTTCCCAGACACTCCATCTACGACATCGGCATTTTACTTGACATCTGCGGAGCGTGCTCTAGCTATCTCTCGCGTTCCTGAAGTCCCCGAGAGACGTCCATGGAACCTCGCTTTCGTCAAGAGAGTCTTCACCTCTTGGTACTGGTACGGTTTTGTCATGCTCTGGATCATTGCTGGCGAGACGGAATCCTTCTCTTCGAACTCCCTGCTGGCAATCTACATGAAATCTACCAAGAAGTACACCATCCCGCAGCTCAACAACTACCCTACTGGTGTTCCAGCAGTTGGTATCGTGTCGACTTTGTTCTGGGCCACCCTCACGGATTTCCTTGGCGGCAAGCGGTATTTGGTGGGATATTGGATCGGTATCACGGGTATCGTCACAGCGGCCATGATCTTGAACCCCGGAGCGAGTGTGTCAAGTATCTTTGGGGCGTATTATTGGGCTGGAAGTGTGTATGCCTGCCAAGCTACTTTCTTCGCTTGGGCCAACGATGCTATGAGGTTTGAGGAGGACAGTTTGAGAGCTGTGGTTATCGCCAGTATGAATTGTGGTAGCAATGCTGTCAATGCTTGGTGGTCTCTGCTGTTCTACTCAGCGAACTTCGCTCCAAAGTTCACGGTAAGTTTCTTCTTTCTTTGCAGTGAAGTGGGCACATGCTGATGATTCAAACAGAAAGGTATGTGGGCTATGATTGCAACGTCTATTGCGTTGGCGATCTGGACCACTGGACTCCTGTATATGACGCACAGGACTGAGAAAAAGAGGCTTTTGGAAGCTGAGATTCAAGTCGTGGATGACAAGAATTATGAAGCTGGTCTTGGGGGTGATGGGAAGGTTTGAGAATGCGTAATACCGCCATCTGCAAGGAATTGACAACGAGCAGCCTTTGATTGTCTTTGCTAGAACAAACAATGATGCTGATAAATGATATCCAAATTTGATCCCTACATGGGTACGAAGTCTTGCAATCATTATTTAATAAGATTCCAGCTCAACATACGATGAACAGCGCTTGAATATCCTGTTCAGAATCCTAGACAATGAAAGTAGATGCATTACATCTAGATTTGAAGCCCACCTGGACGCGACCTTTCACTTCCTCGGCCTTGAGGATTTCCCAGAATCAAAATTGAATAACCTCCTAATGTCTTTTTTCGAATCCACGACATCCATAAGGGCATGGATCAAAGGTACATGTTCACCAGGAGGTATCCGTTCACCGTCCAGCATCTGCACATCTCGGGACAACCTCGATTAAACCTCGGGCTCGCCAAATTTCTACTTCTGTATGCTCCTTATATACAGGAACAACAACAAACCTGCATTCAACGTCTCGAAAGTCATGTCTGGCTGGCTGAGTGGGAACGCTCGAATTCTCACGTCTTCTGTCAAAATTCCAAGTAAAAAGATAAATTCTTTGTGTGCAAGTAGCAAACATAAATGCGCGTCACTAATGATGTAGAAATGTAAACCAGGTGGAAGAGAATTGAATTCTTTCATTCATTCTTTCGGAGGTGAGATTCCCCCAGTTTTATTATACATTGAGAATTGATTTTGAAATGCAATTCAAGAAGTAGCAGCCTTGACTTTCTCAGCCTTGGCCTTCTTAGCCTTGGAAATCTCCCGGGGATCCTCACATTTGGATTTCCAGCCATTGGCATATTTGAAGTTAAGCTCCGCCAAGTTCATAGTAAGATCATCCGTAGTACCCCCTTTCTTCTTGTGAATAACAGAGTGTAGATTGTTCCAACCACGAGGCAAGTATTTCTTCGGCTCCAAACCATGCCCCAACAACCGATGTCTGATGATACGGTTGTAGATATCGGTAATAGCCTTGAAATCCTTTCCGCTGATTCCCCGACCACATGAAATGATACCCGAGATTACCAAGAAAACCAACAACTCCATATCCTCAGTATGAACCTTGAGTTGACATCCATTATCATCGTTTACGGCATCGTTTCGGTTCTTGATTGGGGTAGGAGGGTCAATATCGTTGAAAGATTGGAGCAAGACATCTTGATTGCGGAAGATGAATCCCATTGAGAGGGTACCCTTGTCATTAGGGTGAGGCTTAGTGGGACAAACGAGGTCACTCTTGATGAGGCGGAGCTATTCACATTAGCGATTACAATTAAGAAAGTGAGTATGAGGAAATGACTTACCTCCTTCGTGGAGTATTCACCCTTAACCTTGGCATAGTTGACACCGGTAGCTTTGGCATCGCGCTTCCAAGCAATGTCAGCAATGGTCAAGTGAAGGAGAGAGGTGAGTAGGAGGGTGAGTTCAAACCTTCTTGGCACAATACTTTGGCTTGCGGATGACAATATTGGCAGCCTTCTTGGTAGAAGATGAACGCTTGAGAACGGCAGACTTAATGATCTTAGCTGGGCGAACAAGAGGTTTCTGCGTGAGCTCAGGAGCGGCAGCCTTAACAGCCTTTTCGACTTGAGCAACGGTTGACTTGACGGCATTGCGAGTGCTAGACTTAGAGACGCGCGATGGTCGAGCGAGGGTTGGTGGCTCAGCTACCTCACTCTTGACTTGATTGGCTTTCTTGAGAGCAGCAGCAGACTTCTTGGCCTTTGGAGGAGAAGGCTGAGGGATCTTGGAGTCAGGAGGCACAGCGACGACGCCTCGGCCCTTGCGGGTGGGGACGTTGGGAGCCATGATGGCTGACGAATTTTGGGTGATGTGAAAGAAGAAGGAGAAACCGATCTCGAGAAAGAGGAGCGGGGGATTTATAGCACTCGAGGCTCAGCCTGATATCGAGGAGTGATTGCGCTAAGGGAATGATCCCTGTCTAGCGCTAGTCAAGCGAGCAACCTCGAGCGCGGATGAGGTGAAATTCGCTGCTTCAGGCAGGAATTTTGCTGACAGAGGAAGTTTTGGAGGCAGAGAAGGTTCTAGAGATGGAGAGAGCGTATTTCTGTAGATTAAAGGGAGCCTATGGCTAATACATGGGAGATTGAAGTCTTGTAGGGGTTCAATTTTGTTTGTTTACTTTCTTCTTGATCCCGTGTTACGTCACCAGCAAGCGTTAAGTGCTTTTGGGACATGCTTTCGCGGGCATATTGAGGTTCACGTGGTTGAGAGATGATTTCTGATCTAGAAGAAACAATTTTATTTGTTCGCAAAGTACTTAGGTACTAATAAGTATCATCGTCACCAGAGGAAGAACATTCCCGCTCAGAATCCTTCCCTCCGTCGTACAGATGCGAATATCGCAAAGGCTGCCACCGGAAAACAGAAAAACCTTTAGGACCACCCATGATACCTCAGTATCCTCCATAGAGAAGGAGACAACAGTCTCCCGATTCATGTGACCAAAATAAGGACTCCGGATGCAACTGGTACAGAAAAACAAAAAGGTCAATAGCAAAAGCAAGAATCAATTGTCGCAAGTCAGGCCATTTATCATCCGTCCTGGAGAAAACACCAGTTCTGTAAAGCTCTACCAACCAAGGTCACTCCCAGGCATACCTCAAGACAGATCTGCTGAAGTGAACAGACTGAGGCAGCTGGAAATCCGATACCCTTGTCGTGAAGATGCAGTACCGCAAGCTTGTAATTATGAGGCGTGTTAAGAGCTGTGACGAAGCAGCAAATTTTCGATGGAATGTTGATACAGGAATCAATGTTGAAGAACAAATGAAGTCGTCTTGTCAGGGAGACTTCCCGAGTCTGATTCAAATTGCACTGGGACCGATGGAACCGCTACTGTCTCTTCTCGCCGCCTTGTTTGGAGACGAAAATTGACTCTCCTCGGGGTCATGCTCGCTCCCAAAGGGAGGAGATCCGTAGTAGCCGTTGACAGCAGCATCACCGCCTCGTGTTTCATCGTCAAACTTGTCTCCATGCTTTCGGTTAAACTCTACCTGAAGCTGGTTGAGGATATTGGTAAATTGAAGGAGCTGTTCCTTCTTCAACTTCAGGGCGTTACGCCTGATGGAAATCTCAGCATTGCCTTCAAGAAGCTTCCGGCAGGTGTTTTCGCCTGCACATTGTTAGCAAGTAATTACAAGATGAGTTTGGGACTGAAAACTTACTTTCGCCATCGTTGAGTCCAAGTGAGTCTTCAAGAAGATCAACAATACCGAGCTTGATGGTCTGGAAGTATCTCGCATTCATGTTTGCACAGACGGTATCGGTGAATCGAATTCTGGCAGTTGTGTAGTAACCTCTAATGTAAGCAGCAACACTAAGCTCCTTGGAGTACTTGTCTGGACCTAGCTGCTGGTCTGTGATAGAGTTCTTGAATTTCTCTTCGTCGTTGACCTTGACTCCGTTGTGGATTTGATTCGCGACATAGCAGTCGAGCCGGAGCTTGCGTCGTTGTGCAGTCAATGCGTCCAGTGCCTCCTGCTTGTAGCGGTTGAACGACTCATCGTTGATGGTAAACAAGCTAGTTCTCTCCGTTTCGAAGAACTCGCGAGTGATTTTGCGCTGCTCTTTTTCCTTCTCGTCGAGGAATTTCTCAACCTGCCTTTTGGAACTTCGGTACAACTCTGTGTGTATGTACTTTTCGAGGACACTCTCCAGAATCGACAGCATGCCCTTCCGCAGTGCCTCAAATGTACAAGTGATGAAGGTGTCAAGAGGACCTGACCATGCCGAGATAGCTTTCAGGGCGTAGTCGACCCGTACTCGATGATTGACGAAACCAGGAATACCAGGGAAAGCATTACTCTCAATCGCAGATCGAATTTGCATGATGCTAAGAGATCCCCAACCGGAGTCAAGATATCCTTGATAGAAAGGACCGAAATCAGCTTTGTTGAGCTTCTGGAACATGGCAGACCTTCTTGGCCTAGGGTTGATGATCTTCCGAGGAGTTCTTTCCTCCTGCTTGACTGCCTGATCCACATCAGGTGGCTTTGAGTACTCGCGGTTGTTAGGGGCTGCCCTAGAGCTTGAATTGCTTCCTCTGACTCTATTTTCACCATTATGATCGCCATCATAGCCCCGCTTCCTATCGCGAGGAGTCGAGACTATACTCATCCCATCATCAGATTCATCGTCCAAGACAATGACAGGGTTCTCATTATCCGAATTGGCCTTGCAAACGCAGCCAGGTCTCATAACTTCTGTAGCAAGGAGGAATTGATGGCAAAGCTTCTTCCACTCGCTGTGGAACGAGTTTCTGACAGAAGTGGAGCCATTTGCAAGAAGCTCTTGAACGCGATTGCTAAATTCGTGGAGCTCTCGACGGACAATGTGCTGAACTCTGTCATTTGGGACTTCAGGTAACAAAGCTAGTTGCTCGTCAACTTCTTGGCTTTGATTGTTGATCTTTTGGGTCAGGTCCGGGATGCTACAATTGGTCAGTTTAAGTACGTCTCAGCATGATGATAATTGCGATCATACCTGTTCCAAATCAAACTAGCAAACTGCTTCGAAAGATATTTCTGAATAGCAGCTGTTCCACATACATCCCTGTACGGATGCCACTGACCACCTTCTCTCCAAAGCGGATCGGTATCGAAGAAATCTTTCTCCAATTTTCTGGCATCATCGTGATATGTCTCGGCTGCAAGTTTTGCATCGGCACCAGGCTGCTTGGTAACGAAATAACCAAGAGGCAATACGTACTTTTGCTTCTTGAAGATATTATCGTAGTCGAGGTGGGCCGTCGCACTGGCTTGCAGTCTATCAGGCATAGTGAGTACGCCAATGCATCGACCCTCAGCCTTGTTTGCGGTGATGACTGCCTTCGTACGGGATAGACCAGGATCGTTCTGCATCGTGATAGTACAGATGATCAAAGCATTTTTGTGACGGATGTACTTCTGGGTCATGTTTTCAAAGACCTTGATCAGATACTCTTGTGTTGTGTCTTCAGCATTTTGAAACAAACCTGGCAAGTCGTAGAATGACAAGTCCGGCAGTCCGGGGCCGTAGATCTCAACAGAAATCACGTTAGGCGAGAACTTCGCCTCATCGGCATGAGGACCAAATCGTCGTCGTTGTTCGTACTCTTCATTTCCTGGAATGAACGATCTTACATCTTGGCTTGGATTGAGGAGCGCAACTTGGGCCATCTTCAACGCCTCTTCCAGTTGAGATTTGTGCGTGATAGTCATGAATGACTTTGTCTCCATAGGTCTCTCGCTTTGTACCCAGCCTGGAAATTGGACATTGTTCCGGGTCTTCTGAGGGAAGTACGACAGTTGCAAAGACACGACACATCGCCAGGTATCCGCTTGTGAGGTCTTGATGTTTGTCGGGCAACGCGTGCACATGCTCTGACCCTTCGGAAGGTTGATTCCAGCAATTGCTCCCATGAGCGAGCTCTTGCCAGCACTTTGATCTCCTACGAGAACCAGTTCGGGAAGCTCGGTATCAACGCTTTGAAGACCAATCTTCTTCAGCTGCTCAATGGTATCAATGAGTCTCTTTGCATCACGACCTACGATCTCGAGGCTATTGGTCTCTAGTGGGCGCATGACGGTTGGTTGATGTTGGCTGTGAGACGAGGGAGTTGGGCGAGAAGTCCGAGAAGGAATTGAGGGCGGTGATGGCGCTGTGAAAAGAGAAGAGTTAGCCCTTTGCAGTGGTAGTATGGAAGGAAAACAAACTTAAGGTAGATCTTCGCTGCTGCTTGATGGTTTGACCGGTTCTGTCGTACTCCATCTGAAGGCCGTGATCCGGAAAAGCCTGATTCTCGTATGGATCTTCGAGAGTGTTAACCGTCAAGTCAATCTCGACTTTGATTGGAGTTGGTGTACGACTCGGATGAGAGCTTGGGTCGGGAGTCTGAAGTCCAAATGCGGTTGACTCACGCTTCAGAGATCTACGTCCAGCAGGAGCCATGATCAAGGTACGGTATATGTACCCACAGATGCTCTGGCGGCGCAAGGATCTGAGATCGAAGAAAGGTCAGTATGCGAAGCACTTCCTAGAAAGGTGAAGCTCTGATCTCAAGTACCCAGAATGTCAGGGCAAGCAGTAGATTCAAGATGTGGTAAAGAAGGTGAATGGATATTTCGATTCCATACTGCACACTTTCGGCAGTGAGTGCTCGTGCAAAATCGCAAAGACGAGTCGCAGAGCCGCAAAGCGACAAGGAAGGCTTGAAAGGCAGTCTCATGGAGAGAGGGTGTATGAAGAAGGGGGGTGTGAGGCTTGGTGGTGGAATTAACCTACCTTTGCTGTAGAGATGGAGATGGCCGATGTCAGCCTTTGAAGTGAAAGGATGAAGATCTCTTCCAATGGTTGCGATGAAGGGGGGGATGAGCAAATGAGTGCAGTTGCGCCACTAGAATTTCTCCTTGATCGTACAAGGGAGAGGTAGCGTAGAGGTGGGAAGAAATGCGAAGAGCGGAGTGCGTTGTGTGATGTTGATGGAAGAAAACGGTTGGGCGATTGAGTGAAGGCTGAGATAACAAAGATGAGGGAAGCGAAGAAGCTAGTGCTTGTGCAGGGCAGCAAACAGAGGGGACTAGGTACAATGCCTTTCTTCGGTGCCGACGCAGCTGGGAGGTCGGAGAATATTCAGATTGAGATGTTGGAAAAAGATTTAAGTTGAAAAGAAGTCAGATTATGACAGGAAAGCAAACAGCTTCGAGGGCCAAGACTCGGTGGACAAGTAACTCAGTAACCGAAGGTTGGAAAATCCGCAGCGAGAGCACAGCCGGTAAAAGGGCAATTAGTAGATAGTACTTTTCCTCCGAGAATATATCCTCCTCTTTATATTTGCACAAGTCTCACGAAACTTCCTCGCTGCGACGAATCAACACGTCCAATTCAGAAGTCTCAACCTCCCATTTCATTCTCGCGGCGCGAACTCATGCCGTAACGAACGCGTAAAGTGCATGCATGATGCATGAGACCATTGGAGTTCAATGCCCAATTGAAAGCAAGTCCAATTTTCAGTTCAGGTCAAATCCCGGCGATCGAGAAGTTGTTTGTTTAAACATGCTTTGAGGCTCTCGAAGCAAACCACAAGCGAGATCCCGCTACGAGGGCAACACCAGCAAAAGAGAATCTGACTTGTGATTTTTCCAGAGGAACAGCGAGAGGAGTTAACAGCTCCAGAAAATATGACGGGGCTGCAAAGGGAGGGGCGGTGTGTTTCGACTGGGCGCCACCCGGCTAGAAGAGCAAGCAAACTTTCACGGTTCTTCACATCAAGCACACTGCTTTTGTATGGGAGCATCGTGAGGATCTGTGAAATGTATTCACACTCGGTTTTGAAGAACAGGATCTGTGGTCTTGGCTGCACAATCACCCCTGTAGGCTTCAAAACAAATGCCACACTCATGCAACTTGAGAAGAAGGGAAGCCTGGGGACTTCACCCAGCTCAGCTTGAGTCGCAAAGACTCGCAATCCAACCCACCTGTTCATTCCATTTCCTTTTTACATTATCCAGCTGCAGCAACAGCCAGCAGGAGGTCGGCTTTCAATCGTCCAGAGGCATCCATTGCTTCATTTCAATTTATTGGTCGTTGAGTCACGTCAGTTCGATGTAGGAGAGAAGTAGGAGAAGGCCGCGATAGAGGCTTCTCGTCGTAGTGAAAAGAAATCGAAATCCGCGATGCCCAGGTTTCTGTTTCTGCGAAGCAAAAGCCCCAAGTCACCCACGCCCACGTCATGTGATGACGCTACGGCCAGACCCTTGTCAGGAGAAGGCAAGTGCGGCCTCTGTAAACCAAAAGTTTACGAGGCCAAAGTGTTAAGCTCAATTGCTACGTAACCCACCAGGAACTCAAGAAACGAGAAGAAAAAACTCAAGATGTCTTTGCAGATTCCACACAGAGAGAAGGCTAATGGCTCGCACGCCGCTACAAAGGCTGTCATCTTGGTAAGCTGGGAACTTCAAGACCTACTGAAAGGGGGACTGACGGGGATCACAGGTTGGCGGCCCTTCAAGAGGAACTCGATTCAGACCTTTGTCGCTGGATCTGCCAAAGGTACGGCACACTTCGCAGACCTTTTGCAGAATGCTATATACTGAATATACCTGAATAGCCACTCTTTGAAGTTGCTGGACACCCCATCGTCTGGCATTGCCTCACCGCTATCGCCAAAGTCCCCGCCATTCAAGAAGTATGCATGATTGGATACTACGACGAATCTGTCTTCCGCGACTTCATCAAAGACTCCTCGAAGGAATTCCCGCAAATCAAGATTAACTACTTGAGAGAGTACCAGGCTCTGGGAACGGCTGGAGGACTCTACCACTTCCGCGATGCTATTCTGAAGGGCAAGCCTGAGCGCTTCTTCGTTCTCAACGCAGATGTCTGCTGTTCGTTCCCTTTGAACGACATGCTCAAGCTTTTCGAGGACAGAGATGCAGAGGCTGTTATTCTTGGTACTCGGGTCAGCGAGGATGCTGCTAGCAATTTTGGATGCATTGTCTCAGACGCACACACCCGCCGAGTCCTACATTACGTTGAGAAGCCCGAATCCCACATCTCGAACCTGATCAACTGCGGCGTCTACCTCTTTGCCACCGAGTGCATCTTCCCCTCCATTCGAAGCGCTATCAAGAAGCGTACAGAGCGTCCAAGACTCGTCTCCTACCCCTCCTCCGAGAACCTCGAATCCTCCTTCTTCCAAGATGACGACGAGGAAACAAAGAACGAGGTGCTGCGATTGGAGCAGGATATCTTGAGTGACTTAGCGGACAGCAAGCAATTCTTCGTCTACGAGACCAAGGATTTCTGGAGACAGATCAAGACTGCTGGTTCGGCTGTCCCAGCAAATGCTTTGTACCTTCAGAAGGCGTGGCAGACTGGATCCAAGGAGTTGGCCAAGGCATCTGCGAACATCCTCCCACCTGTCTTCATTCACCCTACCGCGCACGTAGACCCTACTGCTAAGCTTGGACCCAATGTTTCCATCGGCCCTCGAGTCACTGTTGGAGCAGGTGTCAGAATCAAGGAGTCAATTGTTTTGGAGGATTCTGAGATCAAGCACGATGCCTGCGTTCTGTACTCTATCATCGGATGGAACAGCCGAGTTGGTGCTTGGGCCCGTGTTGAGGGTACACCTACGCCAGTCAACAGCCACACCACTAGCATCATCAAGAACGGCGTCAAGGTCCAGAGCATCACCATCCTGGGCAAGGAGTGTGGCGTTGGAGATGAAGTTCGTGTCCAGAACTGCGTTTGCCTTCCTTTCAAGGAGTTGAAGCGGGCAAGTTATATCCTCCCCTCCATGACCAAGCAAGCTTCCTACTAACGATAATAGGATGTTGCCAACGAGGTGATCATGTAGTTAGTTTCTTGGAAATCTTGCAGCGCGGGGCCATCAATACCAGGCGTTTTCCTGGCCTGACTTTTAATTTTCAGATGATTCTCGTTTGGGCATTGCCGTAAGAAAAGTACCTTCTTTAGATAGTTCTTGAGAGAGAGAAACTCTACGGAGTATGCATCTTGATATCGCGCTATTCAAAAAGATATTTGGTTCCCATTGGGTAACCTTAGCTTGCTAATCAGTCATTGGGACCATGTTTCCGCCTCTGTGATCCCTACATCACACTCTTTCTCCATCTTGCTGCTCTAAATTGGCGTAAACGCCGACGGTGTCTCCTCGGTTCGGCAATAAGATTGTGCAGATAAAGCTTTTACCCCTCGGCGGGGCAGGATTGCCGCTCCCCCCAACAGCTTCACGAGCAGCTTACAAATATGTCTCCCTGTTATGCAAGAGAATCAAGCGAAAGCCGTCATTTACTTTGTACTACTAGATTTTCATTCCCTCATCCTGGATTAGAGAGCTGTAGGACAGGAAAAACTAGTGTTTTGCGTGGACAAACGTGGGCCAGGAGAAATTTCGGCATTGCGAGGTGACATCATTATGGTTTGAGTTCTTCTCCTTTCCAATTTGTTTATAAGCTGCTATAACACTCCTTTGGTCGAATGTCCTCCCTTTCTGGAACATTCGTTTGTTTTCTCTCTCTCTCTCTCTCTACTTCAATCACAGTCTTCCCGTGCTTAACAACTGAACCTACTTCTGCTACTCAATCAATCTTCTGTTACTTGAATCATCAGTGTCTTTTCATCCTCTCCTCAACAGACATCACGACCTTCAAGATGTCGACTCACCACGCTGTTCCAACCAAACACGGTGAGACCGAGCCTGGAAAGAAAGGAATTCCTAACAAAGCCGCACCTGGCGTGAGTACCTAGTCTACTGCCATGTTCTGCAACATTCGATTGACATATAACAGGTTTCATACTTCACACCAGCCCAAGAACCTCCTGCTGGAACAGCCACTGATCCACAACCAGATGGAAAGTCCATCCCGAAAGTCTTCCAACCCCTAACCATCCGCGGAACAACCTTCCAGAACCGCATCTTCCTCTCCCCATTATGCCAATACTCTTCTGAGAATGGACATTTCACCGCTTGGCAATTCGCTCATCTTGGTGGTATCTTCACTCGAGGCCCAGGACTTTCTATAATTGAGGCTACGGCAGTTGTCCCAGAAGGCAGGATCACACCTGAGGATAGTGGTATTTGGAGTGACGAGCACATTGAGGGTGAATGGGGATTGAAGAAAGTGACGGAGTTTGCACATTCGCAAGGGCAGAAGATCGGTATTCAGCTCGCCCACGCTGGTCGTAAAGCATCAACTGTCGCGCCTTGGTTGAATATGGGTGCTACGGCCACGGAAGACGTCAATGGCTGGCCAAACAACGTCCGGGCGCCGTCCGCAATTCCATACAATGATGTCTTCCCCCAGCCAACCGCCCTGACACTCGAGGACATCGAATCGCTGAAGAAGAACTGGGTGGCGGCTGTTGAGCGGGCGGTCAAGGCTGGCTTCGATGTCATCGAAATCCACAACGCTCACGGATATCTGTTCCACGAATTCCTCTCCCCGGTCGCCAACAAGCGGACTGACAAATACGGTGGCTCTTTCGAAAACCGTACTCGTCTTACCCTCGAGATTGTGGAGCTGACGAGAAAGGCAATGCCAAAGGACATGCCTCTCTTCCTGCGAATCAGTGCTACTGATTGGTTGGACACAAACCCAGAGTATAAGGGCGAATCCTGGACTGTCGAAGATACGGTAAAGCTCGCTCCTCTTCTTGCGGAGCGCGGCGTTGATTTCTTGGATGTATCCTCGGGAGGTAATTCTCCTCTTCAGAAGATCAAGGGTGGACCAGGATACCAGGCTCCATTCGCGAAGGCTGTCAAG
The DNA here is from genome assembly GCA_020746875.1 of Rhexocercosporidium sp. MPI-PUGE-AT-0058. Taxonomy (NCBI): domain Eukaryota; kingdom Fungi; phylum Ascomycota; class Leotiomycetes; order Helotiales; genus Rhexocercosporidium; species Rhexocercosporidium sp. MPI-PUGE-AT-0058. The sequence continues at coordinate 840,448 of JAGTJL010000008.1, forward strand.
AAAGCTGTTGGTGATAAGCTACTGGTTGGTACTGTGGGGTCTATCACGGACGGTAAGCAAGCAGAGGCTTTGTTGACGGGCAAGGGGAGTGAGGAGCAGGCGAGAGGAAGCCAGGAATTGGATGCTGTGCTTGTGGGACGCATGTTCCAAAAGGAACCTGGTTTGGTCTGGAGATTTGCCGAGGAGTTGGGCGTTGAGATCAATGTTGCGAACCAGATTAGATGGGGATTCGGAGGACGTCCTGGTGCTGCTAAGAAGTGAGCGGTCGTTAGCATTGGAGAAGGCGCAGAGTGAGATTATTGTCTAGACTATGTTTATAGACTTGCAACTAGAACCTCATGACCGAAATATTTCATGTGTGGGGCGTTCTATGTCAAAAGAACCTTCTAATTATGTCCAGTAATCATATATCCGATTACATTTGAGGAGTCGACCTATCAATTTGAAGCTTTTCGGTGATACGCGTACGGCGAAGCGAGAAGGGGCGGGTGGAGTAGAGATGGGAGGAGGCGCGTGAGGACATTGACGTTGTCAGGCCCGAGTCTGTGTGTTACTACTGACCCTAGACCAATAGAGTGGAACATCCAGCGGAGTTCAAACAGATATTGTTAACTGCAAATGTTTCATGGTGAGCGGAGGACTGACATGGAGATGGAGGTGGATGGCAATGAGAGAGGAGGATGGATCCTCCCTCACATGGCTCTGATCTCTAAAAAAAAAAATTGTGTCCATTAATTTGATAAGATGGTAAGTAAAGTAATAATATAGTGTTAGAGAGCATGAGATGTAATCTATGTTTGTTTAGATTTTGCACATTTGTACAGAGTTGAATTTGGAAGCTGTGTAAGGTGACTGCTCTTTGGTGATTCTGGGTCCCTATCATCAAGATCCCCTCATTACTGCCAAATTATTGCTTCAGTGCACTCCTTTGATCTGAGTATCTGGAGGGGGATGGGCAAGGATTTCAAAGTGAGCTGTGAGACAGCCCTGACCAAAGACCAAAACCCTCTTTTGAGCTCTGTTGTCGTAGAAGGACTGCCAAAGGCGACTTGCATTGATAAAATAAACAATACTGTACATATTTGTCAGAAACAACCTTATTAATAAATGAGAGGGGATTAATGAATATGAGAGCTGGCCACCTTCCCTGTAGAGCGCATAGCGAGTGCCACATCATAGGCGAGAAATGGGGGCAACAATCCCGCCATGCTCATTCTCAAGTATAATAGTATATCCTTCCTCAAGCAAGTCCGCTATCTCTGGTATCCCCAATAGTCTACCCTTTCCAACCGCTTTCGAGGACCTTGCGTGTCATCTCTATCGTGCCTTCTCTTTATCCCATTTCTTTCACTTCGCCGCCGATCTTGAGAAACCCTCAGGCCGAGAGATTTTGATAGCTCAGCTGACATGGAGGGCATATACTTGTCGTATAAGCTGGATATGATTTTCAAAATCGAAGCCTCATCGATGGTGGTACGCCATGCGTCGCCTGCTCGCCGCTCCATTTTATCGACTGACACGTCAACTGTATTTGCATCATATTCGAGAAATAGTTTGAGAACCTGGGCTGAATCCGAGAGAATTTGACGTATTTCCTGGCAAGTTGAATCGGTGAGGTCCCACGTGATAAGTGATGACTTCCTCCTGATAGGCCAATATTGAGCTTCTTCCCTTTCATACTTCTGAATTGCTTTAGATAGTTCACGTAACATGTCTCCCCCTTTCCATCGCTGATTGGGATCAGCTCCTCGCTCTAACAGAAGAGCCACCATTTTGGGAGATGGTGGGTCAAAACCATTTGACTGACGCTGCTGGAAGATGTAAGACAAAAGTGGCATGGCCCCCTGATCCTTAAGCAGCCTCTTGCTTTCCCGTACCTGTGAGCCAATGTACGCAAACAGGTTGTGTATGATTGCTTCACCAACGAAATTCCTTGTCCACATCACTGTCCTATCGCAATCCGTCCAAGTCAAAGTGGTATTATGAAGGAAGACTGGAAGTTGATTCCTGCCCTTCGTCCAAGGATCTTGAGCAAAATTCCAAGCATGCTTACCTGCATGTTCTAAAGCAGCCAAAGCATCGACATAAGAGACATTGCCTAGCATATCTGCGCACTTTGCGTATTTCATCGCTCGCACAATCGTAGCCCAGACCGCTTCATTACTCGCCGGAAAGATATTCCCATAATGCGTGATGAAAACTGACCGGTAAAGTCTTGTGACACACGAATGAATTACACAAGTATGAGGGCTGAACCCCAACGTGCAGTCCTTCATCATTTTAAGCTGTACATCTTCGGTTTTAAGGAAGTCTTTGACGGTTCTGTGAAGATAATTGACCTTGTGAGTTGGTTTCACAGGACTGACATACTGGTAGGACTCCCAGGACTCCCAAGTCTGAACGTTACCCTGGTGGATCTCAAGTAAGCCGGCGCATCTAGATTTCAAATATACATCAAGATTTTCGCAGAGGGTTTTGACATCCGTATCTGTCATTGGTGTAGTTACTGATGCTGATGCATGTGGGGCTGCTGTGACGGCCAGTGAAAATTCCAAAGCGGTAACTTCAACCATGCTGCTTTCACCCGAAAGCGCGCCATAGATCTGAAAAGCTTGAGACGCCTGTTCATTGTATAAGGGATCGACGTGGTTCAACATGTGAGTGTAAAGGGAGCTTAAATCCGCAGGAAGGTGCTGGAGACGTTTCCGGAGGACTGCAATATCGTCGCGGTTCCTCAGTCCGCTCAACAGAGATCTAATAATGAGCATGACCCAAAGGAAGACACCAGATGCCTTCGTCACGATCTCGGTCGCCAATTCGTATGCATGATTCGGCTCTGCTTGTGAGAGCTGTAGCATGCGCTGGTGGCTGCGCAATTCGTCGTGAACATAAGCTTCGATATCTCGGTAGGTCAGGTCTTGCAAGCGGAGTTTCGGTAGTCCCTTAAAGGCTTCGTCAAATACAATCCAAGGTCTGCTTGAAATACATAGCTTGATACGAGATGGATACGAAGTTGAAATTTCCTTGAAGAAATCCACGATACTCTCATGATCCCCTTCATATTCATCAAGACCGTCAAGAAAAATGCAGAGGTTCAAGGATGACTTCAGAGCCACGTTGACCCATCTTTGAAACGCTCTCTTCAATGCTGGTAAGGTCCAGTTCCACTTTTCATTCTCCGCTTGAGCGAGAAGCGCGTTGTTCTCGGCGACCTCGTCTGGGAATATGTCGCGCACAGAGCATGGGCGTTTGTACAAGGCCTGGTGGAGTAGAGACCGTAACAGACCACAGTGAGAACGCTGTTCCAAGCTTCCTCCATTCCAGAAGAAGAAGCTCTGACTTTCAAGGTGATGTTTCCCCGCCCAAACTTGGAGATATTTCCTTGTGTCCGAATTCTCGACTATGTAACGCATCAAGGTCGATTTTCCAGAACCAGCCTTCCCATTGACCCAGTAGATTCCTTCGCCAGTCTTAAGCCAATCGATAAAGCTACTCCAAGGAGCCTCTTCTCCGTAAGGAGGATCTTTGAAAATCCATCTGAAAGTTTTTTGATGCGCGATGGGGATTTCTGCCTGGCGGTCCCGCATACTCGAAAATCGAAGGGACAGAAGCAAGTGAATCTCGACTTCTTGCGCTTCCCCGAGAGATACAAGAGCGGATGAACACATGTTGGTCTGCTTGCCGTCGTTTAGTCGGATGAGGTCCTTCCTCATTGTTTCTCGACTCTCCAGAATCGCAGCAATCATCGCCCTGGTATTTTCCTTGAGTTCTCTCAGTGTTTCGTCCTGTTGGAGAGATAAAGAGTCCGCTTTACGTCTATTGAAGTCTTAGCATTTTAAGACATGGCAAGAGCTCAAAACTAACCTGATAGAGCAAATGAGGTGTTGATTGAGCTCCTCTCTACAGGAAGCCAACTTCGCGGCAATGCCCTCAATCTTGTCCTTGCTGCAGACGCTTTTCAGAGCCTGCTTGAAGCTGCTCCATCTTCGATGTTTCCCGTCAACCTCAAGCTCCCGAAGTTGCGAGATAAGCTCGGCTGATAGTTTGCTGCAGCGAACGCAAATCACCCTCAGTGCCTCTGCATCATTCGAGCGCTTCCCCAATCTATCAAGGTCGCCCAGCGAGCTCTGAATGTCCTTTGCCAGGCTGTCTAGTCTTTTCGTGGCATTTCCGCATTCAATGTGGTCTACAAGAGCTCCTTCCGTATACATCTGTCGTGATTCCGACACCAGGCTACCCGCGAATTGCAGGAACTGCGTGACCGCGGCAGCAATACCCAGCGCTGAGAGAGGATCCATCTTGTGCCGAGAGTCCTGTCGAAGCGAGCGAGAATACTTAACGAGAGACCCTCTGGATGCGGGATGCAAATCTGTGATTTTGAGCTGGTGTGGAGCATGAGATGGGAAACTTGGATTCTGATTGTGAAGATTGAATGTCACTAACACAGCCTCGGAATCATAAGCCACGTCAAGCTGCAGCCGCCCAGTGTCTTGCAGTCTGCCTTACCGGCACAATACATGCCGCACTGTAAAGCAGCGTCGGTGGCTTTATCTTTTCAAGGTAAACCCTCTTTAAGTATTGCATTGCCATCGATCTTAGGCTCGGCTTAAGAGGAGATTTTGTTTCGAGAATTCCTGAGATCATGTGATCAGAGTGTGCCCTCATCTTCGACAACTTCAAGAAACAAGACATCTGTGATGCGAATCACGGATCATTCTCAGCTCAAGTCTCGACCCGAATCGAAAACACGACCAACATGTTAGCTGGGTACCATGTGCTCGCAAAGCTGCTGGCCAGCGGTCTTGTCGAATTCTCTGGGCTTTCTCGAAGACCCTGATTGGCTTGAAGGGAAGATATACATACCTATACCACTCCCTAACCTGAATTTTCTAACGGCGACTTCGATAGAGGTAGTGATTATGATGTAATCCTTTGACTCCAGCACATTCGACCCAGAAACTGCGGAAATTATGAATTTGACATCCCAGCCTCATATCCTCCACTTCGGCACATCTTGTACACCATACAAAGACACAGGAGCTTCATCGTACCCGTCGCTCTCTCTCTGGTCGCTGATGCAGCACACAGTCCATCCAATCTACCTTTTCGCCAGGCGCACTACATCGATAAGAAGCTCTGCGTCACTCTTCATCTCCATGAACCTGAGATGAAGACGAGGCTCCACACCAAACACATGAATGAATCATTCTCTGTTATTTGTGGACAACTCCGGTAGTTTTTGCATGCTTGTATCGCTATGAGTAAGCAGTGGTGCGGATTTAAAGAAATATAGGCGTGAACTGTTGCGAGTCTTCAGAATAAGTGCCAAGTGGCGTGGAGTAGAACTCAAATCTTAAGATCCGGTCGCTCTTATCCGGAAAGGCCCCAGAGTGACTGAGTACGCAAGTGAACTATTCATAATTCAATATCCCTTACTTGCAAGTAACTCCCGTTTGGATATCTTACTTTACCAGCATGTTTTGTAGTGCTTAGGGTCAGCCAAGTGGTCGAGGATCAACCCCCGCCCGGCCCCCTTATTTTCAGCGGATCCCGCATTTCGAGATCGCATCCTGCAAGAGCGCTTGTGGTGCAATTATCTGTTCCACCCCAGTAGATCATAGCCATGAGTATAAGCCCCTGTTCTCCATGGATAATGATGCGGATCAGATAACTCCTCATATCCTCAAGTCGGGCCTTACCGCAGTGGTGAGCTATCAGAAAGCATTATAGTGTGTCGGGTCACTTATCTGCAATTTCGCAAAGCTTCGAACACGTCTCTTATAGACCTTCCTCTTCGATCATGGCCTTACAGTAAGTGTCCGTCTTTTAATCCTTGGTAACACTGCATTTGAGCCATTAGTTAGGCGAGAGTCAACAAACCAGCTGAGAAGCTGTGAACTTACATTTGCTTCACGGTGGCAGCAACACAGCACCTCTCCTGGTCTCCTAATAGACGTAGATATGAATTCTAGGCTTGGCAACAGATTGTCAGTCTATTATTCCCAGTTCCTGCCTCCTTGTGGATTTCTTGCACAGCTAGTTACAAGTGGGAGAAGCAACTATGCTAATTTCATCTTCATGCCTCTGTGAAGTAACCTTCCAATATCAGATAAATAAGCTTTATACAGTGTCGCAGCTACATATATGGAAACATACGCTGTTGTTGTTGGGCCATCCACTGAGACTGCTCCTCACGCTCCAGCTGGGTTGTTAGTTGTTTGTTTTGATCTTAGCGAGGTTGAGCGTGAAGTATATCTTGCTGGCCAGTAGTAGAGACATCAGGGCCAGAAAGTGTTATGATATCTTTAAATAGATGGAGGAAGTATCAAGAAAATTAAATGGCTGTTGAGGTATGGATTTTAGATTGTCTTCAGTAAGATCTTTTTGAGATTTTCAAAATAAAGGTATTCAGATTTTGCTATCTAGTTAGCAGAACTAAGTGTTGCGGATATGGATTAGAATTATTTGGTCATGGTGATCTGAGTCGTCTCAGTGGGTGGAAATTGCCTAAGATTACTTACTCACCAAACTCCCCTCATAATGAGGCTCATACGATGTTCTGGGGGGTGGGGGAGGAGGGGTGGCGGGAAATTTGATTTGGTCGTTGTTGTGGCGCGACGTGAATATAAAGGAATCTGCTAGACACTGACATTAAGAAGACGTTACAGAAGACAGCATTCAGGACGCAAGAACAAAGAAGTCGCCACGCGAAAATGCCGCCTGGCCAGCAGTTCTGGTTTTCACGCTAGAAGACGCGCTCGGCAGAACCTCGAGGCGACTTCGGGTGTTTTGATACCGGGGGCTTTGCAGATCTGTTTGGTTGTTATGTATTGAATTAAGCAGACAACCTTCATTCTTGTCCTCGAAACGTGCTGGTGAGCGCAGCGTTGCTGGCCAATTCTGTGCGTAAATTCGAGTTAGTTTTGGGGATGGTAGAAACGCGAAATGCATGATGAATAGGAATGTTTTTCACGTATTTCAAAGATGTTCATATTTGTAAGTTGGTAGAGAGAAATTTCATTTCATTTCTCTAGTAATAACGCGCCGGAAAAAAAAAACACCTCCTTTCAGCGCAGCAGAAAAAAAAAGCAAGTCCCAGAGAAAAAGCTCACTCCTCAATCTCCTCGCTGACTACCTTCTTCTTAGCTGGTCTGGTCTTGGCCAAATGAGTTCCAGGTGGCTTCAATTTGACTCCGAGAGTGCTAGCCATGTATTCATGCCATTTATCACTCTTTACCAGAGCAGAGTTGACATCATTCCAGCCCTTGTACACATAAGTACCAACACCGTACTTGGCCTCATGCTTAGGTTTCATGTACCGATTGAACGCATCAGCCAGAGCGATGTAATCATTGACACCCTTGGTGGAAGACAAGAAGCGGCCTTTCGATAACATTGCAAACTTGCCCATCATGCGCAAACGCTTCAAGTTTCTCTTCTTCATCTTATCGCTCGTGACATACTTCTTGTTCTTGGCCTTGAATTCTTCTCGATACTCCTTGATGTCTCGCTTGGGTGGGTTTGCTTCGCATTCAGCTTGGATAGCTCGGCGGACTTCGGGATCAGTTTCGAGGAATCCGATCTCGAGAGGGGAGGGGTCGGCTGAGGATCGGAGAGGAGGAAGGGTGAAGCCCATCTGTGGTGAGAGGTTAGTAAATAAACACTTTTTGGAAGGTGAGTAGAAGAAGTGACTTACGGTTTCGCCTTCCTTCAACTCCCTGGACTCATCGTCATCCGAAGACTCGTAACCTTCAAGAATGACCTTTTCAGCCTCCATCTCATCCTAGGAAAAGTTAGTCGTTGCCATCTAAATTGAACAGGAACTGGGTGAACATACCTTGTGTTTCTTTGACTTTTCGGCCTTGACCTTGAGGGTAGTGACAGGCTTGGACGCGGCAGCATCAGGGTTGACCATGGTGGCGTCAACTGTGTTGGTAGAAGCGACAGATTTGCGCGACTTGGGGGACTTGCGAACCTTCAAAGCTTTGGCAGTGGCGGGCTTTGCAAGATTGGTAACCGTCTCACGGAGAGGAGCGACGACTTCGGTTTCGGTATCTGAGTCAGTCATCTCAACGTCACCATCGCTGTCGCTTTCGGTGTAGCCCGAATCATCAGTGTCACCCTCAGATAGGACGGTATCGGCTTTGCTCGAAACCTTGGAAGAGTTGACAACCTTGGAGGAAGACTTGGCAGCAACCATCTTCTGAACTCTGGAGGTAGACGCAGCAGTTCTGATTGGGGAGTTTGGTAGTGGGGTGCGGGGCTTTGCCGCCGCAGAGGGAACCATGGTGGGGGCCATGGTGAGTTGTTTTTTTGTATGAGGAAGGAGAAGTTGTCTCAGGGAGGAGAGAGGCCGGGTTTATATAAATTTGGAGCTCAACCTGAAGTTTGGCGATTCGGCGCTAGGCTCGAGTTGGGCTAGTTAGGCAATGGCTGCGAATGGATTGGTGAACGAGAGAGCTCAATTCGAGGGTGAATGACGCTAAAAGGGGCAATCTTAGGAGGGAAGGGAAGGTTTAGGAGAGGAGGAGGGAATGGCTGAGAATTCACTGATTTCGGTCAATTGGAGATTACGTGGAAGGTTCTATGACGTTTGTTTACTACGAGTTCCTGGGCCGGCGGTCTTTTTTTGTTGATATAAACTGTATGGAGGCGCTGCCTTTTGTAAACTTTGACTTTTGATATTGCTATGGATGAGGGATTGAGGAGAACGGGAATGGAGTGAACTCGACTGCTGTTAACTTGACATTCCCTCGATCGGACCTTAGTAGTGTGCTTGTTTAAAATGACCATCCTCCTCATTGAATCGCGTCGAATTGCGGGTCAGGTTCGGGCACGCTTTGGGGACTTCGGAGTAGAAGTGGAGGCTGCAGAACGCATAATAATATTGAACCTGGTGTAAGAAGAATGGAATCGAAACCAAATGATACGCTACACGTTAGTTTTCTAATGTCTATATTATTGTATAAGTTGAATATCGCGTCTTGAAAGTTGGACTACCAGGACTGGTGTGCAACTTACTGATGTTTTGGACGTTGGAGGTTAGAAGAATTAGCCGAACAAAACAGTCGGTCCACACTCCGCAATTTGTCTTGGCACTTGGGAGTGAGAGCCAGTGTTCATGGAAATTCGACAACATTCTCTTCTGCAATTCGGTTCAGGTGATTAATATACTGCATAATCATATGTCACATATCTTGGCTTGTTCTGTGATGGGGAAGAACCTCAGGTGCTTGTTTGTCACATGACTGAGCTGACCGTTTCAATACAGAAGAAGTCAACACTTACTGTTTCTACAAGCGTTGCCAGGTATTCAAAGTTCTGAGCAACTCCTCTGACAAGCTGCACTCTTTAGATAGCTCATGTTCTCAGGCTTAATCCGTTTCTGTAATTTTTGCTCTAGAAATACCTCCCATACCTCACTTGATGCCTCTCTCTGGCCGTCCAGCATTAATGTTAGCTTCCTCCAGATTGCTTCTTTGACTCTCGATGATCAATAAAACACTCCCTATTTGTAGAGGAAGCTCGCAAAGGCTCCTCAATAGTATGTTACACAGCAGATGAAATTTTCTAAGCCGAGGTCAGTTCTGGTAGGGCAGACCATGCGCCACGGATTATATTTCCAGCAGGCGAGGCTGAAGAAACACTATAAACGATCGTAGAGACAATTCACTGGGGTGATATATTGATTAAAACATGAAACGATGAGATGATTTGGTTTCAAGTACGTGAACGAAAGGATAATGCAACCTGCTCCACACCACGAGTAGTGCTGGATAGCTAATCTGGATTGGAATTATGTCCTTACAGTATTGATGCCAAATAATTTTAATACAACGAGCAAGATATGATAGAATCTGGATTTGAATCAAGTGTTTCGATTATCAATGCCATATGGACTCAAACCAACTAGCAAGCATCAGAGCAAAAAGATCAGAGATATCCTTTGTCAGCTAAATAGTTAATCCGGAGCTTCTCAGCTGCTCGCTGTCGTTTATCCTCATGTGTCGGAGGTATCGGATTCGGAGGACATGCTATGAAGCGAACTGTTCTTTTGTGCTCTTACTCCAGGATGGGATTGAAAAGTAAGATCGCCTCACATCCTTTCAGCCCATCCAAGGGTTTGCTCACGAAGCAGTGCTACCTCGTCCCACTTTCAAGCTTCAGATCGAAGGACACAGAGTCTCGTCTTGGCAAAGCTTCGCCTTCTGAAAAAGAGAGATGCGCAGATATGGGGTTTGAACAGGATTTAAACGCAGATTAACGAGATTTCTCGATAGCTCATATTATTTCTAGGGCTTAAAAGGGAAGTGCGGAAGTCCAGGTAGTCCACAACGTTTTGTCGCACATCCAGTGACAAACCTTGTAGGGTGAAATGCACCCAAGGTGATGAATTCTCGGGGTGGGTTTTGAAACAAATGCACCAGTACGAGCGAATATTAAGGTATGTTGATAAATATGTTCAATGGCACTGATATGAATGAAGAGGACAAGGCGGGGAAGTCGGAGATTGCATATGTGGGTCCATCTGATGTACAGTACCCCTCCCCAAAAAAACATGTCTCTCAAATTATCAATAGTTTCATTATGAATCTAGATAACATCAATGCAGGAATTACAAGTGCATATTGGAAGCACTGGCTACAAGTACTTATCTGCCGATGCATTAGCAACACGTGGCCGATGGAGTGTAGTAGAAGTGACTCGAGATCTTTAAGATATTTTCAGAAGATAAGATGATGTCAAGATAAGGAGAAAAAGAAGGAGAATATTAGATCGCCGAAATGTAAGCTGGCTGTGGCTTGTGAAGATTTCCGGTCCGTGCAAACGATCGATATGAAAGTCGGAGAAAGAGTGACAACCCTGCGCCCACGTCATTCCCGCTGATGGCGTGCGAAGAAGCGATTGCCATCGTGGCTGATAAAGAACGAGACAGAGCTTGTGGAGTGCCGTAGGGTATTCTACTTTAACAACAACAGACAGCCATCATTTTTTACTTTTTAGCAGATCACAAAGGTGAGTTTTGAATTCATTCATACAGATTTTCATTTTATTATTTACAATGAGATCCTTCGAAGTGCCCAACTGCTGGCAGGGCTTATTGATCAAGAACTCCTCTCCCAAAGGTGCTGCTGGCTGTTTGAGTCAATCGATCCGCCAAGGCTTTCCTCTCTCCGGGAGCCGCCACCTAAGCGAACAAGCGTCTCTGAAAGGCACGACGACTGGCGGGCTCGCTGGCTGGCTCTGGCTCTGCTCTGGCTCGGTCGCTTGAACGAACTCCCCCAGACCAGACCAAACCCGACCAGCACAGCACATCGCAGCCTTCCTTCCCTTCCCTTGCCTTTCCACCTCCCTCATTCATCTCGAACGCCTTCTTCGTTCACCACCCACCACCCAACCCAAATCCCCCTCTACATCTACAACCTCGAGACAGATCAAGTCGCTGCCACCAAATGGCGTGAGCCGATGGATCAACGAATGAGTTCTATTCCCGCAGCAGTATCGAATTCAGGAACTTCCAGGTCTGCCCATTCACTACTGCCCTCTTCTTCTTCTGCTTCTTCGTCTTCTTCTTCTTAAGATTGCCCTTCCCTTCCTACAGCCTCTGTCTTTGCTTTCGACCTGCGTCAACTTCTGCACATACACTACAGCCCACCACAGCACACCACCCCCCATCACACAAGTTGAGACCAAGACACACATACTCATGCCTCCCAACAGCAGAATTACACGAGCGGCAGCGAGGCAAGCAGCCAGCTCTTCCGAATCGCCTGCTGCCTCTGTCGGAGCTTCCTCAGCTGCTTCGTCCACTCGACCTCCCCCTCCGCCACCATCAACGAGAAAGCGCAAGGCCCCCGCGCGTGAAACCAGCCCAGCACCCGAAGCCGAACCTGCGAAGCCCTCATCTGCAAGACGAACAAAGCGACAGAAGGTTGTTGATCTCGACACTGCTCCCCAAGCAGCTGCTCCGTCTCGCCGAAAGAAGGGAAAGACTCCTGCGGTTATGTCGAGTCCTGGGTACGGCATCACAGTCCAGTGGAGTATCTTCTATTGCTAATGATCTCGTAGTGATTCTGCTGGTCCTTCCAACGATCCTCCAGCTGCGGCCACGACATCCTCGAAACGAAAGTCTACCAGAAATAAGAAGGGTGGTCAAGGTTTGTCGAACAGTGTGGGATCAAGCTCTACTACAGGTCTAACACGCCCCGCAGCAGATACGACTGTTACTCCTAGCGGCCGCCGATCGAAGAAGACCACCAATTCTGCGAAGGATGCGGATAATACCGTAGACAATAGTCTGGACGACCATCCCCCACCTCCTGGTGAAGATGATGCCAGTGACGACGAGGACGAAGAGATGGCCCGTCATTACGAAGGTCGTGACGAGGACGATGATGACGATGACCCGTTCGGAGGCTTTGGTGGACCGGGGGGACCTCCTCATGGACTTTCGAGCACGTTAAGAGCCCTGAGCGGCATGATGTCTGGGGTTTCTACGAGATTACGGGACATCCTGAATAATTTGAAGCAAAAGGAGGACCCCTCGCTACAATTGATTGCCCTACAAGACTTGTCTGAAATCCTGCTCGTATCTACCGAGGACAACCTCTCTGGGCACTTTTCACCCGATGCCTTTGTCAAGGAGCTGGTTGTACTGATGCAGCCATCTGACTTTGGAGAGGAGAACCCAGAAATGATGCTTCTTGCTTGCCGCTGCCTAGCAAATCTAATGGAAGCTTTGCCCGCTAGCACAGCCAATGTAGTCTATGGTGGTGCTGTCCCAGTCCTTTGTGCAAAGCTTCTAGAGATCCACTTCATCGATTTGGCGGAGCAGGCGCTGAGCGTAAGTATTGCCCTTGGCGTGTGACTAGAATCTTGGCTAACAGTCCATCACAGACTCTTGAGAAGATTTCAGTGGAGTACCCTGCGTCTATCGTACGCGAAGGAGGCCTGACAGCTTGCTTGACCTATCTTGATTTCTTTGCCACGAGTACACAGAGAACCGCCGTCACTACAGCTGCCAATTGCTGCCGGAATATCCCAGAGGATTCTTTCCCAGTTATCAAGGATGTGATGCCTATTCTGCAGAACGTCCTCGGCTCAAATGACCAGAAAGTTGTTGAACAGGGCTCCCTCTGTGTTTCCCGGGTCGTCGAAAGCTTCAGATATCACCCCAACAAGCTTGAGGAGCTTGTCAGTACTGATCTTCTCAAGGCCATCCTGGGACTGTTGCTACCAGGCACCACGAACCTCATCGGACCCAATATCCACACCCAATTCTTACGAGTCCTCGCATTCACCGCAAAAGCTAGTGCAAGATTGTCTGCTGAGCTCTTCAAGATGAATGTTGTCGAGACGCTGTATCAGATCCTGACTGGAGTTTCTCCACCTAGTGCCGCGGAGGACATGGCGTCGAAGCTGGACAGTGTTGTGGTTATGCAGGCTTTAATTCACAGGCCTCGAGAGCAGGTTATCGAAACCCTCAACGTTATCTGTGAACTGCTTCCAGGACTCCCTCGAGAAGTTGAGGTTTCTCCTGGAGATATCCTCAGTGCAGACACTGCATCTGCTACAGTTAATGCCTCTTCGTCCAGCTCTAGGAAGAAGTCATCCAATGAAAAGCGTATCGAACTCCTTGAGGGGTGCAAGAACGAAGTTAAGCGGTTTGCAATTATCATTTTCCCCACATTGACAGATGCATTCTCAAGTACCGTCAATTTGAGCGTACGACAGAAGGTCTTGACCGCCCAGATCAAGATGCTTTCCAACCTGGACAAGGAGATATTGATGGAGGCATTGCGATCTGTTCCATATGCTTCATTCTTGGCTGCAATCTTGTCTCAACAAGACCACCCAAGTCTAGTGAACTACGCCCTCCAGGCAGCGGAGTTACTATTGGACCGTCTCGATGACATCTATCGGTACCAGTTTTATCGTGAAGGAGTCATTGCTGAGATTGCGAAGCTTGCCACTGCAGCCGACAGTGCGAAGGCCGTATCCGAGACTCCAGCTATCGAAGTGGCAGCCCCCGTCGACGCCAACGGTGCCCAGAAGATCTCCGAAAAGCCAAGCCGGAATGTGTCAGGCGATGATGATGATTCCTCAGATGAAGATAACGATGAGGATAATGAGAACGATGAGGACAATGAAAATGATGATATTCAAGATGACATCAGTCCTTCGCCTAGTTCTCGGGGATCTACCATGTCTCTCGATGGCCCTCAGCACCGCTTACCAACAGATGCTACTAGCATGCAACAACTCATTGTACAGCGCGCGAAGAGATTCTTGGATGTTCACGAAAATGAGAAGAACAGCAAGAGCTTGAAGAAGAAGGCAACCAAGATATTGACCAGTCTGCAAGGCTTGGCGGCCGACATCGAATCTCATTACCTGCAAGGAAAGCCAGGTGACGGCATGAAACTTTTTAGCACTCTCGCCTCTTACTTTGATGGCGATGTCTTGGAAAGTGTCACAAGTGCTGAGTTACTTAACTCGGAAGTTGTCCGCGTCCTGCTTGAGGTCTTCAGCAACCCTGACGAAAATTTGAGTAACGATGCTCGCTCAGCCTTCCTCGAGGTATTCATGGGTAGAACTGTGACTAAGAAGCCGAAGACTACGAGTGCCGACTCACCTGCTACACCTTTCAGTATCCTCATCCACAAGTTGCAGGATCTCTTGAGTCGATCAGAGCACTTTGAAGTGGTCACAGTTCATCAGAACACATTCGATGGAAACAGAAGCAGTGCTGCATCAATGTTGGCCAAGCAGATTCGTCTGAAGCTCGTAGCAGATGATGATTCCGAGATTCCTAGACCATATCGCAATATCATGGTCTCGATCCATGCCATCGCAACCTTCAAGGCTCTGGACGATTATCTTCGGCCCAGAATTAGCCTCTCTGAGCGGCCACGTGGATCAAGAAGAGAAGGTCTTAGCAATGCTTTAGCCGCGCTTGCCGCTGCGGGTATGCCCAATCCATACGCCCAGACGGGTCAAAATCGTCTTGTCGAGCGTGGCTTGGCTTCAGCGACTGCCGCCACCCCAACCGCACCTCCGCCCACAACCTCCAGAAGCTCTCGAAAGTCGAAGTCTAAGACTGGCTCAGCAGGCCTCCCGGCTTCTGACGGACCATCTACAAATACCACTCCTCAAGACAAGGCAACTCGTCGCTCAAGCAGACGTCAGGCCCAGGCAGATCCACAGGTCCCGCCGCCCATGCAAGAAGAGGACAGCTTAGCTGGTGCTTTGGAGTGTGCTGATGAGAGACAGCTTACTGAGGATGAAGACATGGACGATAGCGCTGCTCTCGATGCTATTGTAGGCGACCTTGAGGAAGAGATGGAGGAAGGTTCACCTGCAGATCCTACTGCAGTGAACCTTGAAGTTGCCGCTGGTGGTAAGGTAACGGCACGTAAGGAAGATGGTACACGTGTTGGTAAGATCTCCCCATTCCTAACTCTTCAATGCCCCAAAAACATGTCGTCAACAGCCTTTGAGGCATACCGGAAGAACAATTGCTAATATACTTATAGCAACTCCCTCGCAAGTCCCGGGAAGCAACCCACGTAGTGTCTCAGCTCTCCAAGCCGCCGCTGCTCAAGCAGCTCTGACTACACCAAGTACATCATCTCGACCTATGTCTTATGCTGCTGCTATCCAAGCTGTCCCGCAAGATTGGCACATCGAGTTCAGCCTTGACGAAAAGGTGATTGCCAACGAGACAACCATCTACCGAGCTGTTCACAGCACATCAACTACTGTCGATGACCACAACAGCCGGAGTGTATGGTCAGCGATTCATCCAATCAAGTTCAAGCGTGTACCTGGCCCGCCACCACCTGAGCCAAGCTCTCTCACACAAGCTCCAGAAGTCCCTACTGAGACTACAGCATCTGGTATTCCAGCTTCCTTGGACAAGCATCCAGCTACTTCTTCAATCCTACGTTTACTGAACATTCTGCACGCGCTCAATGCAAATCTGGATGATGTTTTGGCCGAGAACAAGGATACTTTGAAGCTCAATGCGGAACCTCTATCCCAGTTTGTTAACACTAAGCTGACCGCCAAGCTCAATAGACAACTTGAAGAGCCTCTCATTGTTGCCAGCAACTGCCTGCCAAGCTGGAGCGAGGACTTGGCTCGTCTGTATCCATTCCTCTTCCCCTTCGAGACACGACACCTCTTCTTGCAGTCCACCTCGTTTGGCTATGCTCGGTCGATGACAAGATGGCAAAACGCCCAATCTGCCGATGAGTCTCGTCGTGATCGTCACCGCGATGATCGACCATTCCTGGGTCGTCTACAACGCCAAAAGGTACGAATCTCTCGATCCAAGATCTTAGAGTCTGCCTTGAAGGTCATGGAGCTTTATGGGGCATCCCAAAGCATTCTAGAAGTGGAGTACTTTGAAGAAGTTGGTACTGGTCTTGGTCCAACCTTGGAGTTCTATTCAACGGTATCAAAGGAGTTCTCCAAGAAGAAGCTCAAGCTCTGGCGTGAAACGGAAACCAACGATGCTGATGAGTATGCTTTTGGGGCTCGGGGTCTGTTCCCCGCACCCATGAGCGAGGAGCAAGCTTCCAATGAGAACGGCAAGCGTATCCTTCACCTCTTCAAGATGCTTGGAAAGTTCGTTGCGAGATCGATGATCGATTCGAGAATCATTGATGTCTCCTTCAACCCAACATTCTTTCGCATCGGTGACGAATCCACGACCGTAACTCCGTCCTTGGGGGCTGTCAAGACTGTAGACCCACAACTGGCAAAATCTTTGAAGTTGATTAAGAAGTACGCGGTAGCAAAGAAGGCCATCGATGAGAACCCAAACCTTACACCGGCTCAAAAAGTCGCCAGCGCACAGGCACTGGAGATCGATGGCATGAAGATCGACGACTTAGGTCTCGACTTTACTCTTCCTGGATATCCCATCGAATTACAACCCAATGGTTCGCATACTGCTGTCGACATCGACAATGTTCAGCTCTATTTGGACAAAGTCATCAACTTTACCTTGGGTAGCGGTGTTCAGAGACAAGTGGATGCTTTCCGGACAGGCTTTACTCAAGTATTCCCCTACTCAGCATTGAGCGCCTTTACCCCCGATGAATTGGTCATGCTATTCGGTCGTATTGAGGAAGATTGGTCTCTTGAGAGTAAGTTCTTCGATCCCAGAACCCTTTACTCCAAACACTAACATGCATAGCTCTCATGGACTCAATCAAGGCCGACCACGGCTTCAACATGGACAGCAAGAGCGTAAAGAACTTGCTCCAGACCATGAGTGAGTTGACGTTGCCAGAGCGCCGAGACTTCTTGCAGTTTACCACTGGTAGTCCGAAGCTTCCAATTGGCGGTAAGGATCTCTCCCCCCTTGCACCTTTTCTGTCAGATACTCATCAAATTTCTAGGCTTTAAGTCTCTGACTCCTATGTTCACTGTGGTTTGCAAGCCAAGCGAGCCACCTTATTCGTCTGACGATTACCTACCTAGCGTCATGACTTGCGTCAACTACCTCAAGCTACCTGACTACACGGATCTCGAGGTCATGCGACGCCGTATGGGAACTGCGATTAAGGAAGGACAAGGAGCTTTCCATCTCTCGTAAGCTGCCGAAGTCAAATGTCACGTACGACGGACCGTGGAGAATCGAGCGAAAAAAATTCTCTCGGCCACGGGGATTTACTTTTTCAAGTTCACTGGCGCAATCATCATGGCATTTCATGTATTCACGAGCCTTCTTCCTCATCATGTTTTCGCCCCTTCCACCAAATTTCAGGTAGTGGATCAAGTCAAATTGCATGGAAGGTCGTTTGGGCGCATTAACGTGGAGGGTTATTCATGAAATGAAAGGTCGGGTTTTTTAAGCTTTTGCACTTCACTTAGATAGATGAATGAATCGATCAGTTCCCCTATATGCGTTCTGTTGGTGTTGTGGTCGTTGATTTCTTACATAGCCTTGGAGAATATTTCATCATGTCAGCTAATTAATCTACACAGTCTCAAAAGAATGCCAGTAAAAGCAAAGGAATTTGGAGATCTTAATTTATAAATTATGAACACGATATGTGACATTCAATTGGAGAAGAATGGAGTTTGGCGTTAAACTATGTCAAGGCTTTGAGGAACTAATCATGTAAAGTATCCCAAAACAGCATATGTTTGTTCACAGGCGGAACTGGTTTGTGATCTAACTCAGTCTAAATTAATCATACCAAATGAATATTGCCAAATTTAAAGTACTTAAGAATCTAGATATCATCACGACCACTAGAGATCAAGCAGGGATCCTGTTAGCCTGGGAATACACGAGGTTGACCCGAGCCCCGCCATGACTTCACCAAATGCTTTCGCGGCGTCTCAACTCCAACACAAACAATCATTCCACCATGAAAGAAATTTTCGAACATCAACCTCAGAAAAACCTACAGAATACTGCCCTGCGCAGACCCCACAAAGACGTCAGTTAAATAAAAGGCATTGTTCCCATCCAAGCGCGCACATTGGCGCAAAAGTGGTGGGATGGAAGAGCTTCAAGCACGACTGATTGTATGTTCGAGCAAACATGTTGACTGGCAGTTCTGGACTGACATGCGCGTCTAGGATGAGTACTCTCAGTCAATCGAAACTTCCACCCTCCTAGCCATTCTTTATGACTACGACATCACCAATTCGACCGAGCTGTCTGCGGCGCGACAGATCCTCGACATTCTGAAATCCTCTGCCTCTGCAGAAGAAAGCACAGGATTTGATCCCAGCGGTGCCAGTGGACCTGAGCCAGGACTTGATGATCAAGGAAGCGCCAGGGAGGAGAGCGAGAGCCTGTCTACAAGTCAGTGGGGATCGAAGACTCAGACCGATGACACATCACTATCCCAGGAACCACACGCCCTAGATCTGGAGAGTTTAGATCTCGGAGGCGGAGAGAGGGAGGAGAGTTCTGGCAAGACTTATTCAAGTGAACTTGATAGCCTGGACCAAGCTGGGAAGGAGGAGGCACTGATCAGTATCTTCCCGGCTCTGAAGCCCTTCGACATCAAATGGACGTTGAAGAAATGTAAAGGCGATGCCGGTCTCGCGATCGATGAGTTAATGACCCAAGCTTTCCTCGAGGAAAGCGGTACTCGCCATCGCGGCATCGAGGCCTTCTCTGAAAACGATGCAGCTCCTCGGCAACGCAAAGGCAAACGGAAGAAGAAAAAGGGAACGGCCAGGAATACAAGCAACCCAGGCACACCGCCGAGTCCCGCCGAGTCTCCCGTCGAGAGCAAGTGGGATACCAGCCGTCAGGATATCGATTTCATCTCCGATAAGACTAGTATTCCCGTGCAGCAGGTCACGTCTATCTACCACAAGAACGGAGGGACTTCTCGTGGGACTATTGCTGCTATTGTAAAGGCTCATGCTGAGATGCAGATATATGAGGACGATCCTGTTGTGCAAATTAATGCCTACGAGCTCCATCAAGAATTTCCCTCAATCTCTACAGCGGATCTGGAGATTTTGTTGCACATCACCAATCCGTCTCTTCCAGACGCTCGCGAACTCGCCAAAGCTCTCGCTACACCAGTCAACAACAAGAACCCAATCCAGCTCGACATCCGCCATGCACCCATCCAACTCGACCCCGAGCCAAAACCGAAACCCAAACTCCTCAATACAGTCTATCCCGATGGCCCCCCTCACGATTTCGCCAGCTCGGCCGAGACAGCAGCGCACTATTCCGAGTCTCGCAACACCGCCTTTGCACAAGCTAGCGCAGCCTACCGCAAAGGGAAATCCAACCCCCTCATGGGCGGCGCAGCAGCATACTACTCCGACGTGGGACGGACCTACGACGTCAAAGCCAAAGCAGCAGCCAGCCGAGCCGCGGACGCCCTCGCGGCCAGCCAGAGCACGAAACTAGAGCTGGATCTGCACGGTATGAGCGTCAAGGATGCGGTGCGCATTAGTCGGGAACAGGTCACGCGGTGGTGGCATGAGTGGGGAGACGAGAGTGTGGATGGGAGGAGGGCTGCTATTCTGCAGTATAAGATTGTTACGGGGGCGGGGAATCATAGTTCTGGTGGGGGAAAGCTGGGGCCGGCTGTGGCGAAGATGTTGATGAGTGAGGGGTGGAGGATTCAGGTTGGGAATGGGAGTAACATGGGGTTCTTGCTTGTTTTGGGAGTTGTGAGGAGGAAGTGATTATTGGATTAATCAGGATTGGACATGAGGATATGGCGTATTTGGAAATGGGTATCTGTTGGATGGATGCATGCGTGCATTTTAGGGAGTTGAGAGACCGTCTTGGGCGTTTTGCATGTACACAAGGAGTTTTGGATGTAGATTTGGATTGGTTTGTGGATATTGGATAGACTTTTGTATGATTGTCACGAGACATAGACCTATTAGATATGAATGATTGATGGACCGAGATGTCCTTACTTGAATAGCCATAGAAAGTGAAGTCGTGTGCTACTCTTAACCGGTCAATGTTCTATTTTATTGATTTAATTTATTTTGTTGGGATATCAGGGAGCTAGTGTATCCTTTCCTCCCTCAAACTCGCTAACATCATATTCATCTGGATATCTCTCAATAACACTCTTCAACTCCCTCATCTGGTCCTTCATCTCCGGCGTAAGCTCCTCATACATATCCTCAAACATACTCCTTATCGGGGGTTTCTTCTCCTTCTCCGCCGCCGCAAACGCCTTCAAGACCTCCCTTCTAATCCTACTCCTCGCCTGGCTCTCCTTCTCCTCATCCCAGACGCCTTTCTTCTCTAAATACTTCCGCAAGCGCGTGATAGGATTATCCCTGCGTTTCCAGTCCTCGACCTCGACGCGCGCGCGGTACGCGAACGAGTCGTCGCTCGTGCTGTGGTGCGAGATGCGGTAGGACATCGCTTCGATGAGGACAGGTCGACCACCATCTTTCAATGCTAGTTCTCTCGCTCGTTTAGTCACTTCTCGTACAGCCCAGATGTCGTTCCCGTCGACGCGGATGGTGTCGATTCCGTACCCTGTTCCGCGACTCGCTATGCCGTCGCCGCGGTATTGCTCTAGTGTGGGTGTGCTGATTGCGTAGCCATTGTTGCGGCATATGAAGATTACGGGACAGGAGCGTGTCGCGGCTATGTTGAGAGCGGCGTGGAAGTCTCCTTCGCTCGCGGCGCCTTCGCCGAAGTAGCAGGCTACTACTCGGGGTGGGATGTTGGGGTCTGCGAGGCGCTGCAATTTGAGTGCGTAGGCGGCTCCAGAGGCTTGGGGGATTTGGGTTGCTAGGGGGGAAGAGATGGTGTGCTGTATGAATTTATTGGTTACTAGTTTCATGTGACGTGCAGGAGAGGTTTTGGGTTCTTGGATTCGAAGCACTTACGATGTTCAAAGCCTTACTTCCATAATGCACAGGCATATTCCTTCCCCGTCCCGGATCCTTCGCATTCGCGAAAAGTTGGCTCATGAAATCATCAAACGTGTATCCCCTCTGTGTAAACACGCCCGCCTCTCTATACTGGCAAAAGATAACATCTTCCTTCTCCAGCGCTGAGGCAGAACCCACACACGTCCCCTCCTCGCCCTGGCTCGTCATGTAGAAACTCAATCTGCCCTGTCTCTGTGCGTCGAACATGATGACATCCATGATAGACACAGAGAGCATTTGCTCGTACATTTTCAGGGCGAGGGAGTCGGGCTCAGGCGTGTATGCTGAGTCAACTATGTCGCCGTCTTGGTTGACGCACCGGTAGGTCGGTAGCGCGGGGTAGGTTGCGGGGTGTTCGAAGGAGAGGCTGTTGACGAATTGGCTGGATACCGCGCCGGGGAAGCGGATTCCTGCTGCTCCTGGCTTTTGGGAGAGAGATGAGGAGAATCTGAAGGGTGTTCTGATGGGGGTTGATCTGGGCGTTAGCCGTACCAGGCGGAGGGGAGGGAGCTTCATGGTGTTCGTGATGTCTGTATCAGACGGCGAGAAGCAGATATGTAGTTTATTGAAGCTTCGGCGTCTCGAGAATGAATCCTGCGAGTTTAGAAAATATCCGACGTGAAGTCGGTGAGCAATCGCTTGCACATCTTTTCTCAGATGGACGTTACTCTTTGTTTTGAAGACGGTTGAAGACGTTCGCTCAGCCGTGGATATCCGTCGTGGACCCAGTGCCTGCATCCCGCTTTGGCAATGATCCCTGTCTCCGATACCCCAGATTCTTGGCACTCGGGTCTGGAGGCGTCGCTTATCTGTTTTGAAAGCATTACGAGGCATGATTTGGATTTTCTGAAAATGGTCATAACAAACACCTGGGCGGATCAGAAAGTGTGTTATGAAAGGAATTGAAGCTCTGAATCCTAGTCAACGACTGCACCTACACCACTAATATTGCGCAGGGTCTCTTGTGAAGTTGTGATGTACTGTACGCTTCTAGCTCGTGGATCAGGCATGACTTAAAGAGTTTTGTGACAGCACTGAGATAACAGGAATCCACAATTGCGCTAATTTTACTGACTTGTCCTAATTGCAAGTTTTAATCTTACAACACATCGCATTGATCCGGGATGTTGTTCTCATTCATAGGTTCTGGCACATAAAATCATTGAGGAAACCAGGAAAGCATACCCTTCCTGTCTTGCATGTTCCCTCAAAGTCTACACTGGCGGAACAGTAAACGAACAGACTCATCCCTTCGAAGGGTGAACTAGTTACCATTATGGTCGTTAGTTAAGCGGTTCTTCATTACTTTCATTCTAGGCGTGGCGGTAGAGTGGCTATCTTGTCCTTGATACCTGCGAGGGCCAGCAAGTTGAGTTTTGCATTCTATTTCATCAGCAAGCACGCCACAGAAGGTAGTGATGTCGGTCTCAACGGCGAAGTGCCATATTTCAACGCTGAGTCCTCGGTGCCGATACTAGAATTTTCTGTACTACGATTGAAGACTGCAACGATATGAAACATCTAATTCTACGGATCGATGACCGCAAGTTCATGATGCGTGATATGCTCGAGACGATCGGAATGCTTAACGACGAACAACCTGGAGATCCGAATTTGGTCAGCTTGGGTACGAAAGAAATATATAGCTCACTCGAAGGGCGAAGCGAGGAAATCAAGAAGGAATATAACTTCCCCAAGAGTTCCCATACGGGTTGATGCGACATTCTGAATCTGCAGAACTGTAAAGCGAAGTTGGTTTTCGTTCAGGAGTGGTGGTATTTGGCTATCTAGTACCGATCTTGACAAGCTGGACAAGAACATTAAGAAAATCTAAAGAAAGAATCTTCGACAGCGGAGAAGTGATTACAGCTTAGATATTGTAAACAATCCGAATTTAGGACCACCACCAGGAAATTTTGCCCCTCAATTCTACCGAGTGCATTGTTGGCGTGTAAGGATGACACAAGAGAACGAAACGGAGTATTGGCTAAAAGCTTTTAAAGAGGGCCGCGAAGAAGATGAAAGCGTCTCTGGGTACTCGACCCGTAAGCACTTCAAAACAAATCAAGAGTGAAGTATCAAAAGTACAAGAAGATGTCGAGAAGTGGAGGTGAAGTGTTTAAAATTCAAGATGTCAGTGCCAAGCAAAATCGAAGCTATGCCACTTTAGTGCCGACACCAGCCAACCCTGTTCCTGCAGGCATCGGCGACAAATGACGCCGCGAAAGCTACAGCTACAGCTCCCCACTCACTCGACCACAAGCTGCCATGATATCGCAGGTTTGCTACCATGGCGTTAACTTCGGTGAGATCCTTGTTTCCCGGAGACCTGTGCTGGTCAGTTGGCGGAGTTTATTGACAAACTGCAGTGGAAAACGTTCGATTTCTTCGAAGTCAGCCAGGTCAATCCTACCGACGATGAGAGCCGGGCCTTCTTCGATAACAACGAAATCAGCTGCGTCTGCTCAGGCTCCGAGAGCCTCTTCCTTGGGAGCCATGATGGAGTTGTGCGCATACTCTCTCCATCCTTCAAGATCCTGCGAACGTTCCAGGCGCATGATACGGGCTCGATTACGCATATGAAGCAGGTGGAGGGAACATCTCTGTTGGTGACAATATCAGTGTGTATGTGCGGCATTGGAAGGGAACACTGGTCTGATTTGTTGTAGGAAGATATCTCCAATGAACCTGTATTGAAGGTATGGGCGTTGGACAAACCAGTAAAGAAGACTGGTCTTCCAACTTGTCAATCAACTCTCAGCATACAAAATGGGAGGAAACCATTCCCGGTATGTAGCATACTACATCATGCTAGAGTATTGGTTAATCTAATCTGCAGATCTCCGCCTTCACTGCCCTCGATGATCTTTCACAACTGGCCGTAGGATTCGCCAATGGGTCTGTTACTGTTGTACGGGGAGACTTGGTTCACGATCGTGGCGCAAGGCAGCGGACAGTGCATGAGTCCGAAGAGCCGATCACAGGCGTGGAATTTCGAGACGAGGATAGAATAACAACCCTCTATATATCAACAACCTCGCGGATCCTGAAGCTCGCCATTTCTGGTCGCCAAGGACAAGCAGCAAGAGCAGTGGAAGAACTAGGTTGTGCAGTTGGATGCATGACTCTCGACAAGAGGACTGGCGACATTATTGTAGCTAGAGATGATGCCATCTACTACTATGGTGTTGACGGACGTGGCCCCTGCTATGCGCATGATGGACCGAAGAGCTTGGTGGCGGTGTATGGAGATTATGTTGCTCTTGTTTCTCCCCCATCAACTACCATAAGTCCTGCCAAAGCGAACGGACTGAGGCGATTCGGTGGTGCACAAGCTGAAGACATCTTCAATACCTCAACTTTCACACTGTTAGAAACTGGACTCAAGTTTGTCGCGCATTCGGAATCTCTTGTGTCGCAAGTTAAAACATTGTTCAAAATTTGGGGTGACCTCTTCGCACTCACCCAGGATGGCAAGGTAAATGTTTCCTCATTTTAAGTACGAGGTATGTACTAATACACTAGGCAGATTTGGCGGTACCATGAAAAGCCTTTACAACAGAGACTGGAGATACTATATCAGAGAAACCTTTTCGTCGATTCCATCAACTTGGCCCAAAAGTCTGGGATGGACGCGCATCAGCAAAATGCCATATATCGTAAATATGGTGACTTCCTGTACCAGAAAGCGGATTACGATGGTGCCATGCAGCAATATCTCAAGGCCATTGATAATACTGAACCATCACAAGTCATTCGAAAGGTACGAAGATTCCATAGGCTGTCTGGATTTGTGCTGAGAAATTTAGTTTCTGGATACCCAACGTATCCACAACCTGATCGAGTACCTCGAAGAGTTGCACGAGCACCACAAAGCAACTGCAGATCATACGACTCTACTTCTGAACTGTTATGCTAAGCTTAAAGATATTGGAAAGCTTGAAAATTTCATCAAGTCACCTGGCGATCTTAAATTTGATCTGGACACAGCAATCTCGATGTGTAGGCAGGGTGGTTATTATGACCAGGCAGCCTATCTTGCAACAAAGCACGGCGAACATGAACTTGTGGTCGATATTTTGATAGAGGATTCGAAACTCTATTCAGAAGCGCTACAGTACATTTGGCGCTTGGAATCTGACGCTGTGAGTAACCCCTGTTGAACTGGGAAAAGCAGTTTCTGACTGTTCAAAGGCATATCCAAACATGATGAAATATGCCAGAGTCCTCCTAGAACATTGCCCGAAGGAGACTACAGAACTCTTCATCCAGTATTTCACCGGACGATATGAAACGAAGAAAGATGTCATCATACCCGAGACAGTCGCTGTACAGCAAGGCTATGCAGCTGGAGCTGTAACGGCAGTTCAGAACTTGAGAGACCTCCTACCACTACCTTACATGAATACATCAGCAGTTGCTTCTCCTCCAGCACAAGGCAACATCGTTGCTACGATCAGTGACAACCAAATAGTCGACAATCCAGAGCAAGCACTTGCTCCCCAGTATACGCCACCTCAACCTCGAACAGCGTTTTCTTCCTTTGTTGATCATCCTGACGAATTCATCGTGTTCCTTGAAGCGTGCCTGGAAGAGAAGAATTTGAAGAAGCGGGATATAATCGATCTCTACACGACCCTGTTTGAGATGTACTTGCACAAGTCGAACGAGAAGAAAGGTGCCAATAGGGAAGAGTGGGAAGCTAAAGCCAAGAAGCTCATATCTGGCAAGGATATCCCTATTGATACCTCCAACGTTCTCCTTTTGTCCCATCTTTCCAATTTCCGAGACGGGACCATTCTCGTCCGCGAACAAGCTGGACTTCGATTCGACATTTTCCGATCATACACATCCGCAAAAGACACTCAAGGTGCCATCAAAGCCCTGCACAAGTACGGACCAGAAGAGCCACAATTGTATCCTGCTGCTCTAGCATACTTCACCTCCGATCCGCGCATTCTCGAAGAGGCCGGAGATGAACTCGACGTTGTCCTGAAGAAGATCGACGAAGATGGGTTAATGGCACCTTTGCAAGTCATCCAAACTCTTAGCACAAACGCTGTTGCAACGATGGGCATGGTGAAGACATATCTCCAGCAGACCATCGAGCGCGAGCGGAAAGAAATTGCTTCGAACCGCCGGCTCATCACTTCGTACCGCAACGAAACAGTCGATAAGCGTCAAGAAATCGCTGATCTATCCACAAAACCCCAAACATTCAACAACACAAGATGCTCGTTCTGCGGCTCCCAGCTCTCATTACCAGCTGTTCACTTCCTGTGCAAGCACAGTTTCCATCAGACCTGTCTGAATGTGGAGGTCGGCGAGGATGGCAATGTTGAAGGAAGTTGTCCAAACTGCCGGAAGGATAACGACACGATTCGTGCTATTAGGAAGGCGCAGGACGAGAGTGCTGATCGACATGATATGTTCTTGGATGCTCTCGCTCGGAGCAACGATAAATTTGGAACCATTAGCGAGTTTTTCGGGAGAGGTGTCATGGAAGTGCCTCCTACACTAGAGTAAATGTAGGCAGAGAAATCTAACACGACAGCTTACCTGCAGTGATTGGTCTTGATCTATCTTGATCCATTGTTCAGAAATGTGCAACCCCTTAAACCCTATCATTGCCTTGCAATTCCACCAAACCCGCTGGTCTCGCTAAATCCTGAAGCGAAGCGTATTTACAAAAAGGGCTGAGCCGAAACGCTCAACAAAGCCTTTGCAACAATTCTCTATCCCCTACTTACGCAACCTTGAATGTATCAAAGATTGCTCGTGACTTTTGATGAAAGGGCATGAGGAGTGGTTACATTCCCAAAATATTGAAGTACGACTCTACGAGATACTGTAGAAAGGAAAGAGCAACTGATCTCAGATTTTCTGCGACCGGCAGAGCACTAGCAGTAAGCTTGCCGTCACCATCAACGCCGCCCCATTTTTACAAAAGAACTATCATGCATTTTGGACTGACAAATATTCATTACCCTAGACAGACACCCCGGCTTCTAGAACCTCTTTTTTCACACCACATCAGGCACTAAGTCGCCTCGCTTGTTCTCTCCATTTCAAGACGACATTTATAGTCGCACATGTAGGCTTGTTCTTCATCAATATCGAATCTCAATCACGTCAGACGTACAACATGGTATGCCTTCTTAGATTTCTAGCGAACAAGCTTTGGCCTAGCTCCAAGTTACCAGTCTCCCCCCGCCCAGCTTCCCTAGCAGGGTTGCCAGTTGAGCTTACGCTCTACATTACTCAATTTCTTTCGCCTGCTTCTGTGGCCTCCTTTGCATTCACCTGTCGCTCGGTACTCGAGAAACTTGGGACCTCTTGCTGGCAGGCCATCCGGAAAGTAAACCAGCGACAAGAGCTCCAGCAACTCTTACGTCTCTTGGCGATTGATCTTCCTGATCATACACTGTGTTGTCACTGCTTGATTCTCCACCAGAGCAGTGACGGCGGGCATAGAGGCAAAGCATGCTACGAAGCGGAACTAGTGGGTGGTGTTCATAACTATGTTCACAAGCACATCACATTCGATTTGATCCGAGCGACAATGAGCGGTTACTGCCAGGGACATGACTATAGGAAATTACTAGAACGGTTCAATACCAAAATACTAGGCCATCGAAGCATAGAGAATATTCCATATCGGCATTTATCTCTTGCAAAAATCATCGACGGATCTCTACTCATCAGAGTACAAGAGACACTGTTATTCTATGGAGGTCTCCCTCCGAGAATGCCTATCATCGGTCGCATTTTTATCTGCGCCCATGTTGGTATCGTGGGTATTGGATTTGAGGCTCGTCTTCCGAAGCATGTGCAATGCTCACTCGATCATGACCACGATGTACAGCAATGTATCAGAACATTTGGAGTTAGACAATGTGTATACTGCCCAACGGAATTCCAGATTGAACTTCAAGACTGTGGGAATTTCGGGACGTCTGTTGTGGTTACGAAATGGCTAGATGTTGGTGAGGGACGGACTGTGCTGGACCCGAGATGGTGGAGTCGGTTGTCGACTTATTATACTGATCATAGTATGTTCGCGGGGATGAGAGGTGTTTATGGAGAACATCTTGAGGATAGAGTGCCTGTTAAATCAGAATTTACTTCGATTCGCGCGATGTTCGAAGCTGAGAGAGACCAGCAGTTGGCAAACAATCAAGTCGATGAGTTGTTTCAGATGTTGGACCAGTCGTATTATTCGTTTGGATACAGTCGCATTTGAGCCTCGACTAACTCTCAGACATGGAGGTCACTTGCACTTTGTCACGAAATGGTTTGTGCTTTGCCTTTCGTATTAAATATCAATCCTATTTTCTCGCCTGCCGCTTCCAAAAGTATTCTGCAAGATTTTCATCCTTGGGCTATATCTGAATGAGGGAACGCCCTACGGAATCTCAACCATTCCAACAAAACTGGTTGCTTGAGGAAGTGATCACATTAACACAACACATGCTCTACGTCCCAGATTGTGATTGCCCTTCACTTAAGTTCAGCAACTTCACCTGCCTTCAGAAAAAGAAACATTCCTGCCGTCAGTAAAAGTTATTCATGAATTACTTGACCACGAATCATAATAAACCCGAGCTTTTGTATCCTTTACGGGTAATTTTCTCAGGTTCAAGTTAGTTGTAGGCGCTCATGTCGTGAAATGTTCACACTTGAGTGAACACAACTGACGCAGGTTAGGGATGGGAGATAAGCTTCGACATATACAACGCTTGTTTCCGACCTCAAGCTTTTGTTGCACGTCGAAGACATACGCCACATTCGTCATTTCCTCCGTTCTCGGTCCGCAGGTGATTTAGGATCGGGATCGAAATTAGGGTTTCAGGCGTTGTACGAGATGCTGTTCGTGTGACGATATGGGTGACGGAATTGGTACTCAAATATGCCTTGAGTAGTGTGGTAAATAAAGAATCCAGAGATATAGAGGAGGAAACTAAACAGTAGTTTTACAGTTGAGAGCTATCTCCTGAAATCCTCGTGCGGTAGCTTCCATGGAGAGGTGTAGGTAGGCACCCCTGATTCTGCATTGTGACTTCGTGATAAGCGAGACTACCCTGACTTCAAGCTTGTAGCGAACTAACAACGGAAAGTACCGAAGCCTTCGTAGACTAAGTGGACTAAAACCTCATAGATTAGCTTCCTTTGAATGCAAAACTTGTAGCCTAGATTGCTAGGAGAGTCTAGCATCTCATCAGGCGATTACACACGCGAGGAACTATTCCATTAGCGAGCGACTGTTGCATCACGATTTGCACAACGATTGCCAAATAACGCTAAATATCAGTCGAGATACAGATACCAGTTCAAATGCAAATCAGAAAATGCATATTTTTTAAAACCGAGACCCCTGAAGTCTTCTCAACTTGTTCACAAATTTCACACAAGATCACATCCCCGCAAGAACCTAGTTTATTCGAAGAAAAAATCCGTATTAATAAACGCAAGTATTCAATTATCAAACCAACCAACGGCTCACCAAAGGAAATAAACAAGATGTCAAACTCAATCGCTTTAGCGGCAATCTCCGAAATGTTCAACTTTCCCCAGGACACATGGGAGCGCACCTTAAGTGAACCAAGCGAAGAACACACTAGACTATACAGAATATATCTCGCCATAGCCACCTTCATATTATCTGCTAGGATGACAGAGAGAATGGGATGGTGGTCTCACACAATCGAAGCGGAGAATCTAAATCTGTTCAACGAAGAGCAAGTAGAACCTGAAGAAGAAGAAGAAGAAGAAGAAGAAGAAGAAGAAGAAGAAGAAGGGGAATACATAAACCAAAACCAGGAACAACAAGTCGCTGAAGAGGCAGAACAAAACCACCACGATCGCCTCGAAAACGAATACCACGTCCTCCTCGCTACTAACCCCCTACCCGCGCTCTGGACACCCATACAACTTTCCTTTATCATCCTCATCATCCTCACTCAGCGGAACATCTCCTTCTCCACTTTCGCAGCACATTACTCTTTCTCGAGTAGCTGGATGAATTATCTTACTTTCATGTTTGGAGACGTTAGTTTCAGGGGTTTGGAGAAGGTGGGTTCTGTGCTGCTTGCGTGGGTAGTGACGGGTCTTGGGGATGTGTTTGGGGCGGAGGGGGCGAGGGATGTGCATCTTGAGGTTGATGCTTGGGGGAGGAGGTGGCTTGGGTGGATGGTGAATGTGCTGGGGGCGGTGTTGGAGGGGTTGGTAGAGGTGATGGGTTGGATTTTGAGCGCGCTGAGAGGTATGGGTGATCGCGATGAGGTGAATGAGACTCAGAGGGATTGGAGCGCTTGGGAGGTTGAGGAGAGGGAGAGGAGGGAATTAGGACTTCCTGTTGCTGCTGCGAGAGACGGGTGGTGGACACTAAGAGTATAAATGCCGTTACCTTCGGATGCGTAGTCATGATGTTTTCTTCGCGTACTCTCTAGATGTCTTATTCTGATCTCATGACTTTGAGGAACGATATTAATTCAAGTATCTGATTTGACAGTCAATGATCCTTTTATCAGTGGTCCGGCTCCTCTATCTGTCGAGTTCCTTTCCCTCATTCATGAAAGGCTATCCAGAATACAACATTCAGTAAAGATTTGTACAAGACGCAGTACATGGAGAGATAAATGATACATACTGTATTACTTGTAAATAAGAACCGGCAAACAAGACAAAGATCTGAAGGATACTTAAACAAGATTTACCTCTTCAGTCTCACATGTCACACAATCATCTTACGACTTCCCACCCAACCTCTCAACCTCCGCCCTCTTCATCTCCTCCATCTTCCTAATCCTCTCCGAAACCCACCCCCTCCTCTGACTCTCAATCCTCCACCCCTTCAGTCCCCCCTCCATCCCCAAATCCCTCAACGTCTTCCTCTCTACAAGACTATACTCGCTCTCATCCTCTCTATCAAAACAAAACGGTTCCTTAAGCGAGACAGGCGGGTTCGTGATGACTCTCGGCACCCTCAGTAAATTCTTTGATGCAGAGTGTAGCATGAGTGGATGTAAGAGGTAGACGTCGCCAATCTCGCCGGTAGCTTCTTGGAAGGCTGAGTCGGGGATTTTGGTTTTGTCCCAGGCGAGGGAGCGCCAGTATCCGAGGCCCTCGCAGGTTTCGTGGCGGGGATCGTGGGTCGAGATCATCCAGGGGTTTGTGCCTTCGGGGTGATCGTACTAGGGCTTGTTAGTGAGAATATGACAGATGTTGAAAGAGCGAGAATTACTAGGTGTTTGGCGATATGCTTGATTCCTTCGCCGCATATTGCTGTTCCGCCTCCTTTGGAGTGGATGTCGCTCCAGAGAGGGATGACGAGAAGAGCTTGCTCGGGACTGTCTAGGAAATGGACAAAGAAATCTCCATCATTGTGCCAATTGTCCAGAGCTGTGAGACATCAGTATTCGGATCAAGCTGCTCGCTTGACAATCAACAACGAAAATGCAGAAAACTCGGAGTCGACAATGGAAGAGCTTCAATACCTCTCAAATCCAACTCATCATCAGCACTATACCCCTCCATCCCAAGATTAACAATAAACCCATCACTCCATCCCCTAAACTCAGGCCTATCCGAGATCCTCTCCTCGCCACCAAGCAGTTCGCACATAGCAGCCCACGCCTTCGGAGCGAATTCCGAGACGGGAACGTGCCGATGCCATGGCATATTCGTCTTCTCGTTCGTCCAGGTTGACTTGTCATTGGGATCCATTCCTAGTCTCGTCCACATGGTAGATGTGAATTCGGCGGCCTGGGCTCGCGTGAAACATTGTGGGATCTTGACGAAGCCGTGGTCGAGGAAATGGGCTTTTTGGGCTTCTGTGAGAGAGAATTCTGGGTCGGTAGAGATGCTTCCCATCTTGGAAGTTCACAAAGTAAGGCTGATTTACAGCAGGGCAAATTTTGGCAATGAGGAGGCTCATTTTATGGTGAAATGACCGATTTATATGTGCAAGGTACCTATGGGCTGGCTTGTGTGCTGTAAGCAGTGGCAGTGATAGGAGTAGATTCAATTTACCCGGCGGGGGAAGTGGATCGACCCTCTCGCCCCGCCATTCTGGGTGGACAGGGAGGTTTCCCGGATGGGTGGTACGACATATGATTTGCGGGCTGACTGATCCGAACTACTCAGTCTTACTCAAGCTTTCAGGAAAAGAAGCGCCTTGCATTGAAAGTTTAACTATTACACATCTGATGATATGCATTGACTCTTCTCCATTGAAATGCAAAACCGATTTGATATTATGCAAGAGGGATTGAAAGATATAACAGCATTTAATTAGATCTGAAAACTTAGTCTGTACATTGCCAATCATTCCTTTGGAATCCCTAGATTATTTTATCTGGCGCTAAATATGCAAAACTTTCGCAACATCTTATGAGATAATGGTTCAAGTAGATGACAAAGTAACTTCACTTGGGTTGGCAGCATCTCGAGGCCGATCCCAAGTACGGATGTGACCTAATGGAAAGTGTTAACAGTAGCCACCAAATAATTTGCGCAGGAACTTACCACTCTTGCAGCTTGTAATGATAGAACCTTCCGTGAACTCTAGCCAACAAAGCGGGTCAGGATCCACAACCTTGGACTACAGGTATCGTTAGCGGCAACACAGTGTACGTCTTACTCGGCACATACCATGACAGGCGGGAGCATTGCTGTGTTTGATCTTGGCTCTACGGGATGCTCGATCAGATGCTCTTCCTCGTCCGATGCAGAGAGACTAGAATTCGAGCGGAGCCTGGTGGTAGTCGTGTTTTGAGTTTCAGCTCGCTGCAGTGGATTTGCAAATCTTGATGAGATGCTACCCCTTTGTCGAACAGATACCTGGATAGTAGGATCAGTATGGTTCACCAGAACTTGTCAGATCATTAGACTTACAGCCTTTGGACGGTGCAGCATTCCCACGCTGAAATCCCACAACAGTAGCCGGCAGTCTTCTCCAACGCTACCGAACCGGTAGTTTCTGTCGTCGCATCGCCATGGATCGAAGCAAACAGCTGTGACCCACGATTGGTGGCCTTGGCAACGAGCGACAATCGTAGACTCGGCAACTGACCAGATGGAGACTAGATCATCCTGGCCCCCAGTAAGGACATATTTGCCATCTGGCGACCAGCAAACGCAAAGGAACCCACCGTAGTAGCTGGCATATAAGTCGAGTAGTCTAACGATGTCAGCTAAGTATGGGATCTCATGTATAACATTCTTACTGCTCTTTCAGATAATCAATGATCCGCAAAGTTCCATCCTCAGAGACGACTGCCAAGTGCCTGTTGTCCGGCGAGAAGGCAAATGCATTGATCCGCTGGTTTGACAGTTTCCAGAACGACACTGGATTGAACTTCTGGTTCTTGGAGTGTACCGATTTATCCACATGGAGCTTTGCAGTTTCTCCGTTTCCATTGGGATTTTCCAAATTGCCGTTGGTTTGGCTGCCATTCTCTTCAGGCAAGAAGGCCAAATCCTCCTTCTCCTTATCGTACACAACTAGAGAACCATCCATATGTGCTGCAAGGAAAAGGTTCTCAGATCCTGGTATCCAACGGATTTCCGAGACGGGAGTTGCATTGATGATTCCCTATGCCATGTTAGCACGATCGAACTAAAGCAGTGGAGGTAAATCATACATTCTTGTTCAGACGTGTATATTTCTGAGATATTGGCTCGAACCAGATGATTTCGCCTGTCGAAAATCCCATAATAATATCCATGTGACTTGGAGCTTTAGTGACCTGGTTGATATCATGACAGAGACAATGTCCTTTTGTGAACAGAATCTTGGTTAAATGATCCGCCTAATTTCAAGTCTTAGTAACTGTGCAATCACGAAGAACGAGATTCTGAACCTTTTGTGGGGAAGATAGATCAAGCCATTGGAAAGCTCGATTGATGTTGGCAAAAGCAAAGTATCCATCGGCTGGCCTCTCTTGTACTCTCTTGCCCATATTCTCGTTGACTATGCATCTTGAGATGAATGACGAGTTACTTTTAGCAATGTTGTTCTTTGGCTTCCTCCTTTTGCCCGCATCTTTGCCTGTTCCAGACAACATAGAGTTCCCTTCGCCAAATGCTGGGGCAGATCCAATTGAGAGGGTCGCTCTCGCACTTCCCGCGATAGATGTGCCGGCTCCATCACTGCTACCAGGGACGTTCTCTGCAGAAGTGCGATCCTCGGCAGGATGTTCTTGAATGCTGCCAGACAAACCCCCGGATCTTGTACTCCTATTTGTATCGATCTTGTAGAGCAGGGGAGCAGAACTTCGTGAACTGAATGAGAGCAGGGATAACTTCGTTCCAGCTGTCGCAGGCTGGGGAGTTGTCGCAAGAGGGTTTGGATTGATGATTGGGGCTTCTGAGGGATGCGGAGGGGGTGTCGCAAGATGTAGGTCTTCTTTCAGAACATAAGTTCCTGTCTTGCAATCAGCTTGGCGCTCAACTCAAGATGCGCCTGGCAGTACCTTCACCCACCACCAGCTGGTACTCGGGCCCCGTGGGGTGTGACAAGATGTTATTCGTCTCTATGAGGGCTGGAGCAGTTCCATTGGCAACTGCTGCATTGTACGCATTGATTGAGGGATATCTGGGCGGGGGTGGGAGCACACTGGTCGATCAGTAGAGGCACAGCAGCACGTATGGTGGCAGCACTTACAACATGGCGCTGTTGGATACCCGCCAAGCGCAGAAAGGCTACAACTATGCAAGTGCAAGTGAAGATTAATCCGACTGATCTAAAATGTATCAAAGAAATGCAGAACAATGTTGTGTCGAGCTATCTCCCAGGGACGAGTGCGGGGCAAGCTATGTGAGTCTGGGGAACGCTGTCTATAAGACGATCGTGGATTTATGATGGGTGGTATGTGGCTTGCTATGCGAATAACAGACTGGAGAAATGCGTGTATGTATATGTCCAGAGAGAGGGGGAGAAGCAAGAAGAGGAAGTGAGGCGTGTGATTGAATATTTGAATTGAAGAGAGAGGAGCGAGCGAGGAGGTCGAGATCACCGTTGAAGGAAGGTTGGTGCCCTGCCTCCATGTGGAGATGGCTGCTGCTGGGTGGAGAGCTAGACAGGCGAGAGTGGCTAAATGAATGATTTCCCTGCTGGTGCATCATCCTTCCCTTCCAACAGCCAACCTTGACAGCGGAGTATTTCAGGCCCGGATTCCGAAAAGCTCAAGGCAAGCAAGGAAGGTCATTTTGTGCCTACAGTACCAGACGACGACCTGGGCAGAGAGAGAGAGAGAGAGAGAGCGCCAGCTCAATCACTTCCGGGTCATCATCAGCTACTAACTGTCTTAAGCCCCATCTGAGCTGTCCCTTTAGTTGGCAGGCATCACGCATAAATCACCCTCCATACCTGACTTCTGCCACCTGCCCGCCCCTAAAAGATGGAGATGCAATAAAGTAGCCGCGGCTTACGAGGCTGAAACGCTATCATGTCTGCAGGTACGGCCCCCCTCTTCTTGGTATCCTACCGCCGTTCCTTGTATCGAGAGCTGGCATCTGATGGCAATAGTGCGAATTGTCTGTGTTGGTGACGACAGCGTGGGCAAGAGTAGCCTCATCACATCGCTGGTCAAAGATGTCTTCGTAACGAACAAGATCCAATCCGTCCTTCCCCAGATCACCATACCCCCCAGTATTGGGACCCCCGAGAATGTCACCACGACCATCGTCGATACCTCTGCCCTACCCCAAGAGCGAAACACTCTGCGGAAGGAGATCCGGAAGTCGAATGTCATCCTGCTGGTATACTCCGATCACTACAGCTATGAGCGAGTGGCCCTGTTCTGGATGCCGTACTTTCGCTCCCTTGGAGTCAATGTACCCGTAGTGCTTTGTGCAAACAAATCCGACTTGACCACAAATGGGAGCACGGCGCAGGTAGTGGAGGATGAGATGCTGCCGGTCATGGCAGAGTTCAAGGAGATTGACTCATGCATACGCACAAGTGCAAGGGAGCATCACAATGTGAATGAAGTCTTCTTCCTTTGCCAAAAGGCCGTCACGCATCCCATTGCTCCGCTCTTCGATTCCAAGGAAGGGAACCTCAAGCCTGCTGCAGTAGCTGCTTTGAAGAGGATATTCTACCTATGCGACAAGGACCAAGATGGGTACTTGAACGACCAAGAGATGAACGATTTCCAAGCCAAATGTTTCGAGAAGCCATTGTCGCCCGAAGATCTTGACAATATCAAACTATCTATCAGTAAATCTTCGCCTGAATCTGATGTCGATAGAGGAATTGACCAGAAGGGGTTTGTCCAACTCAACAAGATATTTGCAGAGAAGGGAAGGCATGAGACCATATGGATCATTTTACGCAAATTTCAATATACGGACAGTCTAAGTCTGAAGGATAGCTTTTTGCATCCGAAATTTGAGATTCCAGAATACTCCTCTGCTGAGCTTAGTCCAGCTGGATATCGATTCTTTGTGGATTTGTTCTTGCTGTTCGACAAGGACAATGATGGTGGACTGAACACCTCCGAGCTGGATGCTCTGTTTGCACCAACTCCAGGCTTACCATCTTTCTGGCTCGAAACATCATTCCCCTCCTCCACAGTTCGAAACGAAGCTGGCCATATCACTCTTCAAGGTTGGCTGGCTCAGTGGTCCATGACGACCTTCGTCTCACCAAGCACAACTCTCTCTTACCTTGCTTATCTCGGGTTCGAACCAGCAGGAGGACCTCGCCTCTCCACCACATCTGCCCTCAAAATCACCAAGCCCCGCAAGAGAAGGCGTCGAACAGGAAGGGTAGAGAGGAACGTCGTCCTCTGCTACGTAGTCGGCTCCCCCTCATCCGGTAAATCCTCCCTCCTAGACGCTTTCCTCAACCGTCCCTTCGACTCTCTCTATCGCCCTACCATCAAGCCCCGCACAGCAGTCAATAGCGTCGAATTGCAAGGCGGCAAGCAATGCTATCTCATCCTCGAAGAGCTCGGGGAACTCGAGCCCGCCATCCTGGAAAACCAAGCCAAGCTCGATGCATGTGACTTGATCTGCTACACTTACGATTCCTCGGACCCAGATTCATTCTCACATATCGTCTCTTTACGGGAGAAATATCCACAGCTGGATGAGTTGCCAGCTATCTACACAGCGTTGAAAGCTGATCAGGATAAGACAACCCAACGTTCCGAGACACAGCCGGATGAGTATACCACGACGCTAAATATGAGTGCTCCGCTACATGTTAGCGTTACGTGGAATAGCATCAGCGAGCTATTCATCACACTGGCTGAAGCGGCTACGAATCCCAGCTCCGCGTTCCCGAAGAGCGAGGAGGAGGCCCCGGATAGGACCGGCATGTATATTGCTCTGGGAGCGACGGCTTGCGCACTTCTTGCCGCAGGTATGATTTGGAAGAGGACAACGAATGCAAATTGATCGGTAGTATCGGATGGGGGGTTGGGAGGTGGAGATGGATAAGATGAGATCACGCGGTGCGTCCAGTGTGGTTGATATGATATGATAATTGTTAATTAATGATACCCCTCCCTTCTCAAATTGAACCTCTTATCCATCTACTTTGTTGCCGTATCTCTTGTAGGTCTTGAGAATCCTAGATGCTCCCAGAATACAGACATGCCAGATCTTTTCAACAGTTAAAATCTCGAAACCCAACTTCCCGAAATATCACTGGCCGAATGATGGGAAATTCTGATTCAACGAGGCACGAATGACGAGCGACAAATGAGAGGAGGGAAGGACCAAAGGATGGAGCTTCGTAGTAGGATATGTTGCAGAGCCTCTAAGACCGATACGCTCGACCTGGAACTGTGGTTTGGGGGTTGTTGACGGGAAGTGTGATGTAGTCCCGGTTGTATTGAATTAGAATATGGACGAGGAGTTATAAGATGGGAAGTCGCGATCAAGCCAAGAGTGAATGATCGAGATACCAAATCGATATGACGAGCTAGCTTGGTAAGATTCATCCTTTGGGAAGGAGGCCACCTCAAGAATTAAAATATCAATAAATGGCTACCTAGGTAAGATAAGCTGTGTATACAAACCTCAGAGCATAAAAGAGCATCTATTCGGCCGATGTTTCCTCAAACTTGAGTCAACGTGTCAGGTACACTAATTGAGAGAAGTTATAAATACAAGAAGCAGAAGCTACCTCTTCCCCCCATATAAATTCAATATATGCACTTATTTATATCCTACCCATTGAATTTCTTAGGTAGTGTTGACATCTTGGCTATCGCCTCTTCCCGAAAAAGGGGAAGGAAATCAACAGGGGTGCAGGTAGTAAGCCAGTCGCGACTATTAGCGCTGTAACCGAACCAATGAGCTGTCCGGCCTTGTCCGTTTCAAGCTCTGAATCTACTCTACCGCGACTGCTTTGGTCTCCGTCTCGTCTCTCAGCTTTCTCTACTGAGAAATTATTGATCCCGCCTTCAACCTCAACCCTTCTCTTCTTCCGCAAATCTTCTCACCAACAATCAACCCCTCCTTGTTCGAGCGCACTCTAATTTCGTCTTCGATACCACTCTGCACTTCTCTCCCGGCGACTCTTCCCATCCAGTATGGCTTCTGTAAGTTGCCCCCAGCTCTTGAACAGCTCCAGCCTCCTCAAACTCCGAGTTCCATCATTAGCTATCGGTCTTCATGCTTTTGCGGCCCTTCCTATATGCTACTTAATCTACGCATTCAAGTAAACTTCGAAGCTGACCATGTAATGTTCACGTAGCAACGCCCTCACCCTTACAATAACCCAGGCTACCTCCCAAACGGCGGCGCAGGACACACAGGCTTGCCTCCAGGAGCTGCGCCATTACTCCCAAACAATGGCCGTGTAATTCAGACTGGTGGGGTCAGAGTGCTATGCGTAGCAGATGTTCGGGGTGAGTTGAA
This sequence comes from Rhexocercosporidium sp. MPI-PUGE-AT-0058, assembly GCA_020746875.1. Classification (NCBI taxonomy): domain Eukaryota; kingdom Fungi; phylum Ascomycota; class Leotiomycetes; order Helotiales; genus Rhexocercosporidium; species Rhexocercosporidium sp. MPI-PUGE-AT-0058. Next base: position 879,733 of record JAGTJL010000008.1, read on the forward strand.
GCTGAAGTTGTATCAATACTCTTAAGCTGACATAACCCAGGAAACCTTCGATCTCTGAACGAACTCGCGAAGCAAGCTCGCGCAGACCATATCATTCACACTGGAGACTTTGGTTTTTATGATGGCACATCGCTGGATCGTATTGCTGAAAAGTGAGATAGAAATGTTATCCGTTCAACCCTGGCCACGTGCTAACCTGATATTTTCAGGACCCTGAAGCACGTCGCGCAATACTCTCCTCTCATTCAAGAGCACGTAAAGAAAGCAATTGGAGCCCCAGGAGGACCTGTCAAGCAACGATTCAGCCCTAACGATCTGCCACTTTCCGAACTTCCACAATTCCTCGATGGTAGCCTCAAACTCGATGTTCCGGTGTATACCGTTTGGGGTGCTTGCGAAGATGTGAGGGTGCTAGAGAAATTCAGATCTGGAGAATACAAGGTCGACAAACTGCACATCATCGACGAAGCACGCTCTATGCTGCTGGAAATTGGTGGCGTGAAATTGCGACTCCTTGGTCTTGGTGGAGCGGTCGTAATGCACAAGCTGTTTGACAACGGTGAAGGACGAACAACAATCGCAGGTGGTCAAGGTACTATGTGGACGACACTCTTGCAGATGGGCGAGTTGGTAGATACCGCGAACCGCGTTTACGACCCTACGGAGACCCGGATCTTTATCACACATGCATCGCCTGCCCGCGAAGGTATCTTGAACCAGCTTTCCGTTACGCTCAAAGCCGACTTTTCGATTTCTGCCGGACTTCATTTCCGTTATGGTAGTTCATATAATGAGTTCAGCGTCAACCCAACTTTGGATCACTACCGCGGAAAGCTGGCAGCATCAAAGGCATCCTTCAACGATGTATGGGAAACCGTTAAGAGCGAGGTGCAGCCAGCAATCTCGCAGAATGAGGCTCAGCAAAACCTCTTGCAAAATGCTCTTGGAATAGTCGACAAGATGCCCAGCACTGCTCTTGGAGGAAATCCTTTCGGTGGCCCTGTTGGAGGAGCTAATGCCGCTGGTGTTGGACAAGTCGACGAGAGTGCGTTCAAGAACATGTGGAACTTCAACTTGGCTGATGCTGCTTTTGGATGGTTGGTTCTCGAGGTTCAAGATGGCCGCATTGGTACCGAGATGAGAGCCCAAGGCTTCAACTTCGCACACCGAGGAGCCAAGCAACATCCTATCCCACAATCTAACCAACCTCAAGCCCCAGCGACTGGATCAGGAACCCCTGGTTCCAGTCATGCTGTTGTAGCAGCAGCCCCACCTACTGGCCCAACTCAGAGACCACCTCCAACTCAGCCTCAAGCTTCCTTCAATCAACGAGGTGCGCAGCAACCACCAAGAGGACCAGCTGTTCCCGACATGAAGCCAGAATCGCCGGCTCCTCAACAGAAGCCAGCGACTCCTCAACCCCAGACAAACGTTGTCAACCTTCCAGGGCCAACGGACAAGAAAGAGAACGAGAAGGCCCCAACGACTACCAACGGAAACTCTAACGGCGCTGATGCTACCTCGCCAGTTTCAAAGGCAGCCGGTGAGCCTATCATTGGTCTTTTTATTATGAACGTGACCTCGGACGAGGCTGTTCGGGAGCTTTTCAAGGAGGAGGACAAGGAAAAGATTCTCAAGATCGAAAAATGGGGTCAATCCAACAAAGTTGCCCATTTCAAGACACTCGAGGAGAGAGACGCCGTTCTTGCCAGCCTACCAGATGATGTCAAATCTCGAACTGGAGAAGACAGAAGCCGCCCATTGGTCAAGATCTTCCAGCCGAGAGAAAATAACAACAGCAAACCTTTCACGGGTACCCGTGGTGGAGCTGGCAACTGGGGCAGCAGCCGAGGTGGAAATAATACTGGCAACCCTCAAGGCGGCTATAGAAGTGGTGGCGCTAGCGATAGTGAAGGTGGGCGTGGAGGTCGAGGAGGGCGTGGTGCTCTAAGAGGTGCTCGCGGCGAGAGTGGCCGTGGACGAGGAGGACGAGGTGGTGGCCGTGGATTCAAGAACGACTCTTCTTCGCCTGCTCCCAGCAACGCAACTCCAGCTACCGGCGGCGATGCTTAATCAGTCAGTTCCATTATTTGTTCGACACGAGATTCCCTTGCTTTCCTCAAAAAGTCCGCTTTCTAGTACATCTTCCTAATAGCCACTTCTTGTGAGCTGAAGACATTGATCGGGCCGCTCAGTTTCTCGGCTTCTACCAGGGTTATTATTTGTGATTCGGGATGGAGGCGGAGTTAAATCAGCTTATGCTTCGAAGTGAGGAAGCGATGATGGCTTTTTCTGCTCTATGTACTCTGACATCTCTATTGCATCATTGATTTGCTCTCAAATAGCGTTGCGTGTATTCTAGTTCTGGCAGAAGACAGAACGTGGCTGGTGATACGCTGGTGTTATAGCATAGAAAATACAACAGATCCTTTGTACTCGAACCAAATGATGTAAAACAATGCCACGTACTACATACACTCTCGTTATTCTGTTCTATGATACCTATCATACATTCTTAAAAAAATTTTACAACTTCTGGACTGGCTTGATACCCTTATGAATCGCCGCAATTCCTCCAGTCAGATCCTCCCATCCCTTCCCAGGCACAACAAAGCCCGCCGCCTTGATCATATCCCTAAACTCCTCCTGCTTAGGGAACTTTTCAATACTCTCCACCAAATACTGATAACTCGCCCTATCCCCCGCAACCAACTGCCCAATCAACGGAATAGCACCAAAACTCCACCTCTTATACACAGCATCAAACAACGGATTCGTCACCCCACTGAACTCTAAACAAGCAAATACGCCACCAGGCTTCAGTACCCTATACGCCTCCCTCAACGCGCGGTCCTTATCCGTGAAATTCCTAATCCCAAAGGCAACAGTATACAGATCTATACTATCGCTCTCTATCTCATCGAGGTGCTCCGCGTTTGCTACGAGCCAGGAGAGACGGGGGGAATTGGCGTACGAGGTTTGTAAGGAGCGTTTCTTGCCTTCGGCCAGCATGGATGGGTTGATGTCTGAGATGGTGATGGTGGATTGGGGGGAGTTGTTGATGTTCGTTGCGTGGTCGAGGAGGCGGAAGGCGATATCTCCTGTTCCACCTGCTATGTCGAGCATTTTCCAGCCGGGGGAGGGAGAGCTGGATGAGGAGCCTGGGTTGAGGCCGCGGACGAAGTGGTCTCTGTTGATCTGTTAGCTTACTTCCTCTTTACGGCCTTGAACGCTTTTAAAAGGTGTCTAGAGACCTATGACGACTGCAATTGCAGTGGAAACGTACTTCCATAAGCGATGTATCCCAAGAGACATAAAATCATTCATCGTATCGTACGAGGCTGCTACATTGCTGAAGACTCCCGCCACTTCAAAGTTTCTCAATCAGCACAACTCTGCACAGCCCAATTCCCGCAGGTATTCTACCTCTGGCTTCCTTCTCTGCTTCTGCAACGGTCTCGAATCCGAAATGTGTAGTTCTATCATTCTTCGGAGGTTGTGTTTGTGGAGAGTCTGTTCTTCGAGCGCTATTCGAGAGGCATCGATTTATTTGTGATGATAGCTGAAAGGAAGGTTTTGCGGCCCGCAAGAACGGCCGTATGGCAGATCTTGATGCCATTGCAAATGCTGTATGTAACAAGAACCCTCAATCGTCCGTCTCAATGAATGCTGGAAGGCTTGAAGTTGTAATAGACATTTTCCTCAGCCTCGTTGCCTAAGGCTGATTGGCATCCAGCCCCCCAGTCACGTGTCAAAAAAGGGAAACATCGACCGATTAGGACTTTGATCCGGGCATTCCATGCAGCTCGGGCTCGGAAGTTCCTCTTTGGAACTGCAGAAAAGGGGGTTCTCTGCCTTGTAAAAGAGCCATGAATTCAGGCCGCCCCATACTATTAAGTGCTTACGCTCCTTCAGACTGACTCAGCGGCCAAACCATGCAGCTTTGTCGTAGCTGCCACATCTACTGCATCTACTGATCTTATGGTCACGGAGACTTTCTCAGCTGTAGCTTGGCTTGATATGTGGCTGGATGGGGGGAGAAGTGAAATGTACTGTATGTGAAGGTGTTGTAGATTGACTTCTTCACTTGGACATTCTCTCGAAATTTTTGCTGGACATCCACCGTAACTTCGAAATATCATCACAATGCCTGGTTTCTCTACAGATCTCGGCCCTGTCCCCAATAGACAGCATAAGAAATCCAAGAATGGATGTTTACAATGCAAGCGGAGGAAAGTCAAAGTATGTATACATCAAGCATTAACAATCACATCGATTGAGAAGAAACACTTACAGCGAACAGTGTGATGAACGACGACCACTTTGTCTCAACTGCTCAAAGCACTTCCGTAACATTGAGAAATGTGATTTTACTGCTGCTGTCCATGGCTCTATAACCTTTCGAGACTATGTAAGTACAGCGCGGCCACGGAAAACTGCAAACAAGCCTAAGCCCGTCCGTGAATCGCTATTCGTCGACTTGCTACGGAGTCCTGGATCAGGGATGGATCCTTTCAAGTCCTGTCCCGGCAGCAATATCCCTGACGCGGAGCTCTTTATGCACCATTGTATATATCTCCAAGTCCAGCTGCAAGTATGGCTTTCTGATGTGTAATAGATTTCTCAAACTTCAAGTCGAAATCCTTCCCAATGGCTCTAGGCTATCAAGAGAAGCCGTTTCTACAGGTCGGTTGTTCCTCTCCCCTGTATTTTCGTATATTCTGTTGACTGTTCCAGACTTGGTGGTCGATGGCTTCCGATGATCCTGCTCTGTTCAGTGCGACTTTGCAGCTTAGTGCATTTGATCTCGAGGTGATGCAGGGAGATAAGGGAACGCAGAGGTCGAAGTTGCTTTTGAATAAAGAGTGTAAGTTGGAAATTGTCGGGTCGCAGACGCCTTAATAGGCAAGACGCTGATCCAACTTCTCCCAGGTATAAGTCTTCTCCGAAAACGAGTTGAAGATCCCGTACTAGGAGTGAGCGATGAAACTATCGGCTCTGTGCTTGTGTTGACTATCGTTGAAGTCAGTATTCGGTACACGAATCTGGTCTGACATTGACTGACTTGAGTCTTGTAGTTCGAGAGAGGTAACTTAAGGATGGTCAAAATGCACGTCGAAGGCCTGAAGCGTATGGTTAGCATCAGAGGTGGTCTTGACGGCATTCGAGCTACGAATCCAGTATTGACTAACCTGATATTCGGGCAAGTCTCAGCTACTCTGCTGCCAGACTTTCCCATCTGCTAACACCCTGTAGAATCACCATGACGGTCATGACTGAACCACAGTTCTTCTCACCAACGGCATGGCGCCCTCTCGAAGACATGCCAGAGTATTCCAATACCTCCAGTCTATTCCAGTATGAGGACGTAGGCGTGTCGCCAACACTTGCGTGTGCAATAAGAGAGCTGAGAATCATGACGAACAACTTCACGAATCCGAAGTATATAGGGTGGCCTGCGAAGCCAACGCCAACGCTGTGTTCTAACATCTTGATTCGCCTTCTTTCTATACCAATTCCGCAGGACCAGGGACCGTATATATCTTGTGTATCGGAGTGTATGCGACTAGCTACTGTTATGCTGTGTTTCCTGCCATTTAAGAATGATTATCCTAGCCCTGAGTAAGTAGCCATGCTCTGCCAGTCTTTCCTCCCAGCTCAATTACCTTTACCGCTTGCTTCCAACTAGCCCAATTCTGCAAGCTGACACTACCAAGTCTTATGATCAACGTTCAACTGCACAAACTCAAAGCCAATATCGAGATCATGCTCCAGATCGGTCCACAAAATCACCCACTATTACCTTGGATTCTTCTTTCTGGGGGTATATTTGCGCAGCAGCCGGAGAGAGGCTGGTTCATAGGCCAAATTCTGTCCGTGTCTTCTGAATTGGGTATATATTCGTGGGGAGAGATCTTGAAGCACCTATCGAGTGTTATATACATCGAGTACTTCTGTGAGATTCCTTTTCGGCAGCTTTGGGAGGAGGTGGCTCGGAAGAGGTCAGAGCTTGATCTTGTTGATTTGGATCCCTGGTAGATTAGCTGCTATTATTCGATGTAGGAATGCAAAAATGGAACTCATTAAACACTTATAACACTTACCCGGCACACCAAAGTATTTTAATCATCTTTCTATTCAATTTGTTGTTCTTTAAGACGGTTTTACAAGGGAAATGGAACTTCGATTCCTCGATAGCGGTTCTTTCTCGGAAGTAAACAGTGTCCCAGTTTGCGAAAGCCCTCTCGAATTTGAACACGCTAGGCCAAAAGTCTAGCGCGTTTCGAGCCATTCGCAATCAGCCTCACTCCCACCTGAAACATATAAATTCTCGAGCCTGGTTTCAACCACCTGCTTTCTACAACCAACAACCACAAGTTCAAGCTGCACCATCACAGCTACCAAGCCTCTACAATGTCTGCCAGCATTGCCCCCAGCCTCCCAAGAGGTCGCACTCCTCTCTCCATGGGCGGTAGTATCCATAAGAAGATGGCATGTTTCCTCACACTCGCAACGATCTTGAGTTGCAAATGCTAACTGCTCTTTTTAGAAACTTGACTACGTCTTGAACTTCGATGAGAAGGGAAATATCATTGGAGGTTTCGCCGCAGTGAGCTCTTCTCTTCTCAACTCAATGATCTTTATACTGATGAACTCCAGCTTGTTGAAGCCGAGAAGGAGAAGCTGAAGGAGCACAATGGCGTTGGCGTCACAATGGTGAGGTTATTCACTTCACACTTTTAAGTACATTATACTGACCAAAAAAACAGACCATCTACACTGCTGCTGCCTTTGCGACCCTCTCCATGCCAACCCTCCCCGCCAGCATCCCAGTTATCAAAGGTCACCTCCCTCTCGGATTCGAGCTGCCCCTCGCTCTGCAAGGCACTCTGAAGGAACTCGTTGCTACCGGCTTGTACACCCCACCAAGCAGAGACTACAAGGATAAGAAGGCCAAGAAGAATTCCCGTTTCACTAAGAAGCAAAATGAATACTTCTGGAAGCTCGTGAAGTTGGTTTTGCGGATGAGAGGATCTGATTTGGAAGGCCAGAAGGATTTCTATGCGATTACCGATGCTATGCACCGCAGATTCCATGATGATAAGAAGATCTGCGTTCGTGGTTACAATAACATGGACAGTTACGCAAAGAAGTCGGACAACTGTGCTGGATGGGAGAAGTTGTTGCATGGCATGGGAATCAAGACGAAGAAGGAGATGCGAGAGGAGAAGAAGCAGAAGAAGTAGATATTGGTTTCTCACCTGCGCAGCACAGCAAATGAAATGAAATGAAATGCAAAGAATCATCAAGCATATACATGAACCTTACTAATTTTCAATTATTTCTTGCATCACACATACTGTACAAACATTTCCCATTTCTGCACATGTTCAGCGAGACATCCTTTCACCTTGGATTCTGTGAAATCCAAATATAAGTCACTGACAAGAATCTATTGTTTCGAGCGACTTAGCTCTTGATTTTCACAAAACCCGATGCTGGAATAGTTCTTATTCAGTAGATAAAGTGCATACAGTTTTAGAGATTCTCTGTTGACTTTCGAAGCGAGAGCATCGCGTGCGGGTAAACCTCGAGCCGAGTGCGCACCCAAACCATTTTCACCAAGGTGCACATCTGGCATCCAGCATCCAGACATTCAGCATCCAGTGTCCATGTATCTTGTATTATGCGTTTTCTGGAATTCGAGATTGAACTACTTTCCAATTTAGTTTTGCAAATTTTAAGGGTGGACATCGCGAGGCTAAATCTACGATCCAGCCAGCATCCAGCACCCAAACATCCACGGATCTAGTTCATTTCTGCTACTTCAAATATTGATTTTACAGTTTCTGACATTCAATCAACTTCATTATCGTTTTCTATAGATTTTGAAGATACAGAACGGATTAAATACCAAACCCGAATCCATTTCATTTCTGCTGTATAAGTGTTGATTCCCTGGGTTTCGATATGGAAGTTCTTCAACCGTCGTTTTTCTCACAGAATGTAATAAGACAAAGGTGCATTGAGAGGATTTTGTTCATTGACCCATTCCGCACATCACAACATCTTCCTTCATACGTACAAAAACTACCTAACAAACAAACAACCAAGAGGCATCCAGCCGAAGAGAAAGACAAAGTGGGTATAGGGTTGGGGTATCGAATGCTGGAGCGAGCAAGTTGATGAACCAAAGAGAAGAAGAAAGAAGGGGCGACACAGGCCATTAAATATATTCAGTTGCACGGTAGGAGTTGCTGTTGCATCCATCCATCTTGCATGAAGTTCCCAAATGGTCGAGCGGCGAGAATTTATGATCAGACAGTAAGGCCCGGCGTAGACTCAGCGATAGACTTGAGGGACCTAATTAGATCGAGTCAGTAAAGCTGTGGAACTTACCAAGGACAGAAGGCATACCTTTGATTATCTCTCTCCAAGTCCTCATTCATCTGATCAAGTTGCTCCAGGGTAAGCTTAGCTTTCGCTATCTGAAACCATTTAAAAATGATCCGTCAGTGCACTGGTTCTTCTTTCGGAGGACGAGGTCATGGGATGATCTAAAGAAAATGAGGGAGTGAGGTCCGTCATAGGGTATGACGGACGACTAGGAGAGGGAAGTCGGACCGATGCCAGTGCGGCTGATGAACTGTCATGCTCACCTTCCGCGTCCGTCTTTGCTTCTAGCTTGGGAGCGTCGGAATCATCAGCGAAGCGGCTGGCCGCAAGACCAGCGGATTTACCGCTCGTTGGTGTCTTGGGCGATGGGAGAGGAGCATTCTTGGTCTACCGTTCGTTGTTAGCAATTGGTTCGCAGGGTCGAGAGAATTGATAGTACCTTTGCCTCAGCAAGCTCAGCATCTTTGACCTTGAGAAGGGCTTCTAGTTCCTTTGTTCGTGCTTCAAGATCCGTGCTTTTCTTATTGGCCTCCTCAGCAAGTTGTGTGAGTGACTCGTGCATATCCTTGAAATCGGAGGTGCTTTCAGCCTTCTGTCTCTCAAGCTCGGCCGTCGCCTGCTCTAAAGCTGACTTGGTAGCCAGATGTTCTTTGGTGGCTTGTGCGGATTCTTGCTGCGCCGTCATCAATGAGGCTTGATGTTGGTCTTTCAAGGCCTGAAGTTCCTTCCGTAGTGCGTCGGCTTCGCTTGTATCGGGCTTTTTATTACGTGCACTATCGAGTTCTGCTTGCGCTTCTGCCTTAGCCATCTTCTCAAGAGCAAAATCTTGCTTGATCGAATCCAGTTCGGCCTGAGCTTTCAATAGAGCTTCATTCGTCTTTGCCAATTCAGTCTTCAATCCAGCTTCGGTATCCTGTGCGAGATCAGTATGCAATGATATTGGGGCAGTACAATGAGAGTCTACCTTAAGGGCCTTGGAGCTACTCAGTGCTATTTCTTGACTTGCCGAGTGTTGCTGTTCCAAATCGGCAATGGCTTTGGCATGAGATGTCTGCAAATTCTTCAACTCGGCTGAGTGGCTATCGGCGTATTGTTGCTTCAAGCCGGTGAGAGCTTCGGCATGGTTGGCTTGGATCTGTTCGAGCTCAGCAGTATGCGTCGCATGCTGAGCAGTAATTGTCCTATCATGAGCATCATCCAGATTCTTGGCATGCGATGACTTCAATTCTTCGACCAGCTTCTGGTGCTCCTTCTCTTTATTGTCAAGGGTCACGATGACGGCAGCATGGTCCTGCTTCAGCTTCTCGAGCTGCTTGGCATGGTTACCGGTAGCATCAGTGTGAGACTTGGTAAGTTCTGCATGCTTTGCTTTGAACGAATCAAGTTCGCTAGCATGGGCGGCAGAAACTTCTTCAAGAGATTTAGTCAGGTCTGAGTGCTTGACCTTGAGTGCCTCATACTCTTCTCTGATGCCCGAATTTCCTTGCAGCGCGTCGATCTCGGCCTGGTAATCAGTCGAGATCGTCTCGAGTTCTTTGCGGTGTCTTTCATTGAGTGTTGCAATCTCTTTTACCTTTTCGTCCAGAGTCTTCACCGTTGAAGCAAGATCAGCTTTCACTTTCTCATATGCTTCTGTCTTGCTCTTTCCATCCAGATTGAATGTCTCCAGGTTCTTTTCGAGGGAAGCAATCTGCTCCTTCGCAGTCGCCAAATCAACTTGTGCAGTCGCCAGAGCTTCCTCATCAGCCGAACTCTTAGATTTTAGAGCTTCAAGGGCTTTGGATGCAACGGCCAGCTCTTCTTGTGCCAGAACCAATTGCTTTTGTGTGGCCTCGGACCTGGCGCTCAGTTCCTCAATTTCCTCCGTTGACTTCGCCAGGGCCTCAGATTCTGATCCAGACTTGGTTTTCAATGTCGCAAGTTCCGCTTCCAACTTGGAAATGGTAGCTGCAGACGCAGTCTGATGAGTCTCAAACTTCTCCTTGTGACTGGCTTCCAGAGTGCTTTGCGCTGAGCTGGCTTCTTCAAGCTGACTCTGAAGTTCGCTGATTGTTGCCTCGTGTTTCTGGGCCAGATCTGCAATTTGCTTTTCGTAGATAGAAGTAGCCTCCGTTGAACCCTTTGCAATTTCCGCCGAGTGGGCTGACTTCAAAGCTACAAGAGCAGACTCGTGCTCCTCAGCCAGTGATGTCTTCAGATCGGTAAGAGTTTGTTGGTGCTCGGCTTTCAGGGACTCCAAAGCTGCATTGGCTTCTGATAGCTGAGATTTCAAAGCTGCAATTTCGGTTTCCTTCTCAGAAGTGGCGGAAATCGCAGACTGGTGGGCGGCCTTCACACTTTCGAATTCGGTGTTGAGCGCCGCAAGTGCGGTAGCATGCTCGGCTTTCAACTTCTCGAGAGCCTCTGCTGTTTCAGAAGCACCCTTTGACACGGCCTCTTGTTGTGCTTCTTCAATGGCCTTGACAGACGCCTCCTGAGCAGCAGACTTCGCCTTCTCTGCTTCCTCCAATTGTGCTTGCAATTCTTCCACATCTGCCTTGTGCTTTGCGTGCAACTTCTCGACAATTTCGTTGTGCTGTGTCTTGATGTTCTCCTCCGCATCCGCAACATTCTTGGCCTCTTCCTCAACTTGCTTTCCAAGCTCGAGCAGTTTCTCCTGCGAAGCTTCAATCTCCTTCTTGAGTTCCTCAACACGAGTCTCGCTGTCCGCCAGCTTTGCCTTCAGTTCCTCGGTGTCCTTCGATGACGTTGAGGCTGCTGTGTGGCTGGAGGGTCGAACGGATGGCTTTGCTCCTGGGGATCCGGCAATTGCAGACAAACGCTTCTTTGCATCCGCCACAGTCGAGGAGCTGGATGGCTTCGACAAAGGTGCTGATCTGCTGGTTGTACTGCTGGAAACACCAGAGATTCTTGAGGTTGTGCTGCTAGATGTCGCAGGCTTCGCAACCGGCTTGGGGCTCGACGAGCTTACTGAGGTTGCAGGCTTCCGGGCAGTTGTAGAAGAAGTTGTTCCGCTTGCTCGCTTTTCGGCTAGAGTCTCAGTTTTCCCCGGAGATTGATGAGCAGGAGCAAGAGATGTTCTGCGAGCTGCAGCAGCAAGTGGCTTCTTCTTCTCGTCACCCGAACCTCCAATTGACGGCTGGGTACGGTGGCTGGCACTCGAAGATGTAGGGGCTGTAGCACTGCTCGCTGGCTTTCGCACAGCAGCTCCAATTGGGGCACGAGTGGGGGGCTTCGAGAGGCCACCAGTGGTCCGAGTTGAAGAAGTTGCCGTAGGCTTTGTCGCAGTCGATGTTGTCGAGGTCGCTGGACGCTTGACAAGACCACGCTTTGGAGGGACATTCTCCTTCTTGACTCCATTTGCAGCCTCCTTTGGTGGGGTCTCCTTCTCCTTCTCTGATTCCTTCTCAGTCTCGGTCTCGGTCTCGATCTCGGATGTTATTCCAGGAGTCTCATCGCCAGACAAGATATCCGAAGGGGCCTCCTCGTGTTGAGGAACTTCTGGGGTTTCGACGTCCGCCATCTTGCAGATTGTTCAATGAAGTTTGGAATTGATTATTTCGATTTATCTATAGACTATATGATGCAGAATTTGTTAGCAGTGTCTTAATGATTCTGCGCCGACTTGAAACCTTGTGATCCTTCCAGTATGTAAGATTGAAAGAACGATGCAGTTCAGCCCAATCAAATAGCTTCGACACGTCACACCCTGCCAATGATTCTGCATCTCTCGCCGCAGGGCGGCCCATGCAGGGCATGATCTTCCTGGGCAGCAGCTGAGGAGTTCAGGACTTACAGCGAGTTTTTGGTGGGATGTACACCGCTTGCGCGAGCTTAACAGGCACGTTAAGCACAACGGGATGAGAACGCGCGCCTCGGGTCGCGCGTAGCTTGGCGGGTTGAGATGGAACGGTCTGTAGTGAAAGGCGTCCCAATTCCAAGCCTTTGGAGACAGAACTGATGGATCAGCAATCAATATGGACAAGTCAAAGTCGAAATAGCTCCTGAAGTTTAAAGAAGAGCGCAGGAAGCTATTCAGGAGAGGAGGGTAGATAGGTGCCTTTAGCCAAGACAGCTGGAGCTCAAATCAAATACCCAGCTGCAGGGTCTCATCTCGTCCAATCATCAGGCAAGGGAGGGGAACGAACCTCGTCCGTGCAAGACCCATTTAAATGTTTAATCCAATTCCAGGTTATTGACATTTATTGACTGGACCGCAAGCCTTGTGCGGCTGTACTAATTAAATGATTGCTCAAAGGATGTGAGGTTTTGAACCTATCACAGGCACCTGAAATGTCAAGCAGACTCTATTTAGACCACGCAGTAATTCCAGCAACTTTCCTACACATCTCAGGCGAGTGTCAAGCATCCTGCGCTTCATGTCTTGCGTTTGACATAGACCACATGTGTGGACCTCACTCATCGTTTAACTTTCGGGCGTCTCGGGTATCAAAACCATCTGATAAATCAGATCAGTGCCAACCTTCAGATGAAATACAGGAGCTGAAAGAGGTACTGTATTGAAACCGTGGCTTCACCTTCATTTCAGACTTAGCTCTCGCCATCGGGCGAAGACAACCAAACCAAACGCCTCGATCTTCGTCGGAAGTAATATGCCGATGGCTATGGGTCAAGAACATGTCTCTTGTTGCATCTGCCGTCTTCATGTTTGATACTTTGAGAGTTTCTAGGGATATTACAAGCATGGTATATAATAAGAAGGGCATGATTTCACCACATCGTCAAACCACAGTATGGAAAAGGCCTCAGTGTAAGTAAGCTCGGAATTCTACTTCACTTTTACATCTACTTGAAAGCATCGTGATACATTGGACAGTAGCAATACAATTATATACTACAGTCCGCTGTAGTGGTATGAGTTTCAATGTTGACTTCCAACCGGGATACGTCACAAGAAGGGCCTCAGGTCAGAAAAGAGTTCCATGTAACGACTGAGCATAGAAGAGGTTATGAACAGTTTTGAAGGTCTGGTTAAGCTCATTATAAGATAATTAGGTCTATTGAACGCGAGTCTTCTTCAAAGACGGAACAGGCCGTAAGGACTACGACCTACCTGTTGCCGCTAGATGAGCATTTTCCTTCAACTCAGTATTAAACCTCTTTGGAATGGGAATAAGCCAGAAGATGAGAGTTTGTATAGCTGTCCCACAGGTAATGAATTAGCAATGTAGGAGCACTTGAAAGAGGGGATGTCGGATTCTAGCAGTTGCACAGCGAAAGCACAATTCATGATCCCAGCCAAAGAGTATAGAAAAGGATCAATTGTAGACTAATTCAACGCAAGGGTATCAGGGTATAGTTGTCCATCAATGGAGACACGCAGCCATCCATGTTTGATCCGTGCTCGTAAGGGGGTATTTGAGAGAAAGTAAAAACCTCCACCACCATCCTCCCGTAACGGAAACAAAAAACCCATCTGATATCCTGTCCACTACGAGCCAGACTCTCCTGCCATTACGACCACCTCCACGCCATCATGATATAACTCGAGTCGACAACAAAACAAAACGCCAGTGTACGATACGATGGGATTTCGAGGGTCGATATACGCTTATGCGGTAGCAACGGGAGCCGCTGGGGCAGGGACTGGGGCAGCTGGGGTCTCCTCCTTCTTGACCTCGGGTTCGACGACAGCTGGGGTTGCTAGGATTGGTTAGCACAAAGAGATCTCTTATCGATGTCATCGAGAAACATACGAGCAGCCTCAGTCTTAGCTGGTTCGACGGGAGCAGGTGCCTCAGTCTTTGCAACCTCGGGCTCTGCAACGACGGGAGCGACGGGAGCAGCGGCAGGAGTTGGCTCTTCAGCCTTTGCGGGAGTCTCGGCGGGCTTTACCTCAGCTAGAGAAAAGATGTCAGCCTCGAGTCCGATAATCAGCAGACCCATACGATGCTACTTACCGGCAGCAGCTGCAGCTGCAACTGGGGCGGCTGGGGTAGTCTCAGTAGCAGCAGCGCCATTTGTTGGGGTAGGTTCGACGGGTTTGGCGGCCTCAGCTGGCTTCTCGGTCTTCTTGGAGGTCTTGCTCCTGAGGAAGCCCTTGAGCTTGGCCTTGAGGTCGGAGATCGCGTTGGGAGCTGTAGAAGCAAGGCATGTTAGCAGATTCAAGGTAGGAGCCGCGGCAGGGAACACGAAGGCGTAGCTGGACCTTTCATCGCTGCGGATCGATGTTGATGGGGCTGTCTGATAACGACCAGAGGAGTTGAGATGAGGCAGATCTTGAATGTTTCCGATGCTTTCGGGGATGTTGAGACAGTAAAAGGAGACAGCTTGAACTTACGAATTCCAGGCATTTTGCGAAAGAGCAAGTTTGCTATGTAGATGAGGAAGTTGGTGTTGGTGTTGAGTGAGAAAGGAAGGAGCTGGGGTAAAGTGTTTGTGAGTGTGTGTGAGTATGTGTGAGGTGTAGAAGATAAATAGAAGGGGAGGTGAGCGAGATGAAGCGGCGCCAGTACTTCAGCTTTCCCTAGACGAGATTGGCGCAGTCCTGTCAGGTCGTGTCGAGATTCCCTCCCTCCACTCCCTGACTATTTTTGGCCCGACGCGACCCACAATAATAATCAAGGTACAGCACAGTACTTCGTATGTTTCGGTTCTGTTATCTAGATTGTCAAGTTTTTTGATTGGAACAGCCACGAGTGTATGGCCTGACTTTCAACTTGTCGCTGTGGCTTTTGGGCAAAGAAAGTTGGTCATCTCCAGACATACTTTTGAGTGTTTCAAATACTTGCATTCCGCAACTACTTGTAGACTGACTCGAAGCTCACTGCCTACTGAAGCCGTGAATAACCCAGAATGTAGACGCCAAGGCTTGCGCTTGGGTGTGTCCCGACTGTCACGCGCGTGCCCATACTCCGTATGCGATTGTCTCGAGCTGGTGGACGACTTGAGGGCTTGGGCGAGGGTTGTGCTTTAGTTTCAAAAGGCACATCAAACCATCTTCTCGTAATATCATATGTATTTCTTATTTTGATTTCTCTATGAAATAGGCTCAATAGCACTAGAGACACATCTCGGGGCCGAGGTCTTGAAATCACCCTACTGCAACCCCTGTCGCGGGACGATGCGAGTCCACCTTTCTTCACCTGCATACAAGTACCGCCCGCTGACGCCGACGCAATGCTCACATACCAAAACTCTCATTCTTTCATCAGTTAGTCTATCGACCTCCCGGCCCTCTTTGCTCGGCCCACGGCGCTCTTGTTAGTGCTTCAGCCTTTGGTCGTTCCGGCAAGTTCCCATTCTGTCCTTGTGCCCACGGAGCTCGAGTCAATGGTACTCCACTATTGCCTTGACCTGGGTTTCCTGCCCAGGGTGCAGTGGTTGTGCCCACAGCTCCACCTGGCGGATTAGCCCAAGGAGCTCGTGTGGATTCTTGCGGTTGTCGAGCTGTCGTAGGGCCTGAGCTTGAGCTTGAGCCACTGTAAGGTTGGCTTGCAGTGTGGACTGAAGGTGCTACTTGACTAGCGTTTGGGTCCTGGTCCCAACTGAATAGAGATCCGAATGGAAAATGTTGCACGACCTGTTCAATATTAGTACTGCATGGTCCGCATCGACATGACCAATTTTGTTAGTAGTAAATCGCTTTCGATGCAATCCCGGGCAATATCACAGAAGGAGTATTTTTATGCTTACTGGGAATTTTGACAGTACTTCTGCGTTATACATTTTGATCATCCCCTACAAGAGCATTAGACAGATACCATAGACAATTTGAGCAACTGCGTACCTTGTTGATCTTACCCCAACCGGACCTTACACCGGAAATGTCAAATAAAATAGGACTATGTTCCCAGAAAGGACCGGTCTTAACATCGTTAATAAAACCCACGGCTGAGAAATACATGTTGTGCTTCCTTTCCCTGTCAACAACAGTCTTCTTAGCGATGTCACCGGGATTCGGGGAATCAGAAAGAGCTCCTTCAACTGGCATGGGATCCCCATCCGTGATGGGAGGACAGTATTGTGACGAGCCAAAGATGTATGGCAAGAAAGAGTGGTCATCTAATCCCCATACTCCATGAGAACCAGCTGGCTCTAGGGTATACGTGAGTATCAAGCGACGAACAACTGTCAGGTAACTATGCAAGAGAATCAGAAATGCACCAAGGGCTTGGAAGCAGAACATACGGTTCAATAATTCCAAGGACGATACTCCTCTCCAGATCCCCTTCTCGTGTTGGGGTTGTGGTAAACCCACCGAGCTTCCAAATGCATCCTAGAAATGCAAGAAAGCTTAGCTCGTGACCAGTACCGTAGTCCAGTCTCTGAGAACTCCCGAAGCTACCCATGAGGTATGGAGTGAGCTCATCCAATACGGAGACCCCATCTTCAGATGTCGACTTGAATTCAAGAACACTGCTTGGTAGATGTGTCTCGAGAAGACTTGAGATTCGTGACTCCAGGATCTCGTACCACTTTCTGAAGCTGATATTTCCAAATCTCCGAGGTCCTGTATCAGGAGGAGCCTCTTCGATAATGGCGTCTATGTTTTGAAGCAGTTCTTGCAACTTCCGAACCGGCTCAGATAAGACGATAGCAGAATCCAACTGCCAAGTTTGGCTTGCACCAGGAGCAGGCAGCTTTCTGGGACAAATCGCGATGTTGAGTTGCATAACAAAGACACCAATATCACGGTACGCTTGTGAGGTGAGGAAAGATGGAACATCGTGACCTTCGTGTATCCTCTTGATGGGCTTCACAAAAGCATGTTGTTCAGAGATATCTAGAACAGGCAGACTGTTAGAGGTGTTATCGCCGTTTGCCTGTAACGTCGTATCCATGATGACGATTTAGTGTGTTGCTTGCTTGTCAACTCTGTCTTGAATATTCCTGGTTGCCAGGCCAGGCGAGGCTGCAAAGCGATTAGTGGGGCAGGCTAGTAGCCACCCCTGCTAGCGTTATTGACTCGACGTCTAACAACCAGCCCACCCTACCACAATCACTTTTTGTGCTCGAACACAACTCAACCCACACGTCCCATCGCAAACAACGGCGAAAATGAGGATAGCCAAACATCTTGCGACCACTGGATAGCGACATTCGACCTCCATGCGCGGCAACGAACACTGGAGTAATTCTTCCGTATAATGACGCGCCCTGTCAATATTCAGATCGTCCCCATGGCGGGGAGTGCCCGAACCCCAGTTGGACCTTCTGAAATAGGTATGAGAATATGGAATCGAAAGCGGAAAGTTGCAAGACTGAAGATCTCATTCTAGAATCCGATCAGACATCTACTTTTATTGCCAAAACAGGTTCACCACTCAAGGGTCTGGCAAGAATGGCAGCAGGTTACATTTTTGGACGAGATCGTGGTCCGCAGACTACAGAGAAGAGGGCAGATGAAGAAGAGACGGCGGACGGAAACAATACTGTCGAAGAACCTGAGCATGAAGAGGAGGAGGCCGTTCCCACAATTCAGTTGGGATTGAACGCATCATGCAAACGTCCTCTTCCACGAGATATTTACCAAATTCCGGGTTCGCCTCATGGAAGTGACCAAGAAGAAGAGATCAGGATGGATGGCCCCAGAAAGCGACCAAGGACAAGTGTGAAGGCAAAGAAATCGATTGTAGCGCCGAGGAGAAGCTCAGGAAACAGCAAGGGAGTGCCAAATACCCAGTCTCGTGCGGAACCAGACCGAAGAGCGAAACCAAGCCTCACGGCCGGTTCTGCCCCAGCGAACTCAAGCCCTCTCAAAAGCTCCAATATTGTCACGTCGCAACCAGCAAAACGGCCCAGAGGTCGTCCTCGAAAGGATGCTCTTACTCCAGTCAACCCTGTGACCCCAGTGAGGGTGTCACATAGGGGTCATCCTCAAAAGAATACTCTTTCCCCGCATCTCCCTATAGCTGGTACAACGGTGTCATCTAGGGGCCACCGTCCAAATCCCTCTCCTATCCTACCTGGCCTCGTGGCCGTTAAGAAGGTGTCGCAGAGAGCCACAAGGCAAAATCCAGTTTCGGCGCCAGGTGAAGTACCCGACGAAAACACAAATGAGCGTGACGATGAGTTCGTCCCGGAACAAGAGGAAAGGCAGGAGGAAGAGGAAGATCAGGAGGAGGGTCACGGCATATCGTCGATTCTCATGAACCCAAGTCCTATAAAGGTAGCTCGGCCATGCAATGGACAAGGATCCAAAGGACCTAACGAGGAGGTCGGTCGTTCCAAAGGAATGGAAAAGGAATCCCAAGCAGGTGATGACGCATCTCAGGTATCTGAACCTGAAGTTAGTGAGGACGACGAAGAGGACCAAGAAGCAGATCCAGAAGCAGAGCCACAAGAGAACTATGGAGGCTTCTTAATCAACATTAGAGTGCTTGACGAGATGATCTCCACTGCAGATCGTGTTGGCTACTACTACAACAAAGAGAGTGAGACGTGGTCCAAAAAGCTCGCCCCAATCGTATGCAGTCAGAATGGGAAGCGAATGATGCGTCGACTTGAAGGTATTCAAAAAGCGTACCAAAGCTTACGAAATGCTATTAGTGCTCGCGATGCCCAAGCGTCAAAGAAAGCCAAACATTCAATTGTCGGCCTGGTGGAAGCGCTTCAGAAAGAGTCTCGGTCAATTTTGACGAAAAGACTCGGGAATCCGTTGCATGGTATAGAGTTTCTTGATGCTGACAAGACAAAAGTCATGTTGCAAGACGTGTACTTCCACATCATTCCGGAGATTCTGAAGATCCTAAAGGTAGCTACTGAAGTTTACGCACCCAAATGGTCCAAGAAGCAGTCTGCTCTCCAAAATCTCTCGATTTTCACTACGATACTCGAAGATCTTGCAACTACAGCTCTTTTACAGCCGAAGCAGTCTCAACCAAGAGCAGAATCAAAATCCGATACCTATCATGTGAGTAAGCCGACTTCACTCATCATTCCCGAAATCCGTAAAATCAGAAAGTCACTCTCCAGAGAGCTTGAAAAAACGAAACTCGTTCAAAAGGCTACGAAGTTCGAGGCATCACAGTCCGACTGGAACAGACAGGCCGAGGAACAGGAGCGACGCCGAGATGAGGAAATCCGTAGAATACGAAAAGAAAACCGCCGCAAGCAGAGAGAGGTTTACGAGGCGCTCTGTTCAAGAACCCTTTATGGTCGATTGCATAGAGACAAGGACGACGCGAGGAATGGGATTGCTCTGTCACGAGATCGATACTCTGCAGGCTATAGCGGGGCCAACGGGGGATCAAAAAGCATCGATCATGGCCAAGACATCCAGGACGACGATGACCCTTTTGCCGAGGAGGGGAGCATTGTTGACGGCCCACGTTTGTCTCTTTTCCCCAAGAACAACACGAATGACAGCACCCACTCCCGACCACTGTCAGAAAAGGAAAAAGAGACATTCGTCGAATGCATGAGGACGGAGCATGGTAAGATAGCACCACTTTGAAATTCGGCCCCTGATTATTACTCACATTCTATAGGTAATGATCGATACCAGAAGGCTGCAGAACAGCTTGGCCGTAGCATTGAGGAGATCTTCACATTTGCTAAGGACCTGCAAGAAGCCATGGATCGGAAGCGCGAGAACGGCCAATTTATGGAACGTCATGATGGTTGGACCTACGATATCTGGGTTGAAAAACAAGCAGACTAGCTCGTGTATTATGGAGCTTGCTAAGTGCTTTCGCGTGTGGCGTTTGGTTTGTTTATCTCCTTGTTTTGATACCCAAAAGTAAAGGTCATGGTTGGCATTTCTAGAGGTATCCTTTGTGGCTCATTATGCAGAGTCGTGGTACCAGCTGGACGGTATAAAGCAGTAGCCTCTAAACCAAATCCACGGTTCTCCAATGTCTACATGCTATTTTGCATGCACCCATGATAACAACAAAATGCGCTTTCTGTCCATTGCGCATGTATCCATGCCGTGCTTACTTAGTGGACGAACAGTACTCCATCTTCCAAGGCTCCCTCACAGCAAGCCTGTCAAGAAAGAAGAAGCTGTTCAAGGCTTAATTGAGAGCACTTTTGATAATTCCAAAGAGAGCAATGGCAGATGCTATCCATAAACTGAAGGTGCCCGTGGTTTGACATGGGTACGGAGCAGCTCTGGGAGGAGGCCCTCATCTTAAAGTAGTGCTGACATCAGAACCTCTGCAGAGAACAATGACGAGGAGATGATTCAATCATCGTACGAAATAATTGGCAAAGATGAATGCGAATCCGAGTGTGCTGTTCTAATTTGTCCCGGCAAGCGAGCGAGCGCAGAGCTGACTCGGCTGGGCACCCTTGCGCTGACTCCATCGTCATCTTACTTTCTATACATGATGAATAGTTCATCGGTCAGGAAGATAAGAGGGTGTATGGCTCTCGTCACAAAAGAGAGCAACTCCAGCGATATTTCAATTCCAACTTCACAATGGCCGTCAAAGTAGCCGTCATAGGCGCAGGAGGCGTCGGTCTATCAGCAACCAAGACCTTTGTCGAAGATGGCTTCGACGTAACCACCTACGAATCCCGAGACTACGTAGGCGGTCTTTGGAAAGATTCCATTGACTCCACCATCTCGGTGCACTCGACTACCATCTACAATAGCAGCAAGTATCGTGCAGCACTGTCAGACTTCCCGTTGGCAGAAACGGACGATGACTATCCTACTGCGGCTCAACTTCACAATTGGCTTGAGAGATACGCAAGGCATTTCAATCTCCTTCCGAGGATCAAGCTTGGCACCAAGGTCCTTAGTATTAAGAGGGTGGGCCATCAATGGATTCTGGAGATTCAGAACGTCAGCACAGGTGAAGTCACAATCGGGTCCTTCGATAAAGTATGCATTGCCACGGGAACATTCTTCGCTCCAAGATGGCCCAAACTAGACAACCTAGAGATGTTCAAGGGGCGAGTCATCCATTCAATCGATTATCACCAGCCAGGCAAATTCAAAGATCAAAATATCTTGATCGTAGGCATGCACGCCACCGCCCAAGACGTTACAAACTCCCTCTCGGAAACCGCGAAACACGTATATCTAGCTCATCGAAGTGGTATCCTGCTGCTCCCTCGATACGGCGACGACGGTGCTACCTCCGACCAAGCCGCGACCTTAAAGTTCACGCTCTTCATGGCGTTCATGTATCGGCATTTCCCGCTACTGCAGAACTGGATCCTGAACAAGATATTGAACAAGATATCCCAGAAAGCGTTTCCTAACGTCCCTGAGGAATGGGGGATGCGTCCAGCGCCACATGTAGCGATCGCGACGCCGCTCATGGCGGATACGCTGTGGACGCATCTGCAATCCGGATTCGCGGAGCCAGTCCCGTTGATTCGACGGATTGCTGGTGCGAGGTCTGTGGAGTTGACAAACGGTCGTGTATTAGAGAATATAGATTCTATAATCTACTGTACCGGATACAACACCGACATCCCGGATGGATTGATCCCCAAAACAACGGGTATTGAGTCACTCCATCCTTATCCTGATGGCTCTTCCGGCCAAGCTCCATATCTGTACCGCAACATCTTCCCACTGCATTCGGATGAAACAATCAGGAACTCAATTGCTTTTCTTGGCCATGGTGCTATTCTCTTGCCCGGGTTCTCGCAGTTCGAACTCAACGCCATGGCGATATCGCAGATCTGGAAAGGGAATTCATCTCTCCCGCCCCGTTACGAGATGTTGGCATGGCACAAGCGCAACATCTCAGAACGTCAACATAACATCTCATACTACGGAGCCCTCTCGAACTCCACGTACTATTCTACGTTCGTGAATATGGGTGATCACTTGAAGTGGGTTGATGATGCCGCCGGAACGGGCGTGTATCGGAACTTGGGGACGGCGTGGCTGAATTGGAGGGCTTGGAGACTGTGGTGGGTGGATAGGGAGTTGTATTGGGCGGTCATGGAGGGGGTTCTCACTCCGGCGGTTTGGAGGCTTTTTGAGGGGGGAAGAGGAGGGAGATGGAGTGGGGGGAGTGTAGGAGGATGATCTTGAGGCAGAATGAGTTGGCGAGGGAGCAGAAGAGGAGGAGGGCTGAGGGGAAGAAGGTCGTCTAGTTGTGTTGTCGATGTGTTGAGGATAATGTATGTAGTGATTGCAGCTTGAAGTATAGTATGACTAATTCGTGTTCACCATATTTGACAGAGGACAAGTAGATCTGTGTCACCGTTCCGTACAGCTGGCTCTTTGTTGACTATCAAGCAACGCTCACTCTCTACTTTTTTGGATCTAGATCTTCTGAGCCTCCCTCCACTCCCTCGCTACATCCTCAAACCTACAAAACTGCACTTCTTCCCCTCTAGACTTCAACCACCCAATCATGGCATCAATCATCCCAATAACATGCGCCATCCCACTCGTATCGGGATGCAGCACTAGCGGGAACAGGAAGTCTCCGTTCCCACCCGTCTTGCGCTCCTCGTCGTCATACTCGTTGTAGAGGAAGTCGAAGCGCGATTTCCACATCTCCATTATGCTACTTGCTGTTACGTAGCCGTGCGAGTTGGGCGCGGCGGGGAGGAATTGCATTGGTGTCACTGCGTGCGTTAGTAAGAAGAAAGGATGGTTAGGGGAGAATGGGGAGGGGAGCGATGCTTACTATCTTCCATGTACCAGTTACATGGGAGTTCGACTAGAGTCTTCTCAGTTGGAGGGGAGGGTGTAGGGAGTGGCTTCATCCAAGATGATGCTGAGAGGTGAGGGGAGAAATCAATGGGTTGGATGGGTGGTGCTTGGGGAAGGAAGTACGGTTGCGAATCATGGTGCGTCAAGGATGTATCTGAGATATAAATCAGCTCTCCGTCTCATAACAGTCCAATGAGAAGTGTACGTGAAAGTGTGAGTTACCGTATAAGAAACCCTGCTCCTCAAGTACCTTCACGGTATGCTCACGGATCTGATATAGAGGCGCTCTCCAACCCCTAGGTTTCTTGCCCGTGAGAGCGGTGGCGAGTTGCACACATTTCACGATCACTTCTCGCTCTTGCTCTTCGCTCATCTGGGCTCCGCCCTCGTGAGCATATCCATGACAAGCGATCTCAGCACCACTCTCTAAAATCTTCTTCGTCTGCTCGGGGAACGTCTCCATGGAATGACCTGGGATGAACCACGTTACGTTAGACGAGATTCCATGTTTCTTAAACAGCTTGAGGAGACGCGGGACGCCGACTTGTCCAGCGAAGAATCCAGACGAATAGTCAGCCATGTTGTTCGTTGGTGCCGCGCCTGTTCCGAGGAAGCCTGACACGGCGTCGAAATCGATTGAGAGGAGGATTTGAATCTTGCGTTTTGGGGGCGAGGTAAGGGTTTGAGGGATCGTTGAGACGGGCAAAATGGATTGGGCTTTCTCCTTGATGGATGTAATGGTTGAGGAGGATGATGTTTTCAGTACCTCTTCAGCTTTCCAGACGACCCTACCTTCCATCCCACCATCAACGCTGAGACATTCCCCAGAGATATGGCCAGCTGCTCGATGGCTGGCTAGGAAAGCCATTGCTCTTGCAACATCTTCTGGCTGAGCAATCTTCCGCAATGGAACGGTAGCTTGGGCTTCCGTCCACATCTCTTTCGGATCATCGAGTCGTCCCTCGATCAAGGGGGTGTCAACCCATCCCGGTGCTACAGCATTGATCCTCGCCTTACTGTTCAACCTCACGATCTCATTTTTGACACCACGGATCAGGCCGTACTGCAAAGCTGCCTTTCCTGAAGCATATTCTGTATGACCAGCTTGACCAAACTTCCCACATTCCGATCCAGTGACTACAATGGACAGATTCTCAATCTCCTTGCCACCAGCAGACTTCTGGGTTTCTTCGGCAGAGCGAAGGAAGTGCTTGATGGTGAGGAAGGTGCCGCGGCTATTGGTGTTGTATGTCTTTTCCCAGAGGTCGAGCGGTAGTTCCCAGATTGGGTAGGAATTGGATTCGTCGGTGATACCGGCGTTGGCAATCAGGACGTTGATGGGTCCGAAGTGGGCTTTGGCTTGGGAGATGCAGTTTTTGATGGAGTCTTCGGAGGAGATATCACCAGTGACTGTGAAGAGGTTGGGAGATGACGCTTGATTGGTGATTGGTCTGAGGTCGTGAGCGGTCACTTTACATCCTTGACCTACTCGTAGAAGGCGAATTAGTCACATGGGTATATGTGGGCGTATATCTTGGGATATTGAAAATTCTCATCTGTAGTCCCATGACTCCACCAACAAGGAAAATTTGAGCAAAGCAAGTGCGAGGTTCGTAACTTTGTCAAATCTTGGATACCATCCCTCTTCCATGAAAGATGTTCGGATTTGAATGCAACCTCGTTCGGCCTCGATAGTTCGGCGTTCAAACAATTTTTTCGAAAATGGCATTGATCAACAACCCCATCCGAGATCCCACATTTGACACTTTCAAGAGTGGGGTCGATCTTCGAGGATTCGTCATTGAGGCAAAATTCTGGAGAGAATATGATTGAACGAAAAGTAGCACATGACAGGATAGGATCAGAGTTTGGAAGTAGGGACGAAAACAAAAATAAATGCTGGTGAGCTTGCACACACCTAGGAATTCCGTGACTGCTTGTCCACCAATCCCGCCAGCTGCACCAGTAATGAAAACGTGGAAATCTTCGAGGCCGAGGAATGACATGATGGAAGGTACTCCCACCGGGTTAAATGATATGGTCGTGATAATGCTTTTTGGTATCTGAGATTGAAGAAATATGGAAGCTCTGCTTTCTGGAGAACATTGGGTCTATATCCGCTGGCACGATGGTCCTGAATTTGTGCATCTGTCTATCTATCCTTATCCGGCCGGCACTTCGCTTAGCGCCCCGTGTTGAAAGAAGAACGAAAGAAACGACTTCAACACGAAACTAAAAATACCAATTACCTAAGTTTTGCTTGAGATGAAAGCTATCGTGATGCGTAGTATCAGCCTTTCTGTTGAAGTCTGTTCGCGCGGGCAAGATTGAACTGCAACGTATGCACTGCCTGTAGTCAGATCCCCATTACCTTGACCCAAGCTCAGCCAAGAGACACACAACACATTTCTCAATTCAAGTCCCAGGCATCGAGAGCAAACCTACCTTCGTAATACAAGGTCCCCAGAACTGTAATGCCACTTCCAACCATCCTGGTATCTCGGCACAACAGCCGCTACTACAGTTTCGATAGCAAAGCAGCAACGCCATCCCTTACTTCTACCTTACTGGGAGTAACACGAAGACAATCCTAGGCGACCTGCAGGCTGGTGACAGTCGCCACCCACGTGACTAGGTCGAACATCTGCAGATCTGCCCTTCGACAGGGTTGCTGCAAGCCACAGCAGTCAATGCTGGAATGGAAAAATGGGTTGACGACATCAGTGGCTGTTGTGAAACCAGTCAATACTGCACGATGAGGTCATGATGATCGAATCGATTACTCGGTACATCGCAACAGCACCAAGGACATGACGAACAAGGAGGATAAACTGCAAATTTAGAAGCAGAGAAATGCACAATGTTTATTATTTGGGCCGGGGTAAGCAGATCTAGGGGTCCTGCCCTCCAATTCAATACGATCTTTGCCACCGGGGGCAGATTCAGGGTCCTAATGCTCGTACCTTCTTTTGACCTTCGTGTTCCACCCAGCGCGGGATTTGTCTCCATGTATCTCGACCTTTCAGGTAACGATAAGCCCATTCTCCGTTGTTGTTGGCCGACTTGACCCAATGATGGGATCTCCAAACGCTCCGAAGGATCAAAACGAGTCAGTACGTACACCACCACCACTATACAGCAGCTTGCTACCGCTGCCGATGACAATGACAGCCTGTAAAGCAAAGCGCGGAGCGAATCACAATGTTCCAATATGATTGGAGGTTTTGGCTGGTCCGGAGGAGATCCCTGGACTCTGCATAAAATTCTTCTCTTCAAAGTTTCTCCTGCTTTTCCGGCCGCCGCCTATCCCGGTCGTGGGCAGTTTCTCTCTTCGTATCAAGCAGGTAGAAAACGCAATAAAATTCACCCTCAAGTCAACTACTTCGTACTTGCGCTTAATACTTTCAAATTTGACCCAGCGGTTGGGTAAGTTCTCTTTTGTCCCTGTGCACCTTAGGCGGGCAGCAGATTAGTAATAACAAGGTACTGGGCATGGTGCTTAGGGCACCCGAAATGTCCCTGTGCCGTGCCATGTTTTGCCTTGTTGCCGTCCTCATGGGATTGTCGGCATGGGAATCTGGCATACTGGTGTTCAAGCGTCTCTTCCGTGCCCCTCTTCCTTGTCTTCCATGTCCACTATCTCCCCAGTCGGTATCACGGTATGCAGATCATCCTCACGTCCCTGCACCGAATTACCAATGGGATGCTACTTGTGCCATACCCAGATCCATACAAGATCCGGTTCAGTGTCCGTCCAGTGTCCAGTATCCAGAGCCATATCTACTTTATCAACGGTGGCAAAGGCTCGCCAGCCCAATCCATCGCATCGATTCGTCCTTCACTTCACTCTGTCTTCATTCTCTCACGCTCCTCCACCCCGCAGGAGCACTGTACTGTACTGTATTGTTCTGTACTCGCTCGGGGACACACAACTGAAACCCCAAAAGAAAACATTTTCCAATAACAAACGACTTCAAGACTACACGAACCACGCAGCATCTACCACCGGCTGGTGGAAGAAGGCAAGACAGCACCTTGTCCAGGCCCACTTACGAAGTAGAAAGTTAGATATCCGAGTCAACCAGTTCCTGGATGCATGCATGGATATACGGACGTCCTTTCCCATTAGTGTCAGAAGATCGGATCGCAGCACGCTACCTGGTAATACTAGCATCATTTATGATTCTGTCTCATCTCTTCTGCATCAGCTTCCCTCAATTTTACAAGTCCATAGTTGACCTAGACTAGTCCGCAGAAGTCGAAGACTAGACCCAGGACTAGGATCATGACTACTTAGGACTTAGACTAAGACTTCGACTACTATCACGACCACACACCGCGCCTCTTCTTGTTGCCACACTTCGTCGACTTGCCATGAATGAATGAATGATCGGAACAGCCTTCAGACAAATTCAGAAACTATCGCGACCTTTCCTTTGCTTCCAAGAGGCTGTCAATCGCCCCGACCGCCCATGTTGATCTGGCTGACGACTCCCCCTCCTCCTACCTATCCAATTCTGCTCGACCAAGAGTTCGCATACGGACACCAGCCAGCGCCGATCTAATATCCTCAATTCGCATGGCCTCGAGGCTCTGAGTGTAGGAACATAATTACTTCGGTGGCCTTCATGTATACTACGCATATGCGCGGATAGTTGAGAGCTGCCTGCACCACTGTGACAGTGAACCTGGGCAGGGGAATCGGAGAGGTTGTCGGATCGCCTTCTCCAGCTCGTACAGCTGGAGACTGCAGCGACGCCACAATGTTGTCTGGGAAGGGTACAGCGGATCTGGATACAAGCACGAAAGGACTTCAGTCACCACTCACGGTCGATATACCAAGTCCGCAGACAGTCGAGAGCCCCGTTGGCAATATTCCTCCTGTACAGCAGTCTCCTTCAACCACCGAAGCCTCCACCGCGCCAGACAACAAAAGACCTCGACTCGCAGCATCTGATGTGCATAAAGACTACGTGCCAGTCGCCGCAAACGATGGCGTCTCATCATCATGGAGCGCAAGCTCTGGGAATCAACTTGCAAGCCCAGGCTCTGCCAGTGACCGTGTTTATCCGATCAGAAGTGTGGTCAGTGTAGACCCTAGTCAGACTCCATACACACTTCCAGGTCGCAATTCTGCAGAGTACCAAGACTATTTTCCACTCGGTGCTGCAGGTGTTGATATTGCCAGTGGCTCTCGTCCGCGGAATCGTCATGGCCAATCTTTTTCCGAGGCTGAGGGACCACGTTCTGCGCAAGAACAACGCGCGGGACACCATCGAGGCAATCGGAAGAGTTCCACCTCGACTACATATAGCAATTCACATAGGTTCGGTGGGGCGCGAATGCAGCTGTTCAGTGATGCTACATCAGACAAATCTAATGGCGGCACGAACAGCATGTCAGGGACACAGGGTACAGGCAATACAAAGGCGAATTCTACAAGCAATGCCTCAGAAATTGAATCTATTCCTGGTCTTATAACTGCTAGATTCAAGCATATTGTAACTGTAGAAGGTGAGTTGATACACGATCAACCCCCAGATTTCACAGCCTACCAGAAAAATCCAGCCCATCGTTAGATTTGTACTGACTCACGCCCCGTCAGGTCATGCAGTCATCACAGGTCGTGACGGAGAAACATTACAGCGTTGTGAAGATGAACCGTACGTACGACATTCTCTTGCCCTTTTACTGCTAATTTTACTTAGTATACATATTCCCGGAGCCATACAGGGGTTCGGTTTACTGATT
Source organism: Rhexocercosporidium sp. MPI-PUGE-AT-0058 (assembly GCA_020746875.1). Classification (NCBI taxonomy): domain Eukaryota; kingdom Fungi; phylum Ascomycota; class Leotiomycetes; order Helotiales; genus Rhexocercosporidium; species Rhexocercosporidium sp. MPI-PUGE-AT-0058. The sequence continues at coordinate 908,477 of JAGTJL010000008.1, forward strand.
GCCTTGGAAGAGCTTGAAGAAGGCGAGCTGCTTGTTCGAGTGGTCAGTGAGAACTCCCGACGGATGATTGGATATACACCCCAAGAACTGTTTCGACTGAAAAGCTTCACGGATATTTTGAGTGAAGAGCAGTGTGATAACGTTCTGGACCACATTGACTTCATCCGTGATGAAGAGGCAGATCCAGCATCCAACGGTCCCGAGGTTTTCACGATCACGATACGATCGCCAGTGGCCCCCAAACGAAATAAAAAGCTGTGGTGCGCCATGCACATAAACCCTGCCAATCCGGACCTGATCATCTGCGAGTTTGAGCTAGATGATGATACTTTGTACCCTCTTGTCCCTCCCGAAGACAAAACTCCCGAGCCACCCGAAGATACCTTGAAAAGTAACCCAACGAAAGAGGAATATGACGAAAGCACACATATAACAAGCAAACCTCTACGAGTCCTTCGGAGTGCCAGGAAACGAAAGGGTGAAGCAGCGGCTATGGAGGTGTTCAACATCATGTCACAGGTTCAGGAACAACTGGCTTCTGCCCCAAACCTTGATAGCTTCTTGAAAGTTTTGGTTGGAGTTGTCAAGGAATTGACTGGGTTCCATCGAGTTATGATTTATCAATTCGACCGCGGATTTAATGGCCGCGTAGTCACTGAGTTGGTTGATCCCCGAGCAACCAAGGATCTTTATAAAGGTACGTTTAGATTTCCTCAGACGTATACCTCGAATGTAAGAAAAACGAAGGATTATGTGTGGGATTGATTTCATGCCGTTGCTTCTCGCTAACCCTTCTCCCTTCATTACTGTACTTGTGTTACTTGAAGATCTCAAAATTTCAAGATCAAAGCATACTAATTGGCTGCTCAGGTTTAAATTTCCCAGCATCTGATATCCCGAAGCAAGCTCGAGATTTGTACAAAATCAACAAAGTACGGCTCCTCTACGACCGAGATTTAGAGACCGCTCGGCTTGTCTGTCGAGACGTGCAAGATCTGGAATCGCCATTGGATCTTTCCTATAGCTACCTGCGGGCTATGTCACCAATCCATATCAAGTACCTTGCCAACATGGCTGTACGGTCGAGTATGAGCATATCCATCAATGCTTTCAACGAGTTGTGGGGCCTGATTGCTTGTCACACTTACGGTAGCAAGGGGATGCGTGTGTCATTCCCCATCCGGAAAATGTGTCGTCTGGTCGGCGATACTGCCTCGAGAAATATCGAAAGGTTGTCATACGCTTCTCGACTGCAGGCTCGGAAGCTCATCAACACTGTTCCAACTGAGAGCAACCCCTCGGGATATATAATTGCTTCTTCTGACGACCTTCTGAAGCTCTTCGATGCTGATTTCGGACTCCTCTCGATCCGTGGCGAAACCAAAATAATGGGCAAAGTTGATCATTCACAGGAGGCATTGGCTATGTTAGAATACCTTCGTCTTCGAAAAATTACTTCTGTCATCACATCACCAGATATCCGGTAGGTGCACTCCCCCGTCCCCTTTTGCCCTCCTAGCTCGTTCCAAGATATTGGGCCTCGTTTCTACTATCTACATTGCAATAGTCTTGGAACTTTGAAGTCGTATCGGAAGGTCGATGCTGACTGCACTCCTCTAGAGCCGATTTTCCGGATCTACGTTACGCTCCAGGGTTCGACGTTATCGCCGGCTTGTTACTCGTGCCATTGAGTGTTGGTGGTAGCGACTTCATTGGTAAGTACACCAAACGGCCCCAGTGCTTTTACGCGCACTGCCACACGACCGTTATTGTTTGGACCGGCCGTTCAGAGGGTGCTTGAAGTGCGAAGCTTGTTTTTCTGAATTCCGTTTTGCCCACAAGAGGCAACTCAAATAGCTGACTGGATCTTAGTATTCTTCCGCAAAGGTCAATCGAAAGAAGTTAAATGGGTAAGCTATATTTTCGTTTTGACATGCAGCCACGTGATTCTAGCATTTTTCCATCCTCGAAACTCCACGTCATTTAGCAAATTTATACTGGACTTGGGATTCAAGTGATTCATAAACACACTTTCACAAAGGCAATATATCTTCGACTGACTCTCCTTCCAGGCCGGCAACCCATACGAAAAGTTTGTCAAAGAAGGGACCGAAGGATATCTCGAACCAAGGAAGAGTTTTAAGACCTGGAGTGAGACAGTGATTGGGAAATGTCGCGAGTGGACTGAAGAGCAGGTCGAGACTGCAGCTGTCCTTTGCTTGGTATATGGCAAATTCATCGAGGTGAGTCTCACTTTTCTCCTACATGTTGAATTCTCTAATGTCTCGCATTAGGTCTGGCGCCAGAAAGAAGCTGCCTTGCAGAATAGTCAACTGACGAGACTACTCCTGGCGAATTCGGCACACGAAGTCAGAACTCCACTCAATGCCATCATCAACTATCTCGAAATCGCGCTTGAGGGAGCCCTGGATCAAGAAACGAGAGATAACCTATCGAAGTCGCATTCCGCATCAAAGTCCCTCATATACGTTATCAACGATCTTTTGGACCTGACAAACACAGAAGAAGGGCAGACTTTAATCAAAGATGAAGTCTTTGATCTCCCAGCCACCATTCGAGAAGCGACCGATTCTTTCAAAGGCGATGCGAAGAGAAAGGGGCTCGCTTACGAACTCGTCGAGCATCCAGGGGTACCAAGTCTCGTCCTAGGCGATCAACGACGAGTGAGACAAGTGATTGCCAATGTGACTGCAAACGCAGTACAGCATACGAAAGAAGGGTCTATTCGGATAGAGGTTTGGCTTCAGGATATTACAGAAAACTGTGCTACTGTTGAGATCGTGGTACAAGATACTGGGATTGGCATGTCAGATGAGCTGCTAGATTCTCTGTTTCGGGATCTCGAGCAAGTTTCAACGGAGGGCGAGGATGATCAACCTTTCAATCCCCAATCGCAAAGTTCGCGCGCTCTCGTACAGGGAAAGGAAGCCAAAACCCTAGGTCTTGGTCTCGCAATGGTAGCCAGGACGGTTCGCAACATGGATGGGCAGCTCCGGCTGAAGTCCGAGGAGGGCACGGGCTCGCGTTTTGTTATGCAATTGCCTTTCTCACTCCCTGATAATGCTTACTCTAAGAGCGAGGCTTCAGAAGGCAGAGATAACCCCACGCCATTGCCTATCACTACACCCCCAACCGTTTCCGATATCAAGGGTGAAGTGACACTTGTGGAGAAGACAAGCTCTCTCAAATTAGATGAAGGTGTCCATCGTAAACGCAGTCTCGAGGATGCCAGTCTGCACAGTTTTAGGAGCGGCTCTAGCAACAAGAGTACCAAGAGTACCAAGAGCAATGCGAGCAAGAAGAGTGACGTGGATCGGCTCATCGATGCCATATCCGGGCCACTGGATATAGGAGAGGCAGAATCCGAGGATCAGGCACTTCAGCGATCGGTCAGCAGGGAAAGTGGACACAGCAGGAAAAGTGCGTCTAGCGTTGGGTCGACCCCAGTCCGTTCCACAATGGGTCCGGAAAGGCCAGGCATGATGTCGCGTTCGAAATCTTATGGTGCCCCAGAGCACTTGCGCAGATCTTACGAGGGTCCTGCGGGATCTGAATTTGTGACAGATAACAAAACTTTACTCAAAGCTGTCAGGATTCCTGAGGAATTTGACAGCCCGGCGACACCACATGTGGCCTCCAAAGTACTCTTCGAGATACCCGACAGGGAAACCAACAAAACACCAGTCCAGGCCGAGAAGCAAGATACTAAGCACCTACAAGTTTTGGTAGCAGAAGACGATCCTGTTAACAGTCGAATAATTCAAAAGAGGCTGGAGAAAAGCGGGCACGAAGTGCACCACACCGTCAATGGAGAAGATTGCGCTAGCGCTTATGGAGACAAGCCAGCATTCTTTGACGTGGTGCTCATGGACATGCAGGTAAGAATATCCACTCTCAAGGGGTTGCAGTTTTAGTAGTTGAAACTGGAAAGTCGTCAAATGCGTTTGCTACATTTGCAACAGCTCCACCCAAAACTGCAACATGGCTTGAGGGTTGATAGCTAACAAGTCTACAGATGCCAATCGTCGATGGACTTACGTCCACCAAAATGATTCGATCATACGAGAAGTCTCACCCGGACAGCGAATTCTCGCCTCGAGCGTCCCGCAATGGTCGAGTGCCCATATTCGCTGTATCTGCGTCGCTTGTCGAGCGCGAACGTCAGACATACATCAACGCTGGCTTCGATGGGTGGATTTTAAAGCCAATCGATTTCAAACGTCTCAATACCCTATTGAAAGGTATCGTTGACGACAATACACGAAACTCATGCCTGTACAAACCAGGTGAATGGGAGCGAGGGGGCTGGTTTCACCGAAGGCAACCACAATTGGCTCTTCATGTGTCAACAACGCCTTCATCCGAAAAGCCAGCATCAGAGAAAAAGGACAAGAGCTCGAGCCACGGCAGTAGCGAGTCGGGATCGATCACACCAACAGAGACCAAACGACCTCTGATCCACGATGAGCGCCTCGACATCCCGAGAGCCGTTGAAGAAGAAAGCTACTTCCCTCCTGGGGAAGAGCAACCTAGCGAGGAAAATCCTGCGGACGAATCTGTTACATCATCACACTCCAGCAACGGTACTTGAGAACATCAGTAATCACATTTACGAAAAGGCTTATATTTTTGATGAATTGGGAAACTCATCTATGTATATACTTCCGAACGTTTGCAGGCCGCTATCTGTTGGATTATGCATTTAAGTGAGCACGGGCGTTACTATTGGCGTTAGTAGTCGATCACCAGGCACAACATCAGAACTAGTTGCATTGTATAGGATTGGAGTCCCCGGCTGCTAGTAGGGAAGTCTAGGACCGAAGCAGGTAACGACTGATAGACTAAATGAGACAACATAGCGGTTGTGATGCAATGAAATGACTTCTGACGAGCCTCCTGTTCTGATTCATTGACACTTCTTATCATCCCGCACACATAGCTGAACCACGAGGTGAAATTTCAAACGCAGAAATCTGAACGCAAAGGCAATGAGTGACGCTGTTTTCCCACTCTGAGAAGAACTCCTGAATAGTATCGACGCCGTTTGTTTCGTAGGTATCAACAGGCTCAGGCACAATCACCCGTTTCTCGTGAGCAAGAATCAAAAATCGCCACCAAAATACAACAATCTCCTCTCTCAAGTCTCCAAAAAGCGGCGCATTTCTTTTCACACAAGCGAGATTTCCATTCCCATGTCAACACACACTCTCATTGGCTCCATCCTCATAGAAAGTGGAATTGATAGATCCGCCCCCTCAAATTTGATTGTCAACCCTTCTTCAGTTATCTTAGGCTTACCCCACCCCACCTTGGCACTACCTTCCCTTCTTCATGACAAGTCAAACAACCACATGAACGTCTCCTTTCTTTGAATCGAATCTCAACTCTTCTTCGTCTTCGTCTTGTTGACCTATCCTAGAATTTACTTTCTGTCGAGGTTCATCTGAGCATTTGATACCGAGTGATACAGAAGACAGCTTGAAGATCCATAACCTTCCTTCGATTTTGGCATTCCCGTCGTGGTCTTTCGTCATGCCTGCCCCGGTGTATAAGATTGCTATCATTCAGATGCATCCTAAGGTATTTGAGCCTCATTATACAATGCTTGTGTTCTGTTTTCAAGTCTTTGACCTTCTGGTTGTGTTTGCTTTGCTGTACCGTTCTTGCCTGATTGGAATATGGTGTGCTTTTTACGAATGGTTCGTGTCGCAATGCTCGTTCTTAGCTTCCTCAGCTTCAATCCTCGTATTTTATATCCTTTCTAGCTTGTCAAATGTTCCTATCAGATTAGTTGGGATGTACAGGTACAATTCCTCCCAAGAGTTCATTGTATATTCGACATCTGCACCTCGTTTCGAATTGGCCATCCTTCAAGCTCTCAAAGACATGTAGTCCATCTTTCAAATAAGTGCTGACTACTATGTGCTATTAGCCATTGGACATAGAAGCCAATCATGCCATAGCCGTCCGTTATATCCGCCAAGCAGCAGCGCAATCTTGTAATCTCGCCGTCCTTCCCGAATATCATCTCACATCTTGTAAGTCACCAGCCAATCTTGGCCATTCCCAACTCCTAGCACTGTAATGAGCACTTCTTTCATCTATCTATCTAACCTAGTCAGGGGTCCCCGACTCCCCCGATTTCATCACCCTCTGCGCCAAATCCCAAACCTACCTCTCGGCCTATTGCTCTCTCGCCGCCTCCCTAAATATCAACATCGTGCCCGGGACCATCGTAGAGAAACACGGCCCCTCCCTCCACAACATCGCCTACTTCATCTCCTCCACGGGCGTCATCCTCGGCCGTTACCAAAAGAAAAACCTTTGGCACCCCGAACGGCCCCACCTCACATCCTCAACCCACGAGCCACACGTCGCATTCGACACGCCCCTCGGGAAAGTAGGTTTGTTAATCTGCTGGGATCTAGCGTTCCCTGAGGCGTTTAGAGAGTTGATTGCGCAGGGCGCGAAGTTGATCATTGTGCCGACTTTTTGGACGCTGGCGGATTGTAGTGAGGCGGGATTGAAGCGGAATCCGTTGGCGGAGGAGCTGTTTCTTGAGAGTTTGTGTGTTGCGAGGGCGTTTGAGAATACGTGTGCGGTTGTTTTCGTCAATGCTGGTGGGGAGGAGAGGGAGGATGAAGGAGAGGGGGATAAGAACGGAGAGGGTGGGAGGGGCATTTGGTGCGGGGGAAGTCAGGTCGCGGTTCCGTTCGAGGGGGCCAGGGGAAAGATGGGGTGGAGGGAGGGGATGGGTGTTGTGGATGTTGATATGGAGATTTGTGAGTTTTGCTTCCTTTTGTTTTATTCATGTCACTTCCTTCTCCATCTTGCTATTGTCTTTGGGGATTCTGGTATGGATTGGCAGTCCGAAGATCGTTCTCTTGGAAAGATGCAGTGGGCTGATTTTCGTGATATTCTAGTGGAGGAGGCGGAGGAGAACTATAAAGTCAGGCAGGATATGGGGAGGGAAGGATGGCATTATGAGTATTCCTTGAAAAGGGACCAGTCCAACCAGACGTCGTGAAGAGGAGCGCTGTAGATATGTACCTACCTTCCACCGGTAACCTCCAGAAAACGAATGCCTGTCTAAGTTCTCTTCAGTCGTCTTGCACTTGCCTGACTTACCCACTGAAGTATCTTCTGTACATAGAGACATCTCGATTGCGCCCAGGAACTTTGTACGAGAAGTAATGAATGGCCTTGACCGAACTAAATCCGAGGAGTTTGTGATGTGGTATGGAGAACAAAAGACAGGGAGACTGTCCTAACAGACTAACACTATGTTGTACCAAGGAATGCATGTCCGAACAAAACAACTTGGTTTGTCTGTGTAAGGAGCACTGAAAAGCGAAGGCGGCCGACGGCTTGACATCTTGTTTCACATCGCTGCTGACTGTACGCTTGTACCTGACGGGATGGAATGGAATACGAGGAGAGGCGGCAAGTTCAAGTCCCGCGACCCGAAAGAGAATCTTAGGATTCGAAATGATGACAACAGTATGGAGAAGAAGATTAGGAGAAGAGGAACGACGATATCCCGGCTGAAGAGGGCCGGAATCAGAGCCAGAGTTCGAGCAAGGAACAAAACAAACAAACAAAGCGCACGAATGGGAAAATAGTGGGTTCCATCCACCCTGCATGCCAGCGGACAAAGTGAAAAATATGTGTCGTCATTAACAGCCTTTGCATTTTTTTATTCTTACAGGGCAGGTAGCTTCATCTATTCCCTCTCGGTCTCTCGCCCTTTCGATCATGACTATCCCCAAAGTCGATGCCGACCTAATGCCACCATACTTTTATGCACAGTCGAAACAGACGAGAGCTACACAAGGCTCGGCTCGGCTCTCCCTGCCCCTACCTGCCTCACTCGTCTGCTTGCGTGCCTGTTTGACGACGCAGACGCAGAAGCAGGAGCCACCAAATCGGACCAGACGAGGACGAAGATGAGAACGTACCGCATCAAAGTAACTCCGCCGGCAAATGCCATGCCCATACTCATGCCCATGTCATGGCTCGCATGCTTCCCAATCCGTCTGAGGGGATAGACGAGAAGCGCCTAACGAAACAAACAAATCCATCCCAACCGAGCCGACCGACCAACCAGCCAACCACCCAGCCCGTAAACACCGCAATGCAGTTCAGTTCGTAAGCAGCGCAAGAGAAACCGTCCAACCTCCCACCGATGCGATCCATCATATCCCACGTGCATGATGAGCTTTTTTCGCTTTTTGGTAGAACTATCCCAATAGATGATATGTAAAAAGAAAACTCGTACAGAACATCGCTCGGGTATACTGTAACAATTGTGGAAAAATTGCGTTGTCTTGCTATCCCAACCCATCTCGTCTCACCAAAAACATGCATATTTTCTGAAACCTTGCCTGCGCCACATGTGGCTGATGCGCTCTATCGGCCCGCGTCTCCCGTACCAGTGAAGATGCTCAGATATCCACTCCTGACGAGCTCTCGCAGCTTGTGAAAGCTCTCGAAACGAGGTCCCGCTGGACCCGAGTTGCTCTTTTCTTTCTCTCTCTCTCCTTCCTTTCTCTCGTCGCTGCTGATCGCGGCATCCCTGCCTTCTTCGGTCGCAGTGGCCAGATCAGCTAAACGTTGCAGGCTCTGACTCGCGACAGAAGCATGCTTGCTTTCTGCCGTACCAAGATTGACGACAAGCGGTGGTGCAGCATTGCTGGCAGCTTGTTGCTTCTTGTTGGCAATTAGATCCCGGACAGCCGCATCCCAAGTTGAAGGAGCTCTTCGAGCCTCCAGGAGAGTTCTCAAAGCCTCCTCGGCCTCATCTCGTGTAGCCTCGTATTCTGTTAGATCTAAGAAGGCTAATGCAACTAGGGCAGTGCAATGGTGGGTTAACGGCGAAATGAGGCCCGAATTGTTGACGAGCTGCGCAAGACTATTCACTGCGCTCTCCTTGAGGTCGAATGGCTCCAAACTGACAAGTGTAAGTCCCACCAGTATTCGCAAATGCCAATAGCACATGTGTAGAAGAGGGGCGTTTGATGGTTGTAATGCCGTCGCTGGAAGGGACTCCCGGAATCTCTCGAGCTCGCCTCGGAGAAGCGTGCCGTATACTGCATCTCGAGGAATACCAAGTGTAGGAAGATCTGTAGGAGCAAGTGCAATAGCAGAGGTATGTCCCAATATGATTGACAGGCCTAGATTATCAACAAATCAGCAAATAATTCTTTCCCAGCAGCAAGAACTCTTACGGGCTAGATGGTAAAGATCGTCTCCTAACAAAGTTTGGTCCTCTGGATATACAACCACGCTACTATCAGGAATTAGTGATGGACTAGCTGTGCTTGACGCATGCCACCGGTCCATTATCACCAAACTCCACCAGATCCTCCTGCCAAGATTCTCATCTGAGTCGTGATCATTCTCCGCCAATGTGTTAAATGGCTTGTTAAGGTGCAACTTCATCGAGTAAGCTATACTCACCGCACCACCAAGCCAGACTGATCGAGTCTGGTCATTGTATCCGGATGTGCTTGGAGGCCGGTTCTCGGCCTCGGTGGCTAAAAGGAGCATTGCTTGGAGGTAAATGATACCCGTTGAAAAGGACTGAGCTGATGGGGGATCCAACTCGGACAAAGTGACGAGCTGAGCTGCCTTTCGAGGGCTTGGCGGGTCGCTGTTGTAAATAGTTGAGGAAGGGTAAGAGCGAACGGCAGCATGCAGTGCTTCATAGAAAGCTTCTCGTAAAGCCGCGGGGCAGCCCACAAGTCGTGCAAGCATTTTAGCTCTAGTTGTTGCAAGAATTGGATAAGTATGATGGATGGCACCATAATATCTAAGCCTGATTAGCGTTGTATCAACAAATAGACATTACAATGATTATACCCCTCAAAAATGGCCTCATTTGACTCCGACATGCGGTCATTGTAATTGGGATCCTGAGCAATTCCCTCGTATGCATTGGATTGAGGGCGTGAAACTTCAGGAGGTGGTTGTCTCCATGCTGGTTGCGTTTGGAGGCCATTAGGGGAATAGTTCGGTTCTCTGAATATTTGCCCAGTTGGAGCAGTTTGAGATGAGGTAAACGAAACTGTATGCGCCAGATTCCTTGGAGGATCTTGCTGTGGCTGACCCCATGAATTTAATTGTCTTTGTGCCATGAATGGCGAGCCAAAGTCACCCCCAGAAACAGCCGAGTAAGTCCTCTTTCTAGGGGTTTCTCCTTGGGGAGGCGGCGAAAATTCCTCAGACGGACGATGTTGGGGTTGGCTTTCTTGCTGTGTAAGATACTGTGGTATCATCTCACTACCTTGCCCGTGAATGGCACCTTCCAGAGTATTCAAACGATCCGCCAGCTCCTTGATGTATCTACTTTCTATGATTAGCTCTGTCCTGGAGCCATTGCTGCGCAACATTTCTGAACTCACCCTTTGCTAGGGCCCCTCTTCATAGGTACTCTGCTAAACTGACAGGTTGTCCCAACACGCTTACAGCTCGAACATTGCTCATCTCCAGGTTCTCCTGTCGCGTCGCATTTGATCTTCTTGCGCCGACATTCGTCACACGCTCTAGACACCTTTGATCGTTTCCTGCTTGCCATTGGTCCATCTGGCGTACCATATTGCCCTCCCATCTGGTCCATGGAGCCATGGCTAGCTTGTATCTGGGGAGTATGAACTTGCTCGTGCTCGTACTGGTGGTTGATAATAGGTTGTCCTTGGCTTCTGAGATCCTGGCCATCGGCCATGTTTCCTCCTGTGCCAGAGCTCATAGCAGACTGAAGACCATGCGACGTCAAGTGTGCTGCGATTTCTAGTTCATCTGGGTTGGGGAGGCCAGTATGCTGCTGCTGGTGTTGACTCGAAGACGTAGAGTAGAACGGACCGCCTTGGTCGGCAGCAACGGTATTGGGGGAGGGGTAGGACATATTCGGCGCGTCGAATGAAGGCAAGCTGGCTACCAATTCGTCATGGACGTGAACATGGACAAGGGCGAGCGGGGTCCTGCAGCTCTGGTAAAGTGTCAGTGTTGATATTGAAAAGTACTGTCCCGTACTTTATTGCGGTCTCGGTAGAAGAGCAGAGAGGGCAACCCAGCCCAGCCCAGCAAGCAACAAGCAAGCGTCCGGTGCGCGACCTGACCTGACCTGCAGCTTGCGCCACGACTTCTGCCTCAATGAACTTACTTGTTTGCCAGACGGAAGTAGCAAAAGTACGCGACCGCCGTGTGGCAGATGAGCGGCACAGCGCGCTCGAAGCGGATGCAATACTATGGGTGGAGGGTCGTGGGATGTTGGGAGAGTCGTGGGTGCGTGTACTGTAGGTGGAATTGGCAGGTCCGGGCCGGAAGAACATTATTTGGTGTTTTTAGATCCCCGAAAGCTTTCCCCCTCGAAGAACGAATAGCAATTCGGCTATTGAACGGCGCTAGTCCAGCAAAAGCTTAGACTGTCTGTTTGTACTAAAACCCTCGGTTCCCTTGTTGTCGTGTGTTTGGAGTCTCTCTTGATCTTCAAGACTGCCCCCTGCTTCGACTTGGTAGAAGGCAGTACTGTACAAAGCAGCAGTCAGAATATCCCCCGGTTTGCGGCACCGCCTGGCTTCCTCTGAGCACTACTCTTCTGCTCCGTGCCTATAGAAGAATGCAAACTCCGGGAAATTGAAAGCCCTGGAAACTCAATCAGGACACAGGCAAGAGGAGGGGGGTTGGAAGAGGTGAGGTCGGGAGAACACTCGAATAAACAGGACAGGGGCTAGGATCACGGGGCTTCAAGCCTTGAAACTTCGGAGGATTTCTTCGTGTTTTATGGCCCTTAAGCCAGCACCAGCATCGGAACACAAGGGTCAGGTTCGGCGCCCTTGCATTGCATTCGGACGGGGGGTATGAGTCTCCTTCATTGGGTACAACACTTGCCCAGAGCTCCGTCACCTCACCCTCACAGCTCTGGAGACGAGCACATCACCGCCAGCCAGCCTCCACACACAAGCACACACACAGAGACCTCCCAGCAGCAGCCGGAGTTGGCTCGCCCGCTGGCCTGCACTGGTTAGAGGATGAGCCTAAAGCATCAGTCCGCCCTATGGACCTCAACCCGTTGCGCCTCCTGCTGCCCATTTAATTCGGCAAGCATCAAGCATTTCTGCCGCAAGAAGCAGCCTGTTTTGACGGATGAAGCCCTGGATCCTCCGCTCGCTCGCTCGCTCGCTCAGATGCAGCAGCAGCAGCAATTGGGCAGGTAGGCGTCATGCGACACAAAACAGAGCTGGTAGAGTAGGGTCCTGACCTTTTGTTCGTTCCGGTGGGGAAATATATTTCCTCAATATCAGATGCAAAGTGCGGGGGCTTGGCACGATATACAAGTGGAGGGAAGGGAATTGGTATCGGAGCATTGTTCTTACAGTCCCGACCACGATGTGCTTCATCCAGGCCGGGGTTCATTGCGGCTGCTAAGGTACTTATTGTCAACATACCTACCCCTCATTCAAGCTCTTCCAAGGATATCTTGTCTGATCAAGAATCCCATCCATGAAATGGCGGGGTTGTTAATCTGATTTATTGGAATCGGCATCTCACCTCCAATTGGCGGCAATTGGTGCTCAGGGAATTCTCCCTGCAGGACCGTTCCTCCCTCCTGAAATCGGCAACCTCAGTGCTTCCAGTCACTATCCTCGTTCTGCGAACGGCTGCTGCATGTCATATGACGGCGGAGCCATCTAATCTAGTGAAATATACCTAGATGAAGCATCGGCATATCGTCCATAGAAGGAGTGAGCGACCGGCAGTCGAAAGGTAGGCTATTGTAGATGAGAACTTCTTATGATCTGGAGTGGGAGGAACTGCCTCTGGTCAGATGGACCAATGATCGATGTTTACTCGCAATTCTTTCTGGGCTAAAGGCGAGGTTGGTTTCAAGATCTATAATATCGTCCAAAGCTTCGGGTCTATCGGTTCTGTGGGCTTTCACGCAGGAGTAGCGATCTTGGCTCAGGGTTTCCGGCTTGCGGTGGATGATGCTGGTTAGTGACTTGACGTTGTTAGAGTGGACAATGACATGACCGGCTGTGGTAGAAATGCCGTCAATGGAACATGACAGCGATAATGTATCAATGACAGATATATGCGTATATTGTAATATATGACATTTGAAATCTATAGACACCCAAAATTCTGTACTAAATCACCAAAAACCTGCCATGCTGTCCGTTTATAAGTCATCGAGTCGTCGGCAGATAAATCCAAGGAGAATATCAGTCGAAGGCCTGCTGCCTTTCCCCGAGTGTTATTGAGCCCAGTTGTTGTTTTCAGGAGTTTCACTGTGACCATTGTTGACCGGGATGCCCGTCGGGACAAACTGTTGCATCCAGAACGCATCGTTGTCGTCTTCAGTAGGCAAGAGCGGAAAGCTCGTGGTATCGTTAAAGGGGGATGCGGTCTGTCCAGACTTGCCATCATCGAGATAGCTAGCAGTTGGAAGACCGTGGTTGTGGCTACTATAGGCCCCCGAGGTCTGTACGCCCTTGAGGAAAGCATCCATATCGAGTGAATCGAAGTTGTTGCTTGCCAACATCTGTGCTTGGGGAATACCGATGTAAGATGATGCGGTGCTCAGTCGGTAGCCATCGATGTCTCCAAAGTCCGAGTTGTCAAAATCAGAACCATACTGGTTGTTGAGCAAAGATGGTCGGGGTCCATTATTGTCATTCAAAGGGACAAAATCCTCGACTTCGGATATTTCGCCAGATGTTGAAGTGGTCGTCAGAGCTGGCTGGTCAATGCTGCTGAAATCGAATCCAGTGAAAGATGGGGCCTGGCTATATGACGAAGTAGCGAAATTGTCATTGTTGAAGTCAAGTCCGTCATAATGGGACCAGTCGACGGATGCTGAACTAAGACCTGCAGAGAACATCGGGGGCTCGTGATCGGGAATAGTAGCAAAGCCATCCAAGGATTGCAGAAAGTTAAATTCTCCTGGTATAGTCGACAAGTCCAGAGGTGGAAGCTGGCCGTTCAGCTGGTCCAAGTTTGATTGAGGAATTATGTGTGGTGACCCGTGCTCGGATTTCACCATGCGATGTTCCTGTTGTGCACTGACCATCGAATCCTTGATGTGAGAATCGCTGTGTAACGCATCGATGGTATTGGTGTGGGGTAAGTTATCAACAGATCTGTTCGCTAGACCGGAGGGAGATGGACCGTGAATTGAGTGTGCTCTTGGTACGACGTATGGTAGACCACATTTGGATGCCATATTATTGTGCTTGTGAACTGGCTTGTGGTGGCCATTGGTAAATATGGTTAATCCTCCATCAGATTGTGCTGTAAGAGCTCGAGGTCTGCGCTTCTCAGATGGAGCTGCTGGCACCAATGATGGTTCGTCTGAGTCGGATTCGGGGACAGGATCCAGATGCTCCTTCTTCAGAGCGCAAGTGCATCGGCCGGTGTGACTACAACAGCAGCTGTCTGCTATGAAAGTGTCAGAAACTGCTGTCGATATGCCTCAAATATGCGACGGAACACTCACCCTGAGAATCGGTATCATGGCTACAGCCGCCCTTTGTATGAGCCTTCTCGCCGCACTCACATCGAACATGCGCAGAGCGAGACTTGCGAAGAGTTCGACAATGAGTACATTGTGAGACTGGACGACCCTGCAGTATGCCCTGTTAGTGGTGGTCGGAGAGTTGCCAAGACGAGACGTTTTTTACCTTCTTGTTGATGTGTTGCAGTGGACGGTCCGAATGCTGGCAATTACTGACACGATGGCCTCTCACGCATGCCTCGCAGGCATACTTTTCGCCTTTAATCAACATCGTGAAATGGGTAGCTCTGGTGTTGATGAGGGTTGGGAATGGGTGGCGTACGAACAACCGTAAACGGTTGACGCTGGGCCGAAAGAATAAAGAAGCCTCAAGATGAAGAGATTTGGTTGTTGGCAATCGCGGACGACTGCAGAGTCGAATAATCGAGTCGGGAAGGGTTTAAAGAAGAAATATGTACGGTCGTAGGATCGTTCTGACGTTCGTTCGGTCGTGAAAAATGCAGCCCCCGTGGTATATGCCAATCCGAACCAATCCAATCAAAGACTCCGCGATGATTCCAACAACGCCTGACAGATGCGAGAAAAGGTTGAGGGGAGATTTACAACGGCAAACAAAGCCTTGCACCGAACGGCGCCGGCTGAAGCAGCAGGACACCGAATGTCGGTTTTGGCGACCAAAATAGGAGGCGGTTTCTCTAAAGATCACAGAATTGTGGTGAGCTGTAGGAGGAGCGGGAGGAAGAGCGTGAGGTGGTGGGCTGTGGAAGTTGATGTAGTGGGAGTACGGTGGTCGAAAAAGTCTGGGCGCAGCGCGCCAAAAGCGCAATGTGGGTGGGCGTGGGCGTGGACGTGGGCTTTGGGCTATGGGATGTGGGCCTGGCAGGGCAGGGCAGGGCAGGGCAGGTGGGAATGGAAATGGATATGGATATGGATATGGATATGGAAATGGTTATGGATAGGAAAATGGAAATGGAATGGGCAAAGTGGTCGGCCCCGGGGTGGTCAGGCCGTCTACCTTGGTAGGTAAGTAGGGAGGTAGGTAGGTAGGTGAGCTGGCTGACTACGAGCACTGACTGACTGGACTTGGTGAGACTGGCACGAAATCATTATGAAATGCGAAGAAGTTAGCAGGCAGTATA
Source organism: Rhexocercosporidium sp. MPI-PUGE-AT-0058 (assembly GCA_020746875.1). Lineage (NCBI taxonomy): Eukaryota > Fungi > Ascomycota > Leotiomycetes > Helotiales > Rhexocercosporidium > Rhexocercosporidium sp. MPI-PUGE-AT-0058. The sequence continues at coordinate 924,152 of JAGTJL010000008.1, forward strand.
CTCGGAGTGCTTCTATGTAATTAGGTAGCAGCTTTTACAGAGCAGAGTGGTACGGTGCCAGGAATGGAGCGGATATCAAAAAGTTTACTGGTGCAGCATCGCATCATACATAGGTAGTGGTCACCATCGCTCCCTTCCCTCTTCCCTCCCATCGATGTGCCTCTCATCGATATTTCCTGTCTCTTCAGTTTCCTCTCCACCTTTCTCACACACCACCAGGTCCAGGTCCAGGTCCAGGTCCAGCAACAACACAACCCTCAGCGCGCGGACTACGGCGACTTTAGGGCTCTCGGTCGCTCCTGTATCCTCCAATTCCCTGCCCTGCCCTGCCCCTCCCCGGGATGCGATGTGATGTGCTGTGCTGTATGGAGTGGAGTGGAGTAGAATAGAGCAGGCTCTCAAGTGCAAGTATGCCTCTCTCTCTCTCTCTGTTTTGCCCTCCCTCGAAGCCCTTCGACGAGTCGCTTCCAAGCAACGACATCCACTTTTGATGCAGGTAGGTACTGTAGTGTGCATGCAGCGCTGCAGGCGGTCTGGTCTGCCTTTTGCTACCTAGGTAGGTGATGGAAGGATCCTGGCGCATGCGCATCATCCAGCGGACTAGTTTATTGTGGATTCTGCAATACGGTAACAAAACGGACTAGGACAGGATAATTACGAGTACAATAGCTCTTAGGTGCTCTAGCATCTGTTTAAAATGGGGGGCGCCGGCCACGAAGCAAAGCAAAGCAAAGGTCCTCGGTTGGAGATCCGACGCTGGCTGGCTGGCTGGCTGGCTGGCTACTGTTAACAAGTGCAAATATACGTCCAAACGCGTACAGCACAACCGGTTCAGGATCCGGGCGTATGGGAGCAGATGATGGGAGAAATTTCCATACGGTACGAGTAGGTATTATTTATTGATGGCGCTTCACGGTATGGCCAGGAGCATGTCCAGGCTGGCTCAGAGAGATACGATACTGCACGTCTCAGCGTATCAGTAGGCGCTCTTGCAGCCAAAGCCGATGGAGTGAAGGTGAAAGCGTCTCGTTACACCCGTTCGGCGTTTGCATCCACACCAAAATGCATACATTCTCCAAGCCACCTCCAGAGAAAATCTTCATATGATTGCAGATGTGCCCGTCTCAGACCAGTTTTCAGGCCACCCTTGAGGAGACTGCTCTTCTGCGGATATCCCCTAGACATCAGCCAACGACCGGGCAAGCAAGCGAAGATTCTGGGGGAAAGGAAAAGGAACTGGCGAAGAGGTTTTGTTGCAGCCTTCTCTTGATGCAGATACAGATTATGAAATACAAGGCTCTCTTCCCACTGGACAGCGCAGTCATGTTATCAAAATGCAAGTTGAGTGAGACGAAGAATCTTCACCCCGCGGATGGCGCACAACCCAAGACTGCTCAGCCCCCCAATCCTTGCCCGATCGATGAGAATCATATCCCCATGTCATGTCCCACCTTCTATCTCCAGGTTCTCCAGGATACCTAGGTAGAACACAGTAGTTGTAAGATGACGACTACAAACTTCTAACAGATCCATAACATGGCACCTTAGACAGCCCGTCTAGTTTCGTACTGTATATCCGTAAAGTATAAAAACCCATCCTTCCTCCATCAGCCCTGTTTTAGGAGGGCTGGAGGGCTAACTAAATGTCATCAAGAACTCAAATATTATCCGCCCATCTGAACTCTAACCTTAGGGCATGGCATCTCCATGTCCCGAGAGTCAAGATCCACCTTCATAAACAGGCACGGCACTCCACTCACTCCACTTCAAAAACACCATCTTAGTCTGTATGTAATTTCCTACCAGCTCTCCCGCCAACCTGAATGGCCAATTCAAAGAGTACCACCTAATTGCTCGCCCGAACCCCCATCCTCGACCACCTATCTCGCGAATTTACGGAGAATGCTCGTGCAGGATGCATGCGTGCATGCATCGCTAGTCTGCCTGGTCCTGTTTCGAGCGTCCTGCATGTATGTATGTATGTACGGTATAAGTGGTGTTGCTATACTAGATCCGATCCACATCCACCTCCTTTGGCCCTGCTGTACCTATTCTAGAGAGGGTCTGGTGGAGTACCAGACCGTTTGTTTCTTCGTCTGACCTAGTTGCCCGGCTACCGCTATTACGGATGGTAGAATCTTACATACCCCACGAAAGCCACTCCATTGTCATAGTTCCCCAAGTAGGTAGGTATAATCTAATAATTTGTTCTTTGAAAGTGGAATCAACACTTGTGACTGCGCCTCGCTCGCTTCTGTCTCCCTCTCTTCGTTTGGAGCTGCTTCTTCAAGAAAGCGAGACGAGTTCGTTGGCCTCACAAAACACTAATATGATAGGCTACCATGGCTGTGGCTCGACACTTCCTCTCCAACATCTGATCATCTGGCCAGTCAGTCAGTCCGCAACACCTCCCTCGAAAACCAGCCGGAGCAGGTTACCATTTGCCCATAAATGTGACCAGCATCGGCCAGCAGCGACGAGATGACTACGGTATGTTGCGAGGAGGTCATGATATTACGGTAGCCCATTTCGCCCGTCCAGCATGCTCCAAAACTCCTTCACCCAGCCAGCCTAGGTATCTTCAGACGCACGAATAGCCTGCCAGATCCGCGAGATGGCTCTCTCACTCCTCACTAAACTGCACAATCGCGATATCCGCCCAGCAGACTTCACCACATCAATAGTGCGCCAAGTGTGAAATTGCACTGTACCTCTGTGAGACAGCTGTCGCACATCCCATCACATCTCCTCCTCGATAGAGATCGCGATCTGTACAGCAGCACATCAAAGCAAGCGGCCGAAGTCAACCCTCCCCCTGCGTAAACATTCACCGACTAACAATCCGCATCACCAACTAGGGCGCATCTTTCCCTCCTCCTCTCCAACTCCCCTCCCCTCCTCTCCTGTATTGATTCCATCCATCTTTTCAGCACCTGCACTGTCCTGCATACCAAGCTAAATATGACTTGACTCTCCTTCTCCCCACGACTCACACCGCCAGAAAGACAAAGGCAAAGGCAAAAAGACGGATTCCACAGCGCTGGCTCGTACGACGAATGGCATTTATCGCGCAAGTGGTCACGTGCTTCTGGCCCGGTTCTTTGGAGTGGGTGTTGCCGTGCGTTCGGTTGAGGACGAGGTTGGAGGGGAGCGTCTCCGATGAGAATGAGTCGAACCAAAAGAGTATGAGTAAGTGTCATGAGTAGGTCCTGTTCCCTAATAAATTGATGTTTTTCTGTCATCTGCCGGTTTGAAGAGTGCAGATCCCCTCTCCTGGAAGATAGTTGTGGTCATTTTGAAAATACAATCGTTTTTTGGACCCCTATTCTGTTGCCGAGGCCAAGCGAGCTGCACGCTGCAGTCCAATAGATATCTCCATTTTGCATCTGATCTGATTTGATACTCGTCGTCTTGCAACGTCCTCCTGACGAATCGAACACTGTCATATTCTTTCCTCAGATTCAACCTCACACACAACATTCACTCACTCACAATCCACAATTCTCCCAACTCCAAAGCCCCAACATGTGAAAGTTGAGGACATCTGCATATTCTCTCCCCTTAGCTTCCGTATTCCCGTGGCGTTGCTATTACAAATTTAATCCTCGGTCCTTGCCACTGCGAGCAAGAAAGCTCCCCGGAGAAACAACAACAGCACTTAAATAGGTCGGCGGTTTCCCCAGATCTTCACCTAGCACGGCTTTGTCAATGCGAGATGTGCGAGTTCGACTAAGAAACTCCCTACCCTGTATGTAGTTACCTATCACCTAAACTCAGCAACGCTACTACCTACCCTTCCTTCGAACCAATCCGCACAGACATTCAGTCAGACGCAATCCCATCATTCCTCGATCTTCACATGCCAAAGCAGGTTTGTCTCATATTAAAAGCCCTATCTAGCCTCCAGCCGGATACCGGCAACACTCAAAGAGGGCCCAGCTGTGTGTCTACACCTCCTCTAGCGCCCAGACAAGCTTTTCAGACATCGGTACTTGCGAGCTACCAGTACTCCGTACAACACTAGTCCGCGCGGTTCGAAAGCGGAAAAGAGTGGTTCACGTTCCTTCCTTGTCCAGTAGTTCTACCTAGCCTCTCGGATCTTGAGATCAAGGGCAAGCAAGCAAATGGCCGATAGCTTGTGACAACTCGGTGACATAGAGTAGGCTAGGCTAAAAAGCTTTGAAGAAAGCTTCTCCACGGAATCAGTTTGGATAGTTCTGATCTGGGGGGTCGATATGGCGTAATACCGCCGTCTCCTTACCAAACATGGGTACCGATCATGTATTTGTTGTACCAAGGACCCTACCATCTACCGAGCTGCATCACCTCGCCTCTTTTTTCCTCTACGAGAACATCCCTTGTCCCAAGATCGTCAAGATATGTGTGTCTTAGGTGAATTCTAGAAAATATGTTCAACCACCTTTTTGACGTCCATCTCTGGCCTCCTACGCGGTAAGTCTTCATATTCTGAATAGCAAGTTTACAGAGGATTCCATGTGGTCGAAGCTTAAGATACGTATCAAGTCTGAAAGAGTGCCCAAACTCATGAGATTTGATCCGGATCCGGCGATCTCATTCTGTAGGCTTTTTAGAAGTTGAGAGTTTCAGAAGCGAAGCATATCCACATATTGTCAGTAGACTCCTCTTGATACCGAGACATATACTGAATCTTCAGATACAGAACAGAACCAAACTTCACATACCTTCCCAAGCAGGTCTCAGATTGTCATATCACCAATCCCCTTCGTAGACGTCCAAACCATAACCTTCTTGCTTGTGCAACCGTGCATTCATTGATGGTATCTACCTACGCTATCCCATATCCCGAACTCTGGTATCAACCCCCGGAACAACCCAAATCCCTTCACGCCAATTCCGCAAACCCATCCGTAATTTAAAAATCGAGTTGAATCGCAGAAGCTCGCTCATTTTCTCAATACCCAATCCTCATCCCCATGTCCAGGCCAAAGTATCCATTCATCCATCTCCACCTAATTGATCTTCTTCGCGCCCGCAGGTCGTTGCGTAACCGCCTTTCCATTACGTTGTTGATAAACACCATACAGGAACAGAGCACCGACGATCGCACCGATGACGAAGATATTGCCTACACGTATACCCTCAGCATAATATTCATTCACCTTCCAGTCTCCCACCACAATGCACCTGTAGGTAGGCAATAGGGACGAGGGCTGACTTACTCAACAAGAACTTCAACAGTCCCTCGAAAGTCTGCGCCAGACCAGCAATCATCGTACCGATGGCCGAGAATGCTGTACCGATGACGCCGAGGACGGTGTTGAAGATCGATTGTATGACTGCAAGGATCGAACCCATTATTGCGGTGATGCCGCTGAAGATCGAGGAGATCAGGGAACCGATGTTGTCGAGAAGGGAAGGCATTGTTGCGTTAGCTGTGTTTTGGGGTTCTGTAGAGGTGGTATTAGATTCGAGGCTCTTTCTTGTTAGAGGTCTTGTCGCGTCATGAGAGGGGGGGGTTTGTGAACTTACTGGCTGTATTTGTTTTGGTGATTTGAGTGGTGAGTTGTTGTTTTTGTCTCAAAGAAGATGAAGATCTATAGAGGAGCGTTTGTAGTTGTACAGTTGACTTCAAAACGAGTTCACTTTTACCAGGAAAGAGAGAAAGAGGAAAACAGGCACGAGAGGTGTGGCTGGTAGACAACTTTATACCCCAAGCTCCAGCACTTCCCCACGACATCCAAGCTGGCATTTTGGCGCTTTACCATATATAAATGACCTCACAGCCGCCAAACAAGGGAGATCATCCTCTATCAACCTATCAGTGTTGCACTTAGTAGTATATTGCGTGACAGCCAACCTGTTCCTGGAATTCCAGAGCTCACGGGAACAGGGTTACGTCACTGTCATCTTTGTATGTCATAGGATTTCTCTTTATCTGCCTATCTGAGGAGGTAAATGTCCGGTGTGGATGTAGACATGGAAATTGCGAAACGCGATCATCCAACGAGAATGCCATGTTCTGTGCAATCGAGATGACCTGGTTGTGATTCTTGGATATCGGTCGCTTGCGTCATTGCCTCCCACCGTACCTCCGAGGTTCTCTTTGACAGACAGGGGTGACACGGCTGGGGTGCAGCTCGCTTGTGCAAGTGGCTTGGCATATATTTTAGAGCAGGGGTTTGAATTTTTTGGAGAATATCCTCATTGTTTTCCTCATCGCTTCGCTATATCACCTCATACATATTCCATCAGTGAGTGCATTTGCGTATTCTGAGATTTCTGTTTCTCCAAGTGAGTTGATTGATCACGCACATTGCATCCTGTAGTTGATTTTGCGTCTTCTGAATGTGCTATCATTCTCAACTGAACAGTCAAGCCCACCTACTCTTTGGAGACTAGACCTTTGTTTATGTTACGTACTGGGCTGGTACGGTTGTGGTATAAGCGGCTATAAGGGTACGTTTCTTCTGACCACATTCTTATTACGGTTAGAGCTTGTGATTTGGTATCTTTTCCTCTGCATTCATCTCCATTGGTTTCTAAATTTTGACGTCGTGTAGACTGTCCAAAAATTCAAACATTCAAGCCAGCTCATGACAAGTCTAGTATACTTCAAAGGAGAACCAGGGAGAACGCCCGCTTCAGATACCCCATCATGCCACCACAACCCAAAAACTGGCCCTCCACCGTCCCCTACCTCACGCACCCCGTCTACTCACCAACACTCACCCCTTCACACCTCACAGCCCTCCGCACGCGTCCAAACGACAGCAAAGAAATCCCCCCAAACACGCCCAAAGGGCCTTGCCCACTCGTGAGAATAATACCCATAACAACACCCTCCCACCCTGCCTGTGGACAAAGCGGTCTCTTCGCTGTCAAGGATTTGAAGCCCGGTACTTTCATCTTGCAGTACGTTGGGGAGATACACGCTTCTCCATTAGCCAGCTCAGAAAATCCAATTCCAATTCCAATTCCAGATGGAGATTCAAATTCTCCCTCACAAACAGAACCTGGAACCAAGACTGCAAGTGCAGTTGCAACTCAGCCCAACAAATCCGACCCCCACGCCTCATCCAACTACGACCTGTCTCTCGACCGCGAAATAGGCCTCGGTATCGACGCCGACAAGAAAGGCAACGAAGCGCGCTTCATCAACGACTACCGCGGCGTAGGCGAGCGGCCCAACGCGGAATTCCGCGAGATTTGGGATGCAGGCAGGAAGGAGAGGGGAATGGGAGTGTGGGTCTTGCCTGAGGGGAAGAGTGGGAGGGGAAAGGGTGGTGTTAGGAAGGGCGAGGAGATTTTGGTCTCGTATGGGAGGGGGTTTTGGGGTGCTAGGAGAGGGGAGTGAAGAGGGTTGGAAATGGGAAAGAAGAGCATTATGAGGTATGATTTGCTTTGATGTCTAATTTGAGTACGTTCTTGTCTATCCTTTCTATCGTCAAAATCTAACACCACTATCGCCCAGCCCAAACCATACTTACCTCACTACCAACAACACAAACACACCTACAAATCACCCACCAAAAACTGCGCCCTGCCCATCCCAAAACTCCAATCCTCCCTAGTATTCGCACAACAACTAACAATCAAATCTGTCCCCGGGACACCGCACTCCCTCTCAAGCCTAGTATGTAACTCAGCATAGATAGCCTCCTTCATCTCGGCAGTGCGGCCTTGCTGGAAGATCTGAATGAAGACGAGCTTGTCGGTGCGTGGGAAGTCGAGGTTTGTGTCCTCGCAAATTATTTCGTAGGGCTCGTGTTGGGTTATGATTTGGTAGCTGAGGTGAAGGGGGTGTTAGTGAGATGATATTGTATGAGTTGGTTTAGGGTAGGGACTTGTGAGAGAGCAGATAGGAATCTGGGTATGGAAGGCATGGAAGAGGGCGGGATGGAAGGAAAAGAACGAACCGATCTCGAGGCGGAGCATTGAATTTCTGAAGCATAACCTCCTGCACCACATCCGCCAACTTCCTGATCTCCTCTGGTGTCCTCACACCCTTCACCATATCTATCTTCACAAAAGGCATGTTGAACTGTTGATTCTTTAAAATAAAAAAAAGTTTACCTTTTTCGAAACTACAAATTCCGATGAAGATTATCGTGAGAATCGTTCTGGACGAGGATAGGATAGGATAGTCATAAAGACAACTGCAGTGTATATATGCATAGAGATTTAAAGAATGTGTTTGTATTTATGCCTCTGGACCGGATATCCGACCTCGGCCATGACATGACGTCCCAACTGTGTAGTGGAGTCGAGCCTAGTCTAAAAAACATGGGCTAGCACTAAACAGACTGCACATGGAGCGGAACCTCTTTCAATGACTTAGTGCCCAATGCGCAAGCTTGTATTATGTATCATGGATAGCATCAACGTAGGATGGATGGTTCTGCTTTACTAAAGATAATCTCTATATTTCAGGGACACATAATAATGCATCATGACTTCAAAATCAATTCTCATTATTTGCGTAATAACGCCGGCTCTCGTCATGTGCGGAGCATTGCTGCAATCCTCTAACTAGAACGCCACAGGCCTTTCAGACCCCAGGTATATACAGATATGTACACAGTACAAAGCGACTATGGTGCGCCCGCAATCTTCTCCTGCCCTCTTCCCCTACCGCGCTGGGCAGCGTCACCTCTCCCTTTACCACCTCGTCCCCTCGAACCACTCTTACCACGACCGCTGCCGGTCTTACTGCCCTTAGTCGACGGAGCGGTCTTGGATCTTGCAGCTTCTTGCTCTTGAGCCCTCCTACTCTCTTGATCCCACCACTCTTGAAAGGCTTGTTCTTCTTGGATCTCTTGGAGACTTCGCTTAGCGACCGCTTCCTTGATTACCTCTTGCTCTCGCCTCTGTTGTCCGATGATGTCGGACATTGAAAGCTGCAGTGAGGGTTCTGCTTTGCCCACAGGTGTCGTGTAGGATTTCGAATGAGGAACGATCGGAGAGGACTTTGAAAATCTGGAGTCGATAGTTGGTCGTGATGAGCCGGCAGAGGAACTTTGACCTTTCTTAGCATTGCTGCTATTTCCATTCCGACTTTGGCCTGCGAAACGAGTATCTGGTGAAGCTGTTCGCCTTGGTGTAGAACTCTGAGAAGGGATCGGAGATGCTAATGACTTCGCAGCGAGTCCAGGTGAAGGATTCGGGTCACCCAAAACATCCTTCAGGGACGTCTTTTGGCCCAAGCCAGCCACCTGCCATGGGGAAGCTGGTTTACCGTCTTCCTTGCTGAGTGAGATTTGTGGCTTGTCCAAACTTTGCTGCATGATTTGCTGCTGCTTCTTACGTTCCTTTTGGGACAGCTTCAAGCGGGCTTGCTTGTTGGTAGCTTCATCCTGAGCCTTCTGAGCCGAGATACTCTGTGACAGTGCCGATGTGCGACTTGACGAAGCTTGAGCCATGATTTCCCTCATGTCGAGTTTCGATGAGGGGAGGGCGGGAGATGACCAAGTTTTGATACCGTTTCCTTGATTCTCGCTTGGTGTCTGAATACCCAGACCTGAGGGAGTAGACGGCAATTCTTCCTCATCTGGGACTGATCGAGGTTGGGCCCAGGAAATTTTGCGAATCGCTGAATCGCCACCAACATTGACTGTCGGGTCTAATATTTCCTTCGGAGTAGGCGGACTCCCAGCTGCCAATACCTCGTCATCATCCATGTCAAACATCAAGTCTATGGTGGAGTCCTTCGGTCGAATACTTGGACTGAACGGTGCATTTCTTGCGGTTTTCGATTTTCGTCGGAGTTTTTCTTGGTTTGGGGATCCTGGGGTAAATTCATCAAGACTGCCAACTTTTCCTCGGTAAGACGACGAGAGTTTGTGGTCGTCGTCCTTGAGATTCATGCGGAAAGTCATCTCCTTGATCCGTCTCTGTCGTTCTTCGTGAATGTCCCCAGCCAGACTAGGGTGACGCTCATGTAGCAGCAAATCCGCTCTACCACTCTTGGCGAATGGCAGACAGTTCAGTTGGTTTGCCCGGACGACTTCATCCAATTCAAGAAGTAGTTCACCATCGAGATCATTGAGGAGGTGATTCTCAAGCATTGACTCGAGCTGCAGGCAAAGATACTCCAGAGCGCTATCTTTGAAGGCCGTGACAGCACAAGGAGCAATGGCGTTCAGTAAATTGCAGGCATTGCGAGTATTGACTGGAGCTAGTCAGTGCTGCAATCTCGAAGATCTCTTACCAACGGTACTCACCAAAGCGACCGATGACTTGTTGACAGATTTGTGACAGTCGGTCAAGCATCAGTTCGTCACTAACAGCTAAAACATCCAGCAACAGCTCTGAAAACTCATCAATATCGGACGAAACGATATCATCGAAGAGCTCATTTCCAACATCCGAGTAGATATACCTGAGGACAAGACGAAAGGTTTCGGGTTGAACATGCTTCAAGTCGATTCGGACCGCCTCGGTGTTATTTTGTCGCCTTTCAGCCAGCCATTGGCCACCAGCACGGCCGTTAAATAAGCCTTCGAAGAACGGACATCTTTGGCACAGTAAAGAACTGTGTACAAGTACCTCAGAGCCATCGAGCTCGATTATTGCATCACCATCCTTGAAAAATGTTGGGTCCTGAAGAGCTGCAGCCATATCAATGTTCATCTGTCTATCTGGTTCAGACATTAGGCGTACCGCAGCCTCGAGCTTGGATAATTTCAATTGGCTGGCAATTTTCATGACTTCAGCACGTACTTGTCGATATCTGAACGCCATTTTCGGGCAATGGCGAGTGAAGTGCCAAACATCGATTACCGTATCGGTATACAGATATACGGCGAGGTTGATGAGAGTGATAAAGTCGATGCCTTGGAAAACGATTTCTGGTCTCTTGGTTTTCGCTGCATTCAAGGGGTCAGAAGTCATCAGGATCACAAGCACGTCTGGGATTGATGCCGATCCAGTTCGCCGGAAGTCGACCATTAATTTTCTGAAGACCGGACTTCGGGATAACATAAATCCATGAACTGGAATCCGTACTTCGGAAATCGAAGTTGCAATATCGACATCGTAGCCGTCATCCAAAGATTTTCTAAAGAAGTGACGGGAAACATCGCCTTCAAGATCCGGCGAGGTGAGAACTGCGCGTTTTAAAGGCTCAAACAAATCCTTGGGCAAAGCAGGTGACCAGAATCGAGGAGTATCTGTGTCCTCATCATCCGGAGGTGGTTCAGAAGCTTTCAGGTCCCGGATATTGAGTAATAGACCAACATCAGACCATAGGCTCTGCTCATCTACCACTATCTGAGTCTTCGTTACATCACAATCTTTTCTGATAGCAGCATAGACACCAAACGTAGTGCTTCGAACGGATACCACCTTGGTAAGACCTGGGATTCGCTGAAACTTAAAGTCTTTGCGGTTAAAGTGTTTCGTTCCTTGAAAAGCATCTTTGATATTGGCTCGCTTGATTCGACGCCAAACCGCACCAGCCTGAGTACAGACAATCACCGAGCCGTTTTCAGTGATCCCCACAGATTTGATGCCGTCCCAATGTCCTTTTCGTAAAGACCAAACACGTTCCGGTGTGGAGAGCGAATCCTTGATCTTTGCTGGATTGGTCGTGCTAGTTGCAGCATTTGTGGGGATACTTCGAACGACGACAGTGAACAGGTCGCCACGGCTCGATACAGCTCCTAATAAAGCGTTTAGTCAGCAAATAATCTAATGCCATTTTTGGAAGAGACTTTGAAAGACTTGGAGTGGCTTGAGACATCCAGGACTCTCAATTCCCACTCCAAAGTCAAGACGATTCGACGAAAAAAGGGTCGACTGTTCCAAGAATCTAGACTTACCGATTGTATCACCCCCGGCGGTGATGTGCGAAATGTGATTCGTCGTCGACTCATATCGGGTAGTCAGAGCATTAGTCTTCAGGTGATAATTGCTGAAGCCCTCAAACAGTGGGAATTTGACGATGTTGTATCCATAATTTGTGAAGACACAGACTGTATGATTTGCTAGTAAGACGGTAGTCGCGGAATTGATCGCCGACACCATTGTGATAGCAGCTTTGAAAAGAGATGCAGCAACTTTGCGAGGGATCGGCTGCACTTCGAGACTCCGCGAATCCGAGTCCATCAAACCCAGTTGCCCTTCATTCTTTCCCCATGTAAAAAGGGAGGTGGAGGTGTGAGCCACGGAATGCAGAGCTGAAGCGGCGATTCCAATAATTGCTTCTCTCTTCAATGGTCCGAAGATTTGACGTGGTGTGGAACAGATGGGCTCTTCGTCCTTTACTGCTGGACGGGGCAAGGTGTATCCCAATTGACCATACGTATTGGTTCCCCAGGACATAAGAGACCCGTCTGATGTGATAGCTAGCGAATGGTTTTGGCCAAGAGCTATTTTGCTGACCTTCTTCCCGGCAAGAGCGCCTTCTTCTATAGGGACGTAGGAAAACCGAGTGGTCTCATCGCCAGTTCCTAGCCTACCACCTTGACCGAAGCCACACATGTAGAGATTTGATTCGGGGTCAGTTGTCAGGATAGCACTGTGTAGCTTCGAGAGTTCCATATCCTGAATGGTAATGGGACGATTGGTAATGAGAGTGGGTAGTTCTGAGACTGATCTAGGGGGTAGCAAAGGTTTATTGAACGGAATGTCCCTTGCCTCTAATGACTCCACATACTCTCGGTAGAATCGAAATAGAAGATGATCAGGTCTCTTCAAGATAATCTTCTCGGGATGCTGGCGATCATCTTGGTCTTTGAATCCTAGTCCATGATTTCGGCTGCTTCCCCAGGCAAAGACTTCGTCGCCGTTGATTGAAAATGGATTGCTTTCCTGCGTTGATCCAGCCATTGACTCGCCATCGTCCGATTCGTCATCTGAACCATCTCCGTTGCTATCTAGCGTAAGAGAACGTCGGGCAATGGTAGCGTTATAGACATCAAAGGGACTGTTTCCTTCATAGTCCTTGACTTTAATGACAGAACTTGCTGCTCTCTGCACAACACTCCCAGCCGGGCCGATTGGATCTCGAGCGTCCTTCTCAATGATAGCTCTTGCCAGGGTGATATTTCCGAAGTACAAAGCTCTGTGCAAGGCCGTCCATCCGTTCTCTGTATCTTGCGCATACAAATCGATAGCGGGATGTTCGAGGAGCGCCAGGGCGAAGCTTGTGGCGACTTCCGAGGTAGAAGATACAGCGCGATGTAGAATCGTAAGTCCAGCATGATCTCTGCTGTTGACCTCCGCTCGATTAAGATGCGCATTCAACGCCTTTGTGCCCCCCGCGCCTTGCTGCCCAGATGCCTTCCGGTGCTTCGTGGTGGTTCTCGGCGAAGTTGCAAATCCACCTGGGCTCCCAGTTACGCTTCCCCAACTTTGTGTATTTCCCAACCCTCCGTAGCTCTTCGGTGTGTACTGGGTATTTTGGCTTCCATTGGAAAGGAGGTGTCGAAATTTCTCGACCTCCTCATTGTGGTAGAATTTCCAGAGAAGATTGCTCATGGGTTGGGATGTGGCAAAGAGGATATCTCCTTCACTTCCAGTACCTCGCTGTGGCCTCGGTGGGGCACGGCGTTTTTAAAGGCGATGAAGTAGAGGAGAAGTCCGAAGAAGAGAAGAAAGGAACAAGGGCGTTCGTGGGAGCCTGCCAGACGGTTTGCGCGTGTGGGTAGATATCCTTTGGTTGACGCGATTGCGATTTTGGTGGGGGGGCGAGGGGACGGTTTAAATGTCTTGAGAGCTGTAAGAGCTTGTGATGGATACGTGTCTGATGGTGTTGTTCGAAGTGTCGTTTCTTGAGTCAGTCAATCAATCAATTCTGAAGTTATTTGTTGCTGGAGGGGTTAGTTGTACTGAAGAGGTGGGTTAAAGAGCAAGAGTCATCAAGTTCACAGTGGGAGTTGTGGTTGTGCGAAGCTGCCTTCTCGTCCAATCAGTGTCCACATGCCCCGGCGATAGGGGATACAGTATTGATATTGGTCAGGTCGGCATCGAGGAACTCCCACCACCAGCCATACTAGCCTTACCTCACTTACCTAGGTCCTCAACTCACACGTTATGACGGACCGGTCTACCATGCTTTGGTTAGATGCAGCAAGCAGTCATACCGAGGAAATGAAGAGGGGGGGCTGTCACTTATATGAGATACCCACGTAACGAGCGGTGAAGACCGCGCGCTACTGTACGAAGCCAGCCAGTCCCCAGTCGGCGAGGTGTGGAAACAACGTGTCCCAGCGAAATTTCAAAGGTATGTGTATGCATAATCTTCGAAAATCAACACAATGTTAACATAACAGTCCCTATTGATCCATTTCAAAAGACCCCAAGGCTGACTTGTCTTTTATATAAGGTTATGCTATGCATTATTTCATCAAGAGGATCTTCTATCTTCCTTGCATTACGTTGTTGTCAACTTCCTCTTTCTTGCATATTCCCATCTTCAATTAAACTATTCCATATTGGTTGCCATTGTCTATGCTCGTATTGCGTTCAATTTCACTTTTGTATCCGCGTTGAGTAGTTCTGAATGATTTGCAATTCTTGCTCGCTGGTTTTGCTCGGTTCCTCACATCACATCCCGTTTCTTATATTGAGAATCAAAGAAGAAGAAGAAGAAGAAGAAGAAGAAGAAGAAGAAGAAGAAAAGGATCCATTGCTTTTCTATCCTCGGAGCTACTTCATCATACAGAGACTTACCTTTATGCTGAACTTCCAAGTTCAAGCAGCGCAAGCAGGTAAAGCGAGTTGCTCAGTCTCCTGAATAAACCGCTCTCCCATCTTCACCATCTTAACCAGCATCCGTCTCTTACCCCTACTACCTCTGATGTGTCTCCTAGCCTTCAAAGAGACGACAGTAGGCCTAATCAGGCCAGCCGTCGCGTTTTCCCACTCCTCTTGCGGCATCGACACGGGGGGAGAAGGAGGAGGAGAAGCAGGAGGAGAAGCAGGAGGAGAAGCAGGAGGAGGTCTTTCCAACTCCGTCCCAAACCTCTCCGAAGGAACGGCAACCCCCATCCTCTCAGCCCACCTCCTCCCCACCAGCGTCCCCTGCGCAAACGCAAACCCACAATCAAGATCATGCTGCATTCTCCTCAGAAAGAAATCCAGCATCTTCATGTACTTCGCTCTCAAGCCCTCCTCAACAGCCGTCTTGCTTGCTCGAGTAATAGCGTGTGATTCGGCAAGCCAGGCGCCGTGTTCGTTATCGAAGTGGTTCTCGTAGATGAGGCTGTAGATTGGTTTCGCTGACGCGCCTGAAATGATGCCCTCGATGTACCGGATGTCGAGAGACCAGCTCTCGACTTCGCGACCAGCGGTCACGCGGAGTTTGCGTGGCAGCGCTGGGTTATGCAGTTTGTCGAAGTAGTGGGCGCGGAAGCTCTTGCCTATGGCGAGTTGGTCACGGAGTGTTGGGGGAGGGTGCTTGAGGGGATTCGGGTTGGTGCAGTAGGGGCAGGGTTCGGAGTCGTCGCCGTCTTGATTCAGTTGGACTTCGAGGGTTCGGTTGAGGGGAGGAGGTCCCCTGGGCTAGGTGTGGAGAGGATGGTATGCCCGCAGTGCGGGAATAACTTTAACGCTTCTCGTTTTTCTTCTCGAGCCTTTGCGGATTGCATTTTAGTGGTGATAGGTGGTGTGGCTTTGCTGTAAACGAAAGAGTTGTGATTATGGTGGAAGAATTGGACCTCCTAGGACACCCTCGACCGACTGTAAATATGCATTTGTTCTACTCTGTTCAGTCCTGTAGAACTACTATCCTACTGTTTGACACCCTGTTCGGCATCTCATCGACAGCATTCGCGGCGGTTTGGATATACCTGAAATTCTGGAGGAGGCTGTTCGCTGAAGTCCTCGAAAATTAGCCGAAATTCAACAATGGAATTTGCAACAATGGACAAACTCTTTTCCTTTATGTCCGCTCCCTTCATGCTCTCAACGTCTGTCAATGGTCCTTAGTTCTCCAAGGAAAATGCTTTGTTTTGTGTAAAAAGGGATAAAGAAGATACAAACCTATTGTCTTGTGAGAACAACAGAATACAATGGACCTGATAAGTAGCTAGAGAGTCCATCAACATCTCAATTTCCTTCCCAGAGCATTCCATAGACACACACGTACACAACTACACAGCCAATCATCCTGCCTTACATATTCAAATCTGCCAAGTTACCTCACCACACACGCACGCATACACAGCATGTCTTCAGTTTACTCAGGAACCAGTATCTCCAGCTCGAGCATCCATTCCGACTCGACTACCAACCTCCCCCGAATCTGTGACGACAGCGATTGTCTCTACCCATTTGGCCCAGTCTGTATAGCCTGTTCTTTCGCACTAGACGTGAAGGAGCGTGCGAAGCGACGAGCTCGTCCTCAGGATAGAACCGACGAGTGGGTCGAGGAGGTCCAGGTCAATAGACACATCGTGCTTCATGCTGGCGAGGAGTTCACTGGGGGAGCTGATGAGACGAATGGTCCTATCTCTGACATCAAGGAAGAGGTTGAACCCGACGGCGAGGTAAGTGAGGGTGAGCCAGACGATGAAGGTTACGAGGCAGATATTGAGGAGGAGGTCAGATCCGACTCGCCAATCTCGACAATCCTTCGCTCTTGTCCTCAAGCAACCTACTCTGGAACCTCCTCCAGCTCGCGCACAGCAAGCAGCTCATCCGTCGCCCTCGACGAAATACAAGAAGAATCAGAGCGCTTGTCACCGTGGCTCGACACCATCTTCGATAATACTCTGCACGGCCAAGTGGAAAATGTTCATTTCGCTGGCGGCGCTGATGTCGAACAGGATCCCAATTTGGATAACTGCGAATTTTGCGGGAGGCCGATTGGGGAGGCTACGGATCAGCATTATCTCAAGTGTAAGTATGCACATGAGGAGCTTGAGCGTGTTTCCAAGTGGGGTTCAGCATGGGGTGCTTGAAGTGGCGGTTAGAGAAGAGTGGTCAACTATAGGTGAGGTGAGTCGTCTCTTATTTACGCCTGATGTTTGTATGATCTAGAAAATGAAAAAATCATTTGAACAGCAAATCAACAATCTATATCGAGACAATACCTTATCACGTGATTTACTTTCGAAAGCACTAACAAATTTTGCTTGAAATGACATAACTTTGAAGCAGCAGGATGACTCGACAGATGTTTGGACGGTTCTCATATCAAAGTAACTAATATTATGAACTGCAAATAATGTTGAGATAGGAAGTGACATTCACGTGGTGCATCAAGTCATGCGAGTTCTAGCGTCTGGAAGGACCCTGGGGCTTGGGGTTGTCCAAGTTGCCAATGATATCTCTGCAGCTTTCAAATAGACAGAAATATAGCTGAGCGACCTTATTCTCTCCCGCGTTGATTGCAATCGGTATTCTAAAGGAAACATGCCACCAGTGGTTAAAGATGCATTGTCAGTCGACCTGAGTGTAGATACCTAAGACTTGTTATCTTGAGAGTGATCCCGGTATATTCCATAGGCACAGATTGTCCAGACATTTCCGGACATCCCTATTACTCTTGGTGCTACCACAATCTGCATCTCAACATGTTCCATTGCAGTAGTAATCGAGACACATGATGTGCTTATTCAACCAGGGATTGTTTCAATCTCAATCAACTCTTGCCGACTGGCACTCGGCGAGGACTTCCTCTTCACCGTGCCTTGTGAGACAGTATGGATAACTCCAGATCCCAACAATAAGGCAACACTATCTGAGGTTCCACGGAAGCCTCAGCTAACTCGGCCAATGGGGTTTACTGAGAAAGACAATTCCTAAAGTGGAAGGCTAGTCCTGGCAAAGGGCAGACTTGAGATGCAAGGAAGAGTGGGGTAGCTCCAGAAGGGAGGCAGACACGAGTAAGCAAGAACACTAGATGAAAGCATGAAGACAGGATGGAGGCCTCCCTATCTGTTCTGGTATCTGTCTGCCCTGGATGGATAATCAGCCAGTCAGTCTCACCGTAATCGGCAAGGCGAACTGTCCAGGGGCCAAGAGCAATAACCACTCGGTGTCTTGTCCTGGTCCAGGAGTGATAGCTCGGATGGCGAGATAGAGCCATCCGCAAAGTCCTGAGAGTACCGTGTGAGCTGGCTCACTCGTTGAAGCAATGCATGGGTGCAGCTCAGCAACTGTCGTGCCGCTTGCAGTCCTGCATTTCACATCGCACTGTACAGTAGCATTAGGGGGCATCAGATCAGATCCGGAGCAGACAGGCATGCCCGACTCGATATGACTAGAACGGGGGGAGATCACATGCATGGGCAGGTAAGGTAAGGTAAGGTAGGGGACTTCAAGGTTGTGTGGGGTGGTGGTGTTGTTGAGGGTAAGGTTGTCTGTTGGTGGTGGTAGACGTCGATGAGGTGTGGTTGTGGTTGTGGTTGCGTCTTAGCGGCTGCAGCTGCAGCTGATAACAATTCGATTCGTCCGACTGGCTCTCGACCGGCTACTTCACTACAGTACTGGATTGAATGGGATTGGATGGGACTGGACTCGACTTGGACCGTATGGAGTTCTGGTCTAGCTAGCTGTGTTGTTGCCGTTGCCATTGTTGCTGTTGCTGCTGCTGCCGCTGTCTGTACAAGACAAGGCGCTTGATTCGAGCTTCATTACTCTTCCTCCACCACTGCACCGCTTGGGAAATAGAGCAATCGGCCTTTGCTGAAGCTCGACATTCACCGCTGCATTTGCATCATCTTCTTAGATTCATCTCCCGTCAAGGTGCTCCAAGCCAAAACCAAAACATAAGCGCTGTGATCCAGTCACGAGATAAGGTTAGCTACTGGACGGGTCCCTGCCCTGGGGAATGACTCTCTCCATCCATCCTATCCTGTCCCGTCTCCCGTCGCTAGGTCTGGTCCAAGCATCATCACCCATCTTCCAGTGAGAGGGAACGGAAACTTCCTAAGCCTCCTCGACTTTCACAACTTTACACAGCGGTGACTCCCTCATCGACAACACCACAAGAGGAAGCCTTTTCAACAAAGATGTCTGCCGCTGCCTGAGCTGTAGGCCCCCAGCTACCCCTGCTATCAACCCGGTTGGACTCACCGGAACCCTTCCAATACGTCCAGTCCAGCCCAGGCCAGCCCATCTCCATCTCCATCTCCTCATTCACTTGCCCTCCAGCACACAAAAGTGCCATTTGAGAATTCACTAGCGATCAGACTACGATGGATGCCCAAATCATGAGGTATCCTGGTTCTGCTTCATTCGACATCTAGCCCTACGAAAGCTGCCGTTAAGCCTTGCATACGGGAGCAAGACAGAGCTTCCTGCACACAACTGTGCGCCGTACGGCATCCCACAACAACAGCATCCTCAGACTCGACATCCTCGTCGAGCACGCAAGTCCCAAAATGCATCAGCACCCGCGCCCTTCGCCGGTTACGGCTTCGCCAGCCTCCTCCCCCAGAACGAACCCTACTCGAACGAACAACCCCAGAGAAGAAAGCTCGGGTTCGAATTCGAATTCCAGGTTAGCAGCAGATATACCGGCATACAACGAGGCTGATGAAGGCAGTGGTGATAGTGGTGTTATAACTACAAGTGGTCCAAGTCGAGATGTGGTAAAGAAATTGGACCAAATCATACAGGTGAGCTCGGTCGTCTATCAGAAACCAAGCAATTGCCAGACTGATGTTTTTGGGAACTAGAACTTCCATACCAAGGCTGCTTATCTTGTCTTACAATCGCGAATGCCATTACCTGTGGTGTTTACCAAAGATGGGACGAAGAAGCTTAATAAATGGGTATGTCTTGGGACCCTCTTCAAAATTTGCATCTATAAACTAACAAGTGACTGTAGTTCCAAATCGAGACCGACGATACAAGCGCTTTCAAGGATGACCTCAGTTTGTGGAAGACTTGCGGCGGATATCAGAACCGACCCAAACCACTTATAATCGAAACATTTATCGACACTTCGGGTTTGACAACCAGTCAGAGCCTAGTCATTGTTGATGATCAAGGGAAGAGATGGGACGTTCTAGAGGCACTGAACAGGTCTAGCGGATCAAGAGAAAATAGCGAGGTGATACTGGAACGGTGGAAAATCGAACTTAAAGATAGTCCAGGAGAAAGGACTCACGACTTTGGTTCTACATTGCCCACAGTCTACAAGAAGTGCATTGTCTTCTTTCGCTCATTGTATGCGACAACCAAATTTGTCCCAGCTTGGAGATTTGTAAAGACCCTGGCGAAAAGCGGATCAGCAAACAGCTCGCTGCGGGTCAGTTGCCGTATCTTGTCCGGTGATGTTCAACGAAATCGATTCGATGCGCTTACTCATGCCCTATATGAGTATGGAGGTCCGGTCACAACGGACTATCTGCTCGGCACCACTGAGACTCCTGTAGGACAGTTTTCAGCCGAAGTCTCGTACCGAAACGATTGTAATTTCCGTGTTGATGACGCTGAAGCCCTGCTGAGCTCGAGGTTTATGGGTGCTGATGAGCATTTCTTCCAGCCATCGTTAGGCGCGAAAGAGAGTCGTCGCGGAGCGTCGAAAACTGTTGAAGTTGGGTCTTTACCTGCGCATCGGCACCAGCGAAACGAGGCGTCTGAGCCAATCCAAGCCTATGGGAGTCTTTCCACCTTTCATGGCGATGCGCCTCCAGGAGCTTCAAGCCCTATCTCTGCTTTACGAGCTGCCAAAGCCATGGGTTCGGAAGCAAGCTCTCCATCCGTGGGATCAGGATCGGCTCCAAAATCCAGACCAATGCAAACATCCAGGGCTTCATTAATATCACTGGAAGGTGTCACTTCAGCGCGGAGGCCTTCGCTTTCGTTTCAGCCCTTCAAAGCAGGATCATTGTCTTCTTCACCTGGCCGCAACAGCCCATTTCAGAACCCGGGTGACATCCCACCACAATCGCCACAGTCGTTGCCGAGAGGTTCGGGGATCAGTGCATTGACTCAGGCTCGAAATCGCTCCTCTCTGACAGCTGGTATGCCCGCTACTCTCAGAGGAGGACCAATTGTACCTGATAATGTTGTCACCCCATCCGCTTCCAGCTCGCCAAAACCTACACCTCTGAGTAGATATAGCAGCAGTTTCACTCATCGCCGTGGAAGATCATCTTTCGGCGGGACCAGCAAGATCGTGGACGAGGACCAAGGAAGTAGCGGCAAGCAAAGCCTGTCGTCTTCTGTACAACCCGGCTCTGGTCTTCTTGCCGACCTGGGGGCTGGCGCGAGTTCAGACTCCTTACAGACCGATGATGATAACATTTCCGAGTTTCTCAAGTTGTTAGACAGTAAGAAGACTCTGCAGAGTTTTGAGCCTTCTGGAGAGGCATCGACGAAGCGGACAAGTGCCCAGCTATCGAAATTCCAGTCAATGCGAGAGTCAAATAATGCATTGACAGAATCTTTGTCGTCGTCAACTCTGCTACACCGATCATCCAGTTCTTCAAGTCGACAATTGTCTAGTGTTCCTCCGATGGTAGCAGCTACTTCGATGTCGGCCTCTTCGTCGCCTGGTAAGCCAGTATCACCACACACTCCGCACACACCTGCCATCCCTTCGCGATTGAGTGCCAACTCCATAGCAGAGTATTCTGCTGAACCTCGAAGGCTGAGCTACCGCAGTAGAACAGCACCAGAAGCACCACTGGAGGATGTTGCGGACGATGACCAGTTGAACGAGCGGGGCACAAACGCAATCAATATCCCGACATCACCACGAACATACTATCCCCACGCGAGAAGATCGAGCTCTGTTGCCCAGCAGCATCGGTCTATAGCCGTAGAAGAGGACTTGGGTGACCTCCCATTTGGTGTCCATCGGAGCATTAGCCTAGGCGCTGATGAGCGCGAGCCCCCAAGTCTCAGTGCCCTCCTAGGAATTAGCCAAGCAGCCGACCCTGTTGCATCAGCATCGTCCCCGTCTCCCTCACGACTCCTGCAGCCGGCACCTCATTTGAAAGAGACATCCACTGCAATGTCACGCCAGCCATCGTCGTCTCTGGAGGCCAATGATTCAGAAGCTGCCCAGATGCCGAGAGGTCAATCCGTTGGCTCTATTAACTCTCCTTATCGCCCCAGACTAGGTCGAGGTGGTGGGCGAGGTGTCACTCCTCCCACTGCATCTTCATCCAGCTTGATCGAACGAGCCAGCGGAAGTGGTACCAGTGAAAGAGCTAGTGGTAGACTCAGCTTTACCAGAACAGCTGGGGCATACGAACATGATGACGAGCCATTACTCTTCCAAATGAGCGAGATAGGACGAGACAACTCGAGAAAAAGTCTCGAGGATAACAGAGGAGGTGGAGCGACTGGCACCAGCGACCGACACGGTTACGATGCACGAGGTGGAGGGGATTCCGGCTCAAGTAGTCGAAGAGGCAGCCGAAGAGGTTGGCACGGAGAGTAAATCCTGCATGCAGGTCTCAAGCAAAGAGGGGTTGGGCTCTTGAGGACATACGTTCAAACCATTGATGCACGTCATCTCTGGATGTTTTTCACATATTACAAAGCGTAGCGCAGTGCAAGGGACATTTCTTCGTTCCTTGCGGATGAATAGCTGGAGTCTGGAATGGGGGCATTTACAGGTTGCCTTTGATTATGCTAGGTGAGGTGTGGACAGGGGTTTGGAGGGGCGGCTTTGATTCTTCTGCTTCGGTCCTTCGGTTTTCGTTTTCGGCGCATCCTGATGATTGGGTTGATGCATAGGTATCTTGGGAGGGCGACCGGGAACGGGACCACGGAACCATGAAACGTTACAGTTTATTTTCCAAATTGATATTGGATGGATAGGATTTGATACCTTGGATTAGGAGTTTATAAGAGGGGCTTTGTGTATAGGCGAATGATTACTGCTACTTGAGATAAATCTGATGATAAACTTTGAACTATCTTTAAGGGATGGATGAAGTTGTATTCTGAGTTAGCGACTTTAGTGTAAGCTGAATTGGATGTGGGTTTCTTCTTCTGTTGGAAGACATTGAGCGATGGATAGGAATATATCTTTCACACTTCTTACTCTTACCGATTAGAGGCTTCGGGTGGGGGACAAGCGAGGGAAGCGAGAAGTGACAGATAAGTTGACGATTAAGCCCGTGTTTTTGCAGAGGATCTCTTGAAATTTGGTTTTGCGTCATATAGGTACTTTAAATTGTTTACTGCCAGTAGTGTGTATTTCCTTGTTGCAAGAATCAAATATCGAATTGAAAGGGCATTTCGGAGTGTAAATATCAACACTGCCGATACGGCCATACCCCTGCCGGAAGACTGAGCCGAGGATGCGGGGGAATCTGGAGCTTGGAGCTCGGCCGTGCACATCCACTGGGAATGGAGCATCTCAGTCAGCTACTAGTCCCACATCGTCAATTACCTCTACACCGGTCTCGCTAGCTTGCTCTCTGTCTATCCTACTCTTCTCTTTTCTTTCTCCAGGCCAAACTTCTGTTCAATTCTGAGTGAATGACAGATATCTGAAGCATCCTGAGCCAATTCCAAGATACAATCTCCCCTCCGAGCTCTCTATAACAGCTTCATCCAGCTACCCCACTCCTGTTCTACCTCAAGATGGCCTCCGCAGTGCGCATTGCTCCCACAGTAAGTCAAATCAAGATACTACACGCAACAACCCCCCTTCCCAATCCCTCACAATGCTAAACCTCCTCCCAGCGAGCAGCCCGAGCAATGAACCTCCTCCGCACAGTGCAATACACCCACCCACCCAGCTGTCCCTGCCACGGCAATCCCTCACACCACCATCACCATCAGCCTTCCACCGGTCTCCTCTCCCACGCAAAGCGTAACCTGCAACGTAACTATGCTACACCCATCGACCTCTCCCGACAGAAAGAATACGCCTTCGAGATGGCCGCGTCGTCGATCCGCTTCGGCCCGGGGGTCACAAAGGAGGTCGGTATGGACTTCAAGAATATGGGCGCGAAGAGGGTGTGTGTGGTTACGGATAGCGTGGTTAAGAATCTGGATGCAATGAAGCAGGTTGTGGAGGGGTTGACGAGGGAGGGTGTGGAGTTTACGGTTTTTGATCAGTGTAGAGTTGAGCCGAAGGATAGCTCGTGAGTTGATTTGTTCTCTTGTGAAATTGTGATGGTGGTGGTTGCTAATTGAGAGATAGGATTAAGGAGGCAATTGCCTTTGCTAAGCCGTATCAACCGGATGCGTTTTTGGCTGTTGGCGGTGGCTCTGTTATTGACACAGCTAAGCTCATGAATCTTTATACTTGCTACCCAGGTCAGCACACCCCCCGCCTGTTTTCTGGATATCTATTCACCCGAATCTTTTGAATCGGGGTTACGCTGTCTCTAAGAAATCGCGATATTTTGCAACAGCATAGTGCTAATATGTTGTTCTTTTAGACGCGGAATTTCTCGACTTTGTAAACGCTCCATTGGGTAAAGGACTACCAATTGACAAGCCATTGAAGCCCCTCATCGCCGTCCCCACAACAGCAGGAACCGGCTCTGAAACAACTGGAACAGCAATCTTCGACCTCGTCTCCAAACGCGCAAAGACAGGAATAGCACACCGGAATCTAAAGCCAACTCTAGGAATATGTGATCCTCTCAACACCCGTACAATGCCATCCGCCGTCCACGCAAGTTCAGGATTGGATGTCTTGTGTCACAGTCTGGAAAGTTGGACTGCCATCCCTTATTTTGAAAGGACACCTCGACCACAGAATCCAATCAACAGACCAGCATACCAGGGAGCTAACCCTATCAGTGATATTTTCTCCCTGCAGGCGTTGAGGAGTACAGTCAAGTATCTACCGAGAGCCACGAAGGATCCAGAGGATCACGAAGCTCAAAGCCAGATGTTGCTAGCCGCCACTCTAGCCGGTGTTGGATTCGGAAATGCAGGCGTGCATCTCTGCCACGGTAAGAAAAACCTCTGAATACTCACTTGTAAACCCCTTGCTTATATTCTACAGGAATGTCCTACCCCATCTCTGGCCAAAACCCAGGTTACAAACACGCCGGCTACCAAGTCGACACGCCCATCATCCCCCACGGCGTCTCCGTCGCCGTCTCCGCCCCAGCCGTCTTCCGCTTCACTGGTCCCTCGAACCCAGAGCGCCACCTGCAAGCCGCCGAAGCATTCGGCGTCGACATCTCCAACGTCAAGAAAGAGAGCGCAGGCGAGGTTCTAGGCGAGGCTCTTGAGAAGTTCCTGGCTGAGTTGGGGGACCAACCGAGGGGGTTGAAAGATCTAGGGTTCAAGAGGGAGCATCTGGATGATTTGGTGGAGGGCACGCTACCGCAGAGGAGGGTGTTGATGCTTGCGCCGGGGTTGGCGGAGGAGGTGGGTGAGGAGAGGGAGCAGTTGAGGAAGTTGTTTGAGGATGCTATGGATCATTAAGTAAGTAAGAAGAGTTTGAGGATCTCGCTTAAAGGGGGACAAAATTGGGATAATGTAAATACAATATGAAAATGTGAATATTTGGTGGTTCGAGAGTTCACTTTTCCTTCTTGCCTGGTGTAATTGAGTACAGAGTATGTCTCGTCTCTTCGAGTGTTAGTCCTAGTTATTCCAAGTCAGAACACAAAGCGACGACTTTCGATCTAAAGTCACAAATGAATCAAACGACAATGTCGTCTACGTAAGTTCTCACTTCGCTTTGAAAACATCCCATTCCCAATCCATTCATTTTCTACGTAAAGTCAAAGTACTGGCTTGTTAAAAAGCACAACTTCGATCTCTGTCGGCACCGACGGCGAAAAGAAGGGAGCCGCCGCTGTCGCTGCCGCTGCCCCTGTCACTTCAAAGGGCAAGTACTCAAACACCTACTTTCTTTCTTTCTTTGAAATCTACTTTGTACTTTCAAAATGTGCTGTAAAGATCTCAAGACTTTGGGAAATTGAGGTGACTTCAAGTGCGTAGATCGGCTAAGTACATACATAGTACATACTAGCACGGAATTGGAGAAGGAGGAAGAGAAGCAGGAGAAGGAGGATGACGAGGAAGAGGATGAGGATACAGAGGAAGGAGGAGTGAGCCTCAGAGAAGAGTAAGTCCTCCTATCCCATCCTATCCCATCCTATCCCATCCCATCATTTCTTCATTTCGAATGTCCCCAGAAGATCCAGGGACATATCTTCCTCTCCAAAGTTCATCTTCTCTCAGAAAAGTCTTGACTGACTTTCGTTGTTATAGGCGTGGTGAGGAATTCCCTCTTTTCGGTAAGCTCGTCCCCATCTTATCCTTACAATTCTCACGTCCTGCAATGTCGTCTAATCTCCCTGGGATATTCGTGCATTGAAAGTTACAAGATTGGTAACGGACTTTGATGCTGTTCTATTTAGATGAAGAGAAGGCCAAGGAGGTGGAAGGGAATCCGGTTGTTTGGACGATTGCCGTTACGGCGCGAAGATAGTGGTGGGATGGGATGGGATGGGATGATGTGAGGAAGTGGGGATGATAGAGCAGCTCGAAATGCGGTAAATTTCTTTTTGATAAGTCTTCGGATTTGCTGGTGATATTGTGTAATCCTCTTGTTGTGAAACATTCTTGATATGGCGAATGCTGACTACGATGTGATATAGGACGAGTGGAAGTAATCGAAGGTAGATGGGGATCGATTAACGGAATTTCTGATAATTACATTTGAGGAAACTATTTCTGTCTCATCCTATGCCGTGTCATCCCATCGCTCGTCCTATCTGTCTGTCTGTGCTAATGTTTCCATTTTAACTTCCAAAAATCATCATCGTTACCCTGCCCTGCTTACTACATACAAAGATTCATTCAGTAGCCGAAAGAGAAATCAGCACTAGTATGCCGCGCTCTGTCTGTAGAAATCCGCCGGTCCGCCTGGAGGTGCGCTGGGTGCTCCCATGCGCCCTTCTGCCGATCCAGGTCGTTGGTAGGGCTTGTATTGTGTCTGGCCTGCCGTGCCTTGACTTGGTAGCGTTGATCTGGCATCAAGCGGCTGTCCGATGTTGGGATAGCCTGCATTCACACCACTTGGCGGAGGGGGAGCGCTTGCATTTGGTGGAGGTGGGGCGTCGTAGCTAGGTTGACTGGGAGGCTGGTACTTCTGCTGTGGAGGGGCATAAGCATTATATTGCTGTTGAGCAGGTGGTAGTTGAGCATTTGAGGGAGCACCGGCACTGTAGGGGTCATCTTGAGAGTAGAGAGATGCGCTATAAGCAGAGTTTGGCTGAGGGCCAACTGGGGAGTCGTAAATGGAGGTAGCGAGTTCTTGTGGATTGGAGTAGGTGCTTTGAGGTCGGTGACCAGTCTGAGCTTGTGGCGGTGGGTACTGGTTAGGAGGCGGCGAACTTGTTTGGAGAGGTGCGGGCATGGAGTTGGAAGGTATGCGAGGAGTGGGGTCTCTCTGAGGATATTGGTGTTGGCCTTGCCCTGGTTGAGATTCTGGGGGAGGTTGCTGCTGCTGTTGCTGTGCGACAACATAGAATGGGGCTGGTCCAGTCCGAAGAGGCTGGGGAGGATAGCCTTGGGGAGAGGATGGTTGTGGCGGATAATCTTCATAGGTCAGTAGTGTCTCTCGGAAAGTTCCTGTAATTTGCTTACCTTGTTGTTGATTGGGAGTGTAGTATCTCTGCGTGTCTTGTTGTGGCGGAGCTGCTTGAGGTGGATATCCGCCACCATAGCCTTGTTGGTGACGACCATATTGGTATGCAGGCTGGGCTTGGGTCATCGAAGCATCCAACAAATTCTCATAATCGCGGCAAGATTTGATGAATCTCTCGTTGAGTTGAGTAAAGTCATCTTGCAGATGTTAGAACGTTCGGCATATGATTTTCATTGGAAGAGGTACATACCTTTTCGCTGGGAGTATTTTCCAATCAGCTCGATGAGCTTTGGACGGATAGCGAGTGTTGAGTGATAGAGTTTCTGAAGATCCTCGTTAGTAACTTGTATATAAAAATAAGGCTCATACATACAGTAATCTCCTCGTTATCTTTGACGTTCAAGTCTGACGAGGATGTACTTAGTAGGGTAAGTAGCTTCTCTACGTTCTTGATCTCCGCGAACACCTCGGCCTCCATTTGAGCTTCACGTTGTAGCTCATCTGCTGTAGGATCTGCCAGCTTCTCAACGTAGTTCAGAGGAAAGATACCAGTCTGTCCCCTCAAGAGCCCCTTCCACCAGTCTTTGTACACCGATTCCAGCACTGCAATCACATCCCCTTTCCGGAATGTCAGCTCGTCCTGATCGGTTCCGTGGAAATCGAAGAGGGCTCTGACTCGGGATACTGTAGCTGCGGTGGTCCCAGACGGAACTGTCTGTGGTTGCGAGGCTGGCTGGGATTGCAAGGGCCCAGCAGATTGTCCCGCTTGCTGAGCTGGCTTGGATTGTGGTTGGGGGGTTTTATCTTGTACAGATAATTTCAATGCCATTTGAAGCTCCTCCTCCTCCTTCTGTCGGTCCAAATCCGTGAGCCTGCTCTTCTGTGGGGCAGATGGTGGGTGGAGGTTTGGATTCTGGCTCTTGAGCTTATGGTACTGGTCCTTCATGATCCCGAGATCTGGGTCCTTGAACATATCTGCCCATTCTTGCATTCGCTCCAGGATCTTCGCTTTAACTTGCTGATGTGTGTTTCGATCGTTGGCTAATCGTAGGAGGGCATCTGTGAAGGCTCTCGAGGCAAGCTCCCGGTGCATCTTGGGCCCGCAGTTCTGACTGAGCGCATTGGCAAGCTGCGAAACATATCAGCAGAAGTTCACAAGAATGGATTCAGGAATAGCCTCTTACCTCCAGAGTGTATAATTGGACGTTAGCATTGCGATGCGCCAGCCTCTTGATCATCGCCGCCACAGCATCCTTGGCACCACTGTCTTCTGTTGTAACTTTGTCGCAGACATCCATAATATACTCCCAATTCTCCGAGGTAAGATTCTCATCAGTCGCCTTGGCTGTGGAGAGTTAGCACCTGGTCTGTAGGCAGTGGCTCCCAAGCTCCCCGAGCTTCCAGCTCGACAGAGGCATAGGCAAACTTACCGACGACATCGTCGAAGGCGTTCTGCTGGGCGCGAAACATGGTAGTAGTTGTCTGCAGTCTGGGAATCGATTATCGCGAGGTTCTATGCTGGTGAAATCGAGGTAGAGGTGTAGATGTGGGAATGGTGTTGTCAGGCAGTGAAAGTAGGAAGAGCTCCCCGCTAAAGCAACTGAAGTGAAGTCGGGCTCTGGGCTGGCGAGGCTCGCGCCTCACTGGTTGCGTCACCCACGGGACACTGAGGCGTTCATTCAACCAATCTTCCAGGCTGCCGTTTCTACAAAATCATGAATTTGTTTGCATTTCGCGCCTCATAAGTTCAGTATCGCTCCGGGGAATTGATAATGGCTGGAAATAGTTATTTGTTCAAGTTTTGTGTAGTTATCGATTCGATTTGCGGGGTATCAAAGCCTTCATCTTGTAAGGAGACCTGATAAGTCTGGGAAGTTGTACACGATATCACTTCGCACCAACTCTGGGGTAGATAATGTGTTGATAATATACCAGGCATTATGAATGTTCAAACTTGGTTTGAAGGATGTTTACCGATCTCCAACCCGCCAGCCTCCTCCATCAAGAAGCTAGATCTAGTGTACATATAAATAGGCAATTCCATGCCATGTGCTGCCGTGTCCTCCCTAGCTGTAGACAGCATTATAAAGCTCCCAACCCAGACACGACGATCCATGCAGAAACACAGGTGCCCGCCAGACGCTATGCTTCCAACGACTAATTAGCTCCAAGAGAGAAGAACACTTGGACACCAAACCGACTGCACCCAAATCCATCCTGGCGTTGATGAACGCCGATAACTCCATCATATATGCATAAAACAAGAAGGCTCCTACACCAGCTACAGTACAATCACCACATGTCGTCATCGTCATCATCCTCGTGCTTTTTCTGCTGCCGTTGTTCCTGGCGACCGTAGGAGTAGTAGTCTTTGCCATTTCGATCGTACTGACTTTGGTCGTTATACCCATTTTCTTGAGTGTGCTGCGAGGCACGGGACTCAGGACGGTTGGAATGTTGTCCGTGAGATGACTCGGCATCCTGGTGGTCATAGTCATAGATTTGAGAATCATCGACATAATTGACGCTATCAGTTTTGGCTGGCTCTTGTGTGGGTTCAGCATATTGAGCAATTCCCTGTTCAAATCAGTTGAAGTTAAGTCAGATGTCTCCAAGGCTACTAACCTGATGATAATCGTATTTGTATTGCTCCCCGCCTTCCTGCTGCTGGCGTTGTTGTTCTTGTTCTTTCTGCCTTCGCTCTGCTTCCTGTTTCTTCTGCAGTGCTGATTGTGGAATCTGCATTTGAGGATGCATCTGTTGTACCTTGGCCAGATAAGAGTACATGAAGTTACTGAGAAGAACTTGACTGTACAAGGCCCGGCGAGGGTTTGCCAATTTGATGTGTGCCATGCGGTAGATGGCTCGTTCTTCCAAAATGGAAAACCTTGTCCAATTGTAGTCGACGTCTGGTTTCAGTTGCCGAGGTGGAGGGTCTGGCGAAAGGGTCCGTAGGGAGCTGCCTTTCTTTCCACCAGATTCACGATCATTCTTCTTCTTTCCACCACCAAAGAATGAGGAGAAGAGGCTGTCCTTTTCTTTTTTATTTTCCGTGCCGGACTTGCGGCTGCTCTCCTTCTTTCTCTCATCTTGTAGTCTGTTGTCGGAATTGTCACGCTCCAGCAGGAGACTTTCCCTTCCTCGTGGAGCTCCAGTGTCCAATGTCGCTTGGAGAACGTCTAAGCGAGCAGTATCGTGGGCCTTGTCTACTGACACTTTCCCTTTGCCTCTCTTGCTATCCTTGTGGTCTTCTTCCTTTTTCTTCTCCTTTTTTTCCTTCTCATCGCTACCCTTGAACCAACCCCAGCTCGTTTTCCTGGTCCCAGAGTTCTCTGATTCATCCTTGTCTTTCTTCGACTTCTTTTCAGCCTTCCGCTCATCGGCCGTAGGAATGAATGTAAGGGCGTCTGTCCTTGCGTTACTTCCAGGTAGCGCGGAGGGATTCTGAGCCATATCGTTCAGTGTGTGCGATGGGGTTGACTTTTGGATCACATTGGAGCTTGACATCTGCCGATCCAATACAGGACGCCTACTCGACCGCGCTGGTGGTTCAGGGCTAGGCTGAATTTGCTGCTGTGATGGAGGAGGTCCTTGGGAGGAAGATCTTTCGGGAAACTGTAGAGTTGGTTTGATAGGGGCTTGCTCAGCTTCCTCGGGTGGAGGGGGTGTTTCTATGATGCGCGGTACTGGTGTGTCAATCCTAGAAATCGTATTGTTTCTCGATTGTGACGATGACTGTGATTCTGTTTGAGCTGGTCCGGAGGTATCCATGGAAAGGAGATCGCTTTTTCCACTATCAGAAGCGCTGTGCTCGGGGCTCTCATTGTGTAGATTTGTCTGAGGCAAGTTTTGAAGTCGTCGTCCACCGCGATTAGGCCGAGAGAAATTTTCTGTGGTTGTCGGTTCGGATTGCACCTTGGTCAGAGGAAATCCAATGGGCGATGCTATTATTGGGGACTCCTCTCCATCCGTATCAGCTTTCATTGTACCAGCCCTTCGAAGGCCTCTCCCTTCTTTTCTCAAGCTGCCCCTCCTGTAAGTCGTATTTGTAGATCTCCTTAATCCAATTCCCGGAGCTTGTGGCAATATTGGCATATCTTCGCTCTCAGGCACCTCCCCATTGCTATTCCGTCGCATGTTGGTATCCAGAGTGAGCTTTTGCATGGCTTTCGAAGGATCCCTAACCAAAGCATCTAGTTCTTTCAGATCAGAGATCTTCAACTCTGGTATTTGATATGCCGAGAGGGATTTCTTTCGCTCCAGCTGGTCTGCACCATCTTTGTATCCCACCGCTCCCCGTCCTCCGTCGTTGTCGATCTGTCTCGACAACATGGATTTCTTCCTTCTTAAGCCACCTCCAGACCCGGAGCGTTCTAGGCCATCTGGTGATAAAGAGGCTTGTTCCCCAGACCGACGTTTGATAGACTGGACCCTGTTCTCGAGAAAAGTCTTGAATTCCATGGGTGCCAGTTCCGGATGTACCCTAGCTGGAACCCAGAAAAGTCGTGAGGGGTCATCTTCATCATCATCTCCTGTAGGTGCAACTGAAGGCATGAGGGAGCTCTGGAAGGACGGCAGATCAGGGTCGCTTGTATTTCCCACATCCATGGACATTCGTCGTAAAGCTTGTAGGTTGCTGAGCTCCTGGGCTACTGCAGCGGGATCGGACTCATAGTCGATATTGCTGAGGGGGAACGGTGAATTTGCGTCGGTTCCATTCCGATCTCGAAGGGACAATGACGGCGACAAATCCCCCTTGTTGAAGGAGGAGCTCCTCGGAGATTGTAACATGGCTGGGCTAGTATGCGCTTTCTTCCCAGTCTTCCCATTTGCATTTGGTGATGGCCGTGTTCTGGGGCTATTGTTCCCGTCGAAATATGTATTTCCTGCCTCGACAGACTCGTGGAGAGGAGAGGTAGCGAAACCGCTGGATTCGATCGAGTCGTGTAGCGGGGAGGTGATAAAGCTTAACGGCCGGGAGTCGCGTTTCGAATAGTCGTCATCGCCATACATATCTCCGATTGCTTCAGTGACGTGGTGATTGGTATCACTAATGGAGAGTTGCGGAGCATGCCCGCGGCGACTGGCGAAGCTGCCGCCAATCTCTCGGGGTCTAGCGGAGGTCTGAAGGAAGGGAAGAGTGGTCAGCGAAAGTCCAAGTGAGCTCTGATCTGTATGTTTGACAGAATGCCGTGCAACGTCTCAGTGCTCGCGTGCAACTGGGGAAGATGCAAGCGCAAGCCAAGAGCAGGCGGGCAACGAGGAGAGCGAAGGCGGTGTTGCTTCAGGATTGGCAGAGTGCGTGATATCGAGATGCAGAAGGCTACATACCTTCATCGGAAGCTGAGGGTAAGAAGTTGGAGGAATGCTCCCCTGGCTGCGTGGGAACTAGCACCAAGATGCTCGCTCTATTCACCACCAGCTCGCTGGGCATCGGGGGCTGCTGTCGACCGGCAGAGGGTGTGTCCACTAAGGATATTGTTCGGGTAAGAGGCGTCAGAGGGGGGAATACGGCTGTCGCATGGCCGAGGATTAGGAATTCGATCGAAAGCTAGGCAGTTATGCTGGATGGGGGGTTCGAGGAGGATTGATTCTTGGATAGAGGTGGAGGTGGAGGTGGAGGTGAAGGTGGAGGTGGGCGTGGGTTTTTGGGAAGGCTTCAACTTCAAGGTTCCCTCTCTCCCTCTCTCCCTTCTAGTCTGAAGTCGCCAACCGCTTAGCGTAGCGAACGAACGTTCGACAGAAGCGGAACACTGGAGCCCTGAGCCAGGACCGGCGTGCTAAGTGCCAGGTAGCTACCCTGGTAATGTGAATTGTTCGAATGGCCAGAACAGGATCAGGACCAAGACCAAGACCAACAATAATGAACGATGAAAGACGAGGAAACAAAAAGATGCCGTCAGCGTTGCACGGATGTGTTTGGCAGTGGCAGCGGGTAGTGTTTCCTTTTGGGCGACAGAGCTGGCTGCTGCCGAGAAAGATAAGAAGACCACCTCCTCGAGACGCCCCTATTCACAACGAGGCATTTCGCTCAGCCTATATTCTTCCCACATACTATAGAGCTACTTTCTCCACAACGTACGACCGGACTAGATAAGCTAGCATACTCTACTACTGTAACAGTGTTTTCCCTCGGATGGCCGGGTTTTCACAGCATCTCTAAGCCTGTTCCTGTTCTCCCCCTTTTTTGCAGACCCACCGGCGCCTAAAACTATTTATCCTCTGTCTGCGTCACAAATCATGCCCTAATGCAGAATGGAAATGCAGTAGTTGAGATCCGTGACAGCAGAGATTTCAACAAAGAACATACTTTCAAAAGGGTCATATCGGTGCTTTGGAACATTCAAAGGAAAAACGCTCTACGTCATGACCATATCTTGTTTATTGAACATCCTTGGCCTGAATGTCCAACATTATAGCGTCAGCATAACCAGTCATTTGGTAAGTCCAAATCTCTGTATATCCAAGCGGACCAACTACTTGATAAGAAGTCGATGGCCCGACTTCAACTTCAAAATGATCCTTCTAGAATCTCTACTTCTTTGCCATATTCTGATTACCGTTTCTTGTTTCGATCCACTCTCAGAGCTGAATTACTTCTGTGTCAGGTTGATGGAGCTTTCTATTCTCGAACCGAGTCTGCTGACTCGTTGCCCTCTGAATTCATATATCTCTTACTCGTACAGCTCATGCCTCTCTTTCCTCGACATTTGGGGGTCTTCAAGTCGAAATCTTATCCCCAATACTCCTGGTCCAAAACGCCACAAAACAGACCCCACCATGCCGCCATTGCTTTCGCATTGCGAAACCAAGCAGACGATCAGTTTTGCTTTCATACGAATTATGGTCACAAAATTCCTCTGGCTATAATTGCTATAGAATATCAATAGGCCTCGGCAAAAATACAACTACTTTCGAGTCATGGAGGTCTCAAAATTGCAACTCGCATTTTATACAGTTACAAGCAATAGATAAGTACCTTGAGGTAATCTTTGGCCCCGCAAGAGAAGGGCGTGCTTTGGCGGGCGGCAAGGCGCTTTGTACCTCGTTAATTGGACTAGCGACAAAACACTTAGCCTCTCACATACCTGGACGCTGTGGCGGGTGGATGTTGCCAGCTGAAAAGTGTACAACCGGGCTTGCACCGGCCATAACGTTTGGTTGATTTCCCGCTGTCTGTGGGTAGAATGCCTGGCTTCATGCTGACCACCCCGCATGCAATGCAGAGTGGCATGCAGGATTCCTTCCGCCTCTTCCCCTTCGGTGTCGGACGAACTCTGATCCGGGTGTAAAAGGAATTTCCTGCAGTGTTGGGACTTTTTGGGGAAAGGAAAGCGATATTTTGACGACTTCTATAATTTTTCAACACAAAGAGTTCATAGAGGGCCTCGACACCCAGGAGAATATAATTGAAAAGCGAGCCTTACTGTGCCATGTGTAAATTATTTCCTTCGCTAAACCACTCGAGGATCCAATCTCGCCAAGCTAGACAATACCTGATTGAGAAACTCCCATACTTGACTATCCGCTACTCCTTCTGCAAATCAACAACTCATTATCTCCTGACTGCCAAAGATCTGTGAGAACCTATCGCGGAGTTCACGATCAGGCAAAATGGTACTTGTCTGCATTGAAAAAAGTAAGAATACAATGGCAGTGTGCTGAAAAGTGCAGCTATCACTTACACCACAGACATTGCCGCAGCCCATCATTTCAAATGAAGTCAACAGGACTAAGTTTAGGTAAGCAGAAATATTTCGGGCTTTCGTTAGGCACTAATGAACAATGCGAGCTGCCAAGTTGGGGAGCTACTCGTCCAACAAACTTTGATAGAACAAATAATCGGCCATTCCGAAGTCCTCAAAAACCAGAAAATCATCGTGAGGCTTCTCAATAGACGTATCCCAGCCCATCGATCCCGAAGTCCACGCTCCAAGCGAGGGAAGAAGTCGAAATGCTTCGAGATCGACATGAGGCTGTGTGCTACAGATCTCAATCTGCGACATCCCGCGATCCCTCATAAATGATGTACATTTCAATGCTTTTCCGGTGGGCCATTTTCCAGCTCAGCAAACCACAACAAAGGAACGACATCCAGCTCAAGGGAAACCCCTGATCACATCAGGCGATCTCTGGAGGACGAAAGGCTGTTCTCTGGAATCGAGGTTGATAAACAAGGAACAAGCCTACGCCGATATCTACTAGGTGATGCCACCCGATTCTGCATGACGCTTGTGTATGCCAGCATGTCGAGCTTCAACTACTAACTTAGCTCTCTCTGCCTTGATTTCTGCCTGCCCTTGCTCGAAGGAGAGCACGAGGGGAAAGCCACAGTCCGAATGAATTTATGAAAGTTCTAGCCGATGCCGAAAAGAGATGAGAAAAACTACTCCCGCGTTCATGAATGGCTGCCACATGTTGATGGACCTTTTAGACTGAGGCTGTGCAGCTCTCACTAGTCTCTCCCTTTGCTTGCTGTCGTTTGTTGTTTTGAAGGGATGAGTGTAGTTGATAGAAGTTTTCGGATCTCCTCTCCTACGTCATGGACGTGGAAGGGTAATTGCCGTCCGAAGACCCCTAAAACCAGAGCTAGTAAGGGTAATATCAATGTCACGAGCCAGAGATATAACTTCAGAGATTCCCATCCTTTCAATTATCATTGAAGTTTCATATACTATAATCGCAGAAACAGACACAGCATTTCCTTAAGCAGAGTCTCCCAAGTAAGCTCAGATCCTGGATATTTTTGTTCTTTGCGGGCGGCTCGGAGATTAACGAGCTGATTGGCACCAGGATTCCATCCCATCCCTTTACCCCACGCACCCTCAATTAGGTGAGCTTGCATTGCAGCCCAAACGACATCGCAAGACTCTACACATTTATCCCTCAATATATACCAGCAACAACTAACTCAAGATGCTCAGAACAACCTCCAAAATGTCTGAAAAGCCAGGTCTTCCGGGCTCGCACCCTGTCACCATGCCATTGCGTCAAACTTCAACGTCTAGCGCCATGAGCGATGATGCTGTGCCCGTCACCGACCCCAAGAATGTAAGTCGATCCGCAAGATGCTCGTCTGGATTTATAGAAGGAAAGCTGAGGTTTGTTGTGTCCAGACTTCAGAGCTATTGGCAGAGCGTCTGCAAGCATGGAAGCACGCTGTGGGTTATCTCGAGGCCTATGTTGGGGCTACAGAGAAAATCCAAAAGGCGCACGCCAAGGAATACGAAAAGGTGTTGAAGGTAAGGACAAGCCAGCTACGACCGGACCAGAATTCGTAGTAACCAATGGGACTAGACAATCTCGGATCCTTTGAAGGAAGGTCACCATTTTGACCAGAACCTTGGAGGAATTGCAGGGCTCTTCGAGAACATGAGACAAAACACACAGGCAAGCAACCCTGCTCAAGCGCCAGTGCCAGTTCTAATAATATCAGGGCATGGTCAACACGCACATCGAAACCGAGAAGAACCTAAAAGGTTCCGTCCTTCCTATCCTCGACCGTCTCCATAAGGAAATCAAGAACAAGTCAAAGGAGCTATCCGGAGGCGCTGGCAAGAGTGCCAAGGAAGTTGAGAAAGCGCGAAATACCACTCAGAAGCATATTGAGTTGTTGGGACAACACACGGCTGGATTCGGATCCAGTGGAGGCAAGATGACTGCAAACGATGATCCGTATGTTCTGCAACGAGGTGTTTACCACCGACTTGGCAAGCAAGTTCTCGAGGGTCTGTCGCATTTTTTTTGTCTTCATTTTCCATTGGATTTAAATGGACAATCCCTGGGACATGAGCACATCTATGCGCAAAAAGATGCTATATACAAGTTTTTGAATTGATTACTGACAGCAAAATCTAGAGAACAACAATAAGCATGACTTGATCGCGGTCCAAAAAAACTTCGCCCAATTTGAATCTCATGTTGTCGAGGTTATTCAGCAAGCACTCATGTCCTTCAACCAATTTGTTGGTGGACAGGCTCAGAAGATCGAGCAACTTTATGGTGACATGCTTGGCACTGCTCAGGCTGTTCCTCTGAACTTCGAATGGACCGGATTTGTGGAGCGAAACAAGGCTATTCTTATTGACCCCAACTCGCCAGATCGCACCATCGATGGTATGACTTTCCCCAACCAAAATCATCACTCGACCCAAGCTGTGATCGAAGGTACTCTGGAGAGAAAGTCTCGTAACAAGCTCAGCATGAGCGGTTACTCAACTGGTTACTACGTTGTTACACCATCGAAGTACCTTCACGAGTTCAAGGATGCCGATAACTTGCGCAAGGATCCTACCCCTGAGATCTCCATCTACCTTCCTGACGCTATCATCGGGTCCACTAATGGCGAGAAGTTCAACATCAAAGGGAAGGATGTCAGCAAGGGTATTGGCAGCAAACTGTCTGGTTCTTCGGAATTCCAATTCAAAGCACACACTATGGCCGATGCAAACAAATGGTACGAGGCCATCAGATCGGTTGTTGGTGCCGGACCCGCCGCGGCTGAGGCCATGAGCCCTATCAGCCCAGTGAGCCCATCAAGCCCTGTTGACAATAGAGGCTCCCAACCTCCAGTGTATGCCGACGAGAAGCAAGCCGCTCCTACTCCTCTGCAAACATCTGGAGTGACCGGCCAAGGGACTGTTGCCAGTCCCACTGTTGCTTCTCCAGTTGCTGCCCAAGCGAGCGCTCCAACGAGTGCTGTAACACCAACTGCTGCCGACAAGATCTAATGATAAGATCTACTGAATTCGGTCGAGAATTCGAACGAATGACAAATCAAATCGGAATGTCGTGGATGTGGTAATGTATAATACTTTGAAGGAGGATTGAGTCCGTGATCAGAGAGATGCGAAAATTGCCAGCAAGGAGTTTTTATTTGCCAAGGCCAATATTGGATTGAGTAGTAGCGAAGTTTGGATCAAGAAAATTGACAACATTTTAGTAACTTCTCACGCTCAAGCTCAGAACTGGTGACAAGTCAATTTGAACATCTCACTCTAGGTAACGTTGTCAGAATAAGCTGCTTATATCTGTCAGCAGAGAGGTTCATTCTCTGCTGACATTCATTCATCTAGTGATCATTAAGTGCATGCACCTCGGTAAAGTCAGCCCAGCCCTACGTGGATCTCATCATCCTCGCAGAGCGGACGCGCCTCTGATTATCCCGATCCCGATCCCAATCTCTTTTTTCTCTTTTCAAACTTACGCACGATTGGATCTCCCAAGACGCATCCCGGAAGCGACGCAACTGCACAGCACCGCTTACCAGAAGGTAGTACGAAGTCTAACACTCCAATCACCTGACTTCCGCTGACCCCCATTCGTCAAGCTTCCGACGATCAGTACGTCAAAACAACCAAGTCCAAGACTGAAATTATAGCCTCCGCCTCTTAGCTCTCCGCACGGCATACTCTATCCATCGATAGCGAGATGTCTAGTGTACACGCCATCGTCAAACTCATACCAATCCAATACCAGTATATCTATCATTTCCAGACTTCTCAGGAGCGAACTACGAGATCTGCACGCTACGCCTCTCGTCTCCGCAAAGATGAAATAATTATGACCTATCCTTCGTGTCAGACTACCACCATAAAGAGGGATATTGGTGACAGCTTCATGGCGCAGCCTGAGGAGCAGGGCAGGGCAGGCTCGTCTTGGAAAGCCTTTGTTAGTAGGGTCTTGGGTAGCTGTTGTTGGAAATTGGTTGGTCGTGTTGGCTGGATGTTGGATCTGTTGGTCCCGTTTCATCATCATTTCATTAGCCCAGCAAGACTTCTCACGTAAGTGGGTAACGGGCTGTGGAAATAAGATATCCTGGCAGGTTGGATGTCTTTCTTTAGATTAGGCTCCTTCGAGAGCTGTCATAGGGAGGTATATTAAAGCTATTTCTCCCTCAGAATTTAAAAAGTGAGCTTGGTACTTCCTTCCTTACGTCTACACTTATACGCACCTCACTCAGAGATTTGCATTTACATTCCTCACAACTTCAAAATCCCATACTTTGCCCACGAAATTTGAAATTTTACTAAAGTAGCACACTGTGCACCACCGCAAAGCACAAAAAATATAAACACCCAAACCACCACAATGTCCTACCCACAAACAACCACCGATCCCAACGCCCACTACGGTGCTCAACAACAACAGCCCATCGCAATGCAATCCCCTGGCATCGAAACCGCACCTCCAAACTACCCCGCCGCCGCCGCAGTCGGCCCCAGCAATGAGAAGCACGAATACGGCACTGAGCAGCACATGCAGCAACAAGGAAACATGAACCCACAACAAACATTCCAGCAGGGCACCCCTCACCAGAGCTTCCAAGTCGAAGCCATGCCCGCGACGAGTAATGCAGGCAGATATCAGATGGCGACGCCGTTAGCTTCCTTGCAGCAGGGTCCTGCGCCAGTGGATTGTCCTGTCTGTGGGGTGAGGGAGATGACGAGGACGGAGTTTAAGTCAGGTGGGACTACGCAGTAAGTCATTTCCTCAGAAGCTAGGTTGTTCTGTTTTACTACTTAGGTAGTTTGGTCTCGTTTACTGATTGATGTTTTGTAGTCTTTCGGCTTTGCTTTGCTGTTGCTGTCTCTGTTTGGGATGTATTCCGTATCTGGCTTCTTGGTTTAAGGATTGTGAGCATAAGTGTGGATCTTGCGGTGCTCTTTTGGCTGTTTGGCATAGGAGTGGACGCACAGAGGTTATGGTTCATGCGAGAGCTTGAACATCTTACAATAATAATGCATGTGGGCATCAGAGATGATTGATGCTAGTGGGTTGGGTTCTCGGTTTAAGGGAGCTGTTTCTATGGAGTTGGGGTAATTGTGTCGTACAAGGAGACTTGATCGTTAATACCTTGTTGTTGACTAGTATACACTTTTGTTATTTGGCCAATCGATGTTCGTTTGGAATTTTCCTGCTTCATTCTTTCCTATTCTCTTCATCATCTCGAAGAATAAATCTTTCGCTATTAAATCTCCCTACAGTCGTCCTTTCTCCTTCATCTTATGGTGTCGGGGATCAATGTAGTGAGCCGTACTTGGTAGATTATCTGCTAAGTGAAAATCCCCATAAACACTAGGTGATCTCATTCTCCGCTACAATTTCCATACTCTATCGTCTTGCGGCAGCTAGAATTCGGCTTTTCCTTACTTCCCCTCGGAATACTCACAAGCAAGCGAAGGTGAGGTCCCGAAGGTGCGAACGTCGTCATGCCTGTCGTTAACGCCGCAGGTGCAATTTGAAGTTTGCTGCACATATCGCCACAAGTCGACACTTTTTGGGCAAAGTTACTTTCACCTTTCCTACAGTTTGATTCCTTTTTCGATTGCAATTCTCTCCTAGCCCAAAGTCATGTCGATTCGTAAATACATGAAAGGGTATCATTTTGTAAATCACAAGAGCAGCCCAAAACGCCAACGAGATAGCAGCCCCAATACCTTGCATCTGCTGATCAAACCACGTCCCGTCCATCTAGGATACCAACAGCTACCTCGCATAACTCTAGGATAGTCAATCCCCCTCGCGGCGCTCAGGGACTAAGTCACACCAAGCTCCACAGCCTTGGGGTCAACTGGTGGGAGTATCCCCAGAGACTTAGAGCCAGCGAGATGGTCCTCTAGTTCGAGACATGGAGCTCCCCCGGCTTTCAGTCTGCTGAGCACCTTCGCTTCTGAAACGACCTGGGACGAACGTGTCAAGACTCTACCGGTATCCAATAAGGGAAAATTATCGAGGCTTACAGTGTTGGATGATGAATCAGACGAAGACTGGAATTCATATTCTTGACGCATCAAGTCTTCTTGTGTACGAGCAGCGACTGGTGTCTGAGATAACCACTCTGAAGAGATCGAGTCTTCAACTGGAAGAAGCAAGCCAACCTCCTCGCGCAGCCAGTCTCGAATACGCTGATTTAGATCTGGAGCCAACGGCAAAGGAGCATTTTCTGGCCATGACCGTTCTCTCGCAATGGCCCTTTGCAGCCTTCTCCGATGTCCCAGGCGGACATCAAGTAGCGAGAGCTACCGGGCCAATTAGCCACCGCTTTTCTTCAACGTCTCGGGTAGGATCCTTTGGGTAAACCGAAATAGCCTAATACTACGGGCTTTTGCGCCTTCAAGAACAGCAATGAGAATGAACAATACCAGCTTGAAATAAGCTTACCTGGGTCTCGGCAATCTTCGTGAGGGCCTCCCAGTCCTCGAAGCCCGAGTCCAGGAAACGTGGGAGGTACTCCTCCAGGCCGAGGACCATGAGAGTTGCTTCGAGCTCCGCGGCCATGCTGCCCGCAGAACTCTGTTCGATAACAATTGCGTTCGCGTGAAGAATTGGTTGGGGAGACGGGCTCGTGTAAAGGTTCAGAACACCAACAACAACCGCACCACGGCGAATTCGAGGCGAGGCTGGAAGCCGCTTTATCTGGATTCTGGACTTTGCAGCAGAGCGGAGCTATTGCTCCGGGGCATGTTTTCTTGCTTTCGCTCATCCTGCAAGTGGACGTCATATTTGGCGCTGGCTACGCCATGTCGGCGATCATGCCCTTCTTCGGCTACAGCAGAATCCCTATTCCAATTCGAAGGCTTGGCCCATGACCCTTGGCGTTCTATATATCCTCGATTCCTGCGCTGGAATTTCTAGACCAGCATCGTCAAGCTAGTGAGGTCAACTGTCGCGTTTTAACACAATTAAAAATTAAGGGGTACACTCGATTTTTCGAATCTTTCTTCTCTTAACATTAATATCATCAGCGCAAGCTGCGTTCAAAATTCCGAAATTCACATTTGGCTGGCTTAGTTTGGCCGGTTGGAGAATCTTGTATGGTGTCTTGTTTTGTTCCCAGTTCTGTCGATTTGGTGTTTACAAACCTTTTAAACAATTTGCGTGAAACACCTCTCATGATTTGTTTTCTCGCGAACGCTGAAAATCGAAAAGACAGAACTAACTTATGTTGGGTTCAACTCGTTACTTGCCTCCTGGGGGTTTCTCGTCTCCATGGATTCAACCCCATGATACGAATTATTCCACCTCGTCAAAGTAAACAGGAGGACGCTGCAGGATGGTGTATCCAAGCAGTGTAATTTTGCGCTTGCAGGAAACGCTTGAGCAGGCAGAACCCCGTTCCTTTGTCGTGTGGTCAAAACGGACCCGTCAACCCTCCGCTTAGTGTAAAACGGTCATCCCATATCAAGAGCTAGTGATTGTTGAAATATCTACATACACTGGAGATAGAGCCGAGAAGTTGCCGCTTTCCTATATTATCGCTTCCTTCCCAAAGGGACGAGACCAGAAGAACATACCATACCTATCTACAAAACGGCCAGCTTGTTATTGTTCTTCTGGCCTTCGTTCGCTAAGCAGCCTGGCCATAACTCATTTCCGAAAACCCAAACAATCATCATCAATCGAGAACACCACTATTCACAAAACAGGTGGTCATACTGTGTAAAGTTTGAGAGTAAGCACTCTGAAGAGGAGCAAGCAATACGCTGTTCACTTACACATTCCCATGATGTTTGCGAGGATCACAAATTTTGCGACGTGTTCAGACTCGTCTTGTGATAGTGGCATATTGTATTGGCAAAGCAAGACAGTATAAATCTTGGTTCATGTCCGGCGAATTGAACTGAGTCGCAGGCACCCTTGGACACATGTACAGGGTTTGTGATGAACTTAGACACTAAGACGCAACAAAAAAGCTAAAGCGGATGCCCAAGTCGGGACTGATAGCTTTTAGGTTTTGGATTTGATGTTCTTGTCCACGGTGCGTAGAGAGCCTTTATACTCTCAAGACTGGCTTTCGCTGGATGCGCACCGAGGTTTGGGATGCTGTAAACACGCTATTAACAACCAATCTTCTAAGCGAATTCGGAAGCGAATTGTGGAAAAGGGGAAATGCCTTTCATCCCAACCCGCAAGCACTTGGCAAACGGCCTGAAAGCTCATTGGAGATAACATCAAGTTACCAACAAAAAGATCAATCACCTTGTGCTTGCCAGTCTAGAATGCGCTGATCACGCTCAGAATTCATCCACAACGGGTCATCGTCAGGCCAATCCCTCGATCTCGCTATAGCTCTCTGCAGCCTCCGTCGATGGCCCAACTTGACGTTCAACGCCGCTAGTTGGCTTTCCGTGATCTTGGTGAGAGCTTCCCAGGTATCGAATCCTAAATCTTGAAAGTTACGCAAATATTGTTGCAGTCCGAGCTTTGTGAGAATACTTTCGAGATCGGACGCCATGCCGAGGAAGTACAGTGTACCCGCCCGCTTAGGACAAACAATATGCGCTCACGTGGTTCAGATGCTGGTTTACTGGTACTCGCCAGCGCTGGCCGCGAGGCGAGCCCCTTTTAAATACCACCCCAGCGAACACCTGAATGCCCAAACCATACTTACGTCAATGAAGATTTCCCTGCAACCCCGACATACGCATCAGACGTCATGTAGTAATGGGAGGAGGTGGCGATCTTGGCCCCCATGATAGGCACATATATAAATATTCCACCATCTTGCCTGCATTTCACTTGGCACAGGCCATCTTCATTAATTATTCCGCATTTCTAATTATGTATCATCATGTACAGCTGTCGTGTTTTTTTTCTTCAGCTGCTGCTGTAGATGACGAAATGTGTTTTGAAATCCCTTCGTATATTGGTTGGTTCAAAGCCGAAGTCTCGGCAACACGAGGAAATGGCTGGCGGTGGCTGTGTGTAGCTGCGAAACTGCAAGTATACGTGTTTGGGGAGTTATTTTCGTCACTGGCAGCTAGAAGTTGGAATATGAGCATAAGTGCGCAACGATAATTCTTTTATGTGCCAGAGGCTAAGTATGCTCCGAAAGAAATTTGTGGCAGTCCCAAGATTCAGGGTTGCATGTAGGAGAAAAGTCGTTGAGTCAGCACCAGAATAACCATGCGGAAATGCCGGAAATGGCACACCCAGTGGCAGGCGGCAAGATATCACATCGAATCGATCCCTCGCTTCATCTGCCCATCCATGCAATCCTGCCCATCCAAGTTCATCTGGCTAGCCATCTCAGCCTGGTTGGGCGCTGATGTTGCAACAAGCAAGAAATTTGGGGTTTTCGGAGATTCTTCCGGCGCCACTTATGTCGAGTTGTGAACAGCTTACTAGACGAGCCTACTGATAAGGAGATGGCAGAATCCGCGAATCAATACGTTAACTTCAATGGCGGTACCCGCCGCACGTCAATTTATC
This sequence comes from Rhexocercosporidium sp. MPI-PUGE-AT-0058, assembly GCA_020746875.1. Taxonomy (NCBI): domain Eukaryota; kingdom Fungi; phylum Ascomycota; class Leotiomycetes; order Helotiales; genus Rhexocercosporidium; species Rhexocercosporidium sp. MPI-PUGE-AT-0058. The sequence goes on from JAGTJL010000008.1 coordinate 968,835, forward strand.
AGAACTATGAGCATCGAGGCGCTAGACTTACTCATTTATATTTCTACGAATATCCGTTCCAGATCTTCATACAGACGTTCAAGGGCGCCAATAATCGAGCGTTCCTCTCCCATTTGATCCTTCTCACCCGCTACACACGACTCATGTCCAGGTTTCAGTCGGCTCCCTAAAGTCGGTCTGAGGCTCAGTCGAAGCCCCATCACCATAAGGTCATAGGACGGTCTGACATTCACATTCATCCACATTCACGTTACTTCATGAAGCAAATCAAAGATTTGGCAAAGGGACAATAAAGATGTGAGAATTGAGGTACATTTTCGGGCCCCCGACGAGATGCAGATAATGATATTTGTGCAATGTATGAGTCGTCTCGTTTTGAAGGGATTATCGTTGCTCAATATTTCCTTTTCCCGAGCGGTGCAGCTGCATCTTACACATCCCTCAGCTGGAAGTGTAGGTTGATCTCTATCCTCTCGTCATTTTCCCCGGGATCATTGGCCCAAACTTCTACCTTCTCGATAGTCTTGATCCCCAATTGAGCCTTGTGGGTTTGTAAAAGCCAATAGATGCCTTTGCCGTTTGGTGAGTTGATAAGCGCTTTCAGGCCTTTCCCACCGTCCTTCACAGCATCCGGTTCAGTCCCAGTCTCCGTGAACACAGCTCTGTTATCCCAGTCTCCAATGGTCCTTCCGTCGTCTTCAACGGCTTTTCGGGCGTAGTATTTGGTTTCCACGTTGCTGAGAGTTGCCCTGAATACATGCTTCAGATTTCGAATATTCTGGCCAGCCTTGTCTTGCCAGACCAGAAAAGTCAGATCAGCCCACGTGCTGAGAAGCACCGCATCAAAGCGACCCGCTTTGGCCAATTGACCGATCATGTAGGCAGGGGATGCACTATCATCTGCGATGATAGACCCACCCGCTGTATTGTATACAGACCTGTAATATCCTTCGCTAGCCTAGACGTCAGTTGCGTTAGTAAAATTTCGTCTGTAAAAACGATAAAATTGACAATGCAATAGCCTGATGACTAGAATTCGAGTTGACGCTGAAGAAAAAGTGCTCACTTTGTAGAGCTTACTTCCCGAAGGTCCCACGTGAGAGACTTCTACATCCTGTTCCAAGGCGAGGCTGAAATCATTTTGCTCATCAATGCCCAGCGCTTCATAAACGGTTTCAAAGGCATCTTCGAAAATAGGACTATAGTCGGGCATCGGACTCCAACCCCAATCAGTCACGCCGCTGTAACTCGTCCAGGTGCTCTGAGAATTGGTCTTTTTGCCGCCGGTTTTCTTCCCCAGGGCTGCGTTGGCATCCTCGATGGACATTGGAAGACTGCACAGCAACACTGCTCCGACTTCAATTGATGCAGCGTAGGCTGCTTTCTTTTCATCCTCCGTAAAGTCTTTGAATCCTCGTTTCTTTTCCTCGTCTACTTCAGATGCTTGCCGTTCGAAGAGATTTGTTTTCCGCCCGAAGATAACAGGTACTTTGCTACTAAGCTCAGACACGGGAGGAAAATACTCAGGAACACTAGCCGCTGGGATGGCCAGGCCACTGGCTTGAAGCACTGAACTGTCGTAGTGGTGACGGGAGCCGAGGACTGCGAGGATGAACACGAAAATGGTAGCCATAAGACTGCTGAACGCCAAATTCCGAGCCTGCTTAGGAGTTGCCATTTTGAAGGAAGTGTATCTAGGGAGCCGTAAGTATGAAGATGGGCATAGGACGAATGAGAACTCGCTAAATACTTGGTTGTTGTACTTGACTATGGACCTGAGAGCCTGATAGATGACTGCAACGTTGTTAGAAAGACAGTCCTCTGAATCCTGGTGAGGAGATTTTGAAGACTGATGATAGTATTGGAATAATACTTGTACGAAGAGTCGCGTATTGACCTCGGACAAAGGCTCCACACACGACATATGCCCCTTGGGTGATCAGCTCAAATTCCCCATATGCAAGTTGAAAATTTTCAAAAGTAAATCGAATTTCGTGATTAGCCAAGTCTTGGGAGACACTGCAAGTTGGTTGGCATTATTGTCGCTGATCCACACATGCAGCAGAACAACAGAGATTGGACTTTTACTAGTCCTTGTGACCGTCCGCTCGGTGCCCATTCTGTTGGTTGCTGAGCATAATGCCTGACCTGTGCTGATATCTCATGCGGACTGTGTTGGTTGAATCAGGCAGGCGTTGGTTTTCGAGTCCAAATGTAACTCTCCGTGTGATGAAAAGCTGCATGATTTAGTGGGCCAGCAGAAGGCAGCACTCGGAATGCAGTCTCATTTCAGCAAGACAAGGTACATACGAGACATGTTGATGGTTATGAAGAATGATCAGATCATCTCCTGCCGCACACCACGGCCGATGCAGTGTAGGAAGGAAGCCACGATTGCTTTAAGCGAACAGGTGGACCGACACAAGCTCTAGACTTCTGGCTCCCTCTCTTGTTTAATCCTGGCTCCTCACTTAGCTAGCTAGATAAAGCTTCTTTAGGTGACTGTGAAGCAGATTCGGCTGCACCAGGAGGACTTCCCCCGTGCTCAGCGCTTACAGCCCACGAGGGGTGGGCTTAAAGTTTGCCAAGGGCTTGGGAGATCTCTGCAGCTAGGTGAGGCAGGTGTCAACAAGCGCTGTCACCCCTGTGAACGTAGATCAGCCCGGAGAGCCGCTGGAAATGGTCAAGTGCGAGCCTAATCTGCCTCACCACTCGTACGGAATTACGCGTGGAACCAGGTTCTTCAGCTTTTTTGTATTATTTATCTGGCCCTAGCAGCCCAGATTATCTTGTTTGGCACAGCTATTCTGGTTTGTACGCTCATGCATCTGGCTGGGATCAACGTGACATTTTCGAATGTGCATTGAGATGATCAAGACTTCTATGTTATCATGATCTAAATGACTCGATAATAGATCAATCAGTCTCAAATTCGCCTGTCGACCACCACGTCTCGCGCTTGTATGAGCCGAATTCCTTACGATCATCCGGGAATTCTGAGAGCCTCCGTCTTTCGTTTGCTTCGATAATGTCGTGACTCAGGACGCTCTCCCATCTAAACCACATATCGTCTTTTGAGAAATTTGCAGTGTGATATCCTCCGTCTTCGGTCAAGGTCCTTCGAAAGAGAAAGCCGAGCGAGTGCATCCTTTCGTCGTCCCACATGTAAAAACCAAATCTTCGCCAGTATCCGAGGCTGTAATAACGCAGCGGACCCCACATGCAATGAGTAGGTCTTTTTATCACGTGAACGAGGCGCTCTGCCTGGGTTGCCGTGTCCAGAGTGTGATGGTCGAGAGAAGAAGGAACTTCCTCAGTCGTTCGAGTGATGGATGATGCGGTTGAAATTTGATTCAAGGTTTGAGTAGCGGCCCTTTGATCAAAACTGTCGTTGCCATACTGCTGTCCCGTGTTTACAAGATAGTCCTTTGGAGAGAAAAAGTTAGTGCTGCAATCAGGCGAACGAACGCATTAGAGGACAAGATTCTGGTCGATTCTGTTGGATTAAATAAAAATACCTCTTGCTACATACCACGATGGTTCCAAGCTGTTCGTTGAACCTTCCATACGTACCGCTAAGTTCCCAGAAGGAGAAAATGTCAAGGCTACCAAGACGAGCCAAATCCTCAAGAGTCCAAGGAAGATCGCGACTACTGAGCTTCAGATAGAAGAATAGTTGCACGCGCCAGAAATGCCGACTGGTTCGCTGCCGTTCGGTCCATGAGAAGGGACCTGAACTTTCGGGCGTGAACGGCTTCCCAACTGGTCTTCGCTGAGGAGCCCTGCCAACGTTGGGCCTTGCGATATAATGGAATTTTTGGCCAAGCTGAAGAGGCTTCGAGTTTAAGCAGCGATCGAGGCATGATTGTAATAGCTCGTCCGTCAAATTCTGATTTTGGCATGCCGAGTCCAGGATGTTTCGTAGAATGCCGGATGGTGTATCTTGAGAGATTCCGATTGGGGGAAACGCTTCTTTGCAACCCTCGCATACCTTGAAACTGTCGTCGAGGCTAGGATGAACTCTTCTGATACACAAGGCCAATTTTGGAGTATGGGGAAATTTCTCGCAGTAGCCATCACGCTTTAGATAAGTACTCGAAAACTCATCTAGTGACTGTGTGAGAGTTAGGTTTGATCGGATGAGAACAATCGTACGGATCAAGCTCTGGACCTGTGCCGGTAGATTGGTAGATATTATGCTTTCTACTATCTCCGGGCCGAATTCATCAAACAAAGATGATATGGTAGGTGAGGCTTTGTCGAGATTGCGAAACGAAGGTAGGCTAGAGACTTGCTTCGCAATCTGTAAAAGCACCTCTGCAGGGAGACTTGAGAAGAGGGGGTCGGTTGGATCCATTACGGGCTGAGGATGACGATTCGGTGGTGTATCGTCGTCTTGTCCCTAAATCCTGCGAACAAGCACGAAGGGGAGGGAGGTTGCGAGGTGGCGTCGACTTGGCAATGAAGATGAACCAATGACTCGTGGCAATTTAAGATTGGAGAATGAAGTGCAAATACAAGAATAAACTGGCAGAGTTCGAGTTCCTGCAATTGCACCGTGTGTTACAGCTCCAAGGCGTTTGTCTGTCTATCTGCGCGCCTGTCTGCTTGATGGTTCCGATATGTGTGCGAGCGAGACTCTCCTCAACCTTGCCCACTTACTTGCGCGCTTGCCTTGTGAAGAACTATGCTTGCTGACTCTGCGAGACTGCGACATGGGTTAGGCGGTCCACCACAGTGAGATGGGACGATTGTGACCTTGACCGGATTTAATTTTTCCAGCGCGCTCAATGTGGCTCAATATCCGCGATAGAGCACATCACATACGGCACAGCGCATGCACTACATGCAGTACATGCATATGCAAGTATGATATCAGTGTGATTGTACTGTGCTGCATTGCATTGTATTGTAGGTATCGTCGGTGCTCTCCTACCTCCTTCAGTCTACGTCTACTACCAAGCGCTACATAAGCGCCAAGCGCCTTACCTTAGGTGAGCGAATTCACAAACTCATTTCACCTCAATACTTCATGCAACATATCTATCCATGTCCTTGACGAGCCACTTACACGACAGCGTGCCATACAAGTGGCCAAGCATCAACATGAGCATCGCTTCGTCTCTCGTCTTTTCCCACACACGCTATAATGCGTGCGAAAGAGCCCCCCTCTTGTCTCTCTACCGTACGTACCGACCAGCTTCACGCGGTGCACTGTACTCTTTAAACACTAGAAAAATAAAGAGTTCATAGGGTCAAGTAGCGATCCAAAAAAAAAAAAAAAAAAAATGTATAGGATTGCGCTGTACTGATCCCCCAAGAACAAATTGCTGGCAGTACGTCTCGCACATGGAGCGGCGATTCTTCTAAGTGGATACGGTAGGGGGAGGAGCGCCACCATGTTGCATATAACTGTTGCGAATGTGCCGCACCCACCGGAAACCAACAAACGGTATCTCCTTCCTAACTCATCCACTGTGACTGTGATGAAAGTCGTTGACAAGGAAGACTCAGAGTCACAAAGTTTCAAATTTCGACTTTTTTTTTCTTCCGTTGGAAAGCAAATGGGCCAGTCCTCCAAAAGAGGAAGGCGCGCGGTGGCCGCATATTCCCTAGAACCATGCACTTTTCTTTGTGTCCATCTGGAGCATACATTTTAATATATATCAATTTGGTAAGCTCAGCTACCAGCCAGTAATTAACACCAGCCTCTCGAATCGTAAGATCAAAGAGCATCTCCCAGTCCCAGAAGTTTGCCAATTCTTGACAGCTTCTTCGGTCATTTATTCTTGGTTTATTTTGTTGTTGCACCTCAACACCTTTATTCGTCAGAGCCTCTTGTAACTATGGCTCGATGGCTTTGTTTGATGGCTATAGCCACTGTGAGATGTTCTGCGGTAATGTCTGACGGTAGGGGCTTCCTGGTATCCTCTGCCGAAAGAGAGAACGCTACTTTGATAACGAGGGACGGCAATTCTTTTAACCCCGTGGATCTTTCTTTTATCACTAAGATGGCGGCCATCGGTGATTCCTACTCAGCCGGCATTGGAGCAGGTCGGAAGCTCGGAAGCACAGTCCAATTTCTGGACCCAGATAGTGGTAAAGTCAATCCAATGAATCATCTATGTCACTGTTTCTAAAATGTTTCCGAAGACTACTCCTGCAGTCGCTACGATCACGCATATCCCTATCTCGTAAATTACGATGAGCGACTGGGAGATGCAACGAAACGCAATTTTCAATTCAAGTCATGCTCAGGTGCTGTTATTAGCGATGTTTTGCGAAGACAGATTCCTGCAATCGATTCAAATCAACAAGTAATCTTGTTATCAGCAGGGACGTATTTTCACGTTCATTATATCAACTGATTCTAACTTCACTTTCTAGGCGGCAACGACATTGAGCTTACAAACATCTTGAATCAGTGCATTTTTCAATGGGCTGTGCTCAAACCCACCCAAGTCACTCAGGCGAAGACCATAGTGGAGGTGGACAAAGCCTACGATTTTCTGAAGTTCTTAGATTTCAGTGTATACAGCCGCGGCTGTGAAGGCCAAATGGATGTCTCGCAAGCACTAATTGACGGACCTGCATTCAGTTCCAGTCTAGACTCGATTATCACTGCGGCGAAAGCGAAGCTAGGCCCTGGGTCCGTCTTTTTACAAACTTCTTACGACCTCAAAACTGACTGGAAACAGCGGTAAACTTTACTACACAGGGTGAGTACAAACAAAAGCCATCGCAGCATTCAAGTCGTGCACTTCTGACTTGCTCACAGATACGCCAAATTCTGGGCAGCCGATCTTTCATTGGCTTGTGACAACGTCTCCTGGGGCACCTGGCTACATGTAAGCAGACTATCACTTGCCCACCATGTGTCTTTGATGGGAGGATATTAATTAGGAACTAGAAAGCCGAGAATGTTTGGGAGCCATATCAGCGTCTGACATCCAGCCACCGGAAAAGAATGAATGCACTTGTTGATGCTGTCAATGACAAGCTGGCTTGTTTTCTTAAATCCCCTACTCTAGTGCACCTAGCTAACTTTCGCTCTAGTCTGATGCCGTTGCTAGGGCTGGCCCAAATGTTATCTTCGTAGACTACGATGAGTATTTGACCAAGGCGAAAGGACATTTTTGTGAAGCTGGCGTCGATGAGACACCCACTAACGGAGAGACATGGTGCGGAAAGCTACATATCGTGTACGAATATTGTCTGATATTTCCATTCACAGGAACGATAATCTATTCTACAAAATGGATAGCGGAATCCAGGGCTCTAGTCCCTGGAAACGAGATTCAACTGGCGTTCGGACTGGAACATTCAAAGGTTCTATGGAGGTTCTGACACAATTGACTCTCATGCTTGACCCAGCGTCGAAGCTTCTAGTTGAAGGCGCTGTCAATAAAGCCAACTCTGCATCTATTATGAACGAAGGGGAGAACTTGTCTGGTGTTGGGGAACTACTGAAGGACTACTTTCCGAACTTTCTTCCGGATGGGTGAGAGGTTTCAATCCCTAAATGATTAGACTATACTGATGCCCGTCCTCTCTTAGATATGGGCGCGTTTTCCATCCCCAAGAAATTCTCCACGAGATCATTGCCGAGGTGATTATCCAAGAAATGGGGACAACAAACTTGTTGACCAACGGATTTCCGGCAATGATAGATGGCCTGAACAGTGAATCCTGTTCATACAATCCTTCGAATCCATCAGGAGGAGGAGGCCAGCAAATCGCGCTTGCCTCGTACACCAACCCACTTGGGGATCCAGCCGCTTGGGAGCGCCTGATCTCGTATGACTCGGGCAAACTCAGTATACTCGTGGCCAACGTCTTGAACGGGCCGGATTACGTTGTTGACGCGTCGTGGAGTTCAGTGATTCAGAAAGCTACGAACTCAGGCAAAACAATCATTGGTTATGTTCGGACAGGCTACCTCGGAGTGAGCACGCATAAGTATAAGACTCGACTTGGTTCAGGCGATCTTGCGGACTGGGCTTCGCAAATTGAGCAAGATGTTGACAAGTGGTACGAACTGTATCCTGGTGGTATCGGCGGTATCTTCTTCGACGAAGGATGGCCAGAATGTGGCCCTGATAACATTTACTCTGATTTTTACGCCCACATCAATGCTTACACTAAGCGCCAACATCCTGGTGCATATACAGTGCTGAATCCTGGCTCTCCAATGGCTCAATGTTTCGAGAATACTATGGACACTTTATTGACGTTCGAAAACAGTTACGATGCCTATAAGACGATCTTCACTGAGAACGACTGGACACCAAAAGACGACCGGAAAATATGGCACATCGTGTACGATGTCCCACAGGATAAGATCAAAGAGGTTGCCGCCCTTGCCCTTTCGCGCCATGCGGGGTATCTAGAAATGACCGACGACGTCAATCCGCCAAATCCATACGATAACGTTCCAAACGACGCGTATATGCAAACGGCAATGAACATTGTTGCAGGCGGGAAAGTCCGTAAGGATGCAGCAGTGGCACTCAAGGGCTCATACGTGGCCGGACCTCCTGACGCAAATGTTATTGCTTCAGATTATACTTCTGTAACTATCACTTGGTCACCAGTACGTACTGGGGGAGTCCATTCCCTCTATTTTCTCACTGTCTCAGATATCATTTCCCTAAAACATGCCTTATCCTTTTCCCAGTAATACTCAGTATACTTTTGATTTCCCATCTACTGACTTCCCTGTTACGTATTGGTACGCGATTGGACAATCCATGTTTTCCTCTTTTCAATGTTCGATGATGTCCTTGAGAGTTGAGACATGTCTCATTCATCCACCACACATCAAAGCGGCATTCACTAACTCCCGTTGCGTACAGGTAGCACACGCTCTTGGTTATGCTGTGTACCAGAACGAAAAGCTAGTATTGGAGATGCCCGCTTTTTTGACACGAGCTACCGTAGGCATGTTGAAACCCGGAACGGTTGGCATTTCCTTTGAGGTCAAAACCATCTTATCTTCTGGTAGCGGAGGAACATCCAAGCTTCTGACAGCAAGCACGAACTGGTTACCCGGAGGCTCAATCAGCAATGTTCATCACACAAAGAGTGGCGATAAAGTTATTTATACCGCCGATGTTTTGGTGCCATACGCTTTTGTCCGCCTGTTTATTGGTGGGCCACACAAGGCAGTCGGCCCTTCCGTAGGCTGGCCTATCGACGCAGGCATGAGCATCCCGAACTTACTTGATGATATTTCGGTTCATCCACAGCACAAGCTTTTTAGCTACATGATCGAGGGTAATGATTTCTATTCACCTTTTTACTCGTACGCTGGCTCGTATGTCGAGCTTGGACCCGCAAATGCAGATGTATGTACTTTCCCTCACGCGTCCTCGTAATCATCCGGGATCTCAGATCAAAGATACGTCTTAGGATGGATGTCTTGGGATGGATCCGAGATCCTAATCCTAATACTGGGAAACTGGTTGTGCTTGCGCTAACTTCCATGGAGTGGTCGTGGACTCAGCTTGGCGTAGCACCTCAGTTCCATTCTGGATACACTTATACCTGGACGGTTCCATTAGGAGCTACCGATGCGCTTCCGGGTGATTGGGCCGTTCAAGGTCAAGGTTATGCACCTCTTCAGAGTGTCTTCGGCGGTACTCTAAGAAGTTACAAATGTGACGGCCAGCCGTGCGACGACAATCCAGCCTACGACTGCAAGGGCTCGTCCATGTGCACGACTCCAAATATGTTAAGTTGGTGTGATCGTGCCGTCAATAACCTAATCCGGACGGACGATCTTACCTACGGCACATCGTAAGTTGAACTCCTCAATCTTCAAACTTCCTTTCCATGCCATCTGTCTTACCCTCAACTCGTTTTACTCTTCTCATACCGTATTATACTCAAATAGTACTGATCCATTTTCTACAGAGGTGATGTCAAAAATGGAGGCTGTACAGGCGACGGAACCAGATTTTGCGGGGTCTTTCTCCAGGGGAATAACTGTGCAATGAGTGGCAACGATATGTGGAAAACCTATCAGAATCTTCGCAAGTTTGGCGGATGCTCGAGATGTGGCTCTTACAAGCTACCAGATGGGTGTTTGTTTACCGTCAACTACGTCTCGTCGTGCGATAATACCGCGGGTGCAGCGGGTCTGAAAATAGTAGACAGCACCTTTTAATAAAGGAGTGGGAGAGTGCATTCTGTATACGCACTTCAACTAAAGAAAGAGTTGTCGGTTTCCGGTTATGGCGGCTTGCATTAGCAAGAGCATAGATATGGATATAGTTATTAGAAACGTCCGGAGGGATAGCAGGAGGAAAGTAGACAGTCCTCCTGTTGCCTGGAGTCATGGTCAAGCATCTTGAAGGTGAACGAGTGTTGGGAGGGGAATTCAAAACCACCTTGAAAGCTCATGTCTCGAGTGACTTGTGACATATTAAATAATGACGGCGCATGCTGTGATCATTGTAACGTTATTACCGGTGTTGCAATGATCGGTTTGTGTTTGGACTCGGAGAACTGGGAACGACGTTCTTTATTTTAATGTACTGGAGATGTGCTCTTCTATAAGTAACCAACGGAACATTGAATTGATTTAGGGTGGAGTATCGTGAAATACTCAAGTTCAGTTCGTAAAGGAAGAAATCTTCTCAATCCTCAAAATTTCGGGGAGGTTACGTTTGAGTGTAGCAGGGAGGAGAAGCCGGACGAAATTAAGGACTAAAAACATTACTTGATAATTTGAAAAATGCCAGATACATAATTAATTATGTACAGTAACTGTGTTCAGATTTTTAGGGCAAATGCATTACTCCCTGAAAGATCATGTATTATCCCTGGAAATTCAAAGAGTTTGGGGGAGTGGATGTGTGAAAAGGTGGAGCTCACTTGAGGCGAAGAAAACAAAGCTAGGAAAGTATAAAAGAAATGGGAGCAATGAATAGCAACGCAAACAATTGTTGTAAGCTTCAAAGCTCGAGATGATAATCTGCGAGACGATCACAAGAGTACTTCTAAGGGATGCTTATAAAGACAGACTTCTGTCACTTAAATGATGGAATTTAAGAGGCTGTGTGATCAGGTGGGGGGAGTCTGGTAGATGGTCTTCTATGCTTGATCAGAGGAACAGAACGTTCAGTAACAATGAAGGATGAAATCAACGATTAAAGTGAAGCAAGATATAATAAACAAGTCCAAACTAAATACAGTGCAACTATGGCCATAGTATATAAGAAATCTGATAACGATATGCTGGCAGGGTGATCAGCAAAAATACTACTCGCGAAGGAAGACACAATCATGAGCGTGATCAAGATTCAAGATGCTAAAGAGAAGACAGTAAATCTCAAGCAGAAGTTCGTTCAACATCGGAAGGGAGATATTACTCGGACTTGTTGAAAGGTTTGAGATCTCCGTTCCTAGAATGGGAAGGATGCTAGGAAGGTAGAGTGGGAAAATGGCAATACTTTCAAGTATGAGAACACCAAGGATCCCATCCTCCTTCTCTTTATGATTCTCTAATCTTTCCGACATACAAACCTCCAACGCATAACCCCTTGCCCCCATTTAACAACAAAAAGAAGAAATCCCAGAAGTTCTATCTACACATGAAGAAGAAAGACACAAGTGCCCACATCCTAGAAAGGTCTGAGCGGCTTTGTTCAGAACGGTATCAGAAATTATTTTAGCAAAATCTCTCTTTTATAGCCTTTGCCCTCCCTCATCAGAGCCGCCAAGCGTCTAGTTGGTTTCTTACATTCGAACTTGGAGGAGCTTGGATATTCACTTCCCCCAACTCGGGAGCCCGATATGTGCTAGGAAGGAAAGAATATGAGATGACAGCTCTTCGGACAAGGGGAAAGTCAATATCGCCTTTGGGGAGGGTATAAGAAGCGCACAACCTCGTTTACAAATCATCAGATGTGCTCATGAGACATTCAACGTGCTATTCTGCGACAAGAGGTGTGGTGTTGGTCGGGCGAAGCAGCATCGAGTCGATGTCATTTTCTCCTCGTGGTGATGAGTGGTAGAATGTGATTAATGTAATGAACTTGTACTTCATAAGAGAGTCTGGGTATGGTCTGTCGATTTATAAGCAGGGATACAAAAAAGTCAATAATGAGGAAATTGATAATATCCGGAGGATTGATGGTTTTACAAGTGACGGAGGAGAGAAATTGAATGATGAACAAGTCCGCGAAAAGGGAGGAAATTCCAGGGCGGGGTTGGGAAGATTGCGTGGCGTTATAACATGGATTGAACAGTGAGAAATGTAGACCAATTCCGCGTCGATCCACTTCGGTCGGTACCAATCCCCATGGATTTTCTGACTCTAGGAAAAATCTGCTGCTTAACCTCCAGAGAGAGTGGTGGCCGACACTATATAGCCAAATCTGAGCAGCGTTGGACTGCTTCTCCCAAGCAAGGGACCTTCTAGCTCTTGCGTTGAATTTATCTGTCCGGGGAAGAAGCCTTTCCAATCTAGTCTCCCAAGTAAGACAGTCAGGTCGAGTCCCGGGTCCAGCTCCCTAGACGCCATCGTTAGAACAACGCACACGTGTGCGAGATCTGAGGCCAGTCCAGCTACCATCTGCATGACGGCTTCCTAGATATAATTCACCTTACCACCCGGAACCAAGGGACTCGCGTGGACGGTAATACTGTACAGCGAAGGGAGCGTGTAGAGCGCATAGTCATGCGCAGAAACAGGCTTCGGCTGATCACGCACTTAAACCAGGCTAAGAAAGTAGAAATAATATATATAAAGCTTAATTCTCCTTTCCGCGGAAATAAATAATACACTTGACGGTATATACTACCCCGCCGCCTAAACTAGATCTCGGAGACCGGGAAATGCGCTTATAAAATAAAACAGCGAATCTTAAGATTTAGAGTAAGGCTCTCGGATAGAATATACGCCGTACTACATATCGTTATAAGAGAGGCGGCAAAAACCGTGCATCTGAAAATATTAGCGAGTATTTTATTTATCGCCTTCCTCTTTATATAGATTTTCCTTATGTTAGCGCCGCCCTGTTCTTATTATAATATCTTTGTCTTTTATTATTATAAATTCTGAAAATTTAAGATAGCGAACGTAACGGTGTTATTCGCTAGCAAGAATATAGTTCTATCGCCTTACCGTGTTCTTTAGGTACTGCGGATCTCGTATCTTGATCTCGATTTAAGAAAGTCGCTACGATTCTGTCATAACATAACAGCTTCTGCTCGTTAAGGAGAATGCTCGCAAGCTCTATCGCGTTACTAATTGATCATCGAGGTATTCAGAGATACGCTCTAAGATTAATAGAGGTAAAAGTTCTAGCGGAAACGTTATTTTAAGATAATATTTCTGAGCTAGTTGTGGTTAGTTGTGTTTTTGCTATAGTAGAGACTGGTGACATTTTAAAGAGGAGAGGAGAGGAAGGAGCGTCAGGCGTCCTTACACAAACAAAACAATCCTAGCGTCGCACTAGCGTTCCTTGGATTTCACCAAGCGAGTCCTTGCTCAGCGGACGGAGTCGAAGGACTGGAAATTTTAATGATAAACAGCACTTGTAGATGAAATCTAAACAAGATAATAAATTTCGGAGGGCGGGTCTGATTTTCATCGAAGACCGTAAATTAGGTAGGCAGGAATTGAAACGATAGGAAATCCCAAGAATCTTTACAAGTCTCCGATATTTTAAAGTAGGTGGCTATTATGACTATCAATATCGAATGGGTATCCTTAAAATCCCTATCGACCTGGAAGGGTCGGGGGAATGAGGGGGTGACACTGGTGAGTAGGAGCCCCTGGTTGATTCGGAACTTTTATTTTTATAGACTTATTGATTAGTTTGAAAATTGAGATGATTGAAGTTCGGAAGGGGGTTGACAGTAGATCTCGTCCAGCCCTGGCCTTAATAATCCAGGAAATTTCCAGGAGAAAATTAGAATAATCAACGCTGTTCTATGGAACACATTGCCTTACTTCTTCTTCCAATCTCCACCTGTTTCTCGGCACGCACGGAGGGACGTTGGAATGTAATTTTGAAATGATGTTCCATTGTGCTTTTATGTTACTGTACATCACGGGCGTATATGAATTAACTTAATAATAGTCTGAGAGAGAAAAAAGTAATCCACATTCTTACAATCAATTTATAGTTCACCGTTTGGAGGTCAGCTTGCCTGAGGTCTGTCTATCGACCCTACTTTATTAGACATGACTGGGTGAACTGCTTAGCGAAAAGCAAGATTCTGGTGGCGGAGGCAAGCTATTTTACTTCACTGATAAAGAACAGCGACATTCGAGAAGAGGGTTTCGCAGGTAAAACCAAAATGGATTGTGCATCGTGTATCTATCTAAGTCTCACTACATATCCTATTTTTACAACCCTGTTCGTACATATATGTTGGATATCAGATCATACCTCGTTGACATGCAACCCAAAATGGCATTGACCGAAAGCGTCAGCTTTTCGTCATTTCCGCAATCTCCCCCTATCCTCCATTGATGTTGCTTTTCCTTTCGCTCTTCCTCTCCACTTCCCCATTCCCCCATCAACCAACCCTTCACTATTCTTCCTCCATGTCTAAAACATCGCTATAAAAAGCGCGTACAATACATTATCTAGAGGTATCGAAACATACCAAGCACAATGTTCTATAGTACTACCTGGGGGAATTTTTTGTAGAAAAACCGACGCTCTAAAAAGCGAAAATGTATCATCTCTCATCACTCTAGACTCCTCAAAAATGCTTCTTCATATCTCGTACATATCAGAAATCACATCACCCGTGACCGTCACCGTTGAGGTTAGCGTCATGTTGGCCCTACGTCAGCGTGCCGTGCTTCACTTAGAACCACCCCCTTCAGTCCACTTGACCGAACCATATATCATCGTATTTCTCTTCTCACCATCCTCAATCGCCGCAATAATAGCCTCGAGTCTCGTAAAGTCGATGGGTTTGAGAATCCACCCGTCGAACCCGTTAGCCATGTATTCGGTACAGCACGACTCCGACAACGATGCGGAAACGGCGATGATGGGGATTCTTCCGTGCACCTTGGCCATTTCAGAGAGGGTGGGTGACTCAGATTTTTCGAAGGTTCGGATTAGCCGTGTTGATGCGTTGCCGTCGACTAAGGGCATTTGAATGTCCATTAAGATGACATCGAAAGCTGCGGGTGTTTTCTTGTACGCTTCTACGCAGGCTTGACCGTCGACTGTGATCGTGGTTGTATGGCCTCTCTTCGAAAGACGGGTTTCTAGAAGACGACTGTTCAGAGGATTGTCTTCTGCGATCAGAACGCGAACTCGCTTATAATTGGGGTTTCCAGGAGGGAAAGGGAATCGTCCGGTACTCGGATCATAACATGGCCCCGTGGTCATAGACACTGCGTGTGCCATCGATGCCAATGATTCAGGCCCGGGAGTCAGCTGTAGCTGATCTCTTGTCAAGCCGAGCCGGATTGGTAGGGCTGTATCTGATACAGATCGCTCCAAAGTTCCTGGACCCGGACCTGAAGTCTTAGCCGCGGTCAAGTTGCCACTTGCAGTACTCGGCGTCGTATCAGGAGTGAGCATTGGTGGGGTTGGCAAGGAGTCCTCATTCCGAGACTCTGCTTCTCTGGGAGTGTCTGGGTGAGCTTTCCGGAATGGAATCTTGATCGATACTCTTGTTCCTTTCTCCAGTTCCGAGTCGATTGATATCTGACCAGCATTTAGCCGAACGAATCTTGCTGTCATAGCCAATCCTAGTCCCAACGATATCGGGCCTGGCTGGTCCTTCACAGCTGCTTCGTAGACACCCGTGTTGCTTTGATTGTCATCATCGTCTAAGACCTGCTCGAAGTCTTGAAAGATACAATCGAGGGCTTGCTCGGATAGCCCACATCCATTGTCTTGGAAAGACAACTCGACTAGGTTGTTCGTGTCGGTCGAGTTGAGTTGTTCCACTAGAGAAATGTTAGTACCGCGAGAAGAGAGAATTGGGATGTCAAGACCATCATCCACGTGAAAAACATCAACCTAGGAGATAACGAATGTCCAGAGCCGCTTCTGGCTGCCGACGCGGAGAGGAAGGACTTACATTCAATGGATATGCGATTGCCCCCGGAATGTTGGATAGCATTCGCCAGCAGATTCGATACCACCGTCCTTAGCATAGATGGGTCACATCGGACAATCGTAGGGACATGGACGTCATCGCGCAGGTCGAGTTGAAGCTCTGGACGACAGGATCTGTCTTTGTACGAATTGATGACTTCTTGAAGCATGGATCTAAGATCAATGTTTTCCTCATGGGTCTAAGACTGGTTAGCAAAGCGCTCCTGGTCTGTCTGAAAGACGTCACAAATCAAAGTGGCGACATTTATTGACGAAAAGGAGGGTGGCATTGTCTTCATGTGCCGTAATCAAGGCAAAACTACTTACATTGAAATTCGTGTCCTCAGCTTCAGTGAGGCTTAGGAGGTCGTTGACTTGAAAGACAAGAGATTTTGACGCTTGTAACGACCTCTGCAAATGCTGTCGTGCTCGTTCGTCCAGGACCTCTTCCAACGCAACTTCAAGATAGTTGATGATGCTATTCAGTGGAGTACGAACTGGTGCATATCAGCAAAGCTTACAGCGAGGATGAAAATTGTAACTTGCCTTCGTGACCAGCATTTCGAATCAGAATGCGAGTCATTCTATTTCGCTGCACAATGGCCTCCTTCTGACGCCAGACCTCGATGAACCGTCCGTACAAGGTGCTCAGCACAGCGGCGGACTCAACTAAACAGCGTCTTAGAATCTCATCCCACAATTTCAGTGGCCATCGTAAGAACACTTACCCTGATCCTCTGTCCATTCTCGACTCTTGCCCACGACACGCTCGCTCCACCGACGGAAACTCGACCGAGGCTCCAAGTAATTTCCAACAACCTTCTTCTTCTCATGCGGGTTACCCGCCCACTTAACCTCCTGCGTTTGACCCCTCCTGAAGAAGATGAGGAAATCCGAACCAGATAGTGCGAGGGGAATGACGAGAATGCCCGATATAACCTTGAATCCAGAGGGAAAGTCGATGTCGGGGCAGTCTCTCGTGATACATTCTGATGCGTAGATGCTGGTGAAAGATTTTGCTCGGATATATTGCAGTAAGACAATGGCTTCATTATATGCGAAAAGACGGCCAACGGTCCTTGCTTCGCCTTTGATGGCGAGGAATCCGAAATCGGCTCCAAACATGTTCAAGAGATCTCCAGACGACGCCGCAATGTATGCGGAAGGCGAGCGTTGCTGTGGATGAGAGGACAGCGGCTTGCGAGCCTGGATTCGAGTCGCGTATATCAATTTCTCGATGTTGGTACTTGCTAGATCTCCAAGCGCCCTGCAAAGTTCGCGTACAGGTAGGGGCACTCTCTTGCCAGATCCATAGCCGTGGCAACTCACAAGCCCCCACAGTTTATTGTCCACAGTCAATGATATCGACATCGTGGCCCTAACTCCCAGATTCTCCAGATATTTGATGTGGATTGGAGACATTGCCCTCAAGTACGAATGTCTGAGGTCAAGTGGAGTTGCCGCATCGTCAAGACTTCGACAAATAAGTCGTGCGTTTGGTTGGTCTCGATCGTAGAGAATGCGAATTTTGTTGATCATGTATAGATCCCGGGCTTGTTTTGGGATGTCTGAACTAGGAAATTTCAGGCCTTGAGATAACTTTGTTAATACGCTTTCCTTCCAAATGCCCGGGAGCTTGGTAACATGTGTTTGGGGACAGGTGGGGGGCTAAAAGTGGATGTGTGGAGGAACAGAGCAAGCGAGCTCGAGGGGTCGCTATCAGAAGCTTATAGGCTTGAGGTGGGATGAAACTAACCTCTATAAACTAATAATTGTGTTAGCTCCTCTAATACAGTACTGAATCTGATTTGCTGGATATGGAGAATCCGAGAGAAAAAAAGAGAAAGCATGTGACAAATTGAGAGAGAAAAAGATTAAATGTTAACATACTATCTGTAGATGCCCTGGGGTCGACTATCTCACTGACAACAGTCCCAGCAGTCGTCTCATCAAATTGATACAGCATCGCTCGATGGAAGCTAGTAAGCTCATAGACTAACCCAACCACGATATTCAAAAGTTCAGGCAGTGACGTAGCGCTCGCAAGTTGACCTTGTACTTCGCATAGTACATGAAAAAGGTCCATAGAACCCATCTGGCGTCCCGATTCTCTGGCAACTTGCACTGCTCGCAAAGGCTTATTCATACTCGTTGTTGACAATCTGATTTCCTCCTCGCTTGGCTGATTGTCGGTAACCTGGACAGGCTCATCTGGTAATCCGGTGTCGGGAGGGTGTTGGGGGTTGAAAATATCTCTCTTCAGTTCGAATTCGCATATGACAAGGTCCGACTCGAGATTATAATGCATCGCTATATAGCATTGCAGCGGCGCACCCCTAAGCGACGTCAAGGAGAGGGAGAAGACATCTGGATTCACGATCGATCCAATTTGCTGGTTGTTCAAGCCTCGAACCCGTGATAGAAATTCCTTCTTGTCGCTTGATATTAGCAGATCGGTGAAACACCGCAGGTCGAATAATCGTTCTGGCTGCAGCCCGGTAATGCTCTCTGAATTTTCACTGACAATGCGGACCACGTAACGGCCCCCTTCGTCCTCTCGAATCGCAATCAAAGCTCCATACGATTGTACTGCACCAGGCATATGTATTCTGATGCAGCAGCTGGTCAGTAACGTGCTGTTATTCCCTTCTGACCATTTCACTTACGGCTCGTCCTCACATCTATACACCTTCACAGTTTTCTGAACTTTCTCCGTTGCTGGAGCATTCGCAGTGGTTGTGTCGCCCGCCGTCACATAGCTGTATGTATTCGAGACAAATCGCCCGCCTGTATTTGCTGTCGTATCAAGCTCTTCTGAGGTAGCAACTTGTGGTGGTCCATCATTCGCAATTTGGTCAAGTCGTTCCCCGTTGGGAAGATCTTCTTTTGGTGAAGTGGTGTCTGCTTGCTGGGATATAGTTCGAACAAGTGCTCTCGGAATTGGGGGCTTTTCGTGCTCTGGGCCTTCAGCATTGGAATTTGATTCATTGTTTGGCAGCAGACCAAGGGCATCTGACACGACATTAGCAATGGCCGAAGAAGCTATTCGATTCACCCCACTCACTGAATGCCGATTCTGCGGCGCTCTGAGGTAGTTGTATACGGATGGGAAAGACCCGCCGAACCCCAAATGAGCTGGAGGCCATCGTTAAAGGCAGGCTTCCTTTCTGTTTGCTGGAATTCCTCCAGCTGCCGATCTAAGAGTCCTCCTCCCCTTGAATTTGCCTCAGATGGATTTTCATGAGCTCCCAGGGGGTGTTCAGCATTCTGCACCACCAATCTCAGCTTTGTGATTCCTGTATCGCAACGGACTTCCAGCATTCAATGTCAGGAGAATCATTCTACACAACATTCGTCACAGGACGACTCTTGGTTTGGCAGGAGGAAAGATCTTATGATATCCCAGATGTGCATCTGCATCAGCGAGTAATGGGCACCCCTGGGGGTTGCAAATCAGGGTCTCGACGCTAAAAGCGCCCGATCCCCAGGCAGTGGAAACCAGATGGGTTTTGCTGGCAACGGGGACGAGAATCGAGAAAGCGGCATCTCTTTAGCTGCGCAGGATGGCTTCAGTGGCTCTCTGGCTGCCCACTGAGAGGCTAGACTAGGTAGACATCCCAACCCTGTAGGCTTGGACACGCCATAACAAGATTGACTTTCCCCAGAGCAGCCTCTAAAAGAAATCCCACAAAAAGAAAGTTCCAAGGCCGAGCAGACATTTATCGATCCTTCGTCAAAAGGAAAAACACTCGTAAACAGGGTCATGTTGTGCAATGTAAAGCTGAGAACTTCGACTTTGTTGTTCCAAGGAAGCTGGATCGGCCCTCGTACAGCCCGTCTCATCCATAGCGCAAACTCTCAGACTACGCTGCTGCCCAGAGCACACTTCAGCATGGAGAGAGAGCATCGAAATGCAGAGAGTGCACAGTGCACCTGGAGCTGGCAGCTGGAGCTGTGCTCCGCTTGATGACCGTGCGTGTTTGTGTGGACGGAATGACGATGACGGCGATCCTCTGGAAATAAGAAAGTTGCAATTTCCTTGAGCCCGGAGTACAGGACTTGCTTGGAGGGATGGCATTAGACCAATGTTCGAATGCGAGGACTCGACGCCCTGAATAGCAACATGTAGCAATCTAAGACAGCATGCACATTGACAGTCTCAGAACTTCCAGAAGAAGAAGAAATATAGTAAGATGTCTCTCGTTTCGCGGATGTCTCTCGACCGATTCCAGCGTATTAGGCCAGGGTGATATGTCTTGCAGCAACGTGCTAGCTCAGCCTCTCGACACTCCTTCGATCTCCGGGATAATCATACCGCTGACAACTTTTCTTGAATCGTAGCAGTAACGGCGAATCCGGAGTTGTTAGGTAAGGCCTCCTGAGACCACGAGTAGTCTCGCCCGAGCCAGACGACCTTCTGACCGTAGACTAAACACTAGGTAGGGGGACCAAAGGAAAATCTCCGATAGGGGTCTGGAACTGTCTTTCCACAAAAATCAATGATATGCGACTTGCACCAGAACTACACTGCACAAAAGCAAAAGAGAGCAAGATCTAGAACCTCACCTATTTCCACCAACTATGCACACCTGCAATCCAAGGATCAAGCAATCGTAAACAACCACCGAACTCTGATTCTCTCGGCCATCCTCCAGGTCCGACCACTGGGGAAACTCTATCGAGTATGCAGAACTTTCCTTCAAAACCCACTGACTACTGACGATGAACTAGAGAACCGTTATATCCGTAACTATGATTCAACATTCTGTAAGGACTACTTGGCATTGTCTACTTCTTGACTGTTGCATGATATGTTGCATGATACTGGTGGTTGTAGATATCTTCAGACATCGAGGCGTAGCCTACATAATCGACTACTTGAGAAGAACTTCCGCGTGTACTGCAAGCTGGGCCGGCCCTGGTAATGGGTTGTAGGCGGGACGATCCGAAATTTCCTCCATCCTTCGGCCATTTACTCTGATCTACTCCGTATTCAGTATGATGTAGAGTTTTCGGGGAGCCGGATTTGTTTTTTGGGGGGGGGGGGGGGGGGGTTGTTAGGTGGTCAGTGAGCTTGGACAAGGCAAGGGCGGGCGTGACCCCAATGGAAACCAGCCTCCAGCCCCCTCATAGTAAGATTACATAGGAGAGCATGATGAGCGTTTTCACCCTACCTTGATGAGATGCTGTCAAGAATTGTTTCCTATACTGTGCATGCGTTAGATTCACCACGTATGTAATATGAGTAAGAGGTCAAGATAGAAGGGAGTTGAGTTGAGTTGGGCTAGAAACCCCCCCCCCCCCCCCCCCCCCCCAATTGGATGATTGATAGACGAAATAGTTATGTGAATCAATTGCTTGTATTTCTATGCTGAAGTGACGTAAGTCATTTGACTGTCGAGTAACGGACGTGTGTACAGCCGGCTTCAATGTGCGGTTTCTTGAAGAACACATTGCCTCTAAAATCTGTTTGGGCTTCAGGCAATTTCACAAACTTGGGATACCTCGTCCTTGGATGCGGGAGCCTATCGTCCCTTGCACTTCTTTCCCAAAGCAATCTTGTAGAGCATGATAGAACTCAGAAATTCCCACGCGAGGATAGCACAGAATAGCAAATAGCTTCGAATATGCGAGCTGAGATTGTACCCTGCTCCAAGGCGAAACTTTGCAAGTTCGTACTGAATGCGATTGTTCGGAACGACCATTGCATCTGCATCTTCAGAATACTATCCATCTGGCATAACAAGGTATCTTTGTTCAAGAATGCAGATAAGTCGAAAGAGTTTTCCGAGCATGGCATCTTCACTTTGAAGGCCCTGTAGGCGCCGAACTTGGAGCTTTGCCTGATTCAGAGGAGCCAGCCCCTCCTCTCGCACCTCCTCGCCCACCACGTCTGCCAACAGTTCCACCACCACCTCTGCCTCCACGACCACCTCTTGAGGGAGCATTTGGAGCTTGATTGGCAACCTTCTTCTCTGGTGGTAAAGCTGTGCCCTTGCGTTGCATAACCTGAACCGTTCCCTGAGCTACTGAGATTGGATTGGCAGCCATAGCCTTCTTCAAACCCTCAGAATCGGCAAAGTCAACATAAGCAAAGCCTTTTCTTCTGTCAATTTCAACCGTTGTGACCGCACCGAACTTTTCCATGGCTTCTTTCAACAGTGCTTCAGTAACACCCTGTGAAGGGTTAGCATGTTTGACGAAGGCTTGGGTAGCACCTTCTGATGGAGCTGCCGATGATTGTGGCCTTCGTGCAGCTGCAGGCGCAGAGGCGGGTTTTGCAGCCTGCGTACTTGAGCTGGAAGTTGCCGCGGGCTGGGCTTCGGGCTTCTTCAGTAGGACCATGGGAGGAGGGTTATTTGCCGTGGTTGATTTGGCAACATCTGAGTCTGTGGATGGCCCCTTACCGCGACCTTTCCGGTTAGTGTTTTGGTTTAGGGCTGATTTGGGAGCGGTGGGAACAGATTGTCCTTGTGAGGGTCGGGAGGAACTTGCATCGCCGTTCTCTTTGGTCTTGTCTAGTGCAGCAGCTCTCTCGGCTTTTTGTGCATCTGCAGTATCTCGTCTGACCTGGCGATGTGCTTGTGCCGGACTCAATCCAAGATCCCTTTGTAGCATGCGGATATGTGCCGCTACAAGGGCTTGTCTTTGTCTGCCTGGGACTTTGCCGACGTCAAGCTTAGGTGTGGCGGTGCTCTCTGATCCAGATGATTCCGCCGTAGTAGAAGACCCCGCAGCAGTTTTTGAAGCTGCCTCTCTATTTAAAATCTTCACAGCTTCCTTCGTAGCTTTGTCAACCAGTCTGTCTGCCTTGGAATCCTTGCCCTTCTTCTTTTCATCTGTGGCCGAATCTTTTGCTGACTTGCCCTTGGAGATATTTGCCTCTTGCTTCTTGGCTGCCTTTGCCGCAGCGTCCTTGTTCTTGCTCGCCTTTTTGTCCTTGAGAGCCTGAACCAAAGGAGTCATTGTGACTTTCTCATGCTTTGAAGGGGTAGGGTCAAGTAGAGAATCCGCGTTGACCTCCTTTCCGGTATTGGGATTCGCCAAATCTTCCAGGAAAGCCATAAACTCGAGATCCTGATCTATCGTGCCTGCGCGAGCATCCACACGGCGTCGGCCAGCCGGGGTACGGCCATACGGTGCGAACTCAACGGTCGGAGGCCCAATCAGGCAGGAACTGTTGTATGTATTGGTGGCATCTTCGAATATTGACAGTCGAACTGCCTCGGAGAGACTAAGAAGGTGGCTCTCATTCGTTAGGTGGAAGTAGGCTCGAGAAGGTTTGGATGGTTTGGATGCGCTGGAGTAGTTAGTATGTGTGAAGTATCTAGTAAATCGACAGAGAACATTACTCTTTTGAGTCCTTGCCCGGTTTGTAGCGAAACCAGTCAACTTTTCCCTGCCCCAGCGTCCACTCGTCTCCCAGGATCGTGGTAAATTCTTCCTGCGTGAGACCCGGAGCCAGCCTTCTGACTATGGTCTTCAGTTTGGCAGCTGCTGGCTTGGCTGGGGCTGGAGCTGGAGCTGGCCCTGGAGTTGACCTGTTTCCACTACCCGTCGTCTGAGAGGGTGTAATAGAGAGGACTCCGTTTGCTTGAGGGCGAGTAGCCATTGTAGAGTTGGTGTCTGGTGGATTCGCGGGGCTTGTACTTGGAATCTTGCGATCTTGCGATGCGCTAGTTCGCTCTGGGCGAGGCGCGCACGGGCCAGTAACGACTACCGCGGTCTCCAAGATGTTGCGAGCTTGATCGTGCCTTGCAGGTTCTGAATTCGTGGCGCAACGTTGGCTCAATTGTTTCTCCTCCAAACCTTTGTTGCAACGACACAGGGCAGATCCATCCAGAGCCTCGCGGAGAACCAGTCCATTCAAGCCTTCCTCTTAGTGTCGGCCGCCGGGTAAACCTCGAAGCGAATTCCCACCACCAGATAGCAGCGCTCGAGCCACCGGGCGACCATGGCGTCTCCACCAGCACCACCCAGCTCTTTGGCGGGAAGCCAAGCCGCAGGATCTGGAGGCAAAGGCCAAGGCCAAGGCCAAGGTACAACAGGGAAAGGCGAAGACCGCAAGGCTTCAAACCTCGAGATCCGCATCGTCGAGTACAACGATAGCGACGACAACCACGACACCTCAACCGCTGTCCTCTCTCCAATTTCTCCCACTAGCGACCTCACCAACTACGAGACTGAGCTCCCCGACGACCTTACCACTGAAATCAACGGCGACGACGAGGAAGCAGAAGACTTGCCTCGTGCGCACCAGATCGGAACCGCTCGCGCTGTTACCATCAGCCGCATCACCCCTCGTCCGCTGCCAGAGCTTCCTCCATTCCCATCGCGTCCCCTTCCTAATCTTCCTCAACTTCCTAATCGTCACCCCCCAAGTGGCTATAACCCCCGCAAAAGCGACCCTCTTACGCCTCCCCCCTCGTACAACATGCCAGCATCAAATGTTCCCAAGCCGGGTCCCGCGAATCTCACGAAGGGCTCCGAGCTGCCAGAATGGTTGGAACAAGCAAAGCAGTGCCGTTATCTTCCTGAGCCTGTTATGAAGCAGCTCTGTGAGAAGGTCAAGGAATGTTTGATGGAAGGTATGCTCGTGCTTGGATGTGTCTTTGGGCAACCTGTACTGATCTATCTACGCAGAGTCCAATATCCAACCTGTTGACACGCCCGTTACGATCTGCGGTGATATACATGGCCAATTCTACGATCTGCTTGAGCTGTTCCGCATCGCAGGTGGTATGCCCGGCGAGTCAAACGTACAGAAGCCAACCACGGTTATCAGCTCAGACGCTATTGAACCTCCTACGGAGATTACCGATCCCAAGCTCCGAAAGAAGATCCGTTCATCAGACAGTGGTATTGAGAGTGCCAGTGGTGAAGACGATGATGAGGAAGAACGCGGTCGCCCACGCACCGCTGGTCAATCAAGCCGTGGTGGTAGTGCTGGTGGTGATTCAGCTATTGGTGTCAACGAGGTTTCTGGCAATGGCAATCAGCGATTCATCTTCCTTGGTGACTTCGTTGATCGTGGCTACTTCAGCTTGGAGACCTTCACCCTCTTGATGTGCCTTAAGGCTATGTAAGTGTATCGATCCTGATCAAATTGCTTTGCTAATACTCCACAGGTACCCTGATAAGATCACCCTCGTCCGTGGCAACCACGAGTCCCGCCAAATCACTCAGGTTTATGGTTTCTACGAGGAGTGTCAACAAAAGTATGGCAATGCTTCGGTCTGGAAGTCTTGCTGCCAAGTCTTTGACTTCCTTGTCCTTGCTGCTATCGTCGATGGCGAGGTTCTCTGTGTTCATGGTGGTCTGAGCCCAGAGATTCGCACCGTTGATCAGATCCGTGTTGTCGCTCGTGCTCAGGAAATTCCTCATGAGGGTGCCTTCTGCGATTTGGTCTGGAGTGATCCTGAGGATGTTGAGACCTGGGCTGTTTCTCCCCGTGGTGCTGGCTGGCTTTTTGGTAACAAGGTTGCAACTGAGTTCAATCACGTCAACAAATTGAGATTGATTGCTCGGGCCCATCAACTTGTCAACGAGGGTTACAAGGTATGCATTCCATATCTTCTGGAGTACTTCATACTGATTTACAATAGTACCATTTCGCCGAGAAGTCCGTTGTCACTGTATGGTCCGCTCCCAACTACTGCTACCGCTGTGGCAATGTTGCATCCATCATGAACGTCGACAAAGACCTGGTTCCCAAGTTCAGCATCTTCAGCGCTGTCCCCGAAGACCAACGTGCCGTTCCTGCAGGTCGCAGAGGAGCCGGAGAATACTTCTTGTAAACACCCCTTTTACATCTTCGCACACTCGACAATTTTGTGGAGCGCGCTGCAGGATATCACGATGGCGTTTAGAGGTTCTGCATTTGGAGGAGGCGTTTGACTACCCTGTACAACAATTGTCGGTTTATTTGTTTCCATTTTCCTTCTTCACTTCTCTTCTTCGCAACAATTATTCGACACACGACGCATATGATCTCTTGGAACCATGAACATGGGGAAACTTTGGGTTGGTCTCATTTGGAGTACCTCTTACCCATTGCTCGTTCACCGTACCTACCCTCGTGTGGTACAAAGACCGCAGCCGTTTCTCGATTTCCGCATCAAACATCTTTTCGCGTTTTTCGAGAAAGCACAAGCCGACATGACATGAGCATACGAGCCAGTAGGGATATCAGAAGGGGCCGGGGTTGGGGTGGGGTGGTGGGACCCCTTTCAGATATGCTGCCAAGTGCATGATTGATGGTTACATATAGCCCAGGTCCATCCGGCTTTGAGATTTCTGCAGTTTGGGCGGGCGAAGGGGAGGGATCTTTCGAGATTTTTTTTCTCTGGCAATTGGCCCGCCTGCTGTGTATGAGTAGTATGAGATGAGATAATGACAAAAATGAAACATTACAAAATCGTGGGGTGCTATTGCTTGTGCTGATGCTGATTATGCTGGTGCTTTTGATTGCGAGCCTGTCTGCCTATTATGCGAGCTGGTGGGCCGAGGTCAATTCCGCAGACGCTCCTGAGATTATAGCCAAGTCATAGGTAGGCGTCAGTCCGGGACGATCAAGTTGTATAAAGAAGAGTCTTCGAATTAGGTAAGCTAGCTATGGATCCCTCAAAACCACGACAACTGCTAACAAAATGGCTAGTAACCATGACCGCTTGACTTCATGATCATTATCATAATCTCCTCTCCCAGCTACCGAGCTTCCAATCCCACCAGGTCCGCTTGATCAGGCTCAACTTCCCCCCTTATCCTTGCTAGGTAATGCTTCACTTCGCTTTGCAATCACTTCCTATCATCTGCCTGCTCTCTCCGCTTCAAAACCTCATTCTCAGCTTCACCTCATCTGATCTCAGCCTCAAACCTCAACGTCTCGTGTCACTTCAAGTGTAATGTACACGCCCGTAGGTGCGTTAAGTCCTCTCTCGATCCCACGAATCATCAAAGCGGCTCAGAAGGCCGAGGACTTGACTCGGAAGTTGTATCCGATGTCCAGTCACCTCATCCCATCTCATAGAGATATGGTGGTCTTGATGTTGAGCTTCGCTCATACATCACTCGATCTTCTCGATCAGATCAAATCGGGGTTTTCGTTTCGTTCCAGTCCGTCGGTTTGGCAACAGACTCCCCTTCCCCTCCTTCATAGCGGCGAAAGATGGTATTTCCCATCATTCACCACGCTCCCACTCCCACTCTTACTGCTTTTGCTCCCACTACCACTACTACTTCCTCTCCCGCTCCCACTCCCCTCATACCGACTCCTAACCGGCATCGACGAATGCGCAATTCCATACCCCGCCCCGGGCGGCGCGGTCGAATACGAGGCGGCAGAAGGCGAAGTCGCAAACGCCGTCACGACAGGGACACCCGAACTCGAATTTCTAGGCGAAGGCAGGAAAGGATTCGCTGGTGGTTGAGGCGCGGCTGGATACATTCCCTGCTGCTGCTGTTGCTGTTGGTAACCCGATCTCCTCGCTGATTCCCTCGCGAACGAAGCAGCGGCCGCCTCTTCAATCTCTCTTGAATTCCTCGGTGACGAACGAGGCGGACTCTGGCGAGAGGAAGAAAGAGAGAGAGAAGACTCCCGTCTCAGCCTCTCGCACCTCTCCCTCTCCTCCTCCAGATCCTCCTGCAACTCCCGAACCTGAAGAAAGAGCTCCGATTTCTCTCTCTTTAGTAAGCGATTCTCTTTATTGCTCTCTGAGAGCGCGGCGTTCAGTTGGGCAGTGCTGGCTTCGTAGTACCGGATTCGCTCGTTGGCTGCGTCGAGTGCTTCTTGGACGGCGCGGAGGTTGAGGCGTTGGGTCTCGATTTGAGAGGTGCTGAAGTGGTTTGGATTGGAGGAGGATGGGTTGGGTGTTGTTCCTAGGGAGGCGCGATCGCTGGCGCTGGAGGAACCGACGCCTGAGTCTCGGCTGGAGCGGTGGTGAGAGGAGGAGCCTTTGGTGCCGGCTTCGTAGCGGACTTTTTTTTGTTTGGTGGTGTTGTTTGAGGCTGACATTGTGAGAGTGAGAGCCTGGTGGATTTGGATGTTTGTTTTGTTTGGATGGGTGGATGTGAGGCGAGACGAGGCGAGGCTGGCTGGGATATGGCTGCCCAACGCGTTCGCAGTGAAGGGAAGTGAGGTGAGTTGGCAAAGAGTAAAAGGTAGAAAGTACCAATGGATAGACGGACAGACACTCTTCGTGGGGCGTACAAGCGGTCAAGAATTGTAGGATTGGGTCTCAAATCAATGCAAGGCTGAGTTGGGTTGAGATTGAGGTGCTCGTGCAGGTGGTAGGTGCAGGTGGAGGTCGAAGGTATATAAAGGGTCGCGAGGGAGCCACTCGACAAAAGACTGAAAGGCGGGAACAGAAGTAACAATCTTACAAGAGAGTCGGAAATCAGAAAGAAAGAAGAAGGAAGAGGAATCCTAGCTCCAGCTGCTGCCTACCTTCCTTACATATACACATCTTTTATGACTTATCTTGTCTTGTCTTGCCCTGCCCTGCCCTGGCCTGCCTTGCCCTGCCTAGAAGCCATGCCATATGGCAAAGGGCATCGCATCGCATCGCATACCACACCCCTCCGTAGCCTTTTTCCACATGCCGACTCGCACACGCACTCGCTCACCTAGACTTTTTCTGCTCACCGAGTGTAGAATGCCCGCCAAGAGCAGCTGCATTCCGCTGCACCCCCCTGCAAGAACGGTGAACCAGAGCTGGGGAAGGGAAGGGAAGGGAAGGGAGCGGGAACGCGCCATACCATGGGAGTCATCGCAGCCAGACAGCCAGACAGCCAGACCAATCCAGCACACCAATTCAATTGCGCTCACAGAGAAGCAGGGCGTCGACATTGCACCCCCGATCGGCTATTGGTGCGTCGTGGGAATGGGCGCATGTTGCCTTGTCGCAAGGGACGAGAAGTTCGAGGGAGAGCAAAGCACTGCCTGGATGCCTTTCCTGTTCGGGGTGTCAGGTGGAACGCCAAGAGGCGCAGCAGCGCCGGAAAGCAGAGGGAGATGGAGGAAATCCGCCTTGTCGCCTGTTGAAGAGCCTCTCCTCCCTTGTCCTGTTGCTTTTGCTCTCCGGTCGCACTGTTTGGGTTTTCGGTGTGGATTGTTGGACTGGAGTGGAGTGGGTTGGATTGGAAGGGAGAAGAAGCACAAGGTGGGTGGGTGATTACTACTGAATACTTACCTGCCCTTGCTGCCTATTGGCGATGGTTGTCTAGAGCCGTCATCGTGGGATTTCGTACCGCTCTGCTTTCCTTCTCCTTCTCCTCCTCCTTGACCTCCTTGACCTCCTTGACCCGACCTCCTTACCCCTTACCCCTTACCTCTTACCCCTTCCCCTGGTTGGTTGATCACTTGCTTGCTTGCAGTCTTGCAGTTTGCACTGCAGTCTTTCTTGCATTGCAACAAGCCCAGGACCAGAGAGTGTGTAATTGTAAGTTGTACGTACAGAAGTGGAGCATTACATCTGGAAAAATGCAAGTGGATCAGACCCGAGCAGGTGGAAGTGGCCAGTGTCAGTATCAGTGTGCGTTGTTCTGCCTGCAGCAAGTGCAATTCGATGCAGCCAGATCTGCGGGCTGCCGACAGGAAGCCTACAAACATATGGAAGAAGTATGACTCTCACGTGCTGGCCAGTATCATGAGACACATTACCTACTGCACCTCACATATCAAATCAGATCAGGAGATCCTGTCACAGTTCCTTGTTTGTCTTTCAGTTCGGTCACAAAAAAGGTTATGCAAGACCCAGGAATAAGGAAGAGGACAAGGCGTCCACCCACTCATGATCCAGATCATGGTCAAATTGCCGATCCGATTTCGCAAAAGATAATCATATATCAAGCTAGTCTCAAGCAATTTGTTGACTCGACACGGGAAGTAGTCGGCCGACATGTAAGTTACTGGGTTCATATTGTTTGTCTACCTAGACTCTTCTCTTTCCCCTTACCCCGTTGCCCCTTCCCCTTCGCCTTCGCTTCTTCCCCTTGTCTGCTCTTCATTCAAAGTCCCGGAGGATTCAAACCATGATCCTAAGCCAAGACATATCAGCAGGAGCCTAAAATGATGATAAAGTTCTCTACTCACATTCTGGTAGGATTTAGCTTGTGGTGACAAGGCGAATGATCGACGTGCCGGAATACCATGCTGATTCCACGATTCCTATGTATGGCTGTTGGTATGACGAGTTCGACGTCGATGCTTGATTGTTGGTTCTGCAAGTGCGAATCCGCGTCAGCTCTGGCGTCGCTGTCGTTGGAATCGCTGTGT
The DNA here is from genome assembly GCA_020746875.1 of Rhexocercosporidium sp. MPI-PUGE-AT-0058. Taxonomy (NCBI): domain Eukaryota; kingdom Fungi; phylum Ascomycota; class Leotiomycetes; order Helotiales; genus Rhexocercosporidium; species Rhexocercosporidium sp. MPI-PUGE-AT-0058. Next base: position 999,195 of record JAGTJL010000008.1, read on the forward strand.
TGGTTCGGGTATGCGACTCGGCTGGGTTTTTGTTTTGCCTCGGTTGCGTTGCGTTGACCTTCCTCTGTGCGAGTTCCTTCTGTATTGTATTGTGCTGTACAGTCAAGCTGCTGCTGCTGCTGCTGGCCCGAAAGAAAAACCCCCTACCCTACGCCCCCACCACCTCTCAATCCTCAACCCTGAACCCATGCGTCCTGAGGTAATTCTTCAGATACACAATCGTGGAATTCTTATCCGCGATCCTCGTCTCCGCCAACCTAAGCCCCTCATCCCTCTCCACCAACCTCTGCCTCAACATCTCGACCTCCAGCAGCTTCTCCTCATACCTCCTCTGCCATCCCTCCACCACAGTCATACTCCCGCTCCCCCTCTTCAGCAACCGAACCTTCTCCTCCAACTTCTCATTCTTGTGCACGAGCTTCGCGTTTCTCTCCTCCTCCTCCACAAGCAGATCCTCCATGCGTCTAACTTCCCTAATTTGAGCATCTAGTTGCACCCGGACGTTGCGGCACTGGTAGTGCTCGTTTACGACGCGCTGGTGTTCGGTCCGTAGGTTCTGGAGGTGCCATTGATCTCTCTGCGCCATGCTGAGGCGGGTTTGGAGAGACGAGACTTCAGAGATGAGAGTCTGTTCTCGGGCTTCTGCTTCGTCGAGAAGTTGTTGCGTCGTTTTGTCTCCGTAGGATGAAGTACGACGGTGAGAGGGTGAGCGACCGCCTAGAACGAGACGTTCCCGTCCACGACTGTCCCTCTCGATGTATGGTCTCCTGCTAGACATGGCGCTTTGTGAGATCCCTATCTTGAATAGAAATGCTGGCCTTTGGAAGGTAGAGCCAGTGAACCAGTAGACCAGTTGATGAGGCTTCAGTGATTGGTGTCTGCGAGATGCTGTGCAGTAGTAGTATTGGATAGGAGAGCAGGAAAATGGATCAATGAGGGAGGAGAAGAATCGATCGATATATATGTACGGGTGCCTAAGTCCTTCTTCTTTGGCGCAAGCTGTTTCGCAAGGGACGAGAGAGAGCCTTGTCCCACATGATGTCTCCCTCCCACACCATCTCGGTGAAAAATCTCACAAGGCTGAGTAGTCTCGTGGGGGGTGAGTGAAAGGTGTTCAAAGAAAAGCCCTACCTGACACACCCTCCATTCGCACAGTGGCGACAAAGTCATAGGGTTGAGACAACCTGACATCTTCCCCTTTCCTAACAAAGGATGATCGAAATCGCATTTTCCCTTTCCATTCTGTGCCGCAAACCAGAACTCTTGTGACCGTATATGGCAGGTTCTGCTTATGTCTGCTCAGCTGTCCAAGGTTTCGCGGGAATTAGGAGGGCTAGGAGGAGGCTCCTCCTGCGGAAATTCGCGGGGTGCCGTAACCCTAACCTTCCGAATCCAATCAATCTCGCTCTCGCCGATGAGGGTAAAGTCCTGGATGACCGGGGAATTTCCTGGCTATGCTAATGGTGATGGTCCTGATGGAGGGGTGGTGGTTCGCCAATTCTTTCTTTCAGCCTCGTGGGGTCCAAAAGGCTGGATTGCACAGCCACTTGGCGCTCAGAGCTGAACACTCTATCCTTGATCTGGCGACCGACATGTGTGAGGGAGGTTGCACGAAATGGCCAGGAAGGGTTTCTTATGTGAGATTCTTAAATGCATGCGCGTACTTGTGGCTGGGACAGAGTCAGGTGAAGTGTGGCGTTGCCATGCAAAACTGTGGCTTGAGCCAGGTAGTGATCACGATGGAGGAGAGGGGATTGGCTGATGGAAGCAGTTGTACGAGAAAATGGGGTACCTGTGAGTCTTGAGTAGTAACTGGGTTCTTGGGATGGATAATGCGAATGCGGGATTCCCATATGGACATGCAGCGAAGTCTTGCCAAGACATGAACGATGCAGAATTCTCGCCGTGGAGTTTTCAGCCCACATCAGCCACAAAGCAGAAGCTGTAATCCGTAATCCAGATATCGATAAGAGCTCCAAGCTTGAAATTCTGCAGTGAGATATGCCTACCTTGTAAACTTGTTGTGGCAAGATCCTAGCTAAGTTAGAATGAAACTGTTGTGGATCAGGAGAGCTCTGATGTAGCCCAGCTGCGACGATGAGCCTTCTTTGTGCCCAAGAGTGAAGCCTTTTATTTGATGCTGTCTGAGGAAGAATGGCCTTTGGCCCCAATCCTGACCGAAACCCCTCCGCCACCAGGATCAGTATGATGGTGAGAGAAGTTCCAGTTGCCGTAATCGAAGGGAGATCAGAAGTCGAGATAGCATTCGAAGGAGCCAGTCGATTGAGATGAAGGTGAGCGGGGGAAAGACCATAGCAGCAGATTCTTCTTCGCTCCAGAAGCAGCTCTCGCATTTCCCGTGCATTTTTTGGCCGAAGATTGTGCCCTTGTACATTGGTGCCCTTCCAATTGAAATAGACCTCGAATCATGTCGAAAGGTCTAATGTCCTCTTGCCCATGTCCACCGAAGTCTTCCACCCCCGCGCTGCTGGGTATGTGTAGGAGTTTCGAGTTGCTGTAATGAGTGAGGGTAGGTCCATCAGTCAGACTTCAATTTGAGATGGATAACGTGGCAGCAGCCTCTGCTTCGCCCTAGCTTCACCCTGGCGGCGGACTTTGTGCTCGAATAGTGTGCCATTTAATGTGCTCGTCCAATCCCTCCTTCGTGCATGTGTGCCATCGACGTCGAACCGTGGAGAGGTCTCGCAGACGGTCGGTAGGTTGACCGATGTGTTGTCGAGGCATCAGGGTGATGCATGAGACGGGTCTTGTTGCTGTTGGTTAAGCAATAATTGGCAGGAGGTCTGTAGCAGGGGGGTTGTGATTTGTAAGATTCTTCTTCACGGCCTTGAGAAATCAAAACTCGCAATGAAAAAAAAAAGGACCGCTCAGTCGTCCATCAGTACCCACCCAGACCCCATGGCCGAAGCACACGAGGAAAGGGCCGAGATCATCACCACTCTCTATACAGCACACGCTTGCGCATATGCCGCCGTCTTTGCAGACAGTTCGAGAGTAAAAGGCTTCACTCTTGGGCACCGAGGAAGGGCTCATCGTCGCGGAGGGAGTTCTGTGGCTTTTTTGAGAAGCTCAGAAGAGAACGTTTACTTTAGAAATGATTCTTTGACTGTGAAGGGTGTTAGCAAATGATGGAATGAAGCCACAGCAGCGCTGAGAGGCGAGCTGTAGAGGGGGGGGTTGAGCGTACAGTATGTTCGTGATTTTTCAAAAGAGGGAGAGGGAAGAGCGAGTATATATAGGAGGAATTTTTTTCTGCCGCACTAGCCCACCGCCCGCCAAGCGAGCTCAAAATTTGCTTCGGCCCATGCCAAGGCCGCCTAGCTCCAGAAATGTTTGCGGACATCACGTGGGGTGTTTGCTTCAAAGCTTGATTGGCTGAAAGGCCATTGGAGGCCTCGCAACCTCGTAATACCCAGGGGATCACTCTCCAGAGGTTTCTACTTGCCAGGGCTGCATACAGGGGTATTACCCAATGATAAAGGAATATTAATCCTCTACTCGGTACATTGCCAATTCTCTGGATTTCATGGATTTGTGCACAGACTAGAATTGTACATTATTTACCCATCATACGAAGTAATACGACATTAGAATTCCGCTTTTCAAGCTATCAGATATCCACATATCCATAAATCCACTGACTCCCAGCCATCCTAGATTTCACTCTGTCATCCAGCTTTCATATCAGTAGATGGTCAGTCTCAATTCAATTTTCGCTACCTTCAAACGGAGTGTAGACAGCATACGGATCCGTTACTCCTGACTCTCTTTCGCTTCCTCGAATGACGAACATACTATGTGCTCAATCTTACACCCTACAGCTCTCCCTCAAATGCTGCTGTGGCTTCATTTCATCTTTTACTATCCAGCGGTGGGCTGCATATCAGTGGAGGGCTCCATATCGCCTAAGTCTTGGTACCTGGTCGAGGAGTGAAGCACGATGGGCCGTGGATAATTCCGGAAGGGGTTCAGATACACTGAGGTATGGCGTATAGCAAAGCTCCAATGTCCTGCGAGCGTTATGGACATGTACAGATCAAGGTTCATCTAGTATCGGGAACACCACTTCATCCATAATCTCATACCAGTCTGCCTTACCAACGTTCTCAGTGAGAATATAGCACCTAGTCAACTACATGACTTACTTTTCTCTTCGTAATAATTCTTTTCTACAATTTGCTAAGCTCAGATGGTTGAGAGATCACACAGCCTTGAGGGCAGCCTGTATGTAGAGTCAGAAAACGAGACCATGGCCGAACAACCAGATTAGAGAGGAAGAAGCCGAGTAAATAAATCCAAACGGGGCGTGTTCTGATCTGTTTCCCAATTGCCGCTGGAGCCCATGTGAAAGTGTGCCTTCAACGGATTGAAAGTGAGCGTGCTCTCTATTCGCTGCCGGATTTACTCAAACCCGATTTTGACTGTACACAAGTTGGTTGAGCTTTTGTGTGAAATACAGTACTTTGAGAATGGTCAATTTTCCGCTTCCGAACTCTCAATTCTGGATATCACTTGTTTGTACTTGTTGTTGGTCTTGAGTCGCCGGCATAATTGCCGGAAACCTTCTCATATCCGGGGAGCCCTACTTCCTGACAGTACCCATTTACGCATGCGGTGTGTTCACAATCCCTATTCAAGCTCACGTCGCAGGTGATACGTTACTTCAAGTCTTCTGTATCGAGTAGATTCGAGCGTAGTGGAGGTCTAAGCGAGTGTTTACCTTGTCAGCTGAACCAGTAATTAAACATCAAAATTAAATCATCTTTGGGGTCAGGAAGAGCCCTCCCAAATGAACCAAAATTAAATCAATTCATTATAACACTCTCGAGTAGTGCTCTGTTCTCGGGATTTTATCCTCACGATTCAGAGTACAAGCCAAGACTTGACACCGATTACCATAAACGATGTTTTTTTCTTCTTTCTAATTCCAACGGAAGAAATCGCAAAGTCTTCTTCATTGAACTTATACGTTTCGTGGAAATTAGAAACATCACACGTCTGCGCGATGGTAAAAATCCCAGCAGCCATCGTCGTGACAGACAGAAGACAGAAGGCCCGCTCGCCGAGATCACAAGTTCGCAATATATACCCCGCCCCCCTTTTCACATTTTGAAACAGGAAGACAGACTACGAATATAAAGAAAAATTGCACTCATATTAATATACCAAAATTTTCTCACTTCAATGAGTAACATGGTCTTCCACAGAAGCAGATGCCCGTGCCGCTTGTCGGTGTCCCAATGACGGGTATGCACTTACGATTTTTTTCTTCAATTTTGTTGCTCATCTCCAGCAAAGCTTATACTCTTACTTTCATCTAGCTTACAATACCCTAAAGACAGCTCGAAGTCTCAAATAGTCACAGATCATCATTGTCCAGTATACCTTCACCCATCCTAACTTTCTCCATCGCCCAAAACTCCTACCATTTCCGCTCAGAGTCCAGAACACCTTCGATTTTGGCAGTAGCTCGCCTCCGCATATCTGCAAACTCGCCCACATATCTCATCTCTATAGTGGTATACCGCTCCCTGCCATCCGAATCTTTCTTGGGAATTCTCTGGCTGGGCCGGATTGCGTTGTGGTACAATTTCTTGACATCAGACGGACGTTGCACAAGTGTCCAAGACTTACGGGATCCATGATACTCCTCATCCGATGCCGGCAAAACACTCGAGCCGATGGTCGTGTACAAGCCTCCAGCATCCAAATGGTCCAGGAGGAGGTAAGCCCATGTTGAGTTTTGTAGATACAAAGACTCTAAACGAGGCTGCATGAGTTCGAAATTGAACAGGTCTACCAGCACATCTTGACCACGAGACTCTAATACGTTTGGTCGATTCCATTCTTTCAGGAATCCTAGAAATGCCTCTTCTGTTTCGTTCGCGACGGTGAAATCAGCCATCATAAATCGTTTCTCTTTGCCTTGAGACATGCCGCCCTATGCAGAATAAGATTAGCTTCGACCTAGTAAAATACTAGGCGAGAGGAGCATTTCTGAGGGACTGCTGTGCGATAGTGAATCTGCTCGGAAAGAGGAAGATGTCTAGGAGGAAAAAGGTTTCCTGTTACTGACCGTCACAACTTCCACACCTGAATCTGGCCAACGGATGTCTCATTGCTGCCGCCATACATCAGCTTGAGAGACAAATGGAGTTCCTATCATGATGTCCTTCCCAGTGATAGTTGTCATTTCCACAAGAGACATGATAAATGTGAGTCCGGCATCGACATTTGCATAATTGACAGTCGAATTACCGGTCACAGGCGGACTAGAATGACCATCTGCTACACTCAAAGCCAATCGATGGTACTTCTTCTGACGCTGTCGTGTTTCTTGATAATACCAGGCATCTCCAGGCGGATAGACCAGCCTCTTCGAGTACGAATTCTGATTTGATAACCAGAAAGCTTCAAACTCTTTGTAGAAGTCTGATTCTTGAGTAACTCCAGATCCCAGGCCCTCATACCCTCCAAATATTCCCACACCATCTGCAATTTTTTCGCCGAAACGGTAGCTTATTCGGAGAACTGTGCGCTCTTTCGAATCCTGATACCGATGCCTCGTCAAAGAAGTCGTTATGGCCTTTAGATTTGATCACTGTATGATATATTAGCACAATTTTGATTCGAAGTGTTAGGAGAAAGGAGATCAGTATTCTAGTATAGGAAAAATGTGTCCGGTTCGGTTCTTGAGAGATTAAATTAAGAGAAAAGAGGAAATACTCACCAGGTTTTCCCTGAAGGTGATCACCCAGAATAATTACACCTTCATGCTTGATTTGCAGCGTCACCGCGATGTCGTACTCCAACCCAGCACCGGCTTCGTCAATTATCTGGTTATCGCAAGTACTGTAAGCATTTATCGTTAAAATTCCCACGAAATTGAAGGCGTGAATCCCAACAACTTACTATGTAATCGAATTTGATGGCAAGTCTGTCCAAGACCGCTGGGTTGTTGCAGGTAGACATTAAAATGAAATTGATGTTCTCTTGACACAGAAACTGCGCTGCTACATGCTTGAAAGTGCTCGTAAGCTCCTCTCGCCTGTTTGTATCGGTCATCATGCTTGCGTCACCGCCGGTAACTTTAAGAGAGTAGACGGGATCGATGAAATTCTTCGCTCTTTCATCTTTGTGTCCAGAATTGACTCGCTGCACAGCATAGTCATAGACCAGACGCCAGATTTGGAAATTTTCGAAAAGATCATCCCCAGGCTGAGTAACGACAGCCACCTGGCAACCACAGTGCTCGAATATCCGATCAATGCTTTCTTTCCATGTAGGAAAATACACATATTGTAGCTTCCATCGGAGGATCCACGAGATTTGGGATAGATTCTTCGACAGCTTTGTCGCGTTCGACTTACCCGCTGCGTTGGTTGGCGCTGTTATCAAAACGTTCTTTCCAAGGCATGCTACCCACATTGCTTGGGTACAAGCAACATCGGATTTTCCCGTACCGGGTGGACCTTGGACAAATGTGACTTGACTCTCCAGCCCAGCCATGATGCTTTGACTCTAGAGCGCGTTCGCTCTGCTTGTTGTCTGCCATTCAATGTGTGCCTGGAAGATCTCGAAACTATTATTTCACAACCTCGCAAGAGTCTCTTTGAAGGAAATTGGTCCCTCACTATTCTTGCATGGTACTTCGGATGTGGCAGAAGACTCATCCGATTCCATCTCCTTGTCTATGTCTACGTCTATATCAATATTGAAATCTGCAACCGAACATTCGCCAGAACAATCCTCAGTCGTTTGGGGTTGCGATCTCCCAAGATCGAATCCTTGGATAGAGTTCTGGCTATCAATCTCGAGACGATAATTCCGTGCTGGTCGTCCGATCAGTACGTCAATATCAGCTTTATTGGCGGTAAACTTGAGGAACTCGATTGCATTTTATCGGAGTGACCCTTGGATATTTAGATTTGGATTTAGCGAGACCTGCCACTGAAATCCTGTTCGAAAGTCGCCCCCCAACGGACGGGACTTCTTTTTACCCTTTACTCTGAGTTCAAGAACCAGATAATTGCAACCCTCGATATCGACAGCACGAGCCTCAAGTGGCTGCATTGTGGATTCAGCGTCAGTAGTCGATGCATGGTTTAACTTGAAAAATGTTCCAGCAGCGACTTTGGGTAGTGGAGTTCCTGAAGTAGCCGCGCTGATGTGGAGCCAGAAATGCGACGGATCCTTCTCGTCTTCTATCACACGCATTGAATGGTTACCGATGGAGGCATATGCATTAGTCGCGCTCGAACGATCCCATTCGACATCTTGAAGCAGTGCAATTGTGAAGACTGCCTCCCATTCCTCAATAGAGGTGAAGGTTGCCTTGAAAGGATGCGACAACCAATCGTTCGGCTTAGACCCTAGTCTTTTAAACCAAGGGAGGTGAGGAGCTGCCAACATGCTTCTCAATACTTGGTGGGTAAATGGCAGATCGTCTTTCCCATTGGATAGCTTGGCATCTTTCGATTGATGTCATATTCCCAATAGATTCCGTCTTTTCTGCAATTTTCGAGTTGATATTCCCAGAATTTATCTACGAAGCTTAGATTTTCATGTTCCGAGGTTCGCAGAATCGTGATATACTCTAGGTCGTCGATGTTTTCTTGCATGTGTTGAGCTATTGTTGACCCTCCATTTCTAGAACCGTGGCGGTCCCGAATCCAGAGCTTAGACTTCTTCAATCTGAAAATTAAGCATTCGATACCATACTGTGCGTCCTGCCATTTTTTGAGAGCAGCCGACATATGCTTAAACTCCGTGGATACTCGAGGTATAACGCGCTCCAACGTTTCGCGTACTGCCAAAGGACTTGGATTGGGAATGGTGACCCGAACAAGTGGTGTTGCCATAACTTCCGAATTAAGCAAAGTCGAACGAACAAGATTATAACGTTCTGTATGTCTTTGATCTGCAAACCACATCCGAATCTCTAATGCTGAGTTCTGGGAGAAGGTATCGTAGATATACGTGGTATATTCGTAGGGTGCTGAAAGCAGACGTGAACTACTCGAAGTTGAAACGAATACAGCACATTCTTTCTGGACAAAGAGGTTGGTGGGAGGGGAGTCACTACCCAGAGCATCATGATGTTCTTTACGGTATGCAGCTAAGAATCTCTCGAAGGTTGCCTTCGTGGAGGTCCACTGATTACCTCGATCTCGTGTCCGGCATTTCGAAGGATTGGGATTGGGGTCACCTTCGGATTCCGTTTGTGCGTCATCGGGGTTTGTGACTGCCTCGAGGGAGTGGCACGCCAAGTCCAGTTTGAGGTTTTCTTGGGTGCTCTTGCGACGTGAAGTGAAGAGACGTGATGATGTTGAAGGTTGTTGTCGGTAGTGAAGAAAGGTGGCCCAGCTGGGTGAAAAGTTGAAGTTGAAGTTGAAGTTGAAGTTGAGCGTGAGCGTAAGTCGCGTAAACAGACACGCGAGGCGCTCCTTTTAAATCGAGTGACAGAGCATATAACAAAACTGGCTGCTTAGACCACCCGGCTGTCCAAAGGAGAATTTGCAGTGTGTTAGAATTCTGCCAACTCGCCTTAAGAATTAAGGCAGGTTGATGAGCACCATTGAGTGGGAAACCTCAGCAGACTGCCCGTCTACAATATCACCACCGGTTCCGATTTTTCGACTGGCAATCCGTATGCAAAACAAAATAACGAGTAACAGGCGAAGTTCAGAAAGCTGTAGATGAATGGTGCAAGTTCAGGTCAATTGACAAGCATCAAAGTTGAAGATCATGCATTGCCACATGTGCCCTTTAAAGAGCCATCCCTAACTACTCGGCAGGCTTCCCCACACCCGCCATGAATTCGATCGCCGCGCTCACAATAGTCTTGACAACCTCAACCTCTTCCTTCGTCCTTGGCGTGTAAATCATCAAATACTCGTGAGGCACCAAAGATCCAGCAAGAGTCATTCTCTCACCCCATTTCTTCGAGATCACCTCCTTACAATCCGCTGGACTCAGAGACATATGTAGTGAATAGTCGCCACTTCCAGTACCGGCATGAACATGGGCAATCTCACGTTTCGTGCTCTTGGCGATGCTATGAGGAGTATCAATACCGTCTGCTACGAGAAATGCATCGCCTGATTTCTCCAGAACAGAAGTTCTGACGACGGTGTGAGATGAGTATTTGGCGGCTAGTTCCTCCATTGCTTCAGCAAGTAGCTGTCAAGAATCAGTACAGTTGCTTTGTCAACCCGATTTACTCACCTGATGCATATCATCCCCAGTCAGTTGAGTGATTTGCCGATGAGGAGCTATCCATCCAGAGATTTCCGGTCTTGGTCCGTCCCTTTCAGGTAACTCTCTAGGAAGGAAACTCGTGCCGAATTTATGTCCACACTTTGCGATTTCTTTTGGATGGTCATAAGGCAGAAGCGTGAAAGGATCAGCTCGAAGAGGCCCGAGACAGAGCTGAGTGAGATATCCGATGATATTTCGAGGTAAGGCTGTATCAGCGACCTTTAACCAGTCGTGGTAGTTTTCGATAAATCCCATCGTGAAAGTTGACGAGGTAAGTGTTTGTGAAAGTCGAAGTATGAGGTATTAGTAAAGAGTTTAAGCCAGTGAATAAGAACATCGAAGTTCGTTCAGGTGGCAGCTGACTGTGGACATGAAGCGCTGTTGCTGAATCAAGCTTCCACTCAGAAGAAGCGCAGCCAATTGGAGCTTCAATCTCGTACAGCTGAGACCCCTTGTTGCAGTGGCGGACTTTGCCATATTACGACTCCCATCACGAAGGAATGGTTTTTGTCGCCTTCATGGAAAGAAATTGAGGCCCTTCTGTCCATCACCTGTTGGGGCGATTCTTCCAACAAATTGAGATTCATTCGGTCCCCATTCGGTACTAGGATACAAAGGAAAGCCAGCTTTCAGAAATATCGTGATGTATGTGGCAGCTGTAGGATGTTGCTCTAGGATACTTTCCGCTTGTCCGCTTATTCCTCTCAGAGCACTCTCTATCGGGTTCGTACGTTAGGTACTCGTATACGGAGTAAATGCAGGGCCAGATACTTTGACTTTTCAAAGTCCTCCTAGAATTTAGCGATTGGCATCGAAGATTTCATGCTCGACAGGGTACTCGATGTTCCACCAGGCGTTGGGGACCGATACATCCCGGAAACGAAAATCAAGTAGAGCCTGCAGATAGTGGAGGTCAGCGAGCTGAAAAAATGTCGTATTGGTTGAGGGGCAACTCGTGAGTTCTAGCCCACCCTGAACGCAGGTTACACAAAGTTCTGGGTACATTTGCTATCGAACGCATGTCCTCAGAAATGGCAATCGATAGGATGGACTTGATATCTTCATCTCGAGTGCAGCAATATACCCAACCAAGTGCGCATCTTAGTGGAGATGCGAAAGGAGGTTCGTGCCTTTGGGGCTACTTCTGAAGTCTGCCACTCGCGCTTCGTCCGGGCTACGAAACGGTCTGGATAGTTGAATACATTCTTCCAAGAATCATTGCTTGTCATTTGGCTGCAAGATAATCTGGGTTCATCTTGGACTGGGCTCCTCTTACAGATGGGATGAGATTGTGAAGTTGCAAGCCAAATCTTAGGGGGCGAATTGACGAGTTGTAATCTGGACGAAGAAAAAAATATGCGGGCGTCTGTGGCACATGCATAAGCCCGAAGAAAAGACATTACTATACTTGAGATATGTCGGGCAAATGATCTCGCCCTGATCCCCCTAATGTACCACAGTTCCAAATTTTGCTTCGCGCCCAATTGCGAGGCAAATATGAAGCACACCCACCCACGTGATCGATCTCGCCCTGGCGCAAGGAAGGCCGATTTCGCAGCCAAACAGCCAGCCAGATGAGAAAATCCTCAAGAGCATAAGCCCTCACCCACACGTCGCAATCCTCCCAATTGGTATCACATAACCTCCAACACCATGTCTGATTCAGCTACAACAGTTGGTTCGGCTGCGGCAGCCAAACAGCCTGCGCCAGTTGCTGAAGAACCCAAAGATACGACTCATACACCGTCGCAGCGGTACCTGTCTACGAGAGGGGGGTCATATGGAGTATATCACCCATTAAAGCAGTGGCAGAGTATCAAAATGCTAACACAATCTAGCTTTCGTTCGAAGAGGTCGTATTGAAGGGATTGGCATCAGATGGTGGACTTTTCATCCCTGAAGAAGTCCCCGCCATACCCCGCGATTGGGAATCGAAATGGAAAAACTTATCCTTCTCCGAACTTGCGTTCGAAATCCTCTCTCTATACATCTCGCCCTCTGAAATACCTCCTGCAGATCTTAAAGAAGTCATCAATCGAAGTTATTCTACTTTCCGTGCACCAGAAACTACCCCGCTTGTAACACTGGACGAGACGAATAACCTACATCTGTTGGAGCTATTCCACGGCCCAACCTTTGCATTCAAGGATGTGGCGTTGCAATTACTGGGCAATTTATTCGAGTACTTCCTTGTTAGAAGGAATGAGGGGAAGACTGGAAAGGATAGGCATCATTTGACCGTGGTAGGAGCCACAAGTGGTGATACTGGATCGGCTGCCATCTACGGTTTGCGAGGAAAGAAGGACGTCTCTGTCTTTATCCTACATCCCAAAGGAAGAGTTAGCCCTATACAAGAGGCGCAGATGACCACGGTTTTGGATGCCAATGTTCACAATTTGGCTGTTGAGGGCACTTTTGACGATTGCCAGGTGAGTATATTTGCTGTTCAGAAATACAAATCTGATACCTTCTAGGACACTGTCAAGGCCCTCTTTGCAGACCCCCAAATCAACAGCACTCTGAACCTTGGAGCCGTCAATTCGATCAATTGGGCCCGAATCCTTGCACAAACCACTTACTACTTCCACTCATATTTCACACTCACGAAATCCCCCGCATACAAACCAAGTCACAAAGTTCGTTTCGTGGTACCTACAGGCAACTTTGGTGACATTCTAGCAGGATACTTTGCCAAAAGAATGGGTCTCCCTGTCGAGAAACTTGTTGTCGCAACAAATGAGAACGATATTCTTGACCGTTTCTGGAGAACGGGACACTATGAGAAGAGGGCTGTTCACGGAGCAGCTGCGGAAGGTGGAATCGCTGCAGATGGAGCGAAGGCCCACGAGGATGGCGTCAAGGAGACTCTCAGTCCCGCAATGGATATTCTAGTATCCAGCAACTTCGAGCGGTTACTGTGGTTCCTAGCATACGAGTTCGCAGCTGGAGCAGGTATGGACGACGACTGGAATAAGAAGCAAGCAGGGCAAGAAGTTGAGTGCTGGCTGAAAGACCTGAAAAACAAGGGCGGCTTCGGTGTCCACGAAGAAGTGCTGGCTTCCGCCAAGAAAGATTTCGAGAGTGAACGAGTCAGCGATGCGCAGACGCTTGAGACCATCAAGAACTTCTATGCTGCAAATCCAAGCTATATCCTGGACCCGCACACAGCCATTGGTGTAGCTGCATCTCTACGCTCCATCGACCGAAACTCGCCTGCTGATACTCACCACATCTCTCTTTCTACCGCTCATCCAGCTAAGTTTGCAAATGCAGTAGATGTGGCGTTGAAGGGAGAGCAAGGATTTAGCTTCGACAACGTCCTACCTCAGGAGTTCGTCGGTCTGGAGCAAAAGGAGAGGAGAGTCAGAGTCGTTCCCAAGGGAGCTGGATGGGAGGGTGTACGAAAGATCGTTGAGGAAGAGGTCGAAGCGGAGCTGAAAGGAAGTAGATGATCTAAATTTGGTTGGGCCACAAAAGCGTTTGTTTGACTTCTGCTTACGATTCTACCATGGCGTTGTATTTTCTTGTTGTTGCAAGTCGCTGGCATAGAGGTGTGCAAAATACCTGGCAATTGATGGGATGCAAACGCCTGTGTTGTTCTTTGATTTATTTCGCTTGCCTACTCGAGTTGTGCCAGGAAAGTCTGACTCTTGGGCGCCCTTTCGCTGCCGAGCTTCGTATGTGTTCGACAAACCGAAGAGAACCAAGGAGTCAGGGCTATAATGTTTCGGGAGTAGCCGCCGATCAGATTGCTTAAATTGATTAAGCATATGGGGCATCGCAATATCTTGCTTAGATTAGATTGGGGTTATGGCATGATCGACATCAGCTTCCCTTCTTAGACAGGGGTGTTCCCGCCCACCACAAGCTGCCGAGGAGCATAGTATCTACCGAGCGAAGCTTGCGTCCCACGGGGGTATCTTTTTCTCCCTTTAGTCTTGGTGTAGATAGTTGATTTCTTTTTCTTGGGAACAGTCAATCAAGACTCTCGATCTGCGAAGTAGGAAAAGACTACGGAAGTGGTTGAAGTCACGGATTACCGAGACTAGCAATAGATCTTCAGGAACTTCCCATGCTTGACCCTGACTAGCCAGCACCCCGCATGACTTGCAGTGGGCTGTTCTGTTTCCATCGTCCGACCCAGAAATGGAAGGTTACTTCGACATGTGGGTAGCGAAGATTTTTGCATTAGCCAGCGCAACTTCCTGGATGTCGTTCAGTCTGCGGGATGCTCGAAGGAGAAAATCAGGTATGACTTGGTTGATCCACAAGCTTCATCTCGCATTTAAGGGTCCCCTTTCACTAGTAGTGGTTTCCAAAAACCTGTCTTAGCTCTACATCGATATTATTCGGAGATATTATTCGGAGATCGCTAGAGAACAAGTTTAGAAGACAATATATAGTCAAGAGTCTTTGCTCCCTTTCCTCGTTGTAACTCTCCAACACCGATTCCGGCCCATCAACTCGTCCTTGTCTCACATTCTAAAATGACTGTTCTCTATTCTTTTGTTGCTTTTCTCTCACTCGCCTCGGCAGTGTCTCAATCTTCACAATCTTCAAACTTCAAGCCCCTACCTTCATCTCTTACAAGCCCAGTCAACGAGTCCTCGATTTACACAAACGAGATTCAGGTGCAGAGACCATGAGTTACTCTCTCAAAGTCCTAAAAAATCTACTCTGACTTTCACAGCACCATCAACAAGCACAAGGCTTGAACACCTCCATTAACCCAGATATCATCTTGAACTCTACCAAGCCAACACATCCCGAATTCTTTGTTGCTGCGGCTTGCAACGGACTACAGAGTTCCACCCCTTCAACTTTCTGGAGGGAGAACATTGCTCACAATGGAGTCACTGCTACAGTCAGTCCATCAACCCCGTAGCCGAGATTGCAGCTGAAAGTACCTTCAGTTGAACGACGATTCCTTCAAGGTCTTCAGAAATGTTGTCAACGACTTTGGTGCTGACAGTTCCGGAACAAATGATGCATCCGGAGCCATCAACAACGCCATCAACTGTAAGTATCCACTTCTACTCCTACCATACACGCATCCTGATCTTTTCCAGCTGGGTCCAGAAAGGGCAATGGTGTCTCTACCAGACCAGCGTACGTGTATGTCCCCGGAGGCACATACAAGATCTCAAACTCTATCAACATGCTCGTCAATACTTTTCTCGTCGGTGGCCCTCTACACATCCCCATTTTCGTCGCCGATGCATCTATGGGGACGAAACCTGTCATCCAAGGCTTTGACAATGCCCAGCAGTCTACGAATAACTTTTACACTGGTATCCGAAATATCATAATTCGAACCACGAGCATCAACACGGGCACGGCAGCCGTCGGCCTGAACTGGGCCGTATCACAAGGTACTTCGCTTTTTAACGTTATCTTTGACATTCCGAACTACAGTTCGCATATTGGCATCACCATGAAAGCGGTGGTGAACGGAAACAACGAAGGAGGTGGATCGGGCACCATCATCAGTGATTGCGTAAGTCTATTCTGGTCCCAAACACTTATTTTCTAATTTTTCTAGGCTTCCAATGGCGGTGCTATTGGTATCCAACTTTCCAATCAGCAGTACAATTTCAAGGGATTGTCATTCAACGGATGCAACACCGGTATCTACATCGACCACACCTTTGTTGGCACTTTCCAAGGCCTGACCTTCCAGAACTGCAATTACGGTGTCAATATGTCTAACGGGTACAATGTCGGAGCCATCTCGCTCATCGATTCTTCAGTATCAAGCTGCAATGCCGGCGTCTATGCGGCAGTGACCGGAAACGGCGAAGGTTCTCTCGCTATCGACAACTTCAACTTCGGCAGCGGAGTCACTGCAGTTAAGTCCAGTAAAGACGGCAGTGCACTACTCTCGGGCTCTATTGCACCCGGCTCGACCTGGGTCATAGGTAACGCAAATCCCCAGAACTTCCAGTCTGGAAAGGTGTATCAGATCAATCGACCCACAGCTCTTCTATCTGGTGGGAAGTACTATACTAAGAAACAGCCACAATATGAGAACTACGACGTTTCTCAGTTTATCAATGTCAAGAGTGCTTCTGGCTACACTGTTTATGGAGATAATCAACATGATGACAGTGATGCCATCAACGCAATACTTACTGCAAATGCTGGTTGCAAGATTGTTTACTTCCCCCAAGGCATCTACAAGTAAGTCGAACCTGCCAAACCGAATATCAAAGTATATTTAGAAACATTGAAGCGGTACAACACTAGATTTGGGGCAATCGCTAACGAAAACAGGGTTACCCAGACAATCTACGTCCCGCCAGGATCTCGGATCATAGGCGACGTATTCTCTGTCATAACTGGCATCGGTGCCAACTTCTACAATGCAGGCTCACCACAGCCAATTGCCCAAGTCGGTCACAGCGGTGACGTGGGGATGGACCGCAGACCACTCTATCGACGGCGGACCCAACCAAAACATTGCCACTGGTCGAGGTGCCTTGATCGAGAGTACTAAAGGAGCTTGGTTGGTCGGCACGGCATTCGAGCACAACACAATCTACCAATACAATCTCAACAAAGCACAAAATGTGTACATCGACTTACAGCAGACCGAGACTGCATATTGGCAAGGATATGGATCTCCAGAAAAAGCGCCGCAGCCTTGGACACCGGTTTCCAGCATTGGGGGTCCAAATTTTGCCAACTGTCAAAGTAGTGGCGATGGTGGCAACCCTCAGTGCTATATGGGCTTCGCTCAGCACATCTCGTCGCCGTCGAATATAGTCATTCATGGCTCGGCATTCTGGACATTCTTCAACGGTATGACGGATGGCTCGTACAGCCATGCAGGGTGTGATAACCACAATAATATCTGCCAGGAGACTGCC
This sequence comes from Rhexocercosporidium sp. MPI-PUGE-AT-0058, assembly GCA_020746875.1. Taxonomy (NCBI): domain Eukaryota; kingdom Fungi; phylum Ascomycota; class Leotiomycetes; order Helotiales; genus Rhexocercosporidium; species Rhexocercosporidium sp. MPI-PUGE-AT-0058. The sequence goes on from JAGTJL010000008.1 coordinate 1,016,345, forward strand.
ATTATCATGATTAATAGCAACAGTCTGTTCTGGTACAATGTCCTTACCAAGAACACTATCAATATGATCAGAGACAATGGCGTCGTCATAGCAGCTCAGTCAAATAACCCAGGCGGATGGCAGGAAGTGTTCTTGGTGTTGTGGCTGCTTATTTGAAGGACTCGGGGATTGCCGTTCACCAGTGAAGTGACTGACGAAAACTCGATGTAAAGTGGAAAAAATGCGCAAAACTAAAGTAACCTGTGTAACATTCTAAACCGCAATCTACTGTATCCTTCTCCCAGACGCCATGCCAAAATTCAATCATGCAATAATCATCATAGTCCTTCCCATTCTCATTCGACACAAACAAGCCCCCCAAATCACGTACACCATAACTCTGAGCTATGTGCATTCCCTCGCCCTCGTTATAACAAAGCTTCTCATCCACCAATTCCGACCTGCTACAATGCGAAGTGACCGAACATCGTTAACTTTCATCCTCAATCTCAAATCGCCCGACGTACTCAGTAATATCTCTGCGTCCTTCCAGCAGTCTCCCGGTACATCCTCGAAATCTCGCCCACAATCAAAGCGGTGTCCTTTTCGGCAGTCGGCAAGCGATGACCGATATCAAACTCAATTTTCTTCGAATGCTTTTTATCGAATGAATTTCCAAACAGCGCAGCACTCTCCTCTCTCCACGGATCCTGCAATCCAACAACATGCACACTAGGAATTCTGATCAACTCACCCTTCTCCTCCGCTGTCAGCATCGATGTTAAAGGCGGACTAGTCCCATTCAAGAACACAGCAAACTTCAACAATCCCAACTTCTTCACGTCGGCCGTCTTGCTGGCTCGGATCTGCTGCTCTAAACACACTCCCGCTGCTAACTTAGCACCCTGAGAGAAACCGATGATGCCAACGAAATTTTTGTCTCTGCGCGCCAGGACGTCGGCGATCAGTTTTTTCGTCTCATCGGGCATGTCATCGGACCCGAGTTTGGTCCAGCGGTAGAACGGACCACAGCCCTCGAAGACAGGCATGACTCCAGGTCCGGGTGGGGACTCAAACGGAGCATCTATGAAGACAAATTCAAAGGAGGCGGATAGCGCTCGCTGCAGTCGGATGGTCTGGATGTTGAAGATAGTTGAGTTGGTGCCGCCGCCGTGGAGGCACAGCAGAGCTGGTTTGGGGCCTACACCTGTGCCTGTGCCGCCGGTGGAAGATAGGACGCCGGATTGAAGAGACATTGTTTGGTAGCCTGGACTCCGAGATGCGAGAGAGTTGGGGGTTGTTAGAATTTGCATGATGAAAGAAGAAGTATTGTCAAAGATAGACCGAGATAATCGGAGGTTGCACCGACTCGGCTCGGTAAATTTTGCAGGGGGGTAAGCACGACTGAAGAGATGTTCGGGAGGAAAGAATGAGGAGAGAGAATTCGGACATCGAAAGGGTTTTATTCAAATTCTGAGGATGAGTCATTTCGTTGGGATCCTCCGAGTTGGTGAAGGTAGAATCATAGAGAATTTTGTGACCGACTCCAGCTCGGCGACTTTCAGCCATGACCGAAAAACATATATGGAGTGGATTTGCGAACATTTTACGGTTTTGCTAAGATAGTGGGTAGAATCTAGACATAATATGCCTCTTGCAGTATCAATTGACCTAATACAATTCGAATTCTTCCAATCAATGGAAACCCTAAAACCATCCAAATATCTCCAAGTGACACGTGACTAAAATATACCGCCTCCCTCTCCCATTTGCCGGCCCCTTTACGAAATAACGAAGCCTCGGAGAGTATCAATCTGGGACCAAAGAGACATAAGTTGATATATAGTTTGAAGATGGACCAAGGAACAGGTCCGAATCTTTCGGCGACCGAAACCGTGCTCCCGAGATGCATCGCTAAATTTCGGATTCCAAACAAAGTGAAAACATCACACAATAAATTCATCTCAGATAAAAGACATCCATCATGAGTTGTGTACTTTAACCAAAGTCAGTTTGAGTTCTCCCAATTTGAGGCGCTCTTCCAATCCTGGGACAGTGCTTAGATGCTGTTCTCTGATCCTGTCAATCGCAGCTGAAGGTTGCAAGCCCACAGTATCCACAATTCCCCCTAGCCACATTGCCCTATAATTCTTCACAAACCTACCGTAGTCCTTCTCTTCCAGCGGAGAACAAACAATTGATCTGGCAAGATCCAGATGCGGTGCTTCCAGCCCGAGCTGGATTTCCTTCAATGATGTGCAAGCAAGGACCAGGCTGTTGAAAGCGCGATGTATGCCAGCTGCCAGCAGAACTGCCTCCATTTTCTCAAGTTCTTTTTTCGATATTCTGGAGGGGAAACTGTCGATAGCGAGGGCATTTGAGTTATGAGCTCGGCGGAAGTAGATCGTATCTCGCGCCAGATTACTGTACACGGTCGCCGGGCCATCGGGGCGATCTTCTCTCCTCTGTGGGAAGCACAACTTGTGTGTTCTTAGTGTTATGATGCGTGATTCGGAACAGGCATGAAGCGTGGCGGGGACTGGAGTTGGTGATGTAAACCAGACGCGGAACTTGGGCATGTCAACCACAACAACTCGTGGTTCTGCGTTTGCTGTTTCCCAGATCTTGGTCCGAAGCTCGAGTGGAAGTCTAGGAAACGGGTGGAACGTTCCGTTTGATGTGCTACTAAGCTCCTTCAATTTTCTGATTCGAAGGCTGGACCTTGCAGGAGTCAACCTCTTAGAAAGCCTGGGGATAGTTAGCTCAGATGCCCACGACTATGGAATATATATTGAAGCTAAGTAAACGAACTTCTTCCAACTAGAGTATCCTATGCGGCAGCTGTAAGGCTGAGTCAGAATCCATGATAGCGGCGAGGAGCAGAAGCAGAAGAAAGTTTGGAGTCAGGCAGCAGTCAGCTTCGGGAACATCAAATCAATGAAATGACTTACCCGTCCTGCAATGTGGTCGTATGTATCATATTCACTTCCGCAAAAACTTCCGTACGCATTTTTAAGTACAGGTGATGCCGAACCAGTGGAGGTTCTATGCGTCGAAAAGCAGGTCTTGAAGATATAAGTGGGGAACATTTGGAAGCGGGGTTGACGTGCTCTGTCACTGTGCCGTAAGCGAGCATGAACCCCCCCCCCCCCCCCCCCCCCCCAAAATGCACCACACCTTTTATCAGATGAGTAAAATGAATGTAATCCCATGTACGAAGTATTTTCTTTCGTCGCTTCTACGAGTCGTAAAGATCCCGAAAAGGGTACTATGTCCTCGCAAAGAGAGAGGCTACCATGACACTATGTCCTGCACCTGCGCCTAGACATAGATGGAAATTAACACATTGTCTTCTTGTCATTCAAACTAATCCAACCTTGAATGATGAATCTCATATCAGCTGTTAGCAGAGTTCTGATTCCTAGTCAAACTTTTGTATTTCTGGAGGACATCGGTGCCCTCTTAGCACACCTCAGACTTCGAAAGTCGTTTGAGAGTGCTACATATTTCTTGTTACTTTGCCGCCGGGGGCCCGACACCTTGTGTGAGCAGAAGTTATCCCTTTCTCAGTGCAGTATCTCAAATGTTTATACCGAGACGTTGCTTTGGCTCTCCGCTCAAGGTAGAGCAGCCTCTCTGGGACAAGGTCATCACGGACCATTAGAAGCGCGGTTCCAGCCAATGCTTCTAGCATGTTAGCCCCATAGAAACAATTCTACGAGCCATACTAGAGCTGGCCACATTAGCATTGTCGCATTGACATTTAGATATCCACAAATCTCAGCCATCTTCCTTAGCCGTATTGACTTCCCAATAGGGATATCGCGAAATAATGCCTGGATTAGAAATTTCCCGTCGCAGCCGCACGGCCAAGCTCATTCCAATTAAGCATTTTCGGCTTGGTGTACTCGCTACCCCTCGAACTTGCGTTGGGTACTCCGACAGGGGTACTGTTTTCTTATTTGGGACTAGAGGATATGATTGAGAGGCCACAAAGGCTGAACTTGATACGCTGTTCAAGGCGTGGATTTGGAATCGGAGGAAGAACGTGTCAATGGTAGAGACTGAACTTTTAAGATGGCTGTAACAATCTATCTTAGCCACCTGAGAGGCCGGTCAAGTTTCCAGCGACCTCCACTTCGTGCAACTAATCTAGAGGTAATCAGGTAATCAGAAAATTATTTCACGCTTTCTAACAATTGATGCGCCACTAAAACCCCGATCACTTCCGAGAAATCCCTATACTCTTATTGGTGCGACGGAGAAGTCAGATTTATGCAAAGATACGGAATCACAGCGATACAGTGGGTTGTAGTGGTGTCAATGGTAGTTGGGGGCGGAAATCCCATGTCGATTTGTGTACGGAAAAGCCCAAGAACTACCCTCACCGAGTGATCTTTATGGTCCCTGCCAGGATCTTTCCTTGTTAAAATGTCAGACAGGAAGATACCCCTGCAAATTTCTCGTGCACAGAATTGATATGATGCAGATCGGGTCCAGATTTTGGAAGTGAGCTGGCATATCAAGCAGCCGGTCAGCCGCCACCTCAGCCCTCCAAGCCACCGACAAGGACTAGATAAAGTCCAATCTGCTCCCTAGCATTGATCTTCTTAAAATACAGAGCATCAACCACTCTGCCATTCAAAGTCCTTGGGTTCGAACACAACATCGAGAGCAGTAGCACATTGAACACCTTTGGCCATGGCAGCCCCGAACTACAATATGGTGCCGCAAACACCCACAACTCCGACGCACATGGACTATAAAGACTCGCCCGTGAAGCAAGAGTATCCCCTGAGCGTGATCCCTCAGTCACCCAACTATTTTGGTGAAGATGGCAGCACGAATCAGTCTCCAGTAATACCAATGCTCTCGGAGAAAGATAGAGTGAGCCGCTTCCCTTCTGAATTCTGCTACTTTGAGTGTTGATAGTTTTAGAAACTCAAAAGTAGAATTCGCTACCTGCGTCTCCTCTCCCGCCTTGCTGGTACCGCCATAGCTCTAACGACTGTCTCCCAAGAAGGGCAAACCATTCACACCTTCCTCACGACCCGCGACACAACGCGAGTTGGCCGCGGGCCATGGTCGAAGGAAACCGAACTCTGGTCCTCAATCATGATGTTCGCTCTCTCACTCATCACGGCCATCCTAGGGTTCGGCATTATTATCGCATACTTTTTCTCCATCAAAGCCGCCAACACCGTGGCTGGCATCCAAGGGACTATCGCCATGGTCGTAGATGTTACACACCTCGTCATTTGGATTGCAGTCGCTATCGCATACCGGGTCGCGAAGAATGGGAAGGATTTGTGGGGTTGGGCTTGTTCCCCCATTGCTCAGGATATTCAGCCGAATTTTGAGGGCATCGTGGACTTCAAGAATGTCTGCGCTCGGGGAGTAAGGATTTCCTTTCATATCTTGATCTTTCAAGTATGGTGCTAACATATCTCCTAGGAGAAAACATGGGCTCTGAGTATAGCAAATGCAATCGTGAATGCCATTGCTGTGGGCATCCTCGTTTTGATTTTCAAGCGGTCGAAGACGAAGAAGGAGATCAAGAGACTCACAATGACGAAGGCATGAATATTCTTAGAAGGTGTCGGTACAGGAGGTTGTGAGAAAAGTCGCAGAGCCCTAACTGGACTTTTGTAGTACTCCGGGGTTTATTTTAGCCAAATTTGTGCATGGCTTGAATTGAAAGAAATTACATTGCCTGTAGCTACATCAGACTCTTAGCTTTCAATTAATCTCCCAAAAAACCAAAGTCCCCGAGTTCATGTTCCGTGTAAGCTTGGCTCCCCAGCGTGATTGACAGTTTTTGGCCACACTCGTTCCTGGAGAAGCTGTTCGCTTAGAGAAAAGCGGGGTTAAGGGGGCAAAGATCAACAACAACAACACCACAATAAAACGTTCGCTAAGCCTAGGAATGAGCTTGAAAAACAATTACCAAGCGGAGAAGCATAAAATAGAGCAAAATCTAAGAGGCTACCTATTTAGATCTCTAATAACCTTCAGAGTAAATCATACACAGCAACGCATCCCTGCCTCAGTTTCCAGGATTATAACATTGGCGAGTCACAAAGCGTTGATCATAACTCTGCGGCAGCGATGGGTGAAGTAGGTACCACATCATGTCCCGGGCCGCAAGTTCAAAATGCCATTGCGGGAATAACCAAAGCCTAGAGAGGTGAGTGTCAATGGGCACGAGGTGTGATTGGACGATGGCATCTTGCCTTGTACGAGGATTCATTGCAAAGAAGCAGGAAGTGCTTTGGTAGCTCCACTACTCTCTATGACGTTCCTTATTGGATTCACATAACATCAATCGAAATCAGGGGCATGTGCTCAGGCAAATTCATGTCAGCAAAAGCCTGTTCTCAGCGCCAAGCCTTGTGAGGACTCCTTCAAGCTACGAATGTATCAATGGTGAAGGAATGACTGAGGGCACTGATTGACAGATTGCAAGAGCAAACACATGCAACATGGCTGTGAATGGGCATCCTATCTTGACATTGATTTGTTTGTTGCCGGTCTGCGCTGGGCAGCCAAGACGAAGAAGGAGCCATGAGCAAGGCTGATGAAGAAGATAGAAAGTAAAACGCTACACAGACCTAAAGATGCGTGGGGCAAACAGTAATGAAACAAGCTACTTTTCGGGAATTCTGATAAATTGGTGGATTTCTGTCGACTCAACTTGGTTGCGCGTCTGTCTACAACGGCACTGCTCATTCACTCATCACGACTCTTACAGAACCAATCCGGCCAATCGAATTTGGTCACCCTCCTTGAAATGGAGAGCGACGAGTTCCTGAGCGAATCCATATAGAGCCTCCCGGCTCGAGCTGCCAATCGATATGGGCCTCCTTCATTCTGGCACCTTTAAATGCCAATCAAATGGGTCCATTGTGAACCAAGTCACCACCCCGCTTCCAAATTTGGACTTTCTTCTTGCATCGGACGTCTTCTATACTCGTACGGCTGCGCTAACAGTCTCCTCAATCGGACAATCAGACGTTTAGCGGCTCTCTAAGTCCTATATAGTCCCTATCTTCATCCCCAGAACACTTCCTTTGCTCTTCTCCAACACCACAATTTCGGTCAATCACCACCTCTTTCTTCAGCCCTCCAAACTCTCTCCAACTCTTCAATCTTTCTCACAACTCCCCTCTTCATACCACGTCAAACAACCCACTTTATTCATCATGAAGATCACCAACATCATTCTCCACGTCGCCTTCGCCGCGATTGCCCTGCTTGCAAGCACAGTCGTTGGATCTCCAGCTGACAATTCAGTCTTCAAGACCTCTCCCTTTGAGGGTTACGCTATCGAGCCATTGGAATACTCTGGTACTTTCAACGGAGTCCAGGTCAACATGACTGGTACCGCTGAGGTAAGAACCCATCCCCATCCCCATCTCCCTACAGGGCCTCTAACACTTCGCAGCAAATCTTCAAGGAGCTCTCCGCCAAGGACCCCGACTTTGATAGCCAGGAGCCTCGCAGCATTGAGACTGAGCTTGTTACTCGCGCTAAGGTTAGGAATTCTCCCACTTAATGTTTCTCAAACCGCTTGTATACTATCAGAAGATACCAAAGACTTGGCAGGAGTGTCTCCCAATCCCCGGCAAACCTGATTTGAACGAGGCTGATACCGAGGCAATCTCTCATGGCATTGGCTACCTCCGCAAGATTGGTGGTACATGTGGTGTTGGTGTCCGCACTTGCGCTCGTGTTAGCTGTTCTTGGAACTCTGCAATCTTCCTCGTAAGTCAAAACCCCTTCCCCACCCTCAACATCTCCATACCTCAAGCTCTGAAGACTCATCTTGAGAGTTTTCATTTCGATACGTTGGGAATTTCCTGATCTTGAAGAGCAAAGCTGACCATTTACCCAGTGCAACGACAATCCAAACCACCTCGACGTCTCCTCCAACCAAATCGCCGACTACACCCAGGATCTCGTCAACGCCTGCGATAAGTACGTTAGCAGATGGCGCGGACATGCTTTCGGCGGCCGAATCTTCGATAACGGCGGCTGGCAAGTTGTTGTTCTCAGAGAGCAGTGCTAGACTGATCTTCTCGGGTTCCGGAATGGTATGCCGGGCACTGAGATCTGCTCTTTTGAGATTTTTCCTGATGACGGCAAACTTGGGCTTAGCTACTGCTCTCTCTTGATTGCTCTGCTTGGTTGTTTGTTAGCGTGGGAAACCCCGGTTGATTGAGCGTCTGTGGAATACATAGATAGACTTGATCATAATTGAGAGTTTGCCAGCATCTTTTCCTGACGCAATTGTTAATGTTATTCTTGTGACCTGAAATTTCTGGCGCGTGACGCTAGTGTTTGCTTGCTTCACCATTGAGTGCCGTGGGGAGCTTACGGGGATGGGAGTGTCTTGAAAAATCTCCAGGGCTGGGTGAGGAAGGACAGTAACCACAGGAGGCTACGATGACAAAGGGTAGTGTTGCGTGAAAGACATATTCCGGTCTCCTTCATAGATGACATCAGACAATCACTTGTGACCCCGCGAGTGGAGTTTGAGTACAGAGTAGATGATGGGCTTGATTGATGCCTCTTGAAACTAGCTATTACTTTAAGCTCTAGTAGATATTATCTTCTATGCGGATGCAGTTGCAAGGTAAGAGCAACGTTGGACGATTCTTCAAGCTCAGCGCCAATCCACATCATCCTGGAGAGGCTGCCTCATTGCGCCGCTGTTGCATTTCCGGCATTAGCAGCCATAAGACTCTGCCGCAAATGATCTTCGTCTGAAAGCATGGCCGGTGTAGGTGGCTTCGTTTGCTCCTGTACTATCTCTTTGGTATCTTGCATCTCCTCTGTTTCTTCTGGCTCAACAACCTGGAACTCCTCTCCTCCGTTATCTTGGCTATCTTCCGAGTGGGCCGGAGAAGCACTCTCAGAGAAATCTCCACTAATCCCTGCGCCATTGCTGGCCATTCCACTCAACGCAGAGATGCCTTCCTGGCGCATCTGCTCATCTTCACTGGCGAGGCGGGCCCTTTGCTCAGCTTCACGCTTAGCGGCTTGACTTGGGGCTCTGGTCTTGAGTTCCCCCGTGACGCATTGGAGGTAATAAGGGACTTCGATACCACTCTTTAAGAAGAAGAGTTTGAGATTTCTAGCCTTGTCCTTGAGCTGGACTTGGTTTCGATCCCTAAGAACGTCGTTAAGCGACCCATTCGGACCGTACAGGGCAAGAATCTGGCTCCAATGTGGGCCCTTGACCTGATCGAGGCCAGCCATCAAAGTATTCTCCTCTTCATTTGTCCAGGGTCGTCTTTGACTGGGCGTTCCGGGCCGACGAGCACTCGCAGTGTTAGCCTTGGTACTGGCCGCTCGCCTTGCCTTTTCGTACAAGACCTGGGTGGGTGCACTTTGAGTGGGATAGGGTACGGTATTTCTCAGATCCGGTGGGAGGAGGGAGCCATTGGGCGTGGGATGTTGTGTCGGCTGCTGGGCAACTTCTATGATCTTAGCTGAGGAGGGTAAGGAGGGAAAAAGTAACATACCCGCGTTCTGCTGTGGCTGAATGTTGTAGCCCAACGCCTTCAGGACTTCATCAGCTGCAAGTTGCGCATGCATCGAAATATCTTGATCGAATGAGCTTGCGCCATTGGCACTCTGAAAGTTGTTGACTGTAGTTTGGTGATTCTCCGCAGCAGGCGTTCGGCGGGGTGATGCAGGTGCCGTGAGAGCATGGCGTTTCATGTATGGGGCAAGTAGTGGCTCATAATTCTTTCTCAAATAGCTGCTGACTCCGGTCAAAAAGCCTTCCCAGCCAAATCTCTCCGAGAGAGCCTCTATTAAAACGTCAGTGGCGCGACTTGGACAATGATTATTGGACTCACGTATTGCATCAACATCTGTAGGCTCGTTCATGAGGTATTCTCGGCGAGCATTAATCGACTTCACAAAATCATGTTCATCCTGGGACAATGGGATGTCTGGATGCCGCTGTTTTAACACCTCTTCGAAGTCGTATGGGAACATTTCTTCCAGTACATCTTCCTTAGTATCAGTCTGCTCCTCTGAAGTGACCATGGACAGGTACATCTGCGTCTTCAAGTTCACTAGTAATTCTCCAGGTTCCTTCTCCAGACAGGCCCCATCAGGAGTAACAATATCGATGAACGACGAACTCAATTCATAAAATCCGACGGAGGATGCGAATACAGCCGCCGAAAAAGAAGCAAGATTGGTAGTCCGGATCGTGGCTCGATGTTCCGGTTCTTTGATGTTCAATTCGTCTGCGGAAAGGAAGAATCCATCCTTCGAATATATCCTTTTTGTCTGGTCGAAGAGTGATTTTAGGGTGGCATATGCTTGCCCAAGCTCGGAGTCTGGATCTTGTACTATGCGGATCGTCTCGCTATATGGTCCCTGTGCTAAAGTTGATAGGATTTGTGTAGACTGGACCTATCAGCATATGTAGGGCAAAGTATATCCAACATGGTCCTCACCAAGCTCTCCAGTATTGGAAGACTAAAGATCCGCATGTAGAGGTACGGATCCGAAATGAAATCACTCCCAGCTGGTACGCTCCTTTCGTGTTCGGTAGGTGTAGGAGTAAAAGTTGCCATATTCGAGGTTGGTGGTGGTTGGTAAGTCTGGGTATGGGATTGTGATTGTGTCTGGTTCTGCCTCTGGTTCTGAGCATCCAACTCGTACTGCTTCATGACCGCCTTCGATGCCTGCTCGGCCAGGTCTGCGATACTTGGGCTTTCCATAGTCACACTGGAGTATGGGGCATTATAGTCAAGCCTTTGTCGCTTCTCGCCAATATCTTGGGATTGTTCAGATCGACGGCGTTTGAGGTATGGGGATGTACCTGAGGAAGGGAAGGATGTGGGGTAATCGGAGGCTTCATGTTTAATGGGAACATCTGCCACAGAAGATGTTAGCAGACGAATCTGCTGATTCGGATTTGAAGGTCGCTCTTTCTAGCAGAAGCCAATTGCGACTGTAGTCTAGATTTGCCGCTGCAGAGCGGATTCAAACTTACCCATCTCCTCTCTTGAGGAAGCCATGGTGGAAGCCATTCCGAGTGGGCAGAGATGCCGCGCACTTCTGGCAGGCGCAAGAGCAGAATCTCAAGCTTGATCTTCCTGTGGGCTCAAATCCTACGTCGGAATCAAAACCTGAAGCAGTAGTGGTGGTTGTTTGGCCTGGGTTTGAACAATGACAACCGCGATTTTTTCCATGCCGCCTCCAAATTGTGTCACTAGCCTATACCCTTCACCGTACAATCTTGCCCCAATCTTGGGACCCTAGAAATGATGTGGATGATACACAAACAGCCGTGTTCGAAATGAAGAGATTATTAAATTGCAAATATTTTCTTCTCCTCCATGAACATCACTGAACGCTCTTTTTGCCAATTATTGAAAATGCCATTTTCTTTAGTACAGCATCGCAGCTATTCATTACTGTCGATTTAGTTCTTGGCCGTGACTCCATTACTATTACCAATAGTTTGCAATCCCGACAAGGAATGGTTTTCTTTTTCTTCTTCTTTTTAAGCCCAATACCGAGTCGGATTTGCTGTTATACTTCGTCTTCTCAGATCTAGTGTATTCGATTTGATGTTAATGATCTCCTAATGAATTGGTGAAAGCCAAACTCTGGCTTTGATACGACATAAGCCCCAACAACCTTCGACATAATCTTAGATAGTTTTTTTTTCTTACTTCAGAAAGTCTGTCTTAATTCTTTGCTATTAACTTACTTCGAGTTACTTGACTTAAGTTTAACTCAAATGGGGGTTTTTTGAGACACACCAATGAGGTCATGGACCTGGCAACGAACAATGAAACTGCTTCAAAAAAGTCTCATTGGTGCAAGTGTTTTCCGCTTTATTTTCATTTTGTTTGTTAATTAGCTTGAGCTATCATCTGCAGTCTAATTATCTGAAGTTACGATCTGGGCGGGGTCTATGATACTCTTTCTTCATAAAATCAGTTCCATGTGATACGATCAAAAGAAATGCACACTCCTTGCCGTATCACAATGCTGTTTGGTTTCATTACGCGCCATGATTCATCAGTCTGTACATTGCAAAATCCACTTCATCACCGCTCATGCTACCAACTTCGACAGGATCGAAAGGTTTGATATCAGCTTCGCAGACGAGCTCATTCTCGGGAAGTGTTCCATTCTGGAAATATGCATTGACCACTGCTGCTTTGCATTTCGAAGGAGCAGCTAGACTCGTATGCTAGAGAATGTCAGTTGTAGTTGTACAGAAATAACGAATATGACTTTCGCCGTACGAATCCTGGATCAATATTCTCGACCCATTGAAACCACTTGCGTTCAATCTTGCACTTGAGAGGGGCGTCACATTGTCCGCCGAGTTTGCAATGAATAGAATGGGACATGCTGGGTTTGCCGTGAATGGACCTGGTATAATTAGAAAATGTGTGCAAGAGTTCGAAGGAATACATACTGGTGAAGTTCCATTTCGACCGGACAGTCCAACCCGCACATTGCAGCCTGAAATCCTGTGCCATTATCGCTCCAGTGACCGTGCTCAGGTTCGTCAAAGTATCGACATATTTTTGAAGGTCATCAGGCGTGTCGAGAAGTAGGTTCGCTTCGGAGCACATGATAGCAACGAAGGCATCCGCAGTTCCCTCTGCCAAGTCCGTTTTCAGCTCAGGTTCATTGTCACAAGTAATAGGATCTTTCGACACCCCCTGAGCTTTAAGGAATGGTTCCCCATTGCCAACTTCCAACCCAGCAAGGGCCTCGGCGAGGGGTGAGAAAATCTCAATCGGTCGATAGAATGATTTCGAGATCAAGCGTCGAACGCTAGAAAACGAACAAGTTCTGGCCGACCCGAAGAAGAATTTTGAGCTGGCACAATGACAGGCTTCTTCTTGATAGCTGCGAGGAGGTTTTCGAGACGTGCTTCGATGGTTCTGGTGATTTGGCGTAGAACTTACATCTAGATGGTCTAGCTAGGTAGCAGAGATGATAGAATGCTGACATGATTTTGTGGGCGTCATCGATGAAGTGCACTGCTGAGCCCATCATCCATCCTCTGATATCCACATTACCTGTAGACACGTTAGTTGTCTCGTGCCAAGTTAACTTGCCAACTTCTTACCATCGCTCACAATTCGGCCAACCTTGTCAGGGAATAACGTCCCAAACATAGAGGCCAAGACTGTACCATACGAGAATCCCCAGAACTTCAACTTCTCCTCTCCCAACTTCTCCGTCATTTCAAGCATGTCTCTGGCAACGGAAGCCGCACCAACAAAGCGAACAGGACCGGCTTCTTGAACCCTACGTTCTGCGGCATCCTTGATGCCTGGACGAGGTCCACCTCCACTCGTAGAAGCACACTGTTTGGAAAATGCACCAGCTTGAGCATATGCATCATATAGAATCCCCGGATGAGCGTCAATGACGGGAGGTCTAGAGAGAGCCCATAGTTCTACATTATGCTGATATCTATTCCAGCAGTCTATCAGTGGTCGTGTCATGCCAACTAGATCAGAATGAGTACCACCCGCTAGGATTGATCTGATGATACGTACTCCCGCGAGGATCAAATCCTATGATGTCCTTCCCGGAGTCAGCAGAGCTTGGAGTGTTTTGTGCGCCAATTGCTTACATAGTTCTTGCCTACAATTGTCTGATACATTTGGCCGAGGGTTTTTACATACCTATTGATCGAGTAAGTACACTACTTCAATTGATCTGTGAATCTAGCGAGAGACCATTTCCTTGGGAATTCTTACCAGACACCAGATCCGCCAGGTCCGCCTGTTCTGATCAGAACCTAGGACGACCAAAGTTGGATGAAGATGAAGATGAAATACCTGGATTGATGAATAGAGAGCCCTTGTAATCCTTTCGATCAGTAGCATTGAGTCTGATCATAGCTATCGACGCACGAAGATCATCTGATGGATCCTGCCAATCGAGCGGCACCTACAAACCAGTCAGATCCAATCTCAGCGCTATTGGCGTCTACGTAAGTCAAGTCTAGCGCAATCAAACTTCTCGTAACATTGATACCATACAATATCTCTTTCTGGTTGAATCTAGTGTCTGGTCAACTTGGATTTCATAGCTGGATACAAAAGTGGATTGATATCTCACATTCATCCACTGAAATGCACCACTCTCATGAGATATGTCTGATAGTGCATCCCATTGTTTCTGGAATCCCGAGTGCTGCAGAATCAGAGTCATCACCGCAAATGATACCACACTTAGGGTGCGAAACCCCCATTGTTGTAGGTTGGGATGCTTGTTTTGATAATTGGGTGCCGCTTGCAAGTCAAGCTGGGTTATCTTCTCCTGGGCCATGCTGAGCCAGCAGTCCAATAATCTGGAACACGGATAGTGAATTAAAGTACGGAAGAAAGAGATTGAAGAAATATAAAAGAGAAAAAAGTAGATGTAAGAAAGGCCTCGAGATTCGCCGTATGGTCTGCTGATGATCTACGCTGCATGAATTGAGGTCCAAAAGCGGAGAGTTCATGGATCTAGCATCTTGGCCTCACGAATTAAACTATCAGCTTTACTATCTGATTGAGCTAGAGGGATCTGATAAGCAAGTGTCGATTTTGAGAGGTCTGGATCTGCTGAAAAGCCATCTTTATTGCATTCATTCTTCGCCATCGTCTTTCGAGCATTCCGCTGTCAGTCTTGATACTTAAACTTGCTGGACCCTCTCTCACATACTGCTTGGGCAGCATGTGCAGAAATCAGGGAACAGTAGTGAGCGAGTATGAGACATATCGCCGATTCAAGGAAGAAGGATAGAATCGTAGCCTACCTTTTCGATGCTGGAGAGTTGCTCAAATTGGGGGGAGAAAACGAAGGAGTGGGGTGGTGGAGGAAATCCAAGCACATTCTCAAATATACACACTACATCTTACCTTTCAGCACAACATGGTTTTGCCAACCATTGCATTGAGCAACACACTTCCTGATGCTTCACCCACGATACTGTCAATGGCCGGAATCGTTTTGATTTTTCTTCAACTTCAGCTTGAATTTCTCGAAATATTTAAAGACTTAGATTTTGAGGATTAGGCTAATTTCTAGGGTATCGAAGCAAGGTACACGTGGGCAGAAGCTCAACGTTTTTTGGTTAGAGTTCGAGATGAAATTGGCAATCTCCTTGCTTTTTTCAGCAGAAATTTCTTTCTCTGATATTTAAAAGCCGAATTCTACGAGACTGAAGCCGGAAAGAAGGAACGCACACAACGGACAAAGGGAAGAAAACAACGCCAAGTCTCAGCCCCGATGCAATGTTTCTTCCCATGACGCCCGCCTTATGCTCTCAAACCGATGCTGCAGAATAACATATCTACTAGTATTGGCAATTCCTTCAAAAACGCCGCTGTACAAGAAACTATTGGTCAAAAAGGGACACAATCTCACGGTGTTGTCTTCTTCGAGGTCTGTGTCTCAGATCCCTCTGTTGTCTCAACATCGCCTACCTCCCTTACACCAAGCTTCGGCTTGACCTCCCTGCTCTCCTCAGATCCAAACTCCACATCTTCCACAATCGTCTTTTCCTCGGCAATCAATCTCTTCTGCCTCTGATACATCTTATAAAAATTCCAGCTTCCCCACATCTGTGCAGTAGCAAAAAGCGTATGTAGCATCGGCGTCGTAACTTTGAATGCCATAGTCCAGCGAGTCCACAGGCTTCCGAATAGCCACATCGTGACGATGGTCTCTAAGATAGTCCCCATGAACGTAGTGACACACGAGATGGCGAAGATGCGCCGGAGAAAGTGGTGCGAGGTGGGGTATACCCTGTAGAGAATGATGGATACGTGAGGGAGAAACTCCGAGACGATGTCGAAGGCACCTTGAATGTCTTGTGTTAAAACATGGACTTTGAATCTTGTGTGAGTCTTGGCATGGGAGACTTACCCCATACTGTGCAGAGGATGAATTCAATCGTGGCGTCTTTCTCCCATGCCTGTCTGAAGTTGATGGCGATGGCTGCTTGCCCGATGATGATGGTCCCGATGTGGTGGCCGGCGCTGACTGGAGAGATCTTGGGTCTGTAGAATAACTCGAAAACATACATTGCAATAAGCCTTAAGTGACAACAATTAATCAAATGTTCTTCCAAAGCTGCAGCGAAAGAGAAATGCCGTCCAAGCGGACTTATCTATGCTCTCATTAAAGATTGCGGACGTGTTCAACTTACATCTGAGCCGCTACGATTAAAATATCCCCCATCGTTACGTACTTCGAACCCGCGAACGGTGTGTGCAGATCGGCATGTACAAATGCAACATCGACAAAAGGATAGGCGGCGATTATCAAGATCAAGATCTTTGTCGCTCCAGCGATGTGGTGGTTGACGAACCCTCTTCTGGTACACTCGTTCATCTGGGTGTAAGTCTTCCCGTACACCTTCTTCAACAGGAATCCCTCAAGGAGGTAGAATCGTATCAGGAAGTAGATGATGAATATGACGCTAATTATCAGCGCACTGAATGGGGCCAGGTTTGAGATCGATTGGAGAGGGACATGTGTAATATGAGGCTCTCTGAAGGACCCATGATTCCTAGTGTTGTTCATTGCTGGGGGAGGAAGAGTGTTCTCGAGATCGAGCTTAGATAGAAAGGAAGTGATCAAAAAGGATCGTTGCAGCAAGTCGAAGAAGGGGAAGAAGAAGACTCAAGGGTAAAAGAAATCTAATGGGAGTCATAGGAAAATAATTCGAAAGTGAAGTCCATATATTTCAGTGAATTTGAGTAAAGCACTGCCTTCAGCTGGCGTGAGAACAAACGTAATAATGTAAATAAGCGAAGAATCTCAATTAATTGGACATAATTGAACGGCCAGAGACATTAGTTCTTCTAGAACAAAGGAAGAGTGGAACGTGTCAAGCAGTTCCCATGTTAGAGTTGAGCCAGCGTAGGCCCTTGTAAAGCTCGTGCGTTGGATTGCCCCAGGGCTGAGGTGGGGTAAATTGCGTCCTCATACGCCGTAAAATTCCCGTTTCTACTTTCAGGGATGAGTGGAATAGCCTAGCTGAAGAACGTGTCTGCTCGGGGTGGTTGCCTCGTACGAGTCGCTAGCACTGGGTGGGCTCTCTCTCAAGTCCAGTGGTGGTCTGCCTTGAAATGGTAAAGGCCAGAGGAAGGTTTGAACTTTTTTTGTCGATGCATCTCGTACAATGGAAACTCAAAACAATCCAGGAAAGCTTAGAAGCCAATTTCAGTAGATACTGATGCGAGGCCTTTCGGGTTTCTTAGCCCCCGTGATATCGTCGTGCCACAGCTCCTCGGGTATCACCAGCAGAAATTAGATTGGTCGTCTGGGCATTTCTCCAGAGCTTAACCCCGTTAGTAATGAGGCATAGGTCGATCAACAGGAGGGATGCTGATAATAATCCCTTTTAAAAACCGGTGAAATCTGATCTTGGAGATGTGGACCTTGGAAAGATCAGGTTGCGTGGAATGTTTGTTTTGAAGGTTCTGCCATACCAAGGAGCCCTGCAGACCAAGCTTTTTGGCGAGTCTTGGCAGGGGCTGGGTTAAAAAAGCACAGCCTCCATTTGATTCAAAGGCCGCAAAAACATCATCAGCCGACGGGTGTAGCTTTGCGCAAGTATTGATATCCAATCCTCGTATCGATTAGGCGCAGCAACCCATCTACAGGCTCAGGGGCCCGGCATCCCCTCTCTTACCCACCAAGTGAGGCATTTATCCCAAATGACGCGACAGTGCCAATTAAGACATCAGGGCATGCATGACACAGCGAGCTGCTCATTGACCGTACAGGGACAGCACTTTCCACCACATTGAAGCTGTACCGAGCATTTCAACGGAACAAGCTCGGTGAACCCCTCTAGCAAAGCTTCTTTTGTTCGTTCCTAATCCCATTGGGTTGGACCCAAATAACATATGCCCCGACAAGCTCTAGACTAGTTATGGTATTATGCCTTGTCAGGGCTCCTCTCCGAGTAGCACTGCCGTGAAATGGGTCTGCCCCAAAATCGGTTTGTTTTGCTTCCTCTGTAGAGTCACAAACTTGGTGAAAGTTCTTACGAGGGCCCCTGCAGCATGCAGTGGGCCGGCACCACATCTTGCCATTTCAATCAATATGTTCCAGCCTTAATTATTCTCCCTATTTTGTGAAACTTGAGGACAATGTTTATGATGTGCTCTGGAAATAGAAGATCGTTCACAGAGTTTGTATATTCATTCACATGACTCAGGTGCTTTAACAAAGAGGGCCCATATAAGCAGCTGATTTGCTCACTCGCTTCTTTTTAGCACTGCATCGTGAAATGAGACGAGACGAACATTGCCCAATGAGGCTGAGTTGCTCCTCTTGCACGAATATTCAAGACGACATCGCAGTGCAACCCGGACAGATCGACTTTTCTGATGTTGCAATGGCGACCGACTGGGACACAGGAGGAAGGCAGAGAGTTGCTAGAAGCCGCGTGGATTATTTCTCGAGAAATAACAGGTCTTTGCTGGTGACTTCAGTAACAGCGAAGCCAGATACCCGGACATGGAACACGGATGAGATCACATAAATCAATTGTCTTGTGAATTGTTTCAACGAAAGTACATCTCATAAACTTCACAGTCTAAACCACTCATGCTTAATAGCATCTTCTGCGGAAATTCGGGCTTCCGGCTTGTACTCCAGCAACCGCCGCAAGATATCTGCGAAGATTTCTTGCTCTGTCTGGGAGATATCCCGATGACGATCTCCATTAGAGCGTCGATCTGACATGTACCAGAGCCCAGGGGCAATCTTATCCTTCAACGACCGAGCATTGACAGCAACAGATGGATGAACAGTGCGCTCTTGCTTCACTTGTACATCATTCCCTGGCTCAGATGCCAGCACAGCAACAACAAAGCCCTGGTCATCGACGTCATCCTCATACATGCTTCTCCGATCCTCCCAGGTCGTAGACCACCATGGCTCAGGAAGTCTACCTAAGACTTGAACAATGGCGTCCAGATAATCGTTATCTTCATCCTCGAATGGGCTGAATAACTTTCTGCCAGTTCGGATCTCGAACAAACTACATCCCAAAGCCCAAATATCTGAACCAAAACCAGCCTTCTTGTCGAGAATCAACTCTGGAGAACGATACGAGCCAGGAATCCCGAGATCATCCGGAGGTTGCGAAATATCGAAGGACTCGCCGAAATCAATTAGACATGATTCTTTGCTTATGAACCGAGTATCTACGCTATACCAGTCTACTGGATAAACGAGGTAGTCGGGGGCTGAGGTCCCACGATGTGGCTCCTGAGATGCATTGAGAACAGGATTGACGACCGGGCTACCTAATATGCCTAACAGTTCGTCTTCGTCAAGTCCGTCGAGCCCAGTGATGCGATGAAGGATGTTTTTCGGCGTAATGTCTAAACTTTGTTAGTATGTACTGCTTTCTGATTCCAACCGGGGGAGAAGATATTGGAATTGGTCCTACTCACCGCCATGACATATTCTCTGGCTGTGAACAAAACTAACAGCCTTTGTAACTTCCAAACCAAGATTTCTTAGATCCTCATCAGGACGTAAAGAAGCATGAAATAAGCCGAGAGACACATTCGGGCCAAGAACGGGATACACAAAAGATATGTGATCACCATTCGGCCCATGGATCTTGAAGTGGTCCAGTGAGAGGCATATATACTCCGCGCCATTGCCTTCATTTGCAGGTTGACTAAGGGCATCTTTGAGCTGGTTTACACGGAGCTCGGGACAATCATCGCTGGATATCTCAGCCATCAGAATCTTTAGAGCCAGATACTTAGTTGCCCCTTTCGACTCGGTATCCCGACAGAGCCAAACAGTGGCAAAGCCACCATGGCCAAGTTTGTGGATAACACGATACCGCCCGTTGTTGTATACATCTCCCAAGTGAACAGGATGATGACCATCAGGCTCATAGTCGTAGATATGCTCAAGACCGAAGGGGGCAAGCTCTAGATGTAGGCCGTTGGATTCGTCGTGAACCATCGATTCGTCAGCGGCGGAAATCGATCCTGGTGAACGTGGCACTGAGAGGTCAGAAGCCATCCCGATACTCCACAGTGGGGGTGATGGAGCTATGATGAAAAGTTGACTGAGCCTTGCAGTTTCTCGCTGAAATGGGCAGTTGGGATATGAAGGGGTTTGGAAGAGGTTGGCAGAAAAATTTGGTGGGGAGAAAATTCCGACCGAATGATATAAAATTCTTGTCGGGGTGTAATTAGTGTCCCTGTGCAGCTAGATGTTTTCCCCCCAAAGACTAAGTACAAGAATCATTAGATTATCATCCAAGACCTGCTGGTACCTGGTTGGAGGACCACGTCGGTTGTCTTTACTGCTAGGGATTGGCTGGCTGCACCCCTGTGTAGTGTAGTACCTAGGTACAAATTGTGACGAGAATTGAGACTCAAATCAACCAGCCCTTGCAAGTATCCCAGGCGACGTCTCTTGCCCCAGCCAACTGCCTCGAAAGGGATTTTGACCCAGTCCAGCGCAGTGGGAAGGAAAACTTCGAGCAGCCAGTAATTGTTTACTTTCAAAGGGACTAATTAGTCAGAACTCCGACAGAAATGTCCGCAGCAACGGCACCAATAGCCTTTTCAAGAGACCATTCCAAAGCTGTACGGCCTGGATAGGTATACGCGGTGCATAAAAGGATGTCTGATGAGGAGCCATATTCAAGGATCAGCATCTTGAACATTTCACACGGGTTGTTAAATAAAGTCCCTCGTCGGGTCGACTTGAATATATTGTCTAAGCTTGCTATTGCAGTCAACTACCGGCTATGCAGGGGGCTGTTAGTATTTAGTCGGACCCTTATACAGAAATTTGAAGCGAACGAAAAGTTGCCAAGCAGCTATCCCCGAAGCAGCTTCTCTCATGGCTGTTCATCTTGTGGGGAATGTGATGGTAAAAGTCAAAGCACACCTCAAACGTAGGCGGGGCTGGGGGCTTGAATATGAATCTCATTCTTCATCTTGAATTAATCAAACAAAATCTCAACCAAACGTCTTTCTGCAGCCTCCGCATTCCAATCAACTAATTTGCGCTCCTTGGTTTCGTTCATCTTTCGTTCCACGAAGGGTTCCATAGCGATTTTCTCAGCCTCACTAAGAAGATGCAGCCGTGTCTTCCACAATTCATTTCTAAGGACTCCATGCTGTCTGATTCCAAAGAATCTCTCGTCCAAGAAGGCCCAGAAGAGAGCATCGAATGCCCAGCTTTTTCTTGCTGCGTAACTTAGCCAGAATCTGCCTGTTTGCCAGCTCTCACGCATGTATGTTGACAGCGGGACTTCCATACATCTCTCATTACACCCCGTGGTAGCCCCAGCCTCAGCCGTCTGCATAGCTGATAACCAAATCTTCATGCGCGGCTCATAGAACTTAACCCAGTCCTCAATGCCATCGTCCCACATATCAGGCGCATCGAGGACTAACCACCATGGGGGATCAAGGGAGAATTGACTAGGGGCAGCATACGTGAACTCCCAGTCAATGATAGCGGCGACATTGTTAGAGTCGTCAAGAAGTATGTTGCCTGCTCGTAGATCGTCGCAATACAGCCGAAAAGAGCCTGCAGTGGCAGGTGCAGGTGATAAAATCGTGATCATAGTCTTGGATTGTGCTGACCAATTATCGTCTTTAAATCCAAAGGTTGAGATCTTCCCTTCCCTTGCAAGCCTGCGAAAGATTTGGCGAGCGACGTATTTGTTTCTGCAATCATCTGCTGAGGTGACAAGGTCGTTCTGCTGAAAAGCAAGCTGAGCTAAATGCATATCTGCGAGCTCGGTGTAGTATTCGTCCGCCGTCTCATACGTCTTCTCTCTTGGGGGTAGTATTGAGCGTGGAATACCTGCTAGCTGAAGCATATCGTTCATGTTACGAGTGATTGGACGTGCTGCCACGGAGTAGGAACCTTCGCCGGACTCGAGTAAGGACCCAATGCGAGGAAAGGTATGCTGCGAAAGCTCTAATAAGCAGCTTGCAACCTTTCTGTAAAGATCTTTGAGGAAGTCCTCCGAATAATCGGATCCAAAATGAAGGTTTTGTTGGTATCTTCGTTAGTGGCGTTGAGCGCAGTCGACATCGAATGATGATGTTCAACATACTTGATGATGAGATAGTATCCTAGCTCAGGAATCGTACCATGATAGAGGACTGGGGCAATCGGTATGCGGGTTTGCTTCTCGATGTAGCCAGCAGTTGCAACCTCAATCAAGTTTTTCTCCTCGGGGAATTGAGCGTAGCAGGGAATGGGTCTTCGAACTACGACATCTGAAGAGGAGCATGGGACCCGTAGTCTGTATATAATGTTGTACCCGCCGATATTCATTGGAGTAACCCAGTTTGAAGGACGGCCAAACTTTTTAGTTGCTAATGCCTCTACAAGGCGAATGGTGGATCTCTTCCGCAGCTCTGGCTGCGTCTTTTCCCATTCCTCATCGTTTCTATCCCATACCAGGTTGTCAAAATCCTCCCGAGTATCTCCCATAACTGATGCCAAATGTGAGTCGTGACCCTTGTTTTGAGAGGCCCTAACTTGGAACCGAGGATGGGGAAACAAAGAGGGCAGTGATTTGGGGAGATGGCTAACAGGGCCGAAATAAATCGGGGATAATGAGCATAAAGGATAGCATGACGAAGCTACCTCTTCGTCGTAGTAGCAGAGCAGTGACACGGAGAGAGGAGCTTTGCATGAGACCTACCACAACACCTATCCCGAAGGTCTTCGCTGGAAGTAAACATCGTTCACAGAAATGGAAAATGTCACAGTCACATGATACGGAACTGCCCAGCTTGCTGACAAACGGCTGGATTGGTGAGCAGCCATTGGCTCGCTCGCTTTGATTTGGATAATGTCTCATGCAACAATACGATGAGAGGAACAGTCCCATGCTCTGCTGTGCCTCCTGCACAAATATCTAAGCTGACGCGGCGACGCGAAGGACTGAGAGGCTCATCACTGGTCTCTCTGCATTTCCAGCCTTGCCCTCGCTCCCTGCTCCTCATGTTGTTGGCTTGGTCGCTTACCGTCACGTGAAATTCCAAAATTTTCCCGATCTGACAATAAGACTGTCCGAACAAGCCTTGTATTCTACAGGGTGCTGACGTTTCATCGGACGTACCGCCTTACAAGGCGTGCTCGGGCATTAGTAACGCTCTCGAGGAGCTTTCATCATTGGTTCTTTTACTTCAAGCTCGTCAAATTTTCCTTTGAGTGGTGCGAGATGGGGAATTTGATTCGAGGCTGAGGCTTCATCTCCTGGTTGAGGATATCTTGCAACGTGTAGGAAATTGCGTTTCCATTATGTGTTCCTGTCAGCTTCGATTTGGTGTTCGTCGTCCTTGGATAATATAAGTAGCCAGTGTTATCCATCATTAGATTCGACTTTCCAAATTATATCTTCGTTCTTCCTTCCTCGTCCATATCAATCGTCTAGTCGGGTTTCTCTCTTGTTCTCAGCTTCCACTATGTCTTCCACCACCTCCTTCCTCAGCAGCACAGCAACCTCGAGATCCGCCTCTACACCAACATGCCTCCGCGTAACTCCCGACAAGAACGGCTACGTCCCAGAATGGGCTTGCGATTCAAACTACATGTACTATCCTTCCTTTGCAGCAGCTATCGTCTTCGCCGTCTTCTTCGGCCTTTGCCTCTTCCTCCACATATTCCAAGCAATCCACTACTCCAAGAAAAAGCTCTGCTGGGTCCTAATAATGGGCATCGCCTGGGAATTCGCATCCTTCTCTATACGCTCCGCCGGAACCCGCCACCAGCAAAGCACCCCCCTCGCCTTCGCATCCCAGATCCTCGTGCTACTCGCACCCATGTGGGTCAACGCCTTCGTATACATGGTTCTAGGCCGAATGATCTACTTCTTCACGCCAGCCCAGCAAGTCTTCCGCATCAAGGGTATCAAGATAGCCAAGATCTTCGTGTGGCTGGACGTCCTATCTTTCCTCACGCAGGTCGGCGGTGGTATATTAATCGAGCCGAGCAATTCTGCTAAGACGCAGATGATGGGTATACATATTTATATGGGCGGTATCGGGTTCCAGGAACTGTGCATTCTGCTGTTCACAGCTATCGCTATCCGCTTCGCTATCACCATGCGTCGTCTCGAACGCTCTCAAGGCCGCACCTCGTCCTCACGAATCCTCGATGGGAAACCGCATAACTGGCGCACGCTTCTGTATGTACTCTTTGCAGCCCTGGTCCTCATCACTATCCGTATCATTTTCCGCATGGTGGAGTTCGCGTCTGGTCTTGATCCAGATAAGAACCCGATTCCGTACCATGAGGCGTATTTTATGGCGTTGGATGCATTGCCGATGTTGATTGCTGGGGTGTTGTTCAATGTCGTGCATCCGGGGAGGATACTGAGGGGTGAGGGAAGTGAGTTCCCGAAGGGGTTGAGTAGGAAGGAGAAGAAGGAGGTGAAGAGGGCGAAAAAGGAGGGAAAGAGGTTTGCGAGAGAGGAGAAGAAGGCTCTCAAAAGAGGAGAGAAGGAGGCGGGCGGTACGCGAAGGGAGATGGTTTGAGTAGTATGAGGGAGTGTATTGGGTATTTGTAAGGTCTGGAGTGCTATAGATTGGTGGCTGAGCATTACATTGCTGAAGCCGCTTTGGAATTATTTTGGGCGTGGTGAAGATTTAGGTCCGGCGGCGGCTTTCATACCTACATTTCCTAGTCTGTATAATATGAAGTTTTTACAATAATTCTTGACCCCTGCATACAGCCGAAAGTACTGTACAAAGAAACCACCCTCCCTGGCAGCCCAGTCTAAGCTTTCGTAGTCATTGGCACAGACTCCACAGGTGCCTCAGTCGGCGTCTCAGATTGCGCATCCTTCTCCATCTGAATCGTAGCATACGACTCCTTGAACAAGAAACCCGGATGGAAAACATTCAAAACCACCACCGCAATCCAACATAGCACGCCATCCAGAATGATAAACGAGACCTCATCTTGCATGATCGGGTTCCTCCACCCACCAGCCATCTCAGCGATTCGGTAGATACAACGCAAGAAGATAGCGATGTAGGATACGAGGATGGAGATAAGTAGCCATTTGAAGCGCTTGGAGTGGATGAGAGCGCGATTGGCTTCGTTGTGCTGTCCTGAGAACTTCTTGATGCGGAAGTAGACGTCGCCTGCCATGACGCCGAAGATGGCGAGAGTCACGACTTGCAGGACGAGGCCGAGCATCATTACGTTGTTACCGGTGCTGACTTTGGCGGTTCCTCGGGAAGCTATCACGGCTCCTGATCTGTGGTATGTTAGTCGAACGAAGACATACTGATGGCGAGGTCGGGAGACTGATGTACTTACGTCTGGATGAGAATCGACAGGATATCACAACTCACAAAGATCCAAGTGTATAGTCTTGGCGCGATACGAGAGAACCTAGATCCGTAGATGATGATGACGTGCTTCAAGGTAAGATAAATACCTCCAGCAATGAACGCCGGGGATACGGTCAAACAAACGAGTTGAATCCCAAGACTTTTACATCCAGTCAGCACCTCTTCATATTCGTTCGAAAAAGATACTGAGATGTGGAGCAAAACTTACTATGCTCGACTCCAAGGATCGTCTCTAAGTAACAAACGACCAACATATCCTGCGCCAATCAGCGTTTGTCCGCTGCAATCTTCAGTCGCAAGCGGAGAAACTCACCAACACTCTCTCCAAAACATCCGACTCCCAACGCGACCAAAAAGGTCCATGACCTCGATCTGATCGCCTGGTAGATGTGGAGGATCATAGAAATACCGAACAGGACAATCAGGATAAGCGTAACCGGCTTGTTGGGGAAGTAGCCATAGACTGAGAAGCTGACGGGGCAGGTATCGACGGTACAGTTCTTCGTAGATTGTTTCACCTCTCTGGTGAGCAACTCCACCAAAGACTCCATCATGATTAACTTTGGGATAACGTTTTTTTTTAAAAGGTCAAATCACAAAACCCAGAGGCGCAAACAGAAGAAAAGAAGCTTGAAGTGACGTCCCTGCGAGATAAGAAATAGGACGCCTTAAGAACAAGGGAAAACACATGCCATACTTATGGGAACGACATCGACGCTGTGAATGGCCCGTATCCGTACAGGAAGCCCGTCCATTCGTCTGACGCTTCGCTGTTTTTACCCATTCGCCGCCGTTATCCAGACCTTCCCATTGCAGCTGTTGAAGAAGCGCCGTACCCAGCGAGGTCTGATTGCAGCATTCGTTGGATGTCTGCTTGGGGCCAACTCGGCCAAGGGATGATAGCGGGGGAAATATTTCTTGGGAGAAGGCCCTTCGAAGGTTGGACTCCGGGATTGGTCTGGATTTGACGATGAGACCCTTGCTGCCGTATTCAGCGCCTTCTGATTGGATGCTTGGACAAAAACCTGACGTCGAAAAATACCCGGCCCTAAAGTTCCGAGCCGAGCTTCAAGATCGGACTAAGGTAAGTCGGATCTTCCTCCACATTTCAATGTCGTCCTTGGGAGTCGCGACATCGCGTGCACAGAAGTACCTCGAGTCTTCCACTTCTTCATCACCCATCGAAGAGAATCTCAATCTGCCAGCCTACGCGCAGAATGTCCTCGAAGACGTCGATCTCCCAGTCTTGGTCTTGATCTCTCATGGCCATGCGCCACCCCTCAATCCGCATCCGCAGTTGAGGTTCGATGTGCGTAGCCTCGCGAATCCTCCGAAGCATATCAGGGATAACCTCAATGGTACTTCGTGGAGGCTTCAGGAATGGATGCTATCCGATCCTAAGTTCGGAGAGAGGAGAGACGCTATAAGGAAGGAGATTGAGAAGGAGATGAATAGGATGACTGCCGAGAATGACAAGGAAGATGCCCTGAAGTTGGGACAGTACACCGATAAAATAAGACAAGATGTGGATTGGGGATTAGAAAAGAAGCAAAGAGAGAAGTATGCGAAAGAGCTGGCATCAGAAGACCAGTCAGGAGAAGAGGAATCTATTCCCCAGGATGTCGATACTTACTCGGAAGCAACGGATCAAGACAACTATTCGACACTTCGGGTGGGCATCTTTTGTGCAATCGGCAGACACAGAAGCGTAGCCATGGTAGAAGAACTCGCAAAGATGTCCTGGCCAGGTTGGCAAATCAAAGTCGAGCATCGCGACCTGAACAAAAAGCGTGGAAGTAGGAAGAAGCCTGGTGGTAAAGACAGTCGCGGGACAAGGGGAGGTGGCATCCCGTCATATCTCGAGGGTGACTGATTTCCTACGTCTCTGCATAGGTAGATTCCAAAATCATAGCCACAAACTCTGTTGTTTGGAAAGATTGAGCGAGATGTGCAAATTGACGATCATTACGAACCTCAAGCAATCTTGACCACGACCGATCCAGACAAACCTCCCTTCAATCCCCTCGAATAACCACCCCTCACACCCTCCTCCGTCATGCCATCAACAACAAGACCAACAGAAGTCTTGAGATGTCCACTCTCAATCAACCTCGCAACCTCTTCCAGCTGCTCCCCACTCTCATCCACAATAAAGAATTTCTTCCTCAACCCCTCCTCCTCGACCTCCTCCCACCCCCTCTCCCCCTTCTTCGCCCACCGAGGCGGCGGCGACCCAACCGTCACAACCCTCCCACCACTCCTTACCAACCTCGTCCCCCTCTCCAAACCCTCCGCACCCAGACAATCAACCAAAACATCAACCTCACCACCCTCCACTCCCCCCTTCACAACATCCTCCCACCGTCCCCCCTCAACTTCCTTATAATTAACCACCAGACTCGCTCCCAGCCCTCTTAAACCCTCACATCCAACCCCGCCAACAGCAACCACCACTCCCCTCTCACCAACTCCCCTCCTGGCAATCTGCACCGCCATCTTCCCCACCGCGCCCGTTGCACCAAGCACAAGAACCTTCTCTCCCTCCCTCAACCCCACACAAGCCTGCCACGCCGTCAACGCTGCTCGAGGTACACTTGCCGCCTCCACAAATCCCACTCCCTTGGGCAGCTTCGCTAGGAATTTGACGTCGCAGATAGCGTACTCCGCCATACCGCCCTGTCCATCGTAAGGCAGTAGAGAGAACACTTCATCGCCTTCTTTGAAGGGTGGAGATGCAGATGAGATGACGGTGCCTGCTACATCGTGCGCGGGGATTCGAGGCGTGGGTGAGGAGGGTGGTGCGGGCCAGGAGAGCTCGTAGGGCGTTATGGCTGTGGCGGCGATGCGGATGAGGAGTTGGGATCCCGAAGGCGTGGGAAGCGGGAGAGTGGTGAGGGTAAGGGATGTGGGTGGGTTGGTAAGGTCGTAGGTTTGGGGTGTGGAGAGGGTTATGGCGTTCATTGTTGAAGGGAGAGACATGTTTGTTTGGTTGTCGTATTTTGATTTGTGTTGTATTCGTTTGGTGACAGTTGTGGTATCCTACGTGGGTTGGACAATTCGGTTGAATCAGTTGAAGAAGTCGAATGTGATGATGAATGTGAACATTGACAATTCAGTAAGTCGTACCTTCCAGATGTCTTTTGAGAGAACGAAGTTGAAACTCTGAGATTGAGGGTCTATAACTACTTAAATAGCCAGATCGCGGATCCCATCTCAAATACCCATCGTAGCACAGCATGCTCAAACACCAATGTCCATTGGACAATCCCTTGCAACTTTTCACCGGGCAGAGTTAACGTGCGTAAACAAGCCTTCTACCCGCGAGATGCGTATGATTTTCCGAGAAGCAAGCAGGTCGCTTAATCATCAGCCGTCCATGGTCCATCTCCTCGGCATTTGGATCGGGATGGGATAGGCTAATGAGATCGACGCGGATGCGCGATGATGGAAAAGCGAACCTACGAGATGTGCTGAGCCGAGATTTCGTAGGTGAACTTACAGACTAATGTGATGAATACGTGATGCTATTGCTTTGGCTACATCGATACCTAGGCACACCAATCATAAAACATGTCGTACGAGGACATTCATTGCAGCCAGAACGCTGGAACTCCGCCTCAATCCAACTCCAAATTCGGATCCAACCCAGTAAGTATGTATATATATGTGACATCCAAAATAACACTTACACATCTCCAACCCCTCCATCAGCAGTTCTCGTTACCAAACAACTCCTCCTTACTGTCAGCATACCTCACCTTCTGCATCCCCACATCGCTCGCACTGCCCTCTGTAACCGCCCTCACCTCACTAACCTCTCTCGTATGTTTCGTTTCGATCGTCACCACATTCGGCGGGATGCTATTGATCCTCTTCAACTCCAAAACATCAAAGTCTTTCGCAGTCACCATAGTCGTGACACCGGATTTCCGGCTCAGGTCTCGTAGGCCCATGTGGTAGGCTTCCATGTCTGAGATGGGTGGGCGGGGGACGAGGCGCACGGGCGAGGTGGGATCGGAGGATGGTTGGAAGTTCGGGGATTGGGAGAGTGTGGAAGCGTTGTCTCTAGATGTTATCCAGTGGAGGACTAGGACGCTGAAAAGGACTGCAAGAGGTTGTTAGATGAAATAGTAAGGAGGACTGAGGGAAGGGGCCATTACTGTCGATGTTGCAACACATTAGACATATCCAACCTGGTTCTCCTCCCAAGGCCATCACGAGGGTGAGATTACTAGCTCTGGATCAGTCGATTCTCGATGAGTGCTGATGAAGTCTAAGTCTTACACGACGCTCGATATCAGAGTGCAACAGCTCCCAATAAATGTACGGAGTGCTACTGTGCGGGTTTGGGAGCCTCGATTCGTTCTATAGGAATAGAGGGCTTTGTGCTATCAGTGGCCAGATTCCATAAGAAGTTTGAGTGGAGCATTGTGGTACTTACAGCGGAGGGGTATGAGGAACAAAGAGGTGAGGTAGACCTATGTTTGTTAGTAGAGGTGTTATAATTCTACGTATAGGCAGAGCTCACGTTGACCAAGATGTCAAAAGCGATGAGGGGTATCATAGCAGCTCTCTTCATTCCGATTCGACATGAATCTTTCTCGTAGTCCGCGAATCGAAAGTAGAAGTTGAGTGCGATGACAACAAGGTATGGTACCAGCATCCCAAAAGAATTGAATAAATAGAGCTTATCCTTCAGTCTTGACTTTGAGCTTCTTCGGATGATGTACTGGAAAAGTGGTCATCAGTGTATGTGTGTCCGTGTATGATCGTAGAAGATACTTACGACACGTTCCACCAGAAAGTAGTATATGAACTTCTAGAGTCAGCACAGCCTATTAAGGCTTCGGAGAAAACAACATACAACCTGGACGAATGTTAGTATACCAACCCTTGTACAATAGGTGACATATTATACTCACTTTCGTTGTCAAATAACAACTCAAGCAAAGCAGCAAAGCAGTAGAGCAAATGGAAGCAGAGGTATCTATCCCAAATCCTTGCGATATGATTGCAGTCCCCGAAACAAATAGGATTGAATCCACATAGATGGTGAGAATCACTGCAGGTTGTCTGCTGAGCTTCACAAGCATCCCAAAGAATTCATTCTGACTTACGCCAGCAGACTAATGGTAGCCTAGACCAGTTCTGTACATTTTGAACTCGACGAGCTATACTCAATCAGCATGTAGCCTGTTTTGGTCTAATGTGAAGGACTTACAAAGACACACAGACAAGGTAGCCATTGACAACAGAGATAGGATCACTGAGATTACCGTTCCTGCCCTCGTTTCCTTCATCGGTAGACCCATTGTGAAGTTTGTTGATTATGATTGAATAGTTGAGTCCCAACATTAACCTGCATGATCGAAGCAGCGAGGGCCACCGCTGTAGTTATACAAGACCTCAAAGCAACAACTTGAACCTCTTCGCCTCAGCCATCCTCGACCTGACGGAAAGCTGTCGTGCAACCTACACGAATGCGAGCGAACGGGCCTATGCGGAGATTCGAGACCTGGATAGCCAAATGCATCCTCAAGACTTGAATAAGAAAACAAATTACTTGTGCTCCGTGCACGGGACCCCGACGGGGGAAATCGAGGCCAACTTGTGGAGTGCGAGTAACAACCCTGCTCTGAGAAACGAATTCGATCGCACTGCATAAGTGGTTGTCGAAAGAACCCGATACCCACGCTTCATTGGAGCATCATAGCAACTGGAGGGGGATGTTACACATCTTCGGGATCTCGCAGTCAAGATGTGGACCTGTACAAGAGACGATTCCAAACCCTTGACTCCATAGCTGGAGGTTGGAAGAATGTTGGGGCAGCGCCACTGGACACACCCCACATGAAGTGCAAGATGACTGGTCGTGGAGGCTCTCTGCATTCTGGACTTATAGTCCATTCTTGGTATTTTGTGAAACATCAGAACTTGGCACAAACAATCCTAAGAAAAGGGACTTCGGGATTCATTGCAGAAGCCGTAATAGGTCAGCATAGCTTGGTGTAACACAAGATTTTTGGAGGTAGGGGTCGCCAGTGGACTCTGAAGTCGCAAAAGCGCCACCTCCAGCCTCCTCTCAAGCCTCAACTTGCTTTTCAAACCTCGAGAAAAGCAAACAAGTTCACAGACATTGGGGTGAGCGGTTGATTTGACGGGAGCGAATCTCGGGTTCAGCCGAGAGCGCCTTGAAATCTCGAGATCTGCATTTCTATCCCTGGTTCTGGGCCGTCATGAGGACTGAGGCCTATTGGAGGCGTTGGTCAGTGTCTTTGGACGTCCATCCCCCGCATTGCAGCGACTCTAGATCCGAGACAGCTGAACATTATTCGATGCCAGCGATTAGGGTGGATAAGCTCGGATAAGGGCAATCGTACGGCAAACCACAATTGGGGACGACAAAGACAAAGTCAGGACTCAGGTCCGATTTATCAGGCTCAATACGTCTGTGCGAATTGAGTAGCACACATTTTGCTTTTCGTGTCTAATTATACTATCGCCACAGCGCGTAGCAGATAGCGAGCGTCGTACTCGAGTACCAGTCACAATGTTGTGATGGCTGTTGCTAGGTAACGGATGGAAGTAAAATCTCAGAAAAAAAATATCTTTTTTGGAGAGAGAAGAAAACGTGATCTGCTACAGTAAATGGGCCTAACGTGACCCCTTTCCCATGCGATTGCCTGCCAGAAGCATTCATCCAGTGACAAGCAAGCAGGGCTGCATGGCCCAACAGGCAATTTTCCATGATCGCCAGAAGCTTCATTATCACATATTTGCTAATTATCCACCCTGTCATTGGCACCCGTATCGCAGGTGAAGTTCTATAGGATCAGCTCCGGTTTCAGCTGATTACCAGTTCCTTCGTTCCGTTCTTGATCTTACTGCTGCTGGTATCAAGTTACTGCTCATTCTAGCAAAAACTTCAGTAGTCCCAAGTCCGATGTTATTTTTCATATGTTATAGAAGAGAATGTGTTTTCTTTTCATGTCGTCGTTTTTCCAACCCATAAACCACCAAAGTTGTTCCCAATTCGTGCAAAACTAGATATAGGAAAAGAAATCTTCCCAAAGCTCAATCTATCTACAAGCAAGCTGCCTGATGTATGTACAAAATGCATTCTGAGATCTAATACTTATTATTGAGATCGTTATGCTGATGATCGAAAGGATATTTAGAGCGCTTTGAAGGTAGAGCCGAGTGGACCCCACTTGATGTTGGAGTATGTGACGGATGAGTTTGGAGACTCAGCTTCGACAACCTTCGGATCTCCAGAATCTCTGCTGCACGTTCCTCTAGAGACACCTGGCTCGCTTGCGTCCTTGGTTGGTGGGTAAGGAGCATCCAACCAGAGCATGCCTGCAGTATGATCATCCCAGATGGACATGACAAGAACGACACCCTTCTTCAATGATGCGCCCATGACGGCCAAGCCTCCCTTGGTTTTGAAGATGTTATTGTCGCCGAAAGCAGTCTTCTGAGCCTCACAGAAAGCATCGGTGATGGAGTTGCCAGTAACTCCAGAGATAGCTGAGTCCGAGTTGGCATAGGTCACGCCGTTCTGGACATAGAAGCGCTTGATCTCAACGAGGGTTCCGGTGTCGGTGTTGTCATTGGTAATGAATTGGGTGACAACTGTCATCTTCTTTGAGGTATCCAGCTTCATGCCCTTTCCGTAGAAGTCGAGAACACCCATGCGGTAGGAGTTGAAATCACATCCATCAGCGTCGCACAAGGACGAGTACCTTGCACCGATTCCACAGTCTGTTCCAGTGCATCGGACCTGGCCAACGACTGAGCAGGGATGACTGTTCCGGTAATATTAGCTATAGTCATCTTATACTCGAGTACTACTTACGGAGTATACGCTGTGGAGACTGAGTTTGCTTCCCAGATATCCATCTCGTTACAGCAAGATCCGTATTGTCCACCACCAGCATTGGCATCGTTTTCGGCAGGCTTCCATCCGACAGAATTGGCCTTGAGGAGCGAGTTAGTTCTGGAATGAAAGAGGGCATTGTTGAAGGGTAGGAATTCGAAGCCGGATTGAACTTACCTGTCCATTGATGAACTTAACGTCCTGCGGACATTGGGCATCACAGTAACCGGTTCCGCTAGAGAAGAGTACGGAGTTAGTGATGCTCTTTCAAGTCGTGTCTCAGAGCCATGCCTCTCGAGATTCCTAAATCGGGAAGAGAAAGACACATACTACTTGGCACCGGCCTTATTGGTGGAGAACTTCGACATCCCACCATCTTCGTCCATCTCCGAGAAATACAGAGCACCGTTCAAACCACAAGGTAAGTTGGACACATCCACATCAAAGGTGAATTCCTTGTTCAAAAGCTTGAGCATCTGGTATTTTGTTTGGCTTCCGGCGGCCATCAAGTATGTTCGGGAACCGATGTTGGTCTGGTCTTTCTTGGTGACGAAGTTGAGCTTGAGAGCGTTGCCGGTGGTAGTAATACCGTAGGTGCCAGAGTAGTCAGCTCCATCCAACGCACAGTTGCTAGCACACTTCGCGCCATCGGGGCAGACAGTTGCGTTCCAAGTGTTACCAGTGTAGCAATTGGTGTACCCGGAAGTGGTGTGAAGCCATCTCCAGTTGGCGTCGATGACGATTGACTGAGCTGAAGTGGTACATCCGCTTTTTGTGCAAATGCTAACTTGGAGAGCAGGATGGGTCTCGGTGGTGAGAGTGCCAGCCTGTTGAGCGCTAGCAGCAACGAAAAGTGAAGCGAGGGCAAGAGTAGAGGAAATCATGATAAAGGGATGTATCGCAGTTCTTGGACACTGAATGGAAGTTCTGATGGCGTACATCAACGGTCTTATATGAGAGATTTCCTCTGCACTCGCTAAAGGGTAGCTCTACCAACTCTCCTTTCAACGAGATATGGAATTCCGGGGAGAAAACCCGGCAGAGTCTTTGCAGCCAGAATAGACTCTTGACCCATAATCTCATGGCCTCATCGAGTTGAAGGCGTATCCATATTGGCAGCAGGCCATATGTTGCCTGGCAATGCCATACACATCATCTTGCCAACCCAAACAAATGATCACGGAGAAAAGTTTTCGGAAGCCGCAGCCCGTACAGGCAAACAGAAGCACATATGCAGGGGTAGAAGTCAGCTCGAGGACCAAGCGTGGACCTTGTTGTTTCATTTTAACCTTTGATATTGAGTACCAGAACTTGCGATAGGTCTAAGGCATCAGCGCCAAAGAACAGCCTAATGGAGGTATATCTTGGTACCTTACATGATCAAGGGACTTAACTTCGTCTCTAATGCCTCACCATGTTTTCCATACGATTGCACACCTGCCTTATATATTTTGTTTGAGATATGGCTCAAATAATACAAACAAATCGAATCATGTTGTCCGACTGTTCTTGCAATTATGGTTGGAAATGATATTTCATACTTGGTTCTGTTTCGAGCTGAAAATGAGCGTCAAACTCGGCCTAATTATATCTTCACGAGGATGGAGAACTTTTGGAAAGAAGCTTGTGGTTGTAGATCATGGTTCGAAAATTGCCCGAAAATGTGGACTATTTGCGCCACTTCTGCCCCCAAATTCGGTCAAACGCGGGGGGAAACGGCGCGGGGAAACCTAAGATCCATCTGCCGGTGGGGTTTCACGACAAGGATCGCTATTCAACCGACATATTGACTTCAAGGTTCAATTCAGCCCCGCCGAGGGGTACATCAGGAATCCCATTAACTTCTTAGAATAATTCAACTGCCCAGTTGATCATAGTGTAACCTTCATTCTGCCTTCGATTGTCGGGTGAGATTTATTGTTTTGACATATTCGCTAAGTTCGTTCAGAAAGTTCTGACCTTTACTTCTTCTATTTGATTGCATTTCAGTATTCCTTCCAAATGTCAAAAAATCGAAACATCCTGCCTACAGGAATATCATCGTCCCTCATGCGAGCTTGCGATGGTGGACGAGTGTTGATAGACAACTTTGCCAAGCCGGCTGTGAGCATATTACCATGGGAATTTAGATATGGATCAAGTTCATCGCCCATGCGAATATCATTTACTATATACAACACATCAGATGCCCTGGTCGCGGCTACGGATGAGAAAGCCTAAACATAGTTCTCATCTATTGCACTTGATCTCTATCTGTGGCGGAGATCTATTGAGAAATTTAGCCAGAAGCTTTGAGATCTGCTTAAGTGCTGTGGAACGCATTTCATTTGGCGGGGTTATTGAATATCCGAACGTCACACGGAGGCTTTCTTGAAACTCAGAGTTGGGTCGGATGGTTCCCGAGAGTTGATTCAGTCCCCTCTTCTGCTCACTCACTTTCAAAAAGAATAAGCGAGGTCACCGAAATCCTGAGTGCAAGTAGAGTCTGCCTTAGCCTTGCCAGCTCTATGCACTACTATGCACACGATTCCATCAAGGAATGAACTGCTTCAATTTACAATGTTTCAGTACCCACATTCAAGTTCGATCAGCCACATTGAATTCGTCTGATGCTGAGAGCTCTAGGCTCATGTGCCTCCCAAGCCATATACAACCTGATATGACTGCTTTTACTCATTCCTGCTGATTGCGGCTGGTAAAAGGAAGCTTTAGGCCCTTGTTGATAACAAGCACAATATAGATGTGTCGTTCAGCTACTTGATGCACTGTTTAAGACTAGGAGAAACGGCTTGTACACCCGCAAGCATAAATCACTTAGAGCTCAGCAATAACGGAAATGACTTCAATTCTAGTGTTGATCATTGATCATTCGAATTGTTAGATTTAGGAGCCATATCTAGGTATCAACACTGGTCCGTGAACAGACAAACTTTGGCCTGCGATGCAGCCACAGCGACGAAAATCGTGGGCGATCTGTTGTATCTCGGTTACAGCCAACGGGATGGGCAACTGGCAAGGCGGGTACAACAATCTTCACCAACGTGGGCATGCATGGCAATTCTGCTTTTCTAAAATAGGCATATACCGAGGTCCCTGAGGCTCACAGCCCTTGACACCGTGGGATGATCCTATGCGGAAATATCACAAGTGACACCGGAGGCTAAATGTGCAATTTGACCGAGTATATCTACCAGACTGCATTTGTGGGTTCAAGCCCAGCCTCGCTACTCGCGACAGAGACTCCTATGCATTCATCAAAGCAAGTCTATCAGGTGGATCTAAAGGAAAGTCTGTGGACTATTTGGATAAGGTACAAGGTTGCTTGTCACTTGTGGGGCGCCCGAAAAGTTCTCGTCGCTCGTGAGCTGTCAAGTACGACGTGAGGAAGCGTGCCCATGCTTATATACATGATATCATATGTTCAGCCTCATAATATTAGATTGTGATACGGCCCGCAACTATGAGGACGTATACGATCCGCGTAGGATTTCGGGGAAGAGAAACCTTTCGCGATAGTAGGGATTTCTTGGCTGCTTCCACCGAGCTTCGAAATGGCGCACCTGGTAATCGCCGTGGTATGTATGCATGATCTTAAGTGGAAGTCTGTTGGCTACTACAGAGTATGCCCAGCCTAAAGCACCTTTCAGAAGCCTCGTTCAGTGACCAGATAATGAATGACATTTTCCTGCGAGCAGAATGTATTCGGTCCGTCAGCAGATAATGATCCAGACTTTTCGGCTTCGAGGGTGCAAAGAGGCTGAACAGCAAAAATATTCCATTTCGTGTAGAGATCTATCGTGTTCCTAGAATTCTGTCTCCATGTATGAATGAATTTGAAAAATGTTTCTCAGTACGTTGCCGGCATCAAGCTCAATCTTCCTCCATCGACCAACAGTACTGTGCCAGTCAAATATGCACCTCCTTTGCTCGTGAGGAACAAAATGACTCCGGCCATATCTTCCTCAGTGCCAGTTCTCTCGAGTGGGATCACAGATCTTGGAAAGACACCGTCGCCGATAATGCCGGCTGCCAGCTCAGAGGGAAATACTTTTGAGAGTCAGACCTGATCAGAAAAAGCAATGCCCATATCCAAGAAATTAGTGATAATAGAATGGTCAGAAACATGGTTCCCATCAGATGAGGTCACTTGACTTGAAGCTACGAGAATCTGGGCAATGTAAATAAACGGCAGACTTACATCCCGGCGCGAGAGTGTTTGAACGTATACCGAGCGGTGCCAACCCAGTGGCTAACTGCTTCATCATGTGCGTCGTGGCTGCTTTGCTTTGTCCGTAGGCAAACCCACCTGGAACAGCTCGATTGAACCCACCAATGCTACTGGTAGCAATAACCTGGCTCTTCTGCTCAACATTTCCCCTCTTGTTTCCCTCATCGAGAAGTCCGAGGAATGCAACAACTGTAAACCAAACAGCAACAGTGTTCAACTCAAATGTGCCAGCATAGTCTTTGAAGCTAGCTTCCCCATATGCTTTCTGGAAATCCAAAACGCTTGACTCGGCTGTAATCGGTATGGACTTTTGGGGCCCAAGAATTCCCGAGTTGGCAATGAGTACATTGATATAGCCTACTTCAGACTTGATGGTAGTGACGAGGGACGACAGTGTTTCTTTCGAGGTTATGTCTCCAACGAGTGGGATTATATTGTTGGTATTGACCGATTGGGCTGCTTTCTCAAGAACCTCTTTCCTTCTGCCTATGATATAGACTTTGTGTGCGCCATTCAGAGCCAATGCTCTGGCCATCATCAGCCCAATTCCTAATGATGTTAGTACACCATCGGCAAAGTCCAAGCAGTTACTGGGACTTACCCGAACCTCCTCCTGTAATCACCGCAACGAGGCCGTCTACATTGAAAAGGTTGGATGCTTGGATAGAGCTAGTTGCCATCATGACCCGGTTTGAGAAAATGAAGAGATTGGTAAAATCAAAAGGAAATGTCACTTATCTGCAACTCACAACAGCTTCAGTTGATTATTCCTAGCTCTATTCCAGAAATGGGTTTGAGAGTCGCTGACACTTGGACTTCATGTCACCCACTTGAGGCGGTGAAAAGTTCTGCCGCTCCCCACCTCCTAACCTGGATTAGCGTTCTTCAAAAAACAACAAGGCTGAACTTTTTCTCAGCAGACCATCAACAAACTCCCAAGCGCTTCACAAAATGCCGAAACGTAAGAGATCTACCTTCGAAGGCGCGGGCGATCGGGTCCAGCATATGCGCAGAGAAGATGCCCAAGAAAAGCTCACACAGAGCAAGAAATTGCTCCACCGAGCCCTCAAAACAGCGAAAGGATTCCAACGACAGAAACTGGGGAACCGACTGAAGATCGCAATAGCGGAGAACAAAAGTGAGGATATCGTACGGATAAATCGGGAGATAGAGGCTTTGAAGGCGATCAATTTGGATCAGGCGACAGACGCCCATTTACACAAGACGCTGTTGAAAATTAAGAGGCTCGCGGAGAGCGATGTCCTACCAGAGGAGGTGAGGAAGGTGGTTCCTAGGCCTGAACTGTCAGAGGAAATGATTGCAGCATCGAACAACGTATTGAGTGGGATGACGAATACGAAGGCCGTCAAGGATGCTATGCCGCAGATTATCACCGGAATGTATATTGCCATGGGAATTCCACCACCGGCAGTACCCAGCAAAACGAAAGGAGGGAAGAAAGACGAAACCAGGGGAATACTGAAGCAATCGAGCATTGGAGTGTCAAGGCGGCAAGATACGGAGGACGGTGGTCGTGATTCAGAATTCACAGGGGAGCCTAAGACCATTAAGGAACCATCAAAAACGATAGCTTGGGACGGTTTTGAATCACCTGGAGATGATGAAGATAGCGGAGACGAAGATATGGGCTCTGAAGCAGAGTTAGCTCGCTACGATACACTACTCGGCGGATCCTCAGATGAGGAAAGCTTCGATGAAGAGGAATATGCTATCGAAAGAAAACCATCTCAATCAGGACCACGACTTTCGCTCACGTTGTCACCCTCTCCATCGTCTGAATCAACTGCACAAATTATCAAATCACAATCCCCCGAACCAAAACAACGGCGAGAGAAAGTTTCCAAACCACGGGTACCTATAACTGCTCCGAAAGGATCAACCTTCCTGCCCAGTCTGAATGCTGGGTACTGGTCCGGATCTGAATCCTCCGCGTCGGATTTTAATGATGCTCCTCCTCCAGTCAAGAAGAACAGGCCTGGTCAGATGGCAAGACGGGCCATAGCTGAGAAGAAGCATGGATCAGGCGCAAATCATATCAAGAAAGGCTTGCCTCCTGTTGCAGAGATGGGAAAGAAGAAAGGGGATGGTTGGGATGCGAAGAGAGGTGCAACTGATGGCGAAAGTGGGAGAGGCGGAGGTTTTGGTGCGAGAGGCCGTGGCGGTAACAATAGAGGTGGAAGGCAACGAGACTTCAGCCAAGTGACAGGAGAGAATGCCATTGCTGTGGAGCCCAGAATTCGGGTGAAGAAGAGAGATGATATCGGCGTATTGCATCCTAGTTGGCAAGCTGCGAAGAAGGCGAAGGAGGAGAAGAAAACTGCCACATTCCAGGGCAAAAAGGTCACTTTTGATTGAGCTAATTTCAATACCCAGGAAATATGAAGAACGACTTTGAACATCGTCGAGCTCCGATGCTAGCAAGCAAATTGTTGCTTCGTAATGCCATAGATCCCATTGTGAACCTAGCAAAGTTGTTGCTAGTAGTGACTACATGACGAGGAGACACTTTCGGTGTTGAATCACCTGTAGTAAAATGTGCTCCCTTACACATCACTTCAACAATACAGGAACACTCATCGAAATTCCTACTCCCCAAGAAACAACCACCCCAAAGCTCCCAAAGCGGCAGCATGGACCACCCCATGAACCCAAGGCCCACCAAGTCCTTTCCCATACCCCTCCTCCTTAGAAGTAATCCTCCCTACAGCTCTCACCAAGGGCGCGGCATGGTAAACTGCTAACGCCCCAGCAACTCTCCCACTAGTCTCATCCACAGGCCGAAATGCGAATATCAATGCAATGATATTTGAGCTTAGGAGTAGAATGGCGTATTGCCGGATCAGAGCGTGGGCTTGTGGTGCGGGTGACGAGAGCTGCTCATTCGGTCGGAAGAAGAAGTTGAGTGACGCGGGAAGCTCAAGGAGAGCGTGAATGAGGAATGCTAGGTTGATGATGGGCATGTTGATGAGGAGCGGGGTTTGAAAGCTCGGTTGTTTCGTAGACGCCCCGATGGGTAGTCATCGATTTCAAGGTCACCGTAAAATTGCCTTCCAAATTCAAAATCTTCCAATTGAGGTTGAGCTCTTTGGTAAAGTTCCAAATTTGTTAGGGGTCAATTTTGGTGGCTGGGGAGTCAGCTTACTTTCTCAGTTGTCCTCGGACTCTTTTGAGCATTAGTCAGCTCGATGTTTCGAGCCCCACGTGAGACAACTTGACAATCTCAATCGCTCGTCCAAATTCTATCAGCAACGTCGACGATCAATGATCTCTTGAGGGGTTTGGAGCTCGCTTAAGCCCCTATTCCTTGTTCGATTGTTGACTTCTCTGAGATATTATTTTCCCCACCTACCGATACCTCTTATTCTGGACATACCCTAACATCTCAAGACTAGGGACTCGGCTGTAAGAACATTATACCTGAACTCTGTAACTGCCCTTCCGATTACTTGGTGTCAAGTCTTAGCATTTCATAATGGCTGAGTCTAACAAAATCTGGTAGAGTGATACTCAATTGAGCCTTGCGCTGCCATGTGCTGCTCCAATACGCTTGTGTACCTTGCTCTGACTTAAAATCATCGAGGCCTACAGAATGAAAAGAGTCCTTGGGATCTATAAACACGTCAAACTCCTCTGCTGGTATTGCTGAAACCGGCTTGGTAGCGAAATCTCCGATAAACGGTGTAGATCAAGGCTTCAGGGTCTCAATCGCTAAATTGTCAGGGGCGTGAACGCTGAACCACGATTCCACATTTCCTCGTCTCATTCCGTGTTAACTTTAGTAATCAACACAGTCACATATTACACCCTTGAATTGATCAAACCGGTGGTATTATTTAGCTATCATGATGTGAAAAAATTGAAAAATCAGTACGAATCTCCAACAACACGGCAATCCGGATAAAAATAAGGTGCCCAAAGCCCATTCTTTCGGGGGTTGCAGCGTGGCCGAGAAGTAATCTCTGGCTCAGTCTCTGAGTCAGTCTCGGACCCAACCTCTGGCTCAACCTCTGGCTCCTGCCACTCATCTCG
The DNA here is from genome assembly GCA_020746875.1 of Rhexocercosporidium sp. MPI-PUGE-AT-0058. Lineage (NCBI taxonomy): Eukaryota > Fungi > Ascomycota > Leotiomycetes > Helotiales > Rhexocercosporidium > Rhexocercosporidium sp. MPI-PUGE-AT-0058. The sequence continues at coordinate 1,057,866 of JAGTJL010000008.1, forward strand.
GGCTTTCTTATTATTCATATTTGCGCGTGTTCTTCTTAATCTCTCTTGCATCTCGAGTTCCGAGTCTTCTTCGCGCTTACGCTTACAGTCTTTAGCCTTGGGTACTCGAAGACTCTCTTGAATGTGCAAGTCGTAAAGCTCGTTGTATTCAGTACGCGTTTCTAAATTGGAGAGTATTGAGTGTGCTTCATTGAGCTGTGAACAAGTCAGTATCTGCCTTTCAAAGTGGGGTGCTGTGAAAGCTTGAGAGGACTCACCTTTTGAAAATCTTCAGTTGCAGTTTCACTGTCAGAGTTCTTGTCAGGGTGAAGCTTGATAGAGAGCCTCTTGTAAGCCTTCTTGATTTGAACTACCGTGGAATCGCGAGCGACGCCGAGCGTCTCGTAATGATTGGAGAAATCTCTGTAGTACATGATGGGCGACTGTTATGGAGTGTATGATCTGCGTGATGAAGTTCCTGCGTGTTGGGTATATGTTGTAGAATGTTGAGAAATGAGATTGTAACAGTGGTTGTCTTGCGAAGGCTGAAAGGGGTTGAAGAACAGGATTAGAACAGGATGGAGACTTTGCAGTATACATTTGTGAATTTGTATCTGGACTGAATTTCAATTGACCGACTGGCATTTGGACTGAGTGGCTGTTTGGGAGCGTGGCACTAGCCTCGCTAGCCATCTATCATCTAACACACTTCCATAGCAGACTACCGAATTAAACAAGATAATTAACCACAAGTGACTCATATGGTATCAGGAGAAGGCATGGTAGAATAATAAGAAAATATCTAGTGTATTTGCTAGCGCTCAAGGGTACGAATTTCGACATGCCACTTGGTCTGAGTATCTCTGTGAATAATTCCGATTTCTCGCTTAACTTATTCTGTTACGCGAAGGGAAAGGGGAGGAGGGGTTTGTGACTTCAGATAACAAGGTTGAAGTGTACCTCGATATCTGTTACTGCATCCCACATTCGCCCCGATAAATGTATACGACAGCTCAAATTTGAGGCATCCAATTGTCGCGGCTTACTTCTACTATAGCTGTGATTCTTTGACTCTGGTTTGAAAAAGTTTCGATTCCGAATTTTAATGCCAAACATAAGAATGAAAGGGCTGGGGTCCTGTTCATAGCTTTTCTTGATTCCTGTGAGAGATCATTAATTCAAATTCCCTCTGTATAGATTTGTGCTCTCTGCTGGACTCATACTGCAGTGGAGCTAAAGAGAGGGCGGGATGAAGTGTCATCAGCTAAGTTATTGTAATAGTAACGTTAGGCGCAAACTAAATTTGGCTAGTCTACCAGAAGCGGTCTGAGGCTAGGATCAAATTTTGGCGATGAAAATAGCACATCACTGTAATCATTGATCGACTTTGGAATAGATTGCTCTATAGAACAACTGTTTCGTATCACAAGTGTTAAGTGTTGCCTAGGCACTACCAGGTACTTCTTGAACACGGATAAAATATCAGCGCTGAGCAAAGCACGAGAGAACGGCATTACATCTTGCGCTTTCGTTTGAAAATACCAATATAATCAGGATGGTCTCCAGTAGGGGTTGCTGGATTGTTCAAGATTATCAAAGGCAAACACTGCTCTTGATGTTGCCTCAAATGGTTGCTCCATAGTTGTCCGGTTTCTTATTTCTCGATTCACTGTAGCAAGGCGACCACAAAACCATCCCTTGATCATCGTGCAGATGGCGGTACACAGCATTTGGCAAGTCTATCTGCAGTCTTGCACGTCTTACATTGCAGCGTCAGAGTAATCACAAATCTGGTCATCAGAGCCGGTGCGGATGTCATTCCTGCCAGAGAGAACTCGTGGGAAGACACTGTTGCATTGCTACAAAAACGAGGTTCCAATGTCGCCGCGGGGATAGATGTCAACAAGTCACCGATGAACATTGTATTAAAGCCTATGGGCGAGGCTAACGCTCGACTGCTTGTCGAAGCATGTCCGCCATTGATGTAAGAATTACAAGTGATGAAGCTTTGGTACTTCCAGTTAGAGCTTTGATCCAGGCATCTGACAAGATTAGATAATGTCTCCATTGAAAACATTTTTAGTGCCTCCTGAAATAGGACGACAGGCATGGAGGGATCTCCTACTTGGCGTGTGGCGGTGGGAACTAAATTTTGCGAATGCCATGCAAAGTCATTTGAACTAGGAGATCATGCGGGTCAGTTTTTTCTTTGATGTTACGGATCTCGTTGCTGAAAAAATGTGACGATCGGTTGAAGGATACAATCGAAGACTAGGTCTGGACTTGATGATGCCCAAAATTGGCACGGTTCCAGATAAGGGGTAGAACGACCATGCGGTGAGTTGGTACGGAAGGGAGCAGGAGGAGAGGCAGAAGCAGGTCCACTTTCGATCTTGTCAGAGCCGCTGAATTTGGGGTGTGGGAAGGTAGGGGGACAGCAAATAATCGACTCGTTCCTCTAGTGAGACAGACATCAAATATACCTGGACCTTTCGCCAGATTCCGTCACTTTCATTCTGTTCGAGGGTGGATATTGTGTGCCCAACTTTGCTGAAGTTTGCAAGAGTGACGAGCTTCTCTTACGAATGGGTGTCCCTTGCGGATGTATGATCCATTCCAAGGACCTTGTTTTCCATTGGGAATGACAGTATTCTTCTTCTCCGGACCTGCTTGCGCCATAGGTATCCTCATTTTCAGTTGACCAAACCGGCGTCGACTTAGCGAAGCTTGATATTTCTCAAGGTGCTGTGAACCTACGGCCGTGTAAAATTCATGTTATTCATGGCTTAGCATATCAGTGCTATCTAGATTTCTTAGTACTGTCATGGATGAAGAGTGCCTTAAGATTACTGGACATGGAATGTCGAGTCATCATCCTCCAACAAACGTACCAGGAACATAATTTCATTTCATTTGGGATGAGCGAGAGCTAGCCACCGTATGAGAATGAAAATCATCTAGGGGGCTAGAAGCCAAAAGATCTATCTGGTAACATAGGCCGACGGGCTGTCTTCAAGCTTCAAAGATATGTAAGTCCTGGTGCCCTCAGATCAGCTATGTTCACCCCTCGCCTGTTATAGTATACGCCATCCACTGTGCCTCATGATGTCCCTGTAGGCGGGCTCAGAGGCGGCTCAGTTATATCTAGATACCGCTATCTAGTGCCTATGGGCTGGTGATAGGTCCCCACGATGTGTGTCTCAAAAGTATATGAATGTAGGATCGAGCCCGAAAGGAGAGATATCGATCCACAAAATCGAGACTTTCAATGCTGCAGAATATGAATTGTATCTTGCCTTATGACGAAAAGAAAAAACGTAGTATCGTATTACAAAAATCCAAGAGATGCGAAACATAATTATTGTTGAGATCCTAGAGTACCAAAGCGCCAGTCAATCTGTATGAAGGCGAACTCATCTTGTCTCCTGATGGAGTCAGCGTGCAAAATCCATATGCAAGCCCCCGACGCATGGCGATGATGTGCCGTTGTGGATTTCCGCCAAAGAATATTTCGACGTTGAAACCAAACGTCTGCTTGGCTCATTCCGGTGCTCGTACTGGTGGGTAATCCGCACCCAAAGATGGGTTCACGAAGTGGGGTAGTACTGTAAAGGGGGTTTCTCTAATCCTGACTCCCAAGACAATGGCGTAAATTACATTTGTTTGGGTTGAAAATGGAGCTTCTCCAATCCAAGAAATGCCATTGTTTCTGATAGAAGGCAGGATTGAAATGTGTCTAGTCGAGCCAATAGTCGTCGTTCGCTCCTCAGCCAGCAGGAGTTCGGAATTAGCGGCCCCGTAAGCGAAGCCAAAAAGTAAATCAGAGGGGTAGCGGGATTGATACTGAAACATGGAAGCAAATCTCGAAATTACGCCCACCGTGCCTCAGACTGCGCATGTCCCCGACCTTTCCTGCCCCCCTGGGCCCCCATAAAGAATGGTTTATCAGCCCTGCCGATACTTACGGGAAGTTTGAACCTAACTGTGTAGTAAGCCGTCTTGCTTACGGCGAGACGCCTGCCTCTGCCTGTGTGGAGTGGAAAAAGAGAAATCACGGGTTTCAATTAAACCTTCGACAGGCATTGATATTACGCCAAGAGCAAGCAGCAGCTCTACGAACGGTGCCATCATCCTTGTCATGCTACCTTAGGATGGAGTGAGCCTCAAGTATTTCCTTGGCCCTATATACATGACATCTCAAGATCGCTTTGCAGGCTAGCAAGGTCGATTACTAGGGGTTTTGGCTGTCGATAATGTACTCTCTCCTAGAATAATCTCCACAGAAACTCCAGTGGGGAGTCCAGACACTCCTCGATTTCTTTTTTCTTCTTGTTTTTGAAAGAGATGGGGGGAAAGGTTGTCTCAATTTGGTGGATGGAGCAAGTGCTTTTGGATGGTCGAGAACTTCACTCCAGAAGTTAAATAGTGTTGCTATTTCCCTTCACTTTCATCCTCATCTTCAGCATCAACATCTTCTTCATTCATTCATTTCGCTGCTTTCTCTAGTGTTGCCATTCTTTTCTTCACTAGATCTACATATTTGCTTCTTCACGCTTTCACCAGCAACAGCTCAAAGCATTTCTTCGGAACCATCCACTTCTTCGATCAAAGGATCCCGACTTGCTCGTCACCATGAAGTTCTCGGTCATCGTCCTCGCTATTGCCGAAGTAGCATCAGCTCACTACTCCTGGAACACCAATATCATCAAGGGTGTCACTACACCTCCAAACAAGTACATCAGAGGAACTACCCGCAAGACCGCGTACAATCCCGTCAAGTTCTCCTCCAACCCCGCTGCGGATATTCGAGATGGATCTTTCGTTGATGGACCCGATATTCGGTGCAACCAGGGTGCCTTCACCAACGCTGGAAAGACCGAGATCATGACTGTCTCCGCGGGCGAAGAGATTCGCTTCAAGCTCGCTTATGGGGCAACCATGGGACACCCAGGTATGTATTCCAGACCGTCTGGCATCTCAAGTTTTTCGCCTTTTCCATATCGGACATCCCTCAACTGACACAACAATTTAGGCCCCGGTTGCCTGTACGCTTCCAGAGCTCCAAACGACGATGTGAAGTCTTATGATGGATCTGGCGAGTGGTTCAAGTTTTTCGAGGAAGGAATCTGCAACAAGGGCGGGGACTTGACCAACAAGGCTTGGTGCACCTGGGACCGTGATTGGATCGCGGGCATCATCCCTAAGGAGACTCCCAGCGGCGAATATCTCATCCGAGTTGAGCACATTGGTAAATATACCCTGCACAGAATAGTTCTGCCAAAAAAGAAAGGGTCGGCTGGCTAACCGAGAGAAATAGGTGTTCATCGCTCCCACGTTAACCAACCCGAGCACTACCCAGCCTGCGCTCAGGTCAAGGTCATCAATGGTGGAACCGGCACTCCTGGCCCACTCGTCAAGTTCCCTGGAGCATACAAAGATACCGACCCATATGCAAAGTTCAGTATCTACAACGGCTACAAGGAGTTCCCAATGCCCGGTCCTGCTGTCTGGAACGGAACTGCAGGCTCTGTCCCCGTTCCCGCTGCAGAGCCTGTTAAGAGCAGCAGCAGCAGTCGCCGCCCAGTTCCTACTACCTTCGTCGCCGTCCCCTCTCGCAGCACCTCCAAGCCTGCGACCATTCCAACTGCCGCGCCAGTGCCCGTAAAGCCCAGCATGACCTCTACGGCTGCTGGCCAAGCGACTCCAGGACCTGTTGATGATGATGATGATGATGAAAGCTGCTCGGATTACTAAAGTGCTGGAGGCACAATGTGGTGGCAAGACATCCGCTCAATGGTGCTAAACGTTGTGCCAGCTGCAAGTGTGTTGCCCTCCGTGAGGAGTAGAGCAAGCCTCCTGCTTTGATGGACGGTGACTGCAGAGGTCACATTGTAGTCAAAGCAAAGTTGGGGCTGGATTTCATGACGATGATGACCCCCTGGTGCTGCTGTTGACAACAAAAAGGCGTAGAACGTCACAATCTGTATTGTTTTCTTCTGTTTTTGTACATACATACTTTCTCACATCTCTCGCGACGCATTAGAAGTTGCAAATTTACCTCTTCCAAAGCCTTTCTTTGTCGTTTTTAGAAGCTTGATCCAATCAATGACCATTTAGCGTTGAGATCTGTTGATGTAAGATCACCTGACGCGGAAGATGTGATCTGATCTGTGATCTGTCGCATTGAATGCGAAGCTCCCGCCGCTTGTGAACTTAAGCGACACCCGCTTGCTTGTATCTACTCCTCTCTACTCCTCCTACTAAGGTAACCTGGAACTTAGGTACCGAAATCCACAAGTCTCCGGGTTTGCTATCGGAAGTGAACTAGAATAGTGCGTCAAATACTTCCCTCCTTCCACTAATTAACTACGTGATCGGTTCTGACTGCATTCTTAAAGACACTCACTATCTTCTGTAAGAGCATCGCATCGCATCGCATCGCATCACATCGTATCGCATCGCATCGCATCAGATCGCATTGCAACTCGTGATTATTTCCCGATCCAGCATGTGCCAATAGCATTTTCGTGATGATATAATGCTCTCAAGTACTCAACTCTACTCTACTCTGCTCATGTCGTTGGCTGTTCCTGGGCCCTGTACCCTATCAAACACTAGCTGCTGCAGGTGCACCTCCATCCCTGCAATCGAGAAGTCGAGGTCCAAGCCCGACAGTGACAACCAGTGACATTTCCCCCATCCCGCTGCTTTTCGTTGCATCCGCTCGCTGTCTGGTCTAGCTTTGGGTTTGGTTATGTCACTCATTTGCCGCCTCAATCGGATTCTGTTGAGGACATGTCCAGGGTATATCCAATAAACGGAAGCGAAAAGTCAAAGGAAACAGGATCCGTGCTTCTAATCCCTCTCCTTTATGTATTGCTTTTGCCTTGGCTGTCCATCTTTCTGCTGTCGTTCTTCCACCACCCAAGAAAATTGTCGTTGTAAAACAACCCCTCCTCCCTCCATACTCGACCGCCTGCTGGCCCCTCCACGGCACACGACCCACTCCACTCTCCGTATCAGAGGACGAGCTCGAACTTCACGTTCTGGAATCATAACGTCAGAGCCTCGGCATCATCAGCTGTTAAACCACTTAATTGCACGAGATTGTCCTGCTGTACTGGACACTCCCTTTTCGCTCTCTAGCCAACTGAGTTCAGTCTCTGGCATATTTTTTATAGCTTCACATATACCAATTGGTCTGTAGCAGGATCACAGAAATCAACCGCAATCATGTCTTCTTTTCGAGACACCCACCATGCAACAGACAACAAGTTCGGAGAGCTCAATCTCTCAATCACAGGCTTGGGAGTAGAGTATCCTCCATACCAGCTCCATCCAGAAGATCTAGACACCCTCTGCGGACGGCACTATCCAGACACGCCAGCGTTCGTCTCCCAATCCCAAAGAAACAGAATAATACCAAAGGATATAACTGACACTCGCCAGCATGGCCAAAGTCCGCGCCATAAACAACTATACCGGAATCGACAGCCGCTCAGCAATCGGCACGGTAGACCACCTGATGGCGAACATGGACCGCGCGCCCACCATCAAAGAACTCTGCGAAGTATTCCTCAAAGACGGCGTGGCGCTCGCGGTAACGGCTGCCCGGAAAGCCCTCCACGAAGCTCGGATCTCGCCCGCGGATATCACGCACGTTGTCTCGACCACTTGTACGAATAGCGCGAATCCCGGCTTCGATCATTATGTGTGCAAAGGGCTGGGCATAACACAACCGGTGGAGAAAGTACTGCTGCATGGAATCGGATGTAGTGGGGGTCTTGCGAGTCTGAGAACTGCAGCCAACTTGGCGCTGGGAAGCAGTTTTCGTGGGAGGAAAGCGAGGGTTCTGGTCATTGCGGTGGAGATTAGCAGTTTGTTGGTGAGGAGCGAGTTGGACAGCGTGAACGAACTCCAGGAAACGAGGATTGGTATTACGCTCTTCAGTGATTGTGCGAGCTCGCTCGTCCTGAGTAATGGGATTGGTGGCGAGGACGCAGAGCCTGTGTACGAGCTGCTTGGGTGGGATCACAGGATGATAGCCGATACCGAGCAGGACTTGGGATTTGACGTCGATCCATTAGGTAGGAAGCGCTGTTGCCCAACAAATTCCCTCTCTCTCCCTAGAAGTCAGTACTAACAGATCCTGTTCGTAGGCTGGAAAGTCGTTCTCTCCCCTCGAGTACCCAAACTCGCCGCAGCAGTCGTATCACCAACCTTCACAGACCTCCTCTCGACCCTCCCAAATCTTCCTCCAAACTACAAGAATGCCTCCGATTTCGACTGGGCTCTCCACCCCGGTGGCGCCACGATCCTCTCCGGCGTCGAGCGCGCGATGTCCATCTCACCCGAGCACATGCGCGCAAGTTACGACACGTACATCAACCACGGCAACTCGTCCTCAGCGACCATAATATCAGTGATGGACCGCCTGCGGCAGAAGGACATGGATGAGATTGCGCCTGGAGGCAAAGTTAAGGATTTCGTGGTCGGATGCGCATTTGGCCCTGGTATTGCGATCGAGATGTGTATGCTGAAGAGGAATCTGAACCATGTTAGGAGGACGCTGGTTACGACTGGAGAGGCGACGCCACCGGAGACGGAGAGTGAGGGGTCAAGAAGTGAGGGGGAGGCTGAGGAGAGGGATATCAAGGATGCGAAGGAGAAGGGTGCGCAGTTGAATGAGAAGTTGATTAATGTGCACCCCGAGGTGCCGGAGCAGAATGATTCTTTGAGCGAGGCTCTAAATGGCGTTGAGTTGGATTGAGGGCATCGATGTCTTCATTTAGGAGCCGAGTGGTGAGGTTGGTGGGCTAGACGAGGCACAGGATGGAAATACGCGGAACGTCTCGTGGAACATCTAGAACGAGTGACTTGGCTGCGAAGGAGATAGCAAAGATTTGATGACCTGGCGTTTCCAGAAGGGGGATGAATTTAATGATAGTATGGTGAGGTGGGATCTGTATTGTGTTTAGATTCATACGATGAGTATGGCAGAACGACTAGATCTGAATTCGAAAGTAAAGAGAGGTCTAGATATATCTAGATGTAGTATACAAGTCTTAGCCTCAGCCTGAGCTACCGAGCTACTGCTTATCATTGGACAGCGAGTCTGTTTCCCCCACTCCAGAGATCTTCATCCCACCTCACCTCATCGGGAGTTGCCTACCTATCTTCACATTCAACCTACACCGTGCAGTCTTCTCGTCTGTATCCTTTCCAAACTTCCAAAAAATCACTAAGCATCAGACTTCTACGGCATTGATCTTTATACTGTTCACTCGAGCCTCGGCCTCCGCCAATAGCTAGTGATATAATACATACAATTCAAGCACCTCTCCATATCGAAGTTCTCCTACCCGTCATCCATCTATCCGTCATGCATCCCTTCCACAATCCTTCCGTTTTATTCGTAGCGCTAAGAGTATCTCTCCCATCTTGCGAAGAAGCTAGGTATGTAACATGCGCAGCAATCACGCCTCATAACGAGTAGTCCACGAGGCTTGCAGGTAAAGGCCTAAATACCGAGAAACTCCAGTGTGCTATGCAATGATCCCCATGCCTTCCTTAGCCCATGCTGCTTTAATTTTCTGTATCCCCGATAGCAAACAGCAGTTGAAATGCAACGACACCAATTGCAGCGTAAGAAACTCCATCACGGTCCCATCATCTGCACATCGCCATCATTGTCCATATCCTCGTCTCTCTCATCCCCATCTCCATCACTATTCATACCCTTGTCATCATCCAGTCTTAAAAGCCGCATCCCGCTACTCCGCTCCTCTAATTCTTCACTATCGACATTTTCTTCATTCTCACCCTCCTCTGCCGCACCCGCATCTTCATCCTCATCCTCATCATCACTCGAAACCTGCGGTGGCAACATCCCCATCCCCCCACTCATGCTCTTCACATCCTGCTTCATCTCCGCCTTCTCCTTGAAGATATCCATGCCCTTCATCTTGCGGAAGCGTTTCTTGTTGAGTTCACTCGCGCGGCCTTCTTCGAGCGCTTGGTCTTTGACGGAGGGCGTTACTTGGTTGCCGTTCTCGTCGTTGAGCCAGAGGGGGTTGATAATGCCTTTGGGCTTGCCGGCTGTTGAGCTTTGGTTAGCAATCGAGGTTGTATGGAAACTGTTTCGGGGAAAACTTACATAGGTCTGTCCCCTTAGGTCCATCACCCATATGCCACGAGAACGGGATTATGTGCTTCACCTCCAGATGGTCTTTCCACTCCTGCCTACTCGCGAATCGAGGATGGTCATCGACGACTTTCTTCTCGCCATCTTCTCCCTCGACGACTTTCTTAGTGCCGCATTTGGCCCAAAGACATGGCACCTTTCCCCCAACTCGCTTCTTATGCAAGATGTGTAGATGTAGACGTAGCGTCTCTAGATTCTGCAGCTCGGCTTCACAACCCCTCCATTCACACTTGAAGGGGTAGAATTCAGGCAGTGGTTGCGCGATGAAGAGCTGGTGGCGGACTTTGAAAGGTCGGCCTTTCTTCTTATAGGTCGTAGGTGTGCTTGTACCGCTAGAGCTAGCTTTTGCTCTTGCTTTCGCTTTCAGTTCTGACTCGGCTGTTTTGAATGGCCTACCTCGCTTCTTCGGCGTGTGTTCTGCGGGAGGCTTATTGCCAAAGGGACGACCTCGCTTCTTGGGCAATGTGTTTGCTGGTCTTGGTTGTGAGCCTTTTGGTGGTCTACCCCTTCTGGGAGAGGACGATGTACCATCGGAGAGGTAGGGTCGGGCATCGGTCATGGAATGGACTTTGCCGTAGAACTTAGCAGGACTTGTCGGGACGACTACTTGGAAATTTGACCCAGGCGAGGTTGCTATATTTGAAGTGCTTGAGAATTGGAGATTGCTTTGCCGGTATTGAGGCTGGTAATGAGATGGGTGTGTTGCGTTTGCAGGAGCGCGAAATGGTGCCTTGACTGGTTGATGAATAACGCTCTGGCGAGGTCCATTGTTTGTAGAAGAGCTTCCTCCTTGGCTTTGAGAGGTTGAATGGCTGGGCTTCTGAGGATAGCCGAATCTGCTGAATAAACCATTGCTTTGAAGTTGAATGGGTCTTTGACTTCCATACTCAGTAGATGAATTCTCACCATGGCCATGTGAATTCAAGTTGTCTAGTTTATATTCGGATCTATGCGAGACCGGCTCAGGGGAGGGCGAAAGGATTGTCCTAGGCGCTGAATCTGCTTTAGGCTCGGAAGGTGAATTTTGATTATGCGAACCAGAAAAGCTTGGTCGATGAGAGAGACCATACGCTCCTGTGCCCTTGCCTACAGAAGCATAAGAGGTTGAATGACCTGGTGGTCTGATTAGTTCTGAATCAGAGTGGTTCGTGCTCACGTGGTACGTAGGTGCCGTAGAAGACTCTCCTTGAGCGTTCGACGAATATTCAGAAGATTGACGAGCATCTCCAGATCCACTAGACGAAGTGTTTTCGAGTCCAGTACCAAAAGAAGATCGATAGTTCCCAACAGTAGCATTTTGTACTCCATAAATTGGCGGCATATTTGCCTACTGCAAAGCAAAAGCTTCCGGGTTGATAAGATCCCAACGCAGCGTACTCAAATCAGAGTTATCGTCCACGTATTTGAAATGGTCTTTCGGTCTAAAGAGATGGTGGTTGAGACCCGGCCGAACAGGGTGTTGACCTACAGCAAGTAGGACATCACGTGCGATCGTATCTCTGTAAAATCACTCCAATTAGCCCCCTAATTAAAAAGCAGAAAAAAGCACTCAGAATAAAAGCTATAATGCCAGGCATCCTGCAAATCCGCAAAGCCCGGAATAAACAGTGTTGTGGGAAGCCGGAAAGCGTTGAACATCCCAAACAAATAACGATGTTAATAAAGCGTAACCTGCCTGCGGCCCACACCGGATGTCGCGAAAAGGTAAAAACGAACTCACAGATTATAGGTCGAATTGCTGCATTTGGCCGGCCACGCCAGGGGTTGCACGATGTCGGCGCGCTCTCGGAACGAATGGACAAATACGATAATTGCAGACAGCCCTCCTGATGCTTCCAGAGATGTCCGAGACGTTGAGGATGCAGCCACGTCGGTCGTTGAATTAAAAGAGGGTGGAGGTGGTCGTAGTTGAAATCTCGCTGAAACGTCGTCGCCCGCCAATATTGCGCCTCCGTCCGCCGTATTATTACGGCTGAGTAGAGCTGATAAGCTAGCGCTTTTGAGCAGAGTTTTAATTGAAATATCAATGACGATTTGAAGCCGTATTGAAATAAGTTTTGAAATAAGTTATTTGATTAATTACCTCGAAGTTTAAAAACAATTATTTGTAAAAAGTAAACTCAAGCCACTTATGACTCAATCAGATATTGGTCAGGTGATTGGAAGGTAATTTAGTTACTTTACTAAACTTCCCCGGATTTAGTAGAAGGAGAATTGCGTGGCAAACTTTCCAAAACAAAAAATTAAGTTAAAGTTACGTTTTAATGTTCATCCATTCTAAATATCGTTTCTTACGCACTAATTTTCTGTTCTTTTTTTATAAATTTACATTATTATAACCTCTGTGAATAATCTCATCTTAATTTAATTTTTACGCGTCGCTTAGTCAGCTTACACTACGTAAGACTTGCTAGCCTGATCGCGATGACCAGACCCATTTAGCGCTAATTTGGCTTAGCGTTGCGCACTTACGCCCTCAGCCATAGCTGCCAGCCATCTACCTGCATGTCCAGAAAACCTCTCCTGCTTGGTGTCAATCTGAATGCTCTTATTCCAGCAAGAAATACCCTGAACATGCGTCAGATAGCCAGCCCAGCCGCCTTGCTTCCAAGCTACTGGTCGGGTCAAGCAGACTTCTGTGAGAAAAGCAAGTGTTAGGAGCATCAACATCTATTAAATGCTTCGGGCCTAGACCATCAATATTTTTTTTTCAAGTCGAAGATATCAAGACCATGATGTCTTTGCTCTTGAATAAACGAGTTACACCGCTAAGTATTTTCTTCACTCTTTGTAACAGGACTGCTTCTCTTGCATTGCTTTTATCTCAAACGACAGACTGTCTCTACACCTCTAATCCTCTTGGCATTGGTCTTTCTTACTCTTCTTTAGGAACTTGTAACGCAGCCTCATGACAGAAATCAAGAATGATCCATCACCACGAATGCCAACACTTCTATGCATACTCGATCTGGTTGAAACTTGGGAACTGTCAAGCATCTTGGTTTCCGTCGGTCCTGGGCTGGAGAATCCAAAATTTTGAAGCGGCGGTGTCAGCAGTCGATGTTGCTCGAAATGAGAACATAGCTGATGGTGGATTTGCCAGGTTTTGGCATGCTGTCTCTTGTTACAGGAGTGCAATAACACGCCTGCTAGAGTGCCCTGTCTCCACCTGACGATTGCGATCTTTAATTGTTTGAATGGTTCTTAGCACAGCGAGCCGCTTGTATTTCCCGTGACTGTTGAAGGTGATCATGTGCTAGAGAGGCCATGGTCTGGAAGGCAGGAGTCGCTGGAGGCTGTGCAGCAGGTGTCGAGCCTTTTGGCATAGAGAGTGACCGAGGTTGTGACCTATGGCTCATTGAACGATGTGGCATTGAGGGTAACCCATGTTGTGGCATACGGTTTATTGAATGACGTGACGTCGATGGTGTCGATAGTTGCGACGTAGACGGTAGCCTAGGTTGTGACATCAAAGGCGTCGAATATTGCGGTATGGATGGTGGCCCAGGTTGTGGTATGGATGGGGGACCAAATTGTGACATCGGAGGCGTCGAACTTTGCAGTACGGTGGGAAGCAAAAGTTGTGACACAGAAGGTAACGAGGGTCGCGACATGAAGCGTGGCCAAAGTTTCGGGGGTCCGAATTCCGAAGTATCGTATTTGCTTTTTGTCCTTGGTGCTAAATCTCTCTCTTGCTTCCACTTCACCAGCCGCTGTTGGTACATATCCTGCGATTGTCTTTGTTGCAAATGGAGCTGCTGGTGAAGTAGATACTTTTGATCGCTTTCTTGCAGGTTCTGTATATTCTGCATGTGTTGTATCTGCCAGTTGCGTTCTATCTCGTGCGAGCTCTGTAATTGTTGCATCTGTTGCATATGTTGCTCGTGAAGGCTTACTAGAACCTCCTCTCGCCTTCGTCGCCTTTGTTTGGAACACTTTCTCGGCACCTGTTCCTGCACCGACGGAGCCGGTGAGGGTCGGGGGCCATTCTGCTCCACCTGAAAGTGTCTCGGAAGGAAAGCTGATAGTGGAAGAGATGGGTTCGGATTTTTCAGTTCTCCTTCAGAAGTATAATAATCTGCAGCAGTATAAAACATTGCAACAGGTCTCTCAAAGCGGCGTGTAGTGGAAGAGAGTATTCTTGATGCAGCTTCAAGCTCTCTGCTTGTCGGGGTGCTCGCCTTCTGATCATTGCTTATCTTCCTTGCTCTTTTTCTAACAGAAGTATTCAACAACTGCACTGGGCCGTTTTGCCTTTTGGGACTCTCGATTACAAACGCATCATCTTGCCCATCGTCGTCTTGTTGACCTTCACTTAGCCAGACAGTACTCTGCAAGCCTGTTTTCTTATACTGCGTTGGAAGTAAAACACCGTTTCCGCCTGGTGTCGATGAACCAACATTGCTTCGATTACGCTCTTCCTCTGCAACTGCAGAGTTGTTGGCTACAGGATGCATCCATCGCGGGTTCCGGATTTTACCAATCTTCTGATGGAACCAAGTCTTTCTTGAGACTGTTTTGGTAATGCTGGCCTGGGACTCCCTCAAATCTGGATTTGACACCATGGTACAACGAGCGCTACCGTCGATCAATCTCGATGTCTGCAATCTAGTGTTGACTATGCTCTCGAGTTCTCCACTCTACATCTCCGAAGCCTACTCAACCTGTGATAAGTCGTGTCTTTGGTGCAGCGTATCGCGTGCTGAAAGGAAACATTTGTTCAAGCAATAACACGAATTCTCCGGGTCTGACAGGTAGCTACGAAAGAATCGTCCTAAAAGATATTGGTGAGGAGTAAGAAATAATGGGCATTATTGACCAAAGCTGCTCCTCGCGAGTGGTGATGACTATCGGGCATTGCTTCCTTCCCCCCTACAATGAGATATTCTCAAGATGCTCCTTCCATTTATACTCAACCCGAAGAAATCGGCCTCCCAACAGTTCAAACAAGTCGCCTCTCACCCCCACTTGCATATCTGGATACTCAGACTGACTGTTTGGTCCTATGCTCATAATACTGCGGCTCAGGAGAAAGATCGTTCCTTGTGACCAGAGTCTTGAATTTCAAACCCGATGGGTCCGCACTTTTCATTCAGTTCAACTGGCAGTCCATCATCACTTCTCCCCTTAGGGTCTTTATGGGGCCGTCCTTACTTAACTTTAGCCCGCCGAGGCAGCCAGGACGAGACTCAAGTCCACGGTTCTAGACTCTTGGAATAGTCCTCAGGAAGGAAGGACAGCATCTCTTCGCCTTGATAGGTCGTGAGATTGGAGATCAACATTATCGTGCATCCCAAGGTATTAATAAGCTCGTACATTTGGCTCCCGAGCGAGTAAATGCAACTTGTCTCATCTGCTTGTTTTATTCTTGTTTACTTCTGAGGAAAGGTTGATTCCTTCTTGACGTTCATTGGCACCGGTAATATCATCCCTTTCGTCCTTGCAAGGTCGTGCCTCGCCACTTTGCCTCGCACCTTTCAACTTGTTAAGATCGAAGACCCCTCCTCTGTTCGCTCCCACTTTGAGCACGGATCCATCCGAAGTCTGAAGGAGTCGTTATCAATCATTTTGAGTTTACACTATTAAGGCATACCCTGCTCGATCCGGCTCTCCTTGTCAGTCCTCTCCGTCAGAGGAAAGCCTGACCTAGTTTAACAAACGAGAACATTAAACATATCTCGAATACCACTTTATTTCTCCACTTTACGGACTTCCATAATAGTAATGATTTAAACATAAGTTTTAAAATAGCTAGGGTAATTGTAGGTTCAATTTTCACTAGTATTAATCTATCAAATGTTATAGAAATCGCAGCTTGTTTGAACTTCTCAGGGCTGTCAAAATCGGCCACCTTTTTCTCCGACGGAGAGTCAGTCTGATAATGCACATGTCCAGCATTGAAACTGCCGTGAGCACAGTTCATCTAGCCTTTTATCGTCCTCTGCAAAACATGTACACTAAGGTAAGCTATTTCAATTAGAACACTCTTCAACGGTTCCATTTCGTCTATTCAGAACCCTGTTCGCTAGTGTACTGTACGCATCCACCAGGACGACTATCTCTTCCAGTGAGCATCACCGACCTTTTTTCGTTGATTAGGGAACACAAGCTTAGTGTTTTCCGTTCGAAAATTCTCCTAGCTCCACGAAAAACTCCCAAGGATCTGGCATCTGGAGTACCAATTTTAGGACTATCCAACGTGTGGAACTGCAAGATCACCCCAATACCGCCGGTATGGGCTAAAGCGGGGTGGAGTATGATTTTTAGACTCTCGATCGTGTCCACCTCCGTAAGATGGCCATCGCTATGGTCATATTCTCCGTATCAGGATCTTCCTCCGCTTATATCGCTATCGAACGACCTCAAAGTTCGACGTCAGTGCCACTTGATCGGGCTGCGCGAGTTAGACGATTGAACAACTCGAGTCAGCATTTTCCTTGCAGACTCTCAAGTGAGCAGCGCTTTAAGGAAATGCCAGTGCTCGATCCATGAGAATGGGGAATAGCATCCGCTGCGGATCTAACCTCTTGTCGCGTCGCATATCTTGTATCCACAGATTCTAGATACAATCATACAACGGCTTTCATTACTCAGTTTCAAACAGTATCTCCCTGTTCAATCATGTCTGCCATCAAAGCGTCCCCCAGCTTTCAAGAAAGTTTCTACATTTGGTTCTTAAGAAGAGCTCTGAAGTTCAACTTCGTTTGAGCGATAGTGACAGATTTGGGAAGTAACACATAATTTCCCTTGTACCTCCATCTCGAACAAATTGAGAGCAGCATGCTCCTGCAGCTACGAAATTTCGAGAACGCAAATGGAGCCAGCTAGCGCCCAAATTAGCCCTACGATTGCGGTCCATCGATTGTCTAAACAGCCTCTGAAAGATCATCTGGAGCTTTTTCATCGATCTCCAATCGACATATCGCTCGAGCCACCTCTCAACGCTACTACTCTCGACATGGCGGATGAAGTGCAAACAAGCACATCTACGACCGGAGACCCAGACACCACAGGAGAAGCAGAGTTCTTCGATCTCCAACCACCAGCCGCTGCAGCTAGCAGTGTCCGAATAGAAGATGTTGTGAAGCGGCTCTTTTCAGCAGAATATCTGCACTTTATTCTGGGCGATCATCTCTTGTTCTATCAATTTTCGACGTTCCTCAATCGCTTCAGACCGAGTCTGGTACCGGCTCTGATACGATATTTGGAGATGCGAAAAGCGATAAAGGCCATCGAGTACGCGAACGCGGTAGCCAGGTCGGTTCGGTGGCCATCACATACGGATTATTGCAAGTTTTCGCGTGTAAAAGCTGCGGCGACAGATGTTAGCTTCGAAGATTACGCTGCTAGGGAGTTACTTCTGCTTTGTTCGGAGGCTTTACCAGCCTTCGTCACCCATACGTTGATTGGGATTGTTAGTGATTACGTGGTGAGAGATATCACAGGCCAAGGAATTCCAATAATGCGTGATCTTGTAGGAAATCTGGCGGAAGTGTATTGTTTGACTGACCCATCGGTTCATGATAACCCCATAATATTTGCGAGTGAAGGTAAGTTCTTCCCCATTCTTCTCTCCTCTTCGAACACCGGGACATGAGCGTTAGCTAATCTACCTCACAGAGTTCCACAGAACGACCCAGTACGGCACAAATTATGCAATCAACAGCAACTGCAGGTTCCTCCAGGGTCCAGAAACGGACAAGGATACAACACTACGATTGGCAAAAGCAATATCACTCGGACAAGAGTCCAACGAGATCTTGCTGAACTAGTAACGCCGCACCTTCCAACCCAAAAATGACATTTAAACTGACAAATGCAGCCGCCGAGATGGAACTCCTTTCGTCAATCTCCTTATGTGTTCACCTCTCTATGACGATAAAGGTGCAATACGCTATTTCATCGGTGCGCAAATCGACGTGTCGGGCCTCGTCATAGACGGGCTAGGAATCGAGTCCTTCCGTGCCCTCCTCCACAACGACGAAACGAAACGCCTCGAGGCGACCCATGATGCAGAAAAAGGCCATCTACAATCGAAATTTTCCGCTCGCCATCCGAGTAAGAAAACAGAAGAGTCTCTGTCAAAACTTCAAGAGCTGAGCATGATGTTCAGCCAAGAAGAGTCAGCCGTCGCCAACCGAAATAGTCGCGGAGGGGACGACTCGACAGATGCTGGCTCCGTCAGATCCGGCGTGCCGACGAGCGTGAAGAATAGAGGACAATCGAGACGTGTCATTGGCGGTGACGAAGTCATGGATAACGGGCTCAATATCTCGCATCTTAATATAAGTAATCCAAACCCGATGAACATGAATCGTCCTGGGGTCTATAAACATGTAAGCGAGAAATGAACCCCCCTCATCCTTCTCTGGCCTCTGAACATAAGACAGCATTCTAACAACTATAAAAGTACCTCCTCGTCCGCCCATACCCTTCCTTGCAGATCATTTTTGTCTCGCCTTCCCTCCGCATTCCCGGACTTCTACGTACTCATCTCTTCACCAAACTCGGCGGACCAACACAAACAATATCAGCTCTAGAGTCCGCCTTTCGAGATGGCGCATCAGTCACAGCCAAAGTGCTCTGGCTGCCCAAGAACACGCACGCTGGTGACAGGGGGCGTGGACCAGCGGAAGTAAAGCCAAGATTCATCCGCTGCACGCCTTTGCTGGGAAATGACGATCGGGTCGGGGTGTGGATGGTGATTCTAGTGCCGGTGGACGGAGAGCCTATGCATAACAGCTATGGGAGAAGAGATCCGATATATGACATGGTGGATGAGATGGCGGGGGAGAGGAGACGCCTAGCTGGAAGTGGAAGTAGATCTAGGAATCCCAGTCGAGTGGGCTCGATGAGGGGTTCCTCAAGTGTAGATATGGATGCAGATGGCGGGTTTGGACTCAAAAGGTCGAGGGGCTCTAGGACTGGGGCGCAGGTGGGACGAAGAGAGACTGGGAGGGTTAATGGTGAGCCAGATGACAGGCAGCTTTACGCAGAATATTTGCGGAGTTCATCGGGTACGGGGAGCCGAGGGAGGGATGCCGAGGACGAGGAAGGATAGTTTTCCTGCTGTGATTTGGGACTTCGATATCCACGAAGTATAATTCACTACACCATGATTCCATGTACGTCAAAAATAGCACCAGATTATTGATTTGCATGTTGGAAATTAAGCCGTCACTTCAACCCCCCGGCTGGGCACACAGAATTGCGTCTCATATACATTTTCAAGAAAAAGCTAAGCAATAAGAAAACTCTAAGCAGTTTTGAAACGTCGAACTTGACTTCTGTCAGCCTGTAGCCCCAATTGCAATTTCCCCCGGGTACCAAGTGTATGAGGGGTCGTGTCTGGATGTTGATCGTTGCTACCCTGAGCTCTTCTTCCTAAATCAGTTTCGGACCCTTATTGAAGAGATTCTTGGGATCGTAACGCATTTTCAGCTCCTTTAAACGAGGATAGTTAACACCGAACATCTTGTTACCAGCGGAACCGAAACCTAAAATACTATCAGTAAGTTGATCCCTCACCTAGGAAGTTAAAACCCACCGTCATAGTTCATATACTCTCCTATTCCCTCCTGAGTGACTGCATCAATCTTACCTGCGTCGACCAAGGTAGATTTAGTCTTTTGAAACTCCTCCTGCACTTGTGCAGTCAAAAGTCGAACCTTACTACGGCAGACATCGTCGAGTTCCGGCTTTGTCCATGTCATGATATACAACAAATTTCCGTATGCTCCTCTGTTTGCAAATGCTGTAGCTGTCTGAGGAACCCTGATCAGATTCGCGTAAGGGTAATATTCGATCAAGACCAATGACATATCCGCATCCTTGTGGCTGACCACGAAGTCTGTGAACTCCTCATGGATCGTCGTGACGGTGGCCAACTTTAACGGAAACGTAAATGCCGAACCTTTCATCGATCTTCGCAGACCATGGTAGAGGTTCTCATTCATGAGGGCATTCATGGCTGAGTAGAGCATCTCAGACATGATCAGAATCGTGGGGTTCAACTTGAAGAGATCGTCGTAAAACGGCCTGGCCACAACTTCTGGCCCATTGTAAAACGCGACCGCTATCAACGAGGGTCTCTCTCCGAAGTCCGGTACCTTATTGAATGTGACGAAGAAGAGGCTCTTTTCCTCTCCCATTTCCATGAACTTATTACCATAGTCAATCACAGCTGGCAGTTGATGATCCTCGAATCTGAGCATTGCGGTCCAAACAGGATTCTTCTGCTCGTGGGCCTTGTATAAGAAGGATGTTGCGATACCGAAACAGGCCCCGGCTCCTCGAGCAGCCCAAAACAAATCCTGGTTCTCGAATTCAGATGCAGTAACGATTTTGCCATCAGCAAGCACATATTCCACGGCGAGAAGGTTGTCGATGACGAGGCCGTGCGCCGGAGTGAGATAGCCATATCCTCCTCCTAGAGTTAACCCACCCACACCAGTATCTGAGGAAAAGGTTAGGGGAATAGACTTAAATAAGTTCCGACGAAACACTCCAGTGAGGTCCACCAGAACTTTTACTCACGGTTGATTGTCCCGCCGACAGCTGCAAGCCCGTACTTCTCTGCTTCACTGTCGACATCTCTCCATAATGCACCCCCTGCTGCGGTAATGGTCTTTGCTTCCGCATCCACAGTGACTTGGTTCCTGAATGATATGGATCAGAATAGTTTAACTCAATTGGCATTTCCTGTGACCCTCAACTAACATTCTGGAAAGATCAATACATGCACCTCCATCAGAAGAAGACGAGCCGCTTGTTGCGTGACCGCCTCCACAGACAGCGAAATCTAGACTGTACTTATTGCAGAAAAGAATAGTCTTGGAGACGTCTTCGGTACAAGCAGGCAGCACGATGAAGGACTGAAAGCAGTCAGATCAGTCACATAGCTGAAGTGATGAGTGTCAGATGGGTTGGATTGAAGACTTACAGCCGGCTTCTCTGCCGCCTTAGACCATCGCTTGATGTGCTTTTCATACAACACGGATCTTGGCAGAGCGACTGCACCTGAATCCGAAATGCCTTCCAAGGTACCGACATGCGGTATCTCAAAGTTGTGCATCTTGTGTTCGAAGTAGAGTGCTGGTATTCGTTGCTGGTATGTGACGGTATTTCAATATCTGTACTGGAGAAGATGTAAGCATATCGATTAACCTCAAGTGAAAAGAATGACATGGGTGAAGGGCAGCCTCTGGAGTGCGAGAGGTGAGTAGTAGGAGAAGCTTGGAGGTGGGTTCGTGCTCCTCTTGTATTCCACGAAATATGCTTGGAGTAATTTGAATACAAATAGATTGGATATTGCCAAGGGGAAGATGAACTTACTCTTTGGGCCAGTTACACCCGTACAACGCTCTTTCTGCAAGTCCCGCAATTGTGTTCTGCTCTGATGAGGCGTGCAAGACGAGTTTTAGTGAAGCATGAGAATAATCGATCTCGTCGCCTAAATCGGCGTGTGTAGTTGATTAGGAAGGTACGAAGGACACGGAATAGGTTCGTAATTGGGGAAGGTCGGGTCTCGAGGCACAGAGACCACGGTAAGCAATTGCAGGCTGATTATTGCTCCAAATTTCGAGAGCATTCGTGGAGGGAACTTGATATTTAGGAGATCAATCAAGATCAGATAGAAGGAAGACTTTCCTGACATGAGTTGCAAATCAGGAGAACTTTTATCAGGATCGCCGTTTGCGAAAATGAAAACTGCTCACTTCGCACCTCTGACGTGAGATAGGTAAACATGGTTTCCCGCAGCGAGTCAACCTTTCTTTCCAGACTAACGATGTCTTAGAAGAGCAACCTTCTCGCAACTTCACAAGTACTCAGCTTAGATAGGGAGATGTTATGTGCATGAAATTCGATTCAAAATAAGGAGAGAAGAGCTGCTGTTCGCCTTTCTCCAAATCCGCAGTCGTTCTTACTACAAGTCTACGCAAATGCAGTGTCCACGACGTGGGAAGGTGTGCTCGGCTACTGCTACTCTAAATTTAGAGGACGAGATCGCCAACCGAAAAAATAAAAAAGAACTATAAATTGAGAAAGTATAAGTGAACTTAAGAGTTGGTACTGGCCGCAAGGACGTAAACCCTTCCTTCCATGGATGATCTCATTGCTGTTTTGAACAATTCCACTTCATCAGCTTGGCAGCTGAGCCGATCATGAGCCCGAAAGATAAGAAAGTGCTTTCTTACAACGGCATGGTGCTACGGAATTCCGTGTTGCCTTTTGCTTCAGTCGTCTGAGAGCTGGGAGAGCGATGTTGGGTAGTCGGACCAAAGCAGTCTCCTTGGCGGCGAGTTTCTTGCATTTTGCCAGCAAATCCAAGTTGTTTGAGACTGCAACTATCCTTTCAAGATATAACGTCCGTTCATCGAAAGCAATCTGCCCTCTAAGAGGTTGGACTTCAAGTGAGTTGTCGCGTTAGAAGTGACGCACGTGGTGACATACATCAATCTGCAGGGATTCGCGTGTCGCGTAGCTCGACGCGTACCCAAATACCTACCTCGATACTGTGACCTGGAGTGTGAGCTATCCAAACAACGAACATCTAGATTCACTTCTACAGAACCGAAATGCCTCCTCGAAGAAAGCCCGGCAATGGCCCTCATGTCAGCGCAGCCCCCACTCAAGTCCACGAACCCTCAGCACCACCTTTGACGCAAACCAAACTACCCATCCCTAGGAAGCGCATCATCAGTGCACCTCCCGACCGAGTCTACAAATCCTCAATACCCTTGACACAAGCCAAACTGCCGATTCCTCGGAAGCATATACGGTCGTATGGGAAGAAGACAACGAATCGGATCCCAAAGCAGGAAACGCTCACGCAGATGGACTACTTAAGGATGAGCGATCCAGTCCGTCTAGACAATGAGGATGAGGACCCAGATGAGATCGAGGAGGCAGATGAAGACTACGAGAAGCAGGCAAAGAAACGGAGGAGTAAGCGGAGGAAGACTACGGGGGACGAGCCGGACAGTACGCCTTCTTATCATACACAGCGCCTCACGCAGATGGAATGGAGCTTTACATCAGCGCTGGACGACGAAGACGACTCCTCTATATTTGATGTTCCTAGTTCTTCGCAGACTGATCTTCCGACCATGTCCTCAAGAAGAACAGTAGGAGAGTCGTTCAAGACAAATGCTGCAAAGGCACAGCAGTCTCCGATCAAAGAAATGCCGCCTCCGCAGACACCGCGTCGAATACTAACGGCTGAAATTCCTTCATCACAGTCCCCAGCAACTCCATTCTCAATACCTTCTAGAGGATCTTTGAGGCGATCGCCTCTGAAGGAGACATCGATCAATACCCCGATACCATTCAATACTGGTCGAAGGTCCGAAGTCAGTTCTGACAAGCTGCCCAAGCTCGAAATCAGAGACACTTATGACACGGCTGATACGAGCCAGTTTAGTCGTGTACCTTCTTCGCCAGCAAAACGACCAAGCTCTGTGAAGAGTGTTAGATTCACTTTGCCAGATCAAGAGGATGAGGCTGAAGAGCCAGCTTCGCCATTAGTGACAAGGAGGTCGACTCCGGGTAGAAAGTCTGTCATGAAGAGGACGGAGATTTTAGACTCCGATGCAGAGAGTGACGAGGATCTTGAAGATGATGAGATACCTTTAGGACGCGATATTGAAGAGGAACCTGTGGAAGAGGCAAAATCCCTGAAACTTGATAATGATGAAGATCATCTTGAACCTATAGACCTATCGGGATTATTGGAATTAGGTTCGGGTGAGGATATGGAAGATCAAGAAACGCATACCGAAAAGTCGCCAGAGCTTGGAAATGATGAGGCTATAGGACAGAGTCCTGTACCTGAAAGCCAAGAGGAACCACTCGAGCCAGAGACTTTTTATGGAGACATTGGTCTGGAGACTCAGATGGAAGCAAACCGCGTCTTAGGCTCTTCGGAACGGCGTTCCATGACTGCAACACAACCAGAGGAGAATATAGAAGAAGACGATGATGAGGACGACGAGGATATACCGCACGAAACTGCAGTTGAAAAAACACAACTACTAGAGAGCCAACGTCTCTCGACCCAACACGTCCATTCTATGGAACCCAGAACAGCCGAATCTGACGTATTTGTCTCCATCCCTCCTACACATCTCACGAACATCATCAGCGGTGCCAAAAATCACGAGTTTAGGAACTGGTCCTTCGCTCTCCCAGTCCGTCGTATATGGATTTACGAGACCCGGCCTACCTGTATGTTGAAGTACATGGCTGAGATTGGCCCAGCAAAGAGGCCAGGTGAATTGACAGATGCGACTGGCTTAGGTAATGTTGACTTCAATGGCAAAGCTTGTACCTGGAGGGCATATGAGATATTGCAGGTATACCAACTTGCAGATCCGGAACCTTTGGCGCAATTGAAGGAGAAGGGATGGCTCAAAGCCCCTCCTTCGAAGACTGCACGAGTAGCACCTGCTGTGATAGACGAGCTCATGGCGAATCTTCTACCACCACTCTTCCCTGAGCGAGTAGAACTAGAGGCGGCAGCCCCAGCATCTTCATCAACAGATACACAGGAAGTTGATGAGCAGATTGTGAGCACGATGAAGCAATATTCACAAGTTCCCGCCCCGTCGCATCTACCGCTTCATCAAGTGGAGCCTGAAGAAGTTGAATATGAGGAAGCAGAAGAAGAGGGTCCGGCAGAGCATGAACGAAACCCTGCATCTCCATCTCCTCAAGCTACACCTCAGCCACCTCGAAGGTTCAACGGTCCACCACCTTCACAAGCAACGACCGTCGACTTAAGCCAAACACAAACGCCAATGCAACATTCGCAGAGCGAAATCATATGGGAATCTCCCGCCCGACCCGTGACATCCAGCACACCCGCAAGATTACCAACTCCTTGCCACGGCTCTGATCTAGAAACCCAAGGACCAGAGTCTCATCCTCCCTTCTCAATGGCTTCGTCTCAGATATTGAGCAAGACTCAGCTGCTGTCGGATAGTTTGTTCCAGGATAGTGTACCGGGCCCTCCGCCTTTCATTCAGGATTCTGATGATGAGGATGATTGAATAGAGCGAGGTGCTTGCTTATCAATGTTGATATTTGGATATTGGTATTGAGACTGAGACTGGAAAGGTATGCATTGTGGGTATAGATAGGACAAGGATACAGGATTATCATACAGAGTACACATTAGCTTATACAAACCCATATTTCTCCAAACACTAACTCCATTGAACCAATTCATGACCGAGGCTTGCTCTCGCCTCTATTCTCAACATTCTTCCCACTCCTCGGTCCCTCGCCTCTCCCAGGTTTATCCACAGTCATCTCCTCTCCACCATCACCACCCCTCTCCTCCGCCTCCTCCTCCCTCCTCAAACACTCCAACTCCCTCTCCAGTTTTTTGACCAACCTCTCCAAAACCCACTCCGCCTCCTCCTTACCCCCCATCAGCGGACTCCTGTTCCCCACCCAACTCCACTCGACCCTCTCATCCCCATCCCCCTCCTCACCCTCCTGCCTCTCACCCACCATCCCCAACCCCTCACCATCCGCCCTCGGCCTCCTCAACGGCCTTCGATGCGTCTCCCCACTCCCCTCATCCTCGCCAATCAGCTTCAGATACCACGCCCACTCATCAAAAGAATATTTCTTCGGCGGGGAACTCTTGAGATGGCGCATTACTTTGCCTATCTCTTTTACTAGTATGACGTAGTATTCTTTCTTGCTTTTCGGTAACTCGTGGCTATTCTCGCCGTATTTCGTCGCTTTCCTAGTCTCTTGGTTCGTGGCGCTGCCTCGCTCGCGCTGCGCTGCTGATTCGGGATCATTTCTAGCTGTAGCTTCGCTAAAGTCATCTCCATCTCGCTTCTCGCTCTCTCCTAGAAGCCCAGGCGGCATCTCCTCAACCCCCCCTCTTGATTGTACTTTTCAAACACTGCGATCTTCTCTCTGGAGACCTTCGATACCCCTTCTCTCACACTGGCCTTGATGCCCTTCTCCCCTGGCAGGACGGTGAAATTGCCAATCCACAGCGTTAGATCCCGAATCCCCTTGACAATCGTATCCCCCATATTATTGATCAGAATCGTTAGACTCGGCACCGCTAGCAGCGACCAAAACACGAAGAACGCTTTTCCCGCATTGGAGACGGGGTAGATGTCGCCGTAGCCGATGGTGAGCAGGGACGTGTAGGCGAAGTATAAGGATGCGAAATACGTCCATGATTGAGGGTGTGATTCGGAGGCGTAGAAGACTGCCGCACCGGCGAACCAGAGGGCTAGCCAGACAACGCCGGAGATGGTGAGGGAGGTCCAGAGGCGGCGGGTGTGTGCGCGGGCCTGGATTTGGCGCATGAGTGTGAATTCTCTTTCGCGTCTTTCTCTTTCATTCTTGAAGTTTTGTTGGGAGGTGAGGGTGGAATTATCGCTGGTGCTGGTGGGCTTTTGCTCGGAGGAAATGGGTTTCAGGACGGCGGCTTTGTTTTTCTTTTCAAGTTTTGCGATGAGCCGACGGCGTTCTTTCTCCACCATTCGAGCACTCATCTTTACCTTCCCACGTTCGAGGACGAGAGAACGAATCGAGCCGATTACCAGACCGATGATTACTACGACATTACGTTAGTTCGTCTTCGACTTCCGCATGTTTTGTATGAAAATGAAGAAATATAAAGATCCAAATCTAAGCGAGCTTCTCTGGCGAGACAAAAAGAGCGAGGACGAGACGAAATTGAAAACTCACTTATTCCACCAATAGCAAACGGGAAAAGTAATCCCCTCCCCGTATCTGTACTCAGCGAGAAATCACCAATCCCCACCGTCAACAATGTGAAATCCGCCCAATACACAGCATCCAAGAAATGCCAACCCTCAATATGCGAGAAAACAGCCGCTCCCGCAAGAAGATAGACGAGAAAACTAATCGTCTGCAACATCAGCGTGCGCTGGCTCATAGTGAGTTGGAAATCTTTATCGTAGTGACCTTTTGAGGCGCCCCAGACGGTGATGAGCATTAGGGATGCAACGATGAAGTAAAGAGCAGCGGAGAAGATGGCGTAGTAGAAGGCTTGGCTGAAGGCGTGGGAGGATTTGGGTTCGATTATTAGTGGGCCGGACACGCAGGCGCAGAGACCGATCAAGGCGAATGAGGACATGTACCTAGATATACTGTGTGAGTTTTGAAATTATAAAAAGTACTTTGGGAGGGAGTGCCTTACCAGCCGATGATAGTCACAGGTTGAGCGATTGAAAAACGTACTCGTCTCGCCATGTTTAACAAGAGGAATAGGTTCGATATAAGGGCTATCCCAAGTTGAGCAGCGTTGATACCAATCAACCTAATCAAAAAGCAATATCAGTAAAGTCCTCTTTCCCATCACGAATTTCCAAGTAGGGTTATGGCAAAGCCTCACCATTTCGGATCATCCAGCTCTACACCCTCCGCCTCTGTCTTCCCCTCTGGAATCTCCACCCTCCAATGCACAACTAGCGAACATATGCTAAACGCCGATGCCATGGGACTAAACCAATCCTCTCATTAGTCTTCCATTACTTGCTCATCTCTCTGCCATGCCTCACGATCATCATCAGAATCAGGGTACGTATGTAAAGGGTACTTACCCAAAAGTCCCAGCAATCAACGGAAACGCCGTACTTGCGAGCCACCACCTACTAGGCTCCAGAAATTCCTGCTCATCTTCCTCTTTCTCGTCACGCTCGGTGCCTTTCTGGTTCTCGACATCTTCTGCGTCGTTTGAGATCTGTTCGTCGAGACCAGGGTCGTTCATCGTTGCGATTTCGTCTTGTGATGTCTAGGGGGGAAAAGTGTGGAATTATTCAGGAATCGTCCATTCAGTTATTTTCTAGATCCGTTCCTAGCAAGTCGCAAGTCGGATTCCTCCTTTTCGATACCTGCTTGGTTATTGTGGCGCTTCTACTACTGTAGAACTAATTAGAGAATAAGTAGACAAGAGCCCCAAGGAAATAAAAGCTCTGTCAGATTCTGGACATGGTATCGAAGAGGTTCTATCAATATGAAGAAGGAAGTCGAGTTCCACAGAAAGTTGGAGATCGAGACCGAACGAAATCTTAGTCGGATTCTGATATGGCGCTAGTGAAGCTTGTCTCGTCTTTGCATGTGCATTCAAGGTTCCACTTGGAAATGAATTGTTATTTCAGGGTCCGGAGCTTTCAATGTTGCCTGTGGACATGCGCGGGTGTGTGACGTAGTTGGCACATTCCTTGCTTGGAAGCTGGAGACGGGATGGAAGCGGGCATGTGAGATGGGCGAGATGAGATGACAGGGGTATGCGGAATATACCCAGATTCGCTCTGGAAGTAATAAATCTTCAACGCAGCAATGAAATTTGATTGAAACAAAGCGTTGCTTGAGAGTTCTTTGAGAGGGGAAATATCCAGTGATTTTAATTCAGACAAGCAAGAACCGTCTAACCCACCAGGATCTCTAAGGTAGCCAGCCACCCAACCAATCAACCATTTCTACCTAGAACTCCAGTCCCCATTTCCAAGCTCCAAATCAATTTTCCGCTTCAACAAAGATAGGGTATTATTCTCATCTGAACTCGTCCATGAATTCACTGTGGAACTTCGTGATTCTGCCAACCCACTCAGTGCCTGGCGCAAGGAAAGTCGTTCTGAAATGAAGAGTGTCTTCTTTCTGGCCAAAGCCGGACCCAGCGACGACACAGACTCCCGTTGCATCTAGGAGGCGGAAGGCGTAGAACTCATCTGGGGAGCGACCTTCCTTCTTGGCGGCTTCGATGGCTTTCTGGGGGAGCTTGATGGTGGGGAAGAGGTACATAGATCCCTGGAGAATGTTAGGATGTACTTCTAGAACAGGAGGAGATACTTACTTGAGGATCGTCACACTCAACACCCTCCATCTCCTTGAATGCCTCGTATAGAGCGGTGGCTCTCTTCTGGAGACCGGCGAAGATACCATCCCACTCTTGCTTGTACAGCTCGTAACTTGGCGACCCCTCTTGAGGCGGGTTCACCATCATCTCCACTAAACATTGACCAATAACTGGAGCACACAAGCTGATGGAAACAAACTTGTAGATTTGCTCCTGGACCTCAGGGTCAAAACCGCACAGCTCGAAGTATCCACCTCGGTGTCCACACTCGCCAACCATACCCTTTGAAATACTGTGTAGCGAGGCAAGCTCAACGTACTTGTATTTCTCTGGGTCGGCCTTCTGCATCTCCCTCAAGACACCCTTAAAGCTGTGGAACTTGCCCTTGAAGACATTGGTTTGGTAGACTTCGTCTGCCATCACAACAAGCTTCTCTTGGGCGGCGAAGTCAATAACTGCCTTCACATCAGCAGCAGAAAGACTGGCACCAGTTGGGTTTCCAGGGTTAATGATGACAATCGATCGGACATCAATTCCCTCAGAGACGGCCTTCTTGTGTGCAGCCTTGATCGCCTCGAGGTCTGTTCCCCATCCCTTCGATTCGTCGAGGTAATATGGAACGCACTTGGCATTGAGAACGGCAAGGGAAGCGGTGTAGAGAGGGTATTGTGGAATGGGTACTAGGACCCCGGTATTTGGCGAAGCGCAGATAATATGCAAGAGAGTGTTTACCCCCGAAGAGGCACCGGCAGACAAGTAAATATCTGCTGGATCAGCTGGGAAGCCATCTCGTCCTAGAGTAATGTTTGTCAGTCAATGCAAGACAAAGGTGAGGAGGGTATGAAGGTAGAACAGGAGACATACTCTCAATAAATTTGGCAACACTCTCCTTGATCCCTGGAGCTCCAGCACTTGCGCTGTACGCACCAACAGATCCCACGGCCTTCAGCAGCCATCTCGCTCTCTCAATGACATCTGCCTTGTAGCCCAACTGATTCAACAGCACATCTTCCTTTTCCAACAAAGGAGGGTACTCCAACAAGCTCAAGGCCTGTCTGAAGAAGGTAATCGGCTTCTGATCCAACTGCTGCGGGTTTCCGATGTTCGCAGAGATGACCTTGTCGAAAGGAAGGCTGGTGTCGCCCTTTGCAAGCTTCGCCCTGTACTCCTCCGAACGCACAGCAAGTTCTCCTCTAACAGCATACTTGGCCTCGACCACATGCGGATTTATGTTGCTGATGTTCAAGCTGCGGAGGGCAGTGGTGGACGACATGGTGCGGGACTGAAACAGTGGTCGTACTTTAAGGATTGAAGTGGAAGTGGAAGTAGAGGCTGGCAAGGGATTGTCTAGAAGGAAATATAAAGGTTAGAAAAAGAAGGCCAGCAAATTCACCAAACAAACAGATTGCGGTATATAAAACCCCTTCCTTTTCTCTTCCGGCGAGTAAAAAAGAAAAATGGTCAAGAGAGAAAAAAACAGCACATCGCTCGCATGACCCCACCATTGTACATAAGGCATGAGGCACATCCCGCACTTGGCCGCCCGATGCCGGAAGTTTCCTTCTTTGTTTCATGCCTTTTGGTCTTCCCCATGCAATATCTCGGCGGCGTCTCACGCAAAGATTGTACGAAAGACATCCCACTCACCTGAAGATTTGGATGTCCACGCGGCGGAAAAGGAATATGGTCTAGAGCGGGGGAGGGATTTTTGTGACGAGGAGAGGGAATGGACGAGTTGGCGTCTTGACCCAGCGGATAATGACGAGTTGAGGGCGGTAGCAGCCATGGGGGGCAAGTGGGCAAGTGCAAGTGCACTTTAGTTCTCTGGGTCTCTTAGGACAAGGGGAGGAGCTACTTTGGTATCTTGACGCCGATTAGGGCACTTGATTGGTAGTACCTGTGGGCTCGAATGGACAGGACTGGCTTCTGGCTTTTGCCACGGGGGTGGCTGGATGGTCGGTCTGTGGAGCTGGTGCGGTGCGTTATCGTTGGGACATCGTTCGTTGCTCTATTGTCCTGTCGTATGTAGTGTATGTGTATCAATCAACTGTAGGGGCAGATCGTGGAGACGCCAGATGGACGGGAGCTTGATGTAAATGCGGTGTGGGGGGTCTGTGGCCTAGAAGATACCAATGGACATGATCTGATATGGGCAAATTGATGCCGTAACGAGTCAAGAGACGTTGCTCACTTGTTGGTTGGTGTGTGGTGGTTGAGAAAAAGTTGGGAGCTGGAGCTGGAGCTGGAGCTGTATCGGGAGAGCTTCAGAGATAAGAGACCCGATAAGAGAGAAAGGGGGTCTTGGCCCCTGTCTCCACGGCCTATGTCGGAGCTGTTCACGATTGATGTTTGGATACTGTCAAGACTACACTTAACCACAACACCACTTTGAACAACATATCGTCTGTTTTGGGACTGTCGGACTTGCGGTCAATATAATATAATTATCATCATGGAAGAAAGAGACTATAAAAAACATTCTTGAGTATGAGCATCTATGAAGCAATCAGTGGTAAGGTGGCCAGCCCTCTTCAGTATGTCTGCGAATTGACAAAGATAGCAATTTTCAAAGCTGCAGCAATTTCTGGAACTCATAAACCGCCATAATCAAGATTATATAAAAACAAAGCCCATAGTTATATCAGCTCTATCTTCCGATCCGAAACCACAACAACAGGAAATGGCAGAGACGAGCTCCCCTCTTCGCTATGGTCAATTTCTGTATGCTCACGATGGACCATCTCTCCACTCCACTTGCTGCGAAATTTCATCGTCACTGAAGGCGAGCTCCATCCCATCACCATCATGCCTCCGCCCAAGTTTGCCTTCAATCGCAAATTCCCCCTCTCACCAAGGGAGAAGGACTTCCCAACCTCTACGGTAGAGCTCCCCTTTTTCTGCACCAAGCTTTCACTTGAATCCGAAGTATCTTCTTGCAGCCTCAATTGACGCAACGACTCAAGCATCGAAGAATGGGGAATGATTGCAGATCGAAACGCAGAATGGCCTGCTCTCCCACAACATACACCACCTTGGTACTTGAACTCAAGACAAGTGTCCCCATACGCAACCATAGCACACTCAGCAGTAGTATCTTTCAACAGTCCAATCCAGCTATGTTCTTTCGAGATCATAGTCGCAAGCTCAGGCTTCGGCGTACAAGTCGACGACAGGAAGACTTGCATGTCATTCTCTCGATTGACTCCCGTTTTACTCAACATCTTCAGCCCTAACATGACAGCATAGTCGAACCTCTCCTTGAACAGCGGATCAAGTAGTCGTTTCGGTCGGAGTGTGTCTTCCAAAGTCAGGAAGTGCTCCTCACAGTATCCTGGATCCTGCCAATTGAAATCGCGCAGTAGATGACGCATACTGCTCAAGCGGAGGAGTTGCGCCAGCGACACACGCTGCGCATTCGACGTACAGATCGATATCTCTACGCCGTGTAAATCATCAAGGAGTGCAGGATCTCGGATCTCGGGCTCCATAGCCCACAACTCGACGAGGATTTCTTTGAGACTCTGTCCGGGCACCCGTTTATATTGTCGAGTTGCGCTAGCGTTGACGCCGCTGTATCCTACTTGGAGTTGGTACTGATTGGAGTCGTTGTAGTGGTATGGTTTTGATGCCCCGATGATGCACAGTCTTCCAGCTTCTCGTAGCCGGGTTCTAGCTTCTCTAATTGAGGCCGAACACCTGGGATTGGGGCTCCAAAGTTCCTGGGAGACTACAGCTAAAGTGCTACTCGGTGCTCCGATTAGGAGCCTCTCTGTGCCACCGAAGAGTTTGGAAGTGAAGCCGCCCCCTGGACCCGATCTATCGGATTCGCTAGTGTCTCCTTCCAATTCTTCGTTGGATATCCAGTGGCAAAACAGTTCCTCTTCCATCAGTTCAGGACATTTCTTCGGATCATGTTGCCACTGTACGATAGACCCTCCACCGACAACATAGGCCGAGTACTTATCAGGATTGTCTTGATCCTTCAACTTCCAGAGCGGACCCCAGATATCACTGAAGCCATCAATGGTTGTCGAGATATAGAACGGCCCACGCGAGCTTACCCATTCCGAAGAAAACGCCCAGACTCCTCTTCCATGATGGAAACCACCTAGGCACGCGAGCTGACAGCGTTGCATGTGAATCGGCCCCAACCCGTAGTCTGAGCAGTCTTTAAAGGGGCTAAGTAGATAAGGCCCATCAATACTTGAGAAAATCTCGCTTAGATGGTCGCTACAATGAGCACCAGCATAGCTTGCAACAGCTAAGTCGAGAGTGATCACCAAAAGCCTTAGTATGTTCACCTGTATACTCTCATAGTCAGTACTTGCTCTAATGGAGCTGTAGACGAAGTGGTATTTTCATTTTATTATCTCCCGTATTTCGTGGTGTATCAATTCTGGGGCCTGATCAAGAGGATTGAAGAAAATCGAGGACTTTACGCACAACTCTCGTCCTGGAAGGACGAAGATCTTCTAGTCTCGAACCGAAGGGATTATCGAAATCCAATTGCAGTAGACTCTGGCAATATTTTTGTACCATGGGCGTTCTCAAGAACGTGGATTGATGGTCCAGTCTGGGCGGCGTCGAAGTTCCATCTGAGTTCAATACCAAAGATGCACTATCACGAAGTATGTATTCCAGCTCAAACAAAAGCGCAATGAAATCAGTGTTCTCAACAGGTAAAAGCATAGCCACGTTGAAACGCTTATTGTCCAGAATGATAGCCGAGAAAGAACCTGCGCAGAAGTTGGCTTGTTGAAGCAGCTTCAGGTTTAGGAATGTCCTTAGGACTATGTTCCTACACATCCTGATGGCGTTGAGATGTGATGCTGCAGAAGTGTCTTTTGCTGCACGACAAATGGCTGTTATTTCTTTATCGGAGGTGTTTGTCGGGTCCATTGCAAAAGGGTCATCGGAGAGACGGTTTGGAATGATATCTTGCAGATTCTCCGGGACCACTGGATATGGGATATAATCTTCGGCTCCATAACTCTTTATGCCCCAAACAGCACCATCTGAATTTCGGCCACTGTACATAAAGATGACTGAGCCGTCCCAGATCCTCTCTTCGAGTGCCTGGAGTGAGTCAACGTATTGACTCGGGTGAAGAAGCCTCAAGCGAAGATCATCCAAATAGGAAGCATGATCCGTCACGCCCTGGCCTTGGAACTTGGTTTCGTAGCGGAGATCCTGCTCGACAGTCGTTTGCGTACTTGCAGTGTCCATGACAGATTCATTGGGTCCTTCTGTCGATTTATCGTCGTCGTCCATCAAGAACGCATCTTCCAATGCGCTCAGTGCGACGGCACTCGTGATCCGAACGCCCTCCAAAGGCGTGGTGCTAGGCGATTCAAGATAATTTTTGCGATCCGTGTCTGCTTGTACTGAGCCTGACCATAGCAAAGCTTTTTGCTCAGTTTGTGAGTGCCTGCTGCAGGCGTATCCGACCAAAACGGTGCGTTCTTGAATGCCGTGGCCTTGCTTCCCGTAGGCTGCACACTTGTCTGTACTATGCTTGTAGTAGAGACATCTGCAGATACTGTATCTCTCAACAACTAGGTAACACATGATAGTCTAGAATAAATGCTGTGATATGCTGAAGACGTCTCTGTGTGTCTCTTCTTAACCTACACCAGTTCCATTGACTGAATACCATGCAGTATATGTAACTTCCAAGGTTATCACCAGGGCGTACTCGGTAACGAGGTGCATGAGACGCTGAGTCATCAACTTATTATGACCAAAATCGATTTGGAAGTTCGTGTAACCCTAATGAGGCTGGATTGAAGTACGGAAATATCTTTAGAAGCAGACTCAGTTTCTCATACTGCAAGGAAGTACGTATACTTAAGGTAGATCCAGAAGCACGGCCTGTCTCATTCAGATGGTCAATGGTTTTCGAGCACTTTACCTACTATTGAAAGCTCGCGAAGAGCTGACGGTTCCTTCCACATGTGCACAAAGTTTCTGTGTGAATAATGATATTCACGGAACCACGTGAATACGGAGAATGAGTCAATACAGGGGTTGCATGTCGCAGGAGGCAAACAAAGAGCACTTAACGCTAGCTACTTTAGGACTAGCGTATGATGAGAGCCTCTTACATATAGAGCTCTCATCGACACATTAGAAGTAGCTCTTTAGACTTGAACAAATACATGGAATGCAACCAAAGCTTTGCACTGTGTAATCGAGTCTCACCACGATTAACTAAGTTGTTACCTATTACCGGGAGGGATAGGCAACATAGTGTAATCAACAGTTTCATTTTACACTTGACTTACACTTGGAAAGGGCATTTTCCATTCTCTATCCATCCCCACAACACCGTCAAATCAATAAGCGAGTACTCCCCCCTCAACTCCTCAAACACCCAAAAGAAAACATCTCCACAAGCCCCCAGCCATTTCCCAATCCCTCTTCCCATATACACTTCTTACCCTACTCTCCAACCCTCTCCCAAATTCCCATCCAATCCCTTCACATCACGCTCTAATCCCTAACTCTCCCCTCCGCTCTCATCTTCGCCGTACAAGCCGTACACCAACCCGGCACATCCTGCAAGTTCCGACTCGGCAACCAGCTCTCAGCGCATTTCTCATGATTAGGACAGGGCTCAAAACCGACCCATTGGCGGTGCAGGCATTGGAGGTAGGTTCTATAGGTATGGACGCACATCTTGCTACCAGGTAGTGTTGTTTTATTTGTTGACGCGTAAGCGAGGAGAGACTCTTTAGTGTGAGGATTTTCGAGTTTGAGAGACGCGCGCGTCGATTAGATGGGTTGTCTTTGCAATTGTCGTTCTATCTGAGTTTACTGCTTGAGTTCGTGGATGTTGGGAAGGAGATGCAATGTTTTTCTTCTGGAATTCTGGTTGCGTTCGAATTTCTTGTCTTGTGTGTTCGAGAATTGGGGTTGGGTTGGATAATCGAGATGGCACGAAGGGACTGGCTCTATAAATCAGATAGGGCGCGCCAAAGGGTGTTGTATTCTTCCCGAGAATGTATTCACTTTCTCTGTTTATAATCTGTTAGGTGATCCAGATGGGATGTAGATTATCATTCACTCGCTGTCGATTTTTCAAAGATAAAGGTAAGTGCGTATTTGCTTGGTTGATGGATGGGAAGCACATCGAGGAAGGTAAAAGCCTAGTATGTAAATGTTGAAGTACACAGTGAATGAAGTAGAGTCAGAGAATGAATGAAGGGTAGGGTGTGAATAAATTTGAAGATCAGCGCTGTTTATGTCAATGATCTATCAAATGCCACTTTTCATATATGGCCGCTTCCAAACGCCTAAAGCATGAGTAAAGTACATGTCCAGTCCGTAGCTGGCAACACTGTTTATCAGCACCGAACTTCGTTGCCAATAAATGCCCCTGACTCCCGAATCTGCAGCCCCAAAAGCATGAACGCCTGCCTGTGTCTCCTTAGACCTTGTAGAAGCAGAAGCCAACATAAAAGCTAGCTGCCTCCATTTCCTCGTCACTGACCAGCAACCCACCACGACCTCTCTCTCTAACACCCATACGCTCGCTCAATGGACCCAAGATTTCGTCATCCTTCTCCGTCCGCCAGATCTCGTCAAAGGTCTTGTGATATTGCATCTCAAGATTGTAGTCCTCTGCGATGGCACGGAAGGCTTCCCAGGGAACGACATATTCGGGAACCTCCTCGACGGCTTCGTGGAGAAAGAAGTTGTACTTCCAGCCGAATGGAGGTCGGAAGATGCCATCAGCGGGAGTCTTGCCGGGGAATCGAACTCGGTAAACTTCGTTGCCCCATTCTGCGCTCTCCTCAGCTTCGCCTTCTTCTATCTCGCCGTCGTCTTCCTTTTCATCTTTTTGCTCATTTTCTTCTGGCTTCGAACCGTTCTCCTTGGTCTTCTCGGCCTCGGCTTTGGCAGCTATGCGTGCATTGAATTGCTCGACTCTGCCACTTAAGACGTCGGAGTTTGGAATAGTGCCAATGAATCTACCACCCTTCTTCAGAGCACCGGCAACATTCTTGAGCATTTGTCGAGCTTTGTCCTCGTTCTCGAAGGCATAGTGCATGCAGAACATCATGCTGACGACATCGAAACCTCCTCCACCAAATCTCGATGGGCCGCCTGATCCATCAAACCCAACATCTCGAACCAACGAGACCTTCTCGATCGTATCTCCGAAACAATCTTGAACGTAGAACTCTCCTTGGAATAGCCTTTGCTGTGGCCTGTTGTTGAATCCACCCCTACCCCCACGTCCTCCCCGACCCCCCCCGCCTCGAGAGGACATTTGCCGATACCTTTCTTTGGCCTGGTCGATTGAAATATCTGCTGGGTCTAAGCCAACGTATAGTTCAACAGGTTGTGGCGCCTGCTGCCACTTGCCCAAGTCACCTCCCTTTCCGCAGCCAATATCCAGAACCAGCAAGCCTTTCACAGTAGATGGGCCTTCTGCAAAAACCATGCCCCCACGCTCTTGTGCTGGAGGAGTGTAATCTTCGGCCGGGGAGAACTTTTGAATTATGGTGCTCTTGACCCAGTTATTGAAGCTCCGGAGACCCTTGATGCGACTGTCCGTCTTGCGCCAGTCTCGACCTCGCTCGGGGACCGCATTGTAATGTTGTTTGACAGCATCGTGAATACCCTGCTGAGCAGCCAAAGCCTCAAGCTCCTTCTCGCGCTCAATTTGCTTTTGTCGAATATGCTCGCGCTCAGCATCTGTGATGCGAGCCCGCTGACCTGGGCGTTTCTGCTTGCGAGGTTGGGGGGAAGGTGATCTCTGAGGTCTGGAGGAGCCTGAAGCCGAAGGCGACCTTCTTCGAGGGTCTGAACGGTTATCTAAGCGTTTTGGTGTAGAGTTCAAAGGTGATCGGGAACGTCTGCGCTTCTTGGCTGGCTCGAGTTTGGTAGCATTGAAAGGCTGAGGCTGGTCCTCGACAGGAGACGTCTCTGCAGCACCGCCCGCCATTGTTTTTGTGCAATCGAGGGAAGAGATTCTCGAGCCGATGTATTTGAATGTTGAAGATTGTAGGTATTCTCACTGTTGCGGAACTGTTGTTTAGTGTAGATTTATGGTAGACAAAGAATTCTGAATGCATTTACTGCCTAGATGAAGGTTTGACCCCAGAAAATCCAGGCCTCAAACCCCAGCCTCGCCTCGCGTCACGCTAGTGCCTGATTCTAGGGTCGCGCGAGCTTGAGCTCTGGAATCACCAGTTCAATAAAACATCCATCCTCCGAATAGACAACCACCTCATTTGACTTCCTTCTACAAATTCACCACCTCTCTAAAACCCTCACCTTACCCGTCAAGATGGGTTCCGATCCTCAATATGCAAAGTATCCTCTTCTACCGATCGCCCAACACATCTTCACTCTTACCAATCCTTCTGCGCCCAAACCAATTCAACAGACGTCCTTAAAGTCTCTCCAAGATGCGATCTCTGAACACAAGATGGCACCACTCTACCGGTACCTAGCGCATCCAAGCGAGGGCATCCTTAACGAGAGTGGTGTTAGCTCTGCAAAGTCAACCAAACCTCTTGGGCGGAAGCCAAGTGCGGCTGGTATGGTGGCTAGCAAGAATTCGATACCAAAGGTTGACCTGCCATGGGACGAATCTCTGTATGAGAAGTTGAAGAAGGAGAATGATGAGGAGCTCGAGGGTTTCAAGAAGGAAGAAGAGGAGGCCGCTGAGAAGGCTGGCGAGACAGAAGTTCAAGCCGCAAGAGGGAAACGAGCAGAGTTCTGGGCACGAGTCGGAGACAAGGTGAGGGATACAATCACGATTTATGGGTAGTAGGATGTTAATATGACGGGTGTAGGATCGTGCAATCGCAGCATATGAAGAGGTGTTCGAGAAGACTGGTGTTTTGGGAACGAAAATCGACATTGTGCTGGCTATAATCCGGATGGGTCTTTTCTATGGAGATAAGCTACTGGTCAAGAAGCATGTTGATCGAGCAAAGACGTTGGTTGAGAGCGGCGGAGACTGGGACCGAAGAAATCGATTAAAGGCATACCAAGGTCTTTACCTCCTCACAGTCCGCTCATATGCTTTGGCCGCTCCTCTTCTCCTCGACAGTCTTTCAACCTTCACCAGTTACGAACTCTGCAGCTACTCATCACTCGTCGTTTATTCGGTACTCGCTGGATCCGTATCCCTCAAGCGTGTTGATTTCAAGTCGAAGGTCGTCGATGCGCCAGAGATCAAGGCAATTCTTGGTGATGGAGAGGACAAGCTTCTGGCCCTTTCGGGAGCATTGTCAGCTGGTCCTGGTGCTGATGAAGAAATGAAGGATGTCACATCTGCAACTCCTGCTAAAACCGCTGTCAACCTTACAACCTTGGGAAGCGACCAACCCGAGGCTGAACTTGCCGTCGATTTCTCACCCCTTGCACAGCTTGTTGGTAGTTTGTATACCGGAAGCTATCGATCTTTCTTTGGAGCCCTGGCCGCCGTCGAGGTCAGCTTCCTCACCCAGGATCGGTACCTTTATGAGCATCGCGGATGGTTCGTCCGAGAGATGCGTCTCCGTGCCTACCAACAATTGCTGCAAAGCTACCGCGTTGTTGGACTTGAAAGCATGGCCAATGATTTCGGCGTCTCTGTTGATTTCTTGGACCGGTATGTTCCTATATCCTGTCTGGCCTTTTAATTTACTGACTGTCAAAGTGATCTGGCCAAATTCATCGCAGCTGAACGCATCCCATGTACTATTGATCGCGTTACTGGAAAGGGTATCATCGAGACCAACAGACCGGACGACAAGAACAAGCAATACACCGACGTCGTGAAGCAAGGCGATCAGCTCATCACCAAGCTTCAGAAGTACGGTCAAGCTGTGAGGTTGAGAGGTAGCGAGCGGGCATAGATGATTAATCAGTTTTGAGGAGCGACATCATGCATAATTTGCGTTTGTACGATATTCATGGCGAATAGAGAAGCGCCTTTACACGAATAAATCATGATCTGTGCTAATATTTTGGACTTGCTACTGGGGTGGTGATAAGTCCTTGTGCCAAACCGATAAATTTCAGCCCTTTTGATAGCGAGTGTCAAGTCAACCCTCTCCAATATAAGTACCGTTGGAGCTCCCAGAGTATCAAGCTAATGATTAATAATCTTCAGGATACTTCTAGCGAAATGCTCCCCCTAGTTCACAGCTTAAGTGAGGCTGAGGCGGTTGCTCTGGGGATCGCCGCCTCGGTTGCGCTTATTCCCGTTGGTGTTTTGATATTGCTTCTGATTTGCACAACGCTCAATCACCTCACATTTCATTTGAAAAATTGGCCACAATATCACTTCTACCTCTTTAAGGTCAAGGCTAAACACAGTTGACAAAGAGTTTCCTCGCCATGCGTGAGGCATATACCAAAAACGCCATCATGCAGCCCTGTCCATAAGACCACAAACACCGCAAAAAAAGTCATCGCAGCATCAGATCGACGCAGCCCTCTGTCATCGATACAAGCTCCCCTCATCAGCCTGAAACCCAACAATATAATTCTTCCCCTCCCACACTATCGGGACCAGCGTCAAGATATTCGCAAAAGGCGTCCCATCCTTCTTGAAGTTCGTGAACCGCACCCGAGACTCGCGACCTCTGCTGATGTTATGCTTCACCTCTCTCTTAGCTGCCGAATTCGCCTGAAGTATATTACGGTCTGAACAGGAGCCTCCTGGAGGATGTTGCAGGAATCGACAGTTATGCCCGATCACTTCGGCACTGCTGTATCCTGTGAGATTCTCGAACGGTTCCGAGCAGTAGAGGATGGGGTGGTCTTGGGTTTCTGCGTCG
Organism: Rhexocercosporidium sp. MPI-PUGE-AT-0058; assembly: GCA_020746875.1. NCBI lineage: Eukaryota > Fungi > Ascomycota > Leotiomycetes > Helotiales > Rhexocercosporidium > Rhexocercosporidium sp. MPI-PUGE-AT-0058. The sequence continues at coordinate 1,098,694 of JAGTJL010000008.1, forward strand.
CAGAGGACGAGAGCTACTGCGCTGTCGACGTTGCCGATGTGGATTTGAGGATTTGGTCGCTTGTATACCTCCAGCTACGGTTTTAGGTCAGTACGTGTCTATGTTTTTGGACAGTCGCATTTAGGAGCTACAGAAGTCACAAAACCTAGGACTTCAGAGTACTCTATACGCTTCTGGAGTTCGAGACGATAATGTTGGGGAGAACAAGAACAAGAAGCCACAAACAACATACCAGTATGTCCATCAAGTTAAATCCACTCGGTGCGTAGACTCCCTGATATATGAGCGGGTCATTCACCGGCTGGCTGTCCGCCCATTGCTGATTCGAGTATGTGCCATTCCAAGCACCATTCTCCCCGGCATTTCCATTCGAATTGGAGCTTCCATTCTCTCTTTGCAAACCATGTCCAGCAAAAGTGCGAATCTACAGAACCCATCACCAGAAGATCAGCCAAAAAAGTTCACGTGACTCCTCCAACGCCGAGACCACCTCAGGGCACATCGCCGATATGCCACCCTGCAGTGGAAGGCCGGGGAAGGAAGACTAACGAACCTCGTTGAGCCTCCGCGCCTGTTCCTGATACTCCGGATTCATACTCGCTCTCGCTCAGTCACAGCAAACGGTCCACGAGAAAAGATTCGCTACGACACATGAAGCGACGACATAGCTGTACGGATCGGAAATGCCTCGCACTGTTGGTAAAAGAAATAGGAATAGGTAATGCCGCATCGACTATTATGAGAGAGAGCGGGGGGTTCCTGCATTTTTCACTTATCTATATTCGAGAACACACTTTTCCCATTAAACATCAAAGACGTCAAGACGCGGGCGTTTAGTTGGTTCGATCCGGACGACCACTTGAAAGAACTGCGGATCGCGCATGCTGGGAGAAACCCACTTGGGACTCTAGACTACCCACACCCACACCCGGACTGCGTGTGCCCTCTGGAAGCAGCTGTGTGTCTCTTGGTGCGCGATTGCCGGCATTGGAGTTCGTGGTCGTACTGGCTGCACTGCGCTGGGTTGGCTGCCGGGTAATTCTGGGCTCACGATGGTGGACATCCACGGCTTGCATGGAGTGCGCAGCGATCGGGGTCGATCACGTGAGAGCATTGAATGGATGCCATGCCTAAAGCATGTAGCTAGGTAGATGGGCTGCTCTTTTAAGATGCAACCATGCAAGGCAGTATGTATGCCCCATTTCTAGCTATTGAATTTGCTGTACTTCATTTTGTGCTCTTGCAGGTGTCATATTTGGGATGATTTGCATAGAGTGAGACCCGCTCCGAAACTCAAAGAAGTGATACCTAGCTTTGCACCGGCGCTGTCTTACAGTAGCGACCTCGCATCGACTTTGACATGAGTGAGATGAGATCATGCCTTGTTGATCAAGCTAAACTAACCAGTACGGAGCCGCGGGCTAGTCTTCAGGGTCCTCTTCTAGACGCCATCGAGTCTGAATACACCTACAAGCCTCGCAGATCAAGGAGGGGTTGTCAACAGACGTGCGTCTTTTTGTTGCACATCTTCCATATGAGCCTCGGTCACCGAGGAGTGCTGTTTTATGTGTTTGTATTGCACTCCGGACCAAGGTGCTTCGAGACAGATGGGACGCCGGCTGGGGAGTTTTGTACAATTGCTCCCAACGAAAGCAAACATGCGCGAAAGTTGGCGGGAAACGAATGCCGGTACATGCTATGCAAGTTGGTCCACCTATGCAATTCTGCCTCGAAACTTGGAAGGAGGCTTTTGGAGAAGCGGTTTAGTGTAATGCCTTGTTGAGCTGAAGGAGTTCTGGTGAACTGCGCTCTGCAGGTGCAAGTGCTAAACGGAAATGCTCTACGGATCTTCCCCGACCTGTCAACTCGTAGTTGACTCGCTGACAGATGCCGCTGGGATGCAGTTGTCATGTTCAGGCTTCAGACATCCATTCAGGTCTTTCCGATCTTCCAGATAGTGCTGTCATGTCTCAGGACCTGGTCTAACACGCTGCCTGGCTCCTGACCCCTTGGATTCATCTCTTGAATATTGGCCAATATTCCCAGATGGTAATCACAGGAAGCAGATCTCACTCCCGTGCTTTCTCGTCAGATTTTGAAGTGGACTTGATTGAACCGGCGACGTAATCCGGGGCGTCGTAGCCGTTCAAGCATCAAATCAGTTGCATCAGTAGCTGACATCTCTAGATATCCCAACAATGCCTCTTGGTATATGTATATCCTGCCAGCATTTGCAAAATCTGATATCGCATCAGCTGGAGGCTCCCACGACGAAACCTTGAGATGTAGAGCCGAGTACTCTTCTCCGATTCCATGCCAGTCACCGATATCAAATTGGGGCTTCCCCGGTGTTCGCCTTTCGTTGCGATGTCTAACGCATAAGTCGGAGATCAAAGGCACGGTATGAAATAGCTCACGGGCACAGCCAATTAACATGCCTGGGCTTCTTGAGCTTCTTACGAGGCCAACCTCGACTCGTTTTCGGGATAGATTGACTCCAGTGGAGTGGCTCCAGCAGTGAGATCCGTGATGCACGACATATAGGCATAGAGCTCCATGACGAATTCGATGGTTGGATCCTGCCCGTCATACAGATCAGAGGCAAGGACAGAAGCCAAGAGCGGCCTTGCAGCACGGGAATGATGTTTATAGTTCCCTTCGGTGTCTCCTCGACATGTCCACAGTTGTATGGTTAGTGCTTAATTCGTAATGCAGTGCATGTATCTCAAGCGAGTACTAGACCGACTGGCCTCAACCAGACTCATCATTAGTGTAGTGATGAGCGATGGGAGTGCCATGTCATCATCTGTCTAAGCAACATGTCTTGTCACGGCATACTTCAAAGCTCTGAGAGCTTGGGCTAGGTGGCTCCACGCCATCTCTTTCACAGCTGGGTCTGCCTGATTTTTGTTGCAGTAATGACCACCGCTGAGGGCGAGCAGCGATGGAAGAACCATGTCTGGATGACGAAGCGCCAGTTTCCACTACAGAACAAGAACGGTTGATATACACCTGCTTTATGACGAAAGGTTATTTGAGACAGGTACAATGTTTACCTTTTCAAATCGTTGCTTACATTCATTTGACTGACATTCCTGGCTCAGGAGGAAAATTAGTACCTAGCCAACTCCCTTGAGAGTGTCAAGCGCTACACACCTGACATGCAGAGGATGATTGGGTATTCTATTTCCAACCCATTTTTAAGATGAGTTGACTTGGACGATCCAAGGAAGTTGGTCATGCCTGAAGAAGAGTTGAAGCAAGAGGGTGCGAAGGACTTGTAGTAAACCTGGACTGACTGGACTGTTTGGAATGTCAAGCAATTAACGTCTAACTCTTGAATCGACTCATTGCTTATTTACTGCTTCCAACTTAAAAAATTCTGTGCAGGCGGCTGTGCAGAGGAAAAGACAGTCACTTATTGAGGGCGCTTCTTCTTGAGAAAATCTATGTTTGTTGACAGGCTTGATAATGCCCTTAATTATGCTCTCATATTATAGGTGTGAGCTCCAATCTTGAGTCGGATTCTGAACTGTCTGAACTGGTTTCAGGTGGTGAGGAAATATTGTGCCTTACACTATGATCGCCCGTGCCCAGTCTGGCACTGTTCGCTTTGGATGGCCGGAGGACTACAAGTTCTACCTTAATGACTTGAATACACTTGCATTAATTACTGAATCTGTGGCCCATATTTTACTTATCCAAATAATGCGTAAATAATTCTGCCAAAAAAAAGGGTTTTGCCGACAACGCTTTAACTTAAGCGAGCTTGCGCCCAAAACAAAAACAAAACCCACTACGACAGGCAAGAGAAAAACGCAATAGAAGAAAGACACAAGAAAAACAAGAAGAAAAAAGTACGAGAAAAAAAGAGTTCAGCCCGCCGTTGAATGCCTACATCTCTTGTCGCGTCGTAAGGAGGATAGAACAGGATTGATGGATATCGACAGGTGCTTCAATCAATCGTGTTTCCTTTCGCATCGTTCGGTGTGCCTCAGAGTGGTCCAGGCCTCGTAAACTTATACGGGTGGCAGCCCCGATCGTGAAACACTCGGAGCATATGGGCACACTGGGCAATACTTTCTATAACCACAGGTGGTACCATTGGTCGGACCCTCGATGTCGTGCCGTGGGTACACACTTTTCGCGGTTGGCGACCAGACCACTGCACCATGGTGGCGGGTTGATGGAGGACATGAATATTATTTCGTTATATGACGGTGGTAGAATTTGGTTCGGTAGTTGGTTAGTTAGTATGGGCGGAACTTCGGAAGCGAGAGTGATGCTCCTGATGTTGTGTGATTGTTGACGCGACACCTACCTGTTAGCCTAGAACGCAAATTCATGGCATAATTCCTAGCCAAACATAATGATGCTGGTAGTGTTTCAGTCAGCTTCGCACCCTTTTTCTTCGCTGTCAGTTCGTCCGCGGTCTTATTGCAGGGGGCTTTTGTTTGTTTACTTTTGTCGATCGAACCCACACCTCAACATGCCAATTGAAGCCCACATCTCAAAATAGGGGTTGATTCCCTGTCTATATTCGTTGGCTACCCGAGTCTCAAGTTCTGCCAAAGGGTAGGCCTCCCTCTCGGAGCTGTTGTACCTCTACTTGGATATTTCCCTTTTTCGTGGACTAGGTTTGAGTGGCAAGAGGAGTGTGTTCTCACATGGCCCTCTGAATAGACTTATGCCCTCACCCTCTCTCATAAACAAGAAAGAAAGCTGAACATCAGGAGATTACTCGAGTTATTTCAAAATTGCCAATGAGTGGAGCATCATCTACCTGTGTCAATCGAGGTTCACGCTGCTTCAATGGACCCAGCTACCTATGCAGCAACCTCGTGATTTTAAGAGACTTCTTCAGCTTACTCTTTTTCATTCTTAGACATTACTGCGAGCTCTCGGGGTTGAACGCTTGATTTATAAATGTGTTGGGGTAGGACTCCTGCGCTGATATGAGAGCAGAGCATTTTGGGTGACTCAAACAACAGTTGTTCCTACCACTTGAGTCACTGAGAAAACATGGTAGCTCTGCAAGTGTTCTCACATAAGTTCAGACGCATTGGTCTCGCATACATCTGAATGATGTTCTCACAAGAATGTTTTATATTCCTAAGTATAGCTGACTATACGTCGTCCATTCCAATGCCATCGACCTGTCCGAGGAAATTGCCCTGTGCTCCCTTCAGGAGCTCATTGACATCTACTGTCCCCGCAGTTAAATATCTCTCACTGACACCGACATTGACTCTCTGTGCCAGTAGACTCTTCAACTCGCCTCGCAATGCACCCAACTCCCCTTTAGTTAATGCCCTCATCTCCTTCTCCTTCAATTTCCTTCCCGTCCCACGTCCTTTCCTCCCACCACCAGCAGCCTCAAACTCTTCGCTGTCGTAATCAACACCTAACTCTTCAGCCGCCGTTCTTACCCACTCGTCATCATGGCCCTTCTTCTCCTTGGCCAACGCACTATCAGCAATCTTCTTCGCCAGCGTAACTCTTGGCTTTAGACGTGACACTACCTTGCGATCAATATCCAGAGATCGCATATAGTATTTTGACTTGTTCCCTCCTCCGGCCACAGCATTTTGAGCATGCACTTTGGCAACGAGGCGGCGCATTCCAACTACTTCTTCTGGGGCGCACATCAAGATACTGGTTCCGGACGCTTCGGCTCGAGCTGTTCGACCGGAACGATGCACATACATGTCTGCTGCGCGAGGTAGATGGTAATGAATGACTAATTGAACTCCACCAATATCGAGACCACGAGCTGCGACATCGGTCGCAACAAGTATTGAGCTGGTAGCTTTGGGAGATGAGAATCGCTCAATGGAACGCATTCTTGCCTTTTGCGCCATCTGAGAGTGAAGTGCATGAGCGTGGAGATTGAGGTTTTGCAGCATGGGCGTAAGGCGACGGACTGAGTGGATCGAGTTGGTGAAAATGAGGGTTCGCTGGTTTGGGTGATAAAGAAGAAGAGAGTATAAGTAAAGATCCTAAGATAATTAGCATAGAAATCACAATATTTTTGAGCTTTCTCACCTTTTCGGTGCCTGCACATTCGACCATGCCTTCTTTGAGTTTATCTGCCATCTGAGAGACTGGATTGACATCCACGAATTTCGGCTTATCTTCTCGGAAGTTCAGCTTCTTAAGAAGATACTCCATCGACTCCCCGTCATCCATGAGTCCATGTTTTCCCTTGCCTGCAAGTTTTTGTTGCAGTCCTTTGTGGAAAGTTGCGGAAAATACTAATGTCTGTCTCTCTGGAATATTTTCATCACCTTCCTCGGCATCCTGCTGTCGGTCGAGCGAGTTAATGATCTCCTCTGCTTCTTTGAAGTGGCCTTCAGTCAAGAGTCTATCCGCCTCATCAATGACCAGGAACTTGATTTGCTTAAAGGCTGCTGTTAGCTCGATACTAGAGCTCATCACTTCCCATAATCGACCAGGAGTACCGATTACTACATCGGCTTTCGCGAGTTGGCGCTGTTGCTTCTGAACAGACAACCCTCCGGTGACCGCAGCAACGTAAGGAGCATTTGGAAGACCCTTGCAAAGTGCAGTAATATGTTCCGTCAATTGATGTGCCAGTTCACGCGTAGGAGAAAGAATCAACGCAGTTGGAGGCCTTGACTCTTTCAGTGCTGCTTCATCCAGGTCCCCATATGTCTCTATCCAGCTTTCCAATATGGGTATTCCAAATGCAAGAGTCTTTCCAGATCCAGTAGAAGCTTTTCCAACGACATCATGACCTGCAAGGATTTCTGGTATGGCAGAGGACTGGATGAGAGTTGGTTTGGCGAACCCCATCTTCGAAAGGGCAGACAGTGTGTCGGGAGAGAGGTCTAGGTCTTCCCATGCCGAAACGTCCGTCTCATCCTCCTCGGCATCTTCCTCTAATAACTTGAACACATTTGTGCTAGGCTCCTGGGACTTTGATTTGTCTTCTGTTTGTGTCTCTGTGTTCTTCACCTTGTCCTTCTTGGCTTTTTTCTCTTTCCTTTCCTTTTGCTTCTCCTTCTTCCCGGTCTTTTCTGCATTATCCGTCTTTTCTTTCACTTTTTGGGCAGGCTTCGCAGCCTTCAGTTGAACCGATAATTCCTTCTTCGGTTCCTCGTCTGCGAAGCCTTCGAATTCTTCGTCTTCATCAAATGTAGGTTTCGCAGCAGTCACCTAAGCCGAATTAATTTTTAATGTTCCCTCAGCCGGCTTTGGTACATACAAACTTGACAGTGTTCCCCTCTCGAACAACCTCCACTCCATCAATTTCCTCCAGGCCAAAGAATCCCTCCGCATCATTGAACATGTCCGGCATCTGCACTTCGTTCCATGGCAGTGCATCCAAAACAACTGGCCGCTTCACCACAGCATCCATCGCCGGTTTCACTGTCTCAATCTTCTGCCGTTTCTTCGATCGTTGGCTGGCGTTGGGTACGGGCCTGGCCCTTTTCTTCTGTTCTGGTGCCATTTTTAATGCGCCAGGCGTTTAACAGAATCCTATCGAGAGAATTTCGTGTTGCGAGACTGGATGGAGGAGTGAAGCATCCCACCAACTTTTTTCCCCAGGGTAGAGATTTAGCGTGGCTAGCCTTACGCTAGTGAAAATACTCAGATTTCAGCCTCGCCTCGTCCGTGGGAACGGGCGAACACAAATCGAACCTGGAACACTGACTGCCAATCATCATGGGGAAGTCGTCGAAGGACAAGCGCGATGCTTATTACAGACTGGCAAAGGAGCAAGGATGGCGTGCGCGGAGTGCATTCAAGCTCCTCCAACTCGACGAAGGCAATTCGATCCACTCTCGCTCTGGAGTGAGGCATGGCTAACGAGAAGCACAGAATTCGACCTGTTTGCAGGCGTAACTCGTGTTGTTGACCTCTGTGCAGCTCCCGGAAGCTGGAGTCAAGTTCTATCCCGGGTTCTGATCAAAGGCGAGAAGTTTGGGCGAACAGCATGGGAAGATAGGCAAGAGAAAATTCGTCAAGTGCTTCTCGAATCCACTGGAAAGGAGCCCACAGTCGATGAAATAAAACAAAGAGAGATCGAGGCAGAGAAGAGCAATGCCGATGTCACCGAGTTCAAGCCACGGAAGGATGTCAAAATCGTCGCCATAGACCTCCAACCGATGAGTCCCTTGGAAGGCATCGTAACGCTTCGTGCAGACATCACTCACCCTGCTACAGTTCCCCTTCTTCTCCGCGCTCTCGACCCCACGTATGATCCTACGTCTCAATCACAGCATGCAGTAAACCCTGTCGATCTTGTCATCTCAGATGGTGCTCCAGACGTCACAGGTTTACACGACCTCGATATCTACGTGCAATCTCAGCTACTCTTTGCAGCCCTAAACCTGGCACTCTGCGTCCTACGACCAGGGGGGAATTTTGTGGCAAAGATCTTCAGAGGACGTAACGTGGATCTGTTATTTGCACAACTCAAACTCTTTTTCGAGGATGTCATTGTTGCTAAACCGAGGTCGAGTCGAGCAAGCAGTGTGGAGGCGTTTATTGTCTGCTTGAACTTCAGCCCTCCAGAGGGTTTCAGGGCCAGTTTAGAAGAACCAATGGGTGTTGGAGACAGGCTCTCCAAGATGGTTGCCACAATGAATGAGCAAGAGCCTATCATTGCCCCTACACTACTTCAGGATTCCAACGACGGGACTTGGTCTCAAAGCATGCCTGTGTCTATTACGTCCGTTGATGGGATGATTGAACTTTCTTTGCCAGACGTTGAATCGGAGGCAAAAAGGAACGGGAGATGGATCGCTCCATTTCTTGCCTGTGGAGATCTATCCGGCTTCGATGCCGATGCATCATATCATCTTTCAAAGGACCATGTATCACTTGATCCTGTACAACCTCCAACAGCTCCCCCATACAAGCGTGCTCTCGAGATGAGAAAAGCTTCTGGGGGCGCATACGGAAAGACCAGTCTTTAATCCATGGCATCGATTGATGTCCAATATAGCATAGCGCGGCGTTACTATCACTTTGTTGAGAACGAAGCTACTTAGAGCCAGGATTGCTGAACAGAGGATGGTCGTCGAGTGAGACTTTGTCCTGACCTTGAGAAATGGTCTTACTTCTGCAACACGGTTGGAATGAAACATGTGCAAGGTTCAAATTATCAATCTGTATTCGCTTTTTCTGTGATGTTCTGCTTATGACAATTATAAATTTAACCGGTACATTAAGCTGACTGGTCCCAGATCCGTTCATTTCATAACAAACCAAGATACTAACGCTGCGAAGAAAGCTCTTTGCACAAACGGAATGTGACCCTTCCGACTCAAAGTGTCATTCTTACCCGCTCTCTACCTGCAGCAATCACCATATTCAGAAACGCTTTTGCTCCACCACACGCGGTGGTCTTGTTTTAGATATCATAGTGGGGTGCGACGGTGTTGTGGTACTTTACCATTCTAGCAAGCGGGTTGTCGTCACTGGCTGAGTTCTATCACCTATCCCCACTGCCGGCCGATGCCATCGGGCTTCTAAACGTGTTGTCTGTGCTTTGCATCATGCACTTCGCCATATGGGGTACGCGAGAGGCATGCTCATATAATGGCCATGCCATTCCAACAAATCTAACCGCCCTTTTCGGTCGCTCCACGCCATCTCCCACCCCCAAGTGTAACCATGATGATGTAAGCCATGACCGATGTCACACTGCCATATGGCTTAGTTGCAAAACGCCAACTTAGGTCGAGATATTACCTCCTTTCCGTGTGAGCGTACCATTTGGAGTCCTAGCAGCATAAGGTGTCGACCTAGTATCATCAAGGAAAGCAGTCGACTACAGCATTGAGAACCCGATATTTTACTTCCATTCCAGTTTATATGGTATTTAATATACGCACCGTGAGTGTGCTAATGGGTCACAATACGTACGCCAACCCAGAGACTACCCTTTCACATATCGAGGAGCCTCAACCAGCCGCTCTCCTTATGCATAGGACAATTGCCACACCGCCGCATGTGTTGAACTCGAGCCAGGCGATAAAAAAAAGTCTATAGACCACTTAGGTACCACAGGGCTCGGGTGCATGCACTTCGTGAGTCTTCGAGTCACAACTGGTTCGGGGAAGACTTGCAGGCTACATTTGCTATCGGCACCGAGAATACGGCAAGTACTATACACACACTCCATTCCTATAATGCCTCGATTGTCGATCGGAAGCAATGAGCTCCCGACTAGACCAATCCCCCGTCAAGTCTTTTTCCATTATAGGTTCTTAGATTCAACTTTACTTGATGTTGAAAACTCTACAATCATCTTGACGTCGCCGTAGACCAACTTTCTATAGTACGCTCGCTGCAACATACCCCGAACTCTTAGGTGTTTGTACGAAGGACTTCGATACTGATGTTTCCGCAGGAGCCCCCATTTTTACTGTCCAAGCTAAACCCTGGTAATTGGCTTAGCTTAAGAGGATCCTTGCCTCCAACATCGAGCCTTTTTAGCCATGCGAAATCATCTATGCCGACTTGTGAGCAGAAAACTAACGCCTCCATCGATCACCCGGTGGTCATAATTGTTGGGGGCAAGGTAGACCGACCTCGTCCCGGCCCACGAATACTTGCATATTTGTTTTGCGTTTGCCCTCTTGAGGCTCCTCACCACGGAGAGGCTTTGGCTGAGCATGTTATTTGCACTGCTATTACTGGAGGACTGCACATTTGCCAAGACGGACAGCATATCTACCAATGTATGCCAGTCATGGGATGCACCGCTGTGTTGTGTTTGTGTTTGCTGTACTTCCACTTGTGTGACCTGTGTTGGTCTTGTTGAAAAATTGGCTCAATGGGAGGGCCTGTTGGTCCTCCAAGTCCCGAAGTAGGTAGGATCAAGTCTATGCAACCACACGTTTGAGTGCTTTTCACTCAGAATCACCAGCTCTTGAACCAAAATACCTTCCTCAATGCTAGTTATTTTGCAGTCCACGGGCCGAGTTTGGCGCCCAACGGGGACTTAGACTTGCCTTTCGTTACTACTACGCAAACATGTCATTGTTGCTGTTACTGTTGCTGATGTTATTGGTAGGATGGCGATACCTACGCAATGAAGTATCAGTGGGAGCTCTCTTTTTTGATTTAGGTGCAGTACCAACAGACAGGGAGTAGGTGTAGAAGAAGACACACGGCTTCTCTCATGTCTAATAATCAAGATATATATTGTTGGTGTCGGTTCAAGCGACCTCATAAACTACTGTCTCCACTCCCTGCTTTTGGCATTGCGAGTTCACTTTTGTCAAGCAATCTTATCGTCATAGCGAGCAAGCGTGCACGTTCAACAAAAACTTTTCCTTCGCATACATTTGTGAATCCGTATCTTTGAACCTCTGTAAAACCACAACGACATTGACCATTCCACCACCATGTCTCCTTCACCACCCAAGGTCTCGGAGGAGACTCCAACCACGACCTCCACCGACACTTCCGAGGTCAAGCCTGAAGATATTCCTCTCGAAAACTTTCCAGTCCCATCTGTAAACGTTGGTGATCTTGAGAACGCCGTTTTAGCCCGGCCAGCCAGCGCGGAGTCATCAGACAACGCCAAGATCCCCCGAGCTGATGGCGGTCGAGATGCCTGGCTATTCTTGGCCGCTTGCTTTGTGTTCGAGGCTTTGGTCTGGGGTGAGTGAAATCAGAATGTCATGGAAGTCTGTCTAACGCAAAACAGGCTTTCCCTTCTCCTTCGGCGTCTTCCAATCTTACTATGCCACACATGCTCCCTTCTCCCACAATCACAATGGTATTGCAGCTATTGGTACTTGCTCCACCGGAGTAATGTATCTATTTGCGCCAGTCTCACTGTACATACTCGAGGCGTGGCCCGCTGTTCGACGCATCTCCTCAATTGTTGGACTGTTCATCGCCGCCGGTGCTTTAGTCGCATCTAGCTTCTCTACACAAGTTTGGCATCTGATCGTCACCCAAGGAGTCTTGTATGCAATTGGTGGCAGTCTGCTCTATTCACCAACCATGTTCTACCTCGATGAGTGGTTCCTCAAAAAGAAGGGACTGGCGTTTGGTGTTATGTGGGCTGGCGTCGGTGCTGTGAGCGCTCCTATTCGAATGTCAACAACAAGTACGTAGCTAATGCTTTTTAGAGCGGACTCGTCTTCCCTTTCTCTCTGAAGGCTCTCCTTGATAGGTTTGGCTTTGCCAATACCCTTCGAATTGTAAGTATGACGAGATTCTGATTACCTATCTCCTTCTGAATGAATATTTTACTAATACATGTAAAGTGGTCAATAATCCTCTTCTTCCTCTGCACCCCCTTGATCTACTTCATCAAGCCCCGGCTCCTTACAACCTCACAACCCACACCCCGCAAGAAAATCTCATACGCCTTCCTTTTCAAGCCCACCCACCTCCTTCTCCAAGCCAGCAACATCCTCGAATCTCTCGGCTTCTTCCTACCAGGTATCTACCTCCCCACTTATGCCACCTACCTCCACCTCTCCCCCCAAATCGGTACCCTCCTCCTCGCACTCCTCAACCTCTTCTCTGTCATCGGAGCCATAGTCCTAGGCCACCTATGCGACAAGATGCATGTCTCGCACGTAATAGCCATCTCCACATTTGGCAGCACATTCTCAGTCTTTCTCTTCTGGGGTCCCGCAAAGGAAGTAGCACGCCTGATCATCTTCGCCATGGTATACGGTGCTTTCGCAGGCGGATACTCTGCTCTTTGGGCTGGCATGATGAAGGAGGTTCAGAAAGTCAAGGGATGTGAGGATGTCGGTATGGGTGTTCTGATGGGTGCCTTTGCTGCGGGAAGAGGGATTGGTGCGGTGGCTAGTGGACCTCTGAGTGAAGTTCTGTTGAATACGCCGATTGGTGGTGTTGCGGGATTCAAGAGCGAGTATGGTGCGCTTATTTTGTTTACGGGTGCGAGTGCGTTTGCAGGTGGTGTTGGTTGGTTCGTTACTAGGCGGATGAGAGGACATGTTCATAGTGATGGTGATGGTGATTCGGTCTCTGATGATTCGACTTAGAGATGTATGATGTCTTCTATGAAGTCGTGCGTGGATGGAAGCTATTTGAGTGTGAGATGAATGTGTGGGCTGGTACGTTGGTTGAAGGGTATCATTGCTGCTGCTGCGATCATTATTTGACTTTCTGTCTGCTTTCACATATTTTCCTTGACAAGTCTCTTAATTGATCCTAGGACCTAGACAAAAACGAGATAGGTTCTACTGTACAATTCTCTAAAGACGATTTCTACCAAGGTCTACGAACTGCTCTTCGCTTTATTGTTATGCTGTTCTAAGTACTTAGGGAGGGAGGTAAGACGTTCTCTCTCTCGCCTGTCGTATACGCCGCCCAATCCCAGAGCCTCACACGCCACCAAGCCCTGCTCTCGGACCGATATTCTGTTCCATCCAGAACAGCCTAGCTTGCAGACGTAGGGTCATCAAATCCAATGCGGGGGCTCGAAAGGTCACTACGTACATCAAATGCGAAATGCAACAAAAGACTAAACGTGTTTGTAACGATACGGATGCGGTTTAATGATTGGTTAGGATGAGATCCGTGATCGTCGAGTCCAAGGAAGACATTACCTAATCGTAAGATGCATCGTTGGAGCTCTATATAATATTTAAAATCTCCCAAAATTCTGTTAATGTACTTCGTTGCAGGGGTAATAGTTGTCAAAGCAGGCGGTGCTGATCTAAACTTAAGTAAGGAACAATGCTCAGAATTTAAAAACCCTATTGGACAGTTTCCCTTGTTATCAACGAAGTCTCTAGAATTCTTGGCTACAACTATTACCCTGGCTACCAAAGTATGACATCTGTCGCCGTCGTACCGCGGAGTATCACGTGTCAGAAATCTCAGCTCTCAGGAGTTCACACGGAAATCGAGAATTGAGTCGGACTAAAGCGTCAACTGTTACGTCATTTTATATTTTGCTACGTGCAACACAAATTTTCAGCAGGTTACTTGCTGTGAGAAGTGAATTTGATTTTGGGAGGGTTGGAGGTGAGGGTGTGCTTTGTTTACATCCGTTTGTGGCTAGTGAGGGGCAAGCGAGGCGTAACAATTGCATCACTTTGGTCATGCGATGCGCAACAAAAGATCTCTGCCGATTGTTCCCCGTGGTAAGTGAATGGGGCTGTATAAATGAGTGAAAGGTGAAGGTGTGCCTTGTTTACATCCGGGTCTGGCTTCTAGTGATAACCGAGGTGGTGGGTAAAGGGGACTGGGCATGAGGTAAGATCTTATTAGATGTCGGGGTTAAAATTGGTCATTTTCCTACGGATTCGATAGAGAACGTTCGATTTTCATAAGAACAAAGAGCTTAAGTGGTCGTTCAAGTCTCAATTTCGCTCGATGGTTTTGCGACACTTCGAATAGCGGACTTGGCGAGTTGTACCGTAAAAGGGAAGCTTAAACTTTTCAATGCGGAGAAGTGAGCTTTCTTGCATCCTTTTCCTTTTATGAAGGCTTTTTTACAAGGATCTGAGATGGCAGTGAGATGAGATTGAAAACTACATCGGAGGCAGGGGATTTTGGACTTCTTCTAAGTAGTTTACAAGGCTTTGTCTAGTAGCTGAGGAAGATAGGAGGGATCTTAATATCTCCGCAGGCGCTGTAAGACAACAGGTAAGGTTTCACGTTCAGACTGATTTGGCCTGCGTTTAAGATGTAGCTGAGCATCTAACCTGGCATCCTATACCAATGCTTCGTGGGACTGGGTAACTCTTCCATGAGACAAATCACAGGATGACCCGAAGATAGATAAGCCATAGATTCCGCTATCAGACTGCAAGCAAAGAAAGCATCATCTCCACCAAAACATAGCACGTCTATGCCATCGCGAAGAAAAAACACCAGCATTCCAATTTTCATACAACTCGCAATCAGACAAATCTCATAAACCAACCCCCGCTCTCTGTCTCCCAGCTATGCAGTCTTCTTCCACACCGAGTACACACCAATCAAACTGCTAACCGTTCCAGCCAACCCAACGAACCCATCATCGAAATTCGTAAGTCCAATGGCTGAGGTGGGGACTGTGAGATCGCAAAGGTCGGAAATGAGTTGAAGGTTGATAGCGGCTCGCTCCCTGTACGGTTATTAGCTAAAAGTATAAATCGTGCGGGAATGGGGGACGGTACTTCTCAATTCTCTTCGCAGCCACGACTCCCTCCCCGTCCTCTTTGCTGATATGGCTCTGCTGCTGTCTCAAGTTGTACAGCGAATAAGTGCCGGAAACAGCACTGAACAGCAGCCCAAACATCCAAAACCTGTATGCCTCCTTGGCCAGCCTCTGCGTCAGAGGACTCTTCCTGATGCCCGCGGCATCCAAGTACGTTGCCGCATCCAAGGTCAGGTATCCGGCATATCCCAACTGTCGTCCCACAGCGCAGTACTTGATGACCGGGTCTAAATTCTTGGAATCTGCGGCGATGGCTGCAGCTTTGAAGTGCTCGACGTTCTTGCCTACGCGCATGAGCTTACGTGCCAGTCCGAACTGCTTCTTGATGGCATCGAAGGGGGCGATCTCCCCGGGCGTGCCATTCGTGCGGAAGAGGTACCAGGCGTAGAAGCGCGAGAAGTATTGGATTGTTCGCAGGAGCTTGTCGCGGCCCACGGTGGTGGCCACGAATTTGAGGTAATGGGACACGGAGGGATGGTAGACGAGGGAGTCGGCGACCATGTTGACGGTTGTTTTGGTGGTCTTCGTTGATTGTAGATGTAGGTCGCGTGGTGCGGACTGTCAAGAGTGAAGAATGAAAGATGAGGTATGTGAGAGAGAAGTTAATGAAATGATGAGATGCTCGTGAAAGTCCGTCCCGGGAGGTTTCGATACAGCCATGAGGGGCCGAGGCATATCCGAAGGGCCCTGTTACCCCGAGACCACTGCCGATCGTCTGCCAGCTGGAGCCCCACATTCTAGATCTAGATCACGTGACCGTTATCACGCGTCAGTTGTCACGCTTACTCCCAGGTCCCTAGTTCTGCTCTGTCCTTCCAGCCAACTACCTCCTTGCTTACCTACAATTTCATGCTTTGGACTCTACAAGGCATAGACGTTTTGACGAGCTTACGTGTATCCAATTCAACGTCAAAATGCCTGAGATAGCTGAAGGTAAATAAATTGCTTCTGTCCTAACAAATATCTATGACTCCATGATATCCTATACTAAATATGCCTCACAGTTGCACGGATTGTTCACCATATCAAGAAAAGCCTCGTAGGCAAGACTCTCTCAGTAGTTAAGGCTCAAGATGATGCGAACGTTTATGGCAAAGTTGGCACCAGCGCATCGGAGTTCCAGAAGTCGTTGACGGGGAAGAAAGTGCTGGATGCTGGCCAACAAGGAAAATACTTCTGGTACGTTTACTTCATATACTATTTCAACCAAAAAACTTTCTGTATCGAATAGGCAGTACTAACCAGAGAGCAGGATGATCATGTCATCGCCCCCACATCCAGTGTTTCATTTCGGAATGACCGGCAAGCACCCAGCTTCACTTCCACTTTATAAACTCTAACACCCTCCTCCAGGCTGGTTCAACATTCGAGGAGAGCAAACTGCCTACTATCGACCCAAGGAGACAGATGAAGAAGAGGTGTGGCCACCGAAGTTCTGGAAGTTCACTCTGGAGACCGACAGCGAGCCAAAGGTCGAAGCTGCATTTACAGATGCCCGGCGGTTTGGTCGCATTCGACTTGTTGATTGCGCTGCAGAAGATATCCGGAAGACGACGCCACTGAAAGAAAATGGACCCGATCCTGTCATCGACAGGGATGTGTTGACTGAGGAATGGCTTCTGGAGAAGATGAAGAAGAGGCATGTCCCCGTGAAGGCTTTCATGCTGGATCAAGCAAATATCAGCGGTATTGGAAATTGGGTTGGGTACGCTCTCTTCTCCGACGGTCGCACCTAGAATCACTACTGACATGTGTAGTGATGAGATCATGTATCACGCAAAACTCCATCCGGAGCAATATACCGATAGCTTCAGTGCCGACCAAGTCAAGCAACTTCACACATCTATGCTCTTTGTATGCCAGACAGCAGTTGATAACTTGGCGGACTCGAGCAAGTTTCCCGAGGACTGGCTGTTCAAGCATCGATGGGGCAAGGGAAAGAAAGATGCAGCAACTACCTTACCCAATGGAGCGAAACTTACCTTCATTACCGTAGGTGGACGAACTTCATGTGTTGTACCAAGTGTTCAGAAGAAGACTGGACCAGTCGCTGCCGATGTGAATGGAAAAGTTTATGACGAGGACAGCGATGCAGATGCTAGCAAGGGAAAGAAGGGTGGGAGGGGTAAGGGAACTTCGTCAAAGAGGAAAGCTGTTTCGAAAGAAGATGAAGATGAAGAGATCGACGAACAGGCGATATCACCCGTCAAAAAGAAACGTGCGTCCGCCAGCAAGGAGGCGAAAGTCGAGGCCGATACCGACGAAGTTGTACAGCCAAAGACAGGGAGAGCGAAGAAGCCGAAGATAGAGGAAGAGGGAACCTCGACTTCTCTTCCAGTTTCCAAAAAGGCCAGTAAGAAAATCAAGGTCGAAGAGCAAGCCCAGAGCGGGAGACGTCGTTCAGGACGGATTACGAACTGAAAAGTCTAACTCATGATTTCGGACTAGTGTGAAGACGATTATGTACGATATTGGGAGAAAAAGCTTGGGGCGGTTACTCGATGTATTAACACAAATACGAAAAGATCGGATGGGTTGTACATGAGCAAGAAGGTTAAGGAGCAGATCAGTATGAGCAAAAGCTTCGTTGACACGTCAGCTTGCCTGGAGTAAATGTTTTCATTCGGACCAGCAATCCCAAGTTTCGAGTTGTTTCTTGGACATTGCTTCTGGTGCTGCTCGGATCATCGATTCATCAAATGGAGCACCTCGTCAGCGCGGGGGACGGCAAAAGTCGTGGTTTCGCCGTTCCTCTCCGCACCTCGGATGGAGATCAAACCCAAGGGCTTGTTTTGTCTGGAAACCGTACTCGTACTCGGTCTGCTTGTCCTTACTTCGTCCTTTTGATTGTTATCTTGTTCCTCTCTTACAGTAGGTGTAAGACGGCGCAGCACTCTTCTTCTTCCGTTGTATTTTCGCCTTCGTTTCTTCCGCCTCTTTCATTGGTGATCGTTCTTTGCCAGTACTTGGCGGAAATGTACACTCGGCCTGTCTTTTTCCCGATCCGGGGCTTTCCTCTCCAGTCCGATCTTATCCGTATCTTCAGTAGGTACAGTAGTACTTTGATCGAAGTCTTTCACACCAACCATCAGCGTTTAATTGATCAAGAACCGATGACAAAATATCTGGGGAAAGAGCCTCTTAAAACTTTCTTTTAGTATTTTGCCTGGATTAGCCCAATTAGTGTGCGCGTGGACAGACATGACAGGAAGCCATCGAGAGACCGTCTCAAGGCCGCCCGCCTGCTCCCAAAGCGTTGTCCAGCGGGGACAGATTAGATTCAATTGCGCCCCCCCGCATGCGGCGTTTGGTCATCGCGACATCTTTCCAATGGGAGAAGCTGCTCGGCGTTCGTTTGTGCCTCTAAACAATTCGCCATGCGACGAAGGTCTGGGCGGGCCATCTTGCCGTGCCCGGATCCCGGAAACTTCAGCATCCGTTCGGACTTGCCATGCGCTGAGTGGCCAGAATGACCATCGTGATGCCCACTTTCTTCGTATTCTTCTTCGAATTCGCATGCAGGGCCCCCTGGGTGGGAGGAACGAACTCTGGACTATCCCGTACAATCAATCGGGCCAGGGCGGAATGGCCGCCCCTCCCCAAGACGGCAGCGGTCTTGCACCTGAAATTGTTCGTTCGGTCTTGGGAAAGTCGGTCTTGGGTTGTTTCTATCTCTTCTCTCCGAAACCCCTTCTTGTCGCTGCAATTGACTTCAAAAAAGTCGGCTCCAACTTCCTGATGTCGTCTTAATTATAACCTTCTTTCCTCTCCTTGAGACATTGTATTTCCTAATTCCTTTCCCCGCGATACTTGCGGGCTATCTTCATCATGGCATCCGCTACCCCGTTTGGCGTCTTGCCCCAGGCTGAAGCTGTTGCGCAAACAGTAGAGGAGAAGATAAACCCGACCGACGACAGCTATGCAAAAGAGACTGGAGGACAGCCGAGCGAGAAGACCGGACATGAATCATTACTAGATTCTGCAGATGAAGAAGACTTGAAGCCCCAAATCCATGAACTGGCGCGAGCTCTCACATACCACTCAGTGAAGGACGGAGCAGGAGACTACATCAACCCTTTCGAAGAGACCAACAATCCAATCCTAGACCCTAGATCCGACAGTTTCAACTACAAGTCATGGATGAAGACTGTCCTGGCTATCCAGTCGCGAGATCCCGAGAGATTTCCCAAGCGTGTTGCTGGAATCGCGTACCGCAACCTCAGTGCTCACGGATTTGGAGAAGCCACCGATTACCAGAAGACTTTTGGAAATTACCCACTGGAAATCCCGTCTCTTTTCAAGAGAATAATCGGCCGAAGACAGCAAACCAAGATCCAAATTTTGAGGAATTTCGATGGGTTGATCCGAAGTGGAGAGATGTTGGTTGTACTTGGAAGACCTGGAAGGTAGGCAGTGCTTCTGAATGTCGTGTTTTCTCAACTCACAGATTGGATAGTGGATGCTCTACTCTACTCAAGACGATTTCTGGAGAAACAGATGGGTACTTCATTGATGAGAAGTCGCACATCAACTACCAAGGTATCTCAGTCGAACAGATGCATAACGATTTCAGGGGTGAGTGTATCTACCAAGCGGAAACCGATGTCCACTTCCCCCAATTGACCGTTGGACAAACCCTGGAATTTGCTGCCAAAGCTCGTGCTCCTCGAAACAGAATCCCTGGTGTCACAAGAGAACAGTACGCTACTCACATGCGCGATGTCATTATGGCTGTGTTTGGGCTCAATCACACACTAAATACTAAGGTCGGCAACGACTTCATTCGTGGAGTCAGTGGTGGAGAGAGGAAGCGTGTCAGTATCGCAGAAGCGTAAGCGGAGATGTCTCTTTGTCGTTGGTCCAATTGCTGACGTGACCTCCAGAGCTCTTGGTGGAAGTCCTTTGCAGTGCTGGGATAACAGTACGAGAGGATTAGACAGTGCTACTGCTCTAGAATTTGTCAAGACGCTCAGACTTTCGACAGATCTAGCTGGTTCAGCCGCCGTTGTTGCCATCTACCAAGCCTCGCAAAGTATTTATGACATTTTCGATAAGGTTGCCGTGCTATACGAAGGACGACAGATCTATTTCGGAAACATTCACGCCGCAAAGAAATACTTCTTAGACATGGGCTTCGACTGTCCACCACGACAAACAACAGGCGATTTCTTAACGTCTATCACAAGCCCAGCAGAGCGTGTTACCAGACCAGGATTCGAAGGGAAGACACCATACACTCCTGATGAGTTTGCCGCAGCTTGGTACGAGAGTGAGGACAGGGCGAAGTTGATGAGAGATATCGAGGAATTTGATACTTTGTACCCTATCGGAGGCCCAAGCCTAGAGCAGTTCAAGGAAGGCCGTCGAGGTATGCTATTTCCCATTCCGTGATAGTGACATTGACTAAGATGTGATAGCTGCTCAATCCAAGAACCAGCGTATCAAATCTCCCTACACGCTCTCCGTTGTTCAACAGGTCAAGCTATGCGTCCAGCGCGGCTTCCAGAGACTGCAAGGCGATATGACACTAATGCTGACTTCCTTCATCGGCAATGCCGTGATGGCCCTCATTATCGGTAGTGTGTTCTACAACTTACCTAATGAAACATCTTCTCTGTACAGCAAAGGAGCGTTGCTCTTCTTTGCGATTTTGATGGCAGCTTTTCAAAGTGCCCTGGAGGTGAGTTGATAGTTCGAAATAGTTCTGGACAACTATTTAATCGAGTGTCACAGATCTTGACACTGTATGCCCAACGACCAATAGTTGAAAAGCAAGCCAAATACGCATTTTACCATCCCTTTGCTGAAGCTATAGGTATGCTACTCTTTTGGCCATGTATGACCGTCAGCTTACAGTTTTTCAGCCTCCATGTTGTGTGACCTTCCGAACAAAATCGGTACCGCAACATGTTTCAACCTCGCCTTGTACTTCATGACCAACCTTCGAAGAACGCCAGAACACTTCTTCGTGTTCTATCTGTTCGCATTCATGTGTACACTATGCATCTCTATGTTCTTCCGCTCTATTGCCGCCATGTCTCGCACACTATCGCAAGCAATGGCTCCCGCCGCACTGTTTATTCTCGCTTTGATTATCTACACTGGTTTCGCTATTCCGACAAGAGACATGCACCCATGGTTCCGATGGATCAACTGGCTAAACCCAGTCGCATATGCCTTCGAGGCACTGATGATCAACGAGTTCCACAAGCTGAAGATCCCTTGCTCTCCTGCTATGTTCGTCCCAGCAGGTCCAGGATACGAAGGTATTACTTCTGAACAGAGGATTTGCTCTACCACCGGGGCTGCTGCAGGCGCGGATTTTGTTGACGGCGATACTTATCTCATGGTGAACTTCAAATATGAGCGTGCACATCTCTGGAGGTATGTTTCCCAAATTCACACGCGAATTTTGGAATTGAAAATGCTAATGAGAGTAATAGAAATCTCGGCATTATGTTTGCACTAATGGTTTTTGGATGTGCTGTCTACCTCGTCTGCACAGAATACATCTCCGCCAAGAAGAGTAAGGGCGAAGTGCTCCTCTTCAGACGTGGTAAAGTACCAGATCTCGGATCCAAGAAGCCTGACGAAGAAGCCAATATTGATGACCGCGTCAACACCGAAACTGTCCTTGCTAGAGAGAAGACTGTTCCTGATGCGCCTCCTTCCATCCAGAAGCAGACGGCTGTTTTCCATTGGGATGGTGTCAATTATGATATCAAGATCAAGAAAGAGGATCGTAGACTGTTGGATGATGTGTAGGTCCTTTTAAGGGGTGGTGATGTGGAGATCCATGTGCTAACATTCTGCTAGTGACGGCTGGGTCATTCCTGGTACTCTAACTGCCCTCATGGGTGTTTCCGGAGCCGGCAAGACAACACTTCTCGACGTACTCGCAAGTCGTGTCACTATGGGAGTTGTATCAGGTCAAATGCTCGTCGACGGCAGAGAAAGAGACACTGGTTTCCAGAGAAAGACTGGATACGTGCAACAACAAGATCTCCACTTGGCAACTTCAACCGTCAGAGAAGCATTGACTTTCAGCGCTATTCTCCGCCAATCGAGAACCATCCCTCACGCTGAAAAAGTCGCATACGTAGATGAGGTTATTAAGGTCCTAGAGATGGAAGCCTACGCCGACGCCGTCGTCGGTGTCCCCGGTGAAGGTCTCAACGTCGAGCAACGCAAAAGACTAACAATCGGCGTTGAACTTGCTGCGAAGCCAGCACTCCTCCTTTTCCTTGACGAGCCTACATCCGGTCTAGATTCCCAAACCGCGTGGTCTATTCTGGCACTTCTTCGCAAGCTCGCAGATAACGGCCAGGCCATCCTCTGCACTATCCATCAACCATCCGCTATCCTCTTCCAAGAATTCGATCGTCTCCTATTCCTTGCACGCGGTGGAAAGACCGTCTACTTTGGTGGTATAGGAAAAGACTCACACATTCTTACTGACTACTTTGAGAGGAACGGATCTTCTAAGTTTGGACCAGACGATAACCCCGCTGAGAAGATGCTTGAAGTCATTGGAGCAGCTCCAGGATCAACCACAGAAATCGACTGGCCGGAAGTCTGGAAACACTCTCCAGAGCGCCAAGCAGTTAAGGCAGAACTAGTTCGAATGAAAGAGACACTCAGCCAGAAGCCTATCTCAGAAGACCCAACAGCACTCGACCAATTCGCCGCTCCCCCCGTGGTCCAAATCAAGGCCGTTCTCTTGCGGGTCTTCCAGCAATACTGGAGAACACCTTCATACCTCTACTCGAAGACTGCTCTTTGCACATCAGTCGTACGTTATTCCTCCCCCTCATATCTTCCACTAACTAACACATGTCAGGGTCTCTTCATCGGCTTCTCCTTCTGGGACGCACCCACCTCACTCCAAGGCCTCCAGAACCAACTCTTCGCAATCTTCATGCTCCTCACCGTCTTCGGCAACCTGTCCCAGCAAATCATGCCGCACTTCGTCACACAGCGCGCCCTGTACGAGTCCCGCGAAAGACCATCCAAGACCTACTCCTGGGTCGTCTTCATTCTCTCGAACCTGATCGTCGAGATGCCCTGGAACACACTCATGGGAGTGATCCTGTACTTCACATGGTACTACCCTATCGGTTTGTACAGAAATGCTCAGCCTACGGACGCGGTGACCGAGCGCGGAGGTCTGATGTTCTTGTTCCTGTGGAGCTTCCTCATGTTCGCCGGGACGTTTACGCATCTTGTCGTCGCTGGGATTGAGACGGCTGAGACGGCTGGTAATGTAGGCAATTTGCTGTTCTCGCTGTGTTTGATCTTCAATGGGTACGTTTTCTCCTCTTCCATCTATCACTCCTCCATCCACCTCCCCTGAACCTCTCAAAGTCTCTCAGATGAATGAAGAAAGGAGCAAAACTAACACCACTATTCTAGCGTCCTCGCCTCCCCCAGCGCCCTCCCCCGCTTCTGGATCTTCATGTACCGCGTTTCCCCCTTCACCTACCTCGTATCCGGCATGCTCTCCACCGGCCTCGCCAACACCGAGGTAATCTGCTCCTCAATCGAATACCTACACGTCAACCCACCCTCAAACACCACCTGCGGCACCTATCTCGACCCCTACATGTCCCTCGCGGGCGGCTACGTCCTCAACCGCGACGACACCACCGATTGCAACTTCTGCAGCATGGCGAAGACGAATGTGTTCTTGAAGACGGTGAATGCGGATTATGCGGATGCGTGGAGGAATTTTGGGATCCTGTGGGTCTTTATCGTGTTTAATTGCTTTGGGGCCGTGGGGCTTTACTGGTTGGCTAGGGTGCCGAAGGGGAAGAGGAAGGTGAAGAAGGAGTAGACGTCTACTCTTAAGCGCTGATTTTTTTGTTGTCCTTGTTGTATGTTGTGTTGTGTTGTGTTAGGATACCTCTTTGCGATGGATGGATGTTCGATATCCGATTTCCTTGTCTATATTTCCTTTCTTTTCTTGTGTATAACAATCACCTCTCACTACATGATTGTCGGCGAGGAGACATAGATGAGCATAGTATATGTGGGTGGTAAAGAAGTACGGAGTCGAGAGAAAGCTATAGCGGTAGGGTGCATACATACATATAGATACCGGAGTGGAACATAGAAGAGTACAGAGTCCAAATAGAAAGCTCATCTCATCTATCATACACACCTCCAAAACAATTTCTCCTTAAGAAGTATGTTCATTTGTGCCATGTGAGCTGCTATAAAAATCTAAATTGGTATCTCAAACGTCCTTACTCCCCCAAAATTAAGTTCCCGTCATCTGTCCACCTATCCTAGGACTCCTTTCTCCACCTTTCCCATCCTTTCCATCCTGTTCATCCTCCTCCACCCCCCTCGCAACCCACCTCACAACATCAACATCAATGGTCGCACTGCCCCCAACCCCACCCCTCAACAACTCATCCCTCTTCCTCTCCCTCCTCTCCTTCCTCGCCTTCCTCTCTTTCCTCTCCTCCTCCGCTCCCCTAACAACAACACTCGCCTCCCTCTTGAAAACCTCGTCGTCTAAGCCTGTTATCCTCGCTTTACTTCTTAAATCAGAGACGCTCGCGCTCCGCATCAAGAAGCGCGACGTTGGTATCTGTGAGGGAGAAGGAGGTAGATCCCCCGGGCTGGGGACGCCTGATAAATGCGCGGTTTGCGGGACAGTCGGTAGATGGCCGACCGAGTGTCGAGAAGCCGATTTAAGCGTCGATGCGGATGTCCGTGCCGATACCGGTAGAGCCGGCAGTGGAGGCGGCGCGGCTCTCTTCGTAAATGTAATGATGTTCGCGACGTCTTTCCCGCGAACCACCCGTCCCTGTTTACCCTCGCTTAAAATGACCGTCCGTCTCGTAGCCACGCTACTCCTATCCGTAACGGACCTACTCTCAGCATCTCTCCTTGCGCTCAAAGCCTCGCTCCGCCTCTGAGCATCGTATGAATCGAACGCCTGGTCCAACTCTGCCCTCCACCGTCCAGCCTCACTCCCAACGCTTTGACGCCCGTACTTCGGCCTCCCTGCCGCACCCGGCATGTCAGGGACGACGGAATCGCCTTCTAGCTCAGCGAGGATCGTCCGTCGACTCTCACGCCTGGTGTACATCTCCTCGAAAGCTCGTCGCTGCACCACAGTCGTTTCCGCCACGGGCGTTCCAGGCTGCGATTGCCGCGTCGACATGAATCGTAATGAGCGTGTGACGTGGACTTCTAAAGCTTGCCCTTTCTCTGCGTCACTGTGCTTGCGTTTCATTCTAGGTTGTTTATCCGATCCTTTCGAGAGGACGGTGAAGCCTTTCAGGCTGGAGAAGAAAGACCCGAATAGGTCGAATGGGGAAGTGGATTCCTGGGAAGGAGATTTCGGCTTGGGCGCGTGGGCTTTACGGTACCGGAGGAAGAGCCATAAGCAAATGACGGGGGTTGTGAGTGCAATTCCACCTATGACAATGACGTAGATAATTCGAGCGCTAGGTTTCGAGGATGTGGTGGGTTCGTTCCCTGTGGTGTTGGTGGATGCTCCAGCTGTTGCTTGCGCTCCGGAATTGGTGGTTGTGCTGGTTGTGGTGTCTGGGCTGGTGATACCGATAGCTGGGGCTATGGAAGAGGTCCTACTCCCACTGGCGGGTTTTAATGTGGTAACCGGGATAGGTATGGTTGTCGCAGTGCTTTTTTGTGTGGCGAGGACACTCAGTATACTGATTGCGGATCGTTCGCATAGGCTGTCAACGGAGCCGTCTCCGATGGCCGCAAGGGTTTCTGTTCCAGTCCTGGGATCCCGGCATCTAATGGCACGAGCAAGAGGTCTTGGTGTTGCTATTGGGGTTTGGGTACCGGTAGCCGCGGTGAGTGTTCTCATGGTAACAGAGGGGATGAGTGACGAGGGGCCGGTCATATTTTGAAGAGTGAAAATAGGAGAGAAATATGTGACTGAAATGGTCGAATCAAGAAGAAGAGAGCCACGGACGCCGAGAAAGCTTGGAAATGTCAGTTTGTTGATGGAGAAGTAAAAGCCATTGCCAATTGGCCAGATAGTCATGACTTACTATGCATCTCTCGCGTTGGTCCCCATGGACGAAGGGATGTTGACGCTGTTATCAACAGTAGAAGGGTTGATGGTTGAAAGGTCCCACGCAAAAAGTGTTGTCTAATAAACTCGTTAGATTCTCTTGGGTAGTAATGCTGGCGGTTGAGAGACAAAGTGCAGTAAACTGCACGAGATACACATGATTCCCAAGTTTGGATTGGGCACTGCTGCCTTCGACCTGAATCCAAAAAATCTATGACTTACGGGAGAAGTATAAGAACCAGCAAGAAGCAAAAGAGAAAAGTTCGTCATCTGGCTTAAAAACGGAGCAGATGTCGACTCAGCAACCGTAAGGATGAAAGGAACATCGCCCAGGATGACCTCACCCTCTGTCGGACGGCTGAAAGAAACCTGGGCCGAACCGGGAAGAAACTGCACCGCAACAACGAGAAACAAGAGCTCAAGTCGCATCTTGAACAAACAATTGAGGAAGAGGAGGAGGAGGAGGAGAAGAAGAAGAAAGAAAAAGATGTAAGGATGAAGAAGTGACGTGAAAAGAAGAATATGCAGCTAGCTAGCATGTCATGTCTATCTTTCGATGCAGGCAGGCAAGGGCAAGGGCAGGCACGGGAGCTACGCCTTGCCAGAAGGCAGGGTACTGGCTCCTTTTCATATCAGCAATCTGGATTAGAGCTGAGCTGGATTGAAGCTCCACTTCCTACGATTGAGGAATCAAATGGAGGGGCAGATTGCAATGTGCAGCAGACAGACAAAAGAAATGAGGCATCCCTGTAGAAACAACCCCATGCTTCAAACCCCTCACCCCTCGCTTACCATTTCCTCGGCGCACCTTAATACCTTTGATATGATATTATTCGTCGGATATCGCAAGCTTCCCGCAATGCGGCTGTGACAGCGAGTGCACGGCCGATGGCCAACACCCTGCTGAAGCTTCAACCGTTGCAAGAATAGTCCGATGTGGAATTGCGGTATTTAGCCCGTCCCAAAACGGGAAGATCTCATTGGACTAAGCTTAAATGACCCCTGTTAATCGAGAGAGTGCAGCGCAGTCAAAACACCACGGGAAGCTTGATCTTGGTCCCTGCGACTTTTGAAGTCTTCGGGATTCCTTCAAGTTTCGTTCGCCGGGCTTGCACCCAAGCTTGCACCCCACAGAAAGGGGCACCTGTCAAACCTGCCATCTGATGTATGATTGGCGTGTTTTGAGCTTGGCCAAGAACCTGGAACGACCAAAACTCCATCGAGACCATTGCCGTGGGTTGGCAGGCTTGAATTGGCTGCTATCCCGCTCCCTCAGGCAAACCTTACCTCTGATCCAGTTCATGCCGGCATTCCCACCATTGGATGAATTCGTCTGCTTAATGGGATGGAATGTGATGGGATGGAACACGGAATTGAGGTCTGTTCAGTCCAGAAGGATTGAGAATCACACTGCCTATTGATAAGAGCTCGTTGGCCTGAGCGGGAGTCCGGCTTTCTTGTAGGCAGAATCAATCATCTCCATCTGTTTCACGGAATCCTCGCCGTCTATCCAAACGCCAGAAGGGGATCCTCTGCCCTTAATCCTGTGGACGAACTGCTCCAGCTGGTGTCTGTAGGTGGACCAGGACTCGTGTCCCTGGCCTTTCCGGACTTCGTCTTGCCAAGTGTAAGCCTTCTGATACTGCGTCGTAGCCCAGGTCTTGAGAGGCTTCTTATCGTCAGATTTTCGGATGGTGTGTTGTTCCACGATGTCGATCCGGTGCCAAACCACTGGCATAACCATATTCCAGATAATAACTTTCTTAACCACGACGTGCTCGTTCTCACTCGTTTCTCCCAAACTCTCATCTCGAACAACCGTCTCACCATGTACCACTTCGCAGCTAGGCCATCGAAAACCAGGTATCGGTCCCCAGCCATGTAAGCTTAAATCGACATACATCGTGCCAATTCCTCCATTTGGAAAACGCCACTTCGCGGTCACTACGTGAATGAGTTAGCATCATGTCCATCTACTATCTTGTACTGCAGATCCAGCAAGACGACTCTCGCGAGGTTCCCCTATTCAGGGAAAATCAACGAGCCGAGGACCGCGAAGATCTCCGAAACATTCATGCATGCAGCGAATTGAGGGGGTGACGCCTCTCGCGAGGTCTCCCCGTTCAGGGAAAGTCCTTCTAGCGGAAGATTTTCGAAGCATTTCAGACTACGAAACAGAGTGAGGAGGCGGTAATAGGGACTGAATACATACTAGCCTGATCACACCTCTGATCAAACCCCTTGGGCATCAGCCTTGGGATAGCCTCCAAACATTCCTCTGGCTCAGTTCCAAAAATCAAACGTAGAAACAGCTGCGTAAGAACTCGAGTCAGCACCATAATACCCTTCATATATCCATCTCAAGGTGTCAAAATTGCTTCAGGACATGTCCAAACACAGAAGTGCTTGCCTACTTCGTGAGACTAAACCCAACTATAGTGGAACCACAGCGACTTCACAGGGAAACACATTTGTCTACAACCGTGTCTTCTACCCCGGACAGGTTCAGTCGCACGAAGAAACCGAGTCAAAGCCACCCGCCACACTTCGTAACAAAACCTCGAATAGGAACAAAACAAAATCGGAGGCCAACCCACCGTAGTGTAAGCCCCCATATCCATCGTCACCCCACCCCCAATTCCAAAATCAAACCTAATATCTGTCTCGGGAAACACATACCTCGGACACGTCAAAGTGGTGTGCGCCGAAACCACATTTTCCTTGTCAACATGCTCCAGGAACGCCGCGCACGCGGGGTGGAAACGCGCGTGGAAAGCTTCAAGCAGGATCGGGGCGTCTGGTTGTGAGAGGAGGGGAGAGCGGAAGAGGGAGGCGGCTTCGGAGGCATTGGAGACGGAGGGTTTCTCGAGGAGGACGTGTTTGTTTGCGCGGAGGGCTTTGAGTGCCCATTCGTAGTGCAGGCCGTTGGGGAGGGGGATGTAGATTGCGTCGATGGAGGGGTCGTCGATTAGTTCTATTGTGTGGTTTGAGTGGTTAGAGAGTGCTTGCATTCTTTCGCCTTGTGAATAGGAGAGGGAAGGGGAGGTGAGGTCTGCTAGAACAAACTGACCTTGGTAGGAACTATGCACAATCGGAATCCCATGTTGCTTCGCATACGCATTCGCCCTCTTCTCGTCTCGAGCAGCCACAGCTGCGATTATCACATCTGGATGAGACTTCGCGGGTCCGATTACAGCAATTGGTCTGCTTCCGCATCAGCTTGTATCCTGTACATCACATCCCCTCCTATCCCATCCGCAGACGACTCACGCGATAGTCGATGCGCCGAGAAGGCCGATCCGCAGCGCATCCTGGCTTTTGGCAGGTGTCTCTGGGTAGGACATCGCCCAATTACGGCGTATAAAGGGGAGAATGGATTCCATAGTGGTGGTTGGAATGCTGTTTGGTGGAGGTGTTCTGAGTCTGGGTGGATGGATGATGGATGTGTTGGAGTCCTCTCCCCCAACATCCGTCAAGGCTCGCGCCACTGACTGACTGACCATGTAAGGGTAGACATTTCGGCAGTCTCACTGTCGAATTCAGCTGTGCTACATTGACAGTTCAAATAATTATCAAATGAGATGCCTAGGGATCGCAGCAGAACCTAAAAGTTTGAATTGATCAAGGCTGTTATCCTTGTTCGCCACAGGGAAATTGCCATCCCCATCAGCCCCTGAATTGAAGGTACCACTTTATAATTCCTCCAACCTCACCATATTCAAATATCACAAACCAGTCTAAAGCTAGAAATAATCTGCAGCATTAAGCAAAGGTTGTTTACTTATTCGCAAACATTAATGCTATTAGGAGCTAATAAATTACCCTAGTACCCTCCGTCTCTTACTCAGATTTCGCGTTCTTTCTCAGACTTTTCTTGTTCGGCAATAACAGCACCATCAACAGCAGCTCGACTTTCAACTGACTCCCCCTTCAACAAACCTAATTGGTTGACATCCCATCCATTACTCTGGAGGTACTCTCTGAACTTGATATCCTCCTGTGTGATGGTATCTTGGCCAATGTTTGGAAGGAAAAAGAAGACGAGGACCGCAGAAAGGACGCAGAAGCAACTCGAGACGTAGAATGGGTACTGAGCAGAAGCATTCGTGCCCTTTCCTCCGGCCTTCTCAATGTATGGGAATATGTATGTCCCAACAAAGGCACCGATCTTCCCTACCGCAGCAGCGATAGCGTAGTATTGTCCTCTGACTCCTGTGGCACATGTCTTCGAAGCAACCAATCCAATGTTATCACCTGGACCGAGTTCTCCAAGGGACAAAAAGATTCCGTACACCACGGCAAACCCAGCTACGTTCTCGGGCTTGGCGAGTTGGGGATATAGACCAGCCATGATGAAGCCGACCACAGCCTGCGCCAATACACCAGAAGCGAGAGCGTACTTTGGACCGATCTTGTCTGAGTATATGGAGCCCAACATGGCACCAGGGATGTAGAACAGGTTGATGACAGTGTTCCATCCGAAGACCGTAGTAAGGGGAGCAGAGTCTCCGTAGATATTAGCCAGAATCGTCGATGAAAAAATACCAAAGGAATAGGTTGAGAACTGGAAAATGTTAGCACTGTCCCGAGTTTCTCAAAGCGGACGACTTACATCGTATAGGAACCAGACTAGAGAAACAATGCAAAGTCTTAGACCATAATATTTGAGCACTAGCAGGTAAGGGATTTTGACGTATTTCATACTCTCCCTGATGACTGTCAGCATATTCCGAGGTGCGAGTAGATGATGTCCTACTTCTTGAACTCTTCGGGTTCTTGTAGCTTGATTCTCAACCAGAGCAGGATCATTGGCGGCAAAACACCCAGTCCCAAGGAGATTCTCCAAGCGGCACGCAGATGGTGATCAGTGCAGATTACAACCAAGAGATATGGTATGAAAGCGCCAATGACAAATCCCCAATCGATCATGACATTGGTGAAAAGAATGAACCATCGGTTCCTTGTTCCAGACTTGAGCTCTCCTGTGGCTTCTGAGCAAGCAACACTGCCGGCGGGATATTCTCCTCCAATGCCAATTCCAACGAGGAAACGATATGCCGTAAGAGCAGCGAACATGCCTTGCAAACTGCCTCCGGCTCCATATGAGCCTGCTGCGAGGGCAGTGAAGACGATGAGGATAGCGGTCGAGAGCAGCAGAGAGTTCTTTCTCGACCACTTGTCGCTGGTGTAGCCGAAAACCAGCTGGCCGAGCACAGTACCAGCAAAGGCAATGGCAGAGATGTTCTTCTGGGCGCTGGATCCAGTATATCTGTCACCGTAGATCTTGCCTAGCATGGTGGAAACGGAACCAATGACCTGGAGTGCGTCAGTCAGTGCGCCCTCTTGAGCGTGAAGGGTTTGCCCACGTTGTTGACATATCCATCGGAGAAAAGACCAGCACCACAAGCCATGACAGGCCAGAGTTTCTCCCAGCGGTTCTTGCCAGAGTGTTCCAGCGCATTGTCGCGGTCGACAGCTTGGACATACGGGGCATCTGAGCCAGAATCGGCTTGGGCCTGGACGGCGGAGTCCTGTTCCTTCTTGGATCCAAACATTGCTTCTACTCGCAAGGAAGGAGGAGTGTGGAGGGGGAAAGGATGGGAGGGGGTGAGGAGGTGGGAGGATGGATGCAAGTAAACTTGGAGGGGGAAATCTAGAATACTTATGGTCTCTGGTCTGCAGCACCGCACCGAGGATCTGGGTATACCTACCTGCCTTGCGTGGGAAACACTTGTAGCCAGCTAGTCCTGCAGCTATCAGCAAGCAGCAATAGAAGCCCGCATCGACTTCACCAAGAGGGGCAAGATTGGCGTTGGACCCTGCCGAATCTCAAGATGGAAGGCACGAGCAGGGTTCGCACGCAGCCTGCCGCCATGGGGAACAAGCTTCGACCCCAGCTCGATCGGGAATTGGTACGAGTAACTGCCCAATGGGAACCCTCCAACTCATGTTCACGGTACAGTAGCGTCGTTCACCATGACCGCCCCGAGCCCATCCCAGTTGTCCGAACCTTCAAGCTCGGGAATGAACTCTTGCTTAGGCACGGCATGTTATCAATCTGTCTGGGCCGTGTAGCCCACCACGATTGCCACGTGCATCTTGCCATTTTGAAGGAACAGTCACCAGACACCTGAAGAGGAAGGTGGGAGCTCGAAGGCAAATACAAAGTAACTGGTGCTTTGCTTGCAGGTCGAACTGTTGACGGGGTACTTGGAACATACAGTCTAATTAGTCAAGTCAGTACATGAAGTGAGGATGAATGACGATATCCCTTTCCCCAGAAAAACCCCCGACAAGCCTTTGACTGGCCGAATTTCAAGCCTCGAGGTTAAGCCACCCGTTGTGGAGTATCTTGGCGCGTGATCATTCCGACGGTTCAAGCCAATCATACCTGCAGAATAAATTACAGATGCGTTGATGTCATGAGGTGTTGTTCGGTGGCTTGAGAACTTTCAATCCTGCTGAATTGTCGATAGCAGACTTGGACTGATCTCAAACGGAACGTTGCCAGCGCAAGCATCCATCTTGCGAACAGCCATCCGAACCAGAAATGCTTGATCAGGCTCCATCTCCCCTCGATTCGTTGCTCTCTCCGCTGAACCTGCCGCGACGAATGCATCCATGTGCTTAAATCGGCCCTAAAAGGCTTGATTTCCCTCCTTCCACTCAACACTACCCCTTTCCTGCACGCCGAGTCGATGATAGCAAGCTGCCACATCGGTGTTGCCGATTCTCACATGAAAGATATGCCCGATGAAGTCGGATGACAGCGCGATGGCGTCTGGTGGCGCATGAGAAGATGCCGTCTCTTCCACGGGCGCGTTTCTCGTTCGCCAGATAAATTAGAACTTTTGCTGAGAAGACATGACCGCCAAGACTTCCAGCACGTGTGTCTCATTTCTTCCAACTTTCCACCTCAACTCAAGGTTTAATTTCATTTGGAATACAGCAAAAGACGAAGAATGGATAGACACTTCCGATAAACAGCGAAGTCAAGAATGGAGACTAATGACTCGTGAAAATTTGTTTCTTTTCTTGCGACTCTCCCTACAGTACCGAGGAACACTTCAAGGCTTATCAGACCTGCACTTGTTTATCTTCGCCCCCCAGTCCGTTCGCAATTCAAATTTTTTAGGGGTGACGCGTCATGTTGCTTGACCCAAACTCTTCAAGACTGTTTAGAGATAATTTACATTCGCTGCTATGCAGTTGTCTCGGGATAAGTGCGGTCTTTGATCGGGACAAGAAAAGGCAAGGATGTTCTCTAACCGAACTTTGAACATGAAGCAGATGATGTGTTTTTGAGACACACGTTTGTGTGTCAAGAAAATCTTAAGCCAGCAGTTCTAACCAACATGGTAAACAGAATTCCAATTACAAAACCATTAAAACAATGGGAAAGAAATGCACGGCCAGCCACAATGGTGAAGTAGGTATCTACAACGAGCTGAGGCAAATTCGGAAATCGTTATTGTAACGATTTAAGGGGTAGAAGTCCTTGTATAAGATACCCCTGTAGAATATCGTACTTTGTCATTCAAATTACTTTCAGCAGCTCTCTAATGAGCCTCACCCCCAGAGCAATGCAGAACTGTACCAAGATGGTTTATCTCGAAGCACGTGACGTTACTGGGGAATGTCTGCAATTGACAGTTCATGCTTAACGATTCATACAATGACTACTGGCCCAGAGCCATAGGGTAGTACCAGCTTGGCTAATTTTGCATCATGCCTCGATACCTAGGTATATGAGCCGCAAGATTCCAGCTTTAAAGTCGTGCCTGCCTTCTTGTCACGTGAGAGACAAACTCAGTGTTTTGTGGCTTAATAGTAAGGAGAATCAGATAAGGACATTTTGTGCAGCATCCTTGCTCTCAAATTAGGTGAACTGGATGTGTTTGCAATCTCATGAGAGTCTAGACATCAGATGATGGCTCACAGACACTGGCAACAGCTGGGATTTCCAGGCTTCATCGAACGCGGGGATGATAGCGCGGCTCGCTTATGATAAGGAGCTCGAGATGTCATACCTTTTTACAACATCACGAGTTCGAAGGCTTCAACTCATCCATTTCCTGTCCAACTTTGTTCCCTACGCGATGCTTGATCTACCGACGCGTCTCTTCATTTGTAGATAAGTGCTCTGGTTGCTATCGTGTGGAGCCCCAGCCTGTTCTGGGCATACAAGCCCGTCCATAAGAATTGCTCTTCCAAGGCAACAATGAGCTTGCCACTTACGAGAAAACAGACTTTGTGAGAAGACAACGAGCCCTTCAAATGCATGGCCACTAGACAGGTCAAAATTACTACTGCTCAAAGCTTAGACAAACACATCCACAATGGCGGGCAAGAAAGGAGCACGTGGCAAAGGAAAGGCCAAAGCCACCAAAGGCGTGGTGCCCCCAGTGCCTGATGTCTACCAGGACATGCTATCCGAGGCACTACCTACACAATCAGAAATTCCCGAACGACCATTGAAGCGACGAAGGACTGGTAGAAGAGATAGTCAAGTCGCACGCATCAGTCCCGCAGCCAGTCCTGTTGAAGAAGAAGAAGACCTGGAGTTTGAGGATGTACTGGACACAAGTCTGCAAGAGGACTTCGAAGGTGAACGAGATGTCCCCGCTAAGCGCCAGCAAACCACCTACAGAGATTCAGATGAGGAATCCGACGATAGCGATGGAGAATGGCAGGGTCTCAATCTGGATGCGGAACCGGAAGCGGATGAACCAAGCGGGGACCTCGACTTGACTCTCATCAAAAAACCAGTTCCGCAGACCAAAGTCCCAGCATTAAGGAGAAGACTTGTAAGCAAAGCCGAGAAAGTCGAAAGATTAGAGAAACACAAGATGCATGTCCTCTGTCTCCTGTCACATCTGGACATGAGGAATGACTGGTGCAATGACTCTGAAGTCCAGGCATCGCTCCGGCCACTTCTAGATAAGAAGACGTTGACTTTCCTGAGACCTAAATCGAACTTGTCTCAGTTTGGGCAAGCGGAGTCGTTGAAGAGGGGTTTGGATCAGGCTGCTATCATGTGGAGGACGAAATTCAGCATTACGGCGAGGGGTCTTCGAAGGGCACTGTGGGCAGATGACGAGAAAGACCTTCAGAATGTAAAGGAACCCCCCACCCCTGTTTCTTCAAATAACCAAGTAGCTAAGTCGATGACAGTTCAAAATCGACGATGGGGAAATTATTGACAAGTCGGACTTCCGCGCTGCAGCGAAGTCTTTGAAAGGATCAAGAGATCTCGGGGCACAGCTGTTCTGTGCTCTTCTAAGAAGTGCTGACGTAGAAACCCGCCTAGTCTGCTCTTTACAGCCATTATCTTTTAACGCTGGTGGTCCAGCAATGCCAAAGAATACACCCTCAAAAGCGCGAAAGTCTACACCGGAGATGAGCGATGCTGGAGAGATCGCAGACATCCAAGGCATGGACTTCCAATTCGGCAGTCCAAGCGGATCCAATTTACTACCTCGTCGTCGTCTCGGACATCCGAACGCAGCCGCATACCAGATGCCCGAAATGAGCACGCCTCCTCGTCCACCCCCAAAATCCAAAGCAAAACCAATCCATGAATCCGACTACCCCATCTTCTGGGTAGAAGTCTTCGACACCGCGCACCATAAATGGGTTCCCTTCGACCCACTTGTAACAGGATCCATCTCCAAACCTCGGAGTCTCGAACCTCCAGCTTCGGACAGGGAGAACAACATGTCGTATGTTATAGCATTCGAAGACGAGCGCTGCGCCCGCGACGTCACAAAGCGATACGTCAAAGCCTACAACGCAAAGACGCGGAAGAACAGAGTAGAGTCAACTCCGGGAGGCGAGCGATGGTGGCGACGTGCTATGAGACTATATAAACGCGGCTTCACAAGCGATGCAGACCAAATCGAAGACAGAGAATTTAGAGCCAACGAAGAGATGGAACCCATGCCTAAGAACATAGCAGATTTCAAAGACCACCCGTACTACGCTTTGGAGCGGCATCTCAAACGCAACGAGATCCTGGTCACCTCACGTGCGTGTGGTACGGTTGCTGCGGGACGTGATCCTAGTGTGCCTGGTGGGAAGAAGCTCGAGAGTATCTTCAGGAGGAATGATGTCAAGGTTACGAAGAGTGCTGATGCGTGGTATCGCTTAGGGAGGGAGGTCAAGATGGGCGAACAGCCTAAGAAAACCGTGGCTGCAAAACGACGACCAGACGACATTGACGAGGATGGTGGGAATGATTTTGAGGAACGCGCAGGTGTGAATCTGTATACGGAAGATCAAACGGAGGTATACGAACCACCACCGATAGTTAACGGACGAGTACCGAAGAACTCGTATGGGAATCTGGATGTTTACGTTCCTTCTATGGTGCCGAAGGGAGGCGTTCATCTAAGAGGTATGTATTCTACTCGACTCTTTTCTGCACACAATGTGCCTTCAAAATCACGGACATCTAACTACCCACCTCTCCATAGATGATGAGACTGCTCGCGCCGCCCGCCTCCTGTCAATTGACTACTCCGACGCTCTAACAGGCTTCTCCTTTCGCGGCCGCCACGGCACTGCCATCCTGCAAGGCGCCGTCATCGCCGCCGAGTACCGCGAAGCTGTCGAGGCCGTCATTGAAGGTTTCCGAGACGAGAGAGCTCAAGCTGAAGAGGACAGACGGACGAATGCTGCTGTGAAGATGTGGAAGGTTTTCTTCTTGAAGCTGAGGATTAAAGAGAGAGTGGATGGTTATAAAGGGATCGATGAGGAGGATGAGGAGATAGCCGAGGTCGAGGACGATGATGATGAGGATGAAGAGGAGTATGTTGATGAGGGTGATGATGATGACGATTATGGAGGCGGTGGGTTCTTTCCTGAATGAGTGAGATGTCTTCAAGTTGTAGGGGGCAAAATTGTGACGATAAGTTTTGTTTACATTCCTACGAGATTGAATACAGTCTTCATCTGTTTTAGCTCCATGCTTCTCTTTTCCCCCTTTGTCAAGCAAAAATGGTGGTGTGACTCGTAGTACGTAAGCGAGGGCTGTTGAAAGGGCGATGGCTTCAAGCGAGCAACAACAACAAAAACACCCTCAGCTCACATGCAAGTGACTTTCGGCACAGAAGTTCTCAATCTCGTTCCCGCAGTACGACCTGCTGTCAACACCTTGACCGGCTGTACGAAGGTATGGCAAAGGTACCAAGCTTCATGGGGCAAGGAAGAAACCGACCGTACTAAGGAGAAAGAAAGCAAGGGAAGAACAACGTCACAAGTTCCGAATTGGTGGCTATGTTTTTTTCATGAAAGAATTCCATTAGATCCCGCTTAATTTGCCGCTATCAAGAATACGAAGTAAGCCATTCAAAATCAAAAACCATCGCTCCCGTGCCCACTCCCGCTACTATAGCAAAGCAAAAACCCCCGTTACATCATATACTTCAAGCTCGGATTCCCATCCAACTTCCCCATCCAAATCGTAGCCCCAATCCCCTCTGTCCCACACATCTTCTTCCCACCCTCAACCTCCTCCGGCAAATCGATAACCAGATCCGAGAACCCAATCCCCCGCTCCTTCATCCTCGCCAAATCGCCCTCCGTCTTCGCCTCCCGAACAACAACCTTCGAGCTGCCCTCCCCCTGCGGAACCCCCAACACAAAACTAAAAGACTTCCCACCGCTCGCATCCTCCGCATTAACAACCGGCTTCGCGCCCAGGATCTTCGAATACACAGTCACGTACTCGGAGAGCAGGTCGGAAGGCACGAGGATCTCACAGCCCGCGATCCCAGTCGCGCCACAGGGATGCGTAGTCTTCGCCTCGTCATCCGACGCGACTCTGAAAGTCCGCTTCGTGACATCGTGGCAGAAGAACGGAACGTCGATCCTCCCATCTGGAAACATCTCCTGGCTAGGCGTCTTCGCCCCCTCGCTGAAGATCGGACGGGTCACTTTCCACTTGACTTCCACGCCATCAGCGCGTTTGCGCGATCCAGCGATCGGGTCCTGGAACGTGACTCCTAGATCACCGTCTTTGTCTGGGGGAGAAGAGAGGCGTGTGTTGACGTCGCCGATGCATTCTTCGGCTGTGATGGAGCTGGATGTCGTGAGGGCGAAGTCGATGAGGCCGTGTTTCTTGGGGCCCCAGAAACGCATGGGGAGGTTCTCGTCGGTGAGTGGTGGAGGGGTGTCGTACCAGTTGAAGAGTTCAAGGTAGGTGCCGTCGGCGAAGATTATGACTTTGTTGCGTGAGGCTTGCCCATTGTGGTAGCCGCCTGGTGTGATGGTGAAATGGTCTGTGAGCCAGGAGGGGGGTTTTCGAAGAAGGGGGTGGCACGAGGACGATGTGGTCGATTTGCGTGGTGGATGCCATTTTGATTGTGGTTTGTGGGTGTTGTTTTGAGTCTGAGATTGAGTTCAAGTTTGAGTTCAAGTTGAGGCTTGAATATTTGTTGTTGTTATTGCTGAGGTTGATTCTTCTGAAGGAGGGGAAGTCTCGTTGCTTTATACCCAAGGCTAGTTGCCTAACTCTACCTTGCGATAGAAAGCTTGCTGTTTGAACAGTGAATGCTAATGAGGGGCTCTGGTTCAACCTCATATTAGAGAAGGCTCTGACTTGGCGCAAGCAGCTACGACCCATACTAGCACCTGAGACAACATTCATTTTCTTTCGAAGCAAACAGAAAATTCAAAATTCAGCCAATGGAAAATTAGACGGCAAAGAGATGAGTTCTCATGTACTTGGTATTGGCTTTTATTCTTTTTTATACTTGACGAGATCGCTGCTGCGAGCATTCGCCTTCCTTTTGTTGACGCAGCTATGTTGCTCGGCAAACATCAATTTTTTTAATAGAAGACAGAGTGTGTCTTGTTGATTGCAATGTTGAGTGTACGATTTGATTTAACGATGGCGGAATGGAATGATGTCTATCGTCTTGTTTGCAACAATTAAACTTGAATACTGTTAGATACAGGTCAGTTCCCTATTTTAGAGTTAAACTCTGGTGTTGGTCTCGTACTGATTGCTTCTTGAAGTTCAAATGTACGTGCAGGTTATGAAGCAACTTCCGTTAATCAAGCCCACTAAGGGCATTTCGGTCGTCATTGCGATCGGGAAAGCCGTTGGGATTTTAATGCTACGGAATGGCAGTTTCGCTGTAAGTGGTTTCTGAGGACATCGACATGGCACGATGCTGTACGCTTAATGGATGAACGAATGGTGGGGATAGATTGGTAATGAACTGATGACCTTGAACTTCAAACTGTGCACTCTCGACACATGAGAATCGTTGCATACGTTTTCCAACAGTGGAACATCATGACAGCTATTGTGATCTAGAGGGAACTCAACAAATCACTCAGCCTTCTCCATATTTCCTCCCTAGATCCACCTTACCAACCTTAACTCTCCAACTAGTCATACCCCTCAACCCCCTTAAGATCCCTCGTCGGGATATACATGACACAAGCCGTGCCTTCATCTTCCCGATCCCAAGCCCACCGCTTCATTTTCTCGGCATCAAGTGTGCCGTCAAGAAGTTGCACCACATACTTACCGAGCACAGGCATGAATTTCCAAGCATGGAATGAACCACCTGTTGCAAGTTAGAGGTGCTTATAGTATGGATGGACGCTTATTATGAAGTCTTGATTGGGTGTTATTGCGTCCCTGGGTTTGTGTTAAGTTCAAGTCAACTCATCTCAATATCATCATACTGCACAAGATCCGTGGCGAAGGAGGATGATCAAGGAGCAATACTGACCAACACATCGTATAACTCTCAATTTTGAGCCCACGAATCGCGCCATACAGATTCCGAATAATCTTCTGTAGCTCCTCTTTCAGACCTCGCGGGACGTTTTGGCCCCACGTACTTTAGCTCACTGGCGTAGGAGGCGTAGAGAAAGTCTGCTGGGAAGCAGGGTGGTATGTCATATTCGTGAAACTGACTTCGCAGTTGAACTTCAGACGACCTTCTGCTGTACTTGGTATACTCTCACCTAATACGTCTCAGCTGTTTGGTTCATGTCCTGTTCAAGTACAAGTACAAGGAATGAAGATAGGGTAGGTTTACTAAATGTACTCACCATGTGTATGGTCCGATCAATTGATGAACACCGGCGCAGCCCTATACCTCTCCATCATCTCTGGCGCGAAAGTAGCAATCGCAGAACAAGCACCAGCAGCAATAATTCTGCCCCCCACTTACAGATCTTTGTCTCCTAGCACTATATCAGCAAGTAATTGAGCCGTCCTGGCACCAGTACACAGAATCACATGGTCTGCTGACATGACCTCCCCATCCGTCATTGAAACACCCGTGCAAATCCCACTGGAATCAATACAAAGCCTCTCGACCGTAGCCTCGACATAAAAAACCCCTGCCTCAACAGCAGCCTCAATGATACTCCTCAACGCACCCTCACCCTCACCCTCACCCCACCCACTACCCGGATTCCAATAACACTCCTTCGCACCCTCCCACTCCGCCTCTTCATACACACCACCAAACCTCCCTCTCGCATCCTCAACCGAAAGAATCTCCGCCTTAACATCAACACCTAACTTCCTATAATTCTCCAGAGCGCCACGTCCCATATTGACATTCTCCAACAACGCAATACCAGACTCGTGATAGTAGTCTTTGAAGATAGGATTAGTGCGCCAGTGCTCCACAGCTTCTAGAGCGAGTTTCATGTAGAAGATATCACCATAGTCGGCACATACTATCTTGTTTAGGCCGTGGGATGCGGCGGATGGATTGGGAAATGGTGTTCGGTCTATGAGGGTTATACTTGCGGTTGGCTTGGCGAGTTGGAGGTGGAAGGCTGTGGAGGCACCAAAGACGCCAGAGCCGACTATGAGGTAGGATTCCGGTTTATCTGCCATGGCTGTGGAGTTGGAGAGGAGCGAGATGTGGTGTTGTGACGGGAAGTGCGAGATAAGAGGTTGGGATTTGTATTTGGTTGTTTTCCTCGGGGTAATATGTTGAGCCTATTCTGTCTGTCAGATGTCAACCACAACTTTGTCTTGAGGCTTACTAATGCAGCCAGCAGCTATTTGACCGTTACAGCCTTGTTAAAGTGCAAATGCAAAAACCAAGACTGAAATGATGGGAGTTTGGATTCTGAAAGAAGCTATCTGTTTGCTGAATGGGACATGATCAATCTCGCGGTTTCGCTTCTGCTTGTTATTGCGTTATGTCCAAGTGTAAACCAATATGCTCCGATTGCCCACTTCTCAACGCATCTCACAACGCAGAGCCTCAGTACATTACCAACTTCAATATACCTTTCAGCCGTTGTGTAACCTAAAATCTCCAGATCCTGTTTTATCAAGTGCCCGTTCAAAGGTGCTACCTGTGATTTACGTTATCGCATGTGAGAGTATGAGGCTCTGAGGCGCGGAGACCTATCTTCCTCACACCCATCCAGACAACCAGCAAAGACCTGAATGGCTGGGTGAAGTAGACCCTTGAGGAACCATGCTGCACCCGGCCCGATACAGGCGCCGGGGCAATCGAAAGAGCCTCCTTTTCTTACCTGTTTCCTCGTCAGTAGACCCTTCGTACTTGGCGGGGGGGGGGGGGGGGGGGGGGGGGGGGAGATGATGCATGCATGGAAGGAGAGTCATTGGATGAGTCTTGAAGAGATGATAATGGACTGGGTATTCTGGGTATTCTGGGTTTTCTCTGTTCGAGGGTTGATGAAGTCGTAAATTGAAAATTGGGCTTTTTACTGCGGAAATGACTTACTGCTAACTTATACACAACAAGACTACCAACCACATCAGTGTCTATCTATCACTTATGGGAAAGATGTCTGCAACGGATGTAAACGCACAGCTACCCAGACACTTCGAGAGCGGGAACTCTGATTCTTTCAACGTTCGTCTCGCTTCCCTCCCCAAATTCCACTTCCATGAATCCTGACTTGCATTGCGCATAGCCATTCAGAACAAGAACCTCATATCTCGAAACGGGAAAAGTCATCTCAATCGGCGCCAATGACTTACCGGCATCCTTCAAGAAGATGTTACAAGCACGCCTCCTCTGCAAAGGACCTCAGACTCGTCTCCTTCCATCCCCTCTCCTTTCCGACGATGAAGGATTGAAGATTTGGAATCGCATAACGACTATGCCAGATTACTATCAGACAAGGGATGAGATCGAATTGCTTGAGCGCAATGGACGATAGATCGCTGAGCATATCGTGCCGGGTTGTACGATTCTTGATCTCGGTAGTGGGTCAGTATTTCTTACTAACACCTATTATTGAGGAACAATATCTTCCTCTGCATGTAGTACAGTACAGTACATATGTACTAATATTTTCTGCAGGAACGTCAGCAAAGTCAAGCCTCTCCTCGACGAACTCGAAGCACTGAAGCGACGCACAACCTACTTCGCTCTCGACCTTTCACGCCAAAGTCTCCTCGAGGCAATGGCCTACCTAAACCCCCGCTACAAACACATTTCCTGCTTCGGTCTGTGGGGCTCTTTCGACGACGGTCTGAAATGGGCACAAATGATCCCCGGCCCACGCCTCTTCCTCTCTCTCGGCTCCATCTACGGCAACGACTTCTTCGACACGGCAGTCAAGCGGATGCGACCTCTCGCCAACCCCCTGCGAGCTGATGACCGCCTCCTCCTGGGCATGGATGGGACATCCAATCTAGACGATATCTGGAACTCATACCATGACCGAGACGG
The DNA here is from genome assembly GCA_020746875.1 of Rhexocercosporidium sp. MPI-PUGE-AT-0058. Taxonomy (NCBI): domain Eukaryota; kingdom Fungi; phylum Ascomycota; class Leotiomycetes; order Helotiales; genus Rhexocercosporidium; species Rhexocercosporidium sp. MPI-PUGE-AT-0058. Next base: position 1,141,628 of record JAGTJL010000008.1, read on the forward strand.
CGAATTCGAGAAATTTATGCGGAATGGCTTGGTGCATTCGAATCGCGTGCTGCAGCATCATTGGTATAATGCCGAGGATTGGGACGTGGTGGGTGCTGTTGCAACGAAGCCAGCTATCATGCATCGGTTTGTCTTTCGTGCGAGGAGAGAAGTGTCTTGCGCGGCGCTGGATCTGCATTTCAAGGCTGGGGAGGAGATTGATTGCTATGAGGCTTTTAAATATGGACCTGAGACTATGCGCAGACAATTTGCTTTGAATGGCTTGAAGGAGATCGGAATTTGGACGTCTCCATCGGAGAGAATCAGTAAGTCGCTTAATCCATGCTCTCAAGTTCTCTAGCTAACTCATACGAAAACACAGACCAGTATCTGCTCCGCAGATCCAAAGAAGAAGAGAAAGGTGTCACAGAAATATTTTGAGGGTTATGTGAGGATGTTTACTCTGTATGGGGTTCGCTCGCTTAGTCCATGGGTCTTGACTCGGAGCTATGTTTGTTTGGGTTTTTTATCTTTGGAGAGACAAGAACTGTATCACGGCATCCCGAAATGAAACACTGTTCACTTCAATGATACGTCACAAAAATATTGAAGTATTACAAAACAAAGTAAAATTTCGGTTATTTATTTGTCTACAAAGACTCTAAAAGCAGGTACAGGTAGTCAGGCAAGTTTCCGGGCGCCATTCGACCACAAACGTAGGGGAGAAGAAACGAGAGAATTTCGATTTACTTCACTAGAAGAAGACGACGGCATTGTACTGAGGCAGAGAATGCGAACAAAAAATGATGGACCGATTAAATTGATATAATTCATTGAGCTACAAAATGACCACGCCGACGTGCTGAAATAGAAACTCTTTGGCTACTCGTTAGCTCCTTTCATGGCCAAATCTGGACTGACTTCGAAGTAGAAACCCCATGGCTATTCTCTTGTTCACTCAACAATCATATTCCGTTCTTAGCCAAGAAGTCCAACATCAACTTCCCAATCTCCGCAGTCATAGTCTCAACAGCGAAATGTCCCGTATCTAACAAGTGAATCTCCGCATTTGGCAAATCCCTCTTGAAAGCAGTCGCGCCAGGCGGGACGAAGATCGCGTCGTTCTTTCCCCAGAAGGCAATGAGCGGGACTTGAGACTTGCGAAAGTATTCTTGGAAGAGAGGGTAGAGTGGAAGGTTGGTGCGGTAATCGTACAAGAGATCAAGCTGGATCTGGTTGTTTCCGGGCCGCTCCATCAACGCCCAGTCAAGGAAAGGAGCTTCAGGTGCGACGGGCTGGTCGTGAGATCCGTTGGTGTATTGCCATTTTGTGGCCTCGAGACTGAGGAGAGCTTTTTGGATCACAATTCTTTGTTCGGGGGTGTCTTCCTTCCACAGGGCTTGAAGTGGAGCCCAGAATTCGCCGAGCCCCTCCTCGTACGCGTTGCCGTTCTGTGAAAAGATTGCCTGGATAGCCTCTGGTCGCTGGAGAGCGAGACGGAATCCAGTAGGTCCTCCGTAGTCGAAAACGTAGGGAGAGAATTTCGTGATCTTGAGGACATCGAGGAATGCACCGATGCTGGTTGCGATGTTCTCGAAGGAGTAGACGTAGCTACGCTCTGTGGGGACTTCTGTGAAACCGTACCCTGGGAGATCTGGTGCCACGACATGGTATTTGTGACTGAGAAGCGGAATGAGATTTCTGAACTGGTGAGAAGAACTTGGGAAGCCATGGAGTAGGAGAATAACTGGTGCATCCTTGGGGCCGGCTTCTCGGTAGAAGATTTTCAGGCCGTCGGCCTCGATGAGGTTGGTGGTATAAGCAGACATGGCTTTGAATTGGTGTTTGTTTGTGTTTGAGAATGTTGAATATGTAGATGATGTTGGAATATGGTCTTATCGAGAGGGAATCTGTCCTGGTTATATATCCCTCCAGAGCAGAAAATAAAATTACTACATAGTAACAGCTGCAACTGCAATCGCGCAATAATTTCTGTGAGATCTTGCAGGGTTACAAACTTTGAGTCTGACCAGGCACGCAATATTGGCTCAATCCTGGACTTTTGGCTCAAGAATGACGATAGTGGGGATTTGGGCGTCGTTTGTAAGCGGCCACATTTCGAAGTTGGAGCAAATCTCCTCCTTCTCATTGGACGAGCAATGCTGCAGCCTTGTAAGTCGCTTTGCATATATGTGGAGTGATTGATCATCCAAGAATTCACAACCACGAGAGTTGAGCAAGGCTAGATTGGTCGTTGTTTGGAGGGCGCAAATGCCTACAAAAACCTCGGGTTTTGAAGTGTCGGCCGTCGTAAGCCAATGACAAGCTTCTGTTTCGCGACTTAGGCGAGTGAGATTCCAAAGATTCCAAATGGAGCACGATGTGTGACGCCCAGATTTAGTAATCAGACTGCTGGTGCTTCCGCGGGGTTGTTTTTCGCTAAACCCAATCAGATTTCGGACGCCAATTAAACATCTACTAGGTTCGATCCTCCCACATCATGACCTGACAAGGAAGACCACCTTCCATTGGTAACGTGAGACTATTCTTGCTGATTCTATCTTTTTCGTCCATAAGCTTGAAGTTGAACTTAGCCTGCAGAGTAGCGATTACTTGCACTGCAACCGAAACAGCCATGGTCTTGCCCAAACAAGTTCTTGGGCCGCCGTTGAATACTGGGTACTCGAACGCGGGTTTTGATACTAAAGATCCGTCTTCTAACCACCTCTCTGGCTTAAACTCCTCGGCATCCCCACCCCAGATCAGTGTCGATCGATTCATAGCCCAGGTACACCAAACAAGGATGGAATCCTTGGGCAGGTATGTACCATCTGGTAGAGTCGTGGCCTTTTCACACTGCTTGAGCTCGAATGGGACAGGTGGATACAGTCTAAGCGCTTCGTAGAACACGGCTGTAACATACGGGAGTGCAATAGGTCGAAATATAGTAGTATCGAAGCCCTGGTTACTGCCATTTGGTGATGTACCTGGCGTCAATGAGGGGTCGAGCTGAGCTACGTGCATCACCTCCCGTCTGACTTCTTCGGCCTTCCTGGGATTTCGCATGAGCAGGTAGAATGTCCATGTCAGTGCCTGTGCAGTTGTGTCCCTACCTGAAAAGAGTTAATGAATGGGGCCAATAGAACCTGCTATCTATTTTGGCTCACCGGCAGAAAGATAATTCAAAGCAGCATCTGCAACCAAGTCTCGGTCGTCAATGGAATCTAGCAAGGAATTGATCAGAGTTCCAGACATCAAGTCTAAGGGGGAATCAGTTCCGGTCATTTTGCTCTTCCTGGTTTGAATAGCATTGGCGACGATCATGGAACCAAACGCCTTAACTTGTGCAACCGAATCCCTAAATGTACCACCAAGAAAGATCTCACTGATCTGCCACAACGGGTTCTGGAACCTTTCTCCCGTGGCACCAGAAGCATAGTCAAAAGCCTTAGAAACGGGATCCGAATTGTGTATATCCATCTGTGTAACCATTTAGCTGCAGGTAACCGGCTGACATTCAAGAAGCCACAAGATGTACGTACATTGTAAGCCATTCTACCCATAAGTTGCGTTGTCAACTCGTGAAGTATTTCCTCCAAATCAACTACAGACCCTTGCTCGACTTCTGAGAGGCTTTTTACAGTCGCATCGAGGTAGGCAGGAAGTGCCACATCCATCAGGACTTTCAGATTGGCGTTGTTCAGGAAATGCAGACCGGCCTTTCGCTGGACTTTCCATAATTCACCGTCTGCATTGATGATACCATTTCCTAGCATTTGTAAGCAGATGCATCTGAAACAGTCGAGAACAAAATCCTACCGAAAAGATCCCATGATCTCCTCTTGAAGAAGTCTCCTTTGGCAAATACGCCCTCGTGTTTGAATACATATTCCAGGTTCTTCGGATCATTGATCACTACCCCAGGAGGCAGAGACGGCACTGATATTTGGAATGTTTCGAATCCGAACTGACGCTCGCATTTCACAAACCAAGAGAACAGCTTGTGGCGCGCTTGTAAGAACAGGATACCATTGCCTACCAGAGGTAAGGTGTTTGGTGGCCGTCTTGAAGGATGTGTCAGCGAGCTCTTCTAAGCACAGTATTTCGCATTTCTCTTCGCATTCCCTTCCGCATTCACAGCGATCACCCACTCTGGTGAAGAGCACCAGAAACATGGGGGAAGAGAACTGTCTTCAGAGGTACCAGTGTCCTGATTCCAATGTCCAGTGACGTGTTAAAATGGTACGATTGAGACTTCAAAAGAGACTCTAACTGACCTCAAAGCGAGTCCATTTCTCCTTATAATTGGTCTACTAAACAGAAAATACGCAGCAGAGCACACAAACAAAAAGAGAATGAAAAGTGTTGACGCGTGCATTTCGAGATGTACGAATGAAGCTGAGATGCATCAAGGAAGTCGAAAGTAGTGTTCACTTGGCGCTAGCCTCGCGTTCTGTCTCAGCCGTGTCAGTGACATCCTCAAACCGTATTAATCTTCCTCTCCCTCTTGCTCCACATCACCAATTGAACTTCAACAATAACTTACCATGGTTCTTCTTTGCCCCCGCATACATTTCTATGAGATCAATGATCAGGCCTGGTACGTAGACCCATCTAATTGCTCTGCAAAGACTTTTACAGCAACTGACCGTGGCAAATCTAGGTTCCCTCAATACCTCCGCGAGAAAGTCCAGTCATGCCTCACCCTCTGCTGGACATTCCGAATGCCCGTCTTGCAAAAAGCATCACCAGCCCAGCTCGTCGCCAGCACACTCTACCGCACCCTCGCCGACGATGTCGGGAACTACACTTACGTTGACTTCTGCGCTGGCGCAGGTGGTCCTACGCCCTTCATCGAGAAAGATCTGAACGCACAACTCTCCTCGCGAACTCCAGCCTCTCCATACACCGCATCTGTCAATGCCTCCAAAGCGGCATTGAATCCGCGATCTCCTCGAACAGTCACGTCGCCTCGAAACCTCTCGGCGGATAACGGTGCGGTGCAGTTCATCCTGACGGATATACACCCCCATATCCCAGATTGGACGGATGCTTCGAAGCGTAGTGAGAATCTGAGTTTCGTTTCCGATCCGGTGGACGCGGCGAATGCGCCTGCGAGTCTTAATGGGACGGATGGGAGGAAGATATTCAGGCTGTATAATTTGGCATTTCACCATTTTGAGGATAAGCTTGGTTTGGATATCTTGCGAAATACTATTGAGACGGCTGATGGTTTTGGGTGAGTTCCTTACCTCAGTATTGAAAAGAAGAAGAAGAATATGAAGAAGAAAATTGGCATTCTATGAGGGAAGACTGACAAGCTATGCAGGATCTTCGAGCTCCAAGAGAGGACCTTCTCATCCTTACTCACCATCTGTGCCTTGGGTCTATTGATGTTCGCCATTACCCCATTCTACTTCTGGCGATCTCCCGGGCATCTCTTCTTTACGTATATCATACCTATCATACCATTCGTTCTAGTCTTTGATGGATATGTCTCCTCGTTACGGACCAGGAGTCCCGAGGAGGTACAGGCTCTGATGAAGGATTGTGGAGCGTCTTGCGACGGTTGGACTGTCAAGAGCGGTCATGAACAACATACTTGGCCCACGGGTTACATGACCTGGGTTATTGGCATCAAGAAGTAAGTAATGTAGCCAAGTAGTATATACATATATACCCCAATATGCCTAGATCCAATATCTAACATGAAATATCCACCTCCGCAAACTGCGCAGACATGCAAATTATGCTATGAGAAACCCGGCTTGATGTATGTTTTGATATCGATATATTAATTCCTCAAGGAGGATTATCATGTCTCGTCATAACAAAACCAAAATACTCAAACCCCCCTCCCCCATCAGGATCTACCAAAGTTTCAACCTCTAAACTCCACTTATCCTCTCTTAACAGGAACTGCTTCATGAAATGCGGCTGTCGATACGTGATATACAACCACTTCCCACCCGGCTTCAGAACCCTAGCAACCTACACCACAATTAGCATCTCACCCTCGCCAAGCTCCTAAGTCCAAATAGCAGAAAGAAGGTCACATAAAAGCACGTACCTGGTCCACATAAGCACCAACATACTCCCTAACATCCTCCGGCGGATTCCACAAACTCCCATGCAGGAACGCATCAAGCGTGCTCTTGTCAATCGCAGCATCAATAGACGCGTCCTGGAATTCTAGTTGCCGTACGTCCATGACAGACCATATTTGTCCTAGACTGGCGTACTTTGTCATCATGGCGTTGATGACTACCTCTGAGAAATCGACGTTGATCTGGTGCTTATACCCTTCTGAGTAGAGGTCGGATGTTAATGTCTATATCAATAGATAAGTAATGTTAGTGAAAGCCTGGCTGGATCATGTAAACTCAGATCAGATGAAAACAAAACTCAACTTCTTGAGACGAAAGCACCTTCAGACCCCCAAGAAAGAAAAGTCAAAGACCAAAGAATAAGAAGCATTAGAACAATGCAAAAGATAAAATCAAATAAAAACTAACACTATTCCCACACCCCAAATGCAAGACCACCTCCTCACCCCCAGGACTCGGTAACCACTTCTGGAAGAATGCCCTTAGCTTATGGTAGTCCCGAAACCACTCATACGAGGGCATATCCGTACCCGTTAGTTCGGCTCCGTTGTCGTCTGTGAGTTGTCCTGCATATCGGTTGTCCCAGAACTCGGGCCTGCAGAGCTCTTCGAGTTCTTTTTCCGAGGACATGGTTGATTTTGGTATACATGTGTATGAGTATCTGTGGTTTGGGAGAGTGTTGGTCCTGGTGAGCTTTGGGGAGGAACGTGGCACGCCTGGAGGGTGAAGATTGAGCTGGTGGGGTTTTAGCGAGGGTGGGGCGAACCTGATATTTTTTTGCTTGAGCGAGACAACATGGAAGAGAACGAGCTTGATTGAACCTTCCTTCCTTCTTCTCCAATACTTTAAGACTTTAGAGGAACAAAACAAAAGAGTCTTGCTCGCTTCTAGTCTTTCATACTTCAATACCCCTGGAAATTGGTTTGTTATCTTTGAATGTGAAGAGCTCCATTCCTGAACCTGTACTCGTCATTGGTCGACATTGGTGTAATAATGAACGACTACTTAGCCGGGTAAAGTCAAAGATAGTGGGAAACGTACAAATAGCAAACCTCGAGACGAATATACACTCCCTTGTAAACCCAAAAGTCTTCAAGGTGAAGCACCTAAGTTGGAACAGTAGGGTAAGGAGATGAAAGAGATACTCTCATGAAGCAGAATTTCAATCTGAAGGAAGCCGAAGGAGGAAAGCTGAATTGTGCAGGACGAGGCTTTGTATGATCCCACTTGCAATTCTAGGTCACTGAGATCAGGTCGAGCTTGAAAAGACTTGGCCAGCCTAGGAATGAAAGAATCCTGCATACTGCGATCAATAGATCTGCTTCAACAAATTCCTTATAGCTGAGGGAAATGTATTGAATCGTTATAGCCTGGAAATTTGCTTGTTGATAGGTAACAAACCCTTCCAGTGCGACCCCTCTTCGTAACTGAGCTGTGAAGCGATACCGAGTTTATATACCCCAACCGTAACAAAATGTCATGACCTAAAATCAATTCATACTCATTTCCTCATCCGAGTCCATCGAAGCTGCGGGTTGACTTGGAGCCATGCTCAAACCACGGCTTCGAGCTCTTTCACGCTTAATTCTCGCAGCTTTGGCTCTCTTGTTCTCCTCGTCAACATCCACACCGTCATTATCATCGTCGTCAATCTCTTCGGGCCTATTCCGCTGTGTGCCGCGTGGAAGCCCATCATCTTCATCGTCATCAACGTTGTCTTGAGCCTTTTCTTGCTTGATAGCCCGCTGGACTTTCCTGGCCATGAGCTCATCTTTCACATAATCCTCCATCGCAACCATCTTACTTGTTAGCTTGTTTCTCCTATTTACTGGAATTTGAGTCACTTACCGCATCGCACCCAGTTTGCGGGCATTTCGCCACTTTCCGATTATTGTTCGAGCCCTGATATACACGCCCTTCCGTCCTATGATAGCCCGCGAGTGCTTCTCTGTCTATCGTGTGCTTGCACTTGTTATTCGTTACGGGGTCTTTGAAGTATTGCAAGGTGAGAGGACACTTCAGACTCTCCGTTGCACCCTTAATTTCAATCTCGTCATCACTGTCATCATCATTCGCATTATGACGCCGCCTGCGGGAAGTGGAGCTTGTATCATTCTCTTCAGGGAACCATGTGCTTGGGTGAGGGACGTTGGAGCGGGAATTAGGATTTTGAGCATCGTGTAGGATTTGCTTAAAGGTCTTGTAATCGTTGTTATCGGCATATCTGTGATGAAGTCAGCTTGTGTCACTTGAGTGAGTAGTCTACTACGTACCTGGACCGCTTGCTTTGCGATGCATATTTTGCGGCCCGATCTTCTTTCGCTTGTCGAAGTAGCTCTACTGCGCTCATATTGTCTGGATCTGCTGCAAGCGGCTCAATCTCCTCTTCCTCTTGGTCCTCATCGTCGCTTCCAACATCCCTACGTCTTCGAGGAGCAGCCCGTCGAGGCACAGGTGCATCATTAAGCTCCCGAATGACTTCCTTCATGATAGTGTCTTGCATTGAGAGCTCATCGCCATAATCGATAAGTTCTCTCATTGCCTCCTCAGCCTGAGTAGTAAACTTATCATTGGCCCGCTCAAATCCCTTCAAGACGGTCTCGTCCTTCGTCTCCCCCTCCGTTCTGTCCTCATCTGCCACGCCCTCTCGTCGTCGCCTTTCAACAGCTTTGGGGAAGGCCTCCTTTCGTGCCACAAGACGATCGTTGCTCTCTGCCGCAGCGTTTCTGATGACCGCCTTTGCATTATCCAGATGCTTCTTGTATTTGCCATAGTCATAAGTATTGCTGAGACTATCCAAGGCCTGCTGAGCTTGAGCCGAGAGTGCGCATACAGGAGGTTCGTATGGAGGGAGCTCGGTCTGACGCGCAGGCTGGCGAGCAGGAGTTTCGGAGGCATGTTGTTGCTGTTGGCGACGAGGAGCAGGCGATGCTGCGTCGTTCATGCGCGACCTAGAGACGAGCCTTCTGTTATTCATCGTGGCGGCAGGTCTGTTGAATCAAGATTAAGTTGGTTGGTGATCTTGTTGTGAAGTTCGTTGGGGACATGAGTGAGGAAGACGCGCAGGGCTGGAGAGACGCGAAGTCGGGATAATGTCGGTAGAGCTTGAGGGGTGGCTTAGCTAAGGTACGAAAGTACCTTTCTCGAGCAGCGAAAGGCGCTAATGATTGCAACAGCAAGCCAGAACGACATTCTTTGGATTGGATCTTTATATGTCACAGGCTGTTTACCTAGCCACAGTGGTTCTTGGTCCGTATCTTCACTTCCGTTGTTATTCTCACCGCAGACTTAAGCCCCTATACTGTTCGCACGAGCTCAATGGCACGGGCAGCCTTCTTCAGCCCTGCTCCAATCATCCAATTAGAATCCAGGACTTCCAGCCCTCAAGATTTCATCAACCTGCGCCTCACAATTGTGGGTAACCGGCCCGATACGGCATAGTTTAGTCTTGACAGCAGGAGCGGCTGTCTCTTCCTCATCCTTCCAGCCTGGCCGGAGGTCTCAATACACTATTGGATCACTACAGTATCCCTAGCAAGCCTGGCCTCTCATATAACACTCCAACTCCACTACCAGTGGCGTACCTGCAATTTTCAGTAACAGATGAGTAATGTCTTGAGACCGAAGTCTGGCACAATCAGATCGATCCCTTCTCATCTAGGTTGCTCGGAGGCGTCAGCTGGAGGAATCTGATCTGACATCAACATCTATTCGCTATGGCTACCAGGCGGCCTCATAGGAAGTCGAGACTAGGCTGCAAACGTTGTAAAGGCAGGTTCTGAATCGATTTCCTACTGCATGTATACTGATTCGTTTTAGTACGGCGGATGAAAGTAGGTCATCTGGACTCTCCCCTTGGTATCCCGTTTCTCCTGTCATCCCGTTACAGAGCCAGTGTATGCTAATTTGCGTTTAGTGTGATGAAACACATCCAATATGTAAGTTACTTGCAACTTGAAGATAGCTCTCTTGGTAAATCTGAGCAGTCTATTGACAAATAATACAGGTATGAATTGCAGCAAACATGATCTCGAATGCGACTTCAGTCCATCAAGAGACAGAGCACCCACACGACCATTACCTCCAATAAAACTGCCACCAGTGAAGATTCCTCCATTGCGAAGGTCCCCGGATAGTCCCGGCATCCGTGAAAGTGCAAGTCCGGTTGATCCAGGACCCTCCTCACTACCCAGCTCCATGGTTCTAAGGAATAAGGAAGTCATCGCCACATCTCCGACCAATCCTCAGACGGTGATAGACCTTTCAATACTACAACAAAATCAGTCTATTCCGATGCACATGAGCACGCCCAGTGATCGCCTTCTTGATCTCAAGCTTATGCATCACTTTATGAGCATGAGCCCTCGAACATATTTCAAACTTCTTGGGCCAGCACCAGTAGGACAAATGCCAGATGAACTAAACGCCACGAGAACAATATATGTAAATTGGATCATGCGACTGGCATTTACCAACCAAGACCTAATGGATGCTCTTCTCGGTTTCTCGGCATTCAATTTACGACGTCTGGATTCATCTGACCGGACCCTCGCCCAAGCTTCCCATGTCTACTTGACCAGGGCAATCTCAGCGCACGCATCACAGCTGAGCAAAGGCATCAACGACAACAACGGGGAAGTCCTCTTTGCCACAGCATGCCTGATTGCTTTTACATCCATTAGTAGTCAGCAGTACATCTCCTCCAGCCAGAGCGGGCTTCCAATGCATTGGTTTCAACCGTGGAACGGTCCACGCGCCGTAGCCGCCGCTGCATGGCACCACTTCCAAGATCCTGATCTCAAGACGATGCTAGAGCATGAACGAATCAACCAAGTCCCGCCAAAACTCGATGAAGACTCACCACCGATATTCGACTTCCTCCTCTCCGACCTAGACCGGGAAGCCACGGATCCCGAAACAGTACAAGCCTACGACCTCAGCGTTCTCTGGCTGACTCGGATGTACTACAACCCTCACAGCGAGTACGTGTTCAAATTCACCACGAAAGTACAGCCGAAATTCGTTAAGATGCTAGAGCAGAAAGATCCTCGGACCCTGACTATCGTAGGGTATTTCTTCATGTTGCTGAAGGTTATGGATAAGGTGTGGTGGCTTCCGGTTATGACGAAAGAGCAATTTTGGACTCTTGTGGCAATGTTGCCTGATGAGTGGAGGCCGAAGATGGAATGGGCGGCGAAGGAGTTTGAGAAATGTGAGGATCCTGAGGCGGGGGAGACGCCGACATATGGTATAGAGAGGCTTCAGAATACTTAGTTCCAATGAACAAGGTTGAACATCATCAATTTTCTTGCTTGAACACTTCACATTCGCACGTTGTTTGAGGCAAGAGGTTAGATAGTCGTCGAGATGATGAGTTTCCGATCTTGTCAGTTCTGTCATCTAGGATAAGGATGCTACCAATTAAACCAATCGATCGGACTTATTCAAAAAATCGGTAAACAAAGTTAACTATATATAACTACATAGTACAGCACTGCATTTCCAATGCATTTACAACACTAAATAGGGAATTATGAGGTTAACAATCCGCTCCAGCATCCACCTGAAGCCACGAGTTAATCCCGCCCACATCCCCACAAAGATCCCCACTCCCCCACCACGCTCCCCGTCCACCTCCAGAACTCTTCGTCAACATCAACCGCCGATATCGTTTCCTCCCAAATCTACATATCTCTCGAATTCTCTATTATACTCTACGCCACAGATCTCTCATATGCACAATAAAGAAAACCCGAAGCAATGGCGCCCAAAGGACCCTACAAGCTATGCACAGTCAACACCGCACCCGAGCGAGCGAAGCGTCTAGTTGGGCGTGTGGTCGATGATGTGAAGGAGGACTATACTATTGTGCATGTTGAGAATGCTGAGAGTTGGTTTCTCCTTTTTGATATTATAAATTTCTCTTCATGCAAGTATCTATGGATATTCAATTCGGTCTTGTTATTTTAATTTTTGGAGATTTATATTGGAGATAAATGACGCCTCTTTCACGGTCCAGGAGCTGATTTTGATATCAAATAGGAATAGAAGATGTCAAGGCGATGTGTGAGAGGAATAAACCTGATGTTCTGGTACATTCTACCCTCCCTCAATCAGCCCTCGTTCATCTAAACCCCGAGTCACCCCCATTTCAGCATCTGAAGTCAAGACTCAACCTACCAGGAACTCAGGTCAAAGTACAGGAACGCATGCTGATACTCTGTATCTAACACAGTTTTGCGCATCAATGTGGACAAAGGAAGAGAGTGATGAGATCCAGAGGATAGCGAAGGAGACGGTGCCTGGTATCAAGACCATGGCTATTCCTCAGGGACTACAGGTTGAGAAGGGACCTGATGCTATCGTGGAGTTTTTGAAGGAAAAATGGCCTGGATTGGTTGGTGCTTGAGTGCTTTCTGGATGCTTTGGAATAGCTTGTGTATTGTAGTTCTGCATTCGGCTTGAGGACAGAAGATCTGAACAGAGACTTGGTTGGCCTGGAAAGGGTCGGGAAGGTACTAGAGAGGATATCAGACGAGGGGAAGGCTCACAGACTTGGATGGTACTTATAATTCTTTAGCAGCCCAACACAACACAATATAACATAGACGAAATATCCCACCATTGTCTTTTCCATCTTACTCACCACGTCCTCGGCCATCCCGACACCTCAACCTCAATCCTCACTCCAACATCACGCCCGAACCCCGTGACAAGCCGAGCCGAATTTCCCAAACAGGCCCGTCCCTCATGCAAGTGCACGGCGCAGCATCTCTCTATCCGTCTCTGCAAGACTCAAACACAGCCACACAATTGGACAGCCTAAACCCTTTGCTCAAGGAGCTGAAATCTTCTGCTGTGAGCTGACGCGGCGGGACATAATCCTCGGCCTGATCGAATCCCATTCCTTTATCCATTATCACACCACTTGCACCGTCCGTATCTCCGCTCCACTTCTACTCGGATCTCTGCCTCAGAACCCCATTTGCGTGATACTCATACATCTGTTTAACTGCAGAGTCCCTTGTATTGTGCTATTCTGTTGTTTTCTCTTGCCTTCTTTCTTTTAGGAGAGTTATTGAGATATCAAGATGAGTCGTTCGAGATACGAACCAGTAAGTTTGCTTCTATTGTTCTTTTGGTACCAAAAATGGCAGCCTGGAGGCAGCTGGAGCCAGACGTGAGAGGCGCGAAATTGGCTCAGGAGAGACGACGACGACGACGACGAAAGCACGTGAAAAAAGATAGCAGAGTTATATCGTGCCTAACACAGCTTACAGGTTGCTCAAAGAGACGAAACGATTATCCTGGATAGCATTCATGGCTCGCCGACCTATAAGTACGTTATTCAATCAAAAACCTACCCCATATCTCAACCCAACCCTCTGTCACAAGCTTCAACTTCCAAACTTCCAACTCTTCCCCCAGATTTCTCTTCTTCTTATTTTCTAGAAGTCATCACAAGGCATCAAATTAACAATCGCCCTCAGCTACAACTCAGGCCTAGCCAACAGCGTCGCCTCCTCCCGCTACGAACCCTCTATCGGCGGTCCACCACCCTCAATCCCCAACTCGCCTCCCCCCTCCTTCCACACGCATTCCTCCCCAGGCACACCACGTCCAACACCCAGCACCACAACACACGCATCGCACCTCTCACACTCCCAAAACGACTCCACTGCCGCACCGTCCTACGCCGAGCTCTGGGGTGTAGCACCCTCCACCTTCGGCGGCGACACCACGAATACAAACACGATCGGGACGTCTAATGACGCACTAGCGACCATCACAGGGCTGAAACAGCGCATCGAATGGCTGGAAGAGAGTATCGGACGGCTACTTATGGAGAAAGACCAAACTCAAAACCGCGACAGCAGTGCCAATGGAGGTGATGGGGAAGGTTCTAGCGCAGGGAAGAAAGAGCGTGATAACTGCTGCGTAACGTTCACCGATGCGTCGCCTGATCTGGAGAGGGCTTTGACGGCCGGGAAGGGCACGAATTGCTGTGTTACGTTTAGGAGTAAGAGTGATGGGCCGAGGAATAAGGGCCCGGTGCTGCTTTTCGCTCTCTTGTTTATGGTTTGTTTGACGATTATTTTGGTTGCGGAGGCGGGGGCGAAGAAGCCGTATCCGCAGGTGCCGCATGATGGGGAGTATCATACCCAACAGGAGTGAGAACGGGCACTTTGGGGGGTGCTTCGCTGGCGTTCTAGAGGCTGGGGGTCTTCTTCATGTCAGGCTGGTTTGCTTAGGGGGATTAGGAGTTCTCTTTGGGCTAAGATCTTTTATTTGGGTTGGGATGAGCTAGCTAGGTGTGATGGCTAGTGGAAGCTAATGTAAGTTGGAGGTAGTTATCGGAACTCAGGTTAGTTGTATCTAGATTTCAGTTCGGCCATAAGGCTAGCAAGATCTGTGTGATAGCAATAGCAAGACTCTCCAGTCGTATTCCACCGTGAACCTTCATTTCAAGCTCCTCGCTTCTCTGACTTGACGAGACCTGCACTTACGATTCTCTTCGTCCACTTGATTTCCTCCCAGTCAGTTGGTCTGATGTTGATGATTTCGATGAACCAACTATTGGCATTCTTGGTATCCTTCTTCAATCGACCAATACACCTTGCCATCATGGGCTGTTCGGCTCCAGTGAAACTTCGACTCTCGCTCTCGGCCAAACCCGAGGCCTTGTAGTTGGCCAAGATTCCGTTTGGAAATGGAGGACGATCATGCCAGAGGTCCGCAAACTGGAAGTGTTGTTTGGTGGAGCCATGCTCACGGGATGAGAAGGTAACCCGTGCGAACAACTCGATGACAGCATCTTGCTTCAGAGCATTGCATCTCGCTCCTTCCCTAAACATTTCACCAACTCGAAAGCAAACACGGAGGAAGCTGTCAGCCGTCACTCCAAGAATTGGGCATCGGTCGAGAACCACAGCCGGGAAGTCAGATCGAGCAAATGGTTGCAGCGGTTGGTAATCGTAGCTGTCGTCCAAGACAATTTCCTGGGAAGTCGACGACTGAGTGGCGGCGGGAAGTTTAGTGTAAGTTGAGCGGTTGCGTTGTTTCTGGGGCCCTAGAGGGATAGAATTCTTCGCAATCTTGTCTGGGTTGGTGTTCTCTTGATCAGAGGCAGGGTCAGTTACGATCGGGTTTTCAGCATTTCCCCTGCTGTCGTTTGACCTAATAAAAGACCAGTCTTCTTCCTCCGCGTGATCTGATCCTAGATCTATTACGACTTGTACTTTGGATGGACTGTGTTTGTCAGTAAGAGACACGCCTGCTGCCTTTCCTAGCAGCACAGAAGACGGTCGTGACTTGGGAGGGGAGAATTGAAGAGATTTGTCGTATACTTCCCCAGACATTGACCCGTTGCCGGAAGAATACTCGAGGCTCAGAGGAGGTTGAAAGGTCTCAATGACAGCTTGTAGATGCGTTGGTAAAGATATCATGTCTTCCTCCTCGAGACCACCTTCCAAGGGATACTCATCGTCAGACAATATCTCGGGTGTTGTTGGTCTTGAACCTGGTACAAACAGGTCTGCCGCCACAGTCACCATGGGCTGGGCTGCATGGATTCTAGCAAGGGGAGATTCTCTAGGCGACTTGCCTTTGACAACTCTAAAGGTTGAAGGCTGTGTTTCTGGTATAGCTGCGTCTGACGCAATTGCAAGCAGATCAGCATCTTCGACGCCCTCGCCGTCGAAATCATCAAGCTTGAAGTCATTGGAGATGTCTCTAGGAGTCATCTGGGGTTCATCATTATCGGATCTCTCAACTTGGACATCGGCAAGGTGCCTGGAGTGTAAAACTTCGCCGTGTGGATATTTACCTAAAATTTGGTGGCGCTGAGGAAGTGGGTCTGAGTCGTCTGCCTGAGTTTCATGCAAAGAAGTGGGCATGTTTTCATAACCAGGGTTAATGTCTGGAAGAATATAATCCTGTCCAATGATGTTACAGTGTTCATCGGGGAACAAGTACTCAGACCGGCAGATTTCTTCGAAGGCGTCGTTTTTGTTGCAATGGTTTTCATGGACAATGTCACTCATCATTCCTCCCAACGCTCTCATCTCGCTCGATGATGGATCACCGTAGTCGGAAGCATTCTGTGATGCCATAAGGCCAGCATGAGAAGCTAACGGCAGAGATGCTAGAGTAGAAGCATCTCCGGTTGAGACAATGTCTAGATAGTTCTGCAAAGTGATCTGAGGTGATCTCATGGCCTTGGGAGCCAGTAATTGATTCTGTGAAGAGCGAGCCTCGTCTGCAGCAGTACCCTCGACGTGGACATTCCAAATGGCATCATCAAAGAAAATACTGCCTTCATGAATATGATCTGGTCCCCATGCTGCTGGTTGTGCCTGTTTAATCACGCATCCGGCAGGCGAAGCAGGCTTAGTAGCATCTTGGTCGACGCAATTGGCATCAACAAAGATGGGATCATCGCTTAGCAGGGAACCATAATCACTTGAAGGCAGAGCACTTCCAGCTTTCCTGGCAGGATCTAAACCACCATCTATCTGATTACTTCTGCTTGTAGTAGAGGGGACGTCCGTTTGAATTCCTGAAGATGGCTTGTATCTGAATGCGGCGAGCTTGTCAAGGGTTGTCTTTGAAAGGCCATTGAACTGGTGCTTCACTATCTCTTGCGTGCTTGTCCATCCTTGATAGGTCGTAACAGGCTTCGTGAGAGTCACAACCGCATCGGAATGGGTCTCGCGGGATACCGAGGGCTTCGTGATGACCGGATTGCGGAAAGGGCCTGGCTTGAACTTTGTCTCTCGTTTTGGAGCTGCCTTTTTGGGAAGCTGTTTTCCGGAATCGGGAGGAATTGTCAATTGAGAGTCCTGCTTCTCCTTGAGATGCTCCGTGCCATGCAAAGAAGCAGTCCTTGTATTATCTTGCTCTCCTTCTTGGTGATAGGGGTTCGATTGTCCTGAGGTAGACTCGGTGCGTTTTGCAGGTGCTGATTTTCGTCTCTTGGGAAATGAGGATTCGAAGTCGGCACCTTGATTCTGAGCTGCCACATCGCCTTCGTCCCTATACTCCCAAACTCTTGCTATCGAGACCGCTCGCCCTCTATTCGCTTGTACATATCCCCTCTTCTTCCCCTTTTGAACTGAAAGTTCAAGCAATGGAACCGTTGGTGTGATTTCGGTGTTTGGTTGGTCCAATGCATCTTCATCGAGATCCCTTTCGTGGAGTGTCATTTGGGGACTAACGAATTGGGCTGGTGTGCGAGAGGAGTTGATTGGTGTAAAGGCTGATAATGATGTTCCTGACACATTTTCCCTGGGCGCGAACAACTTATTAGTAGACCGAACCCAATAGTGAGAGATGGGCAACCTACAATGCTTTACTACGCAAACCTCCTCTCTCCAGCACCGCTTCCCGATCCCAGCCATGATACGTCGACATCGGGGCCAATTGTAGACACCGTACTCTTCCGCTGCCCTTAACGCCCCTTGGCGAGGAATTCCGAGGCTCTCCAGATGATAATAAAGGGATGGAATAGTAAAGACGATGAAGGTTGGAGGTGAGTTGAGAGAAAAAAGAAAAGGCACCAGGCGAGAGACAAGGCTGAGCTGCGGGCCGGGTGTATTTCGGCAGTTGGGCAGATCACATGCACGAGGGGCACTTGGGCAGGGAGTCGGGCAGGGTTCATGCAGCCCACTTCCTCTCCAGCCTCGTTCGAAGCATCATGCCCAGATATTATCGTCGTCGCCCTCGTCTTGCTTATTTCGTGCCTTCGACCACGCATCAATAAAGTGTCTTAGGGATCCCCTCAACCTTGCTAGAGTTATCCGATCTGCTCTACAACCCCGCTATTAACACACAAATACCCCGCGATCCCACAGCAGCCTTATCCCGTTGTTCGACTTCAGCTACAACCAGAAATACGAAGCCTGGAGCTTGCCCCCATATAATTCTATTCGGCTCCCCGGGATTAGCCATTGTTCTTCGCAGTCTGGCTTGAGAACATCTGCTTCTCCTTACTGTGTCCGATTAGTATTTGGCAGTCCCCATCTGTACCGGACTCTGAAACAGGATTGGTTGTTCATTCATCAAGACTTTCTACAATTTGAAGTCACGGGAAGTACCGCGGCCGTTTAAAAGGAGTGAAGCAGTATGTTCTCTAACGTAAGTTCAGCCGCTTCGTTCTCGGAAAGCTCATCTTGTTTCCTGTTCGTGATATGGCAAGTCTCTAAGGACATAGCTGTTGATACGAAACACCAAGTCTTGTGAAACAAAAAAAGACGAACACGGAGAGAATATCCGTTATTTAATCACTAATACCTGATTTTAATGTATAGAAGAAGCCGTATTCTGCCGTCACTGTTGCTGTCGAGAATCTAACTAGCGAGAGCTACGAAGAAGATGACCTTGCTGGAATTCCAGACCTGGTAGAAGCCATCAAACTCCAAGCAACCGGTCCAGCGGAAGCTGCTCGCTCTATTCGTAAGAAGTTGAAGTATGGAAATGTGCACCGTCAGATTCGAGCCCTTACTCTCTTGGATGGCTTGATTCAAAATGCCGGCGCAACATTCCAGCGTACTTTCGCCGATGAGATGCTTCTAGAGCGTCTGCGTGTCTGTGGTACCTCGGATCTTTCGGATCCTCTCGTAAGAGATAAGTGCAAGGAGCTTTTCAGGCAGTGGGCAGTTGAGTATAAGAATACTCGGGGACTTGAGCAAATTGCTGGCCTTTACAAGGTACCTGTGTCCGTCCCGCTGATGACGAAACGGCCAGCCAGCTAACAGCCCTGCAGCAATTACCTCGCCGAAAACAAGTCGTCACTCAAGACAAATCCAAAGTCTTGCGTGAAACCGAGCAAAACCCATTCGAAGGCGATGAGGATGAGACGCCTTCACCTCCAGCTTCGCACTCTCGCCAGACTTCAGTCGCTCAATCCAGCAAGAGCTTCTCGCCAAGCTATCCTACTATGGCCGTGACACTTCCTGATTCTAAGAAATCAAAGAAGGACAAGGACAAGAAGAAGAATAAGAAAGGAAAACCTTTCAGTCTGGAAGCAGAGAAAGACATCATGAAGAACTGTATTGCAGAGTCCTCTGTGGCATCCACCAATCTGTTGAATGCTCTGAAGCTGGTCAACCGAGAGCGGGAACAAATCTCCGAAAACCAAAACGCTGTTCAGCATTTCGAATCTTGCAAATTACTCCGTCGGAAGATTCTGCGTTATGTGAGTTCATCAGACCCACTGTGACATGCATGTGCTGATATTCTCAGATTCAACTTGTAGAGTCTGAACAATGGCTTGGTGCACTTCTCCATGCCAATGATGAGCTTGTCACTTCACTCATGACATTCGAGCAGCTTGATCGATCTATCGATGCTGACAGTGACTCCGATGATGAGCTGGCTAACCAGCAACACATGTACCGAAGTAAATAAATCCGTACACCATAATTTGCTTATTTTAGCTAACAATGTGCCAGTCATGTCCGACAAAGGCAAGGAAAATGAGACTGCCCAGTCACTTGCTGGTCTTAGCATCTCTGGCAAAAGCCCAAGTCCTCGTGCTCCAGCCCCGGCTCCAAGACAGCCACCTAGGCCAGTTCAACCACCTCCGCCCGAGGAAGATGAAGATGATTTTGAGGAAGAAGATGAGAATGATCCTTTCGCCGATCGCAATGCTGTGAATACGCCGAAGGTTGAAAAGCGAGAGCCAGTTTGGAGAGCAGTTTGATTCTCTACGGGAATAAAACGCCAGTGCAGTAGTCTATCAGAGTGTGGAAATTATTTATAAGACAGTAGAGAGGACGGAGGGTGGAGGGCGTGCATGGTATGAGAGCAGAGCGCAGGGAGCGTTGATGTTACGCGATGGATACGAGACATGAATTTTTTATTCGATTGCCTACTTCTTACCTTTCGTCTCTCCAATTGTCTCAAGTGATGTACCGCAATATTTCCAAGTTTCATTCTCCTCACTTCCATGTTGGATTACTTGGTTGGAAACTTATTTCACTTACCTCGACCTACTTTTCCGTCTCTTCATCCTCCTCATCCTGCCGCGATTCCTGGCACATCCGATTTGACGTAAAATGCATGGACCCCACATCTCAAGTGGGTTCTTGCTATACCTATAGGTAACTCGGTCTCAATTAGAAGCAAATACTTGAATGACTTTGATTGCCGGCCTGCATTTCCTTCATTGTTCCCCTTGTAACCCAAAACTTCACAGGTCCACTTTCAGTCTACCTTTGCTCACAGTTACATTTTTGGATATGTTTACAGCTTCATCAACGATAGCTTTGTTCGATAAAGTAACAAAGAATTGGATTGTTCATTCTCAAGCGGTGGATGTCTTGACATCGCCCTTCTGCGTATCAGTAAGCGAGCTTTTGATGACGCTGGCTTCTCAATTCTCGAAGTTAGAGTAACTTACCTCCTCATCTGTTCTTAGAACCTCAACCAAAGATTGCCGGCTCTTCAACGATTAATTTCCTAACGTCCCTCCTACATGGCGAGAAAATTGACAGATACTTTGACTTTGAATATCATAAACTCTGTGGATACATCAACACATCCAAATTGTTGCATGAGCCGTACCCCGTAGCCCTACTGAACACTCCACGCCTCTCTCACCACGGAACTACGTTCACGTCGTCGCTCTTGTGCTTGATCTGCCGGCGGCCTCTCTTTATGATAGAGGGACAGTCCTGTCACTTTGGCTCCACTATTAAGTCTTATGACTTTTGATATTTATAAAATGGTTCCGTTCGATCCTAAAAGTCTTACTACCAAGTCGAAAATCATCATCAGCTTTGTGGCTGCTGTACACGCAGATTCAAGGTAAGGCTAGATACGAGAACAGCACACAATTACGGGCCAGTTGTTTTCTGGCATCTACTGTGCAATGTCTTCAGCTCCACTTCAGCGACATGAACACATCATGCTCAGTCGAGGTGGCTTCAAATTTTCTACATCCTATCCCCTATGACTCCCCGAGTTTCTGCGGTAAGCCCGTCCAATTGGCAGGTCTTCTGCGCTGCAGTCATGCTCGACGATACGATATCATTACCGTACCGCCGTCACGTTGCCGCGCAGCTCGGTATAACCTTCACCTCACTCCACATCTATCCTCTTTCGACGGCTCAGCAGCTACCGAGAACCCTTCCTCCTGCGATCCTCGAACACCGATGAATAATTTGTCTGTTACACTATAACAGCGAAGGCGATATCAGCTTAGCTTGGGAATCCGCATTCTGGAAATCCAGATAGTTCACTCGAGGCTGGACTATTCAAGAGCTTCTTGCTCCGACATCAATAGAATTCTTCTCCTGGGAATCCAAGCGGATTGGTAGTAAGAGTTCTCTAGAACAGCAAATTCACGAGATCACAAGCATTCATAAGTCGGCACTTCAAGGAGCCTATTTGTCGCAGTTTAACGATAAAGGGCTATCTTCGTGCATTTAACTCCGCCAGACAACAGTGGAAGAAGACAGGACTTACTCGTTACTCGGCATTTTTAACGTCCAAATGCCCCTCCGTTATAATTAGCGAAGGGGATGACGAATGCATTCAAACGGCTCGAAGAGGAAATCAACAAGTTTAACAAGTGCCTACAAGACATAGGCTTCACCAATCCCCGTGATGACAAGACGTAGCGCCGCTCCTGTGACAACGTCCCAGAGCTGGACCGTCTTATCGTATGACACCTTACACGACTAGCTTGCCGCCTAATGAGAAGGCAACTGAGTTGACCCAGTCCAAATGACCCTCGAGCTTTTGTATTATGGGCAAACCCAAGAATGGATCCAAACAAACACCAAGCCTTGTCCTAGGTGCCAAGTTGGTATTCAAAAGGGGGAAGCTTGTATCCACGATTCATATAAGTCACTAAGCCCTACGTACCCGAGCTTTCGGAATTGTGAGGCATGTCATAACTTTGTTTCTATTAGGCACCCAGTGTAACCATGAGTTCTGCTGGCAATGTTTGGCCAACTGGTCAGAGATCCGAGCGAATGGGCAGGAAGGGCATGCTGAAGGGTGCTTCTTTCGGACGAATGATATTCGTCCTGCGGGCGAGAAATGGATGACAATGAGGCATCTTGGAGGTCGCGAAGATTTGCTGGAATATGAAAGGTGAATGGCCCGAGTCGTTATACAAGAGCAAAGATTGAAGCTAGACAGTTGAGACACGATCCTAGGTGTGGGTCCAATGGTAGAGTTTGAGATAAATATTTTACCGGATTAGTAGTCAGTTATTCACACAGGTTCAGGAATTTGATCCAAGTCGTCGACCGGGACCACCTTCAGCGTGGGACAGCCACTTCGTGTAACCACCCATATCAATCCTTCCATTTCTCGGCAGCTGAGCCACGACCTCTACCACAGGTATAAGATCCTCCACAGCCGTCAAGGGACGCGCACATGCTCTTAGCTACTCGAACATTAAACCCTCAATGGTCTATCGCTTCAATGTGGCTTTCCAGCTCGATGGCTGTGTTTCTGGGCAAGCAAAGCGTCGGAGTTGGGCCCAAGATGGCAAATTCATATCATCCTCATCGAAAGCCTTAAAGACCTGTAACTATTTAGCATTGCTCTCAATCAATTTTGTGGCATTCGAAATAAAACTTTTTCCAAATAGTTTTGTCGATTGATCAGACGCAGCCATGTCCAGCGACCATCTAACCCGCCTCGTTGGCAGCGGCTCAAACTGGGACAGCATCGTCTCCCAAGGCTTGCTCTTTAAAATGACAGCAACTCAACTCACAATTCTTACCTCCGTCTTTACCATAGCCTTTGCCTTTCTTGTCGCGCGGCTCTTTCGAGTCTTCTGT
This sequence comes from Rhexocercosporidium sp. MPI-PUGE-AT-0058, assembly GCA_020746875.1. Classification (NCBI taxonomy): domain Eukaryota; kingdom Fungi; phylum Ascomycota; class Leotiomycetes; order Helotiales; genus Rhexocercosporidium; species Rhexocercosporidium sp. MPI-PUGE-AT-0058. The sequence goes on from JAGTJL010000008.1 coordinate 1,164,513, forward strand.
TTGGTCACCTTCTGCATGTTCATACGCCAAGGGTCAAATGAGTACCAAACCGATCAGGTTCGAGTTGCTGTCGTGAATTTTCGCATGCCACTCCATGTGATCGGGCAGAGATTTAGTTGGGGGAGAGTGGCCAAAGGGAAAGGCAGAGTGAGGATATTCGCACTAGTGTGGTTGGCAGGCGCTGTAGTGTCTCTCTTGCTTGGCCTAAGCATACCTGTCTTAATTTCACGATTACCTGTTGCCAATGGTGAGTTGCACGTATGAGTGTTGAATGTTTCTGACTGTCCACGTCTAGGTGTTGCTGGTGGTCCTAACTGTGCTTTGGGACTCATACCCATCGATCAAGGAAATCTACGATCTAGAACCTTGTTCGACGCACATCTAAGATATGAGCAGCAAAACGCGCTCGTACACACCGATGCTACTGGATACGACTATGAAGGCTTCTCTGCAGCACAGGTTGGATACCTTAAGCCTCGAGATACCATTGAAAAATCGGCAGTCTGTCCAAACCACTCGACCACAACAACTTGTGCGGATGGCGATGCCCTAAACTTCTTCGGAGAGTGTTGGCTAGAGCCAAGCGACCTAGGTGTTGGAAATATCGATGACCTAAGTTTCGGGGTCTCAATACAATGCTACTGTCCCCCTCCAGATGTTTGAGCCATTTAAGCGAATTGCCAAAACATTGTATTTCTACTAACTGCTATATATACTTACAACTCCACGAGTATTAAAGCTATTTACAAACAAATTGAACCACTGGATTCGTTAGACTCTCCTCTTTAATTGCATCGTAAAATCGAGGATTTGTATCAAAAACTCACCTCAGTACTTCGTTTGCCAGCCATCTGCCGCGATACAAGCCTCAATCCTATGGCTCATAGTCTGATACAAAGTATCGAACCTTGCCTTTGGAATAGCTGCCCAACACACCTTTAACGCCTCCTCTACGTTCTCTCGATCCTGTTCTGACTTTCCTTTACACGCTGAGAGTTCAGGGTATAATTCTATCATCATTTGCTTGAGGAGGTGCCAGATGTGCTCGATAGGGTTGAGGTCGGGGGAGTAAGGTGGCCAATCCATCACGATTATTCCATGTTCAACGAACCAATCCCGGACTTTATGGGCTCTATGAATCGGGGCATTATCCTGCATGAATATATACCCTGGATCGTCCAATTCCTCATACCACGGGTCGAGCTGGCCGTTCAAAACCTCAAGATATGAGTTAGCGGAATACCCATGTTTCTTAGACTCAAAATCCCGATCCATAATATATAAATCGGACCGCCCGTGGTCCCAAAAGCATCCCCAGACCATAACAGTCATACCCTTCGACGCTTTATAGGTTTCGATCATGTCGTGGTCCCATTTCTGAGCCGGAGTGCGGAATACCCATTTCGTTTTTTTGCCCTTCCCCCGCTCAACAGAACACTCGTCACTCCACATCACTAATCCCCACTCCTCAGAGGTCATATTCCTATGCCTAATACACCAAGCAAGCCGCGCAGCTCGGTGTTCTTCCGTGAGTTCAGGCCTCTTCTTAGCCCTCCAATTGCGTATGTTATGCTTTAGAAGCTCACGCTTGATCGTAGAATCAGAGTATTTCTTGCCCTGCGCCCTCCGGACCTCTGCGTACGTATCGTCGGGGTTATTCTTAATATGACGCACGAGGGATCGCATATCCCGTATAGAATAAGTCTTTGGCGTACCAGATTTTGGAAGAGAAGCTCCTTCGGTGCGGAGATGAGCGGTTGCGAGGGTTGATCGTATAGCTCCGCGCGAGACTTTGAGGAGGGTCATAATGCCCCTGGATTTTACGCCGTCAGCATAAGCCTGTTCAATACGACCTCTTTTGTAAGGGGTAAGATCCTTCCCACGAGTGATATTTGGGTCCAAGGGACCAAGGGGATTGCGTGGTGGTGGCATTTTATTGTAGGATTAATAGGGTAAAGAAAGCTGTGTCGCGAAAATTCGCGCTTTTACGCGTTTTCGGCTAATAGTTCTGACTAAGTATAGTACAAGGTCATAGAGGCAGTGGAAGAACTCGCGCCTCGTCCAAACGTCACAGAAGCATTCACCCGTTACGGACTATTTTACGGACCAAATTCAAATCTCGCAGATTCCGTTGACCCAAACCTACGGAGATTATACGTCGAGAGGAGAACAATGGGAAAAGATACAATGTGCACGCATACTGGAGCCCACACCAAGACTCATCTGTTGAAGGAGACCGCCGATTGTGGATTCCCCGAGAAGATCTGCGCCACGAAGGCGACCTATCGCTACTTATCTACCATCTAGGAGCTACATACGCCTTAGAGCATGGAGAAGATCCGTTATTTGGAACCATTCCTTTGAATACCAGTGGAAAGGTGGCAAGTAATTGGATCGATGAAAATCAAGAGCACGTTAAAGAGTGGAATGGCCATTTCCTGTTCAAACCAGCGTCGCAAACGGTTACAGTTGTGTGCAACACAACATATATCTTGTGCGACAGTCATCTTATTCCGACGACGCACGGGTATTGCAGAAGGTTCGGAGGCTATGAAGAACTACTAGCCTTGATCATTGGCCTCCAAGAAGGCACCATTCCCGGGGCAGAGGCAGATCCTTCGCGGCAGGGCTTCGTGGAACTTCTAGTAAACATTGTCCATTACTCGTCAATGGATTTTTCGGCGGTAGCAGTCAATGGAGTTTTTGCTAACAATCATCTGCTATGGGATCTCGATCATCAATTTGACCTCAAGATTCAACGATTCCTCGACCAGATAAGCGGGCACAGAGAGCTGACGCGCCTTTTCCTCTCCACGCGCATGCGCTTCCTACTCGCCGCCCGTAGAGCCGTGCTCCAGGAATGGTTAGTACCTCTCCAACAGCAAGGTTCTGACTACGGAGATGTCATGAGATCGATGTTGCCCCCAAACGAAAATACCTCTGCAATGTGCAAGGCAACTTTGGTTCCGGATTCGAACTACAAGACGACTACCGCAAGACCTTGGATCGTCGTTGCTTTCGTATGGCTGGTTGTAGTATTGATCACATACTCTGCTCCTTTGGTTCTCATGTTTCATTGGAAATGGGCGGAGGACATTGAGAGAGAGTGGGTGGCGAGGAAAGTAGGAAATCTGCATAAACGACTACAACAGGGACAGCCGATAGATTCCGAAATAAGGCCGAGGGACCTTAAATCTGGAAAAGAAGCAACCAACATGCCCCACTACTAGGGAATGAAGAAGTGTCCAGCTCAGCCTAGCGAAGGTGGTAAGATTACAATCTGGCGGTGGCATCGATTATCGAGAACACAATCCGGATCCCTAGCTCTCTCACTGAGGACATACTTATCCTACGCATCCGTGACAACCGGTGCTCGCATCTCCCTCAACTCTTCTTTCTCATGTGTCCTGCAATATCCCTGGTCCCTGAGAGATCAGTTGCTTTGGGATTTGGAGTCGCCAGGCGGGGTGGTGTTGGTTTGATGGGCACGTTGAACCACTCGAGCCAGCTGTTAGGAACTGAAAGAGGAAAACGATGTTTAGCTTTCGGCTCTGGTTGTCTGTTTGCGAGATTCCTCAAGATCGGTCGGCAGTTTATACATAGCACTGGGACGGTGGCAAAGACGGTGGTAGTTTTCAGGCAGTGAATCTACTCTTCGACTCGTCATCTTCTTCTGCATTGCTGGCAGTGACGGGACACTGATGTGTCTTTTGATCTTGGATGCAGTACTGTGCATGTAGGATCAAATCGTCTTCGTCCTGTCGGATGCAGTCACAGCCGCGGTGGAAGATGATCCGAGTTTTGCAGGGCTGGATTGTATCGGACTGGCCACCATGAAGCCAGAATTGTGGTTGTGTACTCTATGATGATTGATATGTGGATCTGTTTGCTCGGGAACTGTATTTAAGTAATGATGTGTGGTGGTGCTGAAAAGCTACTGGTCGAGTATTGATGGCCATTTCATTTCTTCTTGTAACTAACTTTTGCATCTGTTCGTTTGACATAGACGGCATTTGAAACTTCCAAAAAAAATCCAAGTCTTAATTAATTGCGTGGATCCTTTTTACTAAATGTATTTCCTTTGTGGTTGTGTGATAGCTGTTGTTCGACTTCGTTGTTGGGCCAGCGAACCACAATGAAGTATGCAAGGGCAGGTCAGTGCGTATCTCAGTAGCTGTTCCATTGCATTGAAACGGGCAATTACTTAGTGTCGTCAGCGTATTACCAAATCTCGAACCATCCAACATGATAAGCTACGGAAGGCTCTTCGGTCGCTCTTGATCAACTTCGTTGAGGAGGTGAACGACTGGGGAGAATGCCCGAGGTTCAAAAGCTCAACACGAGAGACGTACAAATAAGGAGGGTTTATCACAGCCTGTTAGAGCAGTAATTCGTAGCTGGGGTTGTTGATGTTACATGGGATAAGCGAGTAACCAGTTGGACTACATTGGGAAAGACAATCACGCTTATCTCGCTCGGACGATTGAGGAAAAGATTGTATTTCACGTGGGGAGAGATTTGCATGGAGATTGATCTATTTACTCACTGTTCATACACAGGTCTAGTCTTTTGGTCGAGATTTCGTTGGCAACGAATTTGTATTCAGAGTTCCGCCGTGAAAGCAAAGCCTCATCTATTTTGGTCAAACTGGTTCTGTGACGACACTCTGGGAAATGGAGATTTACAGGGACGAACCGTGGGAAAGTAAACTTCTCAGATCTATGCATCGTCCTCGAAGTTCAGATGGAGGCGTCGGAGGTTGAATCGTGCCCCACAAGGACACTTAGCCTTCTGACGGCTGAGTCCATGTTCTGTGAGGAGGAACTGGTCAGCCGCACAGTCACGGTGCACAAGACATCCACAGGGCAACTTCTCTGGTGGTCCGTTGAGTGGTCTTATGGTACTACCACAATACGTGCACGGCAATGCCTGTTCATGGCCTGTTGCAGTGCTAAGGAGGTCTCCTCCCTCACCTCCTGTGAAGTTGAAGAGGCGAAACTGGTCCGCTGGAGGGATCCCTTTGTCCACTTCAGCTCGTCGCTCGGAGGCGATGAAGGCCTTGTAGGCATTTCTGCGTTGTTCTTTTCGATCCTCAATCCGACGGAGCAGACGGTGCTCACGTCTCTGGATTTCGGACTGCCACAATGCCACTCGTCGAGCGATCTCCGCATCAGTCCTCGGGTTTGGTTTATTGTCTGTGATCGGCTTCTGGCGTGGAGGGGTTCTCTCCTCGACTTTGAGAGCCGATTGAACCTTGTAGCCTGCTCTGCGGACACTGTTCCTACTCCGCGTTATGATCTGAGGTCCAGAGTTGCAGAGCAGACAAGTACCATCGAACAGGACGTAGATTATCTCGACTTCCTTACACGGGATGTCCCTGCGCGAGGCTTGGTACTTCTCTTCCGGCATCTTGCTGTGGGTGGTGTAGATGCACTCCTTCCAGTGGACTGTCAAGGACTGAGTGTCCTTGTGAATGCAGCCGCAATTTGCGTACAGGTGTTGGTAGTCCTTGCAAGAAGTGTTAGTGATCTCAATCTTAGGCATCCATGCTGGGGTAGTGACATGCTCCATCTTGAAGAAAGACACAGGTAGTGGTACTTTAGTAGTTAAATTAGTGATGATTTCTGGTGGTCTCCGTAGTCGAAGCTATGGAGATGCAATCTTACCTTATTATATGGCCACTTCCGAAGGCTATGTTGTCTATCTTCATCAAGTGTACTGTACATTGTTGATGAACTGTCTTCTATTTAAATGCAGATAATAGTGATTAAATGGATGGCATATAGAGCTAAGACACTCTCTCATTGGCTCAGAGACGATGATAAATCAACATCATCCCATCATTCAAACAAAGACTCTCTTAATTTGAACACCAAAGGACTTCTTGAGATTCGAACAATGGTATATTGTGTCCGCTGTTCTATACACTGAAATAAGATAGACAAGCACTGTTTACCTGAGTTTCTCATATGTAGAGATAACAAAGGCCTTGTAGATTATCACTGTTTGAAGTCTAATGCTTTCGAGGGACAAAGCAATCAGTATGCTCTCGCCCTTTACCTACAAGGTGCAGCAAGGCAGATTCGAATTTTGGAAGGTTTGTGCAAAGCAAAGCAAAGCTCAGCTACCAAATTTAATTCGAAAGGCTGAATCTAATTTGGTGTCTATTGACGACATCATCGTTTCCAAGCTTGGTGCCACTTCAGACCCCAAATGTGCAGGGTTGAGCTGAGATTAAGCGAAGTCAGGTAAATAAAGGATGAAGTAGACACTTCGCAAACTTCAAGTCCCTGTGTTGTCTCAAGGTCGGCAACTATATATAATGTTATGACATAAATGCCCCATACCTTCTTAGATATCTGAATCTGTCAAATAAATACAGAAAGAGGTCAAATTATGGCGGAGGTGAATTCACAGCAGACACAGATGTTTTGTACGTTGGCACAATATGTTTTGGGTACAAAGTTTTATATTCCGATTACCTACCCACGTCTAAGACAAGTGAAAGGGATTTACGCACCCAGAGATACCATAGCAGAGGAGTGTAGTGCTACTGTCATCTAGCAAGATATACTAGAGCACCATGCAGGGAAGTCTAAGCACACCATGCACTTCGCCTTGTCATGAAGAGAAGTAGAGACCTTGACAGCAACCGAAACAGGAGCAGGCTTAGGAGCAGGTCTATTCAAGCTGCAAGTAGCGAACATCTTTCTGGGTATGTTTGAGTCTCTCTCAACAGCCTCCCACTCCTCCACACTCTCGATACGAGTCATGGTCAGGATCTCTCCATCAAGCTCTCTACATACCCTGAGAGTATAGACGAAGCCATCTTCTACTGCTTGGACGTTAGGTTGTAGCTCCAGAATGCCCCGCTTGAAAAGACTAGTGGTGTGTGTTTCCCATGCTGCCTTGATAGAAGCTTGTCGCTGTCTAGCAGCCTCCGCGAAGGTGGCATCTTGGAGAGCGATCTTGCGCAGGTAGAGCTTCTTCACATACATCTTTTCAGTGGCCGATAGGCTAATCCACAGTAAGTTTCGATCGGGTGACTCGGTTCGGAGTAAGGCGTCGATCTTGCAGACACTGCAGGATACGTCGCTGAAGGCCCTAGTCTTTTCTAGGGTCTTGCAGCGCTTGGTTCGGCCTACTGCTCTGCCCCGATTTCCGATCGTAGTGGCTTTGGGATGTATACAGGTAGTACTGTGGATGTTTGTGCTGTTTTGAGTGCAGCCACAGCCGGAGTACAAGGTGGATGTCTTCTTGCAGATGCAGGGAGCTGGTGTTCGTTCTGGCCACCAGGATGGAAAGGAGCCTGGTGCCATGACGAAAGTGTTGATGGAATCTTGGAATGTTCCGGAACACATGATGTTAGATTGATGATGATTGAGTGGGTTATAGATTGATGGTATACAGTACCGGATAACAGTAGTAGAAGTGGGCGTCGAAAATGCAGATGCAAGTATGGAGACTGAAGGGAAATGGGAAAGGACATTCTTACTTAATTTATGTCTATTGGAAATCACTGTTCGGAATTCAACGTGGAACTATTGAACAGTATGTCTTCATAGGAAATTGAGCTCGGCTATTAACCATTCTTTCGAGGAATACAATACCCATTGTCGGGACCATGTTGTGAAATTGAGTTGTCTTAGACTTGCCGCGAACATCCTTTGAGAAAACTGACTAGAACAGAGTCACAAAGAAAGTCCGCAACAATGGATCAATAAACTTCTTTATGGAGGTTTGTCGAAGGATAGTTGGTAGTGAATGGGCCTCAGCTGGAATACTCGCGTCGGGTGGTTATTTCTGGCAGACGCACGTCAGCTTGGGAAAAACCCACTCCACTTTGACCATTAGAGATGCGAAATTTCATAGTCTGGTTCAAAAAGTCGTCTTCAGTCTTGAGTTTTGATTTATTGATATTATTTTAGTTTCGGAAAATACTAGACTCATCAGTATTTAACTCCCACACGCTGTATTTATATTCGCTTAGTTTGCTAGCTCACCTCGGTTCCCAGTCATAGGGGCAACTTATTACAGCACACAGGGTAGTACAGTAATAAAATCCTAGCGTAGGAATTAGATTTTGTATCTTAGATAATACATTGAATCTTTCTAGAAGCTCAGTCCTCTTTCAAAAGAGTGTGGAGGCTAGTTCTGGTAAGGTCTACGATAACACAGAGGGGCATATCTCACACCCAACTTGGTCCTTGACGTGCACGGCAGAATTCCAACCACATTTAGTCACTCTACAAACGTTTTTATCATTGGAAACATGGAAAATCAGCTTGTTTGTCAATGATCTCTCATTTTCTTCAATTTTTTTATCCCCTCTTCCCTCCCCCTTTTCCTCTCCTCCTGCCTCTCCATCTCCCTCAGCCACTCCCTCCTCCTCCTCACAATCTCCTGGATCGGGAGTACAACTTCCTCTCCCTTCCCTTTCTCCGTCACCTTGATATCCCCACCCGCATCCACATTCTTCCCACCCATCATCCCCCAACCAAAAAAACCCCTCTTCACAACAACCAGCGTCGGGACATTGCACCGCGCGCACGAAGCCTTCTTGATCGCCAGATACCGCGACATATTCAGACAGGCCTTCACATGTACGTAAGGTGAAGTTTCGTGAAGCCAGCCGCGGTGGAGTTTTTGGCAGGGGAGCTCGTGGATAACGAGGGTTTCGATGTGGCCGCATTTCAAATGGAGGAGGCGGATTTGGAGGCAGTGGAAGCGAGATGTGGGAGGTGTTGAGCTTAGTACTAGTGTGGGTGTTGGAGAGGGAGACGTGTATCGTGGTGGGAATATACTGTGTAGCATGGTCTTTGGTATTTAACGAATCATGAACCGCTGGGATAACCGCGGAAATTCTCTATGAATGATGTTTCGAGATGAGTTTCGTTGTCTGATTAAATTTATCTAGAACATGCTTCTGTGCTGGTTGGTGGGTTTATGAAAGACACAATCTCTTTGTGACTGTGTGCTGACTATTGAATCTTTATGGTATGACGTTTCTTTGAGCGTGGTCCGGCTTTGTATTCCATGACGATGACTGTCTGTTGGTTGAGACAGGAATAGATTCTGGACAGAGGATTGTGAACATAGAGACAAAGGAAGCTCGGGAAAAGGTCTCCCACAGTAGTATGGAGAAATGACATCTTTTTCACATATGCTTATGACGCTCAAAGGGAATGTGTAAGAAGACCGTAGCATCTGGGGAAAGGAAGATTATAAGTAAGCCCCTTCAGGATCAGCTGATCAGAGGTCAATTAAATCACACAACAACGGATGATTCACGTCTTTTTAACTATTCTGCATTTGAACTATATCGGGAGCTGCTGAGTAGTAGAAGCTTATGTACTCTAGCGCAAGCTGCTGGCACTTCTAGGTGAAGTTGTGGTGCATGGCATCCGGCTGGCCTGTACTCTGGCTCGATTGTTTGGTAGCCGAATTGAAGAAACCACTACTGTGCTGAAAAGTTAAAAATTCTAGACAGACTGATGCGATATCAATTGCTCTCTCGGCGCTTGGCAACGAGTGTAGAACTTTGCATTCCCTTCACATCGATTGCTTTACCGAATAGTTCATATGCAAACAGGATAAACTCAATGGCACGTCTCTAAGGCCGTTCTTTTTGAGCATCCCTTAGCCTAGAATTTTAATTTTTAAGGTGGACTTGACAATCCACAAAATCTCAAGCTAGAATCAAGCTAGACCTATTAGAAGGCTCGCAAGATTCTGTATGCCCACTACTGGTCAACAAACGGAAAACAGCCCCTTTCCGGTCAATTCCCACTTCGTCTAAACATTAGCAACGCTCGATGCCTTGAGGTAGGTTGCTTAGAATGAAGTAATAGAAACTAATAGAATGTCTAAACTTGATTTCCGGTTGTAGCATTCAAGAAGATACAGCAGAGCCAACAAATAGAAGCTGGACATTCAGCCACCATCGACAGTACAACTGTTGCACAACAAATAGTCCGGGTCCGCGCCTTGACAGCACAATCGAGAAGACAGCAACCACAGGGGAGAACAAACGTGAGCAGGGTTTGGATTCGGACAGTGACAGTTCTCTTCAAAACCCTTGTTTCGGAGAAAGTTGTTGGAAAGCAGATGTTATCCCGGGAGCAAGCCGATAAAGGAGGGGTACTAGCAAGTGTGGCGCGGTGATGTCATTGATGTTGATTTCACCGATTGGCGAGCGGAGTTGCAGATGGATGCATTGACATGGCTTAAGGAATTATAATGACCACAATAAAACAAGCATTATTTAATCCAGCGAAATAATCACAGAATATCCATCATGTTCAATCAATCATAATGAGTTTATCCGAAACCTGCATATAAGCATACGTGGTGACTCAGATACGAGGCTGGCCACCCAAGGAGTCATGGTTTTCAAGTGGTAAGGCCAAGGCTCTGTTTGTTTGACTCATCAATCTCGCGTCGCGACTTCGATTGATTGACTGACTGACTGACTTCGCGGCACAACAGCCAACCCATAATCAAAACCATAAGAACATCCCGCTCTCTTTGTAGCAACTGTGCTGCACGGATATTGTTCTGATCTTCTAATCAACAAGCAGAGAGGAAACTGCTCTCTCATCACTGTCCTCCTCCCGTTATCGTCAGCCAATCTCTTCCCCATCCAAGCTCGCCTTGACGCCCGGCTATCGTTGTCATCAACTCGCAATCATGACATCCAGCCCTAATGAAGCCCCTCCTCTCCCTCTCTCCCTCTACCATACAGGTCAGCAGCTTCCCACACCGCCTTCCTCAGTCCCTCCACACTAGATGCACGGCGCTCGAGACGAAGGTTGCAATGCATATCATGGCGGGTCGTGGCTGAGGGCAGGGTCATCTGCTTCGGTTGACTGATGCGCTGGCAGATACCACTCCCACACTCGACTACGATTCCGCCTCGCGCGATGGACCAGCAGCACCGGCGCTGAAAACAAGGGTTTGCCGATACTTCAGCAGAACAGGTATGCCATCCTAAATATTTTCAGAATATTTTCATTGGCTCGATGCACCATTTTATTTGCATATGCAGAGTGTGTTCTGCAGCATGTGTTATGTATCAAGTGATTTTCACCGCTATCACAGGCGTGGGGGATCGGGGCATTCATTTAATGTTGGATATTCATGGACACCGAATTGTTGAGAACCCAATCGGGGCTCTGTCATCGTGGCCCTCCCACAGAGTTACACGTGATGTTTTGCCCGACGGCACAGAGACATGAGAGCAGAGCATGAGATGAGATGAGGCCAGTAGCTGATCGACGAGATAGGTTATTGTCGGGCGGGCGACGAGTGTCAATTCTTGCATGATGAGACACGACTTCCCGGAGCATCAACTGCAAAGCCAACTCACGAGATGCCCGAATCATATGGGGATGGCACTGCAGGCCACCTCGTGATGGAGGATGGTTTGATACAGGATCGTCGTCAAGCTGTTACGAAGCCAGTACCTAATTCTCGTGTGGTAGCAAAGCCAGTGCCACAAGCCCAAACTCAGGACCCAAGAGAATTTCAATTGGGCCAGATTCGAAGACGCTTCTCTCCCAAGGAGACCAAGCAGCCTGGTGGAGGAGCCACACTCTTGAAGTTCAGCCTTGCCCCATCCGACCCGGACTTTCCTTTTGAGATGACAGCCTTGGAATGTTTACTTTCGGTACCAGCCGCATATCCAAAGGAAGGTCCATCATTAAAGGTTGGCAACAGTGACATCCCACGAGGATTCTCTCTCAATGTCGAATACGGATTTGAAAACATGGTCAAGGATAAGCCTGAGTCCACATTGCTGGAACTCATGAAGTCACTTGATAAGAACCTCGAAGCTTTTTTGTCTGCTCCTAAAGCCGAGACGATAAAGATATTGCCGAACAAAGATACTCGACATCTCTCGGCTGTTCCCTCCCGTTCTGTTGAGCCTGTTATCACTCCAGCAGCTGGAGCGAAAGTCACTTCTGCAATCTCAGTTGAGAAAGATGTTCCGAGATATGTGGAGCCACTCATTACTTATACAGCTCAAGAAAAAGCTGAAGCTTTGAAGAGGAGAGAGGTCGAGACAAGACAACTCGAAGCTCGGATGAAGCGATTACCTCTTTACAAGATGTCACCAGATGGCATTGCTTACACACTACCTCTGGACCCCAAAAGACGGGCGGACCTGCCACTTTCATTACAAGCTATTAAATCTGTTACTCTGTTTGTTCCTCTATTATATCCTCTCCAACCTTGCCGAATCAAGCTGGATGGATTGGATGTCCCAGAGGCTAAGCCAGTTGAAGTCGGATTTCTTCAGCGTTCAACCGAGCAGAAGCTTGCTACTCTGACTGGTCACGTCAACTATCTTGCGCAGAATATGCATGTTTTGGCAAAGACAAAGTTGGAGGTCAAGCCAGTCCCAGCTCCGCCAGTTCAGCCAACTGTGGTGGAAGAACCAGAGGTTGCGAAGCCTTCCATTGAAGGTCATCAGGACCCTGAGCGTAGCCATATTCAATATATCACTCGCCCTCCAGAGTGGATTTTTATTGAAGGAGACGAAGCGTCTGACTCGGACGACTTTGACTCTTACGACACTGGAGATGAAGACGAGACAACCGATGAAGAAGGTGGAGTCGAAGTCCAAGAAGAGAACCAAGAGATGTCTAAGCAGCCAACGCAGAACCCGGAACGGGGCACGGCAATTTCATTCCCATTTTTGGAGTTGTATGGCATCGAGCTTCTTGAGGTTGTCACTTTGAACGTATCCGTCAAATGCGAGAGATGCAAGGAAACCACAGAGATAAAAGGCTTGAAGGATGGCATGATGAAATCCTCCAGTTGCCGCAAATGCACAAGTCCTCTCAACGTAACCTTCCGTCGAGATCTCCTCCACGCCCACGCAGTCAGAGCAGGCTTCTTAGACCTTGAAGGCTGCATCATCGGCGACATGTTACCCAGGTACTTTCTTCCCTCTTCCCAGTACCTCTAGCTAGCAAGAACTAACATCCTTCAGCACATTTATCCCAACCTGCTCGCAGTGCTCAACCGCCTACCCCTTACCAGGAATAACCTCCGTACAAGGCGAATCCACCAGCAACATCTGCCGCGAATGCCACCAAAAATTCACCTTCAAGATCCCCTCCGTCAAGTTCCTCCGCATCTCCTCCACGAACCGCCTCCCACCCTCATCTGGCCCCCGCCGCAAGAGAGAGACCCTCGGCCTAACAGTCGGCACCGAGCTACCCAAGCGCGGACGCTGCAGACATTACACGAAGAGCTACCGCTGGTTCCGCTTCAGCTGCTGCTCGAAAGTGTACACGTGTGACAAGTGCCATGATGAAGCCGAGGACCATCCGAACGAGTGGGCGAACCGCATGATTTGCGGGTGGTGTTCGAACGAGCAGAATTACAGACCGGAGGACTGTGGGGTTTGTCATGAGAGTTTGGTGGGGAAGAAGAGCGTGGGTGGGTTTTGGGAGGGGGGCAAGGGGACGAGGGATAAGGTTAGGATGAGTAGGAAGGATAAGAGGAAGTTTAGGCGCGTGGCTGGGGGAGCGAAGCCGAAGAATTAATTGCAGCAGGCGTAGATGATGGATTTTTTTTTTTAAAGAGGTTTGTACTGTATTATAGGGGATTTGCTACTGGCAACAGTGGCTCCTGTTGGGTCAATGATCCGACTGTTTACTTGCTCTCGGGTTCACCCTGGGCTGCTCGCTAAATACAATCACATGTCTCGGGTCTTTCCCACCTGTATCGTTGAACGAGTGAGGTGAGCTGCATCGAAATTCATCCTGCCAATAAATAACTAATGCTCTCCACTTAGCAGCGTCCATTCATTTGTCCTTTCCCCTCGTCCCTATACTATGCTCGTACAACCCACACTCCCCTCCCAATGACAAATCTGTACCACCCAACTAATGCGGTATCCCCAGTCGAAAACACATGCCACTGCATCCTATGCCTGTACCTACCCAACATCACAATCACGATCTAGACCCCCCGGAGATCACTGTCTACATGTATGGACATGTATACAAGCAAGCATGCATAACTACACCCCGTGTAGGACAGCGCTCACTCGTACGCTGTACTCCGTACAATGCGGGGACTATCTCTACCCTTCCGCCCGTCCAGGGTTCTTGTCATCTGTCTAATGGGGTGATGTAGTCATCCTTCGTTTCTTATTTTATGCTCTTAGTCGATGACATGAATATGCACATGGATATCGATACGAAAAGGCATGGGATCGGGATTGGGAAAGCGGATGAGACTCGCGACGGAGATACCTGCGTAAATGAGCAGCTAGAGGGAAAAAATAAGAACGCCTCCATGAAGCCTGGAACTGGCGATTGAGAGACTGCGGGGTCTAGATTCGGGACCTCAAACGCATGATTCTGACGTATGGAAGCTATTCCTAGTCTATTGGAAAAGGAAAGGGAGCGTGTGTAAGTCATGCGTCTTTTTTCCGTTTGGAAGCTGTCCGGTAAGTATTCTGTACGACTTTAGGTTGTCCTCTCCCCTCTCCTTCCCGATATGCAACCCGCAAAAACGGGGGAATGGCAAAAAGAACAGATTAGTGAGGTCGAACACTTGATGTGTGTGTCGGGTCCTTACTTTCGTTCCCGGAACTACGACGCAGATACAGATGCATAAATTGATACAGATAATGCTACAGCGAGGCGGAAGACACCGCATCATCCGCTGCCATGCTATGTAATGCAGTGCTGGTAGTGGAAAGGAGAAGCCTAAGGAAAAGAAAAGAAAAGAAAAAGAGAGGAGATATGACAAGAGAAAAGCCAGTGGTTTCACAACCAGACGGACGGATAGCAACATGTTGTCTCAACCCCGATCCAGCGATCCCGAATCCCCGGTTTTCGTCTCGTGAAGCGTGAAGCTGACAGTTGGTGGAGTTGGTGTATGTATTAGGGTTGATCATCTGTTTAGGGAGCTCAATTTGGATGGTTGGTAGGATTAAAGCCTGAGCTTGTGATGTGAATTTTTTGCTTCTGCTGTTGGAGACTTACTTGCTGATGGCGGAAGACTGGGATGCTTTGATATTGGTTTGTAAGGTTCGAGAGAGTGCGCTTCCGCTTTAGAAATTGAGTTATCACTCCAGACTGCGACGATACTGAAGCAGCTCGATCGAGGAAGTCTTTAAGAGGGCTCGAATATCCTTATTTGGATCTTTCAAGAGGCCAGCTGTGATACGAAACGAACAAATAGCAATTTTTGGTTTGAAAGCACGCATGAAACTCAACAAACTAAAGTCAGCAGACGAGGATTGCATTAAACTGATAAAATGATGACGAGAACTAAAACCAACAAGAAGCAAAAAGCACATGCAGAGACACAAATGGTGAGAGGTTGGCCTTCCAACACAAAGATGTGAGCTGTCACATCTCAAAAAGCTAAGCTCAGATGCCGCATCCACACCCGCACCCGCACCAGCAACGGCAGCTGTCAGTTGCGCGATCTCGATTCGATCTCCGTCAATAAAATCCCGTATATCGGGTAGAGATCAAGTAGGCCACCTCGCCTCGACCCAGTAGATCAAGCATACTGAGTTTTCAATTCAGCTCCCGATCCTCCCAGCTCTCATCTCACCACCCAAACCCCACGCTTCCTCTAACCACGCTTCCGCATCGTTATGCTTGGTGCTTGGATCGGAAGTCAAGCTCGTTTCAAGCGTGCAGCTGAAGCTGAAGCTGCAAGTTCATCACCAACATCTCGGGAACGTATGATGGAAATAGAGCAGGAACTACCGTACTGTACGCACGGGTATGCTTTTCACTTTTTCACTTTTCATGGAAGGGGGCTACCCTGTCCGAAGCCATGGTCAAGCCACCGACGCAAACAGTGATATCTATCATATTTATATCGAAGCGGTGACAGCCCATCCGTACCGGCAATGCACGTAAGCGTCCGGCACGCTCTCTTCGCCGCCACAAGGCAAGAAAAGAAAAAAGGAGAAGAAAAAGAAACAATAAAAGCAAGTAAAGACGTGATGACGATATTGAAAAATAATAAAACAACATTAAGAAGGTAACCTGGAATGTAGCCAGTAACCAAATTCAAGCCCCCTACCAAAGAACCGGCTCATCAACTAAGAAGAGGAGGGAAAGTCTATTCCGGGGCAGCGTGCCGTGAAATGGTATAGCATAACACAGTCTGTAAAAGTTACAAACAAACTGGTATCATATCGGTATTTCGTGAACGCAAGAATGATATCACAGACAGAATCCCCTGCCTTAGACTTTACTCCTGCCGTATATGCAGACGCAGAGGAACAATAAAGCTTATCAACTCCTCCCGGACTCCGCGAAACCTTCTATGAACCCCTAAAAGAAGTAACTTTCTCTCTAGTCTTCTCTAGTACTGGGCTTTGGCTTGTTGATATGCACGACGCGTAAACCGTGCCGCGGTACTCCTACTCCTATCCAATTGTGGAGTGGAGAGTTGTATCGCGAATGTGATGAGATGTGATGTGATGTGACTGGCGTTTCTCCTCCGCGCGCTTGAGACGCGGGAGGAGGGGAGATGAGGAGGGGGAGATGAGGAAGCCGAGATGGCGTCGCGGAAGAGGATTGGGGGAGATGGGGGTGAACGTGGACTAGGGGCTCGATTCCGGGCGGATGGTTCGCTGCGCTTCCCCGGAGAGTGCGCTAGGAGTGATTGTGAGATAGGACGGGACAGGTGGGGGTGGAGTGCTTCTGGACCGTTGAATTGGGGAGCAGGTGTGAAGGAGAGCTTCGTCATTGGTGGATTGAATTGCTTTCTTGTCTTGGATTTCAATAGAGTTTACAACTTCTTGGTTATTTAATTCTTTTGGGAAGGGATCAGATCGGATGGGGCAGGATGGGTTGTGAACCTTGATATCCATTTATTTGGAGACGGGGAGGAAGCTTGGGATTTGGGATTTAGAATTTAGTGGAGAGAGCCGTGGACTCGGGATGTGAAATTAAATCTTGATGGCACGGCGGTGGCTTGGACAGTATTCCCTGCCTTTGATACGGATACGATTGAATCAATGGAACTTGCTTGTAGGAGAGGAAATAATACCGTACAGTGGTGTAGGAAGACTTGTTGAGTATTTGCATATTTTCACTTGGAATCTACGTCGCTTCCTCTTCTTACCCAATGCATGACTTTCACAAAGAGGCCTTCAGCTATCGGAAACATCCGTCCCATAGAATCATATCTAACGGAGAAGTCTCCGAACAAAGTACCCAAGAAGAGGAACCAACCAGGAACAACCTTCCCTTTCTCTCCCATCCACCCAAGCAACCAAAACCTAAAATGCAAAAAGGGTCTTCCCATTCCCTTTGCATCTCCCTCAAACGTGCACTTTTGACCACAGTGATAGGACCGTAGAGATAAGCCATCCACTCCCACGGAATGCCCTCACCCCACCGTCTGTATTGAATGCATCCCGCGTGGGGGTTGGTCTTAGCGATTCGGATGGGGAGGGGGGGGGTTGGGCGACAATTCTGATGAACGAACGGCTTTTCATGAGACAAGACGAAACGAGATAAGAGCGCATTGCATTTGACTTGCCTTCTGAACAGGGAAAGAAGGGACCGGCCGCTGCTGGGAAGATTGAAAGTTTAAAATAATAATCAAATAATAGTTAATGGAAATAAATAATGGATAGAGAGACAGGTTGATACAGTAGACCTGTTTGCGGCCAGCCCCTCCCCTGGGAAAAGGAAGAGCGTTGATCACCACCACGTTTCCTCCCCTTCCCTCCCCGTCGCCTCTTCCCTATCATCTGGTGATGTGTTTCTTACCGAGGGTGATATGATAGGCCTATGCGGCGAGTAACGAGGGAGGAGCATGCTATCAATCACCACTCTTCGGCCTGGATGCCTATGCCAGGTTAGTTGACAAGACGACAGACAGAGGAAGCTTCCACAGAGCACACAGGAGCACTATTCTCCCTCCCCTACCAAGCCTTTCGGAGTGGATTCTCCACCTCCTCCTCACTCGATCGCTGGAAATTCGTTTCCATTCGGCTGGGTCGGGGTTCGGTCGGTGTCGGGAAGCTATCAGCGAAGGGAATCCACCTTGCCTCAACTTGGCTCAGATTGGAAGCTGGTGATAATAGTGGGCATACATGCCCCCGCAAGGAAGTATATCCTGGCAGCTCCTCTTCTTCTTCTTTCCGCTCAAGGCAAGAGGCAAGGAAGTCTGGAATCATCAGGTGGTGAGATTTGCGTAAATAATAAGATCTCTGAGTTATTACCGGGAACTGGTTAAGCGACCTGGATGAGTGGAAACATTAGGGATTTTGCGTTCGCGGATGGTGGAGTTTCCTGGAGGTAACGTTAACGCTTGTTTTTCTCTCTCGGTACATCGTCTCGTATTGTATGTTGTCTTTTGTTTGGGTTTTGCGACTTGTGAGAGGAGGGGAAGAGGAGAGAAGTGGCGGTCAGCGCCGCATGACCTGGCAGTTCTTTCCCTCGGCTGGAAGACCACTTGGATGCTCTGGTGCGGATGTGTTTTTCTCTTGTGTTTGTTTGAATGGATGGGTGGATGAGGCGAAGAATGAAGGGATAACGGTCCTTCAAGCCGGATAATACTGTAGTTGTGGCACAGCTTCGAGGCTGATATGTATTTCCATCATCGCTAACAATTGACAGCGTACCAACCAAGGACACTCATCTCCAAGTCCAACATCCTCATGACACGAACCCCTCATCTCATCACATGCCTCATAGACTCATCCTTTGCGCCGGAAAAACCCTCCCCGTCGGCCTTCCTCCTTGGCCCAGACAATTTCTCCAAGAAGCTTAGCTCGGGCATCAATTCAGCCGGGTCCACGGGGGAGGTCCGCATTTATCCGGGCCTTTTCAATTTTCTCCCAAAGCGGGGGAAAGTGGGGTGGGCAAAGCGAACCTTGGAAAGGTCTGGCCTTTTGGATCTCCATCCTGCTGTCCTGCTCAAATTCGCAGATCCTTATTGGAGATGTGCTGTGGGGCGGCGGCCGTGATGGGGAATGAGAAACCATGTGTGAAGCAGGGTTGGTATTTTCCCTGCTTGTTTGAAATCCAATTTTTTTCCCTTCATTTTATTCCATTTTATTTTATTCGGACCTTTGCAGGAGGCGAGCCGGTTCGAAGGGTGGAGTGTCTGTGGAGGGTGGATCCATGCAGGGGGCTCCGGTGTGGATTCGACGCATGGAAGAGCGCTAGAAGCATGGTTTTGGAAGGCATGGGTCTGCTGGCGTCGCTGATTGCTGGATCCAAGACAGGCACGTGAAAGAGGAGGGTGGGGGAGGAGGCGCGCCAATGACGGGGGCCGGTGCGTGGAAGTTGGTGGATCCCTGGTTCTGTACCTGCATACGGAGTTTTCCAGCCCTCTCGAAACCGGTGCAGATTTAGATTGCGCCGACGATGGAGAACATGGCACATGTTTAGCCTGAAAAGCCCCAGATCATTGAATTGCATACGACGCGCTTCTGGAAGCATTTTAGTCGCTCTGCATGTGCATGTGAAGGGATTGACTGGAAGTTGATGCAGAGAGCAATGCGCATGGAAACATATTTGAGTGTCGAGTACGACGGTACGAGTGTTGTCGAGGTTCATGACTTGCGTGGCTGTTGGCGACGACGTCGTGAGAATGCCCGTTCGAGAAATATACTTTCTGGAGAGTCATGTTCAAACTGCGCAGTGGCCGACGCCTTGATCCTGAAGCCCTCGTGGGAAGGGCAGGGCGTCGACGGACGGGTCGCAGAGCCAGCTTCCGCGGCCAGTGAGGATCAATGGGTTGCTTCCGGAATTCCCTTTCGGGAGAAGGAATTTCTGGGGTTGCTCTGAATGGGATGGTGGCTGGTCAGGGGTTCGGTTGGACCCTGCCCTGACGACAACATCTGTCCCTGCTTTTGGGAGGCGGGTGTTCATGCCTTCAGGGGTCGAGAGCAACGAGAAATATTCATTTTATTTCAATTATTATTTTTCTTTTGTTGTTTCTGGGATTGATCTGGTCCGACCGTTTGATGGTATCCCCCTGATTGCAGGGTTTGTGTTCAGATAAGGTCAAGGTCAAAGGCAGTTGCCAATCTCGGGAGGCAATCCGCGAGGCGGTCCGTCGTCCTGGGGATTGACTGGTCTGAGCAAACCCAGATCATTGCCGTCGTGATGACAGATTAGGGAGGGGGACTGGCAGATATGCTGAATGGGGACGAAGCTTAGGTGCCGGCTGTTGGTTTGTCGGGTCCAGATCATATCAGTATCTCAGGGACATATCTACTGTACTTTACGGATACGAAGACGAAGCCAAAGAGGTTTCAGGACGAACTGCTCTTTGTATCTCGGTTGCGTTCCGAATAGCATCATGAAATCCATCTCCGAAATAGAGAGGATCTCAATGATGGAACTCAATCGCCTGAGCCCCCTCCCTTTCCTGCCTTCCATGCATCAAATCTTTCATGCGATCAAGCCATGCTCACGACTAATGACAAACAGAGTTTCCACCTCCCTTAGGGCTTGGAACTGCCATAACCGGCTACTACTTCCGCTCGCTCGATCGCGCCAGGACAGAACACAACGATGCATCGTGACGAACCCCTATCACACGAACAAAGTTTCAACCTGACTCGCAGCACGAAACATCCTCTATTCAGGCAACGTCGTGTCGTGGGGTGCCATTTCCAAATGCTGAAGTGGCTTTGAAACATTCCCCCCTGGGGACGTGTGGCCCGTCCCGAAATTCGGATGAGACGCCGGTATTTCTGTTTCGAGAAGGGAAAGGAAGAGGCAGTTGATGCGATGTCGATCGGCTTGCGTTCGAGACTTTGAGACTACCTCCCCGAGTTCGGGTTGACTCGATGCGACCCAGTGAACGTTGATCAACAAACATCAATGGTTGGGCAGAGTTCGTCCGAGTGTCAATTCTTCTCAGCTGAATTAGACTTTATGAAAGGCTGCCTTTGGGTTTTAAGATGTTCCGGAAAGAAGTGCGTTCTCTCCTACCAATTGATTATTTCTTATACGAGGTCGAGCTCGCGCAGGAACCGATTTGTTATCCTTGTACTCGTGAGATGCAGGTTTCTGAATCATGATCATTGGCATGATGGCCGACTTTGTTTCGCGGGGATATTGCTTGCCGAAGCTATGAATGCCATGAGGCTGTTCATCCCAAACTCATCTCTCCAATCAATCCAGAACAAAGGGGAAATCCTCCGGAACCCTAAATATCCTAGCCAATCCAAGTCATCGACAAATAAAACCTCATTCCAAATCCGGCCTGACAATCATTCCGATCGTCCTATCGCAACCTTTCTTTCAACCCAAATCATGCATCTTCCTTCGAAGTATCCAAGAAGGGATGGATTTGGTGTACTGTACTGTAATGTGATGCGATGCACAGCGCCTGATCTTCAGCTGCCGTGCTCCTGAACAAGGGGAAAGAGCCGACCCGCACCCACCCTGTCCTTCCCCAGGCTATTCCCCAACCACACAGGTGCCGGGGAAGATTGGTGGTCTTCCCCTGGCTACCACCATGAGGCACACGCTACCGAATTCTCCACCAGCTTGGAAGCGAGAGGGAGAGGGGGAAAAAAAGCCTCCGAGTGTAGTACGGAAGGAATGCACGGCAGAGTCGAAGAGGGAGCTTTCGCCGTGCCGTTTACCAGATATGGCGAATCTTTGTTTCTTGTGTTACTTATTCCTTGGTGTGTGTTACCTACCGCGTTGGTTGTCTTAGAGGCCATTTGTAAGGGAGTGTCGGATGCGACGCTGGGTTGATAATTCCTTACGAAGGCACGAAGGAATGGTACATTTGCACTTCAGGAGTCTAGGGAGAGGAGAGGAAGAGAATAAAACGCAGGATTGGTAGGTCATGCTCCCAGGAACTCGAGTATAGGAATTCCCAAAATTCGGAGCCGCGGCTAGGATGCGACAGGCTGAATGGATGAACGAGGACGGATAAAGCACATGCGAACGAAAATCCCCCTTTTGTTGCGCGTCCTGTGCCCACTGCCTCGGGGTCGAGTGAAAACGTTCTTTGATTAAATTTCCACTCTTTTTTGAGGTTTGGAGGGATGAGTTGAGCGAGCTAAAGTTACCAACTCATGCACATGTTGCTTGAGATGTGGAGAAGGAGGGGGAAATGTGGAGGTGGGGCCGAGATGCATGTGAGGACTCGAGGTCGTGGCAAGAGGGGTACTCGTTGGATTTTTTTTTCCATTCATATCACAAACGTCTGAAACCGTACCTAATAGAATAAGAAAAGAAGGATGGTCAATCGGGCCGTTTTTCACCTGAAGTTCGGTGGCTGTTCAACTGGGCTGTCTTTCGGTGTTGTTGTTTTTGTTGTCGGGGATCGGGAAGGAAAGAACGAGTCTAACGCGTGGTGGAAGGAGGATGGCTTGCGGGATGAAAGCTAGAGATGTCTGGGCAGGGAAGGGAAGGGAAGGGGAGGGAAGGGTCGCTTGAAAACACCTTCTCGCACTCCGCTGGCGTTTCCCACGTTTGCTAAGGTAGGTACCAGTCTCAAACGCTCAGCTTCAAGCCCAGGACGCAGGTACTAACTAATCGCGTTCAAGCGCGACTGCATCACGAAGAAAATTCGGGATATAGAACAAGCGCACGCCTCACGTCTTGACGCGCACAGGCAGCTTTGACAAAACACCACGAAAAATAATAAAAACTCGAATTTGTGATTGGAGGGGATGTTAGTAGACGGTTCAGACAGAGTCACTCCGTTTAGTTTGCTAAAGTATCTTGTCGGGGAATTTTGCTGGTCGTTAGGCCCGGTACAAAGCTACGGAGAGAAGGAGGGTGGGTGGCTTTATCGCCGAACAGGACTAGAAAGTGTGAGTGAGCATGTGCAAAGTTTTGATTTTGCACCCTTCCTTCCAGCTGATCTAGAGAAAAATATGGTTGTCGTGATAGCCGTGTGGAGAAGTGGGGATACGAAAGTAAGTCGTCCGAGCCCGAGGTGTTCGAGGACTCATTACATGCCGACCGAATGACCATAATGAGGAGGGAAATACGCAACTGAGTTAATTGATCGGTGCATACATAAATAAGCTTTTGGTTCTAGGTCGTTACTTCATCGGCGACGTAATTCCCCTGAAAAAAATCAAGAAATAATCAAGATGACATCGACTAAACCGACCGATACCTTACTGTACCCCAGGATCTTTACAAGTTCTCCGCATCTCAATCCCCCCGACCGACCGAGCGGCACGGCTTTCGCTACTTGCTGGTGCTGGTGCTGCTTTCCTCCTAACAGGGCGGTTTTGGCGGGGGGCGGGATAGGGATTGAAGGAGCGCGAACCCCTAACCCGAACTTGGAAAAACAGGATCGCGGTCGTGACCTACTACCTGCCTAACGACGGGACCAGATGATGTCAAAGGTCCAAAGCCCCAAACCTTCTCCTCTTGCAAAGGGCCGAACATCCCTTCTTGATTTCGACTTCGGGAGTTGGGCCGGGATATCACAGTTCGGCGCAGAGGGATGGATGGATGGAAGGATGGATGGAGGGACGTCAGTCAAGTCAAGTCAGTCAGTCGGTTGTCTGTTTTAGGACGTTGCCGAATCGTGGGGGGATGGTCAAGTTGGTCATTCGGTGGGAAATGATTTTATTATTATTATTTTATTATTTATTGTTTAATATTATCAATACATGGTCAATACATGGCAAACGCTCTCTTTCTATTCAGGCGCTTAGAATGGATGAAAGACATACAGGCAACTCGTCTACAGCGTCTCGCCTTGCTGTGTTGAGTTGCGCTGTTGGACCCCCCGAAGAGGTGGTGGCGAAGGGGGCAAGGCTGAGTGAGTGTCAAGTCCTGTCCTCGTGATGGCATTCGATACCGCGGCCTTCACCCCGAAACCACTGGACAGGGTCCGACCAAAAAACTCCACAGAAAATACAAATAGGTACAGATCCAGTAAGATCCGGGGTGGTGGCGAGCTGGTCGTTAACTTGTCGCGTGGGGAATATTTCAGGGTCCCCTCTCCTGGGGAAAAGGTGGTGGGTGCCTGATTCGAATCCCGAATGGAGGCAATCTTGTGATTTGCATCTACCTATCGTGACTTCGGTGGAGGCGCCGATGAGATGAGATGAGATGAGATGGAAGCTCCCATTGATGCGATAGAGAAGACGTAAGCACCGAATTACGTCCTTACGAGGCTGGTCGAACGTTGCAATTCGTGCGTACCACTCATTTCAAGGAAAGGCAGACTTGGCCGTGGAGTCATATGTGCTACTTACTGCTGTAACGTCTTCGTACCTTATCCAATGCATTATCACAGCTACCGGGCATCACGAGGGTTCTTGTTCATCTTTCTTTACCTAGGCAGGCAGGATTCGGTGAGTTCAGCTCATGCGTGAACCTAGCTATCGTCGCTATAATAGGTAGGCAAGCAGGCTGAAATGGATTAATGATGACGATGAAGTATGTATCGAGTAACTCGAGGCTGTGTTTCGTAAGGCTGGATTTCCAGTACGCATCAGTTGATCTCTGCGTTGTCAAACCCAGACCTAAACCCAGACCTAAACCCAGACCTAAACCCAGACCTAAACCCAAACCTCGAACAGGCCGACAAGACACCTCAGCATCTTCCTTCCTCGAGGATTAAAATCAATTCGATTTTTGAATTCGAATTACCCGCCGCTCGGATCATCCATCCATCCATCACGCCCATGAATAATTGCTGATATACAAAATGTCTCGGGCGCGCGCAAAGCCAAACCGATAGGTCTTTTGCTGCCCATCTGATCGATTTGCTTTGCTTTGTTCAGGGTCCAAGCTCTGGGTCGCTCGCCTGATGATGATGAAGATGATGGGGTAGCGAGCGATAGCAGCCCGCCCCCGCGACGGCGGCGCGAAGATCCGCCTTCGCCTTCGCCTCACCGTTTGGGAATTTCAAATATGGTACGGTACGGTTGATAAAGTCTGGATGGGCAAGTGATCATTACGAGCTTTGACAGCAACTGAGTCGGTCATAGGTAAATTAGATAAGGGGATAAAGTGCTGAGGTGTGACTGTGATGTCTTGCTTTTTCAGGAGATCTGTTCGCGTGCGGGATTGTTTCATGAGTTGTTCAAACGTCGAGATGGACAGGCTGATGTGGTATTGCGCATGACCTTTGATGTTCTCTCAATCAGGGGGCTGAGAGCCTGAGGGCCTGAGGGGGATGTGGGGGCTTTGAAGTTTGCACTTCCTTCCAAGAGGAGGAGGAGGGTTAAAAATACTGTCCAACGAACGAGTGAAGGCTGAGGGTGAGTCCGTGACAGGTTTCTTTTGGACCAATAGTAAAATTCGTAGAGGGGGATTTTATTGCTTTGACGGGTCTGTGGCAGTGTGGTTATGGTTAATAAACCCCTTGACGCTGGGCAGTTGATTTGCTTATTGTGAGCGAATCAGATGGCAAGGGCTATTTGCTTTTCTTCTTATTTGTAAGAGCCTGGTGTGATGTGATGTGATGGAGTTTGATGAAGGAAGGGAAGGGAAGGGAAGCGCGGTACGGGTCGTGCCTTTGCGGATTGGTTTGATAGGCAAAAGTGGGAGTCATGTGGTGAGTCTGCGAAACGTGGGGGAGACGGACCGGCGAGTAAGTAGAGCGTGGGGTTCGATTGCAGCACGATAGGCTACGCAGGTCTGGAGGGAAGATGAGATGGAGAATTGCATAGTCGCCTTGCAGTAAGGAGAAAGTCTATCGATAGTGCATGGGCATGCAAGTAAGGAGGATAGATCTCCCAGATCGATCGTGCATGTTTACATTCCTCAGCTGTAGGTTTGCGGAGATGACAGCTAGACAGACATGAGGAATGTCGACATCAGGTCAGTACTTTTGGATGGTCCAGATGATTGTAACGAGTCATAAACACACATACAGTCAGAGTCCCTTTGATCGACGGCGTGGACGGGGAGGTAGGGTCCCTAGGTCCCGGATGTGATGTGATGCGACCTGAGCTGCTGTTGTGCTTTGGTCATTTGTGATGAGTGATGAGTGTATCAGCAAAAAAAGCATGGGCTGGATTGGGACGTTCGACGGTTTGAGGGATCTGAGCTATGGACGCTTTAGGATGGTAAGCCATGTGATGGGGTTTGTTTGGTTATGCCTTGTCGAATCAGCGCGTCGTGAATCCCTGGATTGATAGGAGCGATGTAACTCTGTAGACTTGTTTGTTTGGTTCTTGTTTTGCGTTTGTGTTTGGTTTGGTATGGACTGGGAAGATGGAGATAGGGAGAAGAACTGCCCTGTCTGGGTCTGTTGGGGATGCTGGGTGGTTATTTGGAGAGCCCGTGGCATTCCTGTTTGGAATGGGCGGTACTTATGTCTGGATTAGGTTAAAGGGGATATTATGTGGGGATGCGAAAGTTGGGGTAATTCCCGTGGTTTGGGGCGGGTTAACCCCCAAATGTTGAAGGACAGGTGGGTTGAGTGGAGTGGAGCAGGTTCACGAGGAGGGTGTGGTGCGCTTCTGGAAGAATAGGTTGGCGAGCGGATAGGCGTTTGAGGCGGGAGTTTTTGTCAGTTGGATGGATGGATGGATGATGAGATGTATCTTCTGACTTGATGTGTGACGTGTACTAGATATAGGGTTGAGATTTTGGGTGGGATGATTCAGACCCCTTTCTTGGCTTCGAATGTAAGGAGATGGAAAGGTTGATGAAAGGCATGAAGTCGTCCTTCGTATCACATGTATTCACGATTGCTTTGCTAGCGATTTCAAGATGCACCAAATGCTTCTTCCCGAGGTATTTTCGTCGTCGTGGAGAAGTGCAGTCCAGCGCGGCGCAAGTTCAATGATGTTGCCTTCCCCTCATTTCTGTGGCAGCCGTAAAAGCGTGTGAATTCTCTCCCGAGCCTCGGGAGCTTCCAAGCAAACCATCACTAGCAACCACGGTCCTGTCACCCGAGATACTTTCCACGGCATCAATAGAATTTTGCATATGATTTATGATTTATGGAAGTTGTGACAAGACGGAAATGAGACAATAGATTTTTTTCGTAAGTTTGTTCTTTTGATGTTTTGAAGCGGGCCAATGAAGAGATTCCTCTGATGGGGAGTTTTGGATGGATTCCATTTCTCCGCATCCGTTCTTTCGGGAAAAGTTTGTTTGACTTCGTGACCCGCTTTACAGCGTGTACATTCTTCCGGTTGAGACAGTACGTAGAGGAAGGTAGGGGAGAAGAGGTCACAGTACTCTACTCCTGCCAAAGCGGTTCAAAGGATCAGAGTCCCGAATAGCCAACGCACACATAAGGTCTTGTGAAGGAGAGAAGGGATGATGAAGCCGACGCGAGAGACAGACGAGATGAGCTTGTTGGAGGTTTTCCAGAGCATTATTATTCATTTCATAGTCAACTCCATTGGGACGGACGATAACAACGACGACTCTCAAATCGGGCGAGTCAAATGATGGTGCCAGGATTTCCAATCTGGTTGGCTTTGGCGTTTCCGTTCAACCACAACTCCTGGTTGCACACCCTCCTCTGCCTCCTCCCTCTTGCAGGGCAGCAGTAACCCGAATCTTTGGAACTCCCAAGCAGGGAGACCCTGTCTCGGGCTGGCTGCACTGGAAGTTCCCCGGCTAGGGAGGGTTGCACCGAGGTGAAGCCACCGAAGCCCTGAACTGCCTCTTCGAGAGATGCTGCCCCATTTGCAGTAGACCAGACGAAGTGCCGAGTAGTGGCTTTTCCAGGGGAGGAAGAGGCGCGTCTTCCCTCTTGGGGTATCAAATCACCTGTTGACCGTTGGCTTTTCCGTTTTGGGGGAATCAAGGGAAGGCTGAGGGTTGTTGTTGGACGGACAGCAGAACAGCGGTCACAGGGAAGGCAGTTGACCGCCAAAACCCCACGCTCGCCTTCCCACCCAACACTTGACCCAACTCAGCCTTTCACGATTCAGTGCTTTCAGGCAAGTCGGTCAGAGAGATTCAGGGATTTCATTCAGGGCAGGCCGAGTTCTTCTCGCTGTTGCACGACTGGGTCACAATTGATTCATTCTTGCAGCCAGCTGCTTCGAAAGAGTCATTGACTAGCAGGACGGGAAATGCAATTTGTCCTTCCTTTCCTTCCATTGCATCACCACTGTTCATGCGACACTTCGTATTGAGTGAGTATTAGGTAGGTAGGTAGGTCGGGAGGTCGGTTGGCTTTATTGGAGTCACCCAACGCAACGCATTGGAATGATTGAACGTCGAAAATAGGAACAAGACACTATTGCCAACAATCCGGCCAGCACTGCCAGCATTGGTTGCCACTGGCCAGAACTCTCTGACATCGCTTTCAGCTGTCTGGGCTCTGGAGGCATTGTGGAGAGGGCTCAGGGCTCCTGCTCCGAAGCCGAGTGAGTCCGAGTTTGAACGTGAAGATGGATTTGCATTTTGCATTGCATTGCTGTGCTTTGCTTCTTTCTCCCTTTGAGCCCTCGGCCGGCGGATAGAGTGGAGGTGTTCATCATTCTGAGGGCGGAGTCTCGTCCAGATAAGAAGATGTAGCATCATGTGCCCTTGAGATGGCGAATTCCCAGGCTGAAAGAGGCCATTTTGTCGGTGGCACGTGGTGCGCCGAAGATCCAAGAGCAATGAAGGGAGAGCAGGCTATGGTGGCTGCTGGCACTTCGGATGAGGCAAGGAGTGGCGCAACTCAGGCTGCGCTCAGCGATGAAAGCCCTGTATCTACCCAATCCATTCAGATTCCGGACTCCAGAGGCCCGAACCCGAGCTAGGAACAGCAAAACGAAGCAGAGCAAAGCAAAGCAAAGGAATTGCGCTGCCCGTGAGAGATGGACAGATAGATTGCCAATAATGTA
Organism: Rhexocercosporidium sp. MPI-PUGE-AT-0058; assembly: GCA_020746875.1. NCBI lineage: Eukaryota > Fungi > Ascomycota > Leotiomycetes > Helotiales > Rhexocercosporidium > Rhexocercosporidium sp. MPI-PUGE-AT-0058. Next base: position 1,193,272 of record JAGTJL010000008.1, read on the forward strand.
AATGAATGTGGAATCAAACAGACCACCGGATGTGTCTATCTATTCTTGACACCGCTTTTTCTTGTTCTTGATGTAGAATAAAGCAAAGCAAAACTAGTCAAATAGAGAGGCAGCGGACGAGTCACTGCCAGCAAAGAAGCTGGCTGGAATCATCATCCATTCATTGCCAGCAGCAGCCAGTAGCCAGCAGGCATATCGGAGGATCCCCGATGACACTCTCGTCGTTCACCCCCATCTTTTCCAAGCCTGCTCTCTCCTGCTCTTCTCTCCTCCTCTCCTCCTCTCCTCCTCTCCTCCTCTCCACCTCCCCAGTCAAGCCTCCCTCAAGCCTCCTTCTCCTTCTCCCGACCCTGCAATCCCGACCATCGAACAGGGGGTTGGCAGCCCAAAACGTTACTACCCCTTTCGTCATAGCCCCTTTTTGGCCGACTGCCTCTTTAGGCCTAGATCCCAGGTCGGCCCTTCTAGCTTTTCACCCCACTCAGTCCTAGCCAGGTAGGGGAAGGGGAAGGGCAGGGTAGGGGTAGGGGTAGGGGGGGAGGATATCGCCAGCCCGAGAACCAGAGAATATGTAGAGTCCAGCCCATCCAGCCCAGCCAGCCAGCCTACCGCTACATAGAGTAGTAGTACTACTACTACTTCCAGACGCGACATCCCACATAACCCTCCCTTCCTGCACTCGACTACTCTCCTCCGACCTACCTACATACTTCTTCTCAACAACACAACCACATCACCTCTCGACACAACAACAACAACAACAACAATACACTCCACTCATACTCTGCTTCCCATCCGCAGTGCAACAACTCTTCTACCGCATCGACCCGTCGTGTCCCTTCCAGTACATTCCCATCGATTTATCATCCATCGACACTACTGCTCGCCGCATTCGTTTAATGCATCTCGCCGCTGATATCGATTACGATACCGATTAAAGCCCACCACCCCATACTTCTACCCCTCGACCGCGCGCATCTACAGTCGACCGTCAAACAGGTCGTCTACTACTTCTCCACCGCTTTCTTCAGATCGCTCTGCGAGTCAATCGCGGGCCTCTCGCTGCAGTCGTGTCTTCACACTTATAACAGCTCGCGCGCTCGAGCAAATCCCGATACCATGCCTTCACGATTAACAACTCCCGTCTTGACCGTCGACGCAGGTCTGATCCATAAGGTCGACACACGAAACGTCGAGAACCTCTTCAGCATGTGGACAGGTGAGCAGAGAACTGGCATTGGGTCCAAGGGTATATACTAACTCGAGAACAGTCTTCTCCAGATGCGCCGGTTCATTAGAGGAGGGACGCCGACTAGAAAACCTGAGCTGGAGATTATGGAACAGAGAAACGTTCTGCTGCGACCCAGTATCAGAGGCCAACGCCACTACCCCAGCTATTTCCATCTCCTCAAGAAGTTCAGAAGGTCGGTACTCCTGCACGGAAGTACCAAGTCTTTCTGGAAGCCTCGACTCATTAGGTGATGAAGAAGCTCTAGAGTTCGACACCGACAACTCTTCTTCCACGTCGGCTCCTCTCGACATCTCCCGCCCAGAAATTCAAAGACATGATTCAGTAAACAGCCGAAGTCGTGGCCACGAACGACACATCACACCCGGCGACCTCGAGAAGATGGTCATCACTATCAAGGAGAAGAAGGACCTCGAGCCACTTGCTCCCAGCATCCACACCTACGTCGCGCCCGTCGTCGAGAAGATCCCAGAACCAGAACAATCCTCGCCTCCTCAAATCGTCGAGCCCGAACCCGCTGAGACATCCTTTACCTCGGATGCTGGTTCCGAACAGTCGGCTCCAGGATCACAAGCATCATCTGCTGCCAGCGCCACTTCCGAGAGAAGCACTACCAGTGTTGTCAGAGGCTTCTCGCCTTCACATGTCAGCTCTTCATACCGATCCATCCCTCTTCTCACAGCTCCCTCATCCATCCCGACAACCGACCTCACCGACGCTCCTGCTGCCACAGGACCACAACCAAAGAAACACAACATGTTCGCCCTGGGAGGATCCTCGGGTGAAGACTCTCTAAGCGAGCAGACCAATTCTATGGAGAGCAACCTACAACCTATTCAACAGAAGAAGAAGGCCGTCTTCAGCTTCGGTGGATCCTCAAACGAGGACGAGAGCTCCCTTCCACAGAAGATGAAGTTGCAGAGCGCGTTGGCTGAAAGCCGTCCACTTTCCAACAACAAGAAGGTCACTTCATTCAGAGAGGAGGTTGCCACCAGAACGATCAAGGAGGAGCCAGTATTCGACGACGATGTGTTCGAGACCGACGAGGACGAGATTGACGAGAGCGCCATCGACGATGATGACGATTCTTCGGATTGGGAGGATTCAGTCGAGGACAGTGGGAATGCCAGCATCGACGAGAAGACTTTCTTCCAACGCGTCGACTCGAGACCAAACTTGACCTCGCGCCGATCCTTGATCACCACTATGCTTCATCAGAATGACAGGGCCAACGCTCTTGCATCTGCTGCTGCCGCTTCGAGATCAACACCTGCTCTGCACCGTTCGCGCACATCCTCCCCCAACGGACCTTCTCTCGCAGCCTCCCCCGACTCCGAGGACGTCGCTCCTCTCATGATGAAGAAGGGCCTCAAGCCAATCTCTGAAATCCCTCGATCGGCAGCTCAACCCATCATTCCAACCACCACAAACACTACCCCATATCAACTCGCTCTCTCACCTCGAACCACCCGCCGCAACATGCTTGCATCCGAACTGACTGTCAGTCTTCGCCAACATCTCCTCTGGGAACGCAAACAGAAATCCCAGACTGCCAACGCGGTCCTGAAGCGAAGACACACAGCCCACGACGTTGCAAACCTCAAGCAATACCCAGAGAAGGTCTTCATGGACAAGGAAGACAGCCAGAAGTCTACTTGGAACGATTACTATGGCCAGGGATTAGGCGAATACCACTCTAGAGGGTGGTAGATACAACACCCCATGTCAGCCGCATAATTTAATTCGAGACGGAAGCGGATTGCGCATTGAGGATTCGACAAACATATATACGTTGGCGTCAAGTTACCTTCAGCATACGAAGAAGTACACTTAAGCTACATCGGCTTCACAGCCTCAGCATTCATCGACCTAGCATTCTTGGCATAGAAGCAGGCGTGCGGTTTATCATCAGCATCGGGGCATGGGATACTGTCTCTTGCTTCCAGCAACAGCATTTGCTTATCAGCGACATTTTTATTGTTATGATTTCTTGACTTCACATCATTGCGTGCGCGGAACGGCCTAAACTTGGGTGGCGTTTTTGGCCATGCATCTTCCTCCATCACTGGTTGCAAGGCATGTGTCTGGTACGGAAAAGAAGATTGGCGGCACATTACTAGTCCGCTTTGCAGTGTGCTTTTTTTTTGATACCGAGTTTTCGACTTCAGTCTCGAACTGGTCAAAACTCATTTTGATATTAGGGGTTTTCGGCGTTTTACGGAAGATACCAGGGATTGATCTTTGTTTGTAGGCCAGACTGAACTTTCAGTGGCCGCCTTTTTGTACATGGTGTGTGCTACGATAGTTGAGGTCGGCTTGTGACTTGGGCTTAGGCGGAAATGGATGTCAATCTGTACACCGATTCGACTGATGAGCCAGCGAGTGAGCGGACAAGCCGGCGAGCGAGAATAGGTGGTTTGAGTCTGTCATGACAGCCAACACCTGAAATTGGGAGTCAAAATAGCATAGTATCACCACAGCCTGCTAGCAGAGCTGTGAGTTCAAAAACAATCAAAAATTTGTTCATGAATAACCAACCTTCTTCTCCTTCGGCTTGCAATCTTAGTGACATGAGTGATACAAAAGGTTTCGTGACGTAAATTAATAGAGCTGGGAGCTCCCATCTTCAGTTTCTTTCCCCGGCAAAGAAATCCTTCCGGATCTCTGCAATAGAAACATCTTCTGTTGTATAACTACATAACTTGGTAAAGGGTGATCACGATCATAGATGATCATGATACCCTCGAGTCTAATCCGAGTCACATTGCATCCCACCCCCGTGATACTTGTGGCTTGGGTCATTCCTGCCTGCCTGCTGTGCGCGATGAGGTTTTTCCCGGTGTATGTATGTACGACAGCCGTGCTGCAGCTGTGCAGCTGTGCAACACTGCAGCACTGCAGGAAGTGGGCCTGACTGACTGAGGGACGGACGGAGGAACGAATGGACTGGACGGATTGTGTTCACGATGGTGTTGTACAGCAGTACAGCAGTACAACAGGACAGCAGTGCGATTGATGATTTTTTTCTTGGCGTGGAAAGGATGCATGAGGGAGGGGAGGGGAGGGGATGGGAGACTTGAGGTGATTTGCGATGACGGGAAATGGGGATTGCGTTCTCGGTCCTGGTAAGCTTTTATGGTGGAATTGCGATGCGGCAAGATAGGTGATTTGCATGGGAATTTAATTGAGGCTTTCTTCAGCGGGGTGAAGGGGTTTGAGTGGTTTCTCTTCTACGGAAATGATGTTGTGTTGTGTTGTGTTGTGTTGTGTTTGGATGTTGTGTTAGCTGGGTCGTGCGTGGGCTTGATTGAGGCATGGGGAGAGGGGAATGGGAACGAGTGCCTGGTTTTGAACGGGTTTGAATCACTGATACGAAGTAGTTAGGACGGAAGGTTCGAATGAGCATAGGTATTGATGTTTGATGTTGTGTTATGTTCCAAAAGCGTTTGTGACTTAGTTAGACCCTGTGGATGTTGGACAGCTACCCTGGTTGGTGGGATTGTGTGTTCCCACACTGGGCTTGTGGAGGGTTTTTTTTCATATACATCTGGTTGCCTTGCTGCAGTATAGTTTTCAACTTCATTTTGTTGATTTTATTTGTTGATGGAACTTAAGTTGGTGGTGAGATGAGGTTTGGGAGTCAGCTATACGGGCAGGCAGGATATGTTGGGAGGCACAGGGACAACACATGTGATGGGCGTGGGGGTTGCATGTGAAGGGATGATGTCAACAGGGCACTGGTAAAGATGATTAGAAGGGAGTTGTTGAGGTCGCACAGAGTGAGCACTGAAGGAAGAGAATAGAATCGTAAGTCGGATCTTTACCTACCGCTTGGTATGCTATTTGTTTGGTTTCCTCTAGCCCCCCCTATCCACCTCCCCAGATAAGCGAGCTTTTCTATCAAACAAGTAAGGCACCCATTACATTCCCATTCAAACTCTAATATTTTCTACTCATTAATTCTTCCACAGTTTATTTTGGTGCTTTCTCCCTTTGTACTGCAGAGTTTGGTGTCCAAATCAACTGCCGAAGAGCTGAGCTGAAGGCAAGCTGACCGGATGAATTGGACTGAATCCTCTTCAGGATCAGATCAAATCAGATCACGAAACTCGCCTCGCTTGCTCACCCTGACCTCGTTCAGTCGGTCAGTCCGTCAGATAGACGATCCTATCCTTATACCATACCAGGAAATGAAAACAAACCGAATAGAATAGAACAGATGACCTCGAAACCGCGCCTCAATCTCACATAGATCTCACCCGACCAGGCCCTGTCTGTTGATCTGCAGCGCGCGACGGTCCGTTCAGCCCACTCCCTCCTTCCCTGCTTGACTACCTAATTCGAGGTGAGTAGAGGTAGGTTGAGTTACATCTGAGCGTGAGATTTTACGACGAATGGTACCATGGACGTTTGTGGAGAGTAGATCTGTTGGACCGGGGAACATGGGGATGGAGATCCTGGTGTTAGGGGGTGGGAAGATGACTGTATTTCGGGATGTGCAGATGATTCTACGATGGATCGTGGGGTTGTGTTGGTTGGATCTTCAAGAAGAGAGGCTGGGGAGGGATTGGACGGTTCTACGAAGGTGAGGTACAAGGTACGAAGGGATGGAATGAGATGGTGGCTGAGGTCAGATGGAGTGGGATGTTTATTTTTCAATTTTGTTGGTATTTTGGGGGCTGATTTAATTGATTTATTAAACAGAAATGCAAACAGTAATAGATAATTCGGTAGGTTTATTTCTGGCCGCAGTGAGGCTGGCTTCGGCACTTGCAGGTTGGTTGTGTTTTGGTTTGGGACGAACAGGAGGCCTCGCTTAGCTTTTCAGGGGCGACCTCGCGAGTTCAGCGCTTCGATACAGCGCTTCAAGTGTTGGCCGTCACGAAGTCACAAACATCACCACAGATAGCGCTTCAGAGATGCGCGCGCGCAACGAAAAACAAACATGGATAAAATGGAATCCACGGCGCATAAATCAGTGCACAGTACCGTTGCATAAATAACATAATATTTCTATTGGTACAAAGTGAAAGGGCGGAGAGGGCCAGCAGAAGAATTCGTGCTGTGGGTGGGTGTGTCGAGCTGCCAGCGCTTGCATAACGGCGGTGAAGAGGTCGATGTGATTGGTTCTGTTGGGGAATTTGGGGGCTATGAAGGGGGGGCAGGTGGGTGGAAGAGAAGAGGGGAGTGGAGCGCGTAAAAAGTAAGACCGTACTTTGGTAGAGAGGGAGGGGAGGGAAATCTCTGCAGGTCAAGATGACATTTCTGGTATCTGTGCATTTTTATTATTATTTAATATTCGAAAATAATGAAGCTTTAATATTGCACGTTAGTGGGTGGGTTATGGCGCAATTCTGGATTGGTGGGGGTAGTCCATTTTTTCTTCGATGGTTTGTTATATTTGCTGTCTGCCTGTCTCGGTTGGAGGGGGACGGAGGGTCAGCACTACCTAATGAAATTTTCACTGCTGAATCATAAGGTTGCGAATGAAAGCATCCATTCTTCATCTCCATATTACCACCGTATCCTTCGGATTCCCCCGTCGCCACGAGGCTACTTGCTAAGTACTGTACAAAAATACTGAATTCTAGAATGTAGTGGAGAAGCATCACATGAAAAGACCGTGAGGCTGTAACGTTCAAACAATCAACGGCCCTTCTCTTTTTCGTGCTGGATCCACAGTACTTCTCGTCCCCCATTATATTCTCTGGAGAGTAGTAAATTCTTTTCAAAACGTGCAAAGTCTTCTGTTTCAAGAGAGAGAAAACTCTGGAGATGACTCGGACCGTTTTTACGTGTGTATTTCATGTGATGGTCGAGACTCTCAGACAACGGTCGTCTTGCAAGGGTTTATTCTTTGGTAAGGCTGCGCAGGGAAGGTACATACATGCAAGAAGGGTTCATTGGGTCCATCTCCACTTGGTACTGCTGATGCTTCTGGGTCAGCTCGGAGGGGGCTGGTCGATATGATGGGGGTGTGGTTATTTAGCCTGAAGATGTTGAAGATGTTGAGGAAGGCTGAGTGGTTTCCAAGTGGTGGGGGAGGGGTCCCCTATACGGTATGTACCTTCCATAAAGAGCGGTATGTGTCTTGGATGGCAGTGAAAATCGCCGACGTATTGATGTCTCGTAATTACTGAAGTAATGATAACAACATGCCTTTTCTCTGTTTCTGGCGGTCTCGTGGATAGAAGATCATCCTCTCATTCCTCCAAAAGACTAATATTCTTGAGTAGATCTTGAAGGGTCAAATGAGGGGTAGGCCGGCGAAAGTCGGGTGTCGAAGTCCTCTACTCCTCTTACTCCTCTTCACCGCAAGGCTGATAGACTACAACAAGCTTCCTGGTTACAGACCGCTCTATCTTTAGACGCACACAAGAGTGTAATGTCTTTCAATTGCAGAATCTGCACGTATCAAACACAAAAGACTTGCATACCGCATCGTTCGCATGAACTACTTTACTGCACCTCCTCAAAGCTTGTCTCGAGACCGCTCTTCTCTTTCCTTATGTTAGTCATAAAAGAACTCGGCTTGCTTTCAAGTACGGAGGTAGATCTCATGTCATGACCATCTAGACTTCAAGATCTTCAAACCTGAATTGTGGAGCTTTTGTATGCGTCTGGGAATTCTTGGACTATAGGTAGTCAGGGACAGGATTTCGAAGCCTGATTTCCCCATTTCTTTCTTCTTTCTTTCTCACTATTGACGGTGTCTGACGGTGGCAGAACTGCGGCGCTTCTCTTGAGGGCTTGGAGGGGTACTTTTTCCAAGTGGGGTAATCCGAGAGGGGGTGGAAGGGTCGGCGTCTGAAATGGCTTGATGACGACAAGGTGCATGACCCGAGAAACGGTTGCAGATATCCTCCATTTCCCTGCAAGGAATATTATTTTCTGAATAATTTCAAAATATTCCACTTAATTTTTATCAACATTTGTTTTCTGGTTTGCCTGATGCGTAATCTTCGGGACATACCTTTTCTTGGTTAGAGTCTTCGAAATTGTTGTTTAGAGTTTGACCAAACCGTTGCTGACCTTGTCATCGCCTGACAGATGTTCGTTCTGCCGCGGTGACGTGTTGTTTTTGACTTGTTTACCTCTGTGTTGCCCTCGCATTTGGAATCGAAATCTAGTTTTCCGTATCTCCTTTTGATTTTCTTTTTGGTCTGGAAAAGTATCTTCCAGCCTCGCCATCTAGAACCTTTCAATTTTTTTTAATCTATCATTGCGTTTCCAGATGCGAGTCAGTCGAGGCGGGATTCTCTCCGCAGGGTCCAAATGCCAAGCGAGCTTTCGTCGATGCGGGGAAAGGGGTCACATTCACTTTGGATATCTCCATGTTTGCGTAAGAAGGGATCTGACTGTTTGTTATGTGGCAATTTCTTGGTGAGATCTCTCTGACAGGGAAGTTGAGTAGTGTACCAGTCTGAAGGATTCAAGCGATGTCAGACCAAGGCTTGGATCATTTTCTTGTTTCCTTTTCGGATGTTGATGACTTGGTTCGTTGTCATCTGAGTCCAGTCATCACCCCCTCGTTCTTAAATATATTACCGATACTTCCAGGGCTATCCTGATAATGTTTACGTACTGTACTCCGGTTTCTGGTTAAGCGGTCGCCGTTAAGCCATGGCTGATGATACTTCGCTGCTATATTTTGTCTTCTGTGGTTTTTGGTGCTTTGGGAACATGGATACTCGCTGTCTTTGAAGGGGAATGTCTCCAAGTTCGCCAGTCACCAGATCCTCTCCGCACTGTGCCGACCGCGGACCCTAGGATGTGATACCGGAACCAATCTTGTTTAGCGAGCTACAAACCGGCTTCGTTCAACGGTCGGGATTTATCGTCGGCATTTTTGTTGGGACTTCCAAGCGTAGGCATATACTTTCATATTCGGGTAGTCGAATCTGCGGGGAAAGCCTTCAGCTCATTCAAAGCTGCGTGGCAGCCTCATTTTCTAGCTCCATCCAGGGTACATCTCCCCTCTCCCGGTCATTACGTAGACCCAAACTCTCTTTCTCCTTTCCCGTGCGAACGGCTCCAAAGTTCCTGTCAATTGATTCAAGCCAATTCAATAGCCTCTTCAAGATGACTCCTAGTGCGAACAAGTCGGCATTCCTCCCTGCCCAACATCCTCAAGTCATCCATAGACAGAAGGTCAATGTTTCCCGTCTTGTCAAAGTGACTCGTGTCAACGCTAGATGATCGATTCCCCTCGAACAACACTCAGTATAGCTGTCATAGACCCTCCACCATCCCAACACTAAAATCGGATGAACGAATGCTTCGAGTCATCAAAGATCTACCCCGCATTCACACGGTGCCATACTCAGTAAGTAGGCCGGCTGCCTCACCCGCCTGTCTTCCGAACCGTCCCCAAGGAAGACTCCCCTCGGTAGAGTTCCGAGAGAAAGTTAAACAAATAATGGGAAATATTAAAAATTGAATAAATTAAAACCCAAGTAGAAGAATTAATCAATCGAGCAATTGACTGACGCAAGGATATCCAATCATCAGTCGTCCAGCACATAACCATCTAGGATATGCGGGTTCCTCGCAAGCCGATAGGACGAAGTGTTCCTCTCACGGATGTTTTGTAATCCGATATCACAGCGATATATTCATGTACCGTCAGCACCTCGCACGCAGCCTTGCATATTGCCTGCCGTGCGTCCAACTCAACCTCGTAGAATCCTTGGGAGAGACCAGACGAGATTGTGCGGACATCAGACCACAATCGCAGTCGCGCTGCTTGCTGTTTTTGACAGGCAAGATCGACAGAAAGATCCTCCTTCGTATCGAGCGCCTAACAACTTCCCTGAGAATATCTGAGGTAACCTCTGAGGTTTGACTAGGGGCCTCGTAATATGTGTGATTACTTGAGCGTTGCTGACGTAGGTTGACGGTGAGGTGATGCTAGGTCTAGAACTTCGTGTTCTGGGAAAGAATGTGAGATGCCGGACCGGTTAAGTCCATACCTATACGTCTCCGTTAAGGCCGCGTCGTCGATGCGGGATGAGAGAATGGTGATTGTTCGTCTATCAACTAGACTAACGTCCGTCGCTTCCGAAATGTGATGATATTGCTAAGGGATATGCCTATGCTTAAAAGAATGTCAAATGATCATCTGATAGAGTCCAGATACCTGGAAACGTGGGGTTATAATTTATCGCTACTGTCTACTTATTTGATATCAGCTATATTTTGAGGTCTCAGAATCAAAGATGCTGGATGGGGGAAAGGACAACGATCTATTGTTTCCTAAATCTTGGCCTTCCAGTAGAATTTCTGTTTGTCGAAATTTTGAATATAAAACTGTGACGTGTCATTGAAAATCATTTATTAATCTGTACTGAGCGAGAACAAAGTCATTCCTTAATTTATTCACAACCCGTACATATTATCTCTTTGAAGTGAGGGTCAACAACAAAGAACCGAAGATCCTCTTTGATAAGAACTTGATCACAATGCCATTATTCAATATAAAATGTAAGCACCTGTTCCACCATCAGGACAGTTCTATAGACTCAACTTTCCGAAAATGACAGCTCCCAGCTTTTCTCGTAAGATAGCACCCAAGGAGTCTGAGCCGCACCAGATCTGCTCTCTGGCAATGGGTACAGATGAAGTCATCTGCTGCGGAGTCATGATAGACTTCTACGAAGATTGTGGCCACACATTGACAATGGCTGACCATCATAGATCGTGCATCCACTACAACAAAGAAGAGAACTTCCCTTATGAGCCTTTGGGACGTCTCCTAACTAACCGTCCTCCACCAACACCACCGCCTATCCGCATGGTACCCAAGCCCGGATCTCAACTCCCATTCCCACAGCCCCAATGTAGAGATCTACATCGATACATCACCCTCATCACCGGTAAATGCGGCTGTACATACCCCGAACGACTTGAATCCCTCCCAGCTAGCGGTCCAATCCCCGAACGCTCGGAACGAACTCTCCTCTTCCCCTCCACAATCCTCAAACGCCGCGTCTACTGGCTCCAACAACAATCCCAAGATACCCAAGCCCTCTCCTCAGTTCTGCTCCTCGAATGGTCGACCAAGCTCCGCAAACACCAACAACAAGAAGAAGCCATGAACAAGCCCTTCGCCGACCGCACATTCGTTTATGATCCCGACACTGGTGCCAATTTCTTCCTCGCTGCTGTTGAGATAGGATTTCTGACGCGCGAGCAGAGGAGTTGCGTTATTTGTAAGAAGAAGGCCAGTAATCAGCTTTCGAGAAAGCTACCGTGTGGGTGTGTGTTTGATATAGGGTGTTTGAAGAGCTGGTTTCTGGGGAGGAAGGATTGTCCGTTGTGTAGGAGGAAGTTTAGACTTGTCCAGAAGAAGACCCCTTATGAAGCGGGTCATGGGCGGCCGGTTTGGGAGGATGATGACTATTCGGGCTTTGTTTAGTCTCGTCTGGACAGAGTCTGAGAGGTAAGCTTGTTTTTTAAAATTTGAGTGAGGTTGGGGAGTATTTTGTAGACTCGAATCTGAATCATAATTAATGATTTGCTCCTTAACTGTAGGACCGACACTGATTCTATGCCTTTTCTTAAAAAGTCTACCGGACTGTCAATACTAACATGCTATTTCACTCGTCGCAAATGTCGAGCAAGGTTTGCTCGCCAGAGAAATAAACCCATGTCTGCAGAGTTATCACGGTGTTCACATTACAGAAATTCTTTCCATTATATAACCAATCGATCACTCTGAGTACATGGGTACGGATAGTTATGCACTTACTGATTGAGAAGTACATATCGATGTTGAATTGAAGGATCATCAGCAAGAGACCAAGGACGGATACGAAGACGGCGTGTCACCAGACGCTTAGGAACATACACCATTCACTTCTTTACAAGACCATTGGATGGTCCTTGCGGCAAGTGATCTACAACATTCTATGTTTATCCACAGGGGTAGGATCACATTTTGTACGTATTTTTGAACACTCGTTACCAGTAGTTGTAACGTCCCTCCCTGCGTAGCGAGACTCCCTGTGTGCCGAGACAGACCAATCAAATTGAATGAATTTCGAGATTAACAGATGGCTATGTTAAGATAAAGAGTGTGACTAACATATTACTGACTCTGAACATGAATAATTTTTACTGTTGTTAGCTTAAAAGAGATATTACGAAGAAAAAATCAGAATCCTTGCAATTTCATTGGTCTGTCTCGCCACACAGGGAGTCTCGCTACGCAGGGAGGGACGTTAAGCTAGCTCTCGCATTTTCAATAAGCGGCATCTCAAACTGTAAGATGTAGCATAACAATAATAACCAAAATAAGTGTTCGCTCGAGCGGATCATATAATATAAAAATATCTATTCTTTTGTACCTGTAGCCCCTACCTGACTAAGTAGGTAACGTTTTTAGAACGTGGCTCGTGCCGCTCAAGCGAGCTGCACTGTAAATACGAAGCATATTTTTAGGCGAGGATTGGGGGCCATGAGCGCCTGAGATTCAGCTTTCAAAGAAGCAAAGGACTCTTTTTGAATGACTTCAGCTAGTGAGGACCTACCCACTCATTTTCGCTGAGATGCTTTGAAGTTTGAGCAATGCATTGCATCATAATGTTGGTTGGCCATAATTCTCAAAGTCTCGAATCTTGAGGTTGAAGTATTGCAGGGGTTGCTGCGGGCGAAGCGCCAACTTGGGGCGGGAATGCAGCCGCTTTCACGACCTACGTTTCGAGCTATTTGGTTGGATGTGAGCCGTCTACCGGCCTCTTCAGCGCCTCTATTTCCATGTGTCGGGCGTCTCTTTATAGGAATGCGCTTATGAGTATGCTTTATGCTCGTAAAGAGGCTCGGTGGGGTCTTCAAAGCGTAGCGATCCACTCACCGATGTGTGAATGTTTTACAGCTTGGGAATGGCGACCCCAAAACCATGCTTGACTGTAGAGTACTAGTTTAATGCAAGTGCTATCTTCTTACTCTATTCTCTTTTGATTGGTCAGAGGAATGGATCGTGTTGGGTCGCATGGGTGTGGCTCGACAAGACATCCACCCTCGAGGGCGCCTCCCGAAGGTACTCCATCGTCCTTGAAACCTGATAAGAAACAGGGATTCGAACCAGACCTTTCGATAATATAAAGACACTGTCTCCCTTCTTCGATGCCATTTAGATAGTCGAGTACTTTCCCTTGTTCGATAGACAAAGAGATAGTGGGTCAATTGACCAGCGCGATTTCGCTCGTTTAGATTTGTTTCCCTTGATGCTATTCACCCATTCCTATTGTCCAAATCACAATACGTTCCTTGTCAACAGCTAGTGGACTCGCAAAACAATAGAAATCCCTTGTTATTGTGCATCAAAGAACCATCGAAGCCTACATAATCTGGAGCTTGGCCACTTCTTTTCGAAATTTTGAAACTATACTTTCTTTCACACAAACAACTACTTCAAAACGAATAAAACAACACACTTTTACAACAAATTGTCAGCAGGTCTGAACACCACAACTCATTACAAAATGCTCTCAACTACCTTCATCACTGCGCTGGTCGCTCTTATAACCACAGCCTCGGCTCACATGGAAATGAAATGGCCTCCCGCGCTCTCTGGCCGATACAACGGCTTTACCGTCACGCAAGACAACAACAACCATGCTCCGCTTTCGTAAGATCCCCAACATGTCTCTTTACTTGTATTTACTAACATCTTTCCAGCCCCGATGGAAGCGACTTCCCCTGCAGATCTCACCTGTCCGATCTTGGAACTCCAGCTGGTGCCAGCGTCGTCACCTGGAACGCGGGCGCCGAGTACAATTTCACAATAACTGGAGCAATCGAGGCGCCAACTGCCCCAGCATTTCACAACGGTGGATCCTGTCAAGCAGCTCTCAGCTATGACGGCGGAAAGACGTGGAAGGTCATCCACTCGTACCAAGGTGCTTGCCCAACTTCTACAGGAGGGAGCTTCAAATTCAACATCCCTTCGGATGCAGAGACAGGCGGCGCGGTCTTTGCATGGCTCTGGTGGAACCATACAGGAAATCGCGAGATGTACATGAATTGCGCTAGCGTTACCATTGCGTCTGGCTCTGGACCTGTACCTGCAGTCCCTTTCGCCAAACGCCCAGATATCTTCAGAGCAAACATCGGCAACGGCTGCAAGACTGCCGACGAAGTCGACGTTATTTTCCCCAACCCAGGCCCTGATGTCACGACCGTCGGACCCAAGAAGGAGAATACCTTCACTGGCAACTGCGGTTTTGTAGCCCCAGCAGGTGATGCCGGCTCACCATCTCCTCCAGCCCAGAGCCCTGCCCCAACGACTGCTCCAGCACAAGGACCCGGCTCAGGTGCTGTCGCCAATGATTCAGGTACCCAAACATCCATCGTAATCATCGGCGTCCTTCCTTCGTCCGCTCCAACCAACGCTCCTTCCGGTGTCCCGTCCAATTCCGCTTTCACAGTCAGCACCAACGGTGAATGTGGAGGATCAACAACTTGCCTTGGCTCTACCTTCGGAAATTGTTGCTCGAAGTGGGGATGGTGTGGCTCTACAGCCGACTATTGCAGTGCGGATGCAGGATGCATGTCCGGTTTTGGCAAATGCGATGGAATTAGCGGCCGATCAGGTGCAATTCGAGGTCGTCAATTCCAGATCTGAGAAGCCCTTGGTGACAAACAGAAGTATGGAGAAGGAATAAACCTTGTAAATAGTTTCTAGGTGGACAGTATCGCAATGGCAATGATGGTCATGGTACATATGCCTCATTTTCTGGCAAGGTTTAGTTGTCATGGCACAGCAGGATAGTACATGAGGAAAAAAAGAAATTTTCTTCGGAACTCATGCTTCAATCGTAGTAACTCCGGGACTCTTCGCAGGAATATTGTGAGGCAAAGCCATCAACTCTTGAGATATGCATACTGCGCGGTAGCTCGGATATCTAGCATGCCTGTTTGAGATTTGCTTCGAATTTCTCAAATGCTCGTTAACATTGATAATACAACAACATTCGTACTTAGACTCCTGAAAGTCAAGTCTCAGCAAGCATGCAGATGCGTGAAAGTATCAACTAACGTCCCTCCCTACGTGCCGAGAAACCCACCGTGCCGAGAAAATTGACGGGTACTTTGACTTTAAATATCTCAAGCTCTATGCACACATCGAAATTTCACATATGATTACCTGAGCCGTACATCGTGGCCACTCGTAAACACTGTGCACCTCTCTTACCAGGAAATTATGCTCGCGTCGTCGCCCCTGCGCCTGATTTGCAGGCGGCCTCCTTTCACGATGTAAGAGAGTTCTTTTACTATGAGTCTATTATTGAGCTCTTATTACTCTTGATACTTATATAAGGGTCTCATTCGATCTTAAGAGCCTTATTACCAAGTTGGGACGTCATCTGCTTTGCGGCTGCTGTAGACCGTAAATCCAGGCGGGACAGTACCTCGAATCGGAGCGACTAACGATATTTGGTTAGGGTAAAACGACCCCGCTCTCTCCCCGCCGGCAGTTCATAACAGACTGAATTGAAGAATCAATTTCAGCCTAAGATATAAGGCTAGATACTTCGAACATGGCAGAAGTTGAAGCTTAGACATTAAGTTGCTAATTGTACTTTTTCTGTCATTCATCGTGCAATTCCTTAGGCTCCTCCCTCAGCGACATGACGCACCATGCTCAATCGAGAGTAGCATCAAATATCCTACATCCTATCCCTATGTTTTCCCGAGTTTCTGCGGTAAGCCCGTGTGATTGGCAGGTCCTCCGCGCTGTGGTGATGGCCGACGATGTTATTGCCGCGAGGCTGCCGCTCAGCTGAAGGCACCTCAACGCGACGTCTTCTCCAACCTTCACCTTATTCCACATCTATGCTATTTCGACGGCTCAGCAGCTACCGAAAACCCTACCTCCTGCGATCCTTGAACCTAAACGAATAATGCGTCTGTTATATTATAATAGAGATGGCGATTTCAGCTTGGCTGAGTTCTTCAAGAGAGCTATACCAGAGTATGCTATACTTTCGCACACATGGGAAGGGGATGAGGTCACTTTTAAAGATCTGCAGAATGGAACCGGCACAACAAAAGCTGGTTACGAGAAGATACGATTCTGCGCAGAACAGGCTAAGCATGATGGCTTGCAATACTTCTGGGTGGACACCTGCTGTATCGATAAATCGAACAACGCTGAGCTTGCAAAAGCTATTAACTCTATGTTTCGCTGGTATCGCATGTCGACTAAATGCTATGTCTATCTGTCAGATGTGTCCGGAACTGCCGTTAACACTGACGAACTAGCCTGGGAATCGGCATTTCGGAAATCCAGATGGTTCACTCGAGGCTGGACCCTTCAAGAGCTTCTTGCTCCGATATCAGTTGAATTCTTCTGCCGGGAATCCAAGCGGATTGGTAGTAAGAGTTCTCTAGAGCAGCATATTCATGAGATCACAGGCATCCCTAAGCCGGCACTTCAAGGAGCCTCTTTGTCGCAGTTTAGTGATAAGGAGCGATTTTCATGGATTCAACCCCGCCAGACAACAGTCGAAGAAGACAAAGCTTACTCTTTACTCGGCATTTTTGACGTCCAAATGCCCCTCCGTTATGGCGAAGGGATGGCGAATGCATTCAAACGGCTCGAAGAGGAAATCGACAAGTTCAACAAGTGCCTACAAGACTTACGCCTTAGCGATCCCCGCGATGACAAAAAACGGATTGAAGATACCAAGGGTGGCTTGCTGAAGGACTCATACCTCTGGATACTTAAGAATTCCGACTTTCAACGGTGGCGTGACGGCCAGCAAAGCCGACTGCTATGGATCAAAGGTGATCCCGGCAAGGGCAAAACAATGCTGCTCTGCGGCATCATCAATGAGCTGGAGAAATCGATGTCGAAGACAGATATACTATCCTATTTCTTTTGCCAGGCTACGGACTCGCGTATTAACCACGCCACGGCTGTCCTGCGGGGACTGCTGTACCTGCTTCTCAACCAGGAGCCATCACTTGTCTCGCATGTACAAAAGAAGCACGACCATGCAGGAAAAGCGCTATTTGAGGATGTGAATGCCTGGACCGCCTTGAGTGAGATTTTCAGAAACATCTTGCAGGACCCAAAGCTCAACGACACTTACCTAATCATCGACGCGCTCGATGAATGCGAGATGACGGACTTGCCAAAATTGCTAGATTTCATTGTCCAACAGTCTGCTATACCATCTCGCGTCAAGTGGGTCGTCTCTAGCCGGAACTGGCCCGATATTGAGGAAAGGCTGGAGAGGGCGGGGCATAAAGTGAGGCTGTGCCTCGAGCTAAACCCTGAGTCTGTTTCAGCGGCTGTCGGTAGCTTTATCAGGTATAAGGTCTCCCAGCTAGCAATAAGAAAGCAATATGACGGCAAGATACAGGACGCCGTACTGGCCTATCTGCTTCTACATGCGGATGGCACCTTCCTCTGGATAGCTCTAGTCTGTCAAAACCTCGAAAAGATCCCACGACGAAGAGCTGTCGCTAAACTAAGCACGTTTCCACCTGGTCTCAATTCTCTCTATGAGCGAATGATTGCGCAGCTACGCAACTCAGATGAAGCCGATCTTTGCAAACAGATTCTGGCCTCGATCGCGGTTGTATACCGGCCTGTTACAGTCAAAGAGCTGGCATTTCTCATGATACCTAACGACATGGCCGATGATTTAGCGTCAGTGCGTGAAGAAATCAGCTCCTGCGGTTCATTCCTTACTCTTCGAGAAGACACTATCTATTTTGTCCACCAATCAGCAAAAGACTTCTTACTGACGGAGGCGTCTAACGATATTTTTCCTTCGGGAATAGATGATATACATTATAACATCTTGTCGCAGTCGTTGCGAACTATGTCTGAGACACTTCGACGTGACGTCTATAGTCTAAGGGCTCCCGGTATTTCTATCGAACAAGTTAAGCAGCCCGATCCTAATCCCCTCGCTGCAGTACGGTACTCCTGTCTTTACTGGGTTGATCATCTACTAGACTGTCGAACTAGAAAAGATACAATTAAAGACGTTAAGGATAGTGGCTTAGTTTACCGTTTCCTTCGCCAGTACTTCTTGTACTGGCTTGAGGCGCTGAGCCTGTTGAAAAGCGTGTCAGAAGGCGTAGTTATGATTTGGAAGCTCGAGAACCGTCAGGTACGTCTTTTGTGTAGTTTTATCGTTTTCGGATTATCTTAACATAAACAAGTTTGATAGAAGTCCTGACCTGCGTGCGTTTATACAAGATGCAACGCGGTTTGTTATATCCACTCGATCAGTTATTGAACAGGCGCCTCTTCAAGCATATTGTTCTGCTCTTGTCTTTGCTCCAGAGAAGAGTATTATTCGAGAAACGTTCGAGAAACATATTCCGTCTTGGATACAGAGAAAGCCTAGAGTAGAAGCACATTGGGATGCGATACTTCAAACGCTTGAGGGCCATTCTGACTGGGTTATATCCGTAGCCTTCTCTCCTGACGGCACGCAAGTCGTATCAGGCTCATACGATGAGACAGTACGGCTCTGGGACGCGGCGACAGGAGCCCTGCAACAGACGCTCGAAGGCCATTCTAACTGGGTTATATCCGTAGCCTTCTCTCCTGACGGCACGCAAGTCGTGTCAGGCTCATACGATAAGACGGTGCGGCTCTGGGATACGGCGACAGGAGCCCTGCAACAAACGCTTAAGGGCCATTCTGATTACGTCACATCCGTAGCCTTCTCTCCTGACGGCACGCAGGTCGTGTCAGGCTCTGACGACAAGACGGTGCGGCTCTGGGACGCGGCGACAGGAGCCTTGCAACAGACGCTCGAAGGCCATTCTGACTGCGTCACATCCGTAGCCTTCTCTCCTGACGGCACGCAGGTCGTGTCGGGCTCATACGATAAGACGGTGCGGCTCTGGGACGCGGCGGCGACAGGAGCCCTGCAAAAGACGCTTGAAGGCCATTCTAGCTACGTCACATCCGTAGCCTTTTCTCCTGACGGCACGCAAATCGTGTCGGGCTCTAACGACAAGACGGTGCGGCTCTGGGACGCGACGGCGACAGGAGCCCTGCAACAGACGCTCGAAGGCCATTCTAGCTACGTCACATCCGTAGCATTCTCTCCTGACGGCACGCAGGTCGTGTCGGGCTCACGCGACGAGACCGTACGGCTCTGGGACGCCACGACGACAGGAGCCCTGCAACAGACGCTTGAGGGCCATTCTGACTACGTCACATCCGTAGCCTTCTCTCCTGACGGCACGCAGGTCGTGTCAGGCTCACGCGACGAGACCGTACGGCTCTGGGATACGGCGACAGGAGCCCTGCAACAAACGCTTAAGGGCCATTCTGACTGGGTTATATCCGTAGCCTTCTCTCCTGACGGCACGCAGGTCGTGTCAGGCTCACGCGACGAGACCGTACGGCTCTGGGATACGGCGACAGGAGCCCTACAACAGACGCTTGAAGGCCATTCTGACTGGGTTATATCCGTAGCCTTCTCTCCTGACGGCACGCAGGTCGTGTCGGGCTCACGCGACGAGACCGTACGGCTCTGGGATACGGCGACAGGAGCCCTGCAACAGACGCTTGAGGGCCATTCTGACTGCGTCACATCCGTAGCCTTCTCCCCTAACGGCAAGCATATTCCGACTTTACACGTATTTGGCGAATGGCTAGCAGAAGGTAATACCAGGTATCTCTGGTTGCCTATTAATTATCGACCTACTTGTGGAGCTGTATGGGGTAGGATTGTGGTTTTAGGGCATTCATTAGGGAGATTATCATTTCTTCAAATTCAACAAGGCTTACACTTATCAATATGAAAAGCGGGAGGGGACTTGTCCATAAACAGGACATAAAGCTCTTTATATAATATCTTTTATCTCTTTTATAATTGTTTTATAGAGGGTCTTAGGGGATCTCAAGAATTTATAGTAATTTAATAATTATTAGTTGCTTCTGGAATCTTCTAGGACATATAAGCTGACTTTCCTACTTCGTAAATTACCAAAGCTCTGCGGGAGGTGCGAGGTCATTTCCGTCTAGCCAAGAATCGTTAGTTTCGTCGATCAGAGTACTGAACCGCGTAGCGGCCCTGCAGTTGGTTATACCCCACAACAGCCACAAAGCTTACCCGGCCTTCGGACAAAAGAAGCAAGGATTTGAAGCTCAGTTAAGAACTTTTAATCGTATAAAAATTACTAAGAGCTCGCCAGTATAGCTATGGGAAGAAACTCCAAAGAAGCTTAAAAAAAGACCCCTCTCAAGGATCAGGCGAAAGCGCGACAATGCGTATCTGAATTTTCTTCGGAAGGAGTCAAACTACTAACTAATACCTGGGTAACACGGCTAACCCCTTGTTTTCATTGATTTGTAACTTAGTGTAGAGGTTGAGATGCGGGAAGTCAAAGTACCTCTCGTTTTTCTCGCCACGCAGGGTTTCTCGGCACGCAGGGAGGGACGTTATATCATGGTTCATCCGCACAGTTTTAGGCGGGGTTTTATCGCTTTGAGATTTACCTCAGTAGCTTTACGCAAGACACTCTGCTAAATGATATATGTCCGCAATGCATAAGCTTAGTCGACGATGATTCTCTTCTCCGACTGACAGAAGTTACTCGGTAAGCCTCAATATCTCTTGACAAAAGAAGCATGCTGTATTGCATCTCAGACCCATCTCGGCTCGACAAGACAATGCCATTCTGTTCTCTTCCATAACAAGTGAACACATCTAGGCCTGCAAGAATGGCTCACACGCCTGAAAAGCGTCTCTGGATAGTCTGCCTGTCACTAGTATATATATTTCGCCTAGTTAGAACACCTTCTAGCAGTTTGCTCTCATCACCTCGCGCATCTACCTCACACACATCTCGAACCCAGAATCACACATACACGCATAACAAACAACAGCAGCCACGCACACACCCATGTGTCGAGTCATCAGATAGTACAAACGCTGTGGTCACAGAACTAAGGACATGATCTTGTGTTCACACCATCGTGCTATTGGTGGCTGGCGACCCGAAGATTGTGATGATTACCAGCAACTCTACTTCCAGAGCATGCTGAGATGTGACAGATGCTTGAGACGAGGTTTGCATACCCTGGATCTGCTCTGCTCGTGCTTTTTCGTCATCAATTTAACGTTCATCTTGCTCTCCCTACTATAGGCATCGAGTGAGGAAATGGAGGCAGAGGAAGGGAATTTAGAGCAAGAGATGAGTAGAGCAGCAAGAGAAGCATCGGGCTTTGCTCGAAGGACATATGAATTACTGCAATAGCTGCGGGTCAATGCAACCCGAAGCACGTAGAAAGGGAGAAATGCAACAGAATGAAGGAGACATTATCACATCAAATATGACGAGCGCGCTCGTGACAAAGAAACTGAACAGAAAATAATTACTTTGTGAAATTTGGAGGTAGCAATTTTTTCTTCTATATTTCGTTTACGAGAACAAAGAACAGAAAGCACTGTGATGTGAAGCGACTGGAGTTTCTGGAACTGGGCAGAAATATAAACAATGTTTGTTGAAACAGATGAACGGTCGCCAAAGTATGACAAAAGGACGAAGTGTATCTTCGTTCTGCTGAGGACTATTTTCACATCCCTATAACCACGTTGACGGGTCTCTGACCGAAGGAGTCGATTGTTCGACTGACTTTATATCTTAGAGAAAATGACAGGCATCGATCGACTGGTCCTTAGCCGGTCCATACTGCTGGTCCTGGCAGAGTGTATGATTTTGGCTGGATTTGTGTTAGTACTAGCTTTTTGTTTGGATTATCACCAAAGAGGGCCCAGCATAAATACTCACCACGGGATAATAGATGTTCAACATCAGTCCTGGGTCCGTAGCCTTGTAAGCACCGGGGAAAGCGACAAGCGGTCCAGGAGTTCCAGCTCCTCCTCCAGTGACGGTAATCTGTGCGCACGAGATGTAGAACTGAGCACCGCCAGCTGCGGAAGCGGAGTGCAATCCAATATGCTCAACTCGGAGGAGATATTCGCCGCTTGGAGTCGCTGCTGGGATTTTCCAAGTCACAGTCGCTGCACCTATTCGGAAAACAATTCAGAACTTGACATAGGGAGCCAGATGACAGGGAAATTTACTGTCTGAAGGCCATGTTAAGGCTTGACCACCAAGGTTTGGCCCTTGTGCGAATATCTTAAACCAAACACTGCCAGCGCCATCCCACTTTGCCGCAGTTGTTCCAGCTGGAACTTTTGCCATGTATGCTTGCAGCGGACCTGGATGGTAGATAGGCGGGTCGGAAGTAAACCCAACAGTTGATCCTGCAGCGACCGAGAGGGTTCCTGGTGCGAATATCGAGTCACCTTTGACATTACATCTGATATCTTTGGAGGTGACATCTACGACTGGACTGTAGGTATACGAGCCGGACCATCTGAAAGTAACGACAGAATCAGCGTTGTGCTACATCAAGTATTTCCCAAACGAATGTAGGTGTTGTCTCAAATGAACCTCGAGACAGCCTCAAAGGGATATTCTGGGCTTCCCCAATACTTACTGGCGAACGTATTGCCATGCGGGTGTTTTGGTAGATCCAGAGATGAGGGCAGGGAAGTCGTAGTGTGCATGAGCCACCGCAGCCAAAGTGAGAAAAGAGGCAAAGGCCTTCATGGCGAAGAAGTAAATTGTATATTGAGTAATGAAAATGGAAGAAATAAACAGGATGAAAAAGGTGTATCTTTGTCCAACCTATATACCCGCCGAAGAACTCTGCGCCTCCGGAACCACGGCAGTAGAAGCTCCATTCAAAATCCTCTTTCTCTTCCGATATTGCAACCTCACGCACCTGCCCCATTGATCATCTCAACTCCACTAGTATCTTGGAAAGTATCGAGGGCCCCCGCAATGAAGTAGCCAACCCCAGATTTTCCATGCAGCCGCGGCACTTACTATCCCGGCATAGCCATTCGATCATTCACCCAAGGGGCCAGCTGATCGTGAAACAATAATCTATGATGGATGTACGTTGATCGTAATATACTCATATTTGCCTATACCGGCAACAGAGGGAGGACGGGCCTATCCAATTTAGCCAGGCGAGAAAAACACACGTGCCTCTGCGACAACGAGATTCCAAGACAATTGAAGGATTTTAAGACCTGGCGTGGATCGCGCGCATGAGAATTTTCTCATATATTATATGAGGTCACTCGATCGTGGCTGGTTGTTTGTTTTAGAGAGAAAAGCTTGTTTTGATCTCGTCGTGAGGAGGATGAGAAGTGAAAAAATATCAACAGGGTCTAGTATATGGGTGAACGAGAAACCCCACAGCTCAGAACGTTCTCGCTTGGCGAAGTAGGAGAAGATCGATGTCGTAGATTAAAGGGCCAAGAGAAATCGAAAGGCACCATGTAACAGAAGATGCGGAAACTAGGGCCTGCAACCCTCACTACTACCGAACCCGCACTTTCACCAAGAGTTTTCGAGCAGCTCGACAATTTTGTCACAAGCCTTCTTGCGCCCTCCCACCTTCCCGCTGATGTTAGCGAGCTCCCGTGCTCTCAATGCCATCTGTGAAGCTTCTTCGTTGTCACCCAAAACCTTTAGAAATGCGCGAGAGAGCTCCCAGGCTTCGACACTCGGTGCGGACATTTTACTGCCGTAGACTCCTATTCCCAGCCACTCCACCTTGTTGGCAAAGTCCAGTGTATCAAGCCAACACGGTAGCACAACCTGCGGGACCCCAGCGCTGAGAGCTTCGTGGAAAGAATTCGAGCCACCGTGGTGAGCAGAACATGCGATGATTCCGGTTTCAAGGATTGCTAAGGGATCAACTGAGAGCCACTCGACAATTCGTATCCTGCCATTAGATATTTCTGCTGAGAGAGTGGCAAGATTTTTTCTGCCCAGACCAGAGTCTGTGAACCCACCACTGCCTGGTTTCGATTTAGACGATACAGCCACTCCTCCAAATGTCTTGAGCTTCCACAACACCTGGACGTTGGGCTTTTTGTCCAAGAAAATTTTCAGACCCGAAGCAAACTCTCGTGCCATAATGTCATCCATCCGAATATGACTACCGAGATTTATGAGTATGGTCGGGCCACGCTTCAACCATGTGAAGAGATCCGGATCTTGGTGTGAGACTGGTGTAACTGGAAGAAGTATCGGCCCACATGGAGTCACATTTGGTGGTACATGACAGGGATAATCGGTCTCTGGTACCGATGGCAAGAGATAGTGGTTATCTTCTTGCCAGATGTTGAATACTGGAGGGAGACTGGGGAGTTTGTTGGCTTTGCGGTAATGTATGAGAGCTCTAACTTTCGGTGAAGTTACAAGTATCCAAATCAATGCCAGTTTGAGGTAGATATTTGCAGGAATCAGCTGCCATGGGATTGGATAGGAGAACCCAGAAGCAATTCTGGGAGATTATTAGCTGAATGCTCGTAAAAACGGGACGTCTACTGTACTCACGTTGGGATTCTAAAGAATTGCGAGAAGAGTGACTGCTTCTTTCTCAGAAGCTCGAGGAATGTATTTGGACTGAGAACAACATGTTTCCGTGATAGAGTATTGCATGCTTCAAGTCCTTGGCTCATGAGTGGATCGGCGATGATAATTTTGGGCCCGACTGACCGGATGATACCTAAACAAGTCTGGTAGCTCGACATGTATTCGGCTTCAGTCCAAGTATCGGCCATCGCAGGTAATGTGACTCTGTATGTATTCAGAGCACCGTGGACTCCTGGTGAGTAGGGCCCAATAAACTCATCCTTCGCAACGAGAGCATCCAAAGCTGCTGGGCCAACGATGGAGTGGAAGATAATGGGAATTCCATCCTGTGGAAGAAACTTATTGAGCCCATTTATACGTTGTCGTAATGGTTCAAAAGATGCGATGTGAATTTCGTATTGCTGGAGGACGAGAAGCTCATAGGCTACTGCAATAATCACATTTGCTTGTCCGTACTCGCTGCTCGTGAAGAAGAGGATCCTTTTCCGTTTGCCCATATTCTCAGCTTCAGTGGCTTCTACGCACGGGGACTTCTCCGTTGAGGCCATGGGGACGAATGCTTTCCAGAGAGAGATCGATAGATACCGGTTGAGGGGGGAGATGGAGGGAGAGAATCCCCCAGATAAACCCTTTCACGGGTTCGGGGTTGGCCTTGGCAGCGGCGTGGTTACACTGCGAGCCGTCTCTACAAGCCTATACCATTTAGTATTTAGCTCTCAACTATATCTAAGTGATAGACATGTGGCACTGCCGATCTGCAAAGCTTGATCTCGGTACTAAACGAAAACCGAATGGCGCTTTTACGCCATACATGGACTCAATCAAATCGAAGGCAATTCAGAGGCCAATCCCTTGTCATCCACACCCGCTTGTCTTGAAAAGCAATTCAACTGCAAGAAAGATCATCGACAAGACACGAGCTTCAGCCGTCTTTGGAACACGGACGGCCAGCTGCATGCAATCATACCACTAGTACTTTGGAGGTATCTCAGGACTAGGTATCCCAATTGGTCCTTGGAAGACGGCACAGAACTACTGTAAGACATCGCAAGGAGATGGGTGTTCAGATATCTGTCCAAGCAGCATCTCGCCATGTTTCTTCGGGTGGTACTGTCCTCTGTGCAACACGGCGTAACCATTTCGCCTAGAAAGAGTAATGTACTTCTAGAGGCATGTGTCAAGGGATAGTTCCGAGGCCTTACAATGGAATAACATATAGGACAAGTACGCTGGTAGGAGAGGAGATGAGATGTCGTTCGATTTGAGCAAATGGAAATGGCACGCCAAGCAATTTTGGCTTGGTGGATTTTGCCTCGGCTCACCCAAGCTCGGTGAGCTGCATTTCTCGCCATGCGCCTTCTACTGTGCCACGATACAGGGAAAGTTTGGGACAGGTGAGAAGTGTTACATCCTAAATGCCTTGAGTACAAAGTTGACTAATACTCTAGATCTGAGGTCATAGTTGGCAAGCAAGATAATGACGCTGCACTGTACATCCCGTCTTGATCTCAAAACTTCAGCCTCACTCTCGATGCCTCTATACGAGTTCCATACCTTCAGTAGTTCACAGAATTACGAAGCAACTATGGCTATGGCCTGGCTAGGACAGAGAGATACACGTGGGAAACATCGATGCCGGGTAGGGGGGGTGAGGGGCAAGCGCTGAACATTCACCGAGGATTATCAACCAGGAACGCCCAATTAAAACTGGGAACATGTGAAGAGCCTGAGTGGGCCGCAACTCATCACTGTGGACTGTGATATTGATCTGTAATTGGGGAGAGATCAAATTATAACACCAGTGCTGCACTGCAGTCCTCCGTCGAGTTGAAAGGATCCAAGTGGCAGTCGAGCCCAGGGACAGACTGCTTCTCCGGTGTCCAGCAGATACTATGGCAGTGCAAGAAAGAATAAATATGCCTAGACTGGCGAGATTCTAGCTGGCAGATGCATTTGAACCCTCGATAGATAACCCTTCTTTCATATGTCATGGAATCCGAAGTCGGACGGCTTGGAGATTGCCCATGTGCAGTATACTATAATGATGGAGTATTGTAACTTACATGGTGTTTGTATACTCAAGCTGATCTCGGATTCGATATATCGAAGCGATTTTATGACGCTCTAGCTGCCACTGCTTTCTTGCTTTTGTTGCTAGTGTCCTGTCTTTTAGCTCGTTATTGCCGTTTTTGGGTAGTAGTGTTTCTATCGCACTTCCTCTGATTTATTATCCAGGTATTGCTCTATGACTTATGGATGTATTGGATATATACAAAAAAATTGGCACATGTGCAACATCGTTCACCTCAAAGTTGAACGTCAAGTCTACAAGTCATCAACACTTGCCCACTATCACAAGAACTTTAGGGGCCTATCGGTGTCCTAGTACCTATTTCCCGCTTTGCGTAAGTCAACCATCGTAGATGACCGCCCCAGGTAGGGGCATTTCGTTTGTCTTTCTACCAGCTTCTTTCCTAAGTTAACTGGCTACTATTTCGGTCCAAATCTGAGTGTCTCTGTGACTAGGTGGAATCACTGGCCGTCGCAACACTGGTTATTTGGCATTACCAAGTCGGTTGCTTGGACTTCATGTCCCAATAATGGCGCCAACTCCATCTCGCAAATTCTACTTGTCATCACCTGGACTATGTCGTCCACCGAGTCTGTCGCCCCACGAGGAGTGTACTCAAGAGGCTGGTTCATGATTCCCCGTCTGAACCAAATAAATCGGATACCTTACATCGGACTGTTACATATTGCTCTTGATACTATTCATAGACTATGCGGAGTTATGATAGCGTGAGACAGCGCTTTCAAGATCCTGATAAAGCCAACAAAGTATTCTTGATTGCAAGCTCAATTATCTCGAGGATCGACGTGCCAACCATCGTGCAGTAAACAGACCTTGGAGCCAAGTTCAGATGGTCCCTCGCAAGTTCCACCCTAATGAAACTCCGCGAGAATCCATCCAAAGTTGTTAGACAGGACAAACCTATAGCTTTGTATTTCTGTGCTCTATCCACACAGCTCCTGTTGTTTAGCGCCTTAAGTTATGTTCAAGGCTACGTTGGTCCTGTACAGCCTGAAACTTCTCCCCGTCTGTTTACAGAAGTCCACCTGCTTAGGACTAGAACCAAAGCCTCTGCTTACCTGGTTGCTACCTACTTCCTTTCACCTGCATGAACAGCGAGATTCGTAGCCCGGTCTTAGTATAGCGTACCTGCATCCAAATCATCAACAGACCTTCATTTCCATCACAATACGACCTCCTGGCGACCCCTGAAGATATTGCATGACCTGGCCACCTGCGGGTTATGTGTCAGCACCAGATAACTTGGAAGTATCTGTGCTTGAGATAGGAGACGGCAAAATTTGTCGACTAAGCACTATATCCAACAAAGCACATTGGAGTCTCGAAAACAACATGCTCGACGCTTCAACGTCTCGACTTTCGATCGGCAAGAAAAGCTTCTCATCAGCGGACGAACAATCAAAGAACAATGCCCCATGGGCAAAGCGAAAAGCTGGCAACATCCACCAGCACGGGCCTGCTTACGCCACTTGGGGATTCGGGATACATACTAGGAAGTTCGGGAAAGTCAGATCAGCTTCCAACCAGGTCAGTACTTGTGCTCGGCATTCAACCCAACATATGTCAGGCAAGACAGCGTGACGCTGAAGCAGCGCCAGTTGATGCTCCCCTTCAATCAGATCGACACCCCATTCTTGTACTCAGTCAATAGATTGCAATTCAGCCTCTGCGCCGGCGTTGCACGAAGAGTCCCTTTGCGTGTACTTTTGGTTGATATCATGATTCCGTTCGTCGAATCCCGGCTTCCCACCATATATCATTGGGAGGAGCTGAAAGGAGAACTGGCCATGGCGCAGAAATCTTTTCGCGGCTTGGAGGCATGGTTCGAGACATTTAAATCCGAACTTAAAAGTCACTGCTATCCACATCGTCTGCTCAATACTCGAAGTCCTCAAATGTATTGGAATCAACAAGAAAGGCAATGATCTTATCGTCGCATGGATCAGGAAAGAGAGTTCCTATTCATGTCTACGGATTCGTCTCGACAAGAGTAATCTCTGGCTTTGGATACTTATGGACTCGGAAACATGCGCAACATTTGCATGTGTCGCCCCACTCTACTTTGAGTGTGGAAATTTATAGTGTCGGGAGTTAGAAGTTACACCATGGGAGTATAAGATCTATGCTCTAGGGACGGCTTTGTGCTTGTCGTTATACGAACACGAGTTTGCCAATCCAGCAAAGACATTTCTGGAGTTTGCAGCACGACCTAAAGCCTCATACTAAATTAGCAAATGCGTGTCTAACTTAATGGCTACAGTCGTGTCGATGAAGGAAGGAGAGAATCCAGTGTTTTGCGGATGTGCAGATCTGCTATTCCAGAGAGGTACCATAGCAAACCGCCATAGACTGGACGAGGAGGAATATTGAGGGAAAGTATGCTTCTAGAAATGTTGCCATTAAGGTGGTTATTGTTGCTGAGAAAGGGAGTTTGCCACGAATGAAGGTATCAACGAACAGATCAAAGCGAATTAGCTGAGCTCTTGCTATTATCAAGCATGGCCACTTGTGGCTAGTATTTGACAGCGCTGACAAATTGTATGAAGTCCATACTTGTACATCTAGCAATCCATATGGATTCAGGCCGCGATTGAGCTAGACATGATACCCCAAATTCCTAACTGACCAGAAGCAGTCATCCATTTTCCGGTCTGCCTAAGCGATATCAACAAATTCCACACCAGCCACTCCTCAGCGATGTTAATTGGCCACAACTACCGCACTCTTGATGAAGAGTCCTTCGACTGCAACCTTGACCAAGAACCTCGCCACACTAGCAACATTCACGCTGTCACTCATGCTCATACCCTCGCCCCTACTACCTAGCGTCCTCATTTCCTTCCTAGAGTCTGTCACCTTCTCATCCTCAAATTGCAACCTCACAGCTCTCACAAGAGTCCAGTCTATTCGTCTAAGCCGCATCTCCTTATCCACAAGACCATGATCCTCAAGCGCGTACTTGACATTCGTCCATCCCAGGAACGCTTTACTCAATAACGGCAAATTACTCCATGAATCCCCAACACCAGCCGTCGACATCACCACCACACGACGAATGTCCGCATCCTCCAGAATCTCACAGACATTTGCACAAGAGTCGGCCAGAAAGCGAGGAGGTGAGAGTTGAGCTGCGAAAGGGCTCTCAGACTTGCGGACTGTGTTCAGTGTGATGATTGCCGCGAAAGGTGGCGAAGGACTCGCCGTGAGCGCGCTGCTGATGTCGGATTTTGATAAAGGTGAGCCGGTGACGACGGTCAAACCGGGACGATGGGCGGTGCTGCTGGAGGAACGTACGAGTGCTGTAGCTGTATGGCCTTGAGAGAGTATTTCGGTTACGACGTGCTGGCCGGTGCGTCCACTAGAGCCAAGGAGGAGGAAATGCATGATTTTGGTTTATTGCGAGGTGTTGGGAACGTATTTGTTGCTCTTGAGATAAGATGAGTGAGATTCGTTGTCAAAAGACGGTCGGCATGCCGGGACCTTTTATAAAATCGATCATGCTTGCATGGCTGATAAGGGAGGCCGGTCCAAAGACATGTTCAGACGCTGATTGGTCTGTTCGGTCTTTGTACCTCTCTTGGAAGCCGCTGTTAATTCTACACCGTAAGCCCAGGCTTTCTTCTCTTTCTACTTCGAACTGCACTAGACCGCCTTCCTCCGCACAACTTACTCGAAATAAACTTCGTGTTCTCCGTCGCTTGATCGTGGAAAGAAAAGCAACAGCTACCTGGGCATCCATCAATGTCAACGGAGTGTGGAGAATTCCCATCCACTACCTAATCCCACTGCAGGTGATATAAGTCCTCACTCTTTCACCCACGGTGTTGGCTAAGCTCTGTAATCGATCGTTTTCAGTTTGTAGCTCAGCATAAATGCCGGGTGAGGAGTCAAGTGCTCCTAGAAGAACGATCTTCAGTATTAGATGAAAGAGGCGCAAGAAAGACACTGAGATGAGCTCATGATGTTTAGACCCGCTCTCCTTCTGAAGGTGTTCAAGACTAATGAGCCATGATTCTAATGCTTCCAACAGAGCTACTTTATTGGATAGTAGTTGAATGGCGTTTTCTCTTGACTTCACATGGGAGACTTTGTCGAGGAACTCAAGAACCGACGTTGCAATCCTCGTAAGATGTGTCCTTGTATCAGGTGCAAGTACACGAAAGTCGCCGGATTCCACAGGCTGTTGGTCAGATGAAATCGGACACGCAGACGACATCGTCTCATGTACGTCTGTCGTTGATGGACGATCCGCAAATTTACACGGTGCAGCAAACAGCTTGATGATAAAAACATCTAGAAGCGGTAGCTGAGCATGATGTGCAAGTACGAAATTGTTCGCGGCAACAAAACTTGGTCTTGCCCGATACTCGTGCATGATCCTGAGTCCTCGAATAATATGCTGGGCCATAGCAGTGTAATTCTTCTGCACTTGCTCAATGCTGATGAAGATCTGACAGCAAAGCAAGGCTGATTTCAGTCCCTTTGAGCTCGACGAAGACAAGTTAGAAGCGAGTCCGCCCAAAGCCATACTGTAATGCTGGACTCCAGAGTGGAAACTCGGGGTTGGCTGTGCGAGAGACTCCGGACCATCTCCAGATGTCTCGAGATCTTCCCGGAGAGCTGTGAGCGACAAGACTGCGTGTCCTATAGACAAATCCGTCAAGCTGGCTTGGAGAATTTGTCTGGCTTCCTCGGTACAGCCCAGATCTACGTCGAACATGGTTTTGGTCGAGAAGTACCGATTGAGAATGTCGATATCAATGCCAATGTTCTGAGAGCCGGTCTTGACAACTGGTTTCGAAGGAACGCCCGAATCGATGCCAGAAGTATGAGTGAGGTTTATGGCTTCACTGGTAAAATTTTTGAAGGGGTTCTGATACCCATCACAAGTGCGACCTGTAAGGACACATTTCTTGCAAAATGGCTTGTCCTCGTCACATTTGATCTTCCTGATTCTATTTTCAGATGAGCTCGATCACTCCAGAGGGCTAACAGACTTCGTTATAGACCGGCAATGAAGGTTGTCCGCTATAACTGACCTGCAAGTTCCACAACCAGTCTTCACCTTGGTTCGCCCTTCGATCTTCCGTTTTCTAGTACTACCTCCAGCCATAATTGTGTTGGGTTGGTGTTGAGTGGAGTCTCGGGATTCGGACATCTACCAATTCCCTGGCAGGGAGAAGACATGTCAAGCTTAGAAAGATAAAAGCCCCACCAGGCGAATTAAATCAGAGGATGGAGCATGATCCATTGTCGGAACTCTGATGGTGACGAGTCACCAGATTTGAGGTTGCTTTGAAGTCGAGGAGGGAGTGAGCGCTAGTTGTAATAGGTAGCGAATACCGAACCCACCAATCACAGCATATTACGAGGCGGAGCTTAGTTCCAAGTCCTGTTACCTAAGCCCCGTGGAATGTTGATCCCTCTGGATACCCGCTCATCTTCGCAATAACATAATTTTGGCATATAAATAGAGTGGTCTGCTCAAGCTCTGTCGAAATGATTACTTCTATCAATGTCCAAACTCACAAACAGCCTCGGATTTGCCTCGAAACTCCTTCACAACTCGAAAATGCCAGCTTTTACTCTATATGGTTCTCGCGGTTCGACAAACACCGATCGGATCCGCTTGACCCTCGCTGAAGGTGGTTTTACGGATTACGAAATTGTCCTTCTCAATCTTCAGAAAGGAGAGCAAAAGGTGTCTGGCCCATTTACCAACTCTCTCAACCATCGTCCGATTCTCTTAGATTAACACTTCCTCCCAGTCCGAAGAACACAAGAAACGTCACCCGTGGGGTAAAATACCCGCAATCACTTCCGCTGAAGGGTTCACTCTATATGAGAGTCGAGCAATCTGCAAATATCTCGCCAAAAAGTACTCATTCCCACTTCTCCCACCCGACTCCGACGTCGAAGCTACAGCTCTATTCGACCAGGCGCAGTGTGTTGAAACGCTCTACTTCGCAGACCCAGCGGGCAAAATCGCATTTGAGAAATTCGCTAAGAAATTCATGGGCCTCCCTCCCAATGATGCCATCGTTGCGGATGCGCTCCGGTCGTTGGAGGCGTTTTTTGATGTTGCAGAAGGCCTTTTGAGTAAGAAGGACTTCATGGCGGGGCAGAACTTCACGCTCGTAGATATCTACTACATCCCGCTGATCCTAAGACTTTTTGCTTGTGGATACGGAAATTTGATTGGCAGTCGCGAAGCTGTGAGTGCTTGGTGGAATCGCTGTATCGATCGACCGGCCATTGGGAGGATGTTGGCTGCGGATAAGGAGGCCGCGGCTGCTATGACTAGATAACTCATCCGCTAGAATATCAAGATTACTAAGGTACGAATTCATTCGGAAGACTGAAAAGCAAGACTACAGGTCCATAGTTCCATTCTAATACTGGAGACATTCGAGACATTGTGATTTTTTTTAATATGCATATATACATATCATATGGGAACCACTAGATTTACAAAATATGCTCCATCTATGACGAAACGCGAAGCCACCCGAATCGAAGAAGATTCTCGTTTCATTCTTAGGAATACCAGGCAGCTGCTTAATCGAACTAGCTCTTACAATCCAAATGCCAATCAATGGCTCAGATCTTCGAAGTCCGATTCTTCGATTTAGCTACGGGCAAAGCTGTTAGCAACCGTCATCGAACCAGAAAAGAGCACATACCCTCCATCTCCTTCTTCTTAACCGCAAATCTCTCCATTGGCGCATTCTCCACAAACCGCTCCGCAAGCGCATCGATAGCATTAACAACCGCAATCAACCTCCCATCTCTAAGCGGCGCGTTCTGCAGCCTCTTCATCTCCATCATACTCTTCGGATCATTGGCTCTCAACTGCTCCTCCAAGAACCCCTTGACACTCTGCTGGAATCCTTCAGTCTCGAATACTCGGTTGACGATACCCCATTCCTCGAGCTCCTTGGCTGTGAGCTTGCGGCCGAACATGAAGAAATCATTTGCGCGGTGCACGCCCATGCTCTGCGCGAAGTTGATAGCGGACCCGTGCTCGGGAACGAGTCCGAGGGCGCTGAATGGTACTTGGAGATAGCATGATGTTGATGCGAATACAATGTCGGAGACCCCTGTAAACCATGCGGCCCCCCCGCCGACGGCTGGGCCATTGAGGGCTAGGACGAAGACTTTCTTGTGGTCGATGATGGAGCGGAGCATTTCGAGTGCTAGAGTAATGAGTCAGTCCAGCGTAGCACTCTAGAAACACAGAGAGAGATTACCAGGAGTGAATCTGTGGAGGAAAGCAAGCTTCTTTTCCCCAGTCGTTGCGTATGTCTCGTTTGTTTCGAGTCCGGAGCCTGTTTACATGTGATGAGCCTCAGTCAATCAATTGTAGCGGAGAGGAGCTGACCCCTAACATCAGCACCAGATGAGAAGAATCTCCCTTCCCCAGTGAGGACCGTGAAAACCGTATCGGGATGCTCATTCAGCTCTCGGATGGCGGATATTATCTCTTGTGAGAGTTTGCCCGTGAAGGAGTTCAGGGTCTTAGGGCGATTGAACTGTAGTCTGTTTAATCAAAGCTTTCATGAGAGGGGGTGGAGATGATACTTTGATAGTGCCTATTTGGCCTGTGATTTCAACTATCAGTTCCTCGTACTTGGTCGGCATTTTGATGGTTCGTTGCGGGTTGGTGAGATGTTGTTGGATCGGCCAGGATGCGTTAGGAGCTGGTTGTCGTGGTTGATGTTGAGTTGGATAAATTAATGTAGATGCTCGAGGGCGAGAGTCTGAGAGATGGTCGGTGGAAAAGCTAAATTGATTGAAGTATCGATCCAGTCTAGATAAATTAGAAATAGACGGGTAGGATAACTTTTGATCTAGAATAAGAGGTACATTATTGCAGGTATCTCATCTGTAGTCAAACTTGCGGGGAAGCTGATCATTAATCTGCCGAAGAGCCTCGGTCCTTGTTTTAAGGATCCTCAACACGCTTCGACACCTTAGGTCCCTGAGATAATTTTTATACAGGATGCGTCTACCAAAGTTGGATTTATCATCTAGGGCACTCATCATCTAGTTCCTGTTGGAAGACCGTAGTTGGGTTGTTTTCTGCATACTGTCTAACAGTCGGCTCATGTAGCCGAGCCGAGTCGCGAAGTAAAGCACTATGAGTCTCCATCTGCTTGTTTTTGTTTGAAGTCTCTTATATTCATATGGCTTTTTGCTTCTCTCAAATCTATCATTTTCGTTCACGGTTCGTCTCGCCATCCACTGATCTTCTTCCTCCCAATCGACCCAATACCCTAGCCATGTCTTCTACGATCCACCTGGGCCTCCCAATAACGCGAATCGTCGAACAATCGACGGGCCGATCTCTTCGTATTCTGATTAAAAGCACTTAGCAAAAGGAAAACATAATTTAGAGTGATGTTACTTACCAGCCTTTGTGTGACAGTAGCTTCTGAATTCAGGCGTTTGGCCTAGCAAGCTTCCACCAAACCACGGGCCATGCCGTTGTCGCTTGTGAGAAATGACTTGCACTTCCAGACCACCACTTCGCGCACCTCCACTTCGGGCTTCGCTTGCTCTGATTCTGTCATCAACCAGGTGCTTGATGTCACGTTGCAGTCTTCGGCCGAAGTCCTTGTATAAAGTACTTCCACCAGACAGCACAATGTTCTTGTATAATCCTCGACGAACATCGATTGGCGAGGATTGAATGACCCCGTCAACAACAGTGGGGAGCGGGGTCAAGAAGTCGGAGGAGTAGATTTCGGGGTTGAAGAAGATTTCTGGTGCAAGGAAACGCTCATAGCCAACATCAACAGTCACTTTGCGGCCACCTGGCTGAGTGACTTGATGCTTCGCGAAGCGTGTTGGATCTCGGTCGAAACGAGAGAACTCCTTGACAATATCAGGACAAACATAGCAGTATTCCTCCTTGATTTCACCAGCTGTCTTGAGAGAGGAATCGGGCTCGCCTCTATCTCGTAGAAGGGACTGGACAAAATAGGTGATGTCTCGACCAGCGATAGGGATGGACTTAATCGATGATCCAATAACATAACCCTCGGCAACTGGAATAACGTGAGTAACACCATCTCCAGAATCAATGACCGTTCCGGTTAAGGAACGATCTGAAACTTTGGACGATGTCCAAGAAGCTGCAAGAGCCAACACTGCTTGTACCGCAATATAGAGTCCAGCACAATTGAATGACTCGAACATAATTTCGGCTGTGTTCTCGCGGTTCTCGGGAGGGTTGAGAGGCTACCAACCCTGTCAACAAAGACCCTACTTTTGATAGTTATAGAACTCACAGGCTCAGTGAGGAGGAAATAATGGTCTTCCGGCTCGACTCGAAGATACTTGAAGATTGAATTCGACCAGAATCTCTCCATGTAGTCCTGCACATGTTAACCATTGTACTCGTCCCCAAAAGGTAGCTTGCATGTACCCAATTTTCGATCTGACCATGACGAATGGGGTAGTTGATGTTGTAACCTAGCAGAGTCAATATGCCAATTCTGCCTTGTTATCTTCGTGCATACCTGGCCCATTGGCTGCGGCAAGGGCTTCATCACCGATGAAGAAGTCCAGGTCCTCTGTGCCACGCTTCATATTCAGGTGCCCACCCTGTCCTGCTCCCCCGGTAAGATATGACGGCTTGTTGGCCACAGCTGGGCGCCCGGATCCAGAACCTCCACCAGCGCTGCCAGCTGGACCTTTTGTTGCAATCGCTGTCGGGAAGACGAAGGAGGGGGAATCGTTGCCCGCGAAACCTGTGTATTCGTCAGCTTCTAAATAAGAACAGAGGTCGCCATACAGGACTCACCGAGCTTAGAGAAACCGGTACCGCTGAAAAGGGACAGTCAGCTTCATTCAACGCGCACATCTAAACACAGCTCTCCCTCGTCGAGAGCTGCCTTCTAGGTTGGGGAGCACCTACTTGTCCATGACAACGGCCGGAGTATGGGAAGCCATGCTGGAGTAAAGGCTGTGCAGAGCACTTCCACCTCTTCAGGAAAGTTATGCGACCGCTTTGGAATGAAGTTCCTGGATAATGAATTCGAGGTCGTTGAGTTGCAGCTGCTTCGGTCGTCCACAGACTGAAGATGACTGCCCTGGCAGTACGTGTGCCATCGTCTAATCGCCAACCAAACCCAACCCCGCCGCCTCCGACGAGCAGTGGTGGGGAATTCGCGATCACGTGCAACTCGGCAACAACCACAATATTTTGGTCCTCAGAGGATTCTTCCTTCCTTTCGAGCCATATTTGTAGAGTTGGGGTCGACTGGGAAGCGAATGAAGTGAGGTGTGATAGTAGTTAGCAATGGACTGCGACTTCCTGATGCAAAGTTGACTTGGTTGAACGGTGCATACATTGTTTTCTTCGTCTTCGTCTCCTGCAGCCAGCCTTCCATCTCCCAACATCAACACCCATATCCTTTCGCGCTGTTTCTAAGCCTCACTTCACTTCCAAAGCCACTCGTTTCAATCGTTGGAGGTCTCTATACCTGCAAGAATTCCCCGAGATCTTCCACACTCGCTCTCGAATATTTTCTTTCCAACCCGATCCTCAAACTTGGGCATATTGATGCATTGGATCGAGCTCTATACTTCCTAGAACCGCGAAACCTACAATTTGTTTTGGCAGCAGAATTCGAGGTATTTCCCTTCACTGGGCTTTGAGTTGCTGTTTGCTAACGTCGTGCTCAAGGTTCGCCGAATTCACTCCTAAGATTCAACATCAGACCTTCAAAATTCTTTTCCTATTCCTATTGTTGCCGACGGCAATACTTTCTCTCTTCATTCTTGCAGACCCTTGGACACCCTTCTACATAAATCCTCCGAATCACGTCTCATTTTAGTACCACCAATTCGAAGCCAGAAGATCCAGAGAGACAGGACAAATCGTCGCCCATTCAAGCTTCATCAATTTCCGCGACGAGCTCCGATTGACTGTTCACTGCCGAAGCACGGGTACACAATACCACTTCAATTCTAGTCCTTTTGGGCTCTTCCTTACTACTTCAAGAATCAATCCTTTCCATGCCATACCTCGGTCAGCAGACTCGAGCCTCCCCAACCTCTACCAAGTTTGGAGGCGCTCGCAAGCAGCTCCGAAGGATACGTGAAAGCCTGAAGACTTCATTCTGCAAACCTCAACAACATATCGAGAGCATCCCTTCACCATTATTGAACGACCCAAAGGTGTTTAAACCATTGACATCACCTCTAACGACATCTTCCCAATCTCATACACCCGATTTCAATCCAAACATGGACGGGGCGACCGATAGACTGTTCAGACGGAGCCAACAATCCAATCAGCAAGGTAATGTAGCCGCAATCTTCGTCCATGCAGGTGCAGGTTATCATAGTACTACCAATGAGCACATTCATCTTGGGGCATGTGATAGGTATGTTGGAAGGATTCATGAACAATGCGACGTGGAAGTGCTGATGTTATTGCAGTGCTGCTCGAATGGCAATGCGTGTTCTGCAAGGAGGCGGAACCGCTGTTGATGCAGTCGAAGCCGCTATCAAGGTGCTCGAAGATAAAGAGATCACCAATGCCGGCTACGGGAGCAATCTGGCAATTGATGGGGTTGTAGAATGTGATGCTACCGTCGTCGACTACCTCGGTCGAAGTGGTGCGTGTGGTGCTACTGCCCGTAAGTTCACTTCAGTTCACTCTAAGAAGTAGATTTAATGCATCATTCAGAGATTAAAAATCCAATTCATTTGGCTCGAGCAATCCTTGAAGCATCTAGCAAGCCACTATCCCTTCGAAGAGTTCCCCCAAACCTCCTCGTTGGCCAAGGTGCTACAGACTTCGCATGGGAGCATGGAATTCCTGTCGTTCCTCATGAGATGCTGGTTTCTCGAAATGCTCGAGATCGCTATATACGTTGGCGAGATGATTTAAGGCGGGTTGAAAGTGGCGGCCGTATGACACCAAGTTCAAGCGCAAGCAACAGTCAAACGGACGAGATAGATGTCGAGTATGAAGAGCGGATCAGAGCGAAGCAGCGACGAGATCATACTAACGCCATCATAAATGGTACGTGGAATGAGGGCCAACCAGATTCACCTGCGGTATCTCCCCAAGTTACACCAGGACGAGAGCTATGCAACCAGGACCCGTGCCCTTCCCTTCGTTCTCCCAGCCCTTCAGCATTTCCCGGCTCTGCTGGCTCCCGCACTCGTGGCCAGTCACCAACAGGGCTCCCAGCGAAGCGTCCACGATACGGAAGCCACCCTAGCGAAGAGAAACGCACACACTCGTTGCTTGGGCCTAATGCAGACTTACATAAAAGCCCGGCTGAGGTTTCAATGAGCAAGAGCGAGTTTTTGTTGAAGGATCCTCCTAGACCTGGTAGTAGTGATGGCCAGTGGTCTCCACCATGCCGAACGGGAGCTTCTGAAGTTAGACCTTCTCGTGCTTTCTTTGAGGAAGGCACTGCAGAATCTCCATCGAAGCTGTCACGCAGAGGGGAGGAGGACGCCATCACAGATACGGTTGGTGCCATTGCCATTGACATGTACGGGCATATTGCTGCAGGATCTTCTTCTGGAGGCATCGGTATGAAGCACCGTGGCCGTGTTGGACCTGCTGCTCTTGTGGGAATTGGAAGTGCAGTCATCCCAGCAGATGAAGCGGATGAGGACAACGTTACTGTGGCGGCTGTTACGAGTGGTACTGGCGAACACATGGCAACTACCATGGCTTCGCAAAGGTGCGCCGAGAGACTGTACCACAACACCAGACGTGCCGAAGGCGGTGCAGATATCGAAGCCACAGAGGAGGAAGCTATGGTATCTTTTGTCCAAGCCGATTTCATGGGCCACCCAGGAGTCGTGGGTAGTAATTCGGCAGGCGCCATCGGTGTGATGGCTGTCAAGAAGACTCCATACGGATTCTTCCTCCATTTTGCACACAATACCGACTCCTTTGCCTTAGCATCCATGCACTCAAGGGAAAGGGAGGCTAAGTGTGTGATGTCGAGAATTGGCGACCATGGTGGCGTCGTGCAAGGAGGTAGAAAGATTCGAATCGATTGATGAGCGGATCATTACCTCTGAAGATTTATTTAATCGTTTTAGCATGGCGTTTGTTAGATGGCATAGACTTCGTGTGAACAGGGTCATAACTTATGAATGCCTGGTGGCATAAAATTGCGTTGTTGGTGGTCTTCATAGAAGGATAGTTTATCCCGACTCATCAAAACATAGGTGGCATTTCAGGAGGCCTATGTCTCCTAGGTAGCCTGGCGAAGATTGTTTCAAGGGAATGCATCCACGTATGCTTGCTGAGCACAGTCGAGACTCTACTGCACAGAGCATTACAATGCCTGACTCTTGAACCTACATGGTACTCTGGCAAACTTGAACTTGACAAAAACTGTCAAATACATAGCATTACAAGCATGTCGACCGTAACTGGATTATTTGATTTCAATTCTAATTGAATCCAATGTCCAGATAGATTCCTCCACTACCACCAAAGTTGAGAATGAAGACGTACTGCATTTTGATGATGACCACGGATGACAGCCTCTATTCCCCAGGTGCTGGCGTCCCTCTGGCACTCCCAGTCTCCACTCCATTTAGCCTCTTCTTTTTCTTCTTCTTTCGAGGTACAACTGCTGGCCTTGCACCATAGTCACCTAATGCGAGATGTGTAGAACACGTTAAGCATACTGCTCCTTCTGGAGGCGAGCAGAAAACTGTTGCAGCATGTTAGATCAATGCGATTTGCAAAATCCTTGCCAATGAAAAGTCAACGCCGAGACGACCCAAATCCACTTACTGCTCAAGCATATACTGCACACAAACCCTACATCCACTACTCTCCGATGGCAGAAGCAAGCAGCTCTGAAATCCACTACCTCTTGAGTTGGAGCCACGAGATGTTTCCTCGCCATCTGATCTGGGAGAAATGCCATCATCAGGTACTGTAACAGACCCTCGTGATTCCGCAACTGCATATACATGCCCTTCGTAGCATCCGAAGCTTGCTGTAAGAACACAGTATCTCCCGCCAGTTTCAAGATGTCGATTGGTATTCGTAACCGCTGCGCCGCGAATGTAGTGTTCATTATGGGTATGTATTGGTGTGCCAGGTCCCCCGATACAGACACGACGAGTATACGGCTTTGCAGACCAACAACATCTTTGCTCTCTGCGTTTGGGCCGGCGGGTTTCTGTTCGCTCGTTACACCAGAGTAGGTTGTGGATGCTTTATTGATATATGATAGTGCTAGAGTGAGAGCTCCAGCCATCTGTGTCGTAGTCGTAGTTCCGACATCGTCTTCTGTCGTAGTGGCTATGAGTTCGCGGAGGGAGGTGAGGAGACTGTCTTCTATGAGGGCGAAAGGGCGGTATTTATTCGCATTGTCGAGATTCGAAGCCGTTGTGTCTGACATTTCCACATCTTCGGAGTTGGAGGGAGGTCTCGGGTAGAGCCATGCGGCGCGGTGGCTGTGGGATGCCACTACGGCGACTTGATTCGCATTGTTGAATGCTAGGTGGGCGTTTATGAAGACGAGGATGTTGGCTATAGCTTTTGGGAGGGGGAGGGTGGCTTTGAGGAGGGCCCAGGCATGTGGGTTGGTGTCGAGGACGATGACTAGGAGGGACGGTGTTGCGGCTGCGGAGAGTATAAGATCAGAGTACTAGAGCAGGAGACATATACTGACCTGTGGAAGTGACTTCATAATGCTCTGAACCATCTACCGCGTTCATGTTGGAGGCAGATGAGGCATGCCAGCCTTAGAAACTCGATGACTTCGATATTGATGGTGGAGGTTCTCGAAGTCCGCAGGCTCTTAAGTCGTAGAAGAAACTCCAGTTCACTACCCGTGAGTCTTAGCCAGTCCAGCTGGGTGAATATCTTTCTTTGTTGTTCCGGTGAGGGCTAGGAATTCCATCCAGCCCTTCGCGAATTTCCCATCGAACCATGACGCCTGGTCCCGTGACCGGATTACAGATTTGCATAAAGATCGAAGCACCCCTCTTCATGTTCTTTTCCATCACATTCCATCATCCCCATCGGGAGAATCAAAAAGGAACAAAATGTCTGCTCAACATGAACCAGAAGTCGATCCTAGCGTACCTCCAACCTCGGAAGCTATTGAGGAAGCAAATGTCTCCCTGGAGGACCAGACACTACTACTTCTTGCTCGGTTGATGGAAGGTGGCCAAGAAATTGAGGATACTTGCAGAGAGTTGAGTACTCTCACCAAAGTACTCACGGATGATTCCTCCAAGGAAACCAGATCTCCTGGGCCACATAAACCTCTCTACGAACTGGTAGATACAGATTGTGTTGAGACCATATTGGGTTACCTGGACATGAGACAGCCGCTGACTGTACGAGGTCACGCAACTTTAACTACATCGGCGTATCTCAAAGCTGCCGGAGACAAGGGTGTCGAGGCACTTTCAAGTTTCTTCCACACGACCGTTGGCAAAGGCACTTACGATGACTTCATTACTGCGTTTTCTGTTGCGGCTTCACTCTTCCCTGTCGTTCCAGATGTCATAGCCGACCTCTTCTTGAGTGAGGGATTCGTCGCTAGTCTCGGACCTCTTATGAGGCGAAAATGGAAGAGCAGAAAGGTCGAGCAAGCTACTTTGGAAATGCTTAATGCAGCATGCATGAACACACCCTGCCGGGAGGCCATCAAGAAGTACTGTGCAGAGTGGCTGGACGAGATCGTCACCAATGATCCTTCTGCTCCTGTTGATGTTTCATCTCCGGAGAGATATCATGTTGTCGAAGACGGATCTCTTCAGCAACGCATCCATTCTCAGGAGGTCAGAAACTTGGCCGCTGTTGTGCTGGCTAAGCTCCAGGTGGGTATTTTCTCGTTGTCTGTGTTCCTCTTTACAAAAATACTCTCATTGAACCTTCTATGTAGTATTCTAACTAACTTCAGGATTAAAGGCTGTCACATCAGCCCCAACTGCTGGAGAAGAGGAACGTATACAGCCAGCAACGACCAGTATCGAAGATCTTTCAGATA
Source organism: Rhexocercosporidium sp. MPI-PUGE-AT-0058 (assembly GCA_020746875.1). Classification (NCBI taxonomy): domain Eukaryota; kingdom Fungi; phylum Ascomycota; class Leotiomycetes; order Helotiales; genus Rhexocercosporidium; species Rhexocercosporidium sp. MPI-PUGE-AT-0058. The sequence goes on from JAGTJL010000008.1 coordinate 1,236,071, forward strand.
TGTTCAGAAACATGATCTCTTCAAGCACATCTCAGAATAGCTCGATAGAGGGCCTAGCTTATGCCTCACTGCAACCAAAAGTTAAGAAAAGTTTGGGTTCCGATAAGATCTTTTTGAAAAATTTGATTAAGGCTTTGGGAGAATCACCTGCAAAATCGCCTGCAACATACGGAGCGCTCACCATTCTGGTCAACTTGACCACTTACCAACCTTCTCTTACGGAAGAACAGAAACGTGTGACCCAACTCAAGGCTTACGCCAACGCCTCGAAGTCATCCAAGCCAGATCCACTAAACGACGATGAACATGTCTCGAAACGTTGTCAAGCTGTATTTGAAGCTGGCGTAATTCCGATCCTCGTCACCCACAGTCAGCACGGGTCAACTGCTTCGCTGATGCTAGTGGTCTCAATAGCCAACTCGCTCTCGAGGAGCACCAAAATACGGGGGAAAATGGCCCAACAAGGAGCTGTGAAGCTCCTCCTCCACGCCTACTCTGTCTTCCCGACCAACAATGTCCCAGCATGTCGAACGACAGCTCATGCACTGGCCCGTATCCTTATATCTACCAACCCTCAGCACGTATTCGGAGGCTCTAATCCACTCTCAGTAACATCCGCCGTTCGGCCCCTGCTTCTCATCCTCGGAGACGATCCCACAGTCGAACATCGTGACCTCCTACCAGTGTTCGAATCACTCCTCGCATTGACCAACCTTGCCTCCACGGACGATACAGCTCGAAACCCTATAATCCGGATCGCCTTCCCTCGAATCGAAGAATTGCTCCTGTCAAACAACAAATTAGTGACCCGAGCTACAGTCGAGTTGATCTGTAATCTCATGCAAGCACCAGAAGGCGTCGCAAAGTTTGCGGATGGGGGCAGGCAGGCTAGTCAGCGAATGCACATCCTGTTGGCATTGACCGATTCCGAGGACTTTGAAACCAGGCGAGCAGCTGGCGGTGCGATGGCGAGTCTCACAGAATGGGACACCGCCGTGAACGCCATCCTGGAACGAGAACGGGGTGTACCACTCTTGCTTGGGCTTTGTAAGGAAGATCAGGAGGAATTGCGGCATCGAGGCATCGTTTGCGTTCTGAACGTGATGACAGCACCTGGAAAAGTCGGGGAATGGGGAATTAAGAAAGTGAAGGAGGCAGGCGGGGTCGACGCTTTAAAGGAGTGTTTGAAGAAGTCGAGGAGTCAGGAGGTGTTGGAGATTACAGTGGAGGCACTGAAGAAACTCCTCGCGGACGAGAAGCCTGGCCCCGCGCTCCTCGCGCAATGATCTAGATCATCTCTCTTCCACGAATACATATTTATTGACTCAAAACTGTTTACAAGAGACTTCTCCTGGTGATGCAAATTTTCTGCTTGTCATGGCTCTCTCTGTTAGCCTAAGCTTTACTGTATCTAACGTACAGTGCAAATCCTTTTCCATCTCCCAAAATAGTTACGGTATGTCACCATCAGTCACCCTGGCTACTCCCTCCCCCACACTCTAAGGGTCTAAGTAGCCGATCTAGGAAGTGATCGACTTCCAAAGAACACCCACAAAGCTGAACGCGGATCCGGCTCGTGCGTATGACTTGCATGATTGCCCTTCCAATCCTACTATACAACATGTCCTCCGCGTTACTTATAATTCCGAGGCTTCTGCCTCACCAACTTCCCAAACGTCCTATCTTGCCGAACTCATTCTGAGCCTTGAGACCCGAGCAGTACCTAGCATTGGCAAACGTGTACTGTACATGAAAGTGTAATCATGAACTCCGATGACCAATTGCACCTGCCGCTCCGCGGATCAGATTCGAATCCCTGCTACCTTGAACAAATCGCCTGTTGTCCGTGTTCTTGATGATGTGGTATGTAGTTTCTTACTTAATCTACTGAAAAGCCCAGCTGTACCATTCAGAAAGAGATTCTTGTATCAATTAAAATATTACTGGTGAGATAAAAGATTTTTGTAGCCAGGGCCGAGCGAAGAAGGAATATCGCTCGCTCACTGCTTGAACGCCTCGAGTTCGAGCGAAGTTATTCGCGCCGTGAAGGGGTTTGACGGCACAAACATTAGGTGATGGAAATTCTATCTTGATCTCACAGCTGAGTCGTTGATCTATTGAAAAGTACGCGAGAAGATGATCAAGGGGACGAGAAGTGGATGGAAATTAGGGGATCTAGGATCGATCTCAAGATGCCAGTCAACCAGGCCATCTGAGATTCGGCTCTCGGCGGGTGGTCCCAGCACGGCTCAGTCCCCCTCATTCGAAGCTCTTCGCCTTCCTCGCTGGAGGGCCCCTCCTTTGACCCCCTCTGCTTTTCTATTTCTGTTCTCACGAGAAGAACCTTTTGCTATGCTCTGTAACCGAAAACTCGTTTCACGACCTATTCAGCCAGCAACTAGAGAAATTGAATATGGCATGCAACAGTCACAACTCTTCATGGCAATTCTGAAGAAGTACGGAGGACTTTGAGCAGTGTGGTACATCGACAGTTCAAAGTTCGAACAATAGACCCGAAGCTTCTCTGCCAGGATCATATGCACATCAACTCTACCGGCATCCAGTCTAGGATGCCTCTGGAACTTTCCCGAGTCTAGACCATCGAAGCCCTTCTACTTTTTGTCCCTGAAAAACGGTTGCGGCTTAAACTGACGATAGGCACATTGAGAGGGCTGCTGCCATAGGCTCATATGGAAGGAGGTATCATCGGGGACAGGCTGGACTCAATAAGTTGGTCATAACATTCTCTTAAGTGGGAACGAAATGCAGAAGTGTTTCGATTCAATATATGTCCCTCGACATTGGATTTACACATGAAAATTGATGTGATACAGCCTGCATGAGATGTGATGGGAGGTGCAGATTGAGTACAAGGGACATGTACAGTGACGTCGCGACTCGGGCTTGTGTCTCAAACTCTAATGTTTCCATTGGATACAGCATTTGAAGGATTTTGAGGGCGGTGGAAAAAATATGATATAAAGCATAGCATTATCATACTCACTCAAACGGTCTTCGGCCGGAATTGAAGTAAGTAATGAAGCATCTCCAGCGTCCCAACGGCAGTCGTACGTCGTAATATTAAGTCAAATACGTGAAGGAGCTTGGATACTGAAGGCTAGCCAGCTATACATTACATATGCTAGGGTTTTCTCTCTTAGAAAGCGAGCCTTATCTGGAAACTCGAAGTGTCTTTGGACTTGTAACTTCAAGTGCCTGAGCTATAGCAAGAATGCTAGCTCTGTTGCTGCGCCTATGATCAAAATATCTCGAGGTTTCGGCTGCCCTTCATATCAGATTTCCCGGTCATGTACGGCCGTGGGTTGGAGGTAATAGCCCACCTAGTAGTTGGTAGAATATGGAAATCACTGGCTAATTTGCAGCATGTCAGCGCATCTTGGGGGTGCCTATGAGGTTTGGGGCGTCTATATTTGTTGGATCTATATGTTGGGAATAGAAGGACAGCGGAGAGTCGAGAGAAGGTATTGCAGCGCAAGAATTTTGCTGCTATGAGTGTCGTCCATCGAGACCTGTGGCTGTGTTCTAATCAGGTGTCTCCCTCGAGCTCGATTCGTCATTTTCCTCCCCCGATTTCGAGTGGCGATTCATGAAGGAAATGTGCATTGGAGGAACGTTCTGGGGGCGCCGAGTTGCGGGTTGCTAGGCAATTCCCGGCCAGGGGAATGGCGCGACTTTTGTGAGCTGTTGGTCTCGCTTCACAAGCTTTTCGAGGGAGCAAGGCAATGGCATTTCAGGGGTCCTCGGGAGTCCTGTAAAAATCCAGTGTGGCGTATCAAGGGTCCAAAGATCCCTGCCTGCACGCGCTGGACCCCGAATAATGACGTGGGAATGCGAGAAATGAGAAGGGGATGGAAGAGCTTGCGTCGCGGAGCCCTGAAGCATCATTTGAAGTAATGATGCTCTGGGCTTTGGTTACTGGCCTCTCCTCTTCGGCCTGTATGCGAGTGCAATGCTTGGGTTGTTTGCATACTTGCATACTTGCATGCGTGAATTGTGTATTGCATAGCTTCAAGTGACCCGATGCAAAGACCGAGTGTAGTATTGTGGCATAGATAGGGTACATAGTCTTCATGGCCAGAACTCGTGGGAGAATGTCTGCCCCGCTACACTCCCCAGATGGTTGAGGAGGCATCGCGGGGCAAGTGTCAAAGATTGCCGTCGTACCAATGAGGGTGCGAGATTATTTGACTGCGGCTGGCTGAACCTAATCCAGCAGGTTGACTTTTCAAACGGCACCAGATTCTCAATATCTGCCCACTTTCTGGCCAGCCACCGTTCTGCTGGGGTCGGTCGAAGGGCTCCCGAGTCCATCCAATGCCTGTACCATCGCATTCCGAGAGAATACCTTTTGATCTCATGCACGATTTGATTGTCCGTTCTTCCACGCCGAGGGCCATCGAGCTTTTGAGGAAGCATCTCTTTTCATCCCGGTGCCAAGGGAAACACACCTCTTAAGCACCCTTTCAACCCACACTATTGACCTTTTCAAGCACAAATGCCCCTCTTTCCTCACTCTTACCTCCACACCTCGTCATCAACAGACCCTGAAGAAGGCTTATATCTTGTCGATCCCCTTCGTCCATTCCCCAATCGATAACATCAATTGCAATCTCAGCCCCAACTCCCTCCTCTTCGACTTGGTCTTTACACACATCAGCACATAATCTCGAAACATACTGAAGATGCCTTCAAGAAACTTGAGCTTTCGCCAAACCAACAGCAGCGGCATACAAATCACGCCCAGAGGTCTCGTCAATCCAGACACCAATGTCTTCGATAAGGCTTTCAACGAAGGGCTCGGCATAGAGGAATGGGACGATTGGATGCGTTGGGAGGGCGCAACGACGGAAGTCCTCCCTACCCCGGTTGAAAATTGCGAGAATTTGGAGAGCAGTATTTCGTCTCCAGAAACCTGGGCAATGGGCCTCGAGACCACAGGCGTCGATATGTCGACAAAATACGCTGTTGCGACCGAATTTCCATTTACGGATGCCCCGTTTGAATTCGAAGACACCCCCCCAACATCGGCGAGCTCCATGATCGGCCCAAATGTTCCCTCCTACTACCCCACGACCACATCATATCCAGCACTAGGACAGGTCCAGCAAGAACTTCGCAGATCGTACCGAGGATTTTCTTCTCTCACCGAAGCAGAAGAACGAAGCCTGCAGGACATTGCAATGCCATACAATGCCCTTTCAAACATCAAGATTACGTCTGCACCTCCTTCGCCAGCAGAATCTCAATCACTCTCCCCTTCCGCCGAGCCAGAAGTACGCACACGCAAGAACAACAAGCGCAAATCCATCGACCCAGGAGAACTACCAAGCAACACACTCTGCCAATCAAGAAAGCGAGGTCACAACGCCATCGAAAAGAGATACCGAACAAACCTGAACGCGAAGATCGAATCACTTCGAGAAGGTGTACCGTCTCTCTGCGGACCAAATGATAATAACGGCGAAGAAGATTCTGACGGCGAGGGGGACGATAAATCCAGCCAGCAGAAGTACGGGAAAGCCGCCATATTGACGAGAGCCCTCGAATACATCCAGCATCTGGAGAAGACCACCAAAAGACTTGGTAGCGAGGTCGATACTTTGCAGACACGCGTAGGAGCATTTGAAAAGCTGGCCATGAATGGGAGCATGAACTCGAATGGCAATGGCATGGGAGAAACGAACAGGCCAGCCTTGACGAAGAGCGAAACTCTTGAAAGCATTCAAGCAGGTACGTGACCCATCAAGTCGATACGAGCAGAACCCACAAGCTAACAATGACCAGACTTCCAACAGATCCAATCTAAGCAGAAAGTGGTGACTGGACCAGCCACGAAGAGACGAGGCTCGAGACAGACAAAGCCTTCATGAAGTAATTTGAGAGAAAAGGCAATTTGGAATTAGAAAAACGAGAGAGCAACAAGTTCCTCGGCGCAGAGGTGTACACGGATGGGGATTTTTGGGTGGCTAAGGATTGGCGGTTGGCGAACAACGCATGTGCTTCAGGACAGCGAGTGACAGCATCACAAGAAACACGAACAGAATGATGAAATTATACCATGCCAGCTGATTCAGTACAAATATCCTTGTTGTGACACAAGTGTAGAGAGAGAAGGAAGAGACGACGTTACAAGAAACTTGTATTAGTCTTGCCGTAGCCGAGAATCCAACCCCAAAATAGCAAGAGCGAGTGGCTATCACAGATCATTACCACCCACGCGACCCAGCCTCTCATGCTGCCGAAAGAACTTTGTCCTCAAGTCAATCAAGTCAAAATGAGGCATGTAGACCCTTGATCCTCACTTGACCCCAGTGAATACCCGTGAAATTTCGAGGCTTTATTTACCCCCGCTCGCTTAATCTTGGTAACCATTCAGGAGCTGGAGCTATAAGATTCAAAACTTCGGTTGCTGAACCCCAGTTTTGCAAGATACGAAGAAGGAAGAACTGGACATCCACTTTTCCCTCCTTTTCTCGCAGTTGGATACACTCCCCGCTGAAGCCATCGACAAATGGGAAACAAACGAGGGTTGCTAGAAGTGCGAGTCTCAGAATGTCTTCTATGGTACATACCTAGACATCCCACGATTACAGTTTTCATACCACACCCCAGGACCATCTCATCTATCTATTACGTGAAAGTAAAAGAGAAACTGAATTTAGTGAGAGTCAATGGACACGTTTATCTGCCTAGCGATGACAGCGCTCGCTCTGAGCGCCGTGAGCGATACCAGCGACCGAAGCGAGCCCAGCGCTGCGAGCGTTAGACTAATACATCTCTCCGACGGATGCCCTGTGCCCTAGAAGGGCAGTCCAGCAACGATTCATGTCACGACAGACCATCTGATAACTTAGATATACTTCCTATCAAAAAATATGTCTGCTTCAACCATCCGGTACAATATCACTCAAACGCATACACACATTTATATCCCCAAACAGAAACCAGTCCCGCAATCTGACCGAACACAAAATTCCCATCTTCCACATCCGTCCATACTGAAAAGCCTAACCTTAACGCAGGAAGCAGACTCTAGAACCACAAAGATCTCAATTACTCAACCAAGGAAAGAAGCAGCCCCCCTCTCCCTCTGGCCGCCCTCCATTCCCTCCCTAACTAACATCTACCAAGAAACCCACCACCCCGCACATCACCATCACCATCACCAAAACATGACACAATGAAAGAGACGAATCCCTGCCTCTCTCTCTCTCTCTCTCTCTCTCTCTCTCTCTCTCTCTCTCTCTCTCTCTCTCTCATCCCAAACCCAAGATCCGTCGTTCTCGGCCTATTCTGCTTGCCCTGCCTCACCCACCTCATCCACCTCATCCACCTCATCTCATCTCATCTGAAGTTTCCCTCTCGTCGTTTACTTACCAACCTTATATCTTATCTATTATGCCACACATGAGCCCGGACTCGAATGGGTAATACACAGAACAGACATTCACCAAATCACCAGTGAACATCACATCAAAGCTTCTCTCATACGTCTCACATGACCCCCAAACGTCCCTATTTCAAAGATACTCTTTCATTTGCACATCGTTTAGCAGTTAGGAGATCAAAAATAGTCAAACTCCATTTCGTTGATTCCATTCCATTCCTTGCACACCTCCCAATCCCATAAGCAGAGGCAGTTATGATAGCAATTGACTTCCCTCCTTCCCTCATTTCTCCCCTAAGCAGTAAGGAAAAAGCCGTGATGTAGTTTCCCACCTCACAGCCCAACCCATCCGCTTGCACACTCCCCCCAAGGAAAGAAGGAATAACTGCGTGCCCATAAAACAAGCCATATATACAAATGCAACCCAGCCAGCCAGTCCCAAAAAAGAACACACAAAAATTTAGCCCACGATCGATTCGATTTGATGAATGCATATTATGCCAGTGTTGCGTTGCGTTGTGTTGTGCGCCAGTCAGTCGTCCACGCCGTCGTTTGCATGCGTGTGTGCCTTTTCTCTCTACTTCGCGGATCCTCTCGTCCCAGAGCAAAAAGCCCAGGATCAAAATCCCTCCGAAGAAGCTGCACCAGCCAGCTCCTTCACACCATTTGAAATGCCTCGTTGCTGCAAAAGAAACAGGAGAAACTCTTCGACGACCAAAGTCCGCTGCGGTGCGCTGTGGAATGTCTCTCTCCCCCCCTCACGTAAATGTCGATTGCATACGAGCAGCAAAGCAAACAGGTAACTTTTCTCTGCGTCTCGCAAAAAAACAAGGAATGGTCTATACTCAAACAAAGCTACCGTCTTCTGAAAGTAATAGAAGACGGTTTACTGACAGATGTAAACTCCTCAATGGTCATATCGTCCGTTATTCAGATCCTCAGTTTGGTGGTCATCCCCATCGTGATGTAGTGTAACGGAGTTGAACTCCTCGAATGGATCTAAGACCTCGCCACCTGGTGTTGCCAAACCAGAATCGAGAGGCACTCCTTTGGGAATGGGCATCATTGCTCTACCTCCACTAATATCGACACTCTCGCTCTCCTTCACATTGCGGAAGTTGACTGTGTCGATACCTCGTCCTTGGTGTGGGATCATTGGTGGCTTCATGTGTCGAATGAGAGCCCATTGGGTGGTGCGGAAGAAGGGGTGGGTTTTGACATCAGAAGCTCCTGCTCGAGCGCCGAGTCGGCGATTCTCGTCCTTAATGAGGAGTTTCCTAATCAGGGATTTGCACAAACTGTCAATGTATTAGCAAGCTGCATCCAGAAATGAAGCTCTAGGACTTACTTAGAAATTTGTGGAGTTCCAGAGTGCTCTGGGAACGGAACATCATCTCTCAGGATATTGGCAAAGGTCGCGTTACGGTTCTTTCCCTTGAAAGGAGTTGTTCCATACAACATCTCATAAATCAAGATACCCAAAGTCCACCAATCTACCGCACTGGTATGTCCACATCCCTTAATAACCTCAGGCGCAATGTATTCCTCCGTTCCTACAAACGAGTTCGTCCGGAAATTGTTTATGCAGGACTTCGTATCGATCGTTGGTAGTGAGTTGACATTTGCACCATTTCGGCCAAGAATCATAGTGGGCTTTCCACCTGGGTCGGACTGCTTGGAAAGATCGAAATCTGATAACATGATGTGTCCTGACTGATGGAGCAAAATATCTAATACAGTTAGCAAGGCACCGACTCAGAAACGGGGGAACTTGCTCTCTGGCTTCAGATCTCTGTAGATGAAACCCATCAGATGAAGATATTCCAAAGCAGCTGTGACCTCTGCAGCATAGAATCTAGCATCGTCTTCTGGTATGCACTTTCCAGGGCGAGTCTGCAGGGCTCGGAAGAACTCTCCACCACTGCAGTACTCCATACACAGATAGAGATGATCCTCCGATTGGAAAGAGTGGTATAGGGTAACGATGAACGGATGATTGCTCGTGGCTAAGATTTCCTGCTCCGCCAAAGCTCTCTTGATCTTATTCCGCTTGATCATCTCTTTCTTGCTCAACACTGTCATTTGTCAGCCAGATCCCACCTTCACAAGTTGCAAATACACACCCTTCATAGCATACAACCTGCTGCTCTTCTTCTCTCGCACCAGATACACCTTTCCAACATCTCCCTTCCCAATCAACTTAATCTTATCGAAGCTTCCTGGTCCGACCTCCACATTCCGTACTTTGATGGAATTCGAGCTGTATGTCCTCCTAAAAGCCATCGCATTTCGCAGATTGGGTGGTTGCAAAGCTCCTAGGCTATCTTGTGTAGACGCACCGAGAGTGGCTCCATTTGTCTTGGGGTCCACCAAGGATAACATGCTGGTGCTGGCATTATGTGCCAATGGCTCCTTACCAAGCTCAGCTGTGGCAGGTCTATCACCGCTTCCTTTACCTTTTGAGAAGAGACCCTGTGCATTTGGAGCACTGGCTACCCTCCTCAACTTCCGTGCCAGCTCCTCCTTCCCAGCGATTGTGGCTTGATCGTTGGCACCTGAGACGGCATCAACTTTAAAGGTCGGGGTATCAGGTGGACTCGGAGGCACCGAACCTTCATTGTGGTGTCGTAACGCAGGAGGTCCCTGATGTGCAAAGTATGGGTTGGCATGAGCCGTAGGACTGACTCCATCATCCAAGGCATTGCCCTCACTGGCCACGGTCGTAGATCGATTACGCCCTGAGCCGGGAAAGAACTTGGACTGTCGGAAGGAGCTCTTGCTCTCGGATTTCATCGAGCCATCCTTCTTCTCATCATTGCTGCCCAGACTATTGATCCGGAAGAAGTTCTTCAGCTTCTGCGGGAACGGGCTGTGGCCGTTGGTGTGCTTGTTGGACGACATCGAGATACCCGAGAAGGCTCGTTTCTCGTTGGGGATCGAGGTCGGGGACGAGCCGTGAAAGAGAGCCGTCATCGAGCATTCGCAGCAGCGTTAACAACAGCTGCAACGCGGTACTCGATTGAGTAGCTGTCGAGTAGGAGTTGGGAGAGGAATGGAGGAAGTGTGGTGAATGATGGAAGGTCGTCTTGTCTTGTTGCCGTTGACAGTCAGTGGTCGTTGGACCGTGCCTCGTAGTCACTTATCAATCACGCCGATATTTTTCCTCAGCCTACAGTAGAGGTGAGCCCGCAAGAAAAAGTGGCTCTGGGTTTCGGGGGTCGTGGCGCAGCCTGGTGGGAGCGGTGCTGGTGCTATCGCTACTGGGCCATCTGGATTCTGTGAACTCAGGGGGCCGCGAGTCTGCTGATGAAGTGACTGATTACAACAGAGGAGAGGAGCAGAGGTGCAAACACGACACTATTCGGGGATTTGGAGAAAGAGTTGGGGGAGATCGATTGGTGGGTGGGTGCACGGGGATGGGACAGGATAGGATAGGACAGGACAGGACAGGACACTTTCTTGGACCTGTCGGTCGCTGCTGCTTTGCTGGTATCTCGGGGCGGATTATCAATAGGGAAACTGCGTGCTGGTAGGAGTGGGAATGGGAGTGGGAGGGAGTGGGAGGGAGTGGGAGACGCCTGAACGGGCCAGAAAGGGGACGATCCGACGGTCTCGCCGCTGCTGCTACTGCTCCTCTCGCACAAGAAACACAAGAGAACTCTCAATTAATCGTTCATCCTATCAATTACCAGTCGTTGATTGGCTGTCGGTGTTAAGGTTGTGAAAGAGGATGAGACAATATGGTACTTTAGTCGAGAAGGATCCGGATTCAAGAAGACAGCAATAGCCTGACAGTATCATATTGGCAAGTCCAGCAAAGGAAGGGGGAATCAATTCTTACAAGGACGAATCAAAGCCAGCAAGGAACAACTGCAATCCGTACAATCCTATGGCATTGACTTTCTTCTCCGAAAGCGTGGTCCGCTCTTCACGCTCTATTGCCGCCATGCAGTGCCAATAGCTCAGCCCTCTCCCTCGGAAGCAGCAACCAAAGCCTTGGAACCGGATGCAATTCTCATCACGGTAAACCCCTACCGTATTTGATTCTTAAATAATGACAATAACATCCCGTTTAATTCTCGTAATAATCGAAATACAAACTATTGGTGCTCCCAATCAAAAACTCTACTTCTTGCCCTTTTCACCTCCTCATCGGCCCCTCTCCCGCCGCCTACAGTATGCCAAGCATCACTCTCGCCGGCCTCCTATCCGCCTCCTCCATCTCCTCTCCTCTCCTCTCTCCCATCCAGCCCGGCAAAAGACATCTCCACACAGCTGCAGCCACCAGCACCAACACACTCACCCACTACTGTAGTCAAGTTCTCGATAATTCGTCAATTCCCCTTCCCTCCACTTGCCTTTGTCCCTTCCAACCACAAACTCGCCCACCCACCATATCCCGACAAAATCCCCAAACAGCGGAAAGCCCGTACCGTCAAACGCTCTCCCCTCCTTAGCATACATAGCCTCGGAATATCCCCACGCACACACACATGTGCATCCTACTGGAAAGCATGCACTTCGGTTTCCCCCAAGCAGAAGCATTACCAATCCAATCCTCTCCAATCCATCTCATCCCCAATGATCTCATCCTCCCAAGACAGGGGTCTCCTCCTCCTCATCCTCTCCAACCCCGCAAAATCCATCGTACAGTAAAGTACAAGTAAGTAGTATCTTACGAGGTCGAGTTACGCTCAACATAAGATAGATCCTTGTCCAACGTGACAGAAGAACAACAACAACACCACCACCACAGTACAAAATCCTCAACCAACTACAACATTCCCCAAACGAAGCAAAGAAACGACAAACAACATTTTTTATTTTTTGTACATGTTCTTCTCCCACACACTCCTCCCGTACTAGGTTGAAACCCCCTCCCAAAAATCCCCCTCCCGTCCCTCCTAGATAGAGCCGACGCTAAGCCCAAACCCCCAATTGAATTCCATTCCTTCTCCTTCTCCTTCTCCTTCCCTTCCAGAACAAAAATCGCCACCACCAAACATCCACATCACACCACACCACTCCACTCCCAAAAACCCACAACTCACTTCACATGCATTTCAGATTCCGGGACGGGTCCCCAATATCAACATACACCCCCCTCCTCATTACCTCCTCCTTAAAAAACCATACCTACCCACCTACCGAATCTAGAATCCTCAAAATGACTCCCCTCTGTAAAAGACCTGCCCTCATATGTACAGTTACAGTACAGTGCAGTACGGTAAAGACACTTCCGGTCCACATGTACTGTACCGCACGATACGAGTTCGGAGAAGAAAGAGAAAGAAAAAGCTTCGGATCCCAACCAAAACAAAACCCCTCATGCACAATGTGACTTTTAACTTGACTTGTGTGGGTAAGTGCAGATGCAGGCACACTAACTCACCTCATCGCCTCGATGGCTGGAAGGCCCGCTGATTGGATGATGGCTACTAGTAAATCATAGGTTGGCTTCTAGAACTCCTAGACGATGAACTTTCGAAAATCTGGAGACTGCTTGGTCGTCTGTGGCTGTGCATGACCTCTTACTCTAGTGTTTGCTTAGAGGCATCCAAAGATCAACTCACCTCACCTAGCGGCTTTGCATGCATTTCATATTTTTGACAGTGTTCTATTCTTGACCTATCACCTTAACCAGCAACCCCTCTTCTCTTAATCTAGTATCTTTACCATTAGAAGAGCATAGGGGATACCAGTAGCAGTATCTCTGACCCTCCCCTATCGTAACCACCATATTCCCCCTCAATCCGAAGAGGAGACAAAATAATCCTACAGCAGGCCACTATCATGAAAGAAAAGCGAAAAGATGCAATATCGCTGTAGTCCTGTGAACGATACATGTATCGAGACTCGTATGAAATGAAGCATCTTTCTGCGCCAGGTCCAGAGAGGAGAAAATAACCGTATGTGAGGCATCAAACCATCAAGATTGAGGTACGGAACACCACGAACCCGAAGCCTAGCCAGATAGAACCATACAACCCCTACAATACTGAAATCAAGAACGTTCGAATGCCGAAAGAAGCAATGATACACGAGAAGCGAACGAGAAGACCCGAGACCGAACTCTGGAAAGTTGAATGAGAATATCAACCATCTACCACTCCTCGCCAGCTTGGACAGGTCCACGAGCTGTGGTGTTGGAGTTCCAACCTGCATCAATAGTAGCCTTCTCTGTCTCATAGCCCTTTGCGCTGACATATCGCAAGTATTCGGTCGCACTCATAGACTCGGGAGCAGGTGTGCCATTGCGTTCATACCTATCTTGGCTGATGGGACGGTTCTCGGACTGCAAGTTCGTGACCTTGGCTGAAGCTGATTTATAAGGAACGTAATCGGCGGGAGCCAGAGACGCAGCTGCTGATCCACGGTATTGAGGCAAGTATCCTTGGGCAGTGGCAGATGAAATGGTTCCCGATAAAGGAGTGCCAGCCCGTCCCTCGTTCTTCAGCATCTTCTGAAGAAACATGGTCTGCTCATCAGCGCTTAGAAAGGTTAGCTTTGCCTCTTTGTGGCTCGGGGGTTAAGGAATCTTACTTCTTAACGTTTTCAACTCGCTCTTCGAGTAATTTACCAGGCTTTGGAGAGACGTGATCACCATTCGCACGAGGGGAGAGGTTGATCTCGACAGTTGACCCGGTTCTGTGCGTACCACTCGTGGTAGAATCGACGCTGATGACGCTGTTCTCGCTCTTGTGATGTTGAGAATCACGACCAGCTGGTTGCCATGAATCATCAGACTTAGCGTCGTCGACATCTTCCTCGGCCTCCTCAAAGAATGAAGCATTTTGAGGGGTAACTGGCGCATCATCTTGCTCTCTGCTGAAGCGTACAACAGTTGGCTTTGGAGATGGTGATCTATAACCGGGGCATCCCTTCTCCATGAATAGCTGTGAGAAATCGAGCTCAACAGGTCGTCGAAGGACTTTCTCATCTACAGCTATATCCGGATTGCGACCGTGGGTTGTATCGCGAGACCAGCGATTTTGCAATCCTTGGCTAGAAGTTGATGAGTTCTGCTGCGAGGTTCCTCTGTTCTTGGCGTCTGTGAAGACCGGTTGAGGGATTGGCTTCAAGTAGGCAATGTCGTTGGAAGGAAGACGGAAAGGGTACAGCTTCTCGTTCTCGTTCTCGGGTTCAGTGATTCCATGGGTTTCGGCCGACTTGACGGGAGCTAGACTGGCAGCCTTCTTGATGGGAGAAGGCGGATAGAAATCCTTTCCATCGAATTTTGGCAATCCACTCTGGACAGATCGAGGCGCCTTTCCCCAATACAAGTATCGAGCACGAACTTCATCATCTGTTAATGGCCGAGAGTAGACAAGATCGTGGGCGCTGGCTACCTGAGCATTGACCCCAGCTGGGAGAGTACCAATGAGGTAAGGGACGGTTTCAGAAGACTGCGCAAGAGCATTTGATTTGTTTGGAAGAGCCTGAGCATTGGAAGTGCTGCTGCGTTGGTACGTCCGAGGCTGTTCAACATTAGGGTCTTGACGAGGGGCTTCGCTGGCTGTTGGCTTTGGGATGTAACCTCTGTCTGCGCCAAACTTGAAGCCAGTACGATTCCAGTCAGTGGTAGACAATGCCATCAAACGAGCTGCAATCTCAGCATGAGTCTCCTCGGGTTCGTTACCCTCAATCGCGGAGGTTGAACGCGACAGATGCTTTGCGGGCTTTGGCTGCAATGATTGAACAGCTGGAGTGATTGTAGTGCGCGAGCGTGGTTGGAATGGAGGAGCCATTGCAGCTGCAATGCTCAACTTCGACTTGGATGACAACTCTGAACGCGTAACAACATCGCTGTCGCCCTTGGCCGAGCTCTTCGTAACAACTATTCCTTGGAAGCTTTCAGATGAAGATCGAGCGGAATTGTGCTCTCCAAATGAGCCACCAGACTTGTCGCCACGGCGGCTAGTATCAGTGACATGGCCTTCGCGGCGAAGATGAACTTGAAGAAGATCCTCCATGTGATCGATCTGAGCAAGCAGACCTGTGCGTTGTTGTTCTAGGAGGGCCTTATCAACTCTGTGATTGTCACTGGCTAGAAGAGTTCCGACGTGGTGGAGGTGAGCTTGTAAAACTTGAATCTGGGATTTCATGTAGTCCGAAGGAGCGATGAGACCAGGCATGGGCATGAAAGACATGAGATTCTCGGAGCCTTGAACTCCACTTGGCATACCCAACGATGAGGATTGCTGAGCAGCTCCAAATGGCATGGGATTTGGTGAAGCGGCAAACTGGATGGGCACTGCAGAAGGCATGAGGCCAGCTGGTTGATGGGGAATTTGAGGGAAGAAGTTCGGGTTTCCAAGCATACCCATGGGAACAGGGATAGCATTTGGAGGAGGTTGACTTCCGTAAGGAACTGGATAGACGACCTGGCCATTGTAGGTGAAAGGCTTGGTCTGATCAAACTGAGTGGGGGGAGAAATCTTGATCTGCTGAGACTTGACGCCCGGAAGTTGTGAGCCAAGAGATGACTTTGGATGTTGTTCAGTTGGGCCAGGGCCATAGAAACCGGTAGATGGAACAGGCATGATGGGGAAGCCAACCACGGAAGATTGCGTTGGAAAGCTGTATGGGGGCAAGAGACCGCCAGGAGCCTGCGAGAATGCTGAAGACGCGTCTTGGACCCAAGAGACTGGTTCGGGGGACTTGTACTCGAGCTCAGCCTTGTCAGCGTTGGACTCGAAAGGTAAAGCAACTGGAGATCGAGTATTTGGGACAATTCGGCCACCTGCTGTGACGCGTACGTGAGAGGGCGACACAACAGCTCTGTAGAACTTTTGGAAGTTTTCTGATTGTTGCGCAGCGAAGCCAGTTGGTGCAGAGTGTGGTTGGGAAGATCGATCTGAGTTGTCACGTCTTCTGAAGTTCCAGTGAATCTGACGGGTGTCTTGGACTCTGCCAAAGTCGACGAGAGAACGGGAGTCACTTTGCTCTGAAGATTCGGTAATGTCCTTCCTACCAAGTTGACGTGCAGCAGGTTTGTTCGTAATGTCGGCGAGATGTGCGGAGGTGCAAGAGAACTGTTCAGGTCTTCGAAGAGCTTCCTCAGGAATTCTGAAGATGCAAGCTGATAGGTATCAAGTTAGCAATAGAATAGAGATTCGGGTGTTGGTGTTCGAAACGGACCAATATCAGGGTGTTTGTTGATGTTCTTGACGGGGCAGCTAACGACCGCAAGTGAGGTTCTCAGGCTCAGCAGCTCGGCAACGGGGTAACGACGCGTCTCGGCAAATACCGCCATCTTCGAAGCTGAACTCTTCTTGAAAAGGCTGACGATCAGGCTACAAGGTGGTCTTCAGGGAGCCCGACAAGTTTTGACCAACTCTGATGTGCAGCAGTAAACAAAGACTTGTTTGGTACAAGGAATGGTCGTGTCGGTTATCGGAACCGCAGTGGGGATCTGTTATCTGGTAAGCTTCTGAATCGCCTCGAACTCTGTTCGTCCTGCTTCATTGATGACCACTTTCAGGCCAATTCTGCTGGGCGTCACCAGTAGAGTCACGAACCACTCCACCCCAACAACACCATGTGGATCATCCCGATGCCATCCAACCCAGCATATGGTGTAGGCGCAGCTCCCAGGCTGGCCACGAGAACGACGCAGGACAGGATAGGAGAGGACCAACTCAGAGATACGCCGACGATGAAATGAGACTCACCAGAGAACAGAGCACGACCAGGCCACGGGTTGACGTATCAAATGCCAGACGGCGCGTGCTGGGTCGTAGACTTGGAGGGAGAGTGCAGGATGGGTTCAGCAAATGGAAAGGAATGTATAGAGAGGCGTCCAGAATTGTGGAGGATGATGTTGTTGTTGGTTAGCGGAATAATGGGAGGGGAGGGAAGTAGGAATGCACAAGACATGGTGTGCGCGAGGCGCAGAGCAGTGCAGTGCAGTGTCGCGTGGCAGGAGCGATCCAGGACTGCGTGCAATCCAGCCATATGCAAAAGACATTCACCAGCTGGTCCCAAACGGGAAGGAAGTACTTTAGACGGTTGGGAGCTGCTTCAAAAGGTGAAAGGGTGGTTGCTTCTCTTTCGAGAATCTGCTGGACGCGGGAATGTCTGTCTGCTGGGTAAAAGGTGCTTTGCCATCTCTGGGATCAAAGCCACTGCTTTCTCTTCAGAAGACGTCCATCTGAAATCGCCTTCAATCTGTGGCAAGTCCCATACCACAAGATTGCCCGAGCTATAGGCTTTGAGTTCGTAGGAATGAATAGTGCTTCTTATGCCAATATGTCGCCTGTGCATTTTCAGATTTCCAGTCTTGTCTGTCCAATATGTACCGTTTCGTATCAGTGCCTCTTCAGCTCAGGCAGGAGCCATTGTCTGTTGAGTATGGAAATTCTCGTACAATTGTCCCTTTCATTGGGCAAGCAGAACCTCAAGATCCGGGGTACACACAAGTTTGTTCGAACCTAGATGGGCTGGTTTAGCATCTTTTTGATTTGTATTTCCAGCTCCCTTTTCAAATGGACTGAACTCCACAGTACAACAGACGAAGGAAGCAGATACCGAGCTGATATCTGCAGACTTACATATGCTTGATGGCACTTTTTTTTTGGTGACAGTAGGCCTAAATGACCGGCTGAGCCTCAAAGACTTCTTTCTTTGATTAAGGCCAATGCACACCATCGGCAGATGGAGGGAGCCTCAAAACTCCTGTTGCTTCACTCATGTTTTCATATTGTTCCCCCAGTATCGCATACTCAACGAAAAGTATTCAGAATGAGAGTTTGAAGTCTGATATCTTGATTATGGTACTGATGAGCATTTGGCGAGGGGGAAATATGAGCACACCTTCTATCCATCCCCAGCCTATTTGAAAACTTTGACGCTTGTGGGCGACGAAGAAACATATGGGCAGGCTCTGATCATAAGTGCCGAGACACTGGCCTGAATGTTCATCATATTTACCCAAACAGTCGCAAAGGGAGAAGTGCTAAAAGCTCTTAACTTAAGCTGAGGACGACGTGACGTCCGGAAATGAAACAAGCTCGGGAAGCTAAATATCATCACGTGAGGCCGTCTCACGCTAGAATGGATCGGCCTCCAATTTCCACTTTCCCTCACTTGACTTCGGACCATCAAGAACTGCCGCGATCGTAAGTTCTTCTACGAATACAAACCCCGAATACAACCCCGGGCAAGGATTCTATCAGATCTCACTTTCTGGACAACGCAGAGCTGAGGAGTCCAAAGTCGCGAGAGTGCGGTAGGATGACCATGTAATATTGCTGCGACTTGACACGTTCCTACAGGCTCCATGTTTTTGCTCTTACCATTTCTGGTCCTCGTCCGCAGCGAGCCAATTATCATGTACTTCGGACCCTGCTGGCGCTCACGCAACATGCGTCGCCCTCCTCCACCTTTATCAGCTAGTAGACGGTTGTATTGCAGAATCGGTCCTGGCACTGGTTTCTTGTGGATTGCGGTGGGTCATTTTACTGTCTTAAGAACAAAGATATCGAGATTTTTTGGTTTCTATGTCCGATATGTCATGCCGGCTCAATGCAGGCTTCTTCCCATTACGGTCTCTGTTCTAAACGTGATCTTCAGATCCTTCTCCTTTTGAAGTTGTGTTCGAGACACGCAACCCGATTGGCCATGCGTTTACGAATGACATTTGGATCTCCAATTAGCAATTGTGTTGTCATTGTTTTGAGACTAATGCAGGCAATGTCGCCGTGGTATCGACATCCGCTTTGGCAGACCTAGCTGCCTCAAGGGTGACCCAGTGGCTCGCGAATGCAATTTCTCATTGGGGAGCGTTGTGCTTGCAAAAAAAAGTCAAATTTGATATCCTTTGGCTATCCGCGTTGTCCTCCCATTCGTCAAAATGACAATTTCGGGATCATCATCTCCATCAAATGGTAACAACTTCCCACATCTCTCGGAAACTAGCTAATCAAAGGCTCTCTCGCCTGCCACCCAATTTTCTCCATCCAAGAAGGGTAATTTCATTAATTAACATGATTCATTACGCAGAAGAAGGACGCTCAGAAGACGAAAAATTACCAGAATATCACCGCAGAGGCTCGACGTTGACCGCCGTCGCTACCTGCCCGTACACCAATTGTACGAGTATGAATCTCATGCTCTTGGTTCGCCGGGGTAGGTAGCATCGAGGATAGCTCCCCAGCACCGATTACAACAACTATTCGAGGTGACCCTCGTTTCCTGCCCAGTTCCGTCCGTCCACTGTATTCTGGATTCCGATCTTCCCTATCTTCTGAGGATCAACCCCGTCCATCGCGGTGATGGTAGTTGCGGTTGGTCCAGTGACGCTGGGGAATGGTTCAGCCAGCGGCTGTTTGACGGCCCAGCCACTATCCCAATCACTACCAGCAATGATCTCCATGAGGGTATAAAGGAGCATTCCATCTTCGAATCGTGGAACAAACACCTCTCGTGAGAGTCGGAAAGGAGCTTGCATTTGGGCCATTTCAGAATCGCGACCGTCTGCCTTTGGGAAACGTCAGAGGTGCCATCCCATTTACCACTGCAGGACTTACAAGACAATGTGCACAAGGCGCGTTATTTACCCATACCCAATTTGGGCAGTTGTAAGTCAACCAGTACTTGCACCGGTACTTGTAGTAGCCTCCAGAGCCACTCATGTTGATGGACTTCTACCCGCTGGCAGAAAAGCGTTTGCCCACGTTAGTAAGACGCAGGAGAAAGAGGGTTGATAGGAAGCCCTTTTAAGGGTTCCTAATAGTTTGAGGAGAGAGCGTGGATCTCAATTGATAGACGTGCAGAAGAGGAGGCTGACCCTTCAAGTTCGAAAAAAAGAAAAGAGATCGGTGTCCAGGATATATAAGGCAGCTCCATGCTCCAGGTGGCCCCCTACCTCGCATAGCCTTGTCAGTCTGCCGACAGTGCATCAAATAACCCTAGCCTATGCCCCCTCCCTCTCCTCACCCTCGCATTCGAGCTCATTGCTCAGATATAAAGAAAAATGGACCGACGAAGGCGAAGGCGCATTTCGCTTAAAGAGTCCCGAGAAATCTGTGAGCTGGGGCGTTATCCTGGTGTATCCTGGGACGGACCACCTCGAAGCTTGCGAATTTTGCTCCTCACTTCGTTGCAACGCTGTTGCCCACGTGGTCAAAATCTCCATTGATTCCATGGTTCAACCCCATCGCTGATACTCTTGGTTCTCGTCACACAACGCTTACATTCTGGAAAGAAACTTTATAACAGAGTTTCGGAGGTCTGGAGAGCGAAATGCCCTCACTTGGCCCCGAAGCTCCTTTCAAAGTGCCCTGTATATCCCCTGCCATTATCAGATGGAGCAGGGTTCTAGGGTGTATCACTTCCCTAATGGCTGATGGCGTTCCTGGAGAAGAACTCATGAGCTTCTTCCGGTACCCAAATTGACTTTCCACATCCCCCTATGAGTCCGCAACCTGTCAAGTATGGGCGTTTACAGTGATGATGTACGAACACTTGATCACATCCTCGACACAGCCGTCCAATACTCGACGCCGGGGGCCAGATAGGAACCTGCCGGTTCTCTCGTTCTTGCTGAGTCTGCTCATTTGGCGTGTCTGTTTCTGGGACATGCGTTTTCAACGATGCCCACAGGAATTCCGATAGGTAAACCAGCACTCGGCCCCAGCGAAGGTTCTGTGGTGCCACCACACCCGTCAGCTAGCGTCCATGCCCCTGTCACCAGAGCGCGTTCACACCAGGGTCAGGATCACCAGTGGACGTGGCCAGGATCTAGACCAGGATTGCCCGCAGAAGCCCTGCTCGCGCTGCCTTCCATTCCACGTGCAAAGAGCGCCGTCGAACGATGTCAGTGCACAAAGATGCAGCGATCGCTCGTGTCCTCCGGGTCCCGAGCCTCGCATCGCCGATTAATGAATAGAGGCTTGAGGCTTCCAACTTGGTATTTTTCGCAAGACTTAGATTAGGAAATTCCGTTGGGATATCTTTGAGCCCCTGGCATGGCCGGTCTGGAGGCTGCTGCAATTGTGGCACGATGGCTTTTGGGCTTTTGCCGATACTGTTCCGCCAGCCGAGGACTTGTTTCTAATTCGTCGGCCGATTATGGCAATCAGCTTACTTTATGTATGTGAGGCTCGAGATACAACGAGCAAGTGCAAAGGAGTGGACCGTTCGGAACTTAATTTGTTTCTGAAGAGGTCCCATCATCATCGTCAGTCCCGCTTCATCATATGGTCCATAGGTATCCCCAAAAAGCAGTCACGAAGCGAGAGACATGTCTTATCTAAAATGAGCTCGGGCCGGCGGGAGGCCCTTACCCGCTGTCAAATTCGCTTGCTTTAGTGGCCGTTTTGGCTGCGGCAGCGGCCCGTTCTAGCTCTTCGTCTTTGTGTAAGATTAGATATCATATTGGACAAACTGGGCGTCAGCACAAGAAACCAAAGACTATTTTCTTCAACAACATTCAAAATGTGCTGTGGACACTTCAAGCAAGTTGATGCAATGGCATTGCATCAAACCGACACACTCAATCACTAGGGTCGTCGCGTGGGGGCAACCCTGCTGCTTTTCCTCCACCAACATAGGGAGGGATCTCCAGCCACTAAGAGAAGTGGAAAGTTCTCGCTTCGAATTCCTGTCAATTTCGGAGCGCTTAGAGCATTTTGAATTATGAAGGAAAACTTTGGTATCAAGTCATGATAGGGCTGGATCATATTTTAGCCGTCCCATGCGCTGCCACCATACCGAAAACATAGAACAATACGAAGCTTGATCATGGAGTCCGAAGGGAGATCGTTATTCCTCCGAGTACCTGGTCCATTCTGTGCGAGTTTCCTATGTTGTGTAGCTCGAGGCTACTGTTGTTGCACTACATATTACCGGGTCGCGGGTCAACTGGGCTAAGCTGGTGCTCTTCATTGATTGACAAAGCCACCTTCTAGGATGATATATAAAGGAAGGAGTGGAAAGTGTGTATGCGAAGGCGTTGGAGAGACAGAGTCGCGTGATTGCATGCGCACATAGAATATCAAAGTTTGGTAACTTTGGTCACAGGTAACACCAATTTCTCCTCCTACAGCGAACCCACCCCCATCCATACTCTCCAAAAGGGAGAAGTGACTTCAACACCCACGCCGAGCTGCCATACCAAGAAGCCGATTCACGCTTCAAAACTATCTTAAACCGTATCACGCAGTGAGGGACACACTCAAATATGACTCATCACATCCCCTCTTTCTTTCACTATTTCTAGTCCGAAGTTTAAAACACTAACTCAGCGAACTTCCTCTTCTGGACTTAAATCTCAACGCATTTGCCGTGTGGTGGAGACTCAGTAAATGCTCCTTGCAGGCCAAATATTGATCTTGTAGGTAGGTGGGTAGGTATACGGGACGAAGGTTTCGCGATGCACAACATCTTGTCAGCGCTCGACCGGCCATCATCCTATTCGACACTTGCCGGATACAATATTGGTCCACCCATACTCACACTCACTCGCACATGCCGCATGTTCTGGGGATCCTGTTGCTTGAATTATAATATTGGTACAACCCCACGTTCTGCACGAGTTGAAATACATTACTAATATCTTGGAAATTTTGTTTGAGTTTCAGGCTTTGATTCTTTTTGATTTGGCTTCTGGGACGAGCCCAGACGAAAGTGAGTTTGGCTGCTGATGGTGGCCTCCTCGCATATTATCGCTTTCATTACATGACTCGCTGGCTGACTTGATGCAACCAGCTCCATCTAGACAGCGAAGTAATCCCCTCTTATTTTGCGCCACCTAAGCTCCCCAAACAGAACCAGGATTTTATTTAGCCCTGAATAAACGTGTGGTCGTATCTTTCGCAATGCATTGATCGGGATCCAACCCAGATTATTTACGGCCACCCTTCATAGCCTGCTTTCTCTTGACCTTGTCCAGGGTTCTCTCAAGAGACGTCTTGATTTCTCCCTTCGCGAAGGTTGAGAGATCGTAGTAGGTTGGTGCAATATCCTGTTCACGTGTTAACAATCTCTTATCCCGGATCGTGGAAAGGGTAGAGGATGACTTACCAGTAACCACTCAGGTCTGACAGCAGTAACCGTTCGGACATAGTTCTTCGTCGTGAGCACAAACTCGTTGTAAACAACCCAATCGCTATCGACGCCGAGAACGGTACTTGGGTGGAGTAGAACACTTTGATCGTCCTTGACAGTCTTGTACGTCTTTCCAGAAGGGTCCTTCTTCGCGACTTGCATGAAGAATCCAGCAACGAGCGCTCGTCGGATATTGGTATAGTAGTCCTTGTCATTGAAGTCCGTGCTGACGAGCTCCAACTCCGATTTCTCCATAATCCGCTTCAACTGCTGGCGAACATTATCGGCAGACTGGAGAGCTCGCAGACTCAGGAAATGCTCGTGGCACCATCTCTTCTGGTCTTGTTGAGCAGCAGGGCCCTTGAAGGCGTGGTAGACGTTCAGCATGGTGAGGTGATCGCCGTCTGGGTGTGCAAAGAGGGCTTTCATCTCGTCTGCGCGCTTCTTCGCACTTGCTGGTCGAACAAATATTTGCGGGACAGATAGCAGCGCAGTGAGGGAGAGGATCTCGTTGGAGCAGTAAAACTCGGGCGAGGAGATGAGCATGACAGCGAGTGCTGGGTCGAGAGGGAATTCAGAGGCAAGTTTACCAAGAGCAGTCAAATCTCCATCGTCGTCGAGACAAGCAAGATAATTCAGCTCCTCAAGTGCTCTCATCAATGTCTCAGGAGCTGGTGGATCCATGAGATCGAAATGTACCAAGTCATCAATCCCAAGCTTCTTCAACTCCAGAACAGTGTTGGCAAGATTGGACCGGAGAATTTCGGGGTATGTTTGCTCAATAAGCTCCTTCTTGAACGCAGCCTCGGTGTAAAGACGGAAGCACTTTCCAGGTCGGGTACGACCAGCACGACCAGCTCGCTGTTGTGCCGAAGCCTTGGAAATGGGAGAGACAAGCAGAGACTCTACACGAATCCGTGGGTTGTAGACTTTCTGTTTGCTGAAACCAGGATCAACGACATACACAATACCATCAATTGTTAAGGAAGTTTCTGCAATGTTGGTTCCAACAATGACCTTGCGACCTGGTCTTCCACCGGGTCTTGCTGGTGGTGGCGCTGGCTCGAAAATACGTTGTTGCTGTGCGGGAGGAAGAGTACCATAAAGAGGGTAAACTTTCAGTGGTCCTGCATCAGCCTCTCTGATCATTTCGTCTGCCTCGAGTGTGATCTTCCTGCAAGCGTCTTCAATTTCCTCCTCTCCAGTCAAGAACAATAAGACATCTCCCTCGGGCTCAGTGGCATGAATTTGCAGAACTGTTCGTAGAGCAGCCTCAACATAATCTCGCTCTGGCTCAGGCGTATAGAAGATTTCGACAGGATGTGTTCGTCCGGGAACAGCTAGAAGTGGCGCATCATTGAAGTAGCGCTGGAACTTCTGTGCATCAAGCGTGGCAGACATGATGACGATCTTAAGATCTGGACGTCTCAGCGCAACCTCCTTCAGCAAGCCCATCAGAATATCCGTCGCAAGAGTACGTTCGTGAGCCTCATCAAGAATGATGCAGCTGTATCTCGTCAAGTTGTGATCATGCATAGCCTCGCGCAGAAGCATACCATCTGTCATATATTTGAGAATCGTCCGGGAAGAAGTGACATCTTCGAATCGAATACTGTATCCAACCTCTTCTCCAAGCTTGACGTCCATTTCATTAGCAACACGCTGAGCCACCGACATTGCAGCTACTCGACGAGGCTGAGTACAGGCTACAAGCTTTCCATTGAAGTGAGGCAGATCATCGAAGAGGACGAACTGGGGAATTTGTGTGGTTTTCCCGGAACCAGTTTCTCCAACGAATACAAGGATTTGGGTCTTATGGAACATGTCCAGGAACTCCTGTCTAATTCGCTGTTAGAGATGGTAACTAAGTCGAGGACTCGCAGTACGTCTTGCGCGACTCACCTTTGCTTGTGGACTGGAAGATCTCGTCTAGTCTTCAGGATATTGAAGTATTGTGTCGAGAGCGGGGAATTGTTGAACGGATTCGCTGGTCCATCTTCAGCTTTATGTGCTTGCGCAGCAGTGGTCGCATGTCTCTTGAAATCAGACAGGCCTGTTCGCGCGCCATTGCTATAGCCATTTCCCGTGGAGTAGGAATCATCAATCTCGACTTCGTAGTGATGTGCCAGGTAGGGATTTGTCTTGGGATCCAAATTATCAGTCCTGGCCCTCTTTGCTTTCGACATCTCTTGCTGATCTGGACGTCGGTCAGTCATGGTGATAGCTGACTGGAATGGAGGGTCTGTTGTGTTTACTTCAATTTGCGCAACAAGGCTGCCTCTGGGATTTTGGTTGACGAAAAAAAAGTGGCAGCGAATCTATTCCGATAACGAAACGCGCTAGCGGTTATCAGTCATGTGACAGTCCCCATCGCCAACGCCCAGCTCCCCGGATTCCAGTTTCATCTTCGAGTCTCCAATATCTTTCAGACACAATGGCGAACGCAGACTCTCCAGATCCCACGAAGGACCTCCTTCCTGTCGCCAACAAAGAGGACGAAGTTGACCCAGTTGCGCCGGCTGCTGACCCAAAGCTGCCAACTCGGAAGGATGCCTCGTTGAAGGACTTCCTCTCCAAGATGGATGACTATGCGCCAATTGTATGTCCGAGTCCCTTCATTCTTCAACTGATCTAACTCCACTCTAGATCCCTGATGCAGTGACAAACTACTACCTGACAAAAGCTGGTCTTCCTCCTCCTCCCCAGACAGACCCCCGCCTTGCCCGCCTCCTCGCTTTGGCAACCCAAAAGTTCATCGCTGATATCGCGGCTGATGCATATCAATACTCCCGCATCCGTTCATCAAATTCCTCGAACGCGAACAACCCTATGGGCAACCTTGGTGCCGCTGCGGGGTTTCCTGTCCCAGGCCAGCCAACTGCTGCGCCAGGGAGCAAGGAGCAAGCAGGTCGTGGTGGTCCCCTTGGTATACAACGACCTGGTTATGGAGGTGGCGGACAAGGTGGCAGCCAAAACAGGACAGTACTTACGATGGAGGACCTAGGAATGGCTGTTGGCGAGTATGGTGTCAATGTGAAGAGGGGAGAGTTCTACAGATGAGGAAATACTTGGACATACAGGGAGCCTGGCTTGGTTTGGTTCGGAGGCATGCAATGGATGGCGTTCAGTGCATAATGAGGCGTTACATTGCCATGGAATGGTAATCATCATCTGGGCAAAAGTGTTATATTTGCACAATGAAGGGTTGCTAGGATAATGAAAGAATGTACAATCCACAAATTCACAATGACTAATGCAAAGGCCGATGCCATGTCTTTGTATGGATCAGATCAGAAAACATGTTCGTGCTTTCGAGTTCATCGTTGAATTTACGCATTACTTTCGAACACAGCCTCATCCCTTCTGCTTGAAAAGGTCAAGCAGTCTTTGATACATCTCACCAGTACGTGAGACTTGGTGGTTGACATTCCCTCTGAACAGTATGATACACTCGTTTTCCTACAGACAGTCCGTTGATCGCTCCCGAAACGCCCCTCCCTATGCAGTTCCATCCCGTCTACTTGTTCTTGCTCTGCTTGTATGTGAATCGTTTCCTCGTCCTACATCATGATCAGTCCGGATTCCGCTCCCAAAATAAGTCGGGCATACGTTGAAAACTCTCCAAGCTTGTGTCCAACCATATCTTCTGTGATGGCTACATCGTTGTAGATCTTCCCATTGTGCACTTGGAACACAAGTCCCACAAAGTTCGGGAGAATGGTCGCAGATCGGGCTTGGGTCTTAATCGGAGGAACCTTCTGTCCTGGCGCAGCTCTTTGAATGGGGAGTCTAATCAAGGTCAGAGGTTGGAAAGTTGCAAGTGATGTTGCCAGTCTTACGGCACGATATTGGGTCCTGTGAGCTGTTAGTGATCATCCTCTTGGTTCAATCAGCCGCGTATTATCTATACCCTTCCAGACTGAGCGCGCTAGAAGCGCCCGTGTAGGATTCATTGTTGTGGTGGTGATGTGAGCGTAGATTTGTTGTCCTCCTGAGCTCGCTTCGACAAAGTTCGCTGCTAAATTGAAAATGCCAGGCCAGGCTGCGACATCTGCAGGACTTCCATCCACGCTAAGGCCGTCGCGTCTCCCAGGAACTTGAATAAATACCGCGCATCTAGCCTTGCCCTCCACATCGAAACAACAGCGCAATTCCACATCACAACAACCAGAACACTTATCTTTGGTTGCATATCTATCCGCAAAGGCTATTGAGGTACACCGCAAAATATCGACAAAAGCAGCCTGTTTCAGGCAAAAGCATCCACTTACAAGATGCCTCAGTCAAGAAGTCCGTTTGCATATCGCTCTTATTATTAACTCATACTTACATGTACTATAGGTGCGGATACAATCCGTGTCCTCATTGCTACAGATAGCCATGTCGGATATGAAGAACGAGACCCGGTCCGAAAAGATGATTCATGGAAGAGCTTCGACGAAGTTATGCGGTTGGCAAAGGATCAAGATGTAAGTAATTCCCTGTAGGATGCGCGCAGCATTTCTAACGGTGTCTAGGTTGATATGGTCCTGCTCGCTGGTGACCTGTTCCACGACAACAAACCATCTCGGAAGTCCATCTACCAAGTCATGCGATCTCTTCGACAGAACTGCTTAGGGGAGAAGCCTTGCGAACTGATGTTCCTTAGCGATGCAAACGAAGTCTTCGATGGTGCTTTCAACATCGTCAACTATGAGGACCCTGACATCAATGTTGCGATTCCCGTCTTCTCTATCCACGGTAACCATGATGATCCCACAGGAGATGGCCATCTGTGCTCCCTTGATCTTCTCCAGGTCTCCGGACTGCTCAACTACTTTGGCCGAACTCCGGAATCGGACAGAATCGAGGTCAAACCCGTTCTTCTACAGAAGGGCAATACTAAGCTGGCACTCTATGGCCTGAGCAATGTTCGAGACGAGAGACTGTTTCACACCTTCAGAGATGGCCATGTCAAGTTCTTCACACCAAAAGTGCACAAGAATGAATGGTTCAACTTGATGGCCGTCCACCAGAACCATCATGCCCACACCGAGACCGGATACCTACCTGAGCGCTTCTTACCGGAATTTCTGGATCTCGTTGTCTGGGGTCACGAACATGAATGCATCATTGATCCACGCGAGAATCCGGAGATGGGTTTTCATGTCATGCAGCCAGGTTCCTCTGTCGCTACATCGCTCGTCCCTGGTGAAGCAGTATCAAAGCATGTTGCTATCCTTAGTGTTACAGGCCGCGATTTCACAGTTAAGAAGCACCGCATCAAGTCTGTTAGACCGTTCATTCATCGGGAGCTAGTGCTTGCCGACGACGACCGCTTCAAACGCCTTGCTAAGGTAAAAGACCACAGAAGTCAGTTGACCGTTCAGTTGGCCAAGGTGGTGACGGAGCTCATCGAAGAGGCTAAGGAGGAGTGGCTGTCCATTCAAGATCCTGATGATCCACCAGAAGAGATACCATTACCTCTCGTTAGGCTGAGAGTCGAGTACTCGGCACCTGACGGGGGTAAATTTGACTGTGAAAATCCTCAACGATTCTCCAATCGGTTCTCTGATAGTGTCGCAAACCGCAAGGATGTTGTACAGTTCTACAGAAAGAAAACAGCAAGCAGTAATGTAACCCTCATGATCAGACGAGACATTCGCTAACAATCACAGGGAAAACTGACTCTGGTGAGAAAGAAATGCCCGATGCTGATGTTCTAGCTGCTATCAGCAACGACAGTGTCAAGGTTGGAAAGCTTGTACATGAGTTTCTTGCAGCCCAATCGCTCAAGATTCTCCCTCAAGAGCCATTTGGAGACGCCGTCACCCAGTTCGTGGAGAAGGATGACAAGCACGCTATGGACACATTCATCGTCGACAGTCTTGCTTCAGGAGTCAGAGACTTGATGGGCTTGGATGACGAGGAAGACGACCTTGAACCTGCAATGGAGCGTCTGCGTGAGAAGCAAAATGCCGACTTCAAGGCTGGTGTCAAGAAGCCCAAGAGAAAGGGAATCCTGAAGCCTGTACCTGCAGGTTGGGACTCTGATGAAGATGGCGAGTGGGCTGACCAGCCTGGCTCAATGGTCTATATCGAGGATGGTGATGAGGAGGAAGACGTTACCCCCAAGCCCGCCGCGAAGCGTGGTGCAAAGAAGGCAGCTGCGGCAAGTGACGATGACAACGAGTCGATCATCTCAACCACAACCAAGAAGGCTCCAGCTAAGAAAGCCCCGGCTAAGAGAGCTCCTGCTAAACCCAAGGCTGCACCTAAGGCAAAAGCGCCCGCAAAGACACCCGCGAAGGGTCGGAAGAAGGTTTTGGAGCTAAGCGATGATGAGGATGACGATGTTATCATGCTAGATGATGAACCTGCCCCAGTAAAGTCACAGCCAAAGAGAGCTGCTGCCACTACATCGAGAGGACGTCAGACGCAGATCAACTTCTCGCAAACTCAGGCAAAGACCCAGGTCGCCAAGGAGTTGAGCGATGATGAGATCTCAGACGATGATGATGACGCATTTGAGCCAGTTGCTTCCTCTTCTAGAAGAATGTAAATACGTACCGATACGGGCAGACCGATATGGAACAATGGGATATGCTTTGCGGGCATTGCGGTTGGAGTTTTCTGTTACTACGCGGCAATTTGGGTTAAGGCGGATTGGGGAAAAGCATTGCATTTTTGTTTTACGCATTACGACATGATGAATTACGATAGATTGTAAGAAATGGCTGGCGATAGCTGTTTCCATTGCACTTACTAATCCAACTCTCATTATTCTGAATGCACCGATTTTTTTTCCCTTTTAGGTGAGTCTAATTCTAAGAGAATCTATTACCGAGCCGATTTGCGGCCAAACTTCGGCATTTCAACGCCCTTGAAGTGACAGGAAACGCCTTTGAAAATTCTAACGTGATACCTTCATTTGTCAGTATAGTTGTATCTGCATATATATCCGATTTTTTTTTTCTGATATCCCACAAGACTTGCACACATTCAGAGAGCGTTCCATCTCATTCCAAAGACACATTTTAACCACAGAGCAGAAAATCCGGTGCTTGCAAATCCGCAACAACATGGCATCTCCACAATCACAACCAAGGACAGCCTTTATGTTGATCGATGTGCAGCAGGGCTTGACACATCCAACCCACTGGGGTCCATCAAGAAGCAACCCTTTATTCGAGCGAAATGCCCAGTCCCTCCTCACTAGCTACCGCAAACTCCTCGCTTCAACCTCCTCCTCATCATCATCAACCCGCCACAAAATAATACACGTCCAACACTCCTCCCTCTCCTCAACCTCCCCTCTCCATCCATCCTCCCCAGGCTTCGCCTTCCAAATCTTTGCCAAACCCATCAACTCCGAGCTCGTCATAGTCAAGACCGTCAACTCCAGCTTCATCGGCACAAACCTCGAGTCAGTCCTGCGAGAGCACTTCGCTGGCGAGCCTGGCAAGCTGTATCTCGCTGGCTTGACGACGGATCATTGCGTTAGCACTACGACAAGGATGGCGGGGAATCTTAAGGTTGCGGATGGGGAGGGTGGGGAGGAGGGAGAAGTTGTTTTTGTGGAGGATGCGACGGCTGCGTGGAGGAAGGGGACTGGAGATGAGTGGTTTGATGCGGAGATTGTGCATAGGGTTAATGCAGAGAGTTTGCAGGAGTTTGCTACTATTGCGAAGGCTGAGGAGGTTGTGAGGGAGTGGGAGAGTTGGTTGGCTTAGCTTGGATATTGGATGTTGATGAGAAGGCTCTGGTTTTATCGATCTGGTAGTGCATGCTAGAACGGTTGATTGGAAAATTTGCACTGTACATTTTGAAGTTTTGTGGTGATGAAGGACTAGTTTTTAGGAGGCTCTACTCTGTTTGGCAAAATGCGCAGAGTGGCCTCCCGAACGCTACCTCCACCCTTTATCAAAGTCCTTTTGCTCCCCAGCAGACCCCCGAAAAGTCTTGTCATTCAAATCAAGCGAGTATCCTTGTTTTCCCCGCTCTGATGACTTTTTCTCTTTCTGATATCTGGACCTCCTCGGTGAAGTTTGAGGAAGCTGCCTTGCCTCCTGCTATTGTCAAATCTCAGCTTGA
This sequence comes from Rhexocercosporidium sp. MPI-PUGE-AT-0058, assembly GCA_020746875.1. Taxonomy (NCBI): domain Eukaryota; kingdom Fungi; phylum Ascomycota; class Leotiomycetes; order Helotiales; genus Rhexocercosporidium; species Rhexocercosporidium sp. MPI-PUGE-AT-0058. Next base: position 1,267,602 of record JAGTJL010000008.1, read on the forward strand.
AAACATTTCTCAGCATGCTTCAGCTGCTTTTGTCTACCTTGGATTCCCTGAAATAAGTGTTTTAAAATAATTTGGAGACTTTGCACAAGCTCCTATGGATGTGGTGGAAAGAGTGAAGGCTAATTTGGCGCGCCTTGGAGGTGAATTAATGTTAATGATGGGCCCATTTCATCCTACAACTACCCATATTTGTGTCCAAGTATGGTACTACCGTGGGTTTCTTGAAGTACCTCATCCAGTAAGAATTTCTGCATTATGACCTTCCGCATTGGGCCACAGCTTTGAGCCTGCTCGATACCCATGCAATTATGAAATGGGCACGTGAGTTCGCGTCTGGTATCCAAGCCACAAACACGTCGATGAAGACGTTTGTTGTTTCTCAATCCTTTGAACTTTGCAAAGCGGTGAATGAGTCACAATGCGTATTTCGGTGTTTGTTTCCATCACCCTATAGGTTCAGTATAAAAGGCACAGTTCAGCCCTAGAAACAAGCTCAATCCTATTGATACCTGGAACTCCTCCCGAACCATTATTCATCAACAAAGTTATACACCCGCCAAAAGCAAGCTCCCAACATCCATCCCGCCCGCAGACATGACCAATCATGAAGATCTAATCAACAAGGTCAGAGACTATGTAGAGATATACATGAACAAACTCGACGGCTCCCACGACTTCAACCACATCAAACGAGTCGTCGGCATAGCTCACCTCATCTCCTCGTCAATCACAGCATCCCCCACTACGGACGGCATACCAAACACTCAAAAGCTCGATCCAACAGTAGTCACTCTCGGTGCAATGCTCCACGACGTCGGAGACAGAAAGTACCTAGAACCAGAACAAGATCCAACCATCCAAGTTCGGGACCTTCTCCTCAGCTTCGGCGCCGACACTGATCTGGCGGAAAAAGTCCAAACGATCTGTCTCGGCGTCTCATGGAACGCAGAGATGAAGGATCCCGCCCACGTCGTGAATCTCATAGCTCAGTATCCCGAGCTGGCAGTTGTTCAGGATGCAGATAGACTGGACGCCATTGGTGCTGTTGGTATTGGTCGGGTTTTCACGTATGGTGGGGCTAAGACGACGAGGGATATGCATGCTTCTGTGGAGATGATGGATTGGAAGTTGTTTGCGCTGGAGAAGACTATGAAGACTGAACCGGGGAGGAAGATGGCTCGTGAGGCTACGAAGAGGATGCAGATTTTTCGGGATTGGTGGGCGGAGGAGGTTGATGTGGAAGAGGTTGGGGCTTCGGTGCTTGAAAGGGCGGTGGATGTGGAGAGCTCTACAGATATTATTGAGGGAGATACCACTGAGTAGTGTGGTATTATTGGCATGGAGATTCGGTTTGCTGTTTGTGATTAGTGCAAGAAAGCGCTAGACAATTAGTCCGTTCATTTGAAAGCAAAATATAGAACATATTTTAGATAGCCTAGAAGGTTCTGACATCGTCAATATAAGTGCTCAACCGGCTCACAAGTCTTGATTGGCATTGAAATGCGTAGTTTGATCCCACAAATTTGACTCATTTGCCTACTTTTTTCATTATCATTTTCTTTGTTCACTACCTCACATTTACTCATACAACCGGATTTTCCCATTACACCCTCAACCAAGTGTCATTACACCATCTCTTCATTTCTCACCAACACCCATCGCCATTCCCCAAATTCTCTGAATCCACCCCCAGTAATCTTGCTCTCCGCCTTTGCCCCTGAACTGCTGGACATGTTCTGCACCCTCAACCAACTTCGTCACAACACGGTACCCTTTCTCCTCCGTAACCTTTGCGTGAGCCTCCACATCCTTCCAGTCGATCGCCAAGTCTTCCTTACTGTAGACATACGCCTTGATACACTTCTGATCGAAAAGCTCCTTATTATAGAAAGCAAATGTCGGCCCCCAAACAAGCTGATGCCAGAAAGACTTCGGCATCCAGTTCACGGCTACGTACACAACCGACGTAACAGCGTAAATAACAGACATGAAAGCCAGCCAAGGAAGCCAAGAAAATTTCCTCGCCGGAACAGCAAGCGCGTGAATGTCCCTCCGGAATTTAGGGATTCCTGGCGCGGAATCGATGATGTGGGATCTCATCTGGAGCGTCTTGCCGGTTTTCGCTTTGAAAGCTCCTGCGACGCCGTAAACTCTCTTCGCGCCTCCGTTACTTAGTGAGTGGACATGTAGTCTCTGGGTAGATTGGTCTTCAGTTAACAGAGCAGTGACAGCTTCGGCGATGTCTTTGCGCCGCCGGGCTTCGGTTTCCAAGAGGAATTGCTTGGTGGTAATGGTGATGAGGATGATTCGCGCCGAGGGGTAGAGACGCATGTAGGTTCGCGTATAGTAGTCGATGTGTTTTGAAGTTGCGTTCATCCACGAGCAGAACAAGATTGTGGTGGGATCTGTTGGAGAAGAGGGGAATGTTGAATTGGAGGGCGTGTAGAGTCTGACGACTGGGGAGAGTCGTTTGAACGCTGAGAGAGGTTTCACCGGTGCCAGCGAGGCAAGCAGAGGAGCCTTTTCAGGCTCCATTCTAGAAGGCATGATTGTAGGATGCACGAAATTAAGGGCAGGAAGTTGAGTCGTATCAAACTAATGTTTTCCCAGCTTGGTTCTTAATTTGCCATAGTCTGGCGCTTTTTATAGAAAACGGAAAAGGCAAGCACATAGAAGAGTTTGTACAAGGACAGCGAAAAAGTGGTTTGATCGGTTTGCGAACAAGTGACAAATAGGACAAAGTACTCGGAGAAACGGATGTATCTCTACTTAAGATACATCCGCAGATTTGCGCAATGTAAGAAATTTCAATGTACCCACATGGGCCAATATTGCTCCTCAAACTGTTGGGAACAGTGATACCGACGCCGTCGGCTTTCTCTTGTCCCACATCTTCCGCCGTGGCTTATGTTCTTGTGCTTATCTACCAAGAGATTCTGCGCCCCATATGGACCTCAAATATGAGTAATCCTAACGCTTCGAAGGAAATCTTGATTCCTCAGAGGATGCTCAACAAAAAAAGTTCTGATAGTTGTTTCGGCCGTACTCCAACGAAGTTGGCAGCTGATACCTCGGCTTACTATTTGATGTCAAAGTGCCTAGAGCTTGGATCACGATGTGCTCCCACGCGCTGTCAGCTTAGGCGAGAATTTTGCCAAGGGTTGTTGATTCTTATCTCGAATCGGATTTTTTCCAGCAGCATCAATACTCGTCACCTCGAGGCCATTTTCTTTATCTCAGAGGACTTAGGCCATAGAATTTAAGGGACAATAATTGGCCATCGTAATTACGTTTTCTTTGATTCACACTACTGCGGGTTTTCAAGAGAGAAGTGCAGGAAGGCTGGAGCATTAGCCATCTCATATATATCAGCCTGTTGTTTTCGCCGCTATCCGCTATTATCTTTGTGGAATGTACCATCTTCAAACTTCTACTGGCTGTGGTGGGGGTCTAGCGTGTCAAATTCCACTGAAAATCCATCGTTCCCGCGTCGAGAAGGCTTCAGAGAAGCCGCTGCGTTCGTGTTTCGGTCTGCTCGAAATATTCTTAAAGGCAATCACCCACCGCGTCTCTCCTCGTCTCTTGAGGGAAAAAATTGGAGCACGATTCATTCTAAGGATAGGCGACATTCATAGTTTAGTTGAATCTGCAATGTATAAGTTGAGAAACTTTTGTGTCGTGGGCAGATCCACAAGCCAGCGAGGATGGTGTCGGAATCATTCATGCCATTTCTTATGCATTCTCACGAAAGCAAAAGCTGCTGCAAATAGCAATGCTTACATCTAACTCGTGTAGTGGATATCGACTATCAATTGGCTGTTCTAAGGACTTAGAGAACGTGAGGTACTCTAATACGGAATTTCCGAGTGGGGTGAGGGGGGTTTGCGAGAAACCTAGAGAATTTCTCGCTTGCTATTGTTTACAGTTTTGAACCACCAACCAGTGATCTTCACAGCTCAGGATATGTCGAGATAATAGGCTCTATACTGTATAATGTGCAGTTCTCCGTTGAAATAATTGAATGGATCATTGTCTGTGTCTATTTTTTTTCTTTTTTCTTTTTTCAATAGTGCAATTCTCAATTGAATGCGGTTCGGAAGACGAGATCGTAACACTCGGCGTTAAATTCATTTTGACAATAGGAGTGCTAGGCGGGAGATAGAATTCTATTGTGTGCCGCCCACAATAGCACCCGTCAATTCGCTTAGCGATATCCTCGCTAGCAGGTTTACTTCTTCAGCCTCCTGTAAACCTTTGCTCTTTTTCTTGCTCTTCATTTTCTTGGTTCTATCGATTTTTCTTCACGCAGCAAATTCATCCGAGCACTTCCGACTTCTTAATACCGACGCTTCACGGCTCAATCAGACTTCTTCAATCCATCATTCACATCTACACTTGCGGCACATCCTGCAATACCCACACCACTTCGATTCTACGTCAAACACAGCAACCACAACAACGAGATCACCGACCATGTCAACCACTCACAACACATCCTCGTCCGCTTCGCTCCTTGGAGCTGAAGCAAAACCCGTCATCTCGTCAAAGCCAGGCAAATTGCCCTCCACCATGACCATGGTATCTAAGCCCATCATCCTCAAGAAATTCACACTCTTCCCCAAGCTCCCAGTCGAAATAAAGGACATGATCTGGGGCTACGCCATGATCAACCTACCACCCCGAATCGTAGAAGTCGAATACTCCACCACCAAAGACAAGATCATCGGTGCCACTCTCGCCCCTCCCCTCCTCCACGTCTGCTCCGGCTCTCGAAAAGCAGCTCTCTCTGTCTACGAACCCCTCTCCTTCGGCTACTTCTCCGGCGCGCACATCAACTGGTCGCGCGACACCATCCTCCTCAACCTCCGCAATACAACCTTCTTCTCCACGCAGCTCAGAAAAGTCAATTGCACGGACCTGTACCAGAAGTGCACCCGTCTCATCATCAACGGCAACCGCACGCCCAGCCGAAGCCTCTTCGAGGGAGGAGACATCACTCGCGCCGACGAGGAATGGCACGAGAACCTGATCCCCCCGGATTTCGGCCTGCACATCAAAGCCCCACTTTTTGGGTATTTTGAGGTACTGAGAGAAATCTCCGTTACCTATCTCGGGAAGACGCCGAAGGGAGATGGAAATCTGACTGTTGAAATGGCATCAGATGATGTCCGCGTCCCCGGCTCTGCGATCCCTTGCCCGCGTAGCATCCGCTACAAGCTCACTCAACTGGGCTACGTGTTCCCAAGCGAGTCTCTCCTCGACCAGAGTATCGGTCCCCTCACCAACGTCCGCGTCGTCAAGCTGAAAAGAGGAAAGGAGAAGAAGATGACGGAGGCGAAGAAGATTAGGCGGGAGTTCATGGAGAAGATGAAGAGGAGGGTGGAGTTTGAATGTGTGAAGAGAGTGATGGATGAGCGGTATCAGGCTGGTCTTTGGGGGGGCGATGAGGAGTGGGTGAGGAAGATTCAGGGGTGGGTGGAGGGCATTCCTACTGGTGCGGAGTCTTGGTCGGAGGATTGGGCGAAGGCGTTGAGTGATTTTTGGATGTAGGATGTGAAGATTGATGATTGATGATTGAGTGATTTAAATAGACGAGGAATTGAAGTGCGTAACTCCTCCCGCTCAAATCTGTCTTGATTCTGCATGATATATTTGACCTTCAGAGGAATTCGATAGTGACTGTCTGATTTCGTGCTCTTTGTTGCGTCAGCTTCAGGATGTTTGAGCATCTGAATGCTAGCAGGCCGCAAGTAGATTTGATATTGATGATAGTGTATAACTTCCGCGACTGTTGTATGTTTCCAAGAAGGAACAGACGATTCAGTTTCGTTGATGCAGGCTTCATACCCCGTGAGATCGCGAAAAGCTTCATTTTCTTCCGCTGAGGAAGTTTCCTCGAGAAGGAAATAATGTAGTAGACTAGAAGTTCCTCAGTAGTTCATGATGGAAAATGTAGTGATGTAGTATTCAATTCCAATCCACTTTCAACTCCTGTTAGCGGAACTGACTTCAAAGTTGCAGGAAGCGCTACAGGTGTATAGCGAACTTGAACAGTTCACCTTTTTCCTCCCGAAGAAGGTGCGAAAGCTGATAGGATAACACTGGGTACAGTATACTCTATGTAAGTACTGAATCTTGGACTGCAAACTTCGTTAGCCCCTGGCTGACTTGTTTTCTTCCTCGCTCACATGGTGCTGTGAAGTCATACTATGCATCACTTCATCGTTTGGCTGAACCTTCAAAATCGCTGTCAAATAGACAATATTTGCAGATGATATTGTATCGGTTCGGCTTCGGAAATCTGTGAATACTTTCGGAAGGGCTTTTTGGGCCTGTGATTCGCATTCGAATTCAACTGTGTGATCTTAGTATGGTATATTTCTGAAGTGTCTTTCCGAGCATTCCCTGAACGACGGCTCAGGTAGAAAGGCAGGATGATTTCAGTCACAGTGGAAGCTAGAAACCTGACTTGCAGGTTGAAAAAGATTGCTCGGATTGAAATACAATCCACTTCACCAATCTCGACCCATGTTTAGGTAAGAAGAACCCAACAGGTTCTTGACTCTTCGTGTGCTTCAAAATCAACATCCCATCACGTGGAGTCTTTGCCTCACATCCTCTCTGTTCATGGCAAGTATAAACGGCATCTACAAGCTCTCGAGCACGCTGCTTTTCCATCTCTAAAAAGCACCATCCCCAGGTCATCCTAAACTATCCGACCTAAATCCGTCCTTCTCTACCCCTCATCGTCTCCGCGTTCCCAGAACCAATTATTCCTGGGCTACGCTGCCTACTCTAGCCCCAGACCAAACCACCAAGCTGGGCTCATCCTTAGTTCCTTCTTTCCCCACACAAGCCCTATTTTCTCACAGCTTCGGCGATCCGGAGCCCAGAACTAGATACAATGGTAGTCATCACAGCGTCAGCGGAAAAAGTTACGTTGAGGCGCGGACCAATCCTCTTTTGTGTATGCGGGGGGAGCTAGTAGTGGGGGCAACCGTCGTTTGATTTTTACTTTTATGTACAGTACAGGAGACTAGGTTCCTGGCTCGCTCGAAACGAGAAGGTTTTGGCAAAGGGAGGCGGTTTGCTCGGCGTTTGCTGTCCAAGCACCCAGACAGATACTCTCCCAGAAAGCTGCGGCCTAGAAATCAGATCAGATCTGTGGAGAAAAGTGGCGTTACTTGGTCGGGATCTGCAGCCCCATGTGCAAAGGTCTGGAGGAACGGAAGCTCTGGACCTGTGGAACGGGAGCTTCTGCCCGGGACTGGGCGTTTGGCGTATTGACTGGCGTCTCAGATGAGGTGCAGAGGGAGAAGGCTGAGCGGAACGAATCCGGATGCGATGTTCAGTTTCTGAAAATCATCTTCTGGATCAGGTTGGGATGAGCGGGGATCTGGATCTGAGTTGGCGGGGAGTGCTTGTTTCCTTCTTCTTTTCGTTTTTGTGCGACTACTAACTAGTGTACGTTTTACTACTCGTTCACTCACTTTTCATTGGCAGGTTACTTTCTAATGTCCGAACGACTTTATGTGGATTACTGATATCGCCGATGAAGGGCAGCCAATCTCCTCCTCCTCTAAGCCTCTTCCTTGGTATTTTATCTGCGAACAAGCATACGAGTGAGTACCAGTTCCCGCTCCGCTGTCCGTTGTCCGTTGTCCGCTGTGTTGTTTTCTCTCGCGGGAAAGTCTAGCGAGATGCGGGGCTTCGGCGGGGTGAAGAAGGTGCCGAGGTTATGACACTGCAGACAGCTGCCACCGAAGATGGGGGACTGGGCTGCCAGAAAATGAGGAAATCGACTTGGGAATCTCGGGGTCTCGTTGAAGCTTTGGACAGCTTCGGAGGAACAACGAACAAAACAGAAAAATCAGATCATGAGGCAAAAGTCTAGACGTTGTCGTTCTCGGATCAGCGATGCACCGTGACGCTTAGCTAGGAGGGAAGTGGTAGGTGGAGGTTTATCGTGCACGGTGGGATGCAGTAGTGGCATCGTAGTGGCGGGCATATTCATGGAGGGGTAATGGCAACCCTCAATTCTCAATTCCTCGCCTCGAAGGATAGGATGAGATGGGAGGGGAGAGGATAGGATGGGATGGTTGGCCACATGCACACACACACACTACCTCGCCCTTTGGGCCTGCTGTTCAATTCTCTTACGTTCCCTTGTTCTCGCGCTGCCGGACACCACCTTGTCGGCCGTTGGTCCTTTGCATACAGAACTAGAACTCTTTCGAGCAGACACGAAAATGGAGTAATGGACCAAGGGCAAAAAAAAGGGGACTGATCCTTGCCTGCCCATCGTTACCCATCCCCAGAGCCTACGAGACAGCTTCGTGGACCTATCTCCACATCCAGGGGCCCTCTCACAGCCATTGATCGTGGTCATGAAGCTCGACTAGGTTCCACCCGGTGTCACCAAAAGATTTAGAGTAACGCTTTGCAGGGCTAGGATGACTACCGTGCTCACCCAAGACTGACTAATTCTCACTCTCACTGCTCTCCAGAGGAGACGAGGAGGGAGGAGTGGGCATACCAGGTTGTAGCTTCCCTTCCCTGTCGAGTGTATGTCCGGGTAACAAAGGTCTTGCCTCTCAAGACATAAAACTCTACCCCTCCCCGCTATTCTCCTCTCTTTCTTCCTCCTCCTCCTCATACATCGCCTTTGTGCAAACAACCCGAATTTCAAGATACCCTTTACACTCAATCAATCAATCACATTCACAATGACTTCAATCGAGCTCTCGACGCCATCGACTGGCAAGTACACTCAACCTACAGGATTGTACGTTCTCACAGTCTACCCCGCATTTGCGAATTATCCTGCGTCATATCCCTGACATTACAATTGCTAATGATTATTCTCCAGGTTCATCAACAACGAGTGGGTTAAGGGTGTTGACGGCAAGACCTTCGAGACCATCAACCCCGCCACCGAGGAGGTTATCTGCTCCGTCCACGAGGCCACCGAGAAGGATGTCGATATTGCCGTAGCTGCCGCCCGCAAGGCATTCGAGGGAACATGGAGAAAAGAGACCCCAGAGAACCGAGGCAAACTGCTGGTTAAGCTCGCCGATCTTATCGAGAAGAACCTCGATCTCCTCGCTGCTGTTGAGTCTCTCGACAACGGCAAGGCTCTTGGTATGGCCAAGGGAGATATCGGTATGGTTGCTGGCTGCTTGAGATACTACGGAGGCTGGGCCGACAAGATCGAGGGCAAGGTTATCGATACGAACAGCGATACTTTCACATACACAAGACAAGAACCAGTACGTCGGAGATTTTGGGTCCCACGAGAGCAATGCGCTAACTACTTTCAGATTGGTGTTTGCGGTCAAATTATCCCATGGAACTTCCCAATGCTCATGTGGGCATGGAAGATCGGTCCCGCTGTTGCCACTGGTAATACTGTTGTCCTGAAGACTGCTGAGCAGACTCCTCTCTCTGCTCTCGTTGCCGCCAACTTGATCAAGGAGGCCGGTTTCCCACCAGGAGTTATCAACATCATTTCCGGTTTCGGAAAGGTTGCTGGTGCCGCTATCTCTGCCCACATGGATATTGACAAGGTCGCCTTCACTGGTTCGACTGTTGTCGGTCGTCAAGTCATGAAGGCTGCCGCTGGCTCCAACTTGAAGAAGGTCACCCTTGAGCTCGGAGGCAAGTCACCCAACATTATTTTCAACGATGCCGATATCGAGAACGCTATCTCGTGGGTCAACTTTGGTATTTTCTTCAACCACGGCCAATGCTGCTGTGCTGGTTCCCGTGTCTACGTTCAATCTGGTATCTACGACAAGTTTGTCCAGAGATTCAAGGAGCGTGCTACTCAGAACAAGGTCGGCGACCCATTCCACGCCGACACCTTCCAGGGACCACAAGTCTCTCAACTCCAGTACGATCGTATCATGGGTTACATCTCTGAGGGTAAGAAGTCAGGTGCTACCGTCGTTACCGGTGGTGAGCGTCACGGTGACAAGGGATACTTCATCCAACCTACCATTTTCTCCGATGTCACTGAGGATATGAAGATCATGCAGGAGGAGATCTTCGGCCCTGTCTGCTCGATCGCCAAGTTCGAGACTGAGGAGGAGATCATCAAGACTGGAAACAATACCAACTACGGTCTTGCCGCCGCTGTTCACACCCAAAACCTCAACACCGCCATCCGTGTCGCCAACGAGCTCCGTGCTGGTACCGTCTGGGTCAACTCATACAACATGCTGCACCACCAGGTCCCATTCGGAGGATACAAGGAGTCTGGTATTGGACGAGAACTCGGCGAGGCTGCGTTGGCCAACTATACACAAACCAAGTCGGTGTCTATCCGCTTGGGTGATGCTCTCTTCGGTTAGGTTGGGATGGTAATGAAATGAAATGGAAACGAACCTTGTACATGACTATTAGCCTCTTATATCAAAAATACAAACAATTTGACAAACACTGTATACGTGGGTCGTCCCCATCAATCATTCTTATTTGAGCTGTGTGACTGTTAGGCATGTTGTGTTGCACCTTCCAACCACCGAAATTATGGAAGTCTCACAGGACCTCCACAACCTCGGCTGTATCGCAGGGATCCGGATAAGCTGACAGCTGGCTGTGAGTTATTGAATATGCACGTCTATTCGGATTGTCGCATATTCGGATTGTCGCATTGAAATCATCATCTGTAAAAGCCTCATTCATCTCCAAACACTCCTTACTTCCTCGATAGAAGCTATTCTTATCATATTTACAAATCTTCATCAATTGATTGCTTCTCCTCGACACCCACATCATAGCTCCAGCTCCATGCGGGGTCAATGATCTCACTTCACCCGCCAGCCCCTGCCCCTGCTCCCGCGCAATCGATAGTCGATAAGATACAGCGATAAGTATAGCTCGAGCACAGTACAGTAGCGGGATGAAATCACCAAGACGAGCCTTGGCCGCCCATCCTCCCAACCACCCAGAATCATTCTCATCCTACAGCCGTGTACTGTACAGCACTATCCACCAATAGCTCCCTCTCATCCGTCGCGTGATTCAATCTCGCCAAGGATGGAAGAGCTACTAGTGTTGTGGGAGCATGCAGATATGCATGCAAGCACTTTACCTTCACATAGTTGGTGCAGAAAGTGGTATGGGTTGGAGGGAGGTGAGCTGGATTAGATTGGATGGCTGATGGAGGGGTTACAAGGCTTGGCTTGGGATTGGTTGATCGAGCTCTGTTATGTCGTGGGTGGTGCTTACTATCTACCTTGTCTTGCTATGTCTGGCTATGCGCGATGAAGTACGTGAAAGCCTTGCCAGCTATCACAAGCTCTCAGCCCATAGCTGCTCTTCTTTTCCACTTTCCTCTCTTCCTCCCTCTCTCCTTCACGAAGAAAACCTTTCTCTCCTCTTCGCCAGCTTCACGTCTGTTGCTATCTTCAGTCGCATCGCTGTAGTCAGCGACTGAACTTAGGACGAGAATCTCAACAGCACATCTACCCCTCCATTAATCGCAGCCATGGCCCCCCACCTCACCGCCCTCATGCTCTCTCTCCCTCTCCTCCTCCTCCTCGCGACCCCCATCCTCTCCCAAACCACAAACCAAATCACCTGGGCCGCAGTAACCTACACCTACCACGGCGAGAAGACACCCGATTTCCACACCCCCTACCGCAGCATGGACCTGACACCTCTCGGCGCGCAACAGCTCTTCAATGCAGGAACCGGAATCCGCAATCGCTACATCACGTCCATGAACATCTCGCAGGATACGTTCCCGATCGATGGCATCAGTGTGCATGATTTGGATAATGACCAGTTGGATATTCTGACTATGGAGACGCCGTATGTGGCGGCGAGTGCGTTGGCTTTTATGCAAGGCCTCTACCCGCCGTTTGATGCTATTACTTCTGATGAGGAGACTTTGTCTGGGGATGGGGGGAGGTATGAGTAAGTGACTTTTCTGTTGTGTTGTGAAAAATTGTGGCTTCAAGGAATGGTTGTGGGTTGGGAAGGACTCATAAGTAATTCAATGTTCGAGTTGCTCTTGAACATCGAATTTAGTTCACCCTACTGTTAGAGCCGAGATGACCTATGCTCCCCATTTTTTGCCGAGTCAAGAGCTTATTTGGAGGGCTGCTGAACTGACCTTATTCAGATATCCCTTGAATGGATACCAGTATCCCACAATCGCAACTTTGAGCGAATTGGACTTCAATCATATCTGGTAAGCTCTCGGAGGTCCAGCCATCTTCATATTTCGGCTCAAGCGAGATTTTCTCATCTGCTAATATCAGCTAACTCGCTTCTCAGGATTGCCGGACAGAGCGATTGTAAACAATACTCGAATTCGCAAGTGAAATCCATCAGCACACCAGCCTACGTTTCCAAAATGCAAGAAACGCAAACCTATTATTCCTCCCTTTCCAGCACCGTCTTCCCCGACCGCGACTCCAGCACCCTCAACTACGCCAACGCTCTCGAAGTCTATGAGGGTGCCCTCTATCAATACCACCACAACACATCCATCCAGACCTCCCAAGCATTCACGACCGATGACCTCGCCATCCTCCGCACCCTCGCCTCAGAACAACAATGGACATTCAACACCCCCAACGGCACCGACCTGATCAACGCCATCGGCGGGCGCACGCTCGCAGCAAAAATCCTCCAAAAGCTAAACAACAACATCGCTTCCTCCGGCACAGCCTCAAAACTAACCCTCTTCTTCGGTTCCCACGAGCCTTTCCTCTCTTTCTTCGCCCTCTCAAACCTAGCCACCGGCCCCTCAGGACCTCAATTCAACACCCTCCCCGACCACGGCTCCACCTTGACATTCGAGCTCTTCTCCTCCGAATCATCATCCTCCTCTGAACCCACAACTATGCCCTCTCCAGACCAACTCTCAGTCCGCTTCCTCTTCCGCAACGGCTCCGAAGCCAGCGCCGAGACACGCTCTTACACGCTTTTCGGCCGCAGCAACGCCGAGACCGTGATTCCCTGGCCTGAATTCCAGAAAGCCATGGGCGCCTTCGCACTCACTGACATACTCGACTGGTGTCGCACGTGCGAGACGAAAACATTCTTCTGCAAAGCCTTCGAGGACATCTCGTCTGGTGACGCAGACGATGAGGGTCCTTACGTGCAAGGTGGTGCTGGGGGGAAGGGGAGGGGGCTCAGCCCTACGATTGGAGGCGTGATCGGTGCGACGGTTGCGGTGGCCGCGTTGATGTTTTTGGTGGCGGGGTTGCTGCTGGCTGGGTTTAGGGTCGAGAAACGCCAGAAGGGGGATAGACCACCTCGTGATCTGGGCGATATCAGTGTGCTTAAACGGAGCGGGAGCGGGAATGGAGGTGGTTTCAAAGGTGCTGATCGTCTGGGCTCGGATACGGATCTGGCGTTCAAGGGCGGTGCGGGGGCGACGGTTGTTAGGCATGAGAGGGTGGGGAGCTGGGAGTTGGGGGAGAGTCCGAATGGGGATAAGAAGATCCAGAGTAGTCTTGATAAGGAGATTGAGAGTGGAGTTCGGACGGGGAGAGTTGTAAGTGGCACTGATTATAGCAGGAGGAGTAGGGAGTTGGAAAGGGAGAACCCTTTTGTCGACCCTGTGAGGGCTGTTGATCAAGTTTAGATGATAGCTCGACAGCGGTTGGTCAAAGGGGGAGAGTGCTCCTTTGCTGTGGGTAGATGAGAGATGGTTTGGATTCCTGGATGACTTGGCTTGCGCTTGCTGGATTGGAGGACGAATTGCTACGACTGATGAACATATAATGATACCCTTCTGTGTCTCTCGCTACACTTATATACCCCTTTTCTTGGTATTTGCATATTCTTCCCTTATGGAACGGATGCTTGCAGATGATGGCGTTTTGGTCTATGGATTTACTTAGCTCATCTATTTATCTATACACAGGAATGAGATTTTGATATACCTTCACATGATGACCTGTGCTTCTGGGGTAGCGTGAGTGTGTAGATGTTGGCTAGTTGTATGAACAGTCACTATATGCAGTAATTTTGTGTTCTTGTGCCGTGAGATTCATACTCTCAATAGGAAGGATTTAGATGGATGAACAATTTAACACCGAGGCTTCAATTCGAAACATAGCCATAACTTCCTCTACGTCAAGAATAGCTCACTGGGATGTGTGTCGATGGATTTTAGAAGAGTGGTTTGCAGTGTTGATTAGGATATATAACGAGTGTTTCCTAGTATTATCAGCCACACACCCAGTCATCTCATCTCATCTCAACTCCCGCCTACATCATTACACTTCTCCTCATACCTGCGTAGTATCAAGCGCCACAACACCTTCATTAATCAGCGTAAAGTCCTCCGTAAACCATCCCCCATTAGTAACATAAAGCGTCTCCCTCTCCTTCTTACTCCCCCTCCCAAACTGCGCACTCGTCGGATTCAGAAGCAACACCTCATCCACAATAACAGTCTGCTCACCCCCCGGACTAACCCTCACAACATGATTCGGATGCGTAGCAACCCACGCATTCCCCTCCCTATCAAGATCAAAATCATCATACTGGCTCCCGAACGCGCCGCCGACGATCGTGTTATTCGAGATGATCTGCACGGGGCCTGTCTTCTGGCCTAGGTGGTTGATGGGTACACGTCCAAAATGCTGCTGTGCGGAGCTGACGAAGTAGAGGTAGAGTCCGTTGGTGCGAATGCCGTTTATACCTAGGTGCTTTCCTGGGATGGTGCGGTCGACGGGTGCGAAGAGAGGGTCGGTGAAGAGGATTGAATAGGCGCCTGTGGCGATGTTGATGCGGTAGACGGCACCTGCGTCGGAGTCTGCGGCTAGGATGAGCTTGTTTGAGCCAGGGACGGGGGCGAGGCCGTTGAGTTGGACGGAGGTTGCTATTGTGGTTATGTTCTTGACGACTGGGGTCGAGGTGCAGAGGTTTACGGTCCAGACTGTGAGGGTGCCGAGAGTGGCTCTGGTTAGAGCTAGATCCCAGATTCCGGAGACGACGACGAAGATGTCTGGCGATAATCTGTGACTCTGTGGTCAGTTCAATCTTGTTCAGAAGAGGCTGAATGGAGATTTGAGGATAGAGATGCGAAGGAGAACTCACTCGGTTATTCCCATAAGTCCATGACCAGCTGGAAATGTGTGGACGACCGTAGCGTTTGGAGTGGCAACAGTGGGATCGACACTGAAAAGTGTATTGACGCTCAAAGAAGTGAGAAGCAATTCACTGTTTGAGCGAACAGCAATATTTTCTATGAAGTGATTGGGAGGGAATGTGAAGATGTTGCGGAGCAGAGGTCCCGGAGGTGGGGGTGAGACGGCTAAAGTGCTCAGCAAGCCCAGGACGAGCAGAGAGACGAATTTGTTGAAGGTTGTCATTGTCACTACACCGAACTTCTCAATTGCCAAGATTAGACAGTTTAAGTCCTGAAAGAAAGCTAGAACACCGAGGATAGTTGTTCCTTTCATATCAAAAACTTTGGTAGATCAGCTTACAGACCCCTGTCGGCGAACTGCCCAATCTGGCAACCAGCATACGACTTATTGATAGCTGCATCACGACAAGGCAGGGGCACCGCTCTCCCGCTGTGCGCTACTGCGAGGAAACATGCCACGGTAAAGCCCCACAGTGGAGGTTATGCTGAAGGCAATTACTGCTTGCCAAGATGCTGTTGAAGAAGAGGAGCTGAATGCGAGAGGCTACACCGTCTTTTGGTACCTTGGTAAGGCTGCGACCTAGACAGGCCTCTGCAACTTGGTCACAATTTGTGTGATAAGGCGTACTTTTGACAACAGGTTTGGGGGAAAGAGGAAAGATGTGTATCAGTTGACAAGATTGAAGGGTTGTCTGCAGCTCATCATATATGCTGATTAAACTAGGATTTTTGAACGGCGGTACGAAGTCCCGCATCGTGGCCCGGATATTTGCCCAGCATGAAATGTAAAGTATAACGAGCAAAAGAGCATATATCAAACTCATCTGGGAGCCATATAATAGAATGCTCTGGGCAAACACAGTACAGACAAAGCCTTGAGAACAGCGAAAGGACATTACGAAAGCCGCGAGCTGAACAAGAACGAGCTAACGATCTCAGCAGACACGAAAGAGAAAGAAAGAATGCGATCGCTATTGACCGTGAATACAACATTACTTGCGAGTTCGAGCTGGTGGATTTCCTTGCCAACAAGACGATCCTCAAAAGAGTGAACGGTGTTTCACAGGATTTTGACTGAGCAGGACCCAGACTCAACAATATTCTAGGAATATCAGCTTACTACACTCAGCTTGAGTATAAGCTTCTTCCCTAGTTCTACTGAAAGACAGCTTGGCTTGGCTTTGGGATAGGGAAGAAAAGAGGCACTGAATGAGAAGCAAAACTCGGGCTTGGGCTTAGGCTTAGGCTGGTGAAATGCTGTAAGCTTAAAAGATATCATTTGACGAAATGACCATTTGTAGCAAGTGCCAAACAAGACGCGACTGGAAGGAAAGAAATCCAGTTCGTCATAGATCCATAGATTCGACTGGTCTTTGTTTTGGTGCTGATATAGAATAGTTCAGAGGAAGCTTCGTAAAAAGGATTCGACTTCATTATAATGATCACCTTATCGTGACAGTTGTATTGGTGGTTTGTCATGAAGATGGGGACGTGGAGATGCAACTGAACTGGTGGAACGTGTTAGACTTCATTCAGGGGCAAATCTCGCTAATTCAGACGCTATGGACATCTCGCCGCTGACTGTTTACTTACTGGCATCCTCCAAAAGCCAGCCGAAAGAAGACAAATTCTCATTGTATGTGCAAGATAAAAGATGCATCCGGAACTTGACACATTCTTAAGTGAATTCGCCGTTTAATCATTTGATGTTCTGTTTTCTGGCAATTTCATAGCTGCGAGAGAAAAATGTTGCTAGACACTCTGTCCATGTCACGGCTTGAAATAGCAAGGGAAAGGATTGAAGGCAGGTCTTCTATTTCTATCAAATTCTCATTTATGTTTTGCTTGAATGTAACAAACATTCTTTTCAAAATGTGCACAGTAAGCCAGGGGAGCATAGTTAATCGTTCGGACAAGGGTTTGAAAACTTCACTGACTATGATACCACCAGATACGGTATTTCCATTGACCTGCAGGTATAATTTGGTAATCTTACATACTTAGCTAAACACAGTCTAATAATCACCAAGCCTCCGGATGCTTCAGCAGGACATCATTTGTAGGTTCATGGATGTCGTTGGTCAATGTAAGGGAGTCGTTAGAGGCTTCCGTACTAATGAAACCGTTCGTGCAATTGGAGTTGTCGTACGGGGCTGTTTCACCTGAGCCAACTGAATCCGAGAGCTATCAAAAGAACAGTATTGCTCTTAGCTCATTTGTATGAGTCTGCTGGATCCCATACAATGAATTGCATTGCAAATATCATCATTTTTTGGATGTGAACTGATCGAACTGGCCGAACATAGATTCAAACAATGAGGATAATTGTTCCGATGTCATTGGCTGGGTGAACTGGATACATGGAGTGGTTAGTGCTTGCGTTCTAAGACTTTATGTATAGAGAAATTATACCTGATTTGGACCTGGCTGAATGGTATTCGGCTGTGTTCCAGGCGCAAGATTGATGACCGGAGCACCGATCTGAATTTGAAAGCCCCCTCCCGGTGGCGAGTCGCTGGGGTACCACGGACCAGTCCACCAGTTTGTTTCGCGAGACAACTGGTAATACCCACACTTTCCTTCTGCTAGGAGCTCGTCGGTTATCATGTGAACATGGAAGGCGTTCAGCTCAGGTGGAGATAAACCGCATCGGTATCCACTGTACTTTTCGTAACCGGCTGGTGCGGTGTACCTCACCCAGCCCCAGCCCTTAGGACAACAACCAGACTTCATCAGTTGTTCTTGTGCCCACACATCTTGCTCTTCAACTTCTTTGGACGAAAGTTTCTCCCTCTTCAGTTGTTTCTTTGCCATCTTCTTGGCACGGTCGGTTGTGTGGTTACTTTTTGGCTTGGGTGTGACCGTTTTCGAAGGTTTCCAATCCTTCGGTGGCTGCGGAGTCGGCTGTGAAGATGCTGCTAGTTGTGAAGGCTGCCAGTCTTTAGATATATGCGGGGGTGATCTGTGTTCTTTATCTCGCTCAGAGGGCATAGGCTTTATAATCCGAGACTCATCCTTGAAATATGTACTACTCAGCGGCTCTGTCCGAGTACTAGTCGTCCTGGGCGGCTTCGTACTTTTCGAAGCGTACTTCGAACTAGAATCCTTTTTCGGGTGCTCCTTGGTCTCCGAAGGTTTTAGGGTCTTGGTTTTCGGTACTTCTGAGCTGTCTTTGAAGAAAGCGCTGGCGAGCACAGAGCCCACGGTGCTGGTTGGTTTTTGGGCCGGCTTCGAGCTGGAGCCGGAGCTGGGAGACTTTGGAGATTTCTTGGAGTCTGGTGCCATGTTGGTGAGCTGTGCTGTCAATGTATGTATGTATGTATGTATGTTGGGTTGACGATGGGGATACTGAAAAGGCGATGAATGTGAAGATAGAAGTCCCAACTTAAGGAGAAATACGGATCGGTTTTATAGTCTTGGTGGGTTTTTACCACTAATACACGTTGAGACATTCACTTGCGACATCCAATGCATCATGATAGTCACGAGTCAGATAGGTTTGGGAAACACTTGGGTTTCTCCTATGGACTCACATAGCTTGAATAAGATGCCAAACGACAGACTCATCATACCAACGCGCGCACCTTGCTAAATCTACTATCAATAAGCACTGACCGATTCCTCCATTCAATGTAATACGGCCCACTACAGAACCAAGTACCGGGCCAGATATAATAATGTCCGGCTTACCCTCAGATAAGAGTTGATGGGTCACCATATGTATCTGGGCACCACCAAGACAAAGGTGGCCATTGAATTGGGAATATACTGGTCCTGCGGTGTACCTACTCCGTCCAGAACCGCTAGCACAGGCTCCGAATGAGAGAATTTTCTGCTTTGTCCAGTCATATTGCTCCTTTTGCTGGGGTTTGGGTGGATTGTCGATGACTAGTTGCCTCTGGGCCATTGTTTGGTCATGGTGGTCTGTATAGGTGGTCTTGAATATTTGGATTTTATCGTTGTCCTGATGACTAGCAGATACTGGCTCTGGAGCTACGTTCTGCTATTTGATATCTCTGGGTTTCTAGACCTCGACTTCGCAGGAGGGGTAGTGGGGTAGTCTGATTTGATTATCCGTATTTCGACACTCATTCAAACGGAATTTTCTCGGCGATGTGCTTTGATTGATGATTCATTTATTCTCTTGTCTTTGTCGGCGTGACTGGGACTGCTTCCGGGTGGTCTCAGAGGATTGCAATATGCAATATTGATCCGGCGGGCTTGCTGGATTTCAAAGCAGGGTTTAAACTTGAGTCATGTGCGTGAGGGTTCGTGACATGCTTATCTTTTCGATCTTGTTGTAAAGCTTCTTGCTTCTTCTTTTCTTCGTCGGGATCTAAACGAGAAGTCGCTTTCTTTGGCAGTCTAAAGCTCGAGTCTCGTGGAGTCTTCTCAGAGTGTGGCGCCATGATGGTGTATGCTTGTGCTGATGTTGAAATGTCCGTAGTTTCTATCGTCGTGGTTGGCTCGAATGCTCTGCTTCGAGAACTGTTGCTAACTTGTATAAGCCTAGAAGATAAGCCGTGGAGTAATGAGAGGCGTGAAGTAGAGTCCACCATGCGAGTGTCGTCGAGTCGTCTTGGAACATTCAAATCCTACGTTGCTCCAGCCTGCCACTTCTAATTGGCAGGCAGTCATACAGGCAAGCTATGTTGGTGATTGTATCGTCCCCGTAGAGTATTTTTGTAGCCTTTCACTCTCTTAGATTCAAAGCTGAGATGGAAATGCTTGCAGCCACATGCAGTTGTACGCAACTCTCTCGGCCAGGAGGAAATAGTTATTCAAGGAGCCACGATTGCAGGTCGGTATTCGTGGGAACTGGGCTGGATCCATAGATCTAGCTATTTTCAACTCGACGTACCATTGTTTTGAGAACCAGACCAACGGTTCAGAGCAAAGCCTGCTCTTGCATACGGTATGGTGAAAACATGACGACCTGGACATGCTAAGCACTGCCCCGATTGGGCCATGGAGTATGGCGGATACGCAGCACATGTCCTTCGCCGTTGCGTACGCATGGACAGCATGACTGCTAGGTATTTTCTTGACGGTTCTGTGTCAATAGGCAATGATTCTATGTTGTACAAAAGAGCAATTTGAAGAAATGTAATGAAGAGAAGTGAGAGGAGAGCTCAGGAGACAGCTCCGGCGATGTCTCGATTGGCCACCTGACTATTTTTAAAGCTATGTTGTTGTGCTTAACACAGTAGCTCGGAACGCCAGCCAAAGATAGAAGCAGAAGGTTGCAGAGAATGTTGGTTCCAGGTTGAGTGTTAGGTTTTCCAGCCACGAAACCGCCGCAAGAAAAGCAAGTTTCACGATGCTGTAGAGAATCTGATATTGAAGAAAGAGTGGAGCTCCAATTCACTCTTTGCTACATAGAACCTCAAAATAGGAACGATTAGCCGTATTCTTGCCTCTGTCGGCGCTCGGTCGGAGCGATAAAGTGACAATCGAGCCGGTTTGTTTCTGTATAAGAACAACGCGACCTCGAGGAGCGAGTTCACTCTCAGCAAACAACAATTTCGATTCTTCAACACTCGTGCAGTGTGAAGAAACTGTACTGCTTTGTGAAAAACATAACGGGTACGAGAAATGCCACCACTGAAAGGGCTTTGAGCGGATAACTGACGAAGTGACTTGCACAGGAAGAGACAAGGATAGATCGAGCGCGTCCAGCAACATCTAGGCTGGAAAACTTCCCCTCCTTAGATACGAAAATCAACGCACTCACAGTGATAGGAAACTGAAATCATGATTGCCGATATCTTCAAGGTGGTGGGAGGCTTTCTCCTGCTTCTTCTTCCAGGCTTCTACCTCTATTCTGCAACCTCCACATCGTCCAAGGTCATCGTAACGGCTTTCTTAATTGTATTTCTTAGAGAGTACTCCGCCGATAGCCTCCCATACGCAGACTTTCATGTTGTGCCCTTATTTTCGAATTTCAAAGACATTCCTGCATCAACTGCTGCCTACCTCGCCACCATTGCGGCCCTTCTGTACACTCGACAACAAGGCCTTCGATACGCTCGCATCAACAAGCTGAAGACAAAATTCAGCTTCACTGATGATCCAGCTTCTTTTAAGAATATGACGGTTGGGCAAGCCCAGGAGATTGAGAGAAATATGGCCGAATGGGAGTTCCCGAGACTCTTTCAATTCGCATGGATCTCCGACTTCCTACGCGTATGTACTGTCATCCATTAGCGTCTGTAATACTGACAATGTGCAGACATCCACTGATCCCGGCGTATCGCGTGCTCTCGTTAAGTCTGGACATATGGTCAACCCGGATCTCATGGTCGAGCACGATCGCCTCCAGTCTACTGTGCATCTAATGTCTGCCATGATGGCTTATAAATTCCGCTCTGCCAACCATAGCTTGGTCATCAGTCGAATCAACGAACACCATCACCGATACGGCACCTGGATCAACAGCGATGATGTTCTTTACCTAATCATCCACTTCTCAGAAATCCCAGTACAATGGATCAACAAGTTCGGCTACCGCAGCCTTGAAGGATTCGAGGTTCAAGCCATGTAGGTTCTCTGCGATAGTTGTGTATTATCCAGGCTAATAACTGGAGGTGGGTTCTGTGGCGTGAACTGGGTTGTTCTATGGGCGTCAAGTATATCCCCGAGACACTTGAGCAAGCCAAGGAATGGCGCAAGGTAGGCCGTCCCATTCATGAACTTGAACGATTGTTGACATTCCCAGAACTTCGAGACCACCTGTCGCTGGCGTGAGGATACAAATGAGGAGGCTGGAATGGCTATGATGAACGAAATTATCTACTCGGTTCCATCTCTGCTGAAGCCCTTCGCCAGAAAGCTCATTGTTTCGATCCTCGACAAAGACATTGTTTACTTCTGCCAGATGGAGAAATTGGGACCTTCCACGATTCTTCGAAGCATCACTTACGGCCTGTTCGGAATTTGCGCCTGGTTCATCCGCCATTTTTGCTCTCCTCGCCTTTCTCCTTACAAGCGAGCTCCTGATACACCCAATAAGAGCGTAAGTATCTGCTTCTCTCAATATACGATCATACAAATGCTAACGTACGTCTAGGGTACTTGGAACTTTGGACACACCCCCTATGACACTCTTCCATTCTTCCAAGAGCGCAGCTTCTGGAATCTCTTCGGCTACGGTGCTCTCCTTCGACGCATCTACGGTATGCCAATGCCCAGCCCCAAGTACTTCTCCGATGGCATTGCAATCGAGCGAATGGGTGCACTTCAAAACACCCCGGAAACACAAGCAACCGTCGAAAGCAAGGTCCGTGAGAATGCTGCCATCCTCGAGAAAGCCCCCTTTGGCTATCGCCCTGCTATCGGATTCCAAGCTGGCAGACTTCTTCCTCCCGTGGACGGCCCATCGTATGGTATGGAGATGAACACCTTCCCTGAGTCGACCCCGTTGATTCCTGCTTCTGCTGAGCGCTTCGAGAAGCGCTTTGAGCGTCGATCATTGGGCTACTCTGAGCTCGCTGCCATCGAGAAGCCTGAAGATGTTCTCACTTTTGACAAGAGTGAAGTCAACATTCTCTAGGTCGATGGACACCATTCTCCATCCAAGATGGTTAAGGTCTCTGCTTGAACGTCCGACTATAAAAAGCTGCTCGTGGGAAATCCTAGCCAAGTTGAACGTAGATGAATTGCCAGGTCAAATTTCCAGTAATTCTCATCCATTATCGACCACACGACTAGGGATCATTCGGAGGATCAAGTTGAGTTTCTTTCATCCTCTGAGTTCTCTCATGAGTCTATCTCTGTTTTCTTTTCGCGGGTATGCATCGCGTCCTTGACAACGTGGTCTAAGCGATCTGTCTTGCGAATTGAGTCGAGGATGCTTCGTGGGCTAGCATTTTGCGACTTGGTCTTTCTCCTGCCACCTATTGCTGGCGATCGTCCCCCAACCCAGTATACCTCAAGTAGTGAAATTAAGTCACCAAAATGAGAAATGACATAACAAATCATTCCATTGAAACCGAAATTAGTCGTGAAAGTTGGATGGAAGTGGAATAGAGTAGTGTCTTCCCGCCATCAAGGTGTTGTGTGATCTCATAGGTAACCAAAAAGGTGTATCGCCGTCAAGGTATAATAAGATGCAGCCAGCTGCCAGTCACTGGCCCCTACTATACTTACACTCACACCATCCTCGATGTTCACCCAGACATGAAGAGGAAAGATGACCCGAGTTTCCTGATGTTCAATGTCCCTACTCGGGATTAGTGCCACGCTGCCTTTAAAGGACACAAAATGTGGAATCAGCACCGAGATGACCGCAACATCACACCACTTCCATTTCTCCTTGCAGCGAAAAGGTCAACCGTCGTCATCGTCTCCAGAGAACGTTGGGATGATCTTCGGCACCGGATGCCCAGTCGTCGTTTGATTTTGGCGGGTACATTATAGTACAAGACCGAAATGATGTGGGGTTTCGGTGGCCAGGTGGCAGAAGTGGTCTGACTCTCTCACTGCCTGCAACTATCAAATGCCCTCTGTACACCCCTGCGACAGGTCTTCTGCACCATGCTGAAAGAGAGCGCTCGTCCGATGATTCTGAATGCCCTCCAAAGTTGAGGAGGATCGATGGAGGCTACCCACGCCTCAAACTTGAGATCTCCAGAACTCCGTGGGCAAGCTTTCGGATCAAGGGTACAATGTCCCCCTCCACGCAGATCAGTCACTCAACACCAACGACCCCGCAAGGTCCACGAAACGCTCTAATCTAGCTGCTGGGAGATACAGGGACTTCCCCGCAATAAGCTTTACTCTAAATGGTTTGGAAAACTCGACTATGGTCTTTTGAAAGGGCGCTTCGGAAGACCCTGAAGTTTACGCCTCTTTAGCTGCGGCTACAGTGCCTCCTCGAAACAGCGGCGCAGCTCGACTTCTCTGGTCTACCATACGAGGGGTTTCTCTCGCAGTTTCCATCCACATGGGCCTCAAGTGCTCTGCTTTGGAGGTTGGCGAGAGTTAGAAAGATACTGACTAACAGCTTCTGTGGATGGTAAGATACTGCAAGGGTAAACACACCACTTTCAAGCCACCACCATCCGAGCCGCCCACCGAAGACGGTGCTTGCCAAGCATCGAGGTCCTCCGGAAGTGTGGAAGTCCAGATAGGAAGAATCGTCTCGATATCCATGCCAAACATAAATCCGATGCAGGAAGCTTGCAGCCAGGCTACTCTTGCAGGCATCTCCCTACCTCATGCGTAGGGAGACGCCCATCTCCGCCTTTAGACCGGCCCAGTCTGGTCTCCTGGCCAATCCATCCCAAAGATTCTCGAATGGAAGCTCAACTCAAACCTAGCGGTTGAGCGGGATTGGAGTTCAAGGATCACAGGAACAGGATAACTAGGATTTTTGACCAAAAACGGGACCAAGCTAATCAAGAAAAGGAAGCAGGGACATCTCTTGGGGAAAGGACCAGCAGGCATCCGAGCCGTTGCGGCGTGATGGGACGAAGTGGGGTTATCAGCAGTGTTCTGGATGGAGGGGTAACTTTTTTTCTTAAAAGTGGCATGTTTGTTCAAAATCGGATATAAGGCAGAGCACCTTCCCTCCTCTACACACTCTCCATCATCATTCAATTGACTCTCATACACAATACATAAGTGAAAACTGCAACTTTCCCAACAACAAATTACTTCGAATTCGAACAATCACAATCACAATGGCACCAACAATCCCAACTGAGCAATGGGCCCAAGTTGTCGAGGCGACCGGCAAGCGTAAGTTGCTCCCACAACTTCATTTCCTCATTTCCTCATTTCCTCATTTCTCAATTCTTCTCCTTTCTTTCCCTTCGCATCTTGCAACCTTCTAACTTTTCCCAGCTGTCGTCTACAAGAAGATCCCAGTCCAGAAGCCTGGCCCAGATGAGGTTCTCGTCAACATCAAGTTCTCTGGTGTATGCCACACCGATCTCCACGCTGTCAACGGTGACTGGCCATTGGCTACCAAGCTTCCCCTGGTCGGTGGTCACGAAGGTGCCGGTGTCGTTGTTGCCAGGGGCGACCTCGTCACCGATATCGAGATTGGTGACCATGCTGGTGTAAAGGTATGCTCGAGAAAAGCCCCTATATCGAAATCACTGACATCTTCCTAGTGGATCAACGGCTCCTGTCTGGCATGCGACTTCTGCCAAAGATCGGACGAGCCGCTCTGTGCTAAGGCCCTCCTCTCCGGCTACACAGTTGACGGTACCTTCCAACAATACTGCATTGCTAAGGCAGCTCATGTTGCCCGCATCCCCAAGGAGTGTGACCTCGAAGCTATCGCACCAGTTCTTTGCGCCGGTATTACCGTCTACAAGGGATTAAAGGAGTCGGGAGCTAGGCCAGGCGAGACCGTCGCAATCGTCGGTGCTGGTGGTGGACTCGGATCTCTTGCCTGCCAATATGCTAAGGCTATGGGTCTGAGAGTGATCGCCATCGATGGCGGTAATGAGAAGAAGGAGATGACTGCCAAGCTTGGTGCTGAGTCCTTTGTTGACTTCATGACCAGCAAGAACGTTGTCAGTGATGTCAAGGCTGCCACTGCTGATGGCCTTGGACCACACGCTGTCATCTTGGTCGCTGTTAACGAGAAGCCATTCCAACAGGCTGCTGAGGTAGGTCTAACGTTCCAAGTGTCCCGTATGAGTTTGTCGCTGACAAGAACAGTATGTCCGCCCACGCGGTACTGTCATTGCCATCGGTCTCCCAGCCGGTGCCTATCTTCGCGCACCAGTCTTCGAGTCTGTCATCAAGATGATCACTATCAAGGGTTCATACGTTGGAAACAGAGCTGATTCCGCTGAGGCCATCGAGTTCTTCAGACGTGGAGTAAGTTTATACCCCGCACCCCATTTGAGCTTGTATCCCCAATCTCGTCAAACTCTCTTGAGAGTTTCAATAAAGCAAGGCTAACGCGCAAACTTTAGTTGATCAAGGCACCATACAAGTCCATCGGAATGAGTGAGCTCCAGAAGGTGTACGACCTAATGTAAGTCCTTCCCTTCTCCCGAACTCCTAAGCAAAATGACTAACCCCTCATCAGGCACGAGGGCAAGATCGCTGGACGATACGTCGTTGATACCTCCAAGTAAAGGAGAGGAACGCAGATGTATAAAAAGACAGACATATGGGTCTATGATCTGATGAAGAGATGATACGGGGTGGTTGGATGGGAATCTTGAGGATTGGTAATGCGGGATCTTTGGGCCAGGGTTCGCTTGTATATAGCCTGGGAAGAACCAAACTTTCAAACAAAACAACGATGTGTTCTTGCTGTGCAGTATGATACAATACTATACGGGGATTCCATGCCATACAGAGCGGGGAATGGCTTGGTAATAGATGCTATGGAAAGGCCCCAGCGTGATTGGTGAGATTGAGGATGTACTCTGATCGTGCGTCTCGCAAGTCCAATGCCACGAAAGGAACTACGCTCTATAGGAGACCCTCAACTATGGAATAAGCTTGCAGAATCTTGTGGGATCTATTATCTGCCAATCTTACTCGAGATTTATATGCGCAGAAGCGCGACTTGAGCTTCCAGTGTTAACGGGGCCTCATTGTGAGATCATTCTGCGAGTTGCCTTTGTATATATCAGGTCAGAGATATGTATCCAGTCAGAGATCCCACTCCTCTCCAACCTCCATAACATACCCAGCCAAGGTCAACAGATGATTCGTTCGGACCCACTCGGCATCTGCACCGTCACCTATGGGCACGAAAACGTGGCTTAGGATCTGAAACAACCCACTATGAGTTGATCATATGAACACGGAGGCTTAAATATAGACTCGATCGGGTTTACTCGTCTTCCGGATGGAGGCTCGTACCACAGAGGGGGCTGGGGGCACCCCAGGAGACGTCTCCAGGTGTGTGGGGTTTGTATTGTGTACTTTCCCTCGTAGATCCACTGAGTTTAGAGGAGATAATCAAAAGACTTCAAAACAGCTCAAAACTTAGAGAGAAATTTAGAATGAGGACAATCGTGCCTTAGCTGTGACTTCACAACCTCTCCGAAGATTACCCCCTCAAACAAATCTTCGGTCACCATGCCGTCTCAAGCTAACCAAGTATCAGCGACTTGCAAAGCTCATGTGAACAACAACCCTCCTGTACCACCACCCGTACACACTCCTCTTCCAAAGACACCAACGAGAAAGTACGCGTGACTTATACCGAACAACCCACAGCAGCACAAAGAAAGCAGAGAAGTTTTGTTGCAAGTCGCAGTGCCACCACAGGTAACACAAAGCAAAACGACGATATCCTTTGCGGTTGAGCTAGCTAGAGGACAGGAGGATGAGAGGATGAGAGGATGGGATGGGTGGACTCCTCTTTCCCAACCGAATTACCCGATCCTCAGGAGTAAACCTGCTCTGGGACTTTTTGAGAGTGGAGGATGCAGCCCGACTGGGCCGGGCTGGCTGGTGGACTAGGTGGTGGGGTGTTCTTTAGTACAGTAGAACGAAGGGAACGAAGCGCACTCGGCTCGTGCTGGCATTTCCATGTTTTGGACTTGAGAAAACTTGTTTGTGGAAATCGCGACGTGCAACAAAAGGCGGAAATATAGGAGTGATTCTGGATATTCAATATTTGAAGGTTTGCGCTAGGTTGGGATGGGATTGGATCATTCAGATGGAATGAGGATCGGTCCTTGTTTATTTCAGGTTTGAAGGTGCGGATCTCGGATGCCATGTACAGTATGATCAGCTTGGATTTTGGTGGGGGCGGGTGCCTCCCCCTCGAAGGCAAGGCGTCTTGGACAACTGAATAACTTCAACTTCAGATCAAAAGATTTTTTAGACCTTCAAAAGCTCTCAACCCAACGAAGAGACAGGTAGGTCGTCTAGTGTATGATTAGTATCCACGCTGCAATGGTTACTAATCCGGCTTTAATGTTTGTTAAATGCCATACCTACCACATTAGATAGCTCTATTGCATCATCAGGTACCCCTCATAGCATTATCAATCAACAGCAATTGTGCTTTTTAAGCAAGAGTTTCTCTCCCAGATCCTCCCACTGTTGTCTTCTTTCCCTATACAATTCTTTCTTCCACCTTATGTCCACATCTTCACACCGTCTAATATCAACAAGCAATCACCTTCAATCAACCACCACCATGGCAGCAGCAAGCAAGTTCTATAGCATCGTCGCCGGCGTAGGCGCAGGAACTGGTATCTATCCCTCATCCCCCACCAACTCCTTTCTCCCAAGCTAACCACGACTCGCAGGTCGTTCCGTAGCCATCAAATTCGCGCAAACCTACCCCGTAGCTCTCCTCGCCAGGAATCCAGCAAACTACGAATCCATCGTCAAGGAGATCAACGCCGCAGGCGGTAAAGCAATCGGGATCTCCACTGACGTATCCTCGGAGTCATCAATCAAGAATGCCTTCGCGGAAATACAAAAGGAGTTCAAGGGCAAGAAACTCGCGGCTGCGGTGTATAATGTTGGAGGGAAGTTTGTGAGGAAGCCATTCTTGGAGTTGTCGTTGGAGGATTATGTGGCGGGGTATGAGGCTAATGGGTATGCTCCTTTCTTTCCTTTCATTTTAATCTATGAAGTGCGCTGGGTTTTGATTTTGGGTTGGGCTTGTGCTTGTGCTAATCCTGTTGGGTGCTATAGGAAGGGATTCTTCCTCTTCGCTCAAGCTACTCTCCCGGGCCTCCTGTCCTCAGTTCCCGACTCTCCTCATCCACCATCCCTTATAATCACAGGTGCTACAGCGTCTCTTCGTGGCGGAGCGAATATGTCGTCTTTTGCGAGCGGCAAGTTCGCTTTGAGGGCTACGGGACAGAGTCTGGCTAGAGAGTTTGGACCCCAGGGTGTTCATGTTGCTCATGCTATTATTGATGGAGTGATTGATATTCCGAGGACCAAGGACTGGCCCGTCAATAACAATGCGCCGGATGGGAAGATCAGCGCGGATGCTATCGCCGACTCGTATTGGTATCTTCATACACAGCCGAGAAGTCACTTCACGCAAGAGTTAGATGTTAGACCGTATGTGGAGAAGTTTTAGACAAATGTATTGATAGAAGTCAAGAACCTCAAGAGCAGATCAAAGTTACGGAGACCAAGTGTACGTTAGCATGGTCGAGAAGACCGTCACATAATTCCAAGTCCGGCAAGTCTTTACCTAGTCACTTTTCTCTAGTGAAAGTCCAAAGCAAGTAAGGGCATATCCCTCACCATCAAACTCTCATCATCAAGGACCAAGATCTAGAGACAGTCTGCAGGTGAGGAAGGTCTCCTCCCGAAGAAGTTGACCTCTCGTTTCCTCTTGCGCTATTGTTTACCTCGAAAACCATGATTCCATTAAAGGACGATTGACGCGGAGATAATTAGCGCATACAGCAGAAACAGCTGAAGCACTTGGGCCATCCTGTAGTGATACATAGGTTAGTAGAGGGTAGCCCTCCCAAAGCAAATGTATAGCAAAACACCAACACATGCCGTGATAAACAGCAGTTTGCTTCGGGAGGAACTCCCATGGAGCATTTCACAGTGTGAACCAACGTGCAAGCACAGAGGATGTGAAATGGCCATAATGTTTGTCTTTGTTGTTCATTCCCTATGCCTAGCAACATCAGCCAGCCCCAGCCGGGAACCAATGTGCAAATAACAAATCATGCCAAACACGCCTTTATGCCCAAAGCCCAATTGCGATTTGAGTCGATCCGTTTATGCCTTCGCCTTCAACTTCTCCTTGATCTCGCGACCGGTCTTGATGCGCTCCAGTATGCTCTCACGGTCCTTGTCGAGCTTCAGCTTGGTGATGACGACCTTCGATGGGTGGATGCCGAGGGGGACGGATTGTCCGGAGGACTTCTCGCGGACGACTCGCTCGATGTGTACGATGTACTTAAGACGGTAGACGGAGGTGATCTTGCCCTCGCGGCCCTTGTTGGATCCACGAACGACGGTGACTTCGTCATCCTTTCTGATTGGGATGGAGCGAACCTGAGAGTTGTTAGAGCAGGACCAGGAATTGGGCACAGGAAATACATACGTTGTACTTCTCACGTAGCTCCTTGCTGAGAGGTGCGCTCATTATGGTACGTCTGACGCTGGAAGGAGCATCGTAATGAGCCTTGCGCGACTTTCTCCTTGAGGAGTGGAGGGCTACAAATTGTCAGTTTTGCGATTCGGCGTATTCGAGCATGCGATTGTTCCTGTAGAATTGGGAGATTCGCAGGAGATGGACATACCGGAGTTGATTCTGGTCATCGTGGCGGTTGGTGATGAACGTGGGCGTTGTTGTCGTTGGTCGTTGCAGTAGAAGTCTTTTCCTTCAATTTGGAAAGAGTGTGGGCGCTCGACAGATTAGCGCCAAAATCTTAGCGAGAACTCTTGGCAAAAGTCCTTCATCACGTGCAGACAGCAACGGAAATTTGCCAAGCGAACCTTGCGACATTTGGCGGGGTCCTGCGAAGTGAAATGGAGGGGTCAAAAAAGTTGAAATCTGACCCACGTGGGAGCTTCACTTTCAAGTTGACTCCTTTCCTACCTTCTCTGCTTCACATTTTTCTCCTGATATCTTAACGTCTTTACTTACTTGCTCTCATATTGCTCTACTTATTCAGAATGGCAGATCTCCCAACTACTTACGATGGTAAGAAATTGCCTTACACTCCCCAATGGAAGCATTATTTAAGTCCTTCTCCCATTAGGACTCGTCCATATTGCAGTGATCGGTGGGACTGGACTCCAAAAGCTCGAGGGCTACATCCCCATTGCAACCGTCAACCCCAAAACGCCCTGGGGATACCCATCAGCGCCCATTCACATCCTCCAGCACAACAACGTCCCAGTAGCTTTCCTCTCCCGCCATGGCGCATCCCACGAATACGCACCCCACGAAGTACCCAACCGGGCGAATATTGCGGCTTTGAGAAGCATTGGTGTTAGGACTGTGATTGCTTTTAGTGCGGTGGGAAGTCTCCAGGAGGAGATCAGGCCGAGGGATTTTGTTGTCCCAGATCAGGTTATTGATCGTACAAAGGGTATGTCTTGTGCTGTTGAAGGTTTAATATGAGATACTGAGAGATGCGGCAGGTGTCAGGCCGTTTACATTCTTTGAGAAGGGTGTGGTTGGACATGTTGGCTTTGCAGACCCATTCGACGCCCAGATTGCAAAGGTAAGCAGATTGTTGTGGAGATACTGTTTAGAAAGGGGATACTGACAGCTCTTCCAAAGGTTGTCCAAAAATGTGGCCATGCTCTAGCAGGAGATGGGATCAAACTGCATGACAAGGGAACGATCATCTGCATGGGTACTGTATTCAATCTCTACCGTAAAGTATGAGAGTACTAAGAGTTCGCTTTACAGAGGGACCTCAATTCTCCACCCGCGCCGAATCCAATATGTACCGCTCTTGGGGTGGTTCTGTAATCAACATGTCCGCACTCCCTGAAGCCAAGCTCGCCCGCGAAGCCGAGATGGTTTACCAAATGATCTGCATGGCAACCGACTACGACTGCTGGCACAGCACCGAAGACGTCGACGTCGCAATGGTGATGGGACACATGGCAGCCAACGGTGGAAACGCAAAGAGATTAGTTGGTGCCGTGTTAGACGAGCTGATCAAGGATGAGCACAAGGATTTGGTGAAGGGGAAGCATTGGGAGGGTTCGACGACGGGCATGATTCAATTCATGACGAAGGCTGAGGGTAGAGGGGCAGAGGGCGTGAAGAATGTCGAATATTTATTCCCTGGGGTATTTGGTTCAAGCTGATAGTGGGAGGAGATGCATTTACTTATAGATTTTTTGTTTACATAGCAGCATGATTTACCGGCGAGCAAAAGTCGTCGAAGCTCCTTGTGGGAAGAACATAGAAATCAACATATCGTAGATCTGAACCTTAATTTCACAGTATTTCCTTGCATTGGGTTATCAATCACTCAAAGACCATTGTCGGCAAACGATTGGTTGATCCCGGGTCCTAGGTAGCCAACCTCAGAAAAATTTCGTCTTCAGCTTCGGATGTCCTCTAGCCTATTTGATTGTGATTAATCACTTCAATCTTAAGAGTCTACAAGATGTCCTGGGGTTTTACTCGAAAACCACTTATAAGAATATAACGGATCACACAAGCGGGAACCACATTCGATACTACTGTATTGATCTATGTCCGTGCTAAAATGACTTTCAACTTCACAACGATACCCCAACCCTCCTCAGAGCCATACATACCATACTCATTCTCAGTCCTAAACACGACCTCCTCAGCCTTGACATCAACAACAACTCTATCCTCATCTTCACCGCCCAAACCCCCAGCATCAGGCTGTCCTTTCGAATTCGAACCAATTAAAGGCGGCCTCTCCTCACCCTTCTTCTTCCCAAAGAACCCCCAGCCCTTAGACTGAGTCTGCGTCGCCATCTGCTCCTTCCTCTTCGGCAACTCCAACGTCCTGGGATCGCGTGGTGGCGGCCTCAAATACCCCGCTAACCGCTTCGCCATATCCTCATTCTCCCAGTACCACAGATCTTCCCTCTCAGAAGTACCATAGCTATCGCAATCCTTATCGCTGACTTTCACCACGCGGTCGTACTCTGACGGCTCGCTGAAATCGTAGTCTGTCGGCGTGGCTTTTGGGTCCTGAATTGCTTTGGCCGGAACGAGGATGAGACTGCCTTTCTTGAGACCGGTGTTGGCGAAGTCGGAAATGTAGAGCTGGATATGGTGGGTGAGGAGGGAGAGGATCTGCTCCTCTTGCGCGTGCGAGAGGATGTTGCGCTGGGTCTGGATGGAGGATATTTGCGTGTTGAGTGTTCGGAGCTGGGATTGGATTTGGGAGGAGTAGTATTGGGATGTTGAGGTGGCGGTGGTGGGGTGGTAGCTGGATATCGTGTCCGTGTAGGATGGGGGCCCAGCTTCCTCCTCCTGAGTGTAAGCTGGGATGGCGGACTTGGAGTCCATTTAAATGGATGAATGGATAGGTGGCGTTGAGGGGAGTTTGCTCGACTTGAAGCTCTCTCTATTAAGTGTCAAGATGGACTTAGGACAACGTTTGTACAAGCGTGATTCCAGACGATCCGCCAATGACAGTATGGGAGCTGTGAAAGTCACCTGACGATTTGGCGCGACGTCAATGAATCACACCAGGACCAGAAGACCCGTGGAATATTCCCCTGTGACGTCTAGGATCCTTCTGGAAGTTCAAGGCGTGAAATTTTAGATCGTTTCTAGTAACCTTAGATTGTTGAACGATATGATAGTAAAACCACGATAGAAGATTTGGGTCCCGTTGATCGACCGAAGTAGGAAATGTCTGGTTGAGAAAGGACACAGGATGACGACGGAAATCGGAACTCTCCGATACTCGGTGTGTAAGGGGCGATATTGGGATATTGTCCAGTAAGGCTCTTTTCAGTAGTGAGGCTATCGAAATCGAGACCATTGGGCAGGAATTGAGACCTCGGTATGTACTAGAAGAGGCTGTGAAAGTGTGAAGAGCCAACGAAGGAAGAGTAATTACAGCCGTACCAATATTGTTGCCTTGAACAAGGATTAAACTTAATCGGAAGTCCAAGCCGCAGCCTTACACTAAAAGAGCCGGGATGAAGCTATCAGCTACCCATCTTCAGAGTCCAGAGGGCCAATGATGTAGTGATTGATGGTTGAGCGAACTGGGGTTAAAGCTACGAAGCGCATCTGCGATTCCAGAAGGCCGCTAGAAGGTGGCCGTTGTTGGCTTGCACAGTGGATCCAAGGTCACGAGGCGATTTAGTGAGGCGCCAAGAGATATTCTCAGCCATTTGTGGTCGTTCCCCGTTGTCAATCCTCTCTTTTTTGTTGTCAAAGTCCTCAGCTGTGCATCGCCATCCGACATGCTGCAGTATTAGGATGACCAGACAGCTAGAGCTATGTTAGGTAAGATACGAGCATATGGCGGGTATTCGGCATGCGACGGGAAAGAGCCCATTTGTTCTGAGAGGTTTTGCTGTTCGGGCAGTGCAGAGGATCTAGCTTGGGATTGGCTGGTAAGGCGGACAGCAAGTCATAAGAATGAAAACGTGCCAACAGCGCCCAATACAATCCTTCGTTTTCAATTTTGATGCACATTGGTAGAGGGTTTTAGGAATGCATTGCGCCCTGCTACAGTGGGCACCAGACCCTCATCCTTCATAGTAGTGCGGTGGATGCTGAGGCTTTTGTTTATGCTGCAAACAGTGCGATAGCTCCAATTTTCTTACTGCCAGTCAGCCTCGTCAGCGTCAAACATTGTCACACATATATGAGATGTTTGAACAGCTCAGTAACAGTCATATTAGTTCCTATCATCTTCAACTTGTTATTGAATCACAAAGTCCCGCATCGGTTTCACACATTCACGTCATCCGAGTGTAATATTCTACTGCTTCTAGAATTGTTCTTTCCAGACTCCACAAATACCATCAACCCAATTCAACAAGCTTCTTGGGACACCGCCAAGTTCCTCAGTCAGTCAGAAACGATCCGCCGACGCTTGGTTAAAGACTAGGTACGTCACCTGACATTTGGCCCAAGGGTTGAGTATTAACTTAGTGGGCTTAGCTCCAATATCGACACTTACAGTCGATTTCCATCGACGAGGGATAGGATACTTAAGGCCCCGATTTTCCCTCGAACTCAACTTTCTTCTTCAACTCATCATCACTCTTTTTTAATAAGCAAATCTACCTTGCCACAGTCCAACACCTCTACCATCATTCAAAATGAGATACGTCGCTGCCAAGCCCGATGAGTACCTCGCCATCACTGGTGCGGGTGTCACAACCGTAAAGATCGTCAAGTCTTCCTGGGTTTGGCCTTTGCAAAGAGTAAGTCCACTTGCTACGTCTTGAACCATCACCACTATACTGACCAACTCGTAGTGCAACCGCTTCAGCATTCAACCCAATGACTACTCTATCAACCTCCAGGCTATGACTAGGTAAGATGATTTTCCGATGTCACCAACGCAATACCCTACTTTGACTTCACGCTGATCCATAACAGGGAGAAGTTGCAGTTCTTGCTTCCCGTCGTTTTCACTGTCGGTCCCGATGTAAACCAGCGTGGTGGCTCCGCTGGACAGGCCCCTGTCGACGGAGGAAGACTCGAAGATGCTCCAGAGGATCATGGTGACGCACTCATGAAGTATGCAATGCTTTTGGCCCAGGCCGAAAGCGAGATGCAGAAGGGAGGCAACCCCAAGCAACATCTTGAGAACATCATCAAGGGTATCATCGAAGGTGAAACTCGTGTCCTTGTCAGTAAGTAATTATCTTCTTTTGATGCGAGGCAAGTTCTGGTCTGGTGTTGTAGTTCGTTCTGCCACTTGTTTTCCTGGTGTTGCGACTCGCTTAGTTAGCCGAACCTCGCTTGGGGGGCTGCCCGCGTTCTGTTACTCGTCGTGACCATTAACTAACTCTGGATAGGTTCCATGACTATGGAAGAGATCTTTACCCGCCGTGAAGATTTTAAGAAGAAGATTTTCCAGAATATCCAAGGCGAGCTCAGCCAGTTCGGTCTGAAGATCTACAACGCCAACGTCAAGGAGCTCCGCGACGCTCCTGGATCCAGCTACTTCGAGTCGCTTTCCCGAAAGGCACACGAGGGTGCAATTAATCAGGCCCGTGTGGATGTAGCTGAAGCCCAGAGACTTGGTACAGTCGGTGAAGCCCAACGCCAGGGAGAGCAGAATCGTGAAATCGCAAAGATCAACGCCGAGACTGCCGTCCAGAAGACTGAGCGAGATAGCGAGAGAGCTCGTGCCGAAGCTACACTTGCTACCCGCAAGACCAACTTCAACAAGGATGTTAACCTCGCTCAGATCGAGGCTACTCGTGCCACTGAAGTCCGTGACGAGGAACTACGCAGAGAGGTGGAGGTCAAGCGTGCTCAAACCGAGTTAGAAAGACTCAGAGCAAGCGACGTCGTGAAGGCTACCGTTCTCCGAGAATCCAAGCAACAGGCTGCCGATGCTAGTAACTACGAGGAGCAAGCCCGCTCCAATGCTGGTATGTCACAAAGTACCACCCTGACTTCAATATCGACTAACACATCCTAGCTTTCTACACCCAACAAAAGACCGCAGACTCGCACGCATACTCCGAGCAGAACCGCGCCAACGCCGGTAAGTTGTTATAAATCTTCAACATTCCTCAACACAGAGCTAACATGGCTAGCTTTCTACTCGGAGCAAAAGGCCGCAGACGCCCACGCCTATAAGATAAAAATCGAAGCCGAAGCCCGTTTCCACGCAGCCTCCAAAGACGCCGAAGCCAACCTCATCCGCCAAGAGCGTGAAGCAGCCGGTCTGTCCGCCATGGCAGGCGCCTACGCCAACCTATCCCAGGCTTTCGGTGGCCCAGCCGGCTTGATCCAATACCTGATGATCGAGAAGGGCGTCTACCAAGAACTTGCGCAGGCCAACGCCGACGCAGTCCGTGGTTTGAACCCCAAAATGACGATCTGGAATACTGGCAACCAAGCTGGTGGCGAGGGCGAGTCCGGATCTGGACAGGGCGGTATCAACAGTATCCGCAATATGTACCAGATGCTTCCGCCGCTCATGTCTACCATCCATGAGCAGACCGGCGTCACTATGCCGGAGTGGCAGTTTGGCAAACTCGCTACGCAGATTGGCGAGGGTGAGGGACAGGTCGCTAAGGTCAATGATGTCAATGGCAAGCATGTTAATGGAAAGACTTCCAACTGAATTGGACCAAACGGTATCCACCACTAGAGGAGCAATCAGTCTTCCAACGTCAGAATGTCGAACATCCAACACTCTCCAAAATCAGCGATTCCAACAATCAAATCACTTGCTTGTCTAGTCCACCTAGTCCACGAAATCCAACACTCCAACATCCGGCATCCGAACCCAATCTCACACCTCTACACCTACCATTTCCTTTGTCGCCGTCACACAATTCCTTTTGTCAAATATGCTACCTCGGACCTTCGCACGTGTAGGAATATGGAGTGGTCTTTTGCAGTTTGCTCTCATGGTACTGATTGTCCCTTTTCCCTCCATGCATGAACTTCGAGATCTGACCTGATCTGATCTGATCCGAATCTTGATCATCAGAGGAGTTTCTGGAATCGGGCGGCTGCGACATCCTCATCATTTACTAGAACGTTTTGCTCTTGGTCGTCTATCCTATGTAGTGTACTATGCGTTTTGGGGGATTCTGGAGAGTAATGGGCAGTTTTGATAATATGTAATGCTTAATTAGGGGAAGTGAGCGAAATACCAAAAAAAAGCTTAAAAATAAAATCAGTTTGTGCCTTTGAACAGACGCGGTTTTCCGTTTGTGACATGGAAATGATCAAATGGTTTTGTAAGTGGTATGATTACCTCCATGCCTGATAGACTATTTGGTTTTTATGATAGGTAGGTAAACGTGTTTGCGTTGGTGGCAGACCTGTGGAGAGGAGAAGGTCATCTTCTACTTCTAGGGATGATATGCTCTTAATGGTAATAGTAAGAACGTACTGCTTGCCAGGTGTTGGTCCCAAGTCATTAAGCAGTATCGAAATGTAAGAACCGCGGGCATCACTTTCTCCTCCCCAGTACGTGAAGCAAAAGCCGAGCTCGCTGCAACGCAGCTATTTCACTTCAAATGAGGCAGAAGGGACGAGTACATAGCAACCGCTCTCGGCAGCTTCGTTCACCTCTGACAGGAACCCAAACTTGAAACCAGACTAACAGGGCTACCGAATTCTGAATTATTATATAGCCTATTCTGGAGATGGAACAGGATCTTGCTTACCTATTATTAGCTGGTGTTAGACTGATAGTGTTTGTCATATGCCATCTCTTGTTTCTGCTGTTTCAGAACCGGAAATCTACATATAAGCCATTCTTGTCTCCATTTAACAGTAGAGGGGGTCCAGTTAAAAAAAAAAAAAATTATGGGGATACCAGAGAGAGCGAGCGATAATTGGGAGAGTGAATTATAAGACAAAGAAAATAAGGTAGGGCTACGCGGGCAGCAAATCCCAAAGTTAAAATCCATAAAGCCCGAGAGCATGTCTCTGAAGGTATCTGAATAAAAACTCATCTTGGCTAGTAAGTACAACTTGAGGCTCGCTGTAAATTAACTCGGAACCATCGCAATTCCAATCATTAGCCACACAAGCTTCGAAAAAGAGAGAGTTCCTGCCAAAGACTTCGAATCTATCCCGTCGCCTGTGAACACTTGCCTATCTTCGATTTGGCTCAAGTCAAATATCAATTACTTCAAGGTTCAGGTTCAAGTTTAAAGCTCACTTCAACGAGCAAAAGAATGGAACTTCTCTAGTACAAGGGGTATACAATATCATCATTATCCTATACAACACACTATACAATCTCTCCGTCTTCCATAGACTCATCACTATCGCTCTCCTCACTACTACTCGAATCATCACTCGACGTATCATCCGAATCATCCATCTCGGTATCCGCAACTCCCTTCGACTTATCTCCAATAGCTTTCAAGAAATCCGCTTCTAACATGAATCCTTCTGGGAGATTCTCTGTTTTATTAGGCAAGACATGGATAGTGGGAAATTCTAGGACGTCTCGTTTCCGTAGCTGCTCCGTAAGAGGTTTCGTCGGACATATTGGTACAAGGACTTTTGGGAAAGAGGCTGGTGTGAGCGGGCGGTGGAGATAGAAGTTGTAATTCCGTGTCTTAGGTGGCGGTATCGAAGGGGGATCTGACATTGTACTGTCTTCCACGACCGAGCAAAAGGGCATCATATTCCACGCTCCAGTGTCGGGATCCTGTAGAAGAGGGACAGTCGTGAGATTGTAAGCCTCGCTCTCAATCCTAGCCTTCTTCGCAAGCTGCTCCTTATGATCGTCTGCTCGTCTCTTCCTCTCAATACGCTTCTCCTCTCTCCGTTCTTCATCAGTCATGCCCAGTCTCCGCTCTTCCTCACACATAGCATCGTAGAAATCGCCTATCGGTTTATGGCCCAGGGCGCGGTATAACGATCTCCGGTTCCCCTCTCGTATCCATTCTACCTGCCAGTGAATACTCCTCTGGTTCTTACTCCAAGCCGTCGTATTCTCCTTATTCCTCCTCATCCCCTTCGGCGCCTTGATAACCCTGATGTGATCCCGATTGAGCACCCGTTCTATACAAGCTTCTCCAGGCGGTTCGTTATTTTTCGTTCCTTTCCGCCGGTTGAACTCGTCAATCGTCTCGCCTGACCTCGCGCGTTCTAGCTCGTCTTTACTGACGAGTTCTAGGTCTTCGATGAGCACTTTCTCGGTGCGCGACATGCGTGTCTCGATCCCGTGGATGAAGTTGTAGTCATGGTCTAGGCCCCATGGGGTCGCGACTTCGGAGATGGGGAGGAAGACTGTTGGGTCGCGGATGCCGTTGCACATGGAGCGGACTTTGTGGCGCTTCGAACACTCGAGTGAGCAAGTTTGCAGTGTACAGCGGGGACAGGTATAGATGGGCGTTTCGATGTGGCAGATTGTACAGAGAGAGGAGAGGTCGTCCATGGTCAGAGGAGAGGGGCCCGTCGTCGAGGCTGAATATCTTCGTTTTGTTGTACAAGCGCGGTTGTGGTGAGTGATCCAATTCTGAAAGTCAAGTCGTAATTCATGCCAGTTATCCAAGTATTCAATGCTGAGGATCAATATGGTGGGGTAAAGCAAATACAATTAGTATTGATAGGTAGTGGTGAGTTCACCTTTGATAGGTTGATGCATGAGGTCGGGGCAATTTTCATCGCAGCCTTGCCTCGCCGCTAATTTTTTTTATTTCCTCCCACCGCCTCCAGCTGCAGCCTCGGGCCAACCCAACCTTACCTTTTACTTAGTACCTTAGTAACTTACCACACCACACACAGTACGTAGCACAGGACAGGGATCACCGATTGCAACCCTTGAAATTTCTCTCATTCCCCCCATCCATTATCAAATCCCTCCATCGATGTTCCTGACTTGCAATACCCACCCATCAGGATCTTCTCCCCCCCGATTGCTTGGATTTCACTCTGGGTAAAAGAGACGTACAGCTCACCCAGCTTTATTAGCATGGAATGATCAATCGCAGCGCAAGGTTTGTCTAGAGCCACTCAACATTTATTCTCTCCAGTCTCCACGGACCACGACCACGCCTCCCCAGCTGTAAGTCACACCGCCTCTTATCGAACCGGTAAGGTAGAATGGAGGTGTACAGCACCAAATTTTCGTCTCTACTATATATTGCCCTCTGTTTCCTCATCCTCGTCTTCTCCTACTTCCTTTCCTTAGTAGAATTGAATACTTGGGTTCGCTGTACTGCAAGTCTCTCCTGGTGTCTAGTCCTTTTGCTTGGGTCCTGGTCCTGGTTCTGGTTCTTGTTCCCTACTGGCGTTTCGTCGTTTTGCCTTGCCTTACCTTCCCTTCCTTTTGGGTCTGGCATCCTCTCTCGGTGCTCAAAAGTCATTCTGCTCAGCGTTCGTGCTGCGTCTCTCCATCCATAGAACTGTCCTGCTCGATCTTGCTCATCCTCATCGTCATCTCATCATCAGCGTCTACTTCACTCTTTCACCACTCTCAGGAAAAGGAAAGAAAAAGAAACTTCTCATCTCAGCCTTATCCTCTTGTACTACATACGATACCATCTTCGGTTAATACAAGCAAACACCATCCTTCTCAGGCTCCTCAGAGTGCAGGACCGAAACCGTACCTCAACATGCCTGCACCAGCCCCCGTCCCAGTCCTCTCTTTCGAACAAGGCCAACCCATCTCCAACGTCTCCGTCAGCCTCGACGCCATCGTCCTCCACTCCTGGCGAGACAACTCCAACTTCGGCATGATGGACCCCGACTACCCCTACTTCGGCATGGAACTCCAAATCTGCTGCTGGAAATCCGCCTCATCAAGCAACCACATCCTCGCCCGGTACACCGGCGCCAAGCTAAAGAAAGACGCCCTGTACCAGCTCAGCGGCCGCTTCTTCGTCGACACAAGCAAGGAGGGCGGGAAGTCGTACCTGCATATCGACGAGGCTGTTCGCTTCCAGGGCCCAGGCACGATTCGCAGCTTCCGGAAGCCGCAGTTCTTGCTTGTGGGGGATGTGGTGCAGGTTCTTGATAGGGGGTTGGTTATGAGGTGGGTGACGAGGGATCCGTACCGGAGGGGCATGGTGTATGAGCAGACCGCCGTGGTGGGGTTGGAGAAGCAGTTGACGGAGAAGGAGGCGTTGAGGTATGAGGGGGAGTTGTGCTGTGTGGAGGGGAGGATGGATGGGCTGGACCACAGGAATGATTGGATTGCTACTGGTGTTAAATTGTGCTAGGTGTACTCGGGGACTGGGTCTAGTCTTGTCTTTTGTGCTTAGGGAAAGGGGTTTGGGTTGGATGGCGAACTGCAATTGGGAAATTGATCACCAAAAAAAATTTAGACGGGCGGTCTGGAGACTGACATGGAGTTTTGGGGCTTGGGATAGGGGATTTGGGAGTTCAGTTGACGGGTAGGTCAGCTTAGATTGATTGGAGTAACCACTCTCAATATATGGAGGCACACTCCTGATTTTACGCATCATCCATCTATCTCTCTTGCCTCGTTGACTAGATGATATGTGCAACCACGATACTCACTCCTAGGCTTCCACTCTGACCTCATACCCAATCAATCTTCATTCTCGCTCCAACATCCCATCCATCATCCACTCCAGAATCCAAATCTTCAATTGCCTCCTCGTCATCATCATCATCATCATTATAACCCTCTCCAAAACTCCAACAAACCGGGAAAATGCACGAAGTATCGGGCCATATCATGCCATATTCTCCCCCTCCCCCTCCCCCGCCCTCTAGCCTTAAAAAAAAAAGCCCGGGCCGAACTCGGAACAAGAAGACTCAGGACCACCCCCACCAGAAGTTTCACATGTCTCGTTCATTGAGATCACGTGTATATTGAAGTAGCTTAGACGGAATGTAAAGCGCACGCATGCATGCATGTATACATGGATGGGAAGCGCGGTGAAAACCTTGAACCTTTGAAAGGAAGCTAGATGGATAGATGAGTGGAGATCTGGGTATTTGAGAATGTGACGGGTAGCTTGACGTACTCGTTCGTGCATTGTAGGACTGCTGCGTGGTTGGAGAAAAAAAAAACCACTTTCGTAGGTTCGTTGGAAGTAAGGTTGGAACAGGTTCGTTCCGGATACTTTTTTGAATTGCTTTATATTATCTGGGTGTTAGGATGATGGATAGATAGTGTCTTGAGTTGTCCGTTCGAGATATGGACTTGATTTCGGTGTCTGGACAATCAATTATCTAAACATTGAGCCGTGTTGGATGTCTAAATCCAAAATTGGACATTACCTTCCTGTTGAGGTCTTGCTGGGAGGTGGACATTCGGGGAGATGGCAATGCGCTTTGGCGTACCAGTACTTGTCAAGGAAGTGAGAGACTTGCATAAAGATATTTAGAGAGTGTGGTATGACAGAAAGAAGCTTACGAAGTAGGGAAACCGGTCTTAGGGAGATTCTGAATTGCCAAAATCGAGGAGGAAGAGGTAGGTAATTACAAGCCCTATCTTAAAACTGTTCTGAATACATTAGCTGGAACATCAACTAGCTTCTATTGTAGAGCGTCTGAAGATTTAGTCCTCGACGAGCTCATCCTATCACTGGCGTACCAAAGTTCCGCCTCGAAAACCATTCTATTAGAAGGCAATTCTAACAAGTAGTAACTCCCACTCGAGAGCACGCAGGCGGGAAACCCCCGGAAAGACAGCATTTCAAAGCTTCGTAAGCGTCATCACTCAATGCATTACTGTGTTATTGAAGCTCTCAAGTCTCAAATCTCGAATATCGAGGTTTAATAAGCTAGACTCTCAAGCTTAGGACGAAGCCTCGGGTCTGGAAGATTTATGCGCGACATTCATCGATTTGACAAGTTTCATTTCATCCCAAGTACGTCTGTTGATTCCTTCCTTCGTCCCAACTCCCAAACAAGTACTACACCCCAGTCGTCCGTGACTTAGTTCTCGTGGTTATGATAAACAACAGCCTTAAGGAAGACTAGGGGGACTAGGAGGACTACGGGATATAGTTAAAGACGGTAAGGAAATGGAGGGGAGGATGGAACATCTCTGGATAAGTTGTGCCTAGTGTGTGCATCTAGATCAGCAAGGATGATCTCCTCTTATTTGAAGGCCCTGGGAAGGAGATGACTCCGAAGATCAGGCTGACTAGTAACGAAGTAACGCCAGTCGTGGGATTTCAATGTGGTGTGAAGATTGAAGTTTGAATAGAAATGATAGGACGGAGGTGAAGTTTCAGCTGGTCGTCACAAAATGCGACTGTGACTCGAGGGCTGAATGTTTGATAGCCCTGGCTCCTCGTCTGATGTTGTGTTTCTTTTTTTTTTTAAGAAACTGTCGAAGTTTGGTACGAGATGCGACTGGGGGTCTTGTCAATGGCTTGCTTGTTTAATTTACCCCTGAAAGATTCTTGATTGTGATGCGATATGATGCGATATGATGCGAAATGTGATGGTTTTAAGGGCGATGCTACCGTGTGGGTGGACGGGGTTTAGCTTCAGGGCAGGCCAGGAACGGAGGGGGGAGGCAAACGAACCTGAAGCGGAGCCGAGGTGTTT
Organism: Rhexocercosporidium sp. MPI-PUGE-AT-0058; assembly: GCA_020746875.1. Classification (NCBI taxonomy): domain Eukaryota; kingdom Fungi; phylum Ascomycota; class Leotiomycetes; order Helotiales; genus Rhexocercosporidium; species Rhexocercosporidium sp. MPI-PUGE-AT-0058. The sequence goes on from JAGTJL010000008.1 coordinate 1,311,308, forward strand.
GTTTCGTTCTAGCGTCGCTGGCTCGCTGTTGCATTATTGGAGATTTGTTCGCATCGCTTCGAGCTGGAGGAGGCGTGGCGTGCTTATCTCAACTCTTCGAGCTAGAAGGGGGGGCTAGACTTGGAAAATGTGACTGATGGGAAGAAAATGTGACGACGAGATTGTCGGTCGGATTGAATGATATTGTCTCGATTGTTGTTTGAAAAAGTCGAGTGAGAACTGTATCTGATTTGTGATCAATCGGATCGGAGGTATGCACTGGCATTAAGCAATTACGCTTTTCTTGATCCCCTGACTTCCCCCCTCTTATGCCGAGATGTATTAATATAAATTTGAAGAGCAGATCCTCCTCACTCACGACGTGGTGGTGGAAATTTTTCTTGGGCTGCCCTGGCTGGCCCTGTGCCTGACGATTCGGCTGCTGCTCCGTGTTGTGGTTACCGTCTTGCCCCGTTTCTTATCTTTTGTGCTTCACCCCTTAAATCAGCCGCGTATTAATTTGATAATCCATGATGCCGACATGCAAGTTGCTTCTGTTCTTTCATCACATCGATCCCGCTTCAGGGTCGTACAACCGTTGGAGCACGTTGGGGTGAAAAGCAATAAGGCTCAGGTTGCGAGGCAAAAGAAAGTCTTGAAGCACGTAGTTCAACAGGCCATCGCCGTTGATAGAGGAAGCTCAGCCGTTTTCTGAAGTTCGGAAGTTCAGCCGTTTGATTGTGGAGATGTTGTACCGTATTCTCAAAATTACGTCGCGAAGCTTAAGATCACACTCACTACTCTTGATCAGCGGGTTTCCTCGCTATGTTTCCGGATCTTCATTGCATCGCATCCGACTCGGACTCTTTGCAGCCAAGTCAGCAGCAGTCAGCACGCACGCATCTCGCAGCTGGCTGCTGTAGTGCGGGAAATAAAAAGAAATGGAGCCGTGGATGGGGGGTTTCACCCTCTTCTCTGGGAGGAGTTTGTTGGACTTGGACTCTGATATCATTGGCCAATTCCCCGACTCAGGGGGCTGCAGCTGCACCAGCCGAAAAGTTGAATCGCTTCTGGCCGAAGATCGTTCCCCTTCCCTTGCAGCTCCCGTAAAGCCAAGTACGATGTCAGTCCCTGCCCGGCCCTGGTTATGGCTGCCAGAGGAAAGGTCCGTTCACTCGCACTACAGAGTACTCTCCTCCATGTTGCAGCGGGGCTCGAGCTCCCTCCTCTTCCGCCAGCAAATGGGAAGTCGGGCTGCATTGCATATCTGCTCCCGGATAGCAATGTACACTTTGCTGATTGGGCGGGGGAGTCGTGGACTGTTGGTGCTGACGGGGTCAAAGTGGAGAGAGAATATACTTGTACCAGTAGGGGGATGTTGGCCACTGCACTGCAATGCACTGAATCGTGACCAAATCATGATGAGCAAGCAGCCTGTGGCAACTGTGTGTACTGTAGTAGTGCTTGGATTCCCTGATGAGAAACGCGGCACTGGAAAGATGGCTTGGACTGGACTGGGCTGGACTGTACAGTAGTAGTGGGTGTATAATGTCCCGATCAACCACAGTGTTAAATGTTAGGTTCAGCACCAGGCACAGTCCTGTACTGTACTGTACAATACTTAGATCTGTGTTTAAAAGGGTGCAGCCGTCTGCACATCTGGATGAGATGATTGGGTGCTGAGCAAGATGGGATTGAAAGAGGAGAGTTATCGAGTTGAGCACCATGCCCCCTCTAGCCTTATCGAGCTTAGACCTCCCAGGAACAGGTCGAGGTGGAGCCAAACGCAATCTCCTGAATGAACGTGAGAGCTGCACTAGACAAGGGGAGCTTGGACCCCCGGCACACCAGCAGGAGAAAAGTGGTGCTGAAGTGGGCCATGGCCCAGAATGGGAAACGGCCCCGGTGTGGGAGTGGATTGGATTGGCTGGACTGGGTGGGTATGGAAGGAGGGACTCGCCAAGGAAGGAGGGAAGGAAGGAGCAAAAGAGTGGTTTGGGCAGGCACAGGCACAGGCACCGCCGTTTCTCTCTCGGCTTGCGGGCTGGCTTGCTTGCCTCCTCTCTGTTTGATCTCCTTCTCACTCACTCCCACAATCCTTCTTCCCTTCCGTTCCCTTCCCTTCCTCTTCTCTTCTACTTCTGCTTCACTCCTGCATTGTTGTGCATCAGTCGTCGACCTGCACCACATCGCAGACGCAGACGCAAGTCTCAAGCACAAGTTGATTTGCGGCTTCAACTCGCTTGCGTGTGCCATCTTCATCCCATCCTATCCCATCCCCCTTCCCACCTTGCTTGCAGTTGGACGAGCAGCGACAGTTCCACACTCCCAATAACTTCCAAGTCAAAGCACCTCACCCAACGTTCCTTACCATTCGACAACACACACACACTCCTTTCAGTACTCTTCAGCCGCTGTCAACCAGTCAATTCTCTACGCTCGAACTCTATATCAGGCATATTTCGAAACATCATATCTAAGGGGCATCTTCCTGAACGCCATAAACACCAAACTTCGAACAGACGTCACAGACCGTAGTCATGGGACCATCACTAAATAACCACTCTTCTTTCGTCCGCCCCAGGACCGGAGACCGCGAAGGTCGTCCAGGAACTCGCGACCAGACTGATCAAAACTTGATCATTCCAAGCAGGACTTCTTCTCTGCACTCCCGGATTACACAGCCAATTCCTTCTACACTCAATGTCAAGCCTCAGCAGCGAACACCCAAGACGCTCACCCATGCCTACATGGTGTGTGGTGTTGGACGAGAGCCATCACAATGGGTGAAGGCACCGGCCCCAGCCCAGGGGAAAATTGGACATATGAAAGGAGCTGTTGGACAATTTTGGCTACCCGAGATTCTCGGTAGCAGTCCTAGACTGGAGCAGGATAACGAAATCGCCAGAGCCCTGCATGCTGCAATGAGGGTAAGTAGAGCTGCTCAAATCATACCGGACAATATTGACAAAAGTACAGGCTTGTTTCCCCCACGATGTAGAGATCTGCACTGGACGCAGTCAACCGCACTGTGTGCACCATTCTTTCGTGCTCCAACAGGATTCTTCTCATACACTTTACGGTATCGCTCTTCGCGTCTGGTCCAGAGCTGATGAGAAGCGGGCCGAAACTATTCGAGACCTCCGAAGGAGAACCGAATCAGACTTCTACGACTCCCCAGATGAGACATACTGGATCCCGTACTGCCTGTCATTCTTGTCCCGATACCCATTGTACAACCTTTTGGGTGACTATCTTCGTGGCATGTGGATCCACTGGAACAAGGCTACTAACCTCTTCCATGCCGAGGAAGTTTCCCGCATTTTGAGCTTCCCAGCACCACGACTGAACGATCTTGTCCGGATTGACATGAAAGATTACGCACTCTGCTACCAATTTCCCTCTTCGCCAACCGGCTTCCAGAACTTCGCCATGTGGCCATTGTTTTCTTGCTTGTCCATTCCCAATATTGTTGGTGTGATAGAGGCAGCATTGTCCCCAACTCGCCGCATTGTCTTTGTCAGTCACTATCCTGCTATGCTCACAGTGGCAGCGGAGACTATTCGATACTGCGTTCGTGTGTACGAGTGGAGTGGTTTGTATGTTCCAGTCGTACATGCGAGACACGCGAAGGAGTTAGTTCAGGAACCTGGTCCGTATATTCTTGGCATTACTGCCGAGTGCAGGTCGCTTTTTACCGCGCCTACCGACGCCCTGGTCGTGGATTTGGATCGCAACTTTGTCCTGACATCGAGCCCACCAACGGCTCTATCAGCAGGTCAACGTACCAAGATGGTCAACCGGATGACACAGGCTCTCAACGGAGATGTGACACCCTCAGGAGTTCCACAGCACCTCCGATCAGCATATGGTGGAGGAAAATTGGTTCCCGCTGGACAGATAATTGTGATGCGTGGGGAAGTCGAATCCATCCAGGATCCCGAGTGGTGGAACCAGGATTCCATTATGGCCGTTATGGATCATGTTTGCGAAAAAATGGTAAGTTTCGTCTGATCTCATATACCCCTGGGGGTGTATAAGTCGCACATTTACTGATCGTCGTTTCACAACAGGGAAGGAACACCGGGATGAAGGCAGTGTTTGGCGGAGCTGTCAAGAAGCCTCTCATGACCAAGGTTTCGATGAGACATCTGAATGAGATTGTTCGTGAAAGAAACCAGTACTCTCGAGACGCTCTCGAGGCTTGGCAAGATTTCATCAACCTCAAGGGTCGTATGGACACCGAACTCGGCAAGGTCACCAAGAGAAATAACTTCCTCGTTGAGGAGCTGGAGAGCTGGAAGCAACAGGTATGCTTCACTGTTCCAACTCGAATTCAAGTACTGACAAAAGACAGTTTCTCAAATTCCAAGCGTTTGCTGAGCAGCTTACTAAAGAGACTCAAGATCTCAAGGTCAAGATTGAGAACCACAAGCGTGAAAACAGACGTCTCTCTGGCCTTATCGATCAACAGAAGGACGATGCCGCCCGCCTTACAGTTCGTCTGTCCGGTACCGAGAAGCAACGTGACGATGCTCTTGAAGCTCTAGTCCTTCAACAAGAGATTGCTGAAGAACTTGAGCGTGAGCGGAAGCGCAACAAGAAGGAACTGGCCGCTCTTCAACACACCAACGTCACTATCCTCCGCCAGAGAGATGAGGCTCAACGTGTGGTCCTTCACCTGCGTGCCTTGATCAGTGGCCAAACTCATCACATGGAGCATATTGTCCGAACCCTCGGCAAGAGCCCTGAGTTAGTCGAGTACATCGAGCATGGTTATGATGAGGAGGAAGGTGACCTTGAAGATATTGCCGAGGAGGGTAAGAATGAGGAAAACGGCGAGCTGTCCCCTGCGTCGGAATCTCGATCTTCATCCCGTGCCTACCGAAACAGCACCAATGGCGACGACATGACCCCAGAAATGGAGAAGCGTTTGAACAATGGTCTTCGTAACAGCAAGCGATACAGCCAGATGAGCATTGTGGATGTTGCCGATCGCCACTTGAAGGACAAGACCGATGCCATTGCCCACATCATTCGAAACATCAGCGAGCAGTGTGCTGCCGCTGTGGAGGGTCTTCAACTCGCTCACGATGCCGAGGTCGAGGCCGAAGAATTGGCATTGAAGGAAGCTCGTGGTCACCATCGTGTGAGCAACTTTTCAACCCTCAGCGCCAGTGATGACGGTCACTCGAACGGGGGATCTGAGAATGGAGATGATAGTCATCTAAACCCTAGTGGGCGTGCATCCAGTATTCCCCCAACCCCGGATCTCATCCACAACAGATCGAGTACCTCTATGTCAATTGCAAGCGTCACAACCACTCCAGAACGTAGCAGTCAGCAATACAACATTGGGACCGATATCCCAACCAAGATTGTCGAGGATAGTGATGAGGAATTGGAGGGCAGAAGCGAAAATGAGGGGATGAGTGCTACCGAGCATGTTGGAAAACCAAACATGATGCGCAGACCCGCTGGGGCAAGATTGAGCGCTCTTGGCGGCCGTTAGGACGTCCATAAATTTCTTGAAAATTGAGTTCTTTTTTTATTTTTAGCAACTGTAACCTGTTTTGGGACGGCGTTCATAACTGGAGGACTTGTTTTGTGTGTCATGCTTTTACCGGCTTTGCTGTACTATGCTGTCGCTGCTTTTTATTTGTTGAATTGGAAGACATACCATACCTTCTTGTGGTCGGGGAAAGGAAGAACAAAAGGATTTAGTTGTACAAGAACGACGAGCGAGAGGTGCGAAGGTGTGAGCAGGAGAAGGAGCTTTTTTGGAGAGGGACAGGAAGTTTTTTTGTTGTTGTTTAATACCACTCGGCGTATATAGTATATTAAGATCAAAGATTAAGACTTCATGAAGGATCGTTTCGATTTGATTTATATAGTTGTGAATATATTGATCTTCATCTATCTATACCTATCACACTTACACTACATCTATCCATTCAATGTCAAATCCCCCCTCACTCCCGACCCCGCAAATCACATCTCTACATCCTATCACTTAGGCAGGTCGGCGTGTCGTCCCGGAACTCGTCTCCGGGACATAACATGAAGTGAAGGACCTTCTGCTCCGCATCCGCGCCTCGCGTGAAAGTGTCCGGGCATCAACTCCGAATGAGACGTGCAACAAAAAGACTTGAAGGTGGGGGATGGGGAGGGGTTTTAATGTTGCTATCTCCAGTCAGACTCTTCCTTATTTGCAAACATTTCCACGAATACAGTAGGTCCGCTATTGCCGCCGGTTCTACTTGTCCAGTGTATCTCTCGACAATCGGCTTCACTAACACCAAAGACCCGATGAGATTTATGTTCCGAAGCAACTCTCTTTTCAAGTAATAGAAATCAAAGCTGGCACATGAGTGGGTTGTGAAAGTGAACTTAGACTCTGAAATACCTCGAGGAAAACTATGTATTCTACAAGATATCAAATTTAGTCTTAAATCTACTCATTAATAAAGCCTCGATCTTCGTTCGACCCCTTGAGTAATATGTTTTTCTTTTAATTAGTAAGCAGAGCGATGCATTCGCGCTTTTCAAGCCTTTAAACTCTTGAACTTCGTTGATCGCTTATACTACTTACATGTATAAAACTATCTTTTCTTAAACTAATAACTATGCAATAATACTTTAACCTTTAGAAATCGAAACGAAGTTCCAAATCTAAAATAGTTTAAACCTAAAGTAGTCTGACTAATACTACGCTTGATGTATAAATAAAACGCCCGGAACCAAAGGAAATAAATTTTTGTATTCGCAGTATATTTGGTTCTGTTCTTTTTGGCTATATTCAACGTCACACACGGAGTGCCCTCCTCAAATCAAACACATTCTTTCCATTTCCCTCATCTTTTCCCTCCCCGCGGCCAGGGAGCACATATCCCCTCTGGTTACTCAAGGCTTTGATTCCATTCCTCTCAAATTGTGTCGTAAAATGTGTATGTCCGAAAACCCATGCCTTCACCCCATCCCAACTACTGTCCCCCAGTAGATCAGTTGCAAACGCAGAGCTCCATGGATTCCCAGCATTCGCCAGACTCGATGTCCCTTGAATCGACGGCGCATGGTGCGTAACAACAAGAACACGTCTTGCCCGTTCACCCTTCGCTCTCAATGTATTCTGCTGCTTAATATCTGAGACTTGAAGGCGCAGCCACGTGAGATCGGCGTCGTGGGCAGTATTGTGATCATCAACAGTCCACGCCTCAATCTTCTCAAAGTCTTTGACTTTCATCCGCACCGTTTCCCTAGCATCCTCGGTCACTCTGGACCAAAGCGTGCATCCCAGAACCGTGATGTCAGAATTCGGCACATTGAAACGTCGTTGGTGCAGCAATACTAGTTTTCCCTTCAAGACAGCCTCCTTTTCCAGCTTCTGAGCCCTTTCTGGTCCCGCGAGAGATGAGAGGCAATAGAATTCGTGGTTTCCAAGAACGAGGAAGTCCTTTTCGAATTGTGCAGTCTGTTTGGCGAGGAATCCCAGGTACGGCTTGTAGTCGATGAGGCGGCCGATATCACCTGCAAGAATGAGGTATGGCGCGCCGGTGGAATGCTGAAGGAGGAGTATTGTTGGCCGACTTCTAGGTGAAGATCGGATAAGATCTGGAAGGCTGAGGTGCAGGACTGGCTAAACAACGAGCGAATCTTGTTCATGGCAGAGGATTTAGGGTCCAGCGTCCTGAACTCGTGTGTGCCAAGGATTATCAAAGAAAGGAAGACTTCACAGCTTCATAGTCGAAATAAAACTTCGTGTTACTGCCACGCCTTCGTTGAGATTTGTGTGCCAGAGGCCATGGTTCTAAAGGCTCCGTCGCTCCTGCATGAAACAGGTTTCTTCGAGCACGACGAAATCGAAGAGTTTGGTTGTACAACGAGTACAAACGAGGCTGTCCTAGATTCCGATCTTCGTGTTGGCTCAGTTGGTGTCGTCTTCGAGCTGAAGAACAGGTAACTGAAGATTACGACTTCAAAACTGTGTACAAATCATGAAAATTTCGATACCGAAGTCCGAATTCTTCATATTCGTTGATGACCCTGACATACCACGGATCTCTTGTAGGAAGAACTACCCGCCTCAATTGCTTTGGCACCCAAATAACCCCGATTCTCGAAGCATGTAATCGGGAATTGTGGTACTTACGACAAGAAGCTCCATACAACAGGATTGTGGACTATTCTATCTTATATTGATCGGTCTTATGATGCTGCATATCGTCGTCTTCTCGGAAAATTGGGCATAGAAATGTCCTTGTTAGCTGTGTGGATGGTTGTGAATATCATCTGGATTAAAGGCTCAACGACGGATAAACCGATCGAGCAAGTTCACAATGTTGTCAAGATGGGAATATAGGCTTCATCGAGGAAGCTATTATCTCGATCTCAACGCCCTCAGTTAATTTAAGTATTATAAAGCCAAAGCGCCAGTATTGGCCTAATTGGCTAGTGCTATCTGATCTGGGGTGGATTGTTTGCGTACGAGGTCAAAAGAAACGAGTGGTACCTGGTTTAAGCGATGTTTACCTAGTGCGGTAATTACGCACCACATTATACCTCTACGAATACAGAATATCAGGAAGTGAGTGAATGAATCTTAAGGTCAACAAAGGCAACTTACCTGAAACCGCGATCCTTCCCCTGTGCATCCTCAGCTTCCGGTTACGACATTAAAATTCTGAGAGTAGAAAAGGGGTTTTAATTAAAACTGTACATACCCATCAAGTACTTTCTGTAGCTAGAGGTCGGATCACGTTACTATTCTAGAGTGCCAACACCCTGTGGATACAAAATACACGAAAGTGTTTTACGGGAATTTAAATCGCATGTTTTGCTTTTCAAGGAGAGAGCAAGAGATCATTGAACTTTTCATTCGAAGTGTACCCTGCTTCAGAATCCATACCGGTTACTAGTACTGTAGCTCGTGTTTAGTGCTTTCCGCTCATGAGCTCGCCGGCTAGGGAATCAGAGTCCTCATGCCTAGCTGTCCATCCCCGGAAAGAAACATTTCAAAGGAAAATGCATAGCAAGAGTTTTTCAATCAACCCCTTCCCTGCCTAAAACGCAGCAGTCAACCCCCTCCTCCCCACTCTCCGCGCCGCCCACTCCCTCGCTAGAACCGCCAGCCTCCGACTCGGATTCCCACAAAGGCCTTGCAGACACACACCAGGTAACTCATCCGACTCCTCAGCGCAACACGTCTTGATAGCGCAGATATTTCCTGAAGTGGAGGAACCGCTGCTGCTGCAGTCCTCGTCTGTGGCGCAGGGGGTTAGTTCGCTGCAGACGCCGTTGGAGCCGCAGAAGCCGGCGTTGGTGGTGAGGGAAGAGGTGGAGGCGAAGCAGAAGCATGATGCGTTGGAGCTGCTAGTAGGGAGTTTAGTTTGTGGTTTGGGGAGTTTGGAAGGGCTTGGGATTGGGTGGAAGGTGGGATGTTGGAGTACTGTATAGCCTAGGGGGGTGGAGGTGAGACGGGACGTACCAGTTGGTTATATCGCCGCAGGATTGGGCGCGGCACTGCGTGTTTGTGCATGAGCCTGTTATGGTGTTCTGTTAGTGATAGATGGTAACATTCGAATTTTGTGGGTAGTTGCGAGAGGGAATTGATGTTTGGTATTCACTTAAATAGGTGTGGAGAAAGGGGTAGCGAGATCTGACTTGCCTTGTTCGCAAACTCCTGATAGGCAGACTGTACCGCAGGATCCGCAGTTGAGAGGATCGGTGAGTGTGTTCGCGGTACAAGTCGGTGTAGGTGGCGTTGTTGATGCAGTTGTGCTTGTCGGCGTGGTTAAACTTAAACTTGAGCTTGAGCTTGTGGATGTTGTGCTGGCTGAGACGGTCACAGTTGTGGTTGTGGTGATGAAGTCCCACCAGTATATTGTCTCGGTGGTCTATGAATACTTATAAGCAAGTCAACTACTAAACTTTCCTATATTTTTAGTAGGAAAGGAGGGGACAAAAGGAAAGAAACCTACAGCTGTAGTATCAGTCACAACCGTAGCAATAATACCCAAACACGAGCACGCGCTCGAATAAGCAAAATAATCCACACAAGGTGTCGCATACGGAGGAATAGGACGGAAATCAATCTGTCTCTTATCACTGTTGGCATTGGCGATCACTGTCGGTGTCGCTGTCACGAAAACAGTAGATGTTTCCTCGGCCCAGGTCAGCCACGACGTGATTGTGACTCCGAAGGGAAAGTCGGTGATGACTAGGGCGCTGCTACAGTCTGCGGAGGCCGTCTTGAGATGACCGGGACCGCCTCGCGTGCCGCTTACGGCGCGGGCACAGTTGTCGGCGTTGCATTTTGTGGGGGTGTGAAGAGTATCGATTGCCGCTAGGGTGAGAGATGTGAGGGAGAGGAAGAGGAGGAGATTGAGAGACATTACGTGAGGGATTTACAGTACGCTTCAGAAAACGAGAGGGGAGGAAATTGGATGTAGTGTAAGCGAAGAAATAGAAGGGAAGATAGCAATTAAGTATATGTTTTTATGGTTAGATGGTATCTTGCGTTCCTGTTCAACGAAATTGAGAGGGGAAATGCTGATACTGCTGTGTATGGTTTCTATGGATCCCCTTGTGAGGCATAGCAGCTTGATTTAGTTGTACTAAAGCGGTTCACAGCAGGGCTTTTGCGACCTGAGGACGCAGACATTCACATTATCTGTTGGAATCTTGACATTGGCCGAGGTTCCTCTCATGAAATATGCTGGTTATGTGTCATCCCTTTTCTGCACTTGCCATTTCTTTGAAGGGCACACTGCTGGGAGTTGAAGGGTTGAGCACAGTAAACCTGAACGACAACATGGTCAAGCATCAGACGAGAAACTGCTCATCATATACGGTAGTTTGTAGGAACTGTACGCAAGCTCCCGTTCATGCACCCCTCAACGGATTTGACGTCGTGTCACTCGAGGCAGCGCAACCTCGAATATGTATGGATCGACTCTATGAAATATCGGGCAGATACATGGAATCTCTATGCCATTGAGGCAGAGCCCTAGTGCTTCGTTGAGGGGTATGATATGTTGTTACGAGCAGGATCTACGCTTGTTGTAGTTTGTGATACAGAGACTAGGCACTGGCCTGGTTCTGTACGCTGTTCAGTCTCACCGCCGATGTTCGGGCAGGACGAACGGAACAAAGCATGACTGTTTGTAACAGAGAGCGTGTAACCTGTAACATGAGGTACGCACGTGGATATCAGAAAATGCTCGTGGGGTGGTTCCAGCGATTTGAAGATGTGGAACTTGCTAGCAATGCTAGGAAGAGGTTGCTGCGTGAGAGCTTGAAACAGTGTTAAAATCAATAGCTGCTGTAGTAGCTTCTTGATTTATTGTCAGAGAACAAAAGCAACCGGAGGGTTGATCACAGTAAGTTTCGTACCTGCTCGAAAGGGCCGACATGTTGCGGATATCTGCTTGCTGCAAGGGTCCGATTCTACTCGCAGCTTGAAGTGGGCTGGATTGGAAATTTGTGACTTGAAAGGTCGTAGCTATTCACAGGGTTGTAAAATCAGAAAGCGCTGGTTCTTGGCATGGAAAGCCACACTAGCGGCGATTGGTCGTGGAGTGCAGTGCTTGAATCCAAGAAGATGCTGAACTGAACACACGTAGTACGATCCTGAAAATGTCATTGGTAAGTGCCAGCTTCACCTCGATGGGAAAGGTTGCTAGTAGAGGAGCCGATTCGAACCACCATCTCATTTCATCATGCTAGCTTCCCAGGGACAAAAGGGTGTCCAGCGCTCAGCCCTCCATCAACAGCCCATGCTTGACCGTTGACATAGCTGCTCTCATCACTACCCAAGAACAAAGCAACTCTAGCAACTTCATCTGCCTGTGCTCCTCTTCTCAGAGGATTGAGTTGGCCGATCTTCTTCTCGGTTCCCTTTGCCCTGGCTGCCTCGTACATAATAGCAGTCATGCCAGTCTCGATCACACCAGGACATATGGCGTTCATTCGAATACCTGTCCCGGCCAACTGATACGAAATGGTTTGTGCCAGGGATATCACGCCGGATTTAGAAGCCGAGTAGTCGCTCGAGCCCGCGTTCGATCGAATGCCTGCCACCGATGCAGTAGCCACTATGCTACCCGAAGGATACTTCTTCTCCTTGTTTGTCAACATCATTGCAGGTGCCGCATACTTGGCTGCGAGATGTACGCTGTACATGTTAACCTAGTCCCGCAGGACCAAAAAGCTTGGGTACTAACCTGACAACATTCGTCTTCAGCGTATGCATAAATTCGTCCGACGAGATATCCGTGAAGATCCTGGGTTGCCCAACAATCCCGGCATTCGCGAAGAAGATGTCCAGTCGTCCATACGTCAAGACAGCCTCATCTACCACGGCCTTGACTGCATCCTCGTCGGATGCATCGAACCTCCGCACATGTATGTCCACATTCGGGTATAACGATGCAATCTCGCGCTTATGGGTTTCTAGATGCGAATCGCTGAAGTCGCAGATGTAGACGGCTCTTGCACCATTCTGCGCGAACTGGTGTGCTGATGCACGTCCAATGCCGAGGGGAGAATTGGTTCCTGAGATAGAGTCAGATCCTGGGCATTTGGATACTTTGGGTTCGAGAGAAGGGGCTGCCTCACCTGTCACAATCACAACCTTTCCTTCGACCCTGGGCTTGGTGGGATCAGGTGCAATCTTCTTGAGGACGGGGATATCTTCGAATTTGCCCTGGTCTCCAATGGGAGCTACCAGCTGCTCGCTGAGGGCTTGCAGTCTTCTCTTTGTAACAGAGGACATAATGACGCGGTTCGAGTAGTGAAAGATTGGACAAGGTTGTAGGTAGAGAGTAGCTAGAAAGAAAGAAAGATAGAAACTTAGCTCTCTGGTATCTTCTTCTTGGGAGGAGGTTGTCCACAACTCCACAGTCAGTCAGTCAGCTTGATGGATGCGGGGAGCTGTCTCCAGGCCGAGAAACCTGGGGCTGGACCGAGGGACAAAATAGGCCAATCAGAGCAAAGGGAGCCAGCCCACTGAAGCCTATGTCTAACACCACTGAACAGCAAGTATTGTTCCTGGGCATGCAACTCCAGAGGGTGCATGCTGTACAGGACACCAATCCAGCAATCTCTAGGGCTATCAGGACCGTTGATTGTGTGACGGAGTGTGAAGGCAGGGGTCGCACCAGAGAGTACAGTAGAAGCGTGGATGTAGTCGTGCTCGTGCTCGTGCTCGCGTGTGTGTACGACGTACGAGATTCTATGAGCCATTTGCGTGCTCACAATACTCTCATACCAGAAGGAAATCACGCAAACTTCGGGTAACCACTCAGCCAGCAAGCAAGAGACAAATTAGAAAGAGGCGCCCCCAAAGTAAAAGAGAAAGGAAAGAAACATTTTGTTGTAAGTCCGGGGTGAAGAAGCACTTGAAAGTGTCTTGTATTTATTTCTGTTGTGCTGTGCTGGCTGGAATATCTTACGCGAATTTTTATGACGATGGCATTCTCTAACCTACATAACAAGGCACATGCACCGTTTCAACGCCAACACCACCACCAACAACAACAACAACAAAAGGACCTCCTCCACCATCAAGTCTACTCCCTATGCAATCCCGCCTACACAGAAGCATCCTTCGTTTCATGCCATTCCGACGCCTTTCACACGACGGTGAGGAGGCTGTCGACCGAGAGTTGCGACCCGCAGGAGGCATATGTTGACGGCTGGCTGATCAGGACCATGGATATGGATGCTGGCCCGGTCTCGTTGCAGAGATCAGGTTCGCATCAGTCAAATGCATCTGGGAAGAGTACGCGATCGCAGACGGTTCGAGTAAAGCCTCGAAAGTATGCATCCTACATGTCGAGCAGCGCATCCTCGATTTCTGACAAGTCGTTGACTTCGTTCCCCTCCTTTTCTCCTGAGTCACCCAAAGATCGACCTCCGATCCCCCGGTCTGTTGATGGGACTGCAAATGGGGTGCGCAAGCCTTCCGGTACGGCTCCTTCAATCGTGGAGAGCTTGACAACCTCAACTGCTCAGCAGAATCGCTCTGCACTCTTCGACGATGCGCCACTCACTACCAGCTCCGTCCCAGGATCAATACACCTTGCGAACGATGACCATATTGAAAGGTTGATTGCACGGAATGGGGCAGTCAGTTTGGTCAGGCAGCTAGCTGAGGATTTGGCACAACGCGATGCGCAGATAGCATCACTGCGGCGGAAGGCCGAAAATAGGGAGCGGGCTTTGAGGAAGATCATACTGGAATGTGGCTTGTCGAGTCTGGATCTGGAAACCCGCTTGCGTGCTATCGAGAGTGAAAGGAAGTCGCCGAGTGATTCGATTAATGGGGATATCATTGAGGAAGATGGGTTAGAAGATTTAATGAGCGATGCTATGGGTGGATCAGTCGCACATGGCGAATTTGGGACGATGGACCACGATGCTACCATCAGGGCAGCGGCGAAGCTAAAAGCGCTTGAGGACAAGCCAGCGACAGTTCAGAGGGGCTGGAAAGACTATATATGGGGAGGAACAAGCAGGAAAACCAGCCGAGCAAGTAGTATCAACGGTGATGCCGTTAGTGCGGTGGGAGGGACAGAAAGAAGAGGAAGCACAGTAACAGGTCGGAAGTCAGTCTTACAAAATGGATTATTCCAGCCACCCGAGAACTCGAGAAGCCCAGCTCGGAGTCCGATGAGAAGTCCAAGTCGGGCATCTAGTGCACTTTCACACAACGTGGCCGCATCTCACCGAGATCGAAAACCCTCGTCCGGGCTGGCCACATTGGCACTGAAACTGGTTGCAGGCACCACAATGGCTACCCGAGATGGAGATGGAAGTGGGCGAGGGAGAGCGAACAGCACAGGAACGACTCCACCTGGGAGAGCGGCATCAGCTGCCAGTACAAAGACCACGATGTCCGCAAGGACTGCCCCAGTAAAACCAGGTCCAAAGGCGATACCTAGTACTCGTCGAGCTACCGGTGCTGGAAACAAGGTACCTGTGAGACCTCAGGAGAGGTGGGATACGATGGGTTCAAGTCCTCAAAACACAACTTCGTCTAGTGGTGTAGACAACTATGGACCAGTTGAGATGGATACAATTCTGGATCCAGACGACCAGCCACCAACTATCACTCAAACTTACAATAATCCGTACAACTCTGAATTCCTTACGGATCGATTTGGGTTCATTTATGATCAGCGTCGGAAGAAGAGACAACGAGAAGCTGCGGAAAAGATGCAGAAGACGAAGCGAGGGAGTCGAGTGGAAATGTTGAGCAGCGCTAGGAGTGGGCTCTCGGTCGATATTTCAAGCTCCGACATAATCATTGACGAAGATCGTCCCGACACTCCTACATCCACTGAAGAACGCCTTGAAGACGGCAAACCAGCTAAGCGATGGCAAGACTACCTGAAAATTGCGACATTCCCAACTGAACTCCTGTCCCATACTCCCTCAGGCGGGGTGCCTGCATTCGAAGTGATGGAAGGTGGGGAAGTGCCCCGATCTCCAGGAATCATGACCGAAGAAAGAGGTTTCTTGCCATCTGCGAGCACTATCGCACCGCAGTCTTCGGTGTCAGTAGTCCCCCAAAACGCAATGATATCAAAACCGGTTTCCCCTGAGCCCACTCCTTCGGTAGACCTTCCCCAGGAGGACACGGAACCAGTCAAAATACTGCTCAAGCAACTTGGAGAGCTTCATGATTCTCTTCAACAAGCCAAGACGCCGAGATGGAACGACTTCCTCAGAAAGGTCAGGGCTGAGCGTAAGCGTGATGGCGAGGCTGCAGCCGCCGCGTTGGCTGCTACAGTTGACAAGGGTATCAATCGCCCAATCGCCATCATGCCAGAGGCTACCCTCACAGATGGTGAAATGATTGGTGTTGCTGGTTTAGGTAACAAGGGCAAAGTCGGCCGTGCAAAGTGGAACGAGTTCAAAGCTCTCGTTCTTGGGGGAATTCCAGTTGCATTTCGAGCCAAGATCTGGGCCGAGTGCTCCGGAGCTGTGGCTTTACGAATTCCTGGATACTATGAAGACCTCGTGACCCAGAAGGATAATGATGATGATCCAGCAATCGTGGCACAGATCCAAATGGACATCAATCGCACATTGACAGACAATATCTTCTTCCGAAAGGGTCCCGGGGTTATCAAATTGAACGAGGTCCTGTTGGCTTATTCTCGCAGGAATAGGGAAGTTGGATATTGCCAGGGCATGAACTTGATCACAGCATGCCTGCTACTCATAATGCCAACAGCGGAAGATGCTTTTTGGGTGCTCACCAGCATAATCGAGAATATCCTCCCGCGAGGGTATTACGACCACAGTCTTCTAGCATCACGGGCCGATCAGCAAGTTCTCCGCCAATATGTCGGTGAGATCTTGCCCAAGCTTTCTGCTCATCTTGATGATCTCAGCATCGAACTGGAAGCTCTCACGTTCCAGTGGTTTCTCAGCGTCTTCACAGACTGTCTCTCTGCCGAAGCTCTCTTCCGTGTGTGGGATGTGGTGCTCTGCACCAACGACGGCAGCACATTTCTCTTCCAAGTGGCTCTTGCCTTGTTGAAACTCAATGAACAGCAGCTCCTGCAATGCTCGACTCCAGCATCAATCTACACATACATCAACCATCAGATGACAAACCACGCCATCAGCATCGATGGTTTGATCCATGCTTCTGAGGGTTTGAGAAAGGTGGTGAAGAGGGAGGAAGTTGAGGCTCGGAGAGCGAAGGCTATTGAAGCAGAGAAAGATCTCATCAAGCAACGCGAAGAACGAAACGCACTTCGAAAAGCTCAAAGAGCTGCTGCTGCTGCTGAGGCATCTGCCTCTAGTGGCTCCCCTCCAGAACCTACAAAGCCATCAACTCCAATAAAGGAAACGCAATTGGAGCTAGGATCCGACGATCTGGAGGAGTTGACAGTCAGGACACCGATACCAGTGGATGAGGAGCGTGATTTTGGCTTAGGATTGGGGTGATGTCTGTATCGTCAATGAGTGAAAATGAGTGTGGGTTTGGGGGGAGTGATAAGGGTGGGTTTTTTGTTCTATTTTGCATTTTATGCGGGTTTGGGAGAACCTATGATACCCCTTTGGTTGGTGTTATTGTCTGCTTTTTGATATACCGCGTTGTAGATAGATCTGTGGGAGGAAGGGAAGGGAAGTTGTGGATAGGTAGACTCTTGGATGAATGAAATAAACAGCCGAAAAAGTACCAATGTTGTTGTTCTCAGACCCACTTGTGACAATCACGCTCTCTTCGTAATGCTCACTTTTCGACGCCTAGATTTTCCAGACTCTAGAGACTAGAAGTTGAAATTTAGAGTCAGGGAAAGCTCACTGCTGTCATCTATCTCATACAAGAGCTTGTTTCGGATATCATCAATAGCTCTCGCTTCCAAATATTTCGGCTAGAGGTTTCGAGTTGAGTTGAGTTGAGTTGATTTACTGTACACGTAGCGCTACCTATCCCTGCTCTTGTATCTATTTACCTATGGCTCACAAGTACATCTGGATTTACAGCAATTTACTCAGCATTCATCATGTGGATAAGCAGATTGTAAAGTTCTGAACGTCCTTTCAACAGTGCAAGTTCACGCAACTGCGAAGTAAATAAACGCAAGGTAATAACGGAGGAGGGAGGACGGAGATGAGGAAAATGTGGCAAATGTATTGATTGTCCTTGTGTCCTGTAATATTTGGAGGTGCCATGGATCTTTGGAGCCAGAAACTTAGAAGCTCCTTCATGCATACGTGGGCAAGTGGGATGGCATGGAGCGAGAAGAGCATGCTGGGTGTTGTGCACAAATCTGTAATTTTGCTCTACTGGAACCGAAACAGTGAGCTACGGAGATTAGACTTTTACTACGGTGAATTCTTCTCCACAGCAAAAATAGTATATGAGATTAGGAATGTATGTGCTCTCCTAAGGTATAGTGGAACTCAGGTGAATTGATAAAGAAAGACTGAATGGGCATGCAGCACGTCAACGTAGATGATGATAGGACCAGTATATTTCGTAACTATGTATCTCCTACCCAACCAGCAATGAGCACCCCCACTACATGGCTGATAACCTGGAGAAAGATCTCACCGCAAAACACAGTCTCTGAAGCTACGTCCAGACAAGAAAACAGGTCTGTCTGACAATTGGCTGCTTAGTAAAGCACTCCTTCTCTCCCTCGCGTAATCACATAATAGCTGACTTCACGGCGTCATGTCTGCTATTGGACATCCGGAAGATTTTCAGATTTCGGCACCACCGATTTGGCACACTTACCCATTGGTCATGGGCTGCAGGATGCTGGCTTGTGGCTAAGCTCGGGAAATCCCCACGTTCTGACTTGTCTGAAAGTGTGAAACGTGGCTATCGAGGGCTGGGTCTCTCCAGTGGCTTCTCTGTATGGGGATTTTATGTATCTTGGCAGATATTGGGAGGGTGGTCTCGAGTGAGCTGGTGTGCTGTTGTTCCCGGCTTGTGAATATGCATGCGTCGGGTCCGGACAAGCTGCTGCTGTGTATTTCAGTCGAATCTGACTTTCCGATGGCATTGATGCTCCGGGTCTGAAGAGAGGGCATCACGCCCACATCGACATCCTTCATCGCGGTATGGTCTCTACTGACCATTGTGCAAATAGGCAGTGGACTAAAGTCCGGTCGCGGAATGACACCATGTCTCGAACCTCTCATTGCTTGGTATTTATGACGGTGTGACGAGTGCTCAGAATGATGTAGAGTAAATGGCTTATTAAGAGTGTTCAGATGCAGATGCATGTTCCGTATGACGAAGGACGGCGGAAGTCGTACGCTCGGACCTTTGCTGTACAGAATCAAGGAATATTGAGGGCAGCAGTTTGTGATCGATTCGGATCGAACATTCTGTAGCGCCTAAAAAGATGCTTTGCTTATGGAAGGATACAATGAGCTGCCGTGAGTCCTTACTAGGGCACCTTACTGTCCCTTGTAATGTCGAATTTGGCTTGGAAACATGGGTTTCACGAAGAATCAGGGTACCAGTGATGGATAGACTTCTCGGAATCTAGGACCACCAGACTCGGTTTCTCGATTCAGTCGGGGTATTTACAGCGCCATTGCCCAGAACCCGAAGGTTTGTTGCCCTTCAAAGAATCTAGGTAGGATATTGGAATAGAAAAATCTCTTCCCAAATGCAACTCCCTCTCAAGGGACAAAAGCGACAGCAATCTTCTGGTCTCCAAGACCACAGCTGCTACGGACGTCTATGGCATCATACGCCCAATAAGGCGACCCCAAGCAATCTCAAGCTGCTCCATATCTGCAGTCAACCTTCGGTTTTGTTCTTCGAGGTCTTCCCTTGATGTCTCTAAGGCCTGAATGTGCTCCTTCGCAAGTATTAGGACTTCTGCCTTACTAATCTTTCTTCCCACTGCCTCCTTTTCACCGCTTGACCCCTCAATTGCTGCTACTGATGACGCCGGTAAGGCAGAAAGGAGTGTGTCGAACTGGTCATTGAGTCTGGACCGATAACGTTTCTCGGTGATGTTGTGGTTGTGTCTGACTTTGGGAGGATCGCTGTCAGAGGGCGCTTTCTTGGTAGGTGCAGGAATTGCAGTGCTTTGCGTCTGGCGAGGAGAATCTGCAGCGTTGGTCCTTCTTTTCATTCCGAGTTGCCCCTTCTCGCCTTCCGTCCCCATAGTCTGAACTGATTTCCTACGACCTTTTGGCGCCACCGTGAATCTCTCCTGGTGACTCGACCTTGTTCGAGCTGGTCTGCATTGGCGACTGAGCACAGAAATGGACTTTCTTTTTCTCGTGTGAGGATTGTCTTCGTCTACTCCAGTTCCGAGCAGTCGACTATCATGAAGAGTAGTCATGGCTACAGATGTATACCTCCCGGCTACTTCGGAATCATGCGTGGCTCGGTTTGTGGGACCGAATCGAGGATCTGACGTTTGTGAACCACTACGTTCATGACTATCGTCCATATGATTCAGGGTCGGAAATGAACTCCACGAATAAGGTTCGTCAGTCGCATGGTGACGGAAGCATTTCGAATCATCAAAGAATGGGGAACTGGAGAAGTTTCGAGGCGAGTTGGACATTGGGAGTGCTGTAAAGCCGTTTGACGGCCATTGTAAAGATACCCAGCTTGGTTGAATGCATTCGGACATATCGCTTGCTGCAGAATGTGGCTGTAGGTAGGGAGTTAAGCTCGTCAAATCGTCCTGTACATGCGGTCAGTACATTGTTTTGGTGCAACTTAAAAATCGACATTTCTTTCCTTTCCGTAGGATTTCATAGCCTCGCTATAATTACTCATTGAGAGATTCATTGTAGATGTTTCAGTGGATCTTCATCGAATTCTGCGATAGATCTCCTTATAGTCTCGGATTGAGCTTCCCTTCTCCGCTCTCATGCTCTCTGATTATGTGTAGCTGCGTCCGGGGGATAATGGTACGATTCTCCAGAAAAGCTAGCGAGTATACCAGGACGTGCATGAAAGCCAAGACCATATAGATTCGTGAGAAAAAGCCTTCTATCAATCCCCTCACTGTGATCCGGGGCGCCGACGGTCGCCGCTGGCTGCGTTGAACCGCTTAACAGTGAGTTAAATATTGACTACTAATCTCAGGGTACTTGGCTCTAATACTAAAAACTGTAGGTAGAATAATGGGGGCTTCAGCTGAGGGACACTTCTCGGACGATGATACAGAGATTTTGTCCAACAGATAGACGTCAAGTGCCATTTTCCTGGCCAACTTGAACAGGAACGCAGAAATCTTAACAGTTGTCGTACAGGTCCAGCCAAACATGGTAAAAGGCCGTACTCAGAAACTACTTAGGTAGGAACTTGTTGCAGCTTCGAGGATGAGCGGCTGGACGTCTGCCGCCTGGTGCTCGATCTCGGGACCTGGAGACGTCAGCCACATGGAGCATCACCATCGAAATGGGATGGGATGGGTCAGCGAATCACGACTTTTGTTATTTCAAACGAGGAGTTTTGCCTTCCTCTTAAGCTCGCTTGATAATGTCTCTTACCATGACGACTCATATCCTCTTGCTTGTTTCAGTGGGAAGTCCAATAGCATTGAATGGCGCATCACGTGTTTGCTTATATAAGTATCGGAATCCTTCCTCTGTGTTTCTTGTCCTTGTGTTTCGAGAAAATACCCGAATATCTCACAGACCCCTCCATTTCCGCAAAAATCTTCCTATGGGCCTAAATGCCCCGCTTGGTTGACAACTAGAGGTCCTCAGGTACCTTAGGGTTTGATAGGTGGTATTCTTCCGTCTAAGAGAGGAGGTTCGCCGGTCTAATCTTATCAAAACTCCAGAAAATTGCATCTGTAATCACGAAAATCGTGTTCAGCGACCCAAAGACAGAAACCCTAGTACCACGCTATGTCATCAATTAAGGATCACCATTCATACCAACATTCAAAGCGAGATAGACCGCCAAAACCCAAGCCCGCGAACCCAATCGAAGAAGCCGTGAAGATATGGCTGAGCCGACTTCCAACAGAATTACAAGAAAATGTCAAGCTCAATGTGAGCCATTTAATGTCACTCACGCCGAAAAGATGGATTGTTTACCCGCCGATGGTTCTGCTTCCCTCAGGTAGCCTTGGGGAAGAGTGGTGGGCAACTCTTGGATCCGAAATTTCATCCGAGACCATGGGCGAGCTATGGAGAACAATACTGGATAACATTACAAAGAGGGAGGGGAAAGGAGTGCTAACTCACCTTGCGATCAATTCTGGAATCCCACTCAACAAGTGTACAGGTCATTCATCTGAAGGAAGTCTTGAAGCAGCCCTGCAGCTGTCTAAGTCCCATAATATTCTCAGAACTCCGAGCGGCTTGATCATGCTCTATGGCGACTTTGGACCGTCTTTGCCACCCGAAGATACTCCCACCAGTATAGATCTAGAAGAGGCGTTTTGGGTCAGCACCAAGCAAAACGGCATCACTCAGGTTTGGGCACCCAGGTATACGATGTTCAGTAGAGGCAACGTGAAGGAGAAAGCTAGACTCCTCGAATTTCACGATTCCAGAAGCGAAGGAAGAGCACGGGATATCACCAAGGAAGAACTGGCTGCTGCTTCCGCTGTTGATCTATACGCCGGAATTGGGTACTTCGTCTTCAGTTATGTGAAGATGGGAATGAAACAGGTCATTGGGTGGGAGCTAAACCCTTGGTCTGTGGAAGGTTTGAAGAGAGGAGCCGCTGCGAATGGATGGTCATTTAAAGTCGTAAAAGATTGGGATGCCTCGAATTCATTTGAGGAAAAAATAGTGGTATTTTCGGAGGACAACGTGCAAGCTGCAGCAAGACTTCGCGAAATGGACCCTTCGACAGCCGGAACAATCATGCATGTGAATTGTGGATTGTTACCCACGAGCGAAATGACCTGGGAGATGGCCATTCATATCTTGAAAGGAGATGGGTGGCTCCACCTACATGAGAACGTAGGAGTGGATGATTTTCAAGCCAGGAAATGCCAGATTGTTGAAATGTTCGAGATGTGGCTGACGAAAGCACACGACAACAGAATTGTTAGGTTGGGGCATGTGGAAATGGTGAAGACATTTGCTCCTGGAGTATGGCACTGTGTCTTCGATATCAATCTCAATAGTGCGGAAGATTGACTCCCGACCAGGGAGGTTGTAAAGCTTCGTACAGGGTTCTCTTATTAGAATTCCCACACTTCAGTCCTGGTACACAGATCAAAGAGATCGTCCGATAGTCTCCAATTCAACCTTTTGTCATCCACGAAACGCTAGTGCTGGTTCGACATGGTAACACAAACCTTGATCGACATACTTTCCGTTGATGCCGATCGGTTACGAGGAAAACGGGCTTTCAGCCAATTTATCGATTCGATACGTAAGACGCAAGATACCCAACAGTCTGTACCAGCTGAAGCCAGAACGGAGAACGCGATGTTTAGAGCCTGTCCCAAGAACTGCTGCAAGCTTCGAAAGTGTCCAAATTTGAAATAGGTGTTTGATGTCGAAATGTACGAACATTTCCTACAGCTTACGTCTCCAAGGTGAGAATGAGAGGCTTGATTCGACATCATCCCATTCTTATGCTTTATCTCAGCTTCTTGTTCTATCTTCTGTTTCCTTTTCCCAATTCACCTCTTCAATTCTTGGCGTTGTTGGTGTTTTGGGATCCTGGTAGGCTGCCTCCAGGCCGCATGATAATCTGGCCGGATCAAGAAGGAGGAGTCGTCACTATCTTCAGCTGTCCCTTCAGCACCAGCAGAATCAAAGCATTGCCGAGTGCTTTAAGTCCAAGTGATGATTGCGCCGTAGTCTTGACAAGTATGCAATACCTCCGTCCTCTGTGTTGAAACGGCAATGGCTGCATATGCTGCGTCTTGATCAATTATTCTGCCTCGCAGGGTATCCGGTGGTGTAGCGGGGTATGAGATTATTGGCTGGTCTTTAGAAAAACCAACAACGCGAGTTTGAGGGGTCATATGGTTGTCGCATACAATATGCAGCAGCAGGGAAAGAAAGTGCGAGGCTGTGTCATCCCCACTCGGCTCAAGTACCTCGTTGGAACATACTGTTCTCAAAGTACAAGGTACTCGAGGCTGTGTTTCTCAGTACCAGGATTTTGCATTAGCGTTTCTTCACAGCTACATATGCTATCAATAGTAAGAAGCTGGTCTGCGGAAGTACAAATACACTATATACCTTGCCGGCTGCTTTCTCCATCAGTTGCTCTGATATTGAAACTATCATCAAGAATGTTAGACTAGGACCTGGCATTTTACTTGATCACACCTCCTCCTTTCGACACTCACATAGTGAATTGCGAATTATTCAAACTTCCAATACTGCCCTCTCAATCTATCTTACCTACCCCATCTTCAACGGAAAGTGGAAGATTCACTGGATCACTTTCCTGCATTATACTCGCCACACCCCCGAGTGGGGATTCCTTTGCCTCCATCATGACAACTTACTGGGATTTCCGCCGAATCCTTGACGTGGATCCGGATGACGACCACACCTGCGTGGGGATAGCGAAGGCTTATGGCCACAAATGCAAACATCGAGTTGGAGTCAACTACCGTAGCGAAGGGAGTCTAATCCTTGATCAAATGGACCACACGGAAAACTATTCCAATGCTATGACGAATCTCGAGGACCTAGCGGGATTACTGCTTTGCAAACAAGTGCACAACAGCCAGAACAAACCTCATCTCAACCAGATCAACGAGGTATACAGAAGATGGTACGCTGCAGCGGAGAAAGAACACATACTCATGAAACGTCGGGCTGAAAGGCTAGCGGTTTCGAGCATGCGAAGTGACTTGTCTATGATGAGGGAGGCTGCCCAGCAGCTGAAGGATGACTTGGAAAGTGCGAAAGAAGAGATGGTATGTATTCATAATTATACGTCCGAAGGAAAAGGCTGACCTCTCAAGATTGCCGTTAAAGTGACCGACATCATTGATGAGGTGACTCCAAATATTGCATCGACAACAACAGAAGCAAGAGAAGCTGCGAGTGATCCTTTCGTTGTCGTGAGGGAAAATGACACTACAATCAGCAGTCTCTCGAGTGCTGCAAGTCTAACTCCAGCAACTCAAGTCAACTGGCCTGCAGTTCCTCGTCACCAGCCATCAACAAAGATACCAGTCTTTTCGGACATCCAGCAATATGGCGATCGGCTTCCAATAGGTCCCATGGAGAGTACGGTGCCAGCTACAAGACAATCGATTTCCAGAAACAACAGGAATACCGAAGCAGCTTTCGGCTTTGGAAATTCGAAGTCTGACGAAAACGCGGCGATCCAATCAAAATCTGTCCAGAAAGTCAATAATGCAGAGCCCTCGAGAATAGCTTCAGTACCAGTCCCAAGGAAACGAGTAGCGTTGAAGAAAAAATCCGAGTCCATGAACAGCAACATAGCAAACAGGAAAACTGTGCCTCCGGAATCGATCTTCGCTTTTGGAGCAACAACGTCAACGCCACAATTTTCTTTCGAAGTCCCGAAGCATCCACCAGCCTGTCTCGTTGATACACTCCCTATTCAGGAAGCCTCATTGGAGATTTCCAGTCACATTGACCAGAAAATTAAAGACGAAGTCAGCTGGGATTTTATCCCAAGTCATCAGAGTAACAGTGAAATCCTCGACCGGCCTTGCGAATCCTCGGCCCCTTTGGAATCCGAGTCTTTCGGCTACGCAGTTGTCACTCCACCTTCGACTCGATACAAAACCTATCTACCAGCACGACAACAGCATGGCCTTATGACACCACCGGATACCCCAGAAAACTTAATCGGAGCTCACAAGAGCTCGTCACCGCTACCACCACCAAAGATTGGAGATTACTTCGCGAACAGCTCGAATCCAACTTCAAACGCACCAATTCCAAAAGTGACAAGGAAACCTGTTCCTGTTATGCAGAGTCTTGTCGTCACGGAAGAAGTAAATGAAATCCGAGAGCCGAGGGAACCAATTTCAGTTGATGCTGGCAGCAATGATAAGTCGGCTGGGTGCTTTGCCAAGTTTGGGTTCAGTGGGCTAAGGAATAAGGTGGCGGCTCGTCTAAAGGATGTGAAGGTAAACCTGTCAAAACCAACAAGATGATACTTAATGTAGAATAAGCGTTCGGAATCCAATAGCAACTTGGGCTTGTGTTTGGAATTTTCGTTGGAGTGGAGCATCCTACGTCGCCAGGTTGACTAATTTCAGCTATTTTGCGATTTGTCAAGCACTTGAACCAGACCTTTCCTCCTTCCTCCTTATCGCTCTTCATTGAGACTGAAGAACCGTATCATCACTACTGTTCTGAACAAGTAAACTCTTACCCATCCATTTCCCCTTACACTAGTAGAGCTAAAAATGCCTTCTCTACCTCGACGTTCGGGTCTCGGGACTGAACCAACAACCCAAAGATTACTAACCAACAGCAGCCAACATCAGAGTGCACTTCGGTGTTTCATCAACATCAGATTTCTTACCCTGCTTTTCTGCACATACAGCTAGAGAAAAGGGACAATACACTCCCAAATCCATATGCCTTCGCCTCAACCCAAAACCGCAATTTGCTCGCTCAGCTTCCCAGCTTCGGGAGTGCTACTCGTTACTCTCACCAGGGCGAAAGAATTGAACACCATACCCCGAGGCGGACACGAGGGACTCGGACGAGTATGGCAATGGATGGACAGTGATCCCGAAATTCTCGCAGGGGTGTTCACCGGTTCTGGACGAGCATTCTGCACCGGTGCAGATCTTCGAGGTACAATCATGTCATTCCTGTGGTCTCTATTTTTGGAGAGCCAACTTAGAACCTTGCTTACCTGAAGTTATAATAGAATGGAATATAATTCCTGCAGAAGAGCGAGGGATACTTCCCCCTCAGGGATTTTGTGGTATCTCACAAATACATGGGCAGAAGCCCATCATTGCAGCAGTCAATAGATTGGCCGTGGGCGGTGGAGTGGAAACGCTCATCAATTGTGACATGGTCATTTGCTCGCCGAAGGCAATTTTCGCATTGCCGGATGTGAAAGTTGGTCTATCTCTGCTAGGTGGAACATTACCTCTACTCGTTCAGAAAATTGGTCGGGGACATACGACCGACATGGTATTGACAGGCAGAAATGTCGGGACTGCGGAGGCCTTGAAATGGAGATTGGTGGATCGTATTGTTGAGGATCCTGTGAGAGAAGCTGTTGCAATTGCGAAATCTATTGCTGCGAACAGTCCGGATGCTGTATGGGCTACTAGAGAAGGAATCTTCCTTGGGATGAGTGGAAAGGATAGTTTTGATGCTGGTAGGGAGTTTCAGAGAAAATATTGGGCGCCTTTTCTGAGAGAGGGGCGGAATTCGAAAGAAGGGATCGCAGCGTTCCTTGAGAAGAGAAAGCCGAATTGGGTTTTAGATTGGAACAAGAGTAATTTATGAGATGATAAACACATGCCAAAAATTCCCCCACAGTACCTATAGAATCAAGCATTCAGTAAGCAGCTGATAAAACGATCCTGGCTGTAGGAGGAATCAACGGGAATTTATACGATAACTCAGCGGCCATCCAGTTTTCGAAAGGGATCAATGATGAACTCTTCCTTAGTAATATACGAACCGTTTAAATAAAGTCCTCAGATCATTAATAGGCTATCTGCCTCATATCCCTATCTGTCCGTCCCGCAAAAATTGCCAAACAAATCCGACCATTATCTAGCCAAACAAGCACATCTTTGTCAACCAGCCATCAGAATTACCTTGGTAGCTCTGGTGGTGTCGTAATGGGTTAAATCGTGCAGGTTGCTTAATTAATAGATTATGAATGGTATTGAAGTGTAGAGAGACTCAGCTGTATGGAAACATACGCCTGATGACCTAGCTCCGCAGAAAACGATTGATAGCATCCCCTGTTCACAGAGAAAAAGATAACTCTTGAGTTATCTAATTCTTTTTGCGATCTGTGCCTTTGAATTGTTATGCATGCTCCACGATCAAGGGTTGTAGAGGGTTTATTCTTTTTTCTTGTTTTGTTTGGAGCGAGATGTTATTGTTTAGCCGAGATGCTGCCCACTTATCTAAACAATCAAACCCAACAAATCGCGACGAGCTCTTCTGGGGTCAAGATCCTGACCTTTGGCATGCACCATTTCACCAACACCTGCATCTCTGTCTCATCCATACCACATTCCCCCAGAACGTCAGGAACTTCTCCTTTGCTTCAATACGCTTTCCCTCCACCTCCCTTACAGTCCAAGCATGTTCGTTCGCTCTCCTAACGACAATCAACTCCTCCAAGTCTTGCAGATCTGCAACGATGAGCTTCCAGACGCTGTACGGCATCTTGTTGAACTGCAGAAAGGGTGTCTGCTGCAAGAATTCTAGGTCGACTGCCAGCCTGCGTACCGGTGCGAAAGTGGGAAACTCAGAATCGAGGTCTTGAGAGAGATAATCGTACGTCCATGTGATGTTTTTGAACATCTTACGTCCGTTGTCTATTCCCGCGATGTACACGATATCTGTGCCTGGACCAATGTAGACCGGTTTTTCTAGTGATGGTGGATAGGAATAGGACGTGAGTAGACTCTAAGCGCTTCGTCGCGTGATTCTTGGTTAACGCAGAGAAGAGGTGATGCGACTGATCGACAGATGAGGTTGGCACATCTGGCTTTGTGCTTCCAAATTAGAACAAGACGTGGGGTGAGTAGTGCTTCGTGCCAGATTTGTAGTCGCAGCTCCATACTTAGGAGAGGAAAGAGAGAGAAAGATTCTAGAGGAGTCATTGGTAGGATTGTCTGACTATTCCTCCCTATATGAAATTGAAGAACAGACAGCTCTAAAACAAACTGGGAACAACAGAGATATATAGCGGGATGCACTGTAGCTGATACAAGAGGTACCAGAGGAGTCGTTACACCAGAAATCAAAAACCAACAACGCGGGTTGCCCTACAAGGCAATAGCCAAAGTCTAGTTGCGGGGTCTCTCAGTTCCCACTTGCTGGTAGTCTATAGCGACTTCCAACAGTGTGGTCGTACCAAATCATTACTCTAGTACTGGCCAAGTAATGAAGACAATCGTAAGACTTCTTTGGTTGCCTGGAGGCTTACTGTTTGGGTATGACGGATAAGCTATTGCTATTGGCTAAGCTCCGAGCTTATATGTGTGACAACCTCTACTCACCTTGCTGACGTGACCGAGCCGAAGGCATTGCTTGCTGGCGTAGATCCCAAACGGACGCCCGCAGCAGACATGTACCATCTCTGTGTCTCAATTCGAATTTCCATGCATGAGTATCGTTCCGTGAAATTGAATGCAAGGCGAAGCCGAAGCCATGCCGGATGCCTGAGCCGAGAGTTTGGCTTCGACAAGCACCCGCGTTCTAGGTCACTGGATCCACCTAACCACGGATGCACCAAAGTTGAGGAACTCTCTCTTCTTGCAAGGCCTTCGAAAATCGATACAGAATTCGTCATCCTGTTCTTCTCTTGAAGAAATCGCCTCGTAGGCTCAGGAGTGGTAGGTCACCACCAGATCACTGCAAGAAAGGAATTCTGCAGCTTCCGACTTGCAAATTCCGACCTGCAACTCTTATTTTCAAAACGTGCTGGTGTCTCATTAAAGGTAATGAGGATGATGAACATCATTTAATTGGCAGACTGGGAGCTTCCCAGCTTTTAAGCTTAAATACTGACAGGAGCGCAAATGAAGCGTCTCTCCACATGGGATGCTATGCACAGGGCCAAGAACCAAGCTTCGATATAATAACAACAGTGCTAACTATTTTTGTTTCAATGCGACAGTGCAATGATATCATACCATTCATACTGACTTTATGAAAGTCGCTTAGAAGGTAGTGAAAGCAGATATCTCAGACCCGAAATTTTAGTTAGACAGAAACGGATCCTACCACTTTTTGTCTTCCTCTTTCTCGATTGGTGACGTTCTGAAAGGCTCTATGTTAGACAGTTTATGTATCGTAATCAAACAATGGATTTGAAGTTCGGGTTCGGAAGAACATATCCACAACACAGTGAATAGTGCACCCCGCCGATGACGTCAAGGGAGTTGCAACCAGCCTTCACAACAACCTTCTTACCCTAGCTTTTCAATACCTCAATTCCTGTGGCAACAATCATCAAACAATCGTCAAAGCAATTGAGAGATTGGTAAGAAATAACTTTTATCGATTAGTGTTATACATCTACGGTTTGATTGCCCACAGCAATCACCAAGTCAGCGCTGATTTATTTAGTAAATACAGAACTATCTTATACTAACAAAATGTCACCTACCTCTATCCTCCGCCTGGCAGCAAGACAATGTTCCCGACCTCGAGTCTTACGGGCGTCGAAACTAGTACCCACGAGAATCCAACCATTTTCGCAATCCACAATCAGAGCATATCCCAGAAAGGACAGCCAGGACAAGGACAGCATAGATACGGAGGCAACAGAATACTCAAAGAGCGGAACAGACGATGCCGCTGCAAAACAAGAAGAAGCTGCTTTCGATCCCAAGACTACAGATCCTCAAGAAGAGAAAGATATAGCGGGAAAGGGCAATGAGGTAGACCTTGTGATCTTGTGCTTTCGTAGCTGGCTCTTGGGATATTTGCTGACTCTGGAGCTAGAGTTCTGGAAATCCTTTAGATGTATCCCCTGCAAATCCGGAGGTGTCGAAGCAGAGAGGACAAACAGAGGGGGGTGCTGAGAAGGGAGTTGGGAAGAAGCAGAGTGGCGGAGGAAGTCCAAACAAGGCTGGGAAGGCATGAAGTAACGATAGAGTATGAACACTTGGAGCATTGAAAATAACGATATTGTGCAATAAAAGTAATCGTTGAAGACCCGGGAAAAGACTCATTACCATACCGTTGCCTAGATCCCCCAAACACCATACTCCCCATGATATTCGCGATGAAAAAAGACTCAAGGCAAGATTATCTAAGCCTTCCACTCAGTCCGTCCCAGTCTCACGATCTCTGACTGGCTGATCTCCCAAATCTTAGGTTTCTCACCGTCCAGAGCTTGTAGACCTGCACTGACAGCTGCCTTACCAACAACCTCAGCATCCTGAGCCCAAGTATCTTTCAATACGTGGGCAACAGAACCTAGACAATTGGCAACGCCTCTGAGAATAGCTTCTGTCGGTCTGCTCTCCTCCCTTGCTCCAACCAGCAGACCTGGTCTGAGAATAACCGTATGCTCAAAACCAATCTCCTTGATACGTTCCTCCAACTCTCCCTTCATCTTCGAGTATGGTATCATGGACTTCGCATTCGCTCCCGCTGTCGAGACGAGGACGTAGACCTTGACACCGGCGGCTTTGGCAGCCTTCGCGACTTCGAGATTGAGGTCAAGATCGATCTTGCGCTGGGCTTCGATGCTACCTGCAGCTGCCTTGGTGGTACCTAGGGCGCTGAGGAAGATGGAGGGTGGTGGGGTGACATTGGTGAGGGAAGCAGCCCAGTGTGAGGTTTCCTTGTTCACCAAGGGCTTCAACTTCGTGTCCGTACTGGCTGGTTGACGGCGGGCTATGGCGTAGACGGTACTGACTGAGGGCGTTGAGAGGAGGGTGGAAAGGATGAAGGAGCCCTATACTAAGAGGTTAGCAGCTTGCGCATGTCAGTCGTGTAAGGTTTAACATACGACGAGGCCGGTCGAGCCGATCACAGCTGTGGATGCCATTCTGAGAATTTGTTTGACTGCTTTGAAGTTGTTCTGAATAGTTGTATGAGGTTAATCCGTCCGAGTATGTTGAGTGGAAAATTGGAAGTCGCGAAGGATTTTGGAGAGGAATATATATCGCTTGTTATTCGCATTCGCAAGACTGGATCAGGGCAGTGAGCTCCGGTTTGGGGCAGTGGCTGCTGCAGGTGCGTTTGCTCCAGCTTTGCGTGCCAAGCAGCATACCTACGGAGCAATTGAGTTTCCAACAGCATCAGGCTTTTTACCTTTTCGGACTTAAATTTTAACAAGGCAGTGAATTTCCATTGCACCGTCTGTTAACTGCGAATCCGATGGTTTAATAAGTCTTTAAGAGCTAAATATTACTCTACTGTATGGCGTGAGCGAGCGCAATCCGAACCGAGGCAGGCCGAGTGACCAATCTGCAAGGTCTCCTCCTATCAGCTGTCAATACATTGCAAAACATCTTTCGTCGCAAGTGTTTAGAGTCGGGGAAATTCACATTTATTCCTCCTTTCCTCTCGGATCAACAGCATGTTATGTTTACCATAAGCCAGATCTCCGGTCCTCAGAGAAGCTGGGTGCTTTGTACAGTACAAACCCGAAGAGTAAAGCTGCCCTCGGCTTGGTGAATTACGGCCGAAGCGAAGCGATTTTGCTGTTGTTTCTTGGTTGCTTGCTTGAGAAACATACCAAAGCCAACAAACTGAATTACCGGATCTGAAGCCTGGATATTCAGTGCAACGGTGAACGTAAACTCAACTCCCGAAGAAGGCCAGGTTCATCAGTAGCAGTCATACCGAGATTGGCTACATGCTGTTATAGCTTTTGTCAATGAATTACTCCAATGCAAACACTACGTTGTGGCAATGCCCACATTCCTTTCAATCTGAGGAGGTCCTGAACAGAATCGAGCATTGTTGTACAGACAAAGCTGACTCTACCAATCGAAAGTCTCGAGGTGCAGTGCTAACTCTTGTGACTTGTTCCGAAGCACGTCCATCTGTCCCTCCGCACAAGCATTCACAACATCGCTCCTCAGACTACCTGGCCCACACCCAACGACAAAGGTTCGTCTTCAAGGTCGAGACCTCGTAGGTATACACCAACCGCTGGTCTACCGTAGCTAATAATTGATCGGAGGGCTGATGAAGAGCAAGCTATGCTTTCCTTCGTCATGGCTTCATTGGCTCTGTATTGCTGTCGGTCGATATTTCCACTGGAGTTGCCACGGGTTGCTGGTGACCCTCGTTCTTACTGCCATTGCCATTTTCATCTATGATGCGGAATGACATCTGGATCTGTATGTTCGCAGAGAGGGTTGCGAAGTCCTTCTGTAATGCCGCATTCGCCCAGGAGAAGTTATTTGCCGTCCTTGACCGTCCCCAGAAGGAATAACCTTCTGATTCGTAGTTCATCAAGGATCCCTACTCAGAATTTTTGTGCCAGGAATGCTAGCCATGGTAAGCATGCCGTGATACTTCCTCCAGCAATCAAGACTAGATTGTGGTAAGCGAGCTCAATGTTTCTACTGATTCCGCCATGAGGACCATCGATCCAAATTTTAAGCTGATT
Organism: Rhexocercosporidium sp. MPI-PUGE-AT-0058; assembly: GCA_020746875.1. Classification (NCBI taxonomy): domain Eukaryota; kingdom Fungi; phylum Ascomycota; class Leotiomycetes; order Helotiales; genus Rhexocercosporidium; species Rhexocercosporidium sp. MPI-PUGE-AT-0058. Next base: position 1,344,003 of record JAGTJL010000008.1, read on the forward strand.
GACTAGATGAGATGCAGTACAGCTAGCATGTCTCTTGGTGAACCCGGAGTGAGTACGCGCCAAGAATATGAGCGTTCGATGGTGCTCTTGAATTCCTTTCTGCTTCTCAAGGTTTGTTGATGAGACACAAGATGTACAGATGGTGAAGGGGTGATTTCCGAGCAAGCCAGGAGGAGAGCCAGAGTGCCATCGTGGCATAGAGGTAAATCCAAGAGTCGAGTACGTTCCAAGCATGCCAGTACAAGGGCCCAAAATAGGTTATGGCTAAGAGTATATGTTCTTGATAAAAAAAAGGCTTCGTAGAACCGGCTCTGAATCGGCTCCAAGGAGAGGATGCAAAAGAGAAACAATCCAAGCTCTTAGCCTTATTGCCTGTATTATTCTTGGTCCAATTATTCAAAAACACTCTTTACCCAGGGTTGTACTGTACATCCGAAAAATCCCATTTGGCCCCATTGCAAGCATGGCAACTGCCTTTACAACCATGGCTATGGCCATGATCATCACGACAGGAATACAAAAGTTGATCTACAGCACAGGACCATGCTATGCCGCGCCCCTTGAATGCCCGGCTTAAAATGGCGGGAAGCTTCCAAATCAGATCTCCATATGGGTGCAGACGCCCATCTACTTCATTCTTGCGTTTGCGGAGATCTGTCGGTTTGCAACACTGTGAGCAAAGCTATCCGAAAGACCCGAAAGGCATGCGTATCTTGGTCCAAGCATTGAGACAAGTCAACAAAGGTGTGGGCTCGGCTTCCGGAATGACTTTGTCGCTAGCAGTGGGTGTGAACCCAAAGATCTTGTACAGGTACATCAGTCTGGCGGTGGGCATGGCTATTTCAGCACTGTTGTTTTGGGCATTTTTTTTCTCCAAATATGACGTTGTGGATAAGGGGTTCGATAATCTGGATGGGATGGGATCTAAAGGTGAAGCTAGAGGAAATGTTTCAGTACGTTCCTTCTATGGGGAATGGGATAGATTTAGAGGAGGGAGAAAGGAAACAGTAGGGAAGGACAAGTTCGGCACAGAGCATTCAACGCGGTTATCTGTCAGTCTAATCACAGAAACATATCTAGCTACGTCTCTGGAAACTCGTCAAACCTGCTACATATAGATATTCCATCAGCAGGCAGCTAATCCTCGGCCTTGCTTACAGGCTCGTCTTCGTTGCTCGGTCAATTATTCTCTGATGCTGAACGTTTGAAGCTATAAATGCGAACTTCTTTCCATTGTGAGTCTATGATTCCACGACTATTTTCGGTAGAGTTCGTACAGGTGAATCAGTCTTATACATTTTCAAGAAGAGAAGCTAAATCACACAGATTAAGCACTCACTTTGGTGGAGTAGATGGAACCTTCTTGCACTAAAGATGTGGCTGATTTCTAAAGATTATATCCTGACCCTTCAATACCATTATTGCACCCCTTGAATTATTCATGGCGCACCGAGCCTGCGATGTTATGGGTAGACAAACTACAGACACTTTCTCGCGTTCTCGCTTGAGCCCCTTGAAAGCTCCGAGCCAGAGAAAGCCAAACACAGCCAGTCACATGATTATCCCGAACTGTCCGAGATCGGTCCGAGGAGACACAACGGAGCTCTTTCACCCGTTTTGCCGAAGTTGTTATGACCGGGATGAAGGCGTGCTTTCTCGTGCTTCGAAGCTTTTTCACCTTAGGACTCGGATTTGGCGTCACTTCTGCTTTGTTCTGGGCCCTCTGTCAGTGACTAATGTACTATCAATGTCCACTGTTGGAATGGAAGCTGCTTGCTCTACTAGACGCTAAACTGTTGCAGGCTAAGTTTCCCTTTTCCTTCCAGATGAATTGGTAAGGTGTTGATTGATTTTGCCGCTCCCTTCACCTTTTTCTCTCCACCCCCGAACAATCGTTCAACTCATTCCACATACTTTGATACGTATCCTTTGGAAGTTGTCAAAGTGCAATTGAACATGGGTGAACCAATGGATTTGGATTTGTCCCCTAGTCGAGGGATGAAACGCAAGGCAACTGATGCCATCTCAGGACTCGAAACCACGAAGAAGAGCCAGGTAATTAATACATACACCCTACAACCACACAATGAAGCTGCAACCAAAGATCTATTCTGACGTGCAATCGCAGACACCCGCGGGCGGCGATGTCCTTGCGAGCATTTGGAACTCAAGCGATGATGAATCCTCCACCTTTCCCCAATTTACCCAGAAGTCCTCGAGTCTGCCCTTTGGCCAGCCCATTGCCTACTCCTCAATCAGCGGACCTACCTACCTTACAGCGCAAACCCTAGTTCAACAGGTCGCATACGCGCTCTCCGACAAGATCTTTTCTTACTCCCCCGAGTCCTTCGATTTGGATGTTGCTGCGAAGGCCTGGTCTGCTTCCAATACCTCCAATGCGAACGGATATACCACAGAAGTTGCCCGTCTGCAGACCCGTTCGGGTGCTGGCTCTTTTGCCTTGGGATACATGTTCTCGAAGGATTTTGATCTGGCCAAGAGACACATTCCACAATCTCTCCTCGCTTCGTCTTCGAGCTTGCACAATCTGCGTTCTGCTTTAGACCAGCTCTCACTCTTATACTCGATCGCAAATCCATTTGTTGCACATGTTGCAGCAGTTGATTACGCTCCTGGCGCAGCCCGCGGACTCGTCACGGACTATGCGACTGCACTGACTGTGGCAGAAGAACTGGGACTTGGTCTCGTTTCCAGCTCATCTCCATATGAGGCTCAGCACATGTCGCTTTTCTCAACTATCTTGGCGACAGTCCTTCCAACTATCCACATTTATGATGGTGTTAACGTTGGACGTGATACTTTACGAGTCATTGATGTTCTCAATCAATCTGGCCTGGATAACGCGTACAAGAACGTTCTAAAGGAAGTTGCGAAAGTCAGCAAGAGAGCTGATGCCGAAACAAAGGCCGCTCATGTCCTGGATGCATTCAACAATGAGCTTGGTACTGCTTACGGACTTTTTGAATATCGTGGAAGCAATGCCGCCGAGACCATTTTGGTCGTTTTTGGAAGTGTAGAAAGCTCTCTAGCTGGCCAAGTCGCAGAGAAGCTTGCTGCGGAGGGAACTAACGTTGGGGTTGTCACTGTTCGAGTGTACAGACCGTTTGCCGAGGAGGCATTCTTGAAAGTGCTTCCAGCCTCTGTTTCAACCATTGCTGTCCTTGGTCAAGTCGTGGACCAAACTGCTGTGACCGACGAGTCTACACACTCGAACCTCTATGAAGACGTTCTGGCTGCAACAGTGTTTTCTGAAAAGTGGAATGCTCCACCTGCTGTTGTTGACTTGAAGTATTCTCGAGCCGACACATTGACGCCAAGCTCCATGGCTGGATACTTTCAAAAGTTCGCTATCAAATCGCTTGACGAAATTGCGCATATTGAGTTACTTAACACTGCTCAAACTGAACAGTACACTTTCTGGGACGTTCAAGATTCCGCAGCCTCAACTGCACCGGTTGCCGTTAGCAAACTGCTATCTGGAGATTCTGCCAGCAATGTTGTGCTCAGTCAGACCCATGACAACTTGGTACAAGGTGGTACAGTGAGAACTGACATTCGAACATCCAAGAAATCAGTTGACTCGTTCTATCCGATTGAAGAGGCTGATGTTGCTGTTGTTGGCGAGGAGAAGCTCCTAAAGGAAATCGCTGTCGTCAAGAACATCAAGACAGGCGGATCGCTGATTCTCTCGCTTCCCGGAGTCAAGGATGAGGATTTGGAGAAGAAATTGTCGGCTTCGGTGCGAAACGACATCAAGTTCCGAAGCATTTCCTTGTTTGTTCTGGACACAACTCAATCACCTGCTGTTGAGAAGGACGCTGCTGTTGCAACCCTGGTCACCGAGTTGGCATTTCTAAAAGTCGCTCGCCTTGAAGTCTTAGAGACAGGATATGAGAAACTTGCAGCCATCAATGGCACTTCGGATCTCTTCAATGAGGTTGCTGCTGATCTAGAGAAGGCTCTTCGCCAAGTCGAGATTCCAGAGTCCTGGGCTGAGGTTGAGGTTGACGCTGAAGTGCCAGATCTCCCACGAACCATCACTTCCAGCAGTTTTACCGGCTTTGCAAAGGAAGACAAGGAGCCACCTGCGTTCCTCAAGAATTGGCAGTCTGTTGCCAAGGGTCTTGCATTCAAGGAAGCCTATGGCACGAAGACTGCACTCAGACCAGACTTATCGACCAAGACCTACGAAATCACCGTCCAAGAGAACCGCCGTCTGACGCCACTGACTTATGATCGTAACATCTTCCACATCGAATTTGATCTGGGTACCTCAGGTCTCAAGTACAACATTGGCGAAGCCCTTGGCATTCATGCTGAGAATGATGTTGAGGAAGTCATCGAGTTCATGAAGTTTTATGGTCTCAACGCGGAAGACGTGGTCGAAGTTCCATCCAGAGAAGACCCAACTGTTCTAGACACCAGAACTATCTTCCAATCTCTCGTCCAGAACATCGATATCTTCGGAAAGCCACCCAAGAAGTTCTACGAGGCCCTCGCAGGGTTCGCTTCTGATGAGAACGAGAAGAAGGAGCTTCTTACTCTCGGTGGTCCAGAAGGAGCCAATGAATTCAAGCGTCGTGCCGAAGTAGACACAATCACTTATGCTGACATCCTTCTCGAGTTTACATCTGCCCATCCCAGCTTCCATGACATCGCTCAAATCGTCTCTCCTATGAAGAGAAGAGAGTATTCCATCGCCTCCAGTCAAATGGTTGGCCCTTCGACTGTCGCTCTCATGATCGTCGTCGTTAACTGGGTTGATACTAAGGGCCGCGACCGCTTCGGTCAAGCTACCCGTTACCTGAGCCAGCTTCCTATCGGCGCCAAGGTCACTGTGTCCGTCAAGCCATCAGTGATGAAGCTCCCAGCCAAGGACACCGCGCCTCTCATCATGGCTGGTCTCGGAACAGGTCTCGCTCCCTTCCGCGCCTTCGTCCAATACCGCGCCATGCAAAAAGCACAAGGCAAGGAGATCGGTGCCATCCTTCTGTATATGGGCTCCCGTCACCAGCGCGAGGAGTATCTCTATGGCGAGGAGTGGGAAGCCTATCAAGACGCCGGTGTCATTACTCTCCTCGGCCGAGCCTTCTCTCGTGATCAGCCCCAGAAGATCTACATCCAGGACCGCATGCGACAAACTATCAGCGACATCATCAAGGCATACATTAAGGAGGAAGGCGCTTTCTACCTTTGCGGACCTACGTGGCCTGTTCCTGATGTTACTGAGGTGCTAGAGGAGGCTATCGCTAGAGATGCTAAGTCTGCTGGCAAGAAGGTCGATCCGAGAAAGGAGATTGAGCGCTTGAAGGAGGAGTTGAGATATGTTCTCGAGGTCTACTAAGTCCTTGTGTATGGAAATAAGATAGTCTTTGCATTTCTCGTAGATTGCATGGTTTTTAAATCGAGTCCTTCGCCCATACATAAGCTAGCTTAATCGAATCAATGAATCTGTACAAATACTCAACTTACCGTTTATTATGTGAACTTGTATACTATTGCACCTACAAACCGCTCCTTCAAGAGTAAGCAAGGGCTTGATGTGAGCTGGAAAATCCCAGCACCCTACTATCATACATACATACAAGTACCGGAATGGAGCATCTACAGAGCACTCAAGTGGTTGCCTCTGACAAGCGAGCTTTCTGGAAACAGCAGAACCCATTTAGGACTTCACTATCCAAAGTAAACAAAACTGCGACGTGCAACAAAAAGTCTCCACCGGATGGAAGTTGCAAAGTCAATCAGTATCCATTGTCATCTATCGTAAAAAGTCATCACCAGCCCAAAGCCATCCATCCCGTTCACTCCCCTTCCTTCATGGGTATCGTCTCCAACCGCTACCAATTATCCTGTGTCGGAAAAACGCCAAAGAAAAGTCCCTAGTGCTCGGAAACAAAATATAAGAAACAAGAAAACTCTCTAATAAGTCATCATGGAAAGGAACAATGCCAACCATATCTAGCCTCTATCAAGAAATCTAATCACCATCTTCGACCATACACAGCATCTTCCCTACCAGAAGAAGCACTCGGTGGCGTGACCTTCCGCTCTCTCGCAACCGAAACCTCTCGGCTCGAACCAGCACTACTCGTCGGCAAAGAAGCCTCCTTCAAGATTCTCGGCTTCGTACCAAGATCATAATTCGCCGCAGTGGGGGAGTGAGGAGCAGCGTGTTCGGCATCGCGGCGGAAGAGCTGCAGGATCTCCTTCATGCCGAGCTTGCCTGCGCCGCCCTTTCCACCTTCGATGGTCTGGTTGGCGAGCTCGCGCTTCTTTTCTTGGAGATCGAGGATTCGCTCTTCGACGGAGTCTTTGATTGTGATCTTGTAGACAATAACGTCGATCTTTTGAGTGAGGCGGTGAACTCGGTCGATGGCTTGTTCTTCGACGAACTGGGGAGAGTTAGTGTCAGGTATCCTGAAGTGAAGTCTCGACGAGGGGCTACTTACGGGATTCCAGAATGGCTCGAGGATGACTACGCGCGTAGCAGCTGTGAGATTGAGTCCGAGAGATCCACACTTCAGACTACAAAGAAGGATTCTGCAGTTCTTGTCGTTTCGAAGCTTGGAGAGACTTGCTTCTCGCATGTCGTTCTTCATACTTCCATCATAGCGAGTGAATTTGAATCCTCGCTGGCGAAGAAAAGGCTCGATGAGATCGAGCATGGACGTGAATTGCGAGAAGACGATGAACTTGTGCTGGTCGATCTCCTTGCTGAGAATCTTCAACAGATGTGTAATCTTGGTTGACGTGACAATAGTAGCCAGTTGTGCCTCCTCGTCTTCTGACGAACCAACCTCATCTTCAACAGCTGAGTCTGAATCTGAGTCTGAGTCCGAATCCTCATCGGTTGTAGAATCCTCTTCTGAACCAGAGTCGACACGATCTTTCTTCGTCTTGGGCTTGATGTCCTTGAGATCTGGGAACGAGTCATCTTCGTCACCCGAGTTGAGCCACTCTCCACCACCCTCAGCATTCTCATCCACCATTCCGCCTGCCTTTCCAAGCGTCAAGGGGCCTTGCTGATCTTTAGGTACGACCCAGGAACCTTCAGCATCCTCATCCTCGTCATCACTGTCCTCAATGATGTTTCGGTTTCGTGGCTTGCGAGTGGGTGCATTGGACTCGGACTCCTTCTCACTACGATCCGTGCGGTACTTCTTCTTGTCCTTCTTCTCCTTTCGAGATTTTGTCTTTGTCGAAACAGCCTTCAGATCAGCCTCACAGTCTAGGCATCGGATGGCGCCTTCAGGCACAGCTGTCTTGCCGAGCTCCAGCTGGCAGACCTCGCACTTCTTTGAGCCAACACCTAGAGAGCCGAACATATCTGCCATCTCGTCGACATCAGCAGTAGACGCCTTAGACTTCTTCGTGTTGCCTGAGTCCGCAGCCAGTGCTTCGCTGTCCTTAGCAAGTTTGCCAGCAACGAGCTTTGGATGATTGCAAGCTTGTCTGAGACGTAACAGCAGGACCAAGGCACTGGCATAGTTTACCTTCTCACCACTCATCATCTGCTCAATACTAGCATCGGTGCGCTGCTCAAGACGCTCATAGAAGCGGCGTTCCTCGGGAGAGAATTCCGCAAAGACCTTCTCGATTTTGCGCTCCGTGACTTTGAATCCGGTCGTGTTGGCTTCACCAACAGCTGAAGGCTTTCCTCCGGGGTTCAGAGCTCCCTCCTTCTTTAATATTTCCTTAGTCCGACGCTTCATGAAGATCTTCAAGTAGTGACGAAGTCGCTTGATAGCAACATCTCCTCTACCATTCTTCATTGGCCGATCGATTTGATCCTTCCACTCTCTCAAATCATCGTAAGGCTTGATGCGCAAGAATTTGATAAGACTCTGGAGTTCGTCCAGATTATTCTGCATAGGAGTACCAGTCAAGCACCATCTGTACTCGCTTCGCAGTGCGTAGCAGGCTTGAGTAGCTTTAGCGTTACGATTCTTGATCGTATGAGCCTCATCCAGAATGACACGGTACCAGTGAAGACCAAAGCATCCAACCTTGATACCATCTGCGTGCTCTGAAGAACCACCGAATTCGGACACTAGGATTTGGTAAGTTGTTACTACAACGTCAAATTTCTTTAGGTCCGCAAATCGCTTGGTTCTTTGAGGGCCGTGATGGACACATACTCGGAGCATGTGAGAGCTCATAACCTTATCCTTGATTTCTGCTTCCCATTGTCGAATGAGGGCTAGAGGGGCAACAACAAGAGTGCACTTCTCTATACCAGTGGGTAATTTGCGTTTTGTAATGGTAGCGTCATCCGTTGGCTTGGGGTTCGTAAGAATGAGTGAGATGGATTGAAGGGTCTTTCCAAGTCCCATATCATCGGCAAGAATTCCTCCCTTAGGTACTCTAGCCCCTTTCTTGCCGGTTCCAAGTTCTCGGCCTTTCATCCATTCGAGACCTTCAACTTGATGCGGCAGCAACTTTACTTTGACTCCCTCAACAGTGCCATCGTCTTCCTCTTCCTCCTCATCGTCAGAGGTCACTGCAATCTTCTCGTCTCCCACACTCAGGCCATTCAACTTGTCCATAATACCATCGACCTCAGCGTCCTTCTTCTTGCGAGAGCGAGTCCGAGGCATATCATCTTCATCCTCCATAGCACCCTCCAATAGAGCCTTGAGATCCTCTTGTGCCTTTGCGGGGTCCACGAAAGTGTATGGTTCAAAAATTTCCGTTGATGGCGCAACATAATTGTCTCTGTAACTGTCATTTGTGAGATCAATATAGTTGCTTCCAGAATTGACGGACTGAAAGCCACCAGATGAGCCACCGATTGAACTGAAGAGTTGTTGTGGTGCGGCCTTGGTTGTAGTGTATGAGTTGAATTGAGGTGCCGGAGCTCGATATACACTGGTATTGGGTGGTGGTCTATTATCAATTTCAGCTTTTGAATTTCATGCGAAATGGGAGGTGATCTTACGCATATTTCAACTCGGGCTGATACTGGGCTGGAGCTCTAGGCATGAGAGGGTTATGGACGACCTTTCGGACAAAGTCCTTAGCAGCTTGGACATGAGGGTGTGCTGGATAAATAAAGATTAGTCCCATAGTATGCTAACATTTGGAGCCTTTTCATACCTGGCCTTTCTCCATCTCTGTGATGTTCTGGGCGGGACTTTGGCTGAATGAACAGACCCGAGTCCTTTGCAGGCGCGCGATGAAGAGGGGATGAAGGAAACGTTGGTTGACCGAACTGTGGCACGGTAGATTGTGGTTTCGGGGCGTCAGAGCTCTCTGCTTGCTTTGGTAGTTGCTCGTTGGGCATTGCAGCCTGCAAATGGGCCTTTACAGGCGATCGTTCGTTGACCATTCTGTTGAGCCGAGTCCCCTCGGGCTGACGCGGTTCTTTTGGTATTCCGAACACAAAAGGTATTGGACAATCGGTATTCGCAGACTTTCTTGGGGTACCGAAGTCGAAAGACGTGGGGGAATCGTAGGAGAATAGGGAGCTCGAATTGCCAATCTCGCTCAATGTTATGCTTCGCTCAGTTACTGACTCGGGTGAATCGAATATTTCGCGGCGAGGAGGGCGATCTAGGGCAGTATGCTTTGTCTTGAGAGGGTGTTGGACTCGGCGTGGGTTCGTTTGTTGACTTGAAGAATCGGGCGTCTGTTGCCTGAAGCTTGGTGGCTCTTTTGTTGTTATCGTGTTCCGAGGGAAAAATGATCCTCTGTTGGTCAACATTAGTTGAGATTATGCGCACGTAGAGTAGCACGTAGTTACTTCATGAGGCTCGACTGGGTAGAGGTGTGCTTGTAATGTAGCACATGCTTCAGGCGCTGGTCAATGTTGCAGGAAAGAAAGTTGCTTGATATTCGCGTGGAAATCGCGTTCGAATGTGGGGTGACCGTCGTCATAGGCAACTAGTGGTATTAAACCCAGGAACACTTTACACGAACGAGATCACGCCCCCTGAGGCGCCGCTAGCTGCCTACTGTAACTATCTTAGCATACCTAGGTATTGATGGATGAGGAAACCAAGCGGAAGTACATCTGAGACTGTTCTGCGCCAGTTCAATATGGGTATCTCGAGCTCCTATCTATCTTACAAATCCATATCAGAGCACTTTTTCCAATACCATAACGCTGTGAGAAGCCAAACAACCAGATCATGAGCCAGCTGCTTTGCTCGCTGTACTTCGCCTCTTGTTCTTAGTCTCGAATAAACTCTTTACTCTCCTCAGCCTCGCCCACCGTTCTTTATCTTTCTCATCTCTGATACTTCGAGCATCGTCCTCATCGACCTCTACCGGTACAACCTCATTTGCTGTTCCAGGTGACCGAGCCTTTCCTCCCTGGACATCCTTCGCAGTCCTCAAATGGTGATCGTTCTTCAAAACGCGTAGTACAATTTCCCAACCAGCCATAGAACTTGTTGATGTCTTAGCGGGCTTCTTGCCATTCTGTGATGCTGGATTCTGCCATGGACAATAATCTCGGTGCTGCTTGACAACATCTAAGCGGTCTATAACTGCCCCAGCAACTTCCTCTCCAGCGTCATTGACTTCTTTGCTCCTGAATATCCATAATCCAAGAACCCTAAAGCATGCGTGGCATGAAACGGATCCAAGCTGAGTGCCTAATCGGTCATGTGCGTGTCCTTGCCAGCCGAACAAAGCCATAAGAAAGGCAACTTTATTGACTTCTGCAGGTGCATTGCTCGTTTGATCTGTACCTGGAGGGGAGTTGAAAAAGCCGGTCGGAAGGTACTTCAGAACAAGTTCCAAATCGAATCCTTCCGGAGTTCGCATGTTGAAGGGGTATGGTAGAGTTTGACTTCTTTCCAGAAGCTCATTGTATCGCTCGCGGAGAGTTTCGATGGTAGTCGCAGCATGATTCAGAGGTAACTTGAATATTGAGTCTGTACAGTTAGTGGGAACCTGGGAACAATCTTGCTAACACTTACCATCACACCCTCGTTTCCTCCAGAGACAGTTCTCATCGTGAGAAGTTACAATGAGCTCAACATATTTGTCCACTAACGCATCTTCTGCACATTGTTAGCCAGATTCTTAAGCCTTGACCGTGTGCCGTACCAATGTTTTGTGCAACGTAGACAGGCTCCTCCTTGCCATTCACTTCCTTCTTGTTGAGCTTGACCAGAATCTCCACATTACAGAGGCAGCACCGCACTCTCTCAGACTTTTGGCAGACCCAGCCTCGTTTCGCCCACTCCACCTCGTTTACTCTCGCAGGTTTCGGCGTCCAGTCCGTCAGATTTGAGAAAGACTTCAGGCGCTTGAGGAACTCTGCGCGGTCCCAGGGAGCGTATTTCGGGGGGTCCGTCAACGCCGTAGGAGGTGCCATGGAGGCGGATTTCTTGTGGACCATGGTTTCCATCGTTCTTGGTCTCGTAAGGGAGGATGATATTTGTGCTGGAATGGAGGTTGAGCTGCTGATCCGGCGCTTTTTGGCTTGAAAGTCTGTGTTATCGGCAGTCGTTGGGTCGACCTGGTCGTTGTTTACTTCTTTTGAAGCTAATGTTGTGGTGGATTTGTTGCCTATCCCATTCAGGAGGGCATTGAACTTTCGTTTGGTCGCATTCATGGTCGATATTGGGAGAAAGGCACAAGAGGATATTAAGGCCTTGAAGCTGGTGAAGGAGTACGACAGACAGTTGCAACTACAAGTGAATTATGAGGAAAGCGGCTGCATCATGGGAGATCGAAATATCGGCCGTGCCACCCCTGCGAGGGAAACCTGGACGGCCGCATCAAGCTCCACCGCGCCCTGTTAACCAGCACAAAGGACCATGAAAAGCGAGGCTTGTAAGCAAATGTCACGAAACCCTTCCAAGACAATTCCTGGTCTATTCACTCGTCGACGAATCCTTGTTATCTCACTCTTTGTAGTCATTCTGGCTGCCCTCACGAAATTCTTACCTCGCCTCGCTCTTCTTTCCTCCCACTTCATTACCCCACCTCGACCCCTCTCTACCGCCACCAAAATGGGTAGCTATAGCAAAGAATTGGAGGTTGCGCAGCTTGCTGTCCAAAGAGCAACTCTCCTTACAAAGAAAGTCTTCCATGAGAAGGCTAAGGGCACAATTTCAAAAGACGATGCCTCACCAGTTACCATTGGTGACTTCGGAGCCCAGGCGCTCATCATCCATGCTATCAAGAAGAACTTTCCCGATGATCAAGTTGTTGGAGAAGAGGAGGCAAGCACTCTGAGAGATAACCAGAAGTTGAGAGATCAGATCTGGGGTTTAGTGGATGGTGCTAAGCTCAACGATTCCGAAGCAGAGAAGGTACTTGGAGGACCTATTGAGTCGCTGGATGCTATGCTGGATGCCATCGATGCAGGAAACAGTGCTGGAGGCAACAAGGGAAGAATATGGGCATTGGACCCGATTGATGGCACAAAGGGTTTCTTGAGAGGAGGACAATACGCAGTCTGCCTGGCATTGATGGTTGATGGAGATGTGAAGGTTGGTGTTCTTGGATGCCCAAACCTTCCAGTTGATGATTCGGCACCCTTGACTGCGGAGTCAGGTACAGACCAGACAGATGCTGAAGGAAAGGGTGTCATATTCGCTGCTGTAGCTGGACAAGGAGCTATTAGTAGGCCATTGGGTACTGCTGGGTTGGGAAAGAGTCAACCAATTCAGATGAAGCCAGTCAAGGATCTCACACAAGCTACCTTCTGCGAGAGCGTAGAAGCGGGCCATTCATCTCACGGAGATCAGTTCGCCATTGCTTCCAAGCTCGGTGTCACGAAACCAAGTGTTAGAATGGACTCACAGGCCAAGTATGGTTCGATTGCTCGAGGAGCTGGTGATATCTACCTGAGACTGCCAGTCAGCGCTACATACCAGGAGAAAATTTGGGATCATGCTGCAGGAGACCTCATTGTACGTGAGGCTGGTGGACAGGTCACTGATACTTTGGGAAGACGGTTGGATTTCAGCAAGGGACGAACTCTGGCTGAAAACAAGGGTGTAGTTGCAGCTCCTTCGGCCGTTCATGGACAGGTACTCGATGCAGTCAAGGAGGTCTTGTCCAAGAAATAGATGGCCCTCGAAGACAATGAAAACAAAATTGAAATATCTATTCCGTACACGCCAACCGATTGATTTGTACATATGATACAGATGTTGCCTCCCGTCTACTTGATCTTCTTCGCCTTCAACTTAATCGTTTCCCCATTCACGAAGATTCCCTTCCCCTTATACGGCTCTGGTTTCCTCCACATTCGGATCTTTGCCGCAAACTGTAGCACAACCTCTTTTTCACAACCTTCCAACAATATTCTGGTAGGTTGTGGCGTACTAGCCTTGACACCCTTTGGGACTGGAAGCTCGATGGGATGCGAATATCCGACCTTCAGCGCAACGAATTGCTGGCCCTCGAATTCCGGCTCGACAGTCGTAGCAGTATTCTCAATCGTAGCTCTGTATCCGACTCCAACCAAACGTAGAATAGCTGTGTGTCCCTCCGAGACTCCTAGGATATGGTTCTGTAGATACGCTCGAGTGGTTCCTGATCTTGTCAATAAAATTGCCATGCTTCATCCAGGTGGACTTCATACCCCACATCTCGCGCTGCTTCTTAATCTCTCTATTCTCGATTGTAACATATGCCTTCCGTGTCGCCGTATCGTGCTCGAGGTTGACGAAGGTCGGGATAGTCAACGACATCTTGCCTGTATACTATCAGAACGACAACCCCCCAAGGATCAGGAGAACATACCTAAAGGGCCCTCGATATGCACAGTTGGTCGGGCAGCAATTGGTGAAACCCGGCCATTCTTCTTCGCTGAAGGAGCTAGGATAGTGAAATTGACTTCGGGTGGTATTGACAATGGTGCTCGTCCGATTTGCGATGGGTGGTTTGGCGATGAAGAGAATGATCGTGAGGACACGGCGGGAAACGCTGGGAGAAGGAATGCTGGTATGGAAACCGAGGGAGCAGAGGCTATTGCCCTTTCAAAACCTTTCGATCGTGCGGTGGAAAGCATTGCGATGATGGCTTTGACTTGAGATGCTGCTCCCTTGTGATGGCTTTATTTTTTGGAGCTTCAATCACGGTCCACGTGATGGGAGTTCTGCCAAGTCTTCAACATCGCGTCCCTTTCCAGCATCTTTCTTCCACCAGAAAAATAACGTGTATTTAGTCCTTCTGAATACTGAAATCCGTACAGATAACTGCATTAATAATGAAATTCGTCATATACATATAAAAATAGCATCGCATGCTTTGCAACTTTTATTACATTTATTACAACACAGTCCTGCATCCTGCAAGTATTTTCATCGAGTAGCACAGAGGTTCATTATTATTCTTGAAGCGGTCTTTCACGGATCTTTGGCTAACTTGTCTCAGAAAACTAGATAGCAGTACAAATGCTTCGAATTACTTATATAAATACCTTATATTGATCCCAGGGACATCAAGCAATCAGTTGCTCCTGAAGTTTTCCTTCTCCAACAAGTCAAGCCTATTGATTAAGCAACTAGCATTACTAAAATCTATAATGAGCCAGAAAAATGTATTTCCACGTAACCTAAAAGGTATATCGACAATTTTTAGCAGGACAATTGGTAGGGTAGCCCTGGTTGAATCGCTGACCTCCCTTTGCAAAAGGGCTTCGGCTCATGTAGTGATGCGTTCCATTTCAACCACCCATCAATCTCTCATATCGTCCCTTTTCTCAACTCAACCTAATCCTACCCTCCGAAGCTAGTACGGCGAAGCTTCGGTAAACGGAAATTCTGCCTGAATCGAAGTCTTATTGACTTTCCTTGTTCTTGTTCGCGTAAATCCTGTCCTCCTCTCCTTCCTTCTTCAACGACGTACTCCTTCCTTTCTACCACCACATCTCAACATCTCAAAATCAACACCATCTTCCCCATCCCAGCCATTCTGCCTCACCCGATACCGTTCATATTACCCTTTTTAATACAACTCCTCAATACAACTCGAAAAACAACCTGTTTCTTCAAATCTTCCTCGATCTTGAAGCCGAAGTCAACATTGAGATCAAGCACAACACCTTGGAATTCAACCCCAGTTCAGCCTATTCACCTTAACCTAAACACAAGCTTTTGGCAGCGTCACGCTTGACTCGAACCAGCGCCTCCAACATCCCTCGGTCTTACGCCCGCCTTCGAACAGTTCTCTCGTCAATCATGAAGCTCTCTATCGTCTGCTTGTTGCTGGTACTATCAGCCACTGCTTTGGCATGGAGTCCATTTAAGCATTCCACTACTCCAGGCGTTGGCGTTGTACCGACCAGCAATGGCAATAGTCCACTTCTAGATTTGTATTTGCAAGTGCTAACACCCCCAGACCTAGGCCGATCAATTGACATCGAGTCGCAATTCAATCCAAAGGAGCTTCTCGAATCCCGCAAAACCGAATTCTATTCCGAGGCTCTGCTCAGACTGGAGCGTCTCGAGGACCAGCCACTTTGTCACCGCATCGCTGCTCAACTACTCATGAAGAATTGCCATGGTCTCGATGGCATTGACAAGCAAACCTATCAATTGAACAGTGACCACACCCAGAAACACCATATTGAAGCCTTCACTGCGAGTCTCACCGTCTGCGAAATGGAGGAAGTTTCGTTCTCAGTCCCAGAATCATGCCTACCATTCTCAAGCGCCTCCATTTTCCACCACGCGCGTCAAATTGGTTACTTGAAGGTTTCTCATGAGCAGACCATTGATTGCAAAACGGCTATTCATCAAAACCCCAGCAATCAGCACATCTGGAGTAACTTCGTGACCTCAGCTACGGTGTTCTGTCGAGCTGCGCGTTCAGAGCTGGAAAATGGTATGGTACCTTTCCCCGCTTCAACAGTTATGATCTAACAGTATCTAGACCAGCACATACTCCTGCACAAGGAGCTAGTTCAAAACATGGCTAAGTTCTCTCAGGCTGTTCATGAAGACCTAGAGATGATTCGGAAGAAGATGGCCGACAATGCGAGAGCAGCCGATTCGTACTTGGAGACAGCACTGCACAATGTGAACGACTGGACAGCCAAGCTGAAGCACGCATTTCAGTCTGCGTCGAAGGATATCGAGGTACGATTTTCACTCTAAAGGGAAAATATGTATTTGTTGACGGGACTTCTCAGGACGTTGACTCGGCGATGGATTCAATTGCCAAGAAAAGTAGAACTGCAGCACATATGATGAACCAGTTCGTCAAGAGTATGTATGAGAGCACTGCCGAGGTCTCTGCCGAGCAGGAGAAGGCTCTGACGGTCGGAACAACCCAAGTCCAGCGTCAAATGGACATTATCAGCCACCAGTTACGTACGACTGAGGATGGCCTGGCCGCTATGGTAGCACTTATGAATGTAAACTTCATGGAAACTCCGACTTTTCCGTCTTTTGCTGACCATGTGAACAGACCCTCGCTCCTATGGTGGTCTCGCTGGGTGAACGAGTAGGTGATGTGGAAACAGTAAGCCAAACCCTCCTATCTTATCAAAGACAATGTTAATGCTTCTATAGCAATCACAAGCAGCGCAAATAGCA
This sequence comes from Rhexocercosporidium sp. MPI-PUGE-AT-0058, assembly GCA_020746875.1. Taxonomy (NCBI): domain Eukaryota; kingdom Fungi; phylum Ascomycota; class Leotiomycetes; order Helotiales; genus Rhexocercosporidium; species Rhexocercosporidium sp. MPI-PUGE-AT-0058. The sequence continues at coordinate 1,360,535 of JAGTJL010000008.1, forward strand.
ATATCAAATGCTACTGAAGCCCTCTCAGCCCATGTCGAACAGCTCGACCAGTTGACCGGAAAAGCATCAACCTTGAACGAACAATTAGGACATGCCAATGAGAATATTCAGTCCTGGAGAGAAGCACTCAGCCGCAATGGTTTGATCCCCAACTGGACTATCAGAGCTGGAATTCCCGTGGGAATGGTGGCAGTTGGCAACTTTGGGCACGCTCTGTCCTTAGTATCCAACGTTCAGATCGGACTTGCTGGTGAGTTCCCAAAATTTTCTCCAATGCACTCGTTACTAATTTATGACAGGCCTCGTAATCGGACAAATAGTTATCATTTTTCGGCACCCGATGGTTTGGGCCACATGCCAACGCGGATTAGACTTCGTGAACTTCCTCAACTCTTTCCAATCACCATCCGCCGTTACCCACAAGGCTCGGATGGGAAAGGAATCGGTGGTGGCAACACCGGTTCAGTTCGACTCGCCATCAATTGCAGACAGCAACGATCCTCGCCACGAGATGATCTAGTCGTGAATGATGACTCGAATGAAAATTAACGACCATCACTACCAGCGAAAGCCCACATTGGATGAGCTGGACTTGCATTATAAACACCACCAAATATCGTTATCTATTCACGTAATGATGGGTTTCCTGCATCTTGCACTTGCGAAATAATGCTACATAGGAGGGTCAAGAAGCTGAGAACAATACCCCTAGGAAACAACATTTTCACTAGATTTCCATTTGCATTTCGGCGTTCCTTGCTTCTGCGATTATGACAGGGAGGATTGGTTGTTTTTTCTTCAGAAGTTGGCATAGTAGATAGCAGCTCATCATAATGAAGATACACCCGGATTCGTAAACGAGAACTTGGCATTGTTGCAGCTTGCTGGTGATGCTTTGATATCAATTCGTGTGACCATACATTATTGTTCTAGATGGCCGTGGATAGATAAATGTGATTAATGTCACTAATTCAATGCAGAGGCAAGGTAAAGCACATTGTATTCGAAGTCAACCTGGAAATATTACAGCCTTCTTCGTTGGCCGAAAACATACCACAGCGTGTTTAGTAGTAGGTCTTCCACTACGAAACACCTCATTATCAGTATTAAACTCTTGAGATCTGGGCTTTAGTTTTTCCTCTGCATTAGATGATCAACAGATGTCTCTGGGGGTAAATATCCAGAGAATGTTCAAGGGTGCAGCAAAAGCTCCGTGTAACAAAAAAATGCACACCTCCAGAAGCGGAAAGTCAACAATCACCCCTGAAAGCTGAACCTCTTTACGCGACAAAAGCCAAGCCAAGCACCCACGTCTCGGGTCGGCACGAGAACTTTGGAAGGAAGCTTCAACCAACCCCAGCCCAGCCTCCCCTCGTCATCACATCAAACCAAACAGAACAAACTTCACTTCCCCCCTCCCCCACTCACTTCACGAAGACGCAACTCCACCCCCTTTCCCACCGAGAGAGAGATAAAGAAATATGAGTCGCCCGATCGAACAGGTACTCGTGAACCTCATACCACGACACCCAGGCGCCCTGCCCTTCGAGCTGGTCGAGCTAGCCAGCTCTCTCCTCGCGCAGTCGCGGAACAAATGCAGTAATCTGAAGCAGGAGGAGGAGGTTGCAAGGATGTATGCATGTGCGAATTTGGCTTGTGAACGGTACCTCTCCTCCCCCGCATTACGCAGTCAATCTTCTCCCGGACTTTGTATCCCTTTTTTTTTTGAGGCAACTTGGCTGATTGTATTGGTGCTGTCTACAGATTGAAGACCTCTCTCAACCTCCCCCCCATCGAACCACGCCCTCCAATCCCACCGCGCGTGTATGGAAAACTATATGCATACTTCGACCGCACGCTGGTATCATCCGCGGCGCGGCAGCGCGCAAAGCGCGACAGCGCTAGGGATAGGAATGCTAGTGCGACGACGAATTCGTCGGGTAGAGCGCTCCCGCAGCGCTTAACGCCTAGTAAAGGGAAGAGCTTTGAGGGGTTCCAGAGCCAGAGGACGGCGAAGAGGGGGTTGGCTGTTAAGGGGAGGGAGGAGAGGGATGCGAGGGTGCCGAGGTGGTTGGGGCCTGTTGTGAGGTTGCTGTGTAGGGAGATGGGGACGAGGGGGGCGGTGCCGCATGTTCTGGCCGGCGTGGAGAGTATACTGTGTTTGCCGTGTCCGTATGCTGGTGGGGGGAAGGGGATGGAGGGGAAGCTGCAGGCGCTGGTAGGGGCGGTTTGGTTCTTGGTTGTGGTTAGGTTGAGGGGCGTTGAGAGGCAGGGGCTGGAGACTATGGCGAGGAAGGATAGGGTAAGAGAGGTCCTTGGGGGGGCGAGGGGGGATGAGGGCGTGCTGGAGAGGGTGGGGAGTGGAGAGGAGGCGTGGGTGGGGTGGGAGGAGACAGTGCTTGAGAGGGATGTTAATTCGTGGAGGAAGGAGATTGTGGGGAAGGGGTGGAGGGAGTTGGATTGGTTTACGAATATCGGGGAGGGTGTTGGTGTTGAGGGCGAGGGTGGGGAAGACGCTGATGCTGATGCCGACCCTGATGCGGATGTGGTGATGGGTGAGGGTGGAGAGCTTTTGGAGAGTGCTGGGAGGAGGGCAAGGCCGGGCACTATGATCCAAGAGCAGTATTGTATTACAAGAGAGAAGAGGGAGGCGTTTATTGAGTGGAAGGAGATGATGCTCGCTCATATCGAGGAGGTCATGGCCGATGGTTATCTGGAGAGGGACGATGCTAAGGTGGCTACCCGTTGACGTTGCATTTACTCTGTAGATACCCGGTATTGAAATACTTAGTTTATGAAGATGTGTGATTTCCAGCTATTTGCATTGCTGATAAGGCAGGAGATTCTAATATTCAAATTAAGTCCTATAGAAAAACGGCGTCTTCCTACTGAGAATTCGAGAATGAATCGGATTGGATGGATTAGATTAGATGGATCTCAAGTCATCGACTCTCCCGGCAGGTGTGCCAAGCTTCATAAATCCCTCCCAATCCATCCATCATTCTCCACAAGCACCCCCATAATACCAACCACATCCTCCAAGAACCTCACTATCACCCCATCCTCGTAATCGCAACCTCTCCACTCACCGCTGATCGTCGTGCTGCCGCGCCAACTGCTCATTCGAACGATGCTTTGGAGGTGATTGTTGTTTAGTTGCTTGTGTTTGGAAGAGTTGGGGAAGAGAGAGAGCGGGAGAGAGAGGAGGATAAGTTGGGGGGGGGGGGGGGGGGGGGGATTCGAGGGTTATTGGGAATGGAGAGAGTGAATAGGGAGGAGGAAGGGGAAGGGGGCATACAGATTTTGCTCGGCGTGAGCGGCGAAGTGGACGGTTTTGACTCTGAGGGTTGGTGGAGACGGTGATGGGGATGTGGATGCGGATGTGGATTGGGAGGAGGGGTAGGTGTGTAAGATGTATTGTTCTATTAGACCGTCGGAGAGGAAGAACTAGGAAGAGCGATGTGTTAGCTACTTAACCATGGTCAGGGAAGTTTAATGTGGATTTGAGGTGTTCTGAATTACAGGTTCGGCTGTTTGTGGTGGTTTGTGACTGGTGTGATAATTCTGGGGGTTTGGTTTGGGATCTGCTAGGTTTGTTGGATTGTTGGTATTCGATCTGAACTTATTAGTAAGTCGTGGTCTCGGAATAAGTTGAGAACTTCATATATATATATAAACTTACTGCAACATCATCCGTGCAATATCCTCAAACAAGTTCACAGTCTCTGGTAACATACTCTTCTTCTCTCGGATATTAATGTACTGCTCTGTAGACATACGACATGCTTTCAGTAGCTTGTCTCTCATCTCACACCTCGTGGCTGTGCTTGATAAGACTAGCTCATCGAGATCAGTGAAGATGATGGGAGCGAAAGATAGGCATATGGGGATATAATCCGTTTTTGGTGATGGACATGGTGGGGTAGGGCTAAGGTAGCGGCGGCCGTTGAGCCAGCATGGCGAGTAGAGAGTTTGTGTTGCTGATGCTGATGTTGATATTGATGAGGCTCGTAACAGAGCTAGAACCATTGCTGCGTGGCATAGGTGCGTGATATTGGACGACGGGCCGAGGACATCTTTGATAGCTTGTAGGATTGTGGAGGTTTGGGTTGGGGAGAGTGTTATGAAATGTGTCTCTTGCGTTACTGGGTTGGTGGTATGAGAGAGGGTGAGTCCTGGATTGGTTTTCTAGCAGGAAGATTCAGTACTCTCGTATAAGCTAGGAGTGTGATAGATACCATTTTCCCAAGAATGATATCTCGATTCCATGCTACTGTCTGTTCGTACTTCGGACCAGAAATCACTTGATCCTCGTTCATGTGTTGAATCCATGGTATTGATAAGTTCTTGTAACTTTCTTCCCATTTGATCTCACCGTGTAATATCTCGCCTGGCTTATTGATTGTTGACGCCAAGAGGGACAGGTATTTCCCCAGTACAATTTTGATCCCAGTGCCGTCCATCACCTGATGGTCGACATAAAGCATGATCTGAACATTCTCCACCAAGTCGCGGCTGTCCCCTCGAGCTTGCGAGTACAAAAGTATGAACGCCTTGTCTGAAACGTGTTTATGCTTCTTCACCAGAACTTTAGCCCTCAAACTTCCGAAATCATGCAGGTCTCGTCCAGCCTCAGAGTGGCGTGTCCGATCTATCCAAGCATCGACCTCCGCCTGGCTGTGCGGCGTCTGATACTGCATATATACAACCCGGTCTTCAGCCCCATCTTTGCTGCAAGCTGCATGTGCCGCGAGCTCTGGAACTTGAAACCGGAGGATCTGCCATGCTCGAGTTGCAGCGGAATCTAATGTGGGTCGGGGAATAGGAGAATTAATAGTTATGGAGGTGCATATGAAGAGCTCGTGGAGATCTTTGGGTCTGGGTAGCCACATGCATTCGTTTGAGAGGGCTCGACGCTGCCATAGGGAAGAGTCTTGAGAGGACTGTTCCCAGGCGCAGGAGGACGGGTTGAGAGGGGAGGAAATGGTGTCCGAGACCATGGTGCTGGCTTCCGCTTGGTGAGCTACTTTATTCCGAACTTTGGATAAGAGGTGTGAGATCAGAGATGGCAGTTTGTAGCGCGGGCTTGGGCCAAGGCTGAAACTTATGTTGGACTTGTGAAGGTTCCACAGCTAGGTGTTTGTAGCGCAGGACTAGGTTTGATACATGACTCATTAAGATCGTAGTCACTGAAAGCAGAGAAAAGAGACTGCTCTGTCCCATCACTGATTTTGTGCCTTTTCAACGAGGCTTGCAATGTGGAATTGCCGGACCATTCTGTACTGACTGAAGCAATTCAAACCTCAATTCTCAAGTGGGTTCAGTTTCAAAATTCAAAGCAACAAAAGCCAAGAAAAACAAGCAAGTAATCAAATATGGGGACTAAGCTAATGCAAACAGAGTTACTTTCAACAGCTAGGGAGATCCACACGAACTACTGGGGCTGGGCTGGACCAGTCGACGACGACACGAGCGAAAGCCTCGAAACTTTTGATATCCGTGCGCTGGAAAGACATGCATGCACGAGGGCTCGGACTTCCTCGCCTTGCATAAGCAGCATTTATCCACCGTGTAGAATTACTGGATTTCGGGATACCACACCCTCAATGTTCGGTAGTCGCAGTAGGATACATGTGTGGACGGACGGTACGCAGTAAAAGGAAGAGGACTCGTGACAGCGGCCTGCGAAGCTGTTGACAGAGGATACTTTTCAGAGTGGTGTTGCGATGCTCAGATGCTGGCTCGACTTTCGTTGCTCAGACCTCTTTGATCAAGGGATGATCTTTTTCTTCTCGTAATGACGAAGCGCGGAACCCGAGACTGGCCTTTGGCGAGATTTGACTGTAGCGATCCGGTGGTGGGTACGATGTGCTTCCGTCAAGCAGATCTTGCGAATTTCGACTCCAGCCATTCGCTTGGTGCGGCCCGTCATGGGATAATCAAAGCAAAGAAGCAACTTCCTGAAGAGTTTAAAAGTTCTGGATATCGGACAGCATGTCGGAGCTCATGCGAATGTATCGGGGCTATGCAAGCCTGGAGATCTCACGATGCAGAGATGCAGAGATCTCGTGGGCAAGTGAAGTTTTTTGGTGAAGCTGTGATGTGATAGTGACGGGACGGAGAAGCTGGCGAATAAATATGTGGAGAAAGGGGTGTAGCCGAGAAAGCCCCCCTGAGTCGTTGGAGATCGCCCGGCATCCAATAGGAACATCTTCCAAGTTGGGGACGGGCCCTCGAATTCTTATTTTCCATTGTCCGGACCCTCTTCAAAGGTGCTCACGAAGATCAAGAATCCAGATGTGATGGATCTTGGATACCCATCCCCGGGCTGGCGACGGGTGAAGGGGGGGTGGGTGGTCGAAGATCATGCAAACTTGTCCCATCCGTAAGTACCTCCGTAAGTAAATAAAGCTTCAACGCCATAACTCGGAGTTTAGTAGCCGCTGGACTGTTGAAATCAGCTTTGTCAAGCGCAATTAGGTCTAGAGCAGAGACTATTCCAGGCGGATGGCGGGCGCTTTCAACTTCATGAAACAGGCCGATCGTCTGATTGTGGAAATGACAATTTCCTTTGCCCAGTCTAGGAGGATAAGGCTGGACTCAAATGACACTGGCTAATTTTCGCACCCACGCGCCGCCTTTCGATATCTCGGAAAAGGTATGGCACGTGGACTGGAACCAATAGAAAATTGGATGGGAAGGGATCGTCGCTGAATAGTGATGAAATACTCCGTAGAAATGATGCTGTGGCATTGTGAAGTAGCCTCGTCGTGGTTAGCTGGCAGCTTTCTCATCATCTCTTGTGCAAAGGATCTTTGAGTTAGTTGATCAGACGATTTTAAGTTCTATTCACCTCCTTTCATCATACATGACTTAAGATTGGAAGTGGCTGTTTTGCTATATTAGTAGTCGCTGGGCCCCTATGACAAGAGACGCAGAGTAAAGTTCGCAAGATGCCCAAATGGTCTTCGCACTGCAAGGTAAAGGGGAGATGTTGGAGATTACTGTACAGAGAGCCAAGTAAATTGAACCAACGCTCAGGAGTTAGGAGAATTGAGTCCTGGGATCCCCAGCAGCACAAAGCAGCAGTCTCAGTCTACCTAGCGGGCAAGGCTGCAGAACTGGTCTTGTACGTCGTACTCACTCACTGTGGGAAGACAGACAGGGAGAACACACACGGGGAGAACAGCTCAGTGATTAGTGTGCTGAGAGACCAGTCGCCTCATGCACTGTAACAGGCGACCCGAAGCCCGGACAATCGGGGATCGGGATATTCTTTGAATGCGAGATATAACGGATGACACGGTAGTGCTTGCGGTTGTGGGTGAGATCAACAAATTCGATGGGGCCGGGCCCACGAGGGAGGGTGTTTGCAGCCTGCCAGGAAACAAGCAAGCTGAGAAGAGACATCCCTCCGAAGATCAGCTCAGTCTAAGCCAATAGTCCATGCTGGTAGACTAGAAGAAATACGGGAAATACTAAGCACTTCGCAACGTGGAGAGGGAGGGGAGGGGAGGGGAGGGTAGAGAAGATACTTCAGGATAGGATAGGATAGGACAGTATGTGGGTATGAGGTATGAGGTTGAGGGGGAGTGAAAGTGCGAGTAGAGGATGGCAGGTCAAAGAGAAGGAGGAGGGCAAAGGGCACCCAAAAGTGCTTGCTTGACCTTTGACCTCTTGGACCTCCAACTGCCTGACCTGTTCTGACCTGGAAGTACTTGGAGAAGTACGAGTACGGAAGTACTGTACTACTTGCTGCACAGAGGCGCAAAGCCGTTGACGGTTGGGCAGGGCAGGGGAGGGGAGGGCCGGGGCCAATGGCGCCAAAGTGGTCCACGCAGTACTGTGAACACACCACCACCTACTTCTATGCCCCTGTCTGCTGCCCCCAGTGCCTGCCGACTGGACGAAGGACTGTACCTGTACCTGTACAGTAGCCTGATCCACTCTGGCTCGACGCACAATGGTGGGCTGGCACTGGCTGGGTCTGGCTGGGTCTGGCTGTGATGGGACCTGACTTGCTGGAGTCCCTTCCCCTTTCCCTCCCTCTGACTGGCTGCAGCGTGGCTGGGCCGGGCCCCGACCCCTTAACCTTGACTCCTTTTCTGCCTCACGACAGGGGGGACGGGGAGGGGGATTCCCTTTCGAGGCATGTATGTGCCTGCCTTCCTACCTGCGCTACGGTACGTATCTGTACAGTACCTGGACCTGGACCTGGACCTGGACTGTTCTGTACCTAACCTGACTGCCCTTCCTCCTCCGCCTCCAGAAGAAAGGGAACTTGAAGGAAGGCACGTTAATTTGCACGCCTGCCTGAGGAATCCCCCTTCACTTCGTTCCTTCCTTCCTCTCTCTCCTCTCCTTCTTTCCCTCCCTCCCTCACCTCCACCTCTCCCCTCTCCCCTCTCCCACAACATATCCTTATTCCGAATCGCCTCCACAAGAAAAATACAATATAGCCAGCCTGCCTTCGCAATTCCAGCTGGACCAACTGGCGCCCCCCCGGCAACGCGCGCATCCGATTGAAACTCTGCTGCTATTACTGCAATCAACAATAAGACTGCCGCAGCGAATCACGGCGCCTGCTTCATCGCAAGCCGACGCGTTGGCTCCTGCCCACCCACCACGCTTTCGCCAGGGAGTCCTTGGGGAAAAGGGGAACCTGCGACTTTCGCATCTGTCGACACGCATTCACCTCCCTCTACTGCGAAACTCTGCGATATGACAGTTGCTTTGTAAACTTTTAGCCACCTGCTAGTTTGCACCGCACCCAGTCTACAAATTTCACCCCAACCCCCGAACCACAACACAATAATCGATCCATAGACCGAAAATTTTGGGCGCAACGAAGGATTCGACTGAGCCATGGCAAGCTCGCCGCCAGAATCGCCCTCGGCCGGTCCACCGAGACCGGTGAGTGCGATAATGAGGCCCCCGAGAACAACAAGTCGCATGAGCATGACGAGCAAGATTGGAGGAGCAAGTAGTAGTAGAGCCTCGGACGAAGATGGGAAGACGGCCGTTAGAGTTGGTAGGTTCCTCTCGATCTCAGGCGTCTCGAAAGTCTAGTCAACAAATGAATACTGACGATGTATTTGTAGCTGTCCGTGTACGGCCTCCGCTCAAGTCAACAGACCCCGGATTTGAACTCATCCCACAGCGGTTCCAGCGATCTATGGTCCAGGTCACTTCCCCGACCAGTTTAGCTATTGATTCCCCACAAGGCCGTAAGCTTTTTGTCTTCGACAGAGTCTTCTCCGAAGAAGTGTCTCAGGAGGGAATCTGGGAATATTTGGTTGAGAGCACAAACGCCTTCGTCCAGGGATACAACGTCTCCATGTTGGCATACGGCCAATCGGGTGCAGGAAAATCGTATACCATGGGAACTTCTGGACCTGAGCAACAGGCTAACATGGAAGTTATGGGTAAGTCGAGACTTCAGGGGCTGCAGAGTCTGATGACTCTACGTTTGCAGATCGACCAACGTATACATGGCTAACTTTGATCCCAGGCGTCATTCCGCGCGCTGCGATTGCGCTCTTTGACAAACTTGAAGGCCCACGAAACAGCAATCGAAATTCGATGACTGGTCTCCGAACCCCCACAAGATACTCTTCAAACGCAGCAGCGATGTTGGCAAAGAATGCCGAGAAGACGTGGACCTTGAAGGCAACCTACGTCGAAATCTACAACGAGTCACTCCGCGATTTATTAGTACCCGAAGGTGTGCCTTATGGAGAGAGGGGCAATGTCACGATTCGGGAAGACACGAAAGGGCATATTCTCTTGACAGGTCTGCATCAGGTTGACATCAACTCGGTAGAAGACTTGCTAGCAGCTTTAAACTTCGGCTCTATGATTCGACAAACTGACTCGACGGCGATCAATGCAAAATCCTCTCGATCACATGCAGTTTTCAGTCTGAATTTGGTTCAGCGCAAGAGCAAGTTGCAGACGGCCCAAGGTGCGGAGAAACGGTTCTCGGTCCCGCTAGAAGCCATGACAGGAGCGGACACCATGGTCACCATCGATAGCAAGTTTCACTTTGTCGATTTGGCAGGTAGTGAAAGATTGAAGAATACTGGGGCACAAGGGGAGCGTGCCAAGGAAGGTATATCGATCAACGCCGGGCTCGCAAGCCTTGGAAAGGTCATCTCTCAGTTATCATCTCGCCAAGCAGGATCCCACGTCTCGTACCGTGACTCGAAACTCACTCGATTGCTGCAAGATTCTCTCGGAGGCAACGCAATCACGTATATGATCGCGTGTGTTACGCCAGCCGAATTCCATCTCAGCGAGACGCTGAATACCGTGCAGTATGCACAGCGAGCCCGAGCAATCCAGAGCAAGCCGAGAATTCAGCAAGTGACGGATGAAAGTGATAAGCATGCTTTGATCGAGCGACTGAAGGCGGAAGTTGCATTTCTTCGTGAGCAGATACGAAGCACCGAGCGGGGTGGAGATCGCCGGCCTCATGCAACTACCGAGAGGCCCGAGCGACAAAACGAACGGGAGGTTGAACTTCAAAATCAGCTCCTCGACACTCAAGAGGGCTACACAGCTCTCAGTCAGCGCCATGCAAAACTCATTTCCGAGATGGCCAGAGCCCGCGACAGTGAACTTGCTGACAATCAAGCATTTGAGGATACCCTTGGGGACAGTGCGACAGAGCGTCTGAAGCGATCCAATTCGTTTGCGGAGGCAGTCGAACAAGTCGTGCTGGAATATGAAAAGACGATCCAGACCTTGGAACAATCCTTGTCGAGTACCCGAAGCTCCTTGTCGAACACCGAGACAATTCTTTTGGAGAAGGAGACCAAGTGCGCCTACGTCGAGACAGTCAATACCCAGCTGCAAGCTCGCTTACAGAAGCTGATCGACCGGGAATCGAGCACCGAAAACTACCTTCACGACCTGGAAGCTAAACTTGACGGCCACACTTCTGGCGAGGAAAAGAATTCTGCCATTGTTATGGAGCTTCGCAAAGAGATTGCCCGTGTCCGTGAAAACGAGGCAGCTTGCGAAGATTACATCTCAACTTTGGAAGAACGACTGGCCGAGGCTGATCAAGATGCCGAGCTGATGCAACGGGAGATCGACCGTCTGGAACATGTCGTTGAACGACAACGAAGCCTAGGCAAGCTTGACAACTTACTCTACGAGCTGGATCACATCCAGCAGGACGGAAAGAGTGTCGAGGCCGAGGCAGTTCTTACGAATGGAAAGCGGCCCTCTTATGAGCACTCTCGACAGCATAGCTTTGCGAGCAGACGAAGCCACAAGGATGTGATCCTCGAGACTGAAGAAGGGGAGGAAGAGGAGCTTTCTCCAACCTTCAGTGCCGAAGACGTCCGACGAACCGAAAGCGATGGTCCTGTCGATGGTGGGGAGCCGATCGATGGTGAGCCGGTGTCCAAATCGCTCGAACCGCCTGCGAAGGAATACCCGCCCCAAAGCCCAGCTCAATCGAAATTTGTAGAGGACAAGCTGGAGAATGTCACACAGGAGCTCTTCGACCTCCGTGTGGAACACGAGTCCACTATCAATGAGTTCGACAACCTTGCTCGAAAATATGAGGAGGCTCTTCGCACCTTGGCCGAACTTCAAGACGCTGTTGACGAAGCCCGTCATCCCAGCAACAACCGCGATTCCATCTTGTCAATTTCCTCCCCGAACGAGACAAGACCTACTTCTTTTTTAACAGACGCGAGGGTGGAGGAGCTAAAGGATGGAGGACAATATTCATCCTCGCGATCGCTCTCTTCGGAATTGTCCTCAGCTGGGGAACTGCCCAGTACTATGGAAACGTCTGATGTTGAAGCCGCGATCAAGAAGTCAGAGTCAGGGGAGGTGGTACGTGATAATGCCAATGACGAGACGATAGCGGTGGAGGTTGACAGCTTACGAAAGCTTGCTGCTGAGAAGGAGCAGGCTCAACAATTATTGGCTGAGAAATATGCTCAGCTGGAAGAAAAACACATGGATGCTCTTGACCTCGTGGAGGAACTCAAGACTGAGGTTTCGAAGGCCAAGATGGTCGAGGCATCGTCCCCACGCGCAGCCACTCCAGTAATTCGCCGCAAGTCGAGCCAGAATGTCATGATCATCGACAAAGCGCATCGCGCTTTTGCTTCGCTGCGAAACATTGCTACCGACAGTTTTGAAGATAGCCCAGATGTGATGGCCAATTTTGAGCTGAATCTCAATACAGCAATGCACGAACTGCATTCTCGCTCGGAGAGAGTTCAAGAACTGGAGGCTGACATCACTGCTGTGAAGAAGGAGATGGAGACGAAGATGACCATCATTTCGGGTCTGACACGCGAGCGCTCGAGTATGAAGGCATCACCAATGGATATGTCTGTAGTCTCCACGATGCGGGATCAATTATTAAAGAGCGAGAATCAGATGAGAATGCTCCAGGATACCCACGCATCTCGGGAGCAGGAACTTAGGACTGAATTGGAAAGCCTCCGTGTCTCCCTGGACGCGCATGCATCCTCATCCAAGGACGAGAAAGCTTTGGGCGACAAGGCATTAGGGGAAAGTGACGCCCACAAGGAAATCCAGGACAAGAGAATTGCTGATCTTGAGACCGAACTCGCGAATTGGGAAGGCCGCCACCAGACAGCTTTGAAGTCAATGCAGAGCTCTGAGAAAGATCTTTTGAAGACAGTCGCTGGCCTTGAGCAGCAATTGGCAAGCCTGAAATCGGCTCAACAAAACAAGGACCTGGATAGCGAGAATGAGGTTGTTAACAACTTGCAAAGGGAGATTGACGAGCACAAGGCAGCCGTTGCAGCAAGCGTCACCCGCGTGGCAGAGCTTGAGCAATCGCATGCTGCAACACGGGAGCAGCTCGACGAGCTTACCAAGGCGAGAGATGTATCGCATGCAGAGCTTGAGGGACACAAGGTGCTTGTGTCTAAGCTTGAACAGCAGATTTCCGAGCATGAAAACATTGTCAAATCCCATCAGGATGGTATGAACTTGCTGCAGGCCAACCATGCCAGGGATCTCGAGCAATTGAAGTCCAGCACTCAGGAAGACTACGAGTCTCGCCTTTCCAAACTCACATCTCAGCATCAAGCCAAGACCGAAGAGCTTCAGTCCGAGCTTGCAGAGGCTCGCGACGAACTCGCGAAGATCGCCACCCAGGTTGCGTTCGCTCTTGGCCTCGATGTAAGCACTGAGAAGTTACAAGACAGAATTGCAGATCTTCTTGCAGATCAGAAGGCTTTGGCTGAGGAGACCAAGAAGAGTTCCGAGATGGCAAAAAATGTTGTCGAGCTTTCCAGCATCAATGATACGGTCATGAAGGAGCTTGAGAGTGTGAAGGCTGAGCTGGCAGACTTGCTTGTCCAGACTGCCGAGGGTGCTAGATTTAAGAACGACCATGCAACAGTCGCCGAACAATTGGCAGCTCTGAGGAAGGAGATGACAGACCTCGAGACGAAGAACAAGAAGAATTCGCGGCTTGTGGAAGAGCTCGAGGACCAATTGGCCTCCAACTTCGATCAGCACCAGATCGCGAACAATCGTTTCTCTAGCCTCCAAACCGAGCGTAATGCTCAGCTCGATGAGGCTAATGCCGCCCATCTCCGTGCCCAGACTGAACTTGAAGCCATCAAGGAAGAATATGCTAGCCTCCAGGTAAGCACTTCACATCGTTTTCTGACAACTGGATGAACTAACATCTATAGGCCAAGTTCGAGGACATCCAACCAGTCGAATCTGGGAACGGTCCAAATCGGTCCAACTCGACCACGTCTCATCTACGCAAGTCAGCATCAGTTGCGTCTCTGCCTTCACCTCCACCAGCAATCCCCCTGCCCCCACTCCCTGGAAGCATCGGTGCCTCGATCTCACCAACCGGACATGCCGCATCTATACCAGTTCCTCCAACGCCGACTCTTGCAAATCGTCCAAGCAGCAAAGACCTCGCCACATCCCAAATCCACGAGGACCAGGAGGCTCGTATTCGAACAATCGAGAAGCATCTCCATGCCGAGAAACAGCTCACTCAGACGCTGGAAGAAGCATTGACAGACCTCGAGAGACAAAGCAACAAGATGAAGGCCGAGGTAGATGCCTGGAGAAGACGAGCCGCCGACCTTGAGCTTGAACTCAAGGATGCCAAGGAGAGAGAAAAGAATGGCGGCATGGACAAGGAGAATAGATGGAGCATGCTTCAAGTCGAGGAAGAGCGGAAGAAACGACGAGATGCAGAGATCGCCAGAGCGCACCTCGAAGAGAGAATGAACGCCATCAGCAAAAAGAAGAAGAAGGGAAGCTTGAACTGTTTCTAGGAATTTCAAGTCCGGCCTCTTTTCGACCCTCCCATTGCAGGTGTTCTTCGACAGCGACTGAAATCTTTTGATCTTTTCCCAAACGGCCTTCACGATCTTGTTACGTTTCATTTGTTTTACCCCTTTCCAGCACATACTTCTTACACGACCTACATACATGAGGATTTGAGCGACGGGGTGGACATTCTGCTGGGGTCTTTCTTCCCTCATGTAATATTGCTACGCGCACTTTGCGATTTCATTATGAGATACCACATTTCGCTGGTGTTGTGGCGCTTAACTTAGCTTTTTTGCTACACATTACAGCTGGGCTAACTTTGAGACGACGTGCTCTTTTTTTTTTCTGCTTCGTTTGGGAGTGTTTGGAGGCCGAATGGATATGCAGTGGATGAACGAGATTGAGAAACGAAAGGGAATGGGATGAGGGCCATGATGGGCTGGGGGATGTGGAGGTTAATGATTCTGCTTGCATAACTTGCTACGCTCGTGCTAGATTGGCTTTGGCTAACGGCAGCGATGCATGGATGGATGGATAGACAGATAGACGGGTGTGAGGAGGAGGCAGGTGGTGGGCACAATCCAATACAAGACATGTTCTTCCAATCTGTCGCTACATGTCGAAACGATGGTGATCTTGTCTTTCTTCTTTTGTAGTGTCTCGCTCTCGTAGCTGATGCACAGGTGGGTGGACTCTGTGATGCTGATTTCGAATCAGATCTGATAGCTGAGGGGAGGTACGCTGGAAGGCGAGCTGACAAGCTGTCACCCGCGCCTGTCACTCATCGGGCGTTTTCTGTAAGTCGTCACTCGCACTACTCGAGGTTTAGGGAAATCCAGTCAGCCATTTCAATTTACCTTACCAATTCCTTGGGGGGGGGGGGGGGGGGGGCTGTTTGGAGTATAACCCTCGCCGCACTATCGGAAACGAGAGTCCCAAGGTAAGCATTTATTGTTGACCATTGGCATTATGATCCTTCGTTTAGCATCGTGCGCGGACTTGATATTGGGAGACCCGCTTGCTCGTTGTCTTTCTTGATGAGGCATTGATTCACTGAATGCGTAATGGCTAAGGGGTTTTATAAAGACCGGTTGGTGCCCCTTGATTTTTTTTACCTTCTTCCCTCCTTATTATCAACATCTCGCATTTCTATTCTAACAAATAGAAACCTGAAATACACTTTCTAGATCTACATACCTAACCTTCATATTCAACTTCGGTGTCGCCCGATTTCGGCTAGCACAGCAGAGCACCGGCGAAGATGTAGCCAAAGCCCTTCGCCTCCCGCATCGAAGGCAAAATTAGTATGTACCCCTCCGGCTCCCTTCTCTCCCTCTCCTACTCCCTCGAGTGCTGGCTAGTGGTCTAAATGCGAGGATTTTAAAACTGGCTGAATGTTGCTATGTGAATAGGATGGAAAGACATATCACCTTGGCTTGCGTATAGTAGCTCAAAGACGGCGAACATCCTCTTCACTACCTACTTTTCGGAGCATTTGAAGGGGAAGGGAGTGCAGTCCTTTGCGCTGCAGCCAGGCAGTACGTATTTCGATTTGGTGGACTTTCACAATGTCCTCAATGTGATCACCCAGCACAAATAAAACTTTCGCTTAAGTCAATGTCCCGAACAATATCAGGACAATTGATGGATCCCGGAATCAACACAGCTCATTGACCCACAACAACAACAGTGCCTCAAACCCGCCTCTACATCCACACCCAAGTCCCCAACAGCCTCGCTAATTCTCCGAAGCAACGCGGATGATCGGCGAGAAATACGCAGGAAGAGATGCCCCCCATTGGGAGATCTAGCTGAGGATGAGAAGACGCTTGAGACGGCTGCTTCGACGGTCGTTTTTACTGTGGCGAGTCCGGATCTTGATGGTTTGTCGTCTTATTTCGCTCCCCACCCCTCTCCCCCAAGGAGAGTCTTTCTTTGTCTTGTTGAAGTAGTAGTCTGAGCTATGCTAATAGGCTGCAGACAAGTCAAGGACTTTCTTGAGAAATTGCAAGCCGTTCCCCGTGGAGCCTTATGCTACTGATTTGGCCAGTGCGAATAAGCTTTGCAAGGTGAGGAAGGAGCTTGTGGGTGAGAAGTTTGCTGTTTGAGAGGACTTTGGAGGGCATGGAATGCACCTGAGAGTTTGAGCTGGCGTGTGGGATTTGGCTAGAACTAGTTAAAAAGAAAGGAATTGTGAGGAGGAGAATTCGATTTCCCTTTCGGAGGGAGCCCTTCATTGTCTCTGCACCGAGGGCACTCACGGCCTTCTCCTCGCTGGAGCCTCCGTATTATTAAGCGACGTGCCTACCTCCAGTTCACATGCCACTTCAACCTTGCCTTTGAGACCCTGCTTCGGCAAGTTCAATAGATGGAACCTGGCTAGTGAATTATCTAATACTGTGACGAGATCAAACTAGTATCGTCTGAATGTTAGGAAGCCATTTAACATTGTGGCCAGTATGGAAGCGAGATCAACACAGTCGGTTAAAAAGGGGTGACTATCGCTACCCATTACAACCGAACAGTGAAGTACTTGGCTGCTTTTCATACGAACCGATAAATTTGAGAGATTTGGAAGTATTGTAAGTCGTTTGCGTCATTGTTGCTATCTAAAACCTGACATGTGCTTCATCTGAACGATGTTGTCTCATATTTCTGTTTTCGTGTCTCGCTCCCTGCCTGCATTCCATCTTCTTTTCCAAGGTTACTTTGGTATAAGTAGACTCGCAGCCCCACGCGAAATAGCAACGACGATTGAACGAACATCCTTTAAAATTGGGCATCTGAGAACAGTTCTGAGAATAGAACTCGTATATCAGGTAGTAGCCACAGGACTGTAAATCGTACTCTAAAAGTTAGTTAGAGACGTCTGACGGTACAGAGCTTTAATAGTGAGAAGCCAGGCTGTTTTCAATTGTGACGATTCTTACAGCAGGACATTCATGAATCTCGGAACCCCAGACCAACAAAGATATCTCGCTCCCGGGGCAACACTCTGTCCAATGACAGGACTATATGCGGAGTAGAGTGGTAAATCACTTTCTCGCCTCTAGTTCCAGCAGCTGGCTGACAAAGTTAACAAAGTATTCCTAGCCATTTCGCAAACTCGGGACTCCCAACACCTTTTTGTTCAGTATGCGTGAAATTAATGTGAGCTTTAACCTGCTAACAGTCCTTGACACTACCGGAAACACCATTGCTATTTGCATCGAGATCCGCAGCAGAAAGGGAATAGGAACACAAAATTTTCGGACTTGCCTTGCTGCTCTCCTAGGCAAACCATGATTTTAACCTCGGCTGCTGTATATTTGATGTTTGAGAAGGGTGATCTTCTCACCCAGCAGTAAAATTTACCGCGTATGGGGAATTCATCTTATTATTCTATATCAAATTATGGTGCCAGTCGATGCTATGAGAACATGTAAGATATGCGGGGAGAGAACCAAGCCAAGTACCAACTATGCGTCTATTTCGCAGTCCACTCTGGCGTCACCCTTTTCAGATACTTCATAAACTTAGCCAGCCCAACAGCGAGCTCCACGTTGCCTTCTGGATCGGTCACTTGCTCCGGCCATGCAATACCCGCTCCATACAAGCCCTTGACCTTCTCACCCTTAGCATCCGCAAAGCCAGCCGTCCGATTGTTATACACAGGCTTTAAGTCCTCACCATTCCTCGTGAAGGCCGGCACCTTATTTTGCTTGAATCCAACGGCCTGTACAACATGCGTGCAAGTAGGGAGATGGCGCCGATAGGCTCCTTCTTCGTCTGTATGAGTATCGATCTTCTTGATGTATTTGCTGACATCTGAAGAGGGCATAACTTCTTCCTCGAGATTCTCCTTGGCCCATGTTGCGACAGCACCTTTCAGTCCAGTGTTGTCTCGAAGGATCCAGCCATCTCGCTCCTCAGCATATCGTAAGGGGTGACGAGTAAACCACAGAATGCGGAGATCAGGATGCGATGAGCTGGCGAGGTTGTAGAGGTTCCGGAGGACGAGGATGGCACTGTGAGAAGCGCCGATGACGCCTACTGTCTGGTCTTTCTTGTTGCTAGGAAGAATCTTGGCGAGCAGAGGTGGGTTTAAAGCTGGGTCGAGACCGATGTCTGTGAGATTGTCTACGGGAAGCGGTCTCGTAGCAGGTGATGATCCAGTGCATAGAACGAGCAGGTCAGCGGAAACGGTTGTTGGGCCAGGAAATTTCTCATCGGGCGAGTTGATGGTCACGCTCCAGTTGTTGGACTGGTGTTGTCGGCTGTCAGGATCTGAAAATAGCGGTGTGTTGAAAGAGGGGGAAGAGCAGAGACTTACATCTGACCACGATGCACCGGATACATCCCCGAGCTGCTTGTGGACCCCTTTCGACTCGTCTAATCCTTTGGTGAGCATGAGACAGAGGTCTGCTGCTTGTGCGATGTGACAAGTGTTTTCTTGATCGAGGCTTTTGAGATGGGTGTATGCATTTGGAGTCGGAGTCTCTTTTGCGACTTCTACGAACGGCGTTACCCCTTCGGCATAGGATATGAACCGTTTGACCTTGGTGTTACTGTTTGACTTGTTAGTCACGTGCTGTGATGATTTGGGGGGCAGCTGGTACATACCTTGGAACCTCCCGGTAGTATTTGTTAAGACGTCCAGCCTTCAATTCATGATCGACCCATAGTATAGGACTTTTCTTCTGTTCCAGGAGATTGCCTACTACGGCAATACCTGCCGGGCCTACGGAGGGTCAGCATCAATGGCTCTGAACGAATTTGAAACGACCCTCCGAGAACGTATTTGAACAAAGATAGATCGATTTCAAATACATCCATGTTCTTCGTAGGAAATATTCAGAGAGTGAGAATGGAATTGAAATTGTATTTACCAGCTCCAACAACCACCGCCTCATATTTCGTATCACTCTTCATCTCCGAAAATCTTCTCAGGCCAGAGAACTTTGATTCCACGCCTGCATTCGCAGCACATAGGAGGATTCTCCGCGAAGACAGCACCCTTATGGGCGCTGCGCGTATTATCAGAGCCATCCTGACAAGCAGGTACGTGGTCGATCGCAAGGTTCAATAAGTGATCTGCTGGTCGTCGGATCTGACTCTACCAAGGAGATATGAGACGTGGTGAGCTGTTGCTAGCCGATGCCGGGCTGCTTGCTATCCCTATGAGTCGATTGGTGGACTGTGGGGTTCACGCCGGGACTGCTCCTAATGGTCGAACTTGGGGTATCAAGCTATGTCAGGATTGAGATATTTAGTTAGGGGAGGGCAAGAAGGAGGCGGAGTGGATGGAGCCTGTGTTCAATTAGGAGGGAGAAGGCAAATTTAAGGTTTTTGGGCTAAAATGCTTGTTTTTCTCACCACAAGCGAGCAGTGTTGATGGCGTTATTTAAGCAGTTTTTAGACAAGCATTTGATATGAATTGATTGTCTGCTCTTGAAAATGATATCCAAAAGCCATGCTACGTCCTTTGTTACACGGATTGAATGTATTTTTTTGGGGGGGTTTTAGTCTACAAAACATAAGATTTCCTGTGTGGCTACTAGCTAGTTAGGCGGTGTGACCAACGTATGCACCCAAGACGGTCCTCTTTCTCAGAAGTGTCCGTGTTGCAGAGAGATAACACTATTGGCCTGAGTGTCTCGTATCTAAACAACTCAGTCAACTAGGTTGAGAGTAAAGATGGGATCTCTGCATGGTCTCTTCCCCACTCCAGTCCAGTCTTTCATTAAATCAACTAGTGCTCCTTTCGCTGAGTCTTTTCGATGCTTCAGCTATCTGCCGAGCCTTCGGCTTCCCTAACAAGCTCATCACCAAATATCCAATCCAACATACGATTGCTAATGCACTGTATGTAAATGGAGGTAGCAGCTTCTTCTGCAATCCCTTCGCATACACCTCTTCATGCTGCGATTTGTAGACATAGTATCCCGTGTCATAGACCATGAGGAGGATGGTCATACTGAACATGGATATTTGGATGCAACTCCTTCGAGGAACATCAGCCATAGCAGTAATGATCTCATCGAGTCTCTCAGCCATTTTCACATCCGAAAATTCGCTTTTGACTCTATTGATGCCTGCGGCACCCATTTTCTTGATGTCTTTGTCGGACATCTTGTGCAGTACGTTGTTCATAACAGCTGTCCAGCTTTCGGTGTCCTCTGGCGGGCAGAGCCAACCAGTCTTGCCTTCGACGACTGTTTCGAGTGGGCCACCGGTGTTTGCGGCCAATACAGGAACTCCTGCTAACATTGCTTCTAGAGGCACAATGCCGAAGTGTTCGTTTGAGGGGGTATAAATCAACAAACGGGCCGACTTGAGCAATATGTCCTTCAACGCATTCGGTACTGACAACAGGAAAAGAATGTCGACGTCTTCCGGGATGTTTAGAGCTGTGACTATCGTCTTGGTAGTTGCTGTTTTGAGACCTAGAGTCTCAGCCAATTGGACAAGTTCTTTGTGATAGACAACATTTTCTTGGACACGATTATCGTAGCCGCCTGGAATAATCAGTAACATAAAATATTTTTACAGTTAGACAATACTGACCTGCAAGAACCAACATCACATTCTCTCTGCCTTTCTTCTCTAACCCAGCATACGCCTTGATCGCAAGTCCAATATCCTTCTTCCTCTCAAACCGGTTTATGCTCAACAAAATACTCTTCTCCTGCCACGCCGCAACAGGCTCATCCACGAAATCGGCCTTCTTCTCTTGGACATCCACACAAGGATACACAATCTGCAGGTCCTTCTCTGCCACCAACTCCGGCCACACGCTACCCACCACACCCTTTGTAAACCCCGAATTGACGGCAATCGAATCCGCGAAACTCATGCTCCACTGTTCGATGAAGTCAAATGGCATCCTGTACATGCGCTTCCACCATGCCGAACGACCTTGTGCCAGTAGAAGATCGGGGAAATGGCAGTAAAATAGTATTCGAGGCTTGGGATACAGATAAGCTAGCCATGGCAGACCTGCACTGAGTTGATCGACGAAGAATGCGTCTGGATTTAGAGCTTTCAACTCGGAGTAGTAGTATGTTGCGAAGATAATGTGGAGCTGACGGAGGATGGCGCAAATGATTGTGAATCGAGAGAAAATAGAGGCAGGTATTAACCAGTTGCCGCGCACTCGGACATCGAGAGTACCTGATAGGTTAGTCGGGTTCTGCAGTTATCTCTCGAAACAGAATCGCATACCATCTCGAGCTTCATCAAAGCAGTGCTTGGGATCGCAGTGGCTGGTAAAGATAATGACTTTGTGTCCCCGATTCTGAAGGCCCACGGCGGCATCAATCACCAATCGCTCGGCACCCCCAATTCCCAAGTCGGGATGGAAGAAGATGATGTTCTTCTTTTTTGCCGCGTCTGACGCCATTGTTGCGATAGAGAAAAGGACAATGAAGTGAGGTGGGTTGAAGTTTATCGTGCCAGATGTCGAATCAGCCTGCATGCGATGCCAAGAGCTGGATCCTCAGCCTCGCCTTTGTTGGGCTCTTCTCTTGCATGTGACTGGTTCCCCGCCATTGGGTCTTCAGCCTTGCAGCTAACACTTCGAAGCCGGCGGCTCATATTTGATTTGAATTCAAAGACCAGGGCAGCTACTAATGAATAAAGATTTCAGGAGTTGAAAATTAGAGACCTCAACAGATGAATCTACATCGTTGGATTACAATTTGAGGCGTTGATAAACAGTTTCATTCCTGTGTGGACAGTCCAGCTTTCCGAATGTGAGCCGAGGTCCAGACTCGCATGTGTTGATTAGTATTGGGCTTTCAAGCTTCACCCAGTTCCTATAGCTTCAACATCAGCTCTATATTCATCACTATCAAGCTCGCATCCGTCTCTCCCTCTCTTCATTTCCAACAGATACTCAAAATGGCAGCTCAACCACTCTTCACAATACCAATCCTCGCCGCGGACAAGACCACCGGCACAGTCGTCTGCACAACCCCAGCTCCCGGAGTCTACATCTTAACATTCACCTCCCCACCCGACAACCGTCTCCTTACATCCTTTTGCCAATCCATTATCCTCGCCCTCGACATCCTAGAATTCTCATACCCGCACGGAGTAGTCATCACCACCTCTGGGGTCCAAAAGTTCTTCAGCAACGGCCTGGACATCGACCATGCATCCAACACACCCGGGTTCTTCCCAGATAGCATGTATGCTCTATTCAAGAGAGTGCTCACGTACCCGATGCCAACAGTAGCTCTCGTGAACGGACATGCGTTCGCTGGTGGTTTTATGCTAGCCATGTACCACGACTACCGCATCTTCAACCCTACACGTGGCTTCCTCTGCGTTAATGAACTCGACCTCGGCTTCCCCCTTAAACCAGCTATGTCCTCTATCTTCCGGCAGAAACTCACGCCTCAAGTCTACAAAGTGATGGTTCTTGAGGCGAAACGTTTCAGTGGGAAAGAGGCTTTGGAAGGGGGAATTGTGGATGCATTGGGAGGCATGGAGGAGACGATGAGGTTTGTGGAGGAGAGGCAGTTGGCACAGAGGAGTAAGACGGGGGTGTATGGACTGTTGAAGGCGGAGATGTTTAGGGAGTCGTTGGGGTATTTGGAGGGGCATGATAGGGAGACGAAGAGGGACGAGGAGAATTTGAAGAGGGAGGATGAGAGGCAAGAGGTGGGGCGAAAAAGAGTCGCTGGCTGGGAGAAGAATGCTATGAAGGCCAAATTGTAAGATATGGAATGAAATGATTGTAATGTTCAGGAGGTATGTCGCATGTGAATACAAGGTCGGTTGTCTTTCCATAGAAAGGGTCTTCCATAAAAGGTATCGTGCAATCATTAATCGATACCGCCATTCCGATATACACATTAACTCCATCCATGCCGCCAAACCTCAAACACCACGCTATTTGTACACAAAAACACATGCTCGTATCCCACATCACTCATAATAGGCAACGTTCTAAGCGAAACTGTCCTCCCCCGGCCATCTCTCCTCCACTGGCATCTCCGGCTCCGGCTCCGGTTCCGTGACCTCTTCCCCAGGGATCCCCTCTGGCCCTCCCTCCCCTGAATGGGGTTCAAAAACTCCTGCTTGTACCAAAGCTTTCCAGACCTTATCTCTGCTCTTGAGCAAAGATCTAGCGACATCCAAACCATCAAGAATCTTGATCCGGCAACAGTTGCTCAATATCATCACCTCGTACACCCTCCTCAACATTCGCGTCTCCATATCAAGACACGCAACGTATTTGTCGTCCTTCCCTCTCTCCGAGGGCCCAAGAGTGAAAGGATCCTGGACTTGTACTTCTTCCTCCTCACCACCGTGACGTGAGACGATTCGACTTTCTGTCACGGTGGGGTAGAACCCAAGAGTAAGTGGATTGTTCCTCAGATCAGCCAGTGACATGGTCGGAAATTGTGCCAGAACGCAGGTTGTTGACCTTAACCTCGCCAGACGGTTACCAGCGAGATGAAGCTTCTTGAGACGTACAATGCCAATAAGAGACTTGATATCTCTTAACGCGTTAAAGTTCAAATTCAAAATTCTCGTATTTGGAACCATGTGTCCGAAATCTTCTGGTAGCGTTTCAATACCACAATTGGCAAGTTCCAGGTACTGAAGATTGAGGAAGTCAACTTGGGGGTCGAAGGTTCTCAATAAATTGCCCGAGAGGAAGAGTTTTCGAACTTCACATGCTTCAGATAGGAATGATTGGTCGATGACTGTGCCGTCTTGTTGTTCCCGCATCGACAAACTATCGAGGTACTTGGTCTTGAGAAGGCCAGAAACCATTGCCAAGCGGTTTCGGTCAAGATAAAGCAGGCGAAGATTAGGAAAGACGCTGACATCGATGCATTCCAGGTTGTTACCGCTCAACTTCAAGTACTTCATTACTGACATCACCTCCCCTTTGTTCGTGGAGATCTTGGACAAGAGATTGTCTTCTAGGTCGAGAGCTGAGAGCGATCGAAGTTCGTGCAGGCTCCGAACATCACCGATCTGGTTGTTTTTAAGATCAAGGTCCGATAGTCGTTGGAGCATGCTACCCTCGAAGTCGATTGAAGTAATCACATTTCCCCGTAAACGAAGGCTAAGGAGTCCATCAAGTTGTTGCACACCATCCAGGCTTTTGATCTTGTTGTTGTCCGCTCGTATGGCTCTCAGGTGGACAAGCGAATTGAACGCCGACAGAGTTTCCAGTTCGTTGTTCGAAACATCAATGTATTGCAGGTTATGCAAATGATTCCACGCAGCAAGATCGGTTAGACAATTGTGCGATATTCGAAGATTTCGAGTTGTTGCCGGCACGCCATCTAATTGTCGGATCCGATTGTAAGAGGCATCAAGCTGTACTAGCTCTTCACAAAACTCGTTGAGCTTGTGAAGGTTGGTAAGCCTCTTGTCTCTGAGACTAAGTTCCTTGATGTGCTCCCAAAATGGTTCGTAAGGTTCAACTTCCGTGAGTTTCTCGACCAGGTCCTTTATTGAGAGAGATAGAGTTCTTTTGGCATTATTCCCCACTACATACCGATGGCCTTGAGCGACATAGCTAACATCCAGTCCCAGCGACACATCCGCGTGGTGGACGGTAAAGTCCGAAAGTGGCGTCAGGGTAAGAGTGCCAATCTCATGATTTGGACGGGGAGTTGCTAGGATAATACCCGATGTATGTCTGGATGGAACGGGGGTTGATACAATAATGCTGACGCTCCTCCTTTGGTGGTCTTTTAGATTCTCGTTTAATGAATCTTCATCCTGCTCATCGATACGCGACACAGGCCGAGTAGAGAATTTATGCCCGCCTAGGGACATACGACGAGACGTGCTCCTGAACGTAGAACGAGTTTTCGTTGATGTGCTTCTTTGCGACGAGGTGGTCTCCTTTTTGCAATCAATGAGACTGTCATTTGCAACATCTTCGCTAGCGTCCGCGCTGAGCTGGCTAGCACCGTCAACGTCCTGTTCAATGCTGCTGTCGGCATCGTATCCCGAGGCCTGGATAACGGACGCCAGAGGAGAAGAGAAAGCAATGGTGACATTTCGTCGTCTCCGAGGGCTTGAAGGATCTACGCGATCCTCATGAATTGAAATTTCACCTTCAACCTCCTCAGTGACCTTCGTTTGGGTTTCTGTGTGCAAGGATTTCTCGGGCAGGCTAGGCTGTCTTCCAGGAGATGATTCGTTCTTCTGCAGCTGAGGTTCCTGCTCCATATCAAAAGCAGGACACTGATTTGTAAGTTGGGCAAATGTGGGTGGTTGCAGAGAAGGCTTCTGGGCGGCGTTAGACGACTCTGGTCCAATATTGAACATGCCTGGTATCGGTATGGATGAGCGACTTGGGCTTTGGGGGTTGTCGTCTTCATCGTGCTGTTGGGATATGAGTTCGTCTTCCTTGCGTTTGGCAGCGACCGCTTTGATTCTTTGCAATTCCTGGGTTTCATCAACAGAAAGATCGGGTATATCCCCAAAGGGGTCCTCATCGGTTTCGTCTGAAGGAAGGAAGTTCCTTGCATTATTGACAGGGCCAGTAATCTTGGTTTTGACCCACTTCTTGCTCTCATGATCAAAGACCATGCCAGCTAGTTGCTCTGGAATAAGATGAGAAACAGTATGCGGAGCAATGACCCGGCGGGAATCTGACCCCCTAGAAGATCCTGTTGGGATAGAGCGAGCTGTAGATTGGCCAGAAGAGCCATTCGAGCCTTGGGAAGGGAAATCAACTTCATGCGCATCATCTCCTCCAGTACGGACAGACGACGTTGAGTGTTTTCGCTTTCGTTGATCAGGGTTTTGAGAGATCCGAATATTTGGTGGTTCACTCTCGATTGTGTCTTCTAGATTGACCGGCCGACTGTGACTTCTAGCAATGGTTTCCTCCGTTCTTCGGTCAATTTCCTTTGCTGCATCAACAGCTTCCTTAGCCATCGCGATAGATCTTATAGAAGACGCAATAACGCCGTCCATATCACTTTTCTCCTGGTACTTCCTGAGATGGTCTAGTAGAGCTGGGTCTTCCTGCTTTACAGGAAGTCGTAACAAAGGTTTCCCATCTCGACTTGGCGGCCTGGAGAAAGGTTCCTGGGTAGACTCCTGGTACGAGTCTTCAACATCAACATCAT
This sequence comes from Rhexocercosporidium sp. MPI-PUGE-AT-0058, assembly GCA_020746875.1. NCBI lineage: Eukaryota > Fungi > Ascomycota > Leotiomycetes > Helotiales > Rhexocercosporidium > Rhexocercosporidium sp. MPI-PUGE-AT-0058. Next base: position 1,386,937 of record JAGTJL010000008.1, read on the forward strand.
GTGTGCCACTCTCGGCAGGTATTCCGCGGTCATTTTCGGATTCGGATTCCTCCAGACTTGTCAAGCCGCTTCTCGGTCGAGTTTTGCCACGAATACCGGCCATGATCTTCTTTGCTTCGTCTAAGAAGTCTTGTGTAGTAACAGAACCTTTTCGACTGTCATCCACCATGTGTTGTCCGACACCCAGTGCGGCAGACAACTTGAAAGGACCGGTTGAATCGAGCTCTGCTTGGATCTTTGCAATCTTTTGCTCTTGCACTCGTTTGGCCTTCTCAGAGGCTGTCAGGGTTTCTTCGAGGTAAGGCGCGATCTCGTGCTGCTGGCTACTTCGCTGACTTGGGGTCGGTGTTCGCGGCCGCAGGATCTGACGCATAGCCAATACCGTTGGATTCGCAGCTTGTTGATCATCTCCATGCCTAGCATCCTTTCGTTTCCTTCCAACAACCGACTGCATCTGATGGTGAGTGTCCCTCAAAGAATCTAAGTCACCCATGCTGTCCCTTCCCTCTGCAAAACTAATTTCAGACTCATGCAAAGTTCGTCGACGTTTAGGGGTGGGATCTTTAAGTGGCGTCTTGGGGAGTCGCTTGCCTTCGGAGTCACCATTTCGCTTTCGAGGGGTTTTGAGGTCTTCGGGTTGAGGTGAAAAGGTGCCAACCGAGATGCTTGAGCTACTTGTTCCTGGCCTAATACCTTTACGAATGCTGGTAGTTTTCCTCAGAGTACTTGTGGTAGTCGTGTACTTCGCCCGACGATGCATAATAACCCCGTCGCTTAAGTCTGGTGATGGCTCAAGTTGGAATTTGAACGAGCTCTGGGTATTTGGGTTGAGAACTGGAAGCGCGATGCTTTCCTTTTCTTCATCCCCTGCATTGGACTCCATTGAATTGTATGAGGCTTCGCTGAACTGAAAGCTGTCCAATTCGCCGGCCCCAAAGCTGCTCATCTTCCTTCCTTTACCACGCTGCAAGCGGCTTTCTCTGGACGATTTTCCTGGACTCGAGGCTCCTACAAAAGCATCATTCATTTGCGGACGACTTGATTCTTGTATCGTTCCAGCTGCTTCGTTGCCACTTTCTGGTTCAAGATCTCCTTCAAATTGGCTGAGCCTCCGCAGTAGCTTTTGATTGGTGAAAGTGTCATATGTGCCAAAAATCTTGAGAGGGCTTCCTGGGTTGCTCTTTGAGCTTTGGTCGGTGGACTTCTTAGGGCTTTGGTGAGGCGTGTGTATTTCTTGAGCCGAGTCTTGAGCTGCTACTGGCCTCTGATATCCGTTTGATGTTCGTGTTTTCCGAATGTTTGGAAGCTCTTTTGGCGTGCTCGCCTGCATCGACTCTTCAGGCAGCATTGTAGATTCATCAATAGGAGGCAGAGAAGATGGGCTCAACATTCGCTTCTGAAAGGAACCTTCTTGAGATTGGCCACCACGCCTCAGATTGACAAAGCGACCGTTGTGGGCGAAATCGTCAGTTTCCGTCGTCAAGTCCACGGGAAGAACTTCGGAGCTATCGTTCTGATACTGACTGGATTGACCTGGTGTATTATCACGGATTTGGTCGAGTTTTTGTTTCAGTTCCGCAGGTGGCAGGTTCAACGCCGCGTAGTCGATCTTGCCATCAATAGTATTGTGCCTTGCCACGTAGATAGGACTCAACTTCTCATTCCGCATGTCGCTTTGACCGCTGACCGTTCGTCCTTGATCTTGCAAATGTATAACCGAAGACCCTTGTTCAGAAGTAGAATCTGAGCGAATGGTGGTTTCTGGGGCTTGACGGACAGGTGCTGGAACATGTCTGAAAGAACTGCTACGACTCAAGTCATCCACAGAAAACTCGCTTTCTCCTTGATCCGCCAATTTGCACGTCATTGCTCGTGGTTGTTGGTGGCTTCCTGCACCCTTATTTTCATCGTGAGGACCAATGTCCTGTTGTTCGTGATTCCGACGGTATGGAGGAGGGCTAGATGGCATGACGCTACCATCTTCAGATTCCTGCGCTGCGTGTAATTTGTTCTGCGATGTCGGATTGGTGGGTGGTGGGCGGAATATGTTTTCTAGACCAGCTGGACTGAAAAGATCACGCTGTTCGCCATATGCAACATCTCCATGGAGTAGGCGTCGCTTCCATTCCGGCGTCTCGTGGGTTCCTCTCTTGGGCGACAAGCTAACAGATTTGTGTTCAATTGTATGGTACTGTACAGATTGTGTGGTAGAAGCAGAAAGTGTTCGGGAAACACGCCGTCCACGGGTGCCGTTTGTGATCTCGCGGAGTTTCGATGGTCGGCGTTGTGACAGAGGGATGTTGTGTTCATTCGTGCTCCTCTCACTTAACGGGCTGTTTTCCTCATCATGCGCAGATGTCCACGTCTTTTTCTGTGGGTTGTACTTGGGTATGCGAGTGGATGCAGGTCGAGGTTTGGAGGAATCGGATGTGCTGTTCGTCAATGAAGGCAACGAGGGCGCGGGAGAACCTGATGATGGAGGTTGAGAGATCCAGTCCTCCGAAAGCGAGTCCAGCCAGGCTTGCTCCATTATAAAGATAGAAAATTGAGGTCGTTGCGACGATTATGATTGTGCCATAGGTGCAATTGGATGAATTGTTGTTCTCTATTGGGACGGGGAAGCGCGTGGTGAATGGATCGGTTTTAGGCGCGTAGAAAAGGATGAATATTCGAAGAGAGCGGCGAATCTGAGGTGTAGAAAGTAATGGGGATACCTGTTGTTAGTGAATCTGGGGCTGTCGACGCGTCGTGTATCTCATCATCAGTCTTCCTTTTCGAGGTCCTCGTGCTGTACTCGCGTTGTGTTTCTCGCCAAGGAACATCCCCTAGACAACCAACTTTATTTTGCTTTAGCGCCACAGGAGCTTGGCTTGACTCGGTTCAGCCTTGCCCCACGTTGAAATGACCCCTCGCATCAGATCCATGAGAAGCGACGATGGTTGAGTTTCGATTAGCATTTGAGTAAGTACTTGAGAGCAAAGGAGTATATCAGACGAGTGTTCATTAAGTATGGATAACATACCAGCCAGCCTTGAAATATTGAATTATTCAAACTTTTATCCCTCACTCAGCCTTACAATATAGCTAGCTCTCACGTGCCCACTTAACGCGAAAGTCACGAAAATTCGCGGTCACTGAGTCAACCGAATATCATCCGTGTTCCATCGAGACCTCACCTCGCCTCCCCTCCCGCGCCCTCTTCCTCCACATCAGCACCCCACTATCAACTCGATGCCGTCCGGAGGCCGTTCCACCATTTTGCCCAGGAATCTTCATCATGGATGCTTACAACAGCTCCTGCAATACGGACGACCAAGATGAGGAGCCGTATCACTGCACCCCTGCCTACGACGAGGAGGACATTGTTTGTTTAGGTTCAGACACCGAAGAGGCTGCAGAGGAGATCGCAAAGAAACACCGACGGTATGAGGTGGAAGCGCAAAGGTGTAATAAAGGACAGCTGCCTATCTTGCAATCTGCGAGCTTGAAAGGTCCTTTCGAAACTGGATGGGTCAATCCTTGGAGATACCGCCCAACAAAGAAGCAGGATGAAGATTGGTGGCAGCCAGGGTCCGAGGATATGCTGTTCACTAGAGCCAAAGTCATGGAGCGTGCCGCAGCTTATGGACTTGGGTACTTGCAGCCTGCAGACGCGCTTAGATGTGAGTCCGGCTTGTTCTCCCGTTCAGGTGTTGCGTGGAATGCGACAAGCAATAGCGATGCTCAACGATTCCTCTTATCTCTTTTGGCTGTACTGCCTGGCATGCAAAATCACAAGAGCTAATTTTAAACAGGGTGCAAAGCTACAGCACAAGCTGAAGCTGAAATCATTAATGAGACCAATATACAAAGCGGACAAATCCTTACATCAGTTGAACTAGATGACCTAGTTGACTCTGAGGATGTGGAGGACTCCCATGGATTTAGTGACAGCGATCAACCCCGCACGAAACACAGACCTTATCACTCGGACTCAGCTCGCTCTCTGGAACATCCCGAATTTTCGATGCTCAACCATTACAGCAAGACACCAGATATGAACGAGCTGGAGAACAGAACGAAGGTTACGAAACGGCCAGCTGATTCTCAATGGCTGAAAGGATCTTATGTATCAAAACGATCTCGATGGGAAGGACCTGCTGTTCCCTCTCCAACCCCTCATCCTGACGTGCTAGAGCGCGGTCGCCGGCGTCGTCAACTATCTACGCGAGCAGTAGACAAAGGGAGAGTCCAAACCCACAAGCCCTCTCGCTTGTCAAAAAGTTTTCCGGATTCTACTCCCAAGAAAGTCCCACAGCATTTCCTAGCGCCAGTCAGAGATCCGATAACACCACGAGAATTTGCGGAGCAATCAGATCTTGGGGCTATTTCTACATTTGACCGCAAAAGAAGAACTTCTCGGATCGGGCGCGAAGACTTTGGTCATCAACCAGACGATATTGATGAACTCCAGGACAGCTCGCAGGAAGCTTTATCTCGGCCAGCTCCAAAGTCCAGCGTCAAATTCAGGAAGACTCAGGTGTCAATCAACGACCGATCATTCTCTGACTTGGAGCCCGATGATCTGGTTGTCATTGCACCTCGTACGAAGCCAGAATCTGGAACAGCGCTGATCAAGACTCAGAGCTCTGATATCCATATTTCAATTGCAGACCCTGATGACTCTTATAATCTTCCGGAACTTCCGCGCAAACACATTGCCTCGCACGAGGACAATGAAGGAGAAGATATCGCCAATGAGGACAGTTTCATCACGGAGGTTGCGCCATCTTCAAGGAATCTGGAGAAGTTTGAGTTTAGAAAGCGAAGGCCGAAGTTCTCGTGGCCCTGGAAGGATAGGTCAGTGCCTGGTCCAGATGGAGATCGACGAAGTATAGGGTCCGATGCGCAGTCACACCACCCACACGGCCAATATGAACCTTTCGATGACATACAAGATGCAGAGCAGCACCCAGCAGTTTGTGATGCACCTTCACAAGAGCCGCTCAGCTCGTTCATAGCGCCACCTGTGGATGAAAGACTAGTAACATCCAGCCAAGCTACACCTCCAAGAAGTGATAGATCTGGTGCAAGCTGGGATACGATTCAAGACATTACTCAGGATTCTTCATTTGGTCGTGCTGCCAAGGCGCCTCAGACCACATCACCTCCGAAATCCAAAAGCTCCACATCTGCATCCCCATTTACCACACCAAAGAAGAGAAGTGCGCGTTCACTGGTCTCATCTCATACCAACCATCTACTATTGAACTCACTTCAAAGTCGTCGCAAATTTCAAATCGGAGCGGGCGAGAATCAACTGCCCGTAGGCTCGAACGACATGAGCACCCAGTCATTCAACACCACCCCACCAAGGTCCATAATAAGCACAGCGCGACAACCTCTACCAGTATTACGCGAACACACTACACAACATCCCGAAACAGAAGCTAGTTCAGAGACATTGAAAACAACTGCGATGGATAAGATCCAACTAGCTTTGTCACAGGCATGCCCTAGTTCCAGCCAAGGAGACAGTATATATAATAATTCTCACCGAGATTTGCAAGAGGAAATAATTGGAAATGCACTTTCTAGCAAACGAAGGAGCTTAGACGTTCACTTGATCGGTGGCCATGGTACAACTGGATCCCTTGATTTTCACCATCGTTCTCAAGAGGGGGGTGCTCCTGGCCTTCCAGACATCGAATTCACCGAATTTGCTAATGAATCATTCTTGTTCCTCGGGGAATACTTGTCGGAGCCAGTACAGCCCGCGGCTCCTATTGCGTTTGGGCATGAGAGCGAGGCGATGTCTCCTGCTATCATTCTCGAACTTCAATCTCCTATGCCATTCGATGATCTTCCCCAGGGTGAAGACGCGAGCGCCGAGCATTCTCGAATAACCGATGAGAGCATTCAATTCAGCAAGGAGATTACTCCTAGCACGAACATCATACCCGAGCCTGAAACTCGACAACCAGTCAATCCTGCAGCCACAGGAGGACAAGACGAAGCAGGATTTGAGGGAGAGGACCGGAATGCGCGTTATACACCTTCAGGCGATGAAAGCGATCGTGGCAGCGAGGTTGTTCCTAAGCCAGGTTTCACACCCAGCGAGCCTAGAGCATCAGACAATTCAGCCTGCGCGGAAATTCAAGATGAAGCTGAACTTGAGAGGGATCACTGGCGCTTGAACCCGACACGAATGCACCAAAAGACCAGCCAAGGCCGTGGCGATCTTGTTTCTGGGCCCATTGATATGCTTAAACGTGAAAACGAATTACCCATGGGTGCTGAAATGCAGATTGCTCAGGATGAGGCCAACAAGCAGGTCGTAGGAAGATACAATACCCAGACATCCGTCATGATTGATCAGGCCAACAAAGAATGCCAATCAGAACCTGGTATCATCGCAGATGCAATAGCTGTGATTGAGCGTCATGCCCAGAGCAATGATTCTACTGCTAGTTCCGAAGCCAGCTGGCAGGGGTGCGGCCCACAGAGTCCATGGGCCACTGAGAAAATCGAGCCTCTGCAAACGTCTCTTTCGAACAATCAATTAGAAGCAGGATCACTACTGCACGGCCGCCAGGAAGAAGAGTCCTGTGCAGTGTCTATCGAGCAAGATAATGGCGTGCCTGTGGAAGAGATGAGTTGGATAACCATGGAGCGGCCTACCACGCCCGACACGAGTTATATCAAGCCATTCAAAGACTTCTCAACACCAACGCCATCACCTGAGAGACGATTGAATAACATGGGAAGCAATTCGATGGATACCCAGTCGCTAATAAACGCGATGAGGAACCCATGGACAGGAAATTCCAAGACCCGGTCTTCGGCAAAGCCTCGCAAACGCGTGTCATTTGGCATTATGCCTCTGGACGAAGAAAAAAACTCACAACAGGTAACGACCTGTGGTGCGAATGCTACACCGTGTTCCCCTCCACCCGCGCGAGCTGAGGATTGTTCCCAAGAGGATATCTTCCGTGATGGGACCACGATAACGACCACGTTCAGCAAACACTTCGCGGCAGCCACTAGGAGGCATTTCAAGCGTATCCTCCCAGAGATCAGAGGCTCCCAGTTAGACAGCAGCCCAGCTCTGCTTGGAGCTCAAGCGGAAGCGTTCATTGCTGCAGACCACAAAATTTCAGCAGACAAGTGGGCATCATCTGACAGACAAACCCCTTCTCGGTATCTTAAGACTCGGAATGACACTAACTCCAACACCAATATCTGGAACGAGATTGGGGAAGACGATACGATGCTCGGCAATTCGTTTTCCCGTAGCCCTAGTGAGAAAGTGTCGCGTGGACAGATTTCATGTACAGGATTCGACATGGCAGCGGCTCTTGGAGAAGCGGGCGATTTCTTAGAAGACTGGTCTGTTGATACCGCGCTCAAGCAAGCAGTAGACACGGAGCCAAGCAAGCATGTTGACAGTAATGGTATGAGAAGACGAAGACTTTTCGGACTTGTATAGAACGGGATTCGCTTACGCTGTTTGATTGGAATGCGCATAGCTACTTGCTCTAGCAGGATATATGGGAAAATTCAGGTGCTGGGAGTTCATGGCTTTAGATACCCTCGCTGCACAAGACTTGCGGCCGCTATTAACAATGAATGAAAAGCGGCCGATGGTGATCTTACTACTTGACTCGCTTTACCCACCCAGTGAATACTGCCATGAAACGGTGCACTTGCTTCCACTTGCAGAGACGTGTTCAGATTCCAAGATTGCCTGCGGATTTGGTTGCTCCGTTGGCATAAACAGACTTCAGACCTTCATGATATCAGAAGAAATTCGTGCACGGGTCATTGCTGTCAGTCCTCGAATTGGCCAATCAAAGTCATCCGAAGACCACAACTGTTTCTTTAAACCCTCCGACTAGGTACATTCTTCCATGATTCAGTTTTAGTGGTTCAACAATGTGGTAATTGGGTTGTACGGTATGTATCGTGTATCCCTCTGCACCACAGATGTTCACAGATGTCGAAAGGCGGTCAATAAAGTCGGCACGTTGCTTGATGATAGGTTGGTATTGAACGCTGCCAGCCCATGCCCTGAGCACCAGGGGCATGGTCCATCCCAACGAAGCGCCGGGGACTGGAGATGTCTCCTCCGTCGGGACATCTTGAGGCATGCTGCTGTTAGTGGTTTTGGTCTGCGTTGTTCGATTGAACGCGCAGGGATGAGGCGTGTATTTGAGACTGTGAGCAGCACGTTGGGGAAAATCAGAGTTCATTAGGCCGTCAACTTGTAGTGCTAAACAAGGGGAACCGAGACATAGGCTGTAGTGATGGTCAGGGACTGAGTGTAGTGGTTGCATTAATGTTGGCGATGATGAGTGGACATGGTGTTGAAGGGTGCACAAATCGAGACAAGACGGCGGTGGGCCATGGGTGGCGCTCATGACGATTGCTTGCTTGCTCGCTCGCTCGCTGGCTCGCTTCGCTTCACTCCAGCCCAAGCCCATCCATGTTCGGCCCGCCAATTCAATTCCCATGGATCCATATCGCAGCCAGCCAGCCCAGCCTAGGAAACTTTCTCCACCACACCCCAAAACATCAACCTCACCCGATCGCAAACCAACCACCTCCAGCCCTGCGCCCACACACTCTTCCATACGACTTCCATCCTCCGCGACGTGATCGTACCGTCCCGACAAACAGCCTTTGCGCCAGGCCCGTTGTCTTCCCGCCCTGTTCCAGAGAGTGAGAGAGAGAGAGAGGGAGCCGTGCGGTCCTGCGTTCCATAGACTCAGTCTCCCAGTAATCACCCATACCAATTGACGCCCCGTATCTGCGAATCAGATTCCCACATTGCACGACGACTCGATAGATGTCCGCCTCATGTCAAGCTCGCCTTCTGAGCCTGCAAATGCCGCACCCACCGGGTCGGTGAGGCCTGATAGCGTTTCCAATATATCTCAGGATGAGGATCCAAACAAAAATGTGCGACGGCCGTGGACACAACCTCCCCGAACGAAATCTACCTCGTTATTAACACAGGCCTTGACTACAAGTTACGAAGCAGACGAATATTCTACGAATTCATTCACCGACTCGCCAGATACATATTCGCCAGCGCCAAAATTTCCTGTGCAAAGTGATTCACGTCGCAATGGAGTGACCGATACTGAAGGCGAACGCCTCTCCTCGAATAACACAGGAGCCAGTACATCTATGCCAATAGCAGATATGCGGACAACAATGAGTTTAGGGAGCACCCCTATATCAACGATCACTCCGTTCAATCTTCACGACATGAGAAATGTCAACTCTCTCCTCATGAGCCACCGAGACTTCTTGAGCTCATCTAAAGGACGAGGGACGTCTCTAGAACGGACTGAGAAAGAGAGAAGGGTACAGGATCTTCCAAAGGGCACATCTTCGACCAATGCTGGAGATACGGGCATGACCCAAGCCTCAACAACTGCAAACCCCGAATCTGCGGAATCCATTTCAACCAACCCCCCAACGGAAGGAGTTCGCGCGCAGTACAGATCCTGGAGAGATGTTCGCCCTGTCACAGCTGCCGAAAAGGCGTGGTCGATTGGTGAACATGGAAGTCATGACAGCGACGGTGGTCAGGTCGAGAAATCCATAGCTGAGGCCCTCGCCGGGGTAGAGCCAAACAACCGGAGCAGAAAAGCAAGTCACAGCTTGCGGTTCTTCCGTGAGGGCCTACCAGAAGATAAGTCGGCGAAGCGGGATACCAAGAACAGAGGACGTTCGAAGGAAGGATTGAGCCGTGGCAAGAGTTATACTGCGTCCGATCAAACGAAGCTGAAGAGCGGTCCCCAGTCACCACGCGATGACGGCCCCCCTCACGCTACAAGTCCTGCCATCGAAAGGGCAAGTCCGCTCCACGATAGCCATGTATCAAAACCTGAATCTCATTCGGCATTCAATCCCACTGAAGGTCTTGCTGCAGATATAGGTTATTTCAATGTCTCACCTATTATCGAAGCAGTATCAGAGGAGCAGCTGCAGGAGATGCCGGCTCAATTACTCGCCGACATCCGAAAACATCACAACCTGACTCCTGGTGCTACCAAAGGCTCATCATTCTCCCAAAGCATTCCAGTCACCGCTTCCGAAAGACCACAGTCCATAACAACAAAGTCGGAAGTTGCAGGTGAAGGTTCGATCGTCCAAGAGTGCGCCGAGCCCCTCGAGGAGTCTTGTGACGGAGCCGAATTATCACAAGTCAAGAGTGCAGATGAAGAAGATGATTCTGGAGAAGAGCAAATCTCTTCTGCTTTGTTTGTGCCTCATAAGACACCTCATGAATCTCCCGAGCGGGAGAGAGGCGAAAAGCATAGCGATATCGAGCATGATCAGGAACATGTTCAAGATAATTCAAATTCGCAATGGTTAGAGGAGCATGCTGTTCCGACACACGATGTCGACGAGAAGTACCTTAGTCAGGATGTCACATCCCATCCACAGGCGTCACCTGCAGCCAAAAAGCCATCGAAGGCCCAAAGCGAGATCGATGTGACTTACGCTGGTGTAACGGAACCTGCTGACGCTGGTCGTGATTCTCAAGATGACGGAGGGTACACGACACTCGGAGATGACTCTTTCATCACTGACGATGACCCTGAAACCACCCCCACTGGTTCTTTGAAGCCAAATGCTCACATCCCTCCCGCGAACAGCCTTGGCCTCCATGACCATCAGCAGAAACCAAAGCAGCCTCTAGAAACCATCGAGCTAATACCTTACCGTCATCAAGTTGGCGGGCATACGACCATGTGGAGGTTTTCCAAGCGAGCAGTCTGCAAACAGCTAAACAACAGCGAAAACAAGTTTTATGAGACGGTCGAACAATACCATCCCGCGTTGCTAAAGTTTCTTCCAAGGTATGTATATTTCCATGTCCCTCTCGACCCACTAGGGCGTTGAAGCTGAGTCTTACAAAGACACCACCTACCAATCCTATGAAACCGAATCTCTATCTTTGCTAACCAAGTGATTTCAACTTCACTCCAGGTACATTGGTGTTCTCAACGTTACCTTTGAGAAACAAACCCGGCGCAAGTCAACTAAAAAGGATGAACCGGATCCAGCGTGCGAACGCCAAGACTCAGCCGAAGCTGCCCCTGAAGAATATCTTGAAGGACAAATTGCCGGCGAGAACATCAGTAACGGTCATGCGTCGGCGACTAGCCATGAAGAGAAGCGAGTGATTAGTCAATCACTCAATTCATCCTCTGAGCCTATACCAACCGTTACTGTTGCAGACAATAGACACATTCTCCCATCAAGCTTCTTGAAACCCCGTTCCCTGTACGCTGATTATCACTACCGGTCCATCAGCGACACCACTTCCACGTCATCTACCCCCAACCTCGGTCTTCTACAGTCTCAGAAAACTGATGGTGATGCTACTATCAGACCTAAGCTGTATGAGAAGCCAGCACAAAGTTGGGGTGCGACAACTGTGAATAAGGACTTACGAAACGAGGTCTTTACGGATGCTTTTTGGGGCCAACCGATCCCAATTCAGACTCACAAAAAGCCTGCTTCTCGAAATCGTTCACTTCCTAATCGTAAGGGATCTAGCCTGCGCAACTCAAGCTCGGAGTCAAGTCTGAAGACTGCCCAGCAAACCCAAACAGCTCCTTCACAGCCAGTCGAAGAATCTATCCGAAGGAAGGCAATGAGAACTGCTGCCGAACGACAAATGGGTTTGACCCCACTCACAGAGATCCAGCCTGTTGTAGCGCAAAGCCCAGCAGTAGAAGACGATGCCGAGTTCGATGAAAAGGCAGGGACAAGTGCACCAGAGCCCGAGATTCCTTATACGGAAGGCGTTCGAAGCGGCAAACGTCAAAGACGTTACTCCAGTGGTGGGCTACGTCGCAAACCATCGGAAGTAGCTGATGATCGTGGTAACCTCAAGTACTTTGAAGAAGCGGACGACGCCGGATACAAAGGTGATGTTGAGGAGGAGGAGGTCTTCCCGATGGATGCTGAGCCTCTCAAAAGACCTCTGCTGCCGGCTAAGCCCAAGGCTGATACACAAGTCATATCCGCAGCTGCGTCGGAAGATGCAGCCACACCACAGCCCGTGGAGATGACAGGATCCGGCTCTAGGAACATACTGCCAGCTGCTTCGGAAGAGTCATCGAAGTTTCTCAACATGCCTCGTCCAGTAAATCCAAAAGAGGCACGGGCTCAGCCTGGATCTCGCGTGGAGTATTTCTTGCTTCTCGAGGATTTGACCGCCGGGATGAAGCGACCCTGCATCATGGATCTCAAGATGGGAACTCGTCAATACGGCGTTGAGGCCAATGCCAAGAAACAGATATCTCAGCGTCGTAAATGCGAGGCAACAACATCCAAAGAGCTTGGTGTGAGAGTTTGCGGGCTACAGGTGTGGGACGTGAAGAGCCAGAGTTACATCTTCCAAGATAAGTACTTTGGCCGGGATCTGAAAGTTGGCCGGGAGTTCCAGAATGCTCTCAAAAGATTCTTGTATGATGGCATCGACTATTCCAGCGTCTTGCGACACATTCCAACTATCCTAGTCAAGCTATCGAAACTGGAAGTCATCATTCGAGGCCTTGCGGGATATCGATTCTATGCTGCTAGTCTACTCATGTTTTACGACGGCAACACCGAGGAGGTAGACGAGAGTGACAATGCGGCGACCGAAAATGGTATGCGTAACAAGAAGGACATTGATTTCAAGATCGCAGACTTCGCGAATTGTGTCACCCTCGAGGACTCCCGCTTTCAGGATCGACCCTGTCCGCCTATGCACCCGGATTCGCCTGATAATGGATTTTTGCGAGGACTGAAGAGTTTGAGGAGGTACTTCTTGGCGATTCAGGCGGAGATACGTGCCGAGATGGGAATATCGTCGGATGTTCAGGATGGAATGAATGGAGAGAATGGAGAGAATGGACTCGACCACACGATTGAAGACGATGCTGGTAATATCAGCTACTGAGGGGCTAGGATGAGGGTACGGGGGAAGTGGGAATGGTTTCTGACCATCATTGCGTTTTCTGCTTGTCATCTATGTTTCAACCGGCGCTGGAGTAGGGTCGGTCTGCGCATACCCTTGCATAATGGCATAAGGCGTTGTGAGCTTTGGAGTCTGCCTTCTAGATACCTTTAAACTTTTGCTCCCAAGAGCTCCGTGTGGATTTTCAATGATTATTCACGGTTTTTGCATTGCAACTTAGAGTATGCCAATGATCTGTAATAGCTCCTCACCAACCTACCCAGGTGGTACCTTGTGTCCTCCAGGCCATTGAGGTTCTTAGGGCACAATTGACGGTCTGTGAGTGGATGGCAATCCTCAGTTTCTCTCATCACTCTGTTAAGAGGACACTGATACCCTTTAGGAATTAACTAAAAGACAGACGCAAGTAAGATTTCTATTACCTATGTCAGCCTAGGCCGGATTTCCTGTAGAGGTCACGTGTTAGCGGGTACTGAATCAACGCGAAAATGACGCGATGAAATAAGCTAAACATCAACCACATTGGATTCCCACATCGCAACGGCAACAACCAATATCTGTGTTTGTTTTGGTGCGTTGCTTCCAATTGCTCTTCATTTGGCTCCTAAAAATGCCGACTCCTGTCGTTATTAATCTACTTTCATCATCTCCTGCGCCACATCCGACGCGACTCGTTCCCTCGAAACCTGCCCCAACTTCCAATCTCCCGAAAACAGCAGCCGATGCATGGTATGCCGTATCCTCCGATGAAGAATCGCTTCCACCATTGAAACTAGTATCAAAGAATCCTATATCGACCACTGCGACCACAAAGCCTGTAACCTCCGCCATAGTGGTAAAACAGCCATCCTCAAAACCCGCCTCAGCTCCCGTAAAAGGCCAAAATGACTTTTGCTTCCTCTCGGACGATTTCGATAGTACCGTGCACTTGGACGAAAGTATTACGCAGCTTGACGATGATCCATTTGCCTCCGATCCTCCACTCCCTCCTGCCAAAAAGCGACGAGTCTCTGGCTCACCAAAACCTGCAAGACGGACTTCCGAGGCGTTCAAGAGGACGAAAACCACCGATTCAGCGATTTTTGATGAGATCACCTTCACAAGCTCTCCGGATCATATTGCTGAGGCGACTTTAAGACGAAGGGAGAAATACAAGCAACGCCGAAAAGACGATTTGGAAGAAGTTACTCTAGGTGACAAGCAGGATGCCACGAAACCGCGTAATTTCCAGGGGACAGGATGGTCATTTAGTGGCCTCGAAGAACCCGAAGAATCAGATGAAGACCTTCCCGACCTTGCTTCACTCACCAACGTGAAAGTAAAGCCAACATCTAAAACCTCGGACTCCCAGAAGGTGCTAGACAAATACGACGCGGACAAGGCGAAACAGAAGTCTGCGAGGGAGAAGCTCGACAAGGCAAAGGACAAAACCGAGAAGGCGAAGGAAAAGGCGGCTGCGAAGGAAGCGGAGAAGGAGGACAAACGTCTTGAGAAAGAAAAGAGGGCATATGAGAAGAAATTGGCCACCGAGCTAGCTAAAGTCAATACCCTGAAAACGGACAAGAAAGTCTCAACACCAGAAATGATTGTCGACTTACCCTCTTCGCTCAACTCTATACTTTTGGAGCAGACCTACAAGATGCTGCGTCAACATGAGGTTGAGTATACCAACTGGGAGAGCGAACTGCCTGTCGTGAAGTGGAGGAGGAAGGTAGAGGCGAAGTACAACGAGGAAGCTGACTATTGGGAACCTACTAAACCTCACATAACGAAGGAGAAGCACATCATGTGTGTCATCACTGCTCAGGCTCTAGTCGACCTCATTACGGGCGCAGAAGGTCAAGATCTAGTTGCTCACACTCTGAAACTAAAAGCCAAATTCGAACCTTGTGAGGTAATCTACCTGGTCGAGGGGTTCGTGGCCTGGATGAGGAAAAATAAGACCCTGCTGAACAGGCAGTATACTGCAGCAGTGCGAAGCCATGCCGCCAATTCCAATGAAGCCCCCACCACAAGCCAGAGAAAAAAAAAGGAGCCAGATTATGTGAACGAAGAGCTGATCGAGGACGCACTGTTGAGATTGCAAATCCATCATAACACCTTTATCCATCATACCAATGCCATGGTTGAAACCGCCGAATGGATTTTGAACTTCACGCAGCACATTTCGTCGATACCATACAAGTAAGCTTCTATCCTGAGCCCATCTCTTCATGTCTGGATCATTTGTAGTGCGAACTAATATTGCTCTCCAGAACACAGAAGGCGTTTCTTGACACTGGTTTCTGTATGGACACCGGACAAGTCAAAACAGGTGACGACGCATCTAACACTTATATCCGGATGCTCCAAGAGGTATTCCGCGTCACGGCGCCTATCGCATACGGAATCGTGGCCGAACATCCCACTCTACGAGGGTTGGTGAAAGCTCTAAAAGAACAAGGTCCGCTGGCATTAGAGGACTGTAGAAAGTCGACTAATAAGGATGGAGCTTTCTCTGATAAGCGGATTGGTCCTGCTATTAGCAAGAAGATCCACAAGGTGTTTATGGAGAGCGATCCTGGTGTTTGGATCGTGTAGAGTTTCGTGCTAAGTACTAAGAGTGTTGGTGGGTTTGGGATTATGATTTTCCATTAAGGTGTTCTGACTGGACTCTTGTGTCTTAACAGAATCCAGTCTTACCGGGCTGGGGAGGACCTCTAAGACGGCGGTTCTCGGGGGGTTGGCGCGTGGTTTGGGCAAGCGATTAAATTGGGTCTGGGAATTTTGATGACTGCTCTGTTAACGACACAACTTAGCTAAATGGCTATCGTAAAGCTGAAATACTGCCTTTCATCCCTCCTCAGACTAGGGAGCCCTAGTTTTGTTGCCTTTTTTGAAGAGCAAAGACTGGCGTATCTCCAAAACAGCTCAAAAACAAGGTCGACTGTTGTCATGCCCCTTTTCTTCTCGCTTAATCACACAGAGGCAGTGTTGGGGTTCACGCAATACCGACCGCACTGCATTCCAAATAATTATATTACTAGTATTGAAATACTACTCGGATGATATTTTGTAATATTGTAGACCTCGGAAACACCTTCAAACATCCAACGACTTTCCAGCCTCTCCAATTACAAGAAAAACAAGACAAACCTCAAACCCTTCGCATCAGACTTCTCGCCTACACTCAAGAAGCAAGTCTACATCGAATCACGGATCACAAAACAACGACCCAGAACCACACCATCCCCATTTTGAGCAACAAAGACCAGGTCCGCAAGGCCCACCAGTCGTTCCGCAATTCGTCGGCGTCGAAGTCGGCGGTTTAGAAGTAGAAGTTGGAGTTGGTGTCGGAGTCGGGGTTGTCGCAGGGCAATATTCAGCACCGGTGCCACAGTATCCGTATTTTGAGCAGCAAAGGCCAGGAGCACATGTACCACCTACGCCTCCTACGCAGGAACCGAGCTGGCCTAGAATGATGTTAGTTTTGAAGGCTTTCTAGTGGGAAGGATGTTCAGGTGATTACAGTAGTCAGGACCGACACCGCAGTAGCCCCAGACTGAACAGCAGAGGCCTGGGGCGCAAATTCCTCCTACGCAGGCGCCGAGTTGACGGCCAGCTAGTTCGGGCGTGGAGAGCAGAGGGGAGGAAAAGCTTCCGGGGAAGAGGGAAGCTGATGCTAGGAGAGCTACAAGGCTGAGGACCTGCATGTTGATGGTAATTTGCAGGGGAAAGGCTGTGAGACCAAAGGTGATATTTGCTTGCAGGATTCAATGGACTCGAAACCCGAAAAGTAAATGACGATATCCGAACTGTAAGGAAGAGCCCACTGCATTTTTATACTTAGCTTCCAAGGCTCTTGCTGTGCTGTTCATCGAATACGAGGTCTGATCTCCTGTCTTCCTTGACACAAGTGGTTCCGTGACGGGAAACTCATGCCACATTGACACATTGTCTGGAAATGGTACCACGTATGAGGGGAACCTTGACGATCAGTGCCTGCAGAAGAACGCCGCTGAGCACGATTATCTACCCTCTTGCATGCCCTCCCGATGCAACCGCACCGATTCAGCCATACGGATACATGCGGATTGGTGAGTTTCCTGGTTTTTTGGAGATGAGGAACCAGCCAGACTTATAAGGGGGAAGGACTTGAGGGGGGATCGCTGACATGGTAGTTTACCTTTCCCATGTAAAAGGATAGCTCCATGATCAGCAGGTTCGGAATATGGGGAGGTTTCTGAATGGCATGTTGAGGGTGTGAAGATGTTCAGGGTAGGGATTCGCTGGGATGAGGATTAAGTAATCATACAGCAGGCTATAACTATGCATGACATCCGTAAGCGGCATGATAGGGCTTCCGTGTCGACCCTAGCAGATAGAAACTACTTCGATGTACAAGTCGCGTGGACGTCATGAGAAGTGTTCGAATATGAGACCGATGTTCTTGATGAGAAATTCGTTTCAAATGGCTGTCTCGTTGGCGCTTACCAGAAACGACAAATGATCCTTTCCACACCATATCGAGATGAATTGAAGCTATGCTTGTGCTTGGGGTTTTTACTATGAATTGTCTATTGAACATGACTTGTCGAGATTCAAGTGGGTAGTCGCTACCACTAAATACGAGGGAAAGAGAGGTTGCTGAGTCATGATTCTTGTAACTGTTTCGGGAATAACTCGAAGACGGAAGCTGGGAGTATCTACCCCACATTCTCATTAACATCGTATCCATGGGTGCGGACATCACGCATTTGGCTCTAATCAAGTCCTTGTTACGCCATTAAATGATCAGCCGTAGAAATACCATTGGTCGTACTCCTCATGGACGCACGTGGTTTCTCTGCGAATAATCACCAACTCACGCCCTCCTCCCCCACATCAGAGCCACGAAGGAAGACCAAGAAACTAAGGCGGACCACTCGAGCATGCGGTTTGATTTCCATTCTTATGAGCTATCTTGAATACATTGCTGATATCAAGATAGATTTCTGTAACCGCCGTTCTATTCGCTGCAAGGGATCTGAAGAAAATGTCTCCCGCTGTCAGAATTGTGTAGACTTCGATGTCCCTTGCACATATGACCGCCCGACGAAGAAGCGCGGCAAGAAAATCTCTGACGAGGAACGAAAAGCATCACAAGTACAATCTATACAGAGCGATGCTAGTCCGAATTTACTCTTGCCTCTAAGGCATGAGAATTTACCTATTCAGAATCCAGCATCTCAATCGCTTGAGAATGAAAACCTGGATCCGCGCCAACGTGTGAAAGCAGACGAGCTGGTGGGCTTTTCACTAGGGACAGATGTCAGAGAATTGGTTCTCACGAATCGAGATAAGATAGCAAATCTGGTCAACGTCTATTTCGAGGTTGTTTACCCAATCTTCCCGCTATTCCATAGAGGGACACTCTTGCGCAAAATCGCCGAGAGGAGCTACCTCAAAGACCGAGGACTATTTGCCGCCGTAATGTCAATCTGCGCATTAGCAAGTGCGAGAGCAAGAGATGGGGCTTTACCACCAGGAAGATGGGATCCTGCCTATTTCGTCCAGCCAGCGGCAGAAATATTTTGTGCGGCTGCAAAGGATGTCATGCCACCAGATCTAGCTTCCTTACGAGGCCTGGGCTACATGAGAGCTTGTGCTTTGTTAGCATTGTTTGGTGTTCAACTCGGCAAGGTCGAGATCATGCATCAATATCTTGGACTTTATCATGCTTTGGTGGCGCTCGATGGTCTTCATGACGAGAAAAACTGGCCAGATGGCATTGGTCGGATTGAGCTGGAAGAGAGAAGAAGACTGGTAAATGAACATTAACAGTTGGACACTATGAAGGCTGAGATATCTCTAGTTTTGGTCGTTATACACGTTGGAAGTTTACTACTCTATTGTTTGGGGTGGTGTCATTCGATGCAGAGAGTCCCAATCCCGAGTCGCCTTTCCGAGTGAGGTCGACGACGAATTTCTTCTCGAGGGAAATGTTTTAAGCCGGCCAGGGGAGCCAAATCTAAGCAGAATCTCAGATCCAGTGAGGAATCCATCATGTTGGTTGCATGGATGGAACTTCACGACCGAAATGTACAGAATTCTCGAGCATGCGATGGATGACTTCCACAGGAGGCGAGAACAAACAGTCGGGCCGTTCTCGCCATCAGATCTATTCCCTCGCGATGCGCCGCCTCAATCTGTCGTGCTTGGGAAGGTCATGCTCATGCACGCAGAGCTCCCTTCGAGGTTCAAAGAATCAAGAAATGCGGTCGGTGAGATGTCCGAAGATATCTTCGGGTTTCAGGCAGCTAACATCACTGCCACAATACAAGTAAGTTATCTTTGATCTTAGTAGGTCCACAGGATGAAAATTAGCTTACATAACAGCAGCTTGTGAGGATGGTCCTGTTCACTGCAGAAGAATCAACTGTTAGCCAGAAATGCACCATCGCAAACGAGCTCCTCGACGGCTTTTCAAAAGTTCCCGTCTCGTTCCTGAGAGCCATCTCATCTCCGCTGCTGTATCATCTAGCAGGTATAGGCTCCATTCTCGGCTCCGTCATGGTTGAGAGCCCGCTCTCAGAGGCAGATTATCGCCAAGTCAGGAGTTCTCTCCTTGGAATTGCCGAATTGCTTGAGAGATTAGAGAATACGATATCCCAGAACGTTGGGGCTAATGCTCGTCTGCGCAACCTCATAACTCGCATCGACAAGTTTATGATGTCTCAGCGACAGGAAGGGGCAATCACTTATTCGCCAACTGTGCCAGACAGTCCGCCTCCAGATCTGGGCATACAACATCAAAACCTCTCGATAGGCGCTAATGATGCGATGGGTCATTCGAATATGACTTCTTCAGCACCGGCGCAGTGGAACGGCAGTCAGCATGCAGAGTCTCGTAGCATGGTGCCACTGGATGACACCCACGGGTCGTTCTCGGATTTCAGACCCAGCAACGACCAGTTCCAATTTCAGATACCCCCTGATTTGCTCGAGGATTGGCCGTGGTCATTTGATGTGACTCAAGGATTCGGAGGATTTGGTAACGAGTTGTACAGAATTTAGTTATTTTTATCACATATACAACAGTATGTTGAACCTCACGAGATAATTTTGTGATGCTAAATCATTAAAGTGACCATCTGCATTCAAGCTAGTCCATTACATTTACAACTTTCTAGTCTCTGGTGAAGTTAACCCCCTAACCGACCATCAAACCAGCGTCAGTTCGCTATCCATTGCCGCAGCGTTGTTCCCTTCACATCTTCTCCACATGATTCGACAAATCATCATCACTGGGTCTACTCATATTATCCAAATCCTTCTCTATCGCATTCTGGTTCGCAACACTCAATCGTCTCTGGCCAAGAACATCACCATTTCCAGCATCTCTATACGCCTTCTCCATAGCGCTGTGCAACGGACTTCGAGTACTGAACATAGCATCAATAGATTCCAGGGAGCGGTCTGACGTCTCAGGATAGAAAAAGAAGACGATGGGCATCCAGATGAGATTCAGGCCCGCGAAGAGGAAGTACGTTCTCGACTCGAGGTGTTGGAACATAATGGGGTTGACTAGCACAGTCCAACCGACACCGATAGCCCAACCGGTGACCCCGAAACCGTTTCCTTGGGCTCGCATTGCTGAAGGGAAAATCTCGGTTGGGATGAGGAAGGCGACTGTGCCCCATGTTGCGGCGTAGATCAGGTTGAAGAGGAAGAGCATGGCGACGGTAGCTGGTGCGACTCGTAACGTGATGGATGGGTTGTGTCGGGCACCTTCGTAGAGTGAGGCGGCGACGAGGTTTACTATGAAAAGACCGAAAGCGCCCCAGATTAAGCAGCGACGGCGGCCGAGACGATCGACAATCTGTGCAGAGATAATGGTACCGACTATACCGATAGTGTTCAATCCACCGGCGAGACCTCCTTGTTTAATATCTCCGTAACCAGCTACAGTTTATTAGCGATATTTTGAATTCTTGCATGCATGAATGTTGGTTTACCTTGAGTCAACAGTACTGGGGAGTATGCTGTTACTGCTGTGATACCCGTCCAAGACGCCATAATCTGCAGCCAAATACAGAGCCATGCACGACGGCCCAAATGCGGAGCAGAATCGGCACGACCTGCGATGATTTTGGCAAACTCGACAGGAGATGCGGCCTTGGACGCTTCAGCAATAACACATATTTCCTTGAATTCCTGCTCGACTTCAGGGCCATCGTTGCCTCGAACGTGAACGAGAACTTCCTTCGCATCCTCGTAACGGCCGACCGAAGCAAGATAACGTGGAGAATCTGGAAGTAGCTTAATACCAGCTAGAAGTATCAGAGCGGGGATACATTGGAAGGCGAGGAGCAATCGCCATCTGATCTCAGAATTGCCGTTGTCAATGAAGGAGAGTCCGAAGTTGAGCCAGTATGCAACGGAAATGCCAAGGTAATTGGCGATGAAGACGTATCCCAAGAACGCTCCACGGTGTCCTGCACTTGACACTTCAGCGATGTAGACGGGTGTGATAGATGTGAGAGCTCCCGTTCCAAGACCAGTGACAACACGAGCTACTAAGATGAATGAGATAGTCTGGGTTGCAGCTTGCAGTGCTCCTCCAACTAAGGCGAAGATGGCGGAGAGGAAAAGGCCGTTGATTCGACCTACACGATCGGCAATCCAACCTCTATGTCCTTGTTAGCGATGTGGTTCTCAGTATGAACTTCAGCGAGCCTACCCTACGAATGCACCAACAATTGCTCCAAGATAGTAAATAGACACGATTCCTCCTTGCTTGGTAGTCTGAGTGACACCATCAGCAATGTTTCCAGTTCCAATGTCAACAACGCCCCAGTAGTCTGGAGAGGCATTAACTCCTCCCATCTAGAACTTCGTCAGCGTTATTTGAAGAGGTGGGGTGATAGAAGAACCTACGACACCTTGGTCATAACCCTCGAAGAAGATAGCGATGAGCGAAAAGGATTGGATCAGAATAGCAAGCCATTTCGGGGAGAGCTGTTTCCAGAAGTTGCCGATAGCCATTGTGATTTTGCGGATATTGTATGTTGGAAAGGTTGGTGATTTTGGTGTTGTCGTGTGAGGGATACAAGTCTGAACTTGTGTTTTCGAGTCAAAATCTCTGGACACAGCGAGAAAGTGACGACTAAAGCAGTGTCAAAGTGATGCCGATGATGGAAATCGTCGGGATATTTGAACTATATGTAGTTCTCAACCCAAGAATGGTAGAACAGAAGCCGATCACCCGGGATGTCAAAATGTGTGAAAAAGCAAAGTATTTCAAAACAAATAGGTCTAGATGCATCTCAAACGGGCTTCTGATACATGGATATGGCGGCCCCAGACCCCAGACTATTTTGAATGACAAGTAGGCGCGTTCGTGGCGTCAATGAGATCAGGCCCATCAACAATAAGTCCGAACCGTTTAACCGGCTTGGAGCGGATGGAGCACTTTCTTCGCTGTTGGATTTGACTCGGGAATAAAGTTGAAGCTTTTAGACCGTGAGAATTTCTCGCTTAGAAGCTCTTATCCCCTTTCGAGCACTTAAGCGTTTAAGCGAGCAGGCTTTCAAACGAACAAACTATTCCCCATCTTGGTTTACAGTCTCTGTATTTGTAAAAATATGGAACTTGATTGGTTGTGAAGAGAACAATGCCTCGGTTCTGGCTGCCCCTTCGGATTCGATTCTGCTTCTTGCTCCTCAAGAAAGTGGACTGGTAAAAGGCCATCAAACTGTCAAGTGTGCCGCGTCCCATCCAGAACAGAGAGAATCTCGGCTCGTCTTTTGACTACGGGGAAATGGAGAGCTTGAGAAAGCGAGTTTCCCAGTTCCATAGACCATTCTCGGCTCCATCCTTAAAGTTCTTTGTTTCGACATATATCAGAGACGGGTAGCCTCAACCAACTTCTTTATATCTGGCTTCCATCACTGCTCGCGTTGTTCTTCACGCCACTTGCCACAGGATTATTTACCATACTTTAGTCCTGTATACTTCCACCATGGCGCCGTCTGCAACAATAAATGGGTACTCGAATGGCGACTTCCATTCCAATAGCACCTCTAATGGTCATTCGAACAGCGTAAACGACGATGGCAACCATGCGCTCGATATCACAGGTAATATCTTGAGATGACAAGTCTGTTCAAAATTTGCTGACTCGATATTAGTTCTTGGTCTCAACAGTGGAACGTCGATGGACGGCATTGACTGTGCACTCTGTCGATTCAGACAAGAGACCCCAGAAAGTCCTATGCACTTCGAGTTGCTCAAGTATGGCGAGATCCCGCTCGAGCAGACCGTCAAGAAACGAGTAATGAATATGATCTTGCACGACACGACTTCCCCATCTGAGCTCTCGGAAGTCAACGTCCAGCTAGGCGAGACGTTTGCATCCGCTGTCCATGAATTCTGCAAAGAAAACAAAGTGAAACCCACCGATATCGACGTTCTCGGATCTCACGGCCAAACCATCTGGCTCCTTTCGATGCCAGAGGCAGGTCAGGTGAAATCTGCCCTGACAATGGCTGAAGGTTCCATACTGGCAGCTCGTACGGGAATCACCTCCGTGACGGACTTCCGCATCTCCGATCAAGCTGCAGGACGGCAAGGAGCCCCTCTCATCGCCTTCTTTGATGCCTTAGTCCTTCATCACCCCACAAAACTAAGAGCTTGCCAGAATATCGGCGGAATTGCCAATGTATGCTTCATACCTCCAGACAATGAAGGTGGAGTCGACGCCTGCTTCGATTTCGATACTGGACCCGGTAACGTCTTCATTGACGCCGTAGTCAGACACTATACGGACGGTAAGCAGGAGTACGATCGCGATGGCGAGATGGGAAAGCGCGGCCGCGTCGACCAGGAGCTTGTTGATGACTTCCTTAAGCACCATTATTTCGCGTTGGAGCCACCGAAAACAACTGGCCGCGAAGTTTTCCGGGACACCTACGCTTTCGAGTTCATCAAGAAAGCGGAGGCTAAGGGGCTCAACCCTAATGACGTCGTCGCTTCTATCACAAGAGTCACCGCTCAAGCGATCGTGGATCATTATCGTCGTTATGCACCACGACAAGACATCGACGAGATCTTCATGTGTGGCGGTGGAGCGTATAATCCAAACATCACGGCATTCATTCAGAAAAAGTATCCAAATACGAAGATCATGATGCTTGACGAGGCAGGCATCCCAGCTGGTGCGAAGGAGGCTATCACTTTTGCCTGGCAAGGAATGGAGGCAGTCGTTGGTCGCTCGATCCCTGTGCCTTCGTGTGTAGAGACAAGACAAGAGTATGTCCTTGGCAAGGTCAGTCCAGGGAAGAATTATAGACAGGTGATGAGAAAGGGGATGTTGTTCGGAGGGGAGCGTACTCATTTGAAGCCGGTGAAGGAGCTTGTGAATCATGTGAACGGGAAGAAGTTCAACAACAAATGGTGAGAGAATGAAATACATTGCGCTCAAGATGCCTAACATGACTTCGATGTAAAACCGTGTATTCTGGACGGACTTGAAAGAAGCCCGAACTTCTCCAAAGTGACAACATGGTACGCATGCAGGCATTTAGATATTCAACAAGAAAGTCGAAAATAGGTGTGGTCACGTGCGCGAAGCCTGAAGCGAGAGTTTGGCTTTCTCATCCTCGTCCGAAGTTCTTGGACATCGACAAGCTTTCGCTCAAGCTTTCCACTCGCAACTGACCTCACCACTCATCTCATCGCATACTGCTCTAATCTTGGAACAAAGGCTTGGGGTGCAAGGCCTCCAGCGGATCATGATACAAAGATGAGCCACCAGGCCGAAAAGATGGTCTGAGGGCCGTGTGTCAGAGGGCCCAGAACGAGACTCTTCGAGTTTCAAAAGCTTGTGTCGGCCACACCACAGCCCCCATGATGGTCAATCCAACCAGTGAGCTCATCCGAATGGCAAGATTTCACTCAAGAAGGCCCAGTTTGTTTCAATTTTGCAAGCTGTATCCTTTGGTGGCGGTCTGGGATTGTGCGGTTACAATTTCCTCTGATCTTCCAATCCAGTCTTGGGCTCGGCTGCTGCTCCACTTGGGTGAGAAACGGTGTTTTGTGGAGAGGCCAGCCCATCATCTCTTCTTTTCTGCGACTTTGTTCATTCTCCTCTTGACATCTCCAACTCTATTTGGGCAGGGACCAATTGTCCTTTGTTTCTATTCTCCTCGCGGTTCTTTCCATTCATTCTTTCGCTGAGCGACTTGTATCTTTCTGCTTCCATCAGGACCTTTGACAGGACGTTTAATTCTTCATTCTCTTCGATACCTCAATATTTGAACTTCAAGTCGACGACCCTGGCGGCTCCTTACTAAAAACACATAGAGCTTTGCTCATACCATCTTTATTTTCACTGCCTCGACTCCAATAATTTCGTAATGCGCATTCAAAATTTATTATGGCAGATGCTTCTAGTCCAGTCTGCCACTGCCATCACAGTTGACACAACATCATCTGGTAAACAGCGCTCCTCATCAGCCGAATCAAAGCCTGCAATTACTTACTAGCAATCTTCTACCAGCTTCAATAAAATCAGCAGCAAGCACAGCAGCTCATGGCCTACTCACTTTCTACCACGGAAACGAAACCGTACGTCAATACCGAATCTAGACTCAACTTAACTCAGTACTAACATCTCAAAGGGCCAAATACCAGGTCTTCTACCTCCGCCACATTTCTGGTGGGAAACCGGCGGGATGTTCATGACATTGATAGACTACTGGAGGTACACGGGCGACGCCACCTACAACTCCCTGGTATCAGAAGGCATGATATTCCAGACCGGACCAGAGAGAGATTTCATGCCACCCAACCAAACCAAGACCGAAGGTAACGACGACCAGGGATTTTGGGCCATGGCAGCTATGTTAGCAGCAGAAACGAACTTCCCGAACCCGCCCCCAGACCAACCGCAATGGATCGCCTTGGCCCAAGCAGTATTCAACGAGATGGCAGCTCGCTGGGATGAATCAACTTGTAATGGGGGATTGAGATGGCAGATCTTCCCGTTTAATAACGGCTTCGACTATAAGAACAGTATTGCCAACGGCTGTTTCTTCAACCTAGGCGCCCGTTTGGCGAGATATACTGGGAATCAGACGTATGCAAACTGGGCCAATAGAGTATGGGATTGGGAAGCATCTATTGGTCTGATCGACAATCAGTTCAACATCTTCGACGGAGCTCCGGATACCACGAACTGTACTACCGTCAACCGCTTGCAGTGGTCTTACAACGCCGGGGTCTACCTGCACGGCGCTGCAAATTTATACAACTTCGTAAGTCATGCCCCCAATCCTTCCACTATCTCTCAAGAATTAAGAGATGAGATAATCACAATGAAAGTTGCTAACCTCTTCGTCTCCAGACCGAAGGCTCAACCCTCTGGGGCGACCGCGTCTCCGGCATCCTAAACCGCAGCAGCACAGTCTTCTTCCGTGACGGCGTCATGATCGAACAAGCCTGCGAAAACGGCAACAACTGCAACATCGACCAGTCTTCCTTTAAAGCCTTCTTCTCCTCCTGGCTAGCCAGCACAGCTATCCTCGCACCCTTCACCAAAGCCGCCATCTCACCTCTCCTCGCGTCGTCCGCGAAAGCCGCCGGTCTACAGTGCTCGGGTGGTGCAACGGGTACGACGTGTGGATTTAAGTGGACGACGGGCGCGGCGTATGATGGGACTACTGGTGTTGGACAGCAGATGAGTGCACTTGGTGTTATTCAGAGTGCCATGGTGCAGATTCCTAGGAAGGCTGCTGTTGTTACTGGCGGAGGCGGTGGTACGAATGGTGGTTCTGGAGGGGCTTCTGGAGGGAACTCTGGATCTGGTTCAGGCGGTTCGACGGAGGATGATTCTACTCTTCCGAGTTTTGCGCCTGTGACGAATAGTACGGGTGGTACGAGCGTCGGCGATGCGTCGGCTGGTATCAGTAAACCGGGTGGTACTGTTGTGAAAGAGATCAAGACGACAGTGAAGGATACTATCGCGGCGAGTTTCCTGACTGTCGGTGTTGTGGGGAGTGTGATTGGAGGGAGCCTCATTATGGTGTTGGAGAGATGAGGAAGTGAAGTCAAATTATGCCCACGTTCGTTTTTCCAAAAAATAATTTCGCGAGGTTGTGTTCCTTGCTTCTGAGAGCATTTCTAGCATCGCTGCTATTGGATAGCATAGGGATTTATTTTGACATGGCGTTTTATGGAGGTAGCCAGAGGTGATCTTACATAGCTGGGATATGGATGGGTGGGTATGTTGACTGGATCACTGGGTTTAGCATCCGAACATACACAAGAAGGGTGTCAAATGAAGTTACTTTGACATGCAGCCATGCTAGCTACTGAAATATTCGTATGCATTTGGAACGCGTTTGTATAAACCTACCTAACTTACTTCCTCTAAACGCCTCTTCCCCATCACCACATCAAATCGAAGGCGACCCTCTCCTCCACGAAAGACAAGTCCTACTTGCTCTCCAAGCAGACACCACTTACCCATCCACCTAAGCAAACCTCATCACAGATTATCACAACCAGTTAAATCCAGTCACATCCACCAACGCATCATCACCAATCAACCAATTCCCAATTTCCTCCGAGTATATAATCTCCATTATAAAATACCAAACCGTAGGTCTCATATATTATCTACATAACCGCACAACAACACTCGACAGTCTCATCCTCATGCCACTTACTCTTCCCGCCCCTAAGACAGACTTCCTCTCCACCTACCCTCGTAACACTCAAGCCCTCAGCTGATGTCTTAGCTATATCCGCATCTCCATCCTTCGGAACATCAGTACTGACGGCCTGCTTTACAGGCTGCGAGACGACCTTCTGGATAGCGGTGGTTCGAGTATGAGAATATTCGCTCTGGACGGCTTGTAAAGCTACGAGAGATGCCATTCCTCTGAATGGCGTTTCGTGGAAGTGCTTACGTGGTAAAGTGATGTGGTCGATATCGCCGCTTTTTGGATATGACATGGGTGCAATATCTCCTGGTTTTCTTCGAGCTAGGTATAGGGAAACTTCTAATCCGTGTTCCGTATTCCGTACTGTGTAGCCGGTACTTCGTTTGAACGTTCGTCTGTCCGTTCGAACTTCCGCATGCATGTATATGTATACAAGAACAGGAATGCGGTATGGTTATGGATATGGATCAATGATAGATGGATGGATCTACACAGGATAAATTCCAGGAATCTGCCTCGATGCCTCTTCCCTTGGACCGAGGCAAAAAAGTCGTTGATTTATATCCCCGACCATGGCTTCTGACTTCTGTCTATCCACCAGAGACTGACCTTCTTATCCTTTATGAACAAAAGGAGAGAAAGAAAGGTGCCTTGTTAGAGGGACCTCGTGGGCTTTGTTAGGACAAAGAAAAGGACTGTGGGAATATAAGAGCTTTCGGTTGTTAGATGGAATTTGACAAAGAGGGAGTGAAACAGGCAGGCCATTATCCCTTGAAGCGAGAATGGGCATGGCAGAAAATAAAGCATATTGATTGACTTGACATGTCTGGCTGTACTAAATTGTTCTGGCAATGAGCTGGATAAGCGAATAACAGGTGCTGACTAGAAATTTGAACGCGGTCACTGCAAATCAGCAGACATATAAAGCAACAATTTTGATATTCAAACATTCATTCCATTGACTACCAGTCCCCTTATCTCTGCCACCGCAACCACAACCACGACCACAGCCCAAAAGAAATATATACAAGAAACGATCTTCTCTTTTTTGAGGGACTTTGTTGCCCTGCTGCAATCCAAGGAGTGAACGGCCAACGCCATTAAGAATCTTTTAAAATAACCAAAGTCCCTGTGTATGTTCTGACGACAAAACCAAAAACAAAGGAAACGCAATGCTCCATCCAACCTTGTCGAAAAATGCAGCAATCAAATCCAAACCCAAGCAAATCGAAAAAGATACAGATGCAGGTCAACTTTATAGCGCCATCATTGCAATTACTGCAACGATTCCAGCGAACAGGCTGCCCTTCATAACTTTTTCTTGGCCTACCATGAGCTTGTCGGCACCACTCTTGGGGGTGTCTGAGGTTTGAGAGCCGCTTCCTTGAGAGAATCCACCCGTGCCTGTGCTGCCAGACCCGGTTGATCCAGATCCAGAGTCAGTGCTAGACGTGCTGGCAGGATCAATAGCACCGCCACTGGACGAGGGAGAACTGTGGGTGTCGACACCGGCTGGATTGCCTCCAGATACAC
The DNA here is from genome assembly GCA_020746875.1 of Rhexocercosporidium sp. MPI-PUGE-AT-0058. Lineage (NCBI taxonomy): Eukaryota > Fungi > Ascomycota > Leotiomycetes > Helotiales > Rhexocercosporidium > Rhexocercosporidium sp. MPI-PUGE-AT-0058. The sequence goes on from JAGTJL010000008.1 coordinate 1,416,127, forward strand.
CTGGAACAGACTCTGCAGTACCCGTAGCCTTGGTCGCTGAAGCTGTGCCTGATGGCTTCCCAAGGTCCATGTTCTCTCCGTTTGCTTGGAATGAACCAAGGACTGTAGGTGACTTTCCATCCACAACAGTGTCGTTGGTACCGGCATATCCGTTGTAGGTATACGAGACGCCGTTGTTCGTTCCTGGGCCTGAGGTAGCGTTGTAGCATTCAATGGTCACGGACTCGAAAGTAGCGTAGTAGTATCCATTGGTCTTGATATCCACATTGTTGTCGAAGTCAACAAGTCCTCCAGCCCACTCAATCGTGCCCTTTCCATTTGATGGAAGTCCACCAGGCCAGAGGGAAAGCTGAACACGAGCAGGTGTTTGTGGGTACTTCCATTGGTTGGCAGTGGCGTTCCAGGTGTCGGATTTCTTGAGAGTACGGCCGACCTGTCCATCAATCTTCCATTCGACGATATCAGGAGTCCAGTTAATTTCGTAGGTGTGGTAGTTGTCGAAGGTATCGGAGAGAGAGATGTTTGCACCGTTGACGTCTGTCTAAAATTAGCATACTTTCCAAGAAAGTATATGAAAATAAGCATCGATAATAAGCACTCACAATCTGGGATACCCTGGAAGTAGTAGTTGGATTGAGCATGCTCCAAATCAACACCGACGAACTCGTAATCAATTTCATCCTTGACATCAGAGAGCAAAATGAAAGCAGTGACCACACCAGCTCCTCTGCTAGTCTTGAATTTTGCCTTCACGTTTCCGTACCACATGTACGTTGTGCTTGCGAGCAGGGTTCCAACACTATCCGGGGGCATGGTCAAGAGAACATTATTCTGGTAGGAGATTGGGTCTCCACTGGATACCCAATCGGCCTTTGTCGCGTCTCCGAGGTATGCGGTATTCTTTTGAACATTGTCCAGGTTCTCGAAGGTGTGGTGCTTGCTCTGGCAGACGGGTGCAGGGGCGCAAGAGTCGAGTTTGAAAGACGATCGAGGGTCACAACCACCCAAACAGTATGCTCCAACACCGCACGATCCGTATTCTGTTTTCTAAAAGTTAGCGCATAGTGCAACGAATGGTGCATTGTCCAGAGTCTTACGCGAACAGCAAGGGGTTTCCGAGGGGCACTTGTTAGCCAACCCACAGCTAGGAGCAGCAGCAAAGGCCGTCGAGGCCGAGGCCAAGACGGCCACAAGAGTCGAAGTTCGAACCATTATGTGTATTGACGAGAAAAAAGTCGTGGAATAAGAAATACAGATCAAGTCGACCGGTTGGAGACGCGACCAGTTGAGGCTCTCGATGAAAAGAAGTAAAGAAGCTGAAGAATCCTCGCGTTCCTTCTTTCAGCAGGGAAGGCGCTGGGTGAGGATTTTTCCTGGGAACGAATGAGGATCAGAAACGGATCCTGGTTGAAGGTATCTTCGGAAGGGGCGTCTGGAGTTGTTGATCGTTATTGGATGAGTCGTGTCGTGTATCGGTACCGATCGTGGCTTTCAACTTCCTTCTGTTTGTTTCGATCCTGAGAAATGGGGTGGCGAAGGGGGCTGTAATTAAAAAGGCTTATGCTTGTTCTTCTTCTGTAGCGAATGTAAGGATCCAGCGAGGGCAATTGGACAATAAGTCCGGGGGAGGTGTTGAAGTCGAGTCGAGTCGAAATGAATCGATTGTCGAAGTGTCGTCGTGTGATTGTCGAGTGGGATGAGATGGGAGGGAGAAGAAAGGAAGGGCAGACTCGAACGAGATGATGGAGAGACTTTCGCGGAGGCGAGAAGGCCCGACAGGGGGGGGGAGCGAAATGGCTGGGAGTCAGTGATCCAATGAGATGGCTGTATTTGCTATGGGGGTGGATCAACATGGCCCGCCGCTTGAGAGCTTGGAAGGGAAAGGGAAGCAAGCGTCTTGACAAAGAACGGCACGACTGACTTACTAACCGCTCCCTGCTTAGCAGCATCGGGGAGCAGGAAGAGCGAGAGGAGCTAGAGGAGCTAGAAGAGCTGCGACCAACCACCATTCGGCAACCCCTGGATTTATACCTATTATTGTCTTCCCGCTAACCCGAGGCGTACATAGCGTTGCCGCAGTATGCTGGTCTCTAAAGCGGCCACCGCATACGTGCGGAGGGTTGACGGCGATCTCGTATTTAGTGGAGACGCAGGGACTTCCAAAGCGCTACAGTACAGTACAGTACTGAAGTAAGTAAGTATACTATCCAACGCGAGTGCGGTTGCGCGAGATGCGACATTTTACTCAACACGAAGCCAAAGCAAGACGGAACATCGTCTCTGAGTTGATACGATATCAACTAATCGTGCATGTTGTGAGTAAATACTTCGATCTCAACAAGCAACTTGTGTGTTGCACACAAAGCTTCAAGCTTCAGCTTAACCTTATTGTTATCATTAAGATCTCTCCCTCCCCCGCACGACATTTCTCGTCATGGAACAATCCGGTTTCTTGCCAGCTGCGGTAATGTCAATCATCGTACGAATATCCCGTGGGTGTTATGCCTCCATATCTTTATGACGTCGACACCTCGTATTTCTACTTCGTATCAGTGATTCCCATCTTGTACAATCCATCATCCATTTCAAAACCTGATCCGCGAAGCCCATCTATCCATCTATTACCTTTCAACAACATAGATCACACTCCTCTCATCACTCCATCTCCTCCTCTCTCTCTCAAATTTGTTAAATTTTTTCAAATCTCCGAAACCCTCTCCAAACAACAGTCCGTGGAGCCCATCTCCCCTTCCCCTTGGCAAAAAAGGAGATCTCGGACATTTCTCCGCACAATCACTTACTTCATCATTATCCTACCCCACATCTCAACATCAACCTTCAACCTTCCAAAGTTAAAAAAAGTCAAATCCCAAGAGGAAGAAACAAGCAAATCCTCACCCCCACCATCCACTCCAATGGAAAAACGGCGGCAGTCTCCGCATACATGTCTCGTCTTGTGACACAATCAATCATCGTCTTCCATGGAAATACGGATCTAGGAAGCTTCCACGCACGCACGCAGGCAAGCGGGACTCCCTTCCAGAAGTTCACGCTGGTTCGCGACGGCAAGACGCAGCATCTCACCTATGACAACACCGCAGCCATGCTGTTATGCACATGGCCGTGCCACGGAAGCCCCTACAATACAGTACAGTACAGTACAGTATGACGTGAAGGCTACGATACGGGGAGAATTGCTATTTATTTATTTATTTATTCCTTCCGCACCTCCTGCTTGCGCACATTCCGGAGACCGAGCCGAGTCTGACAGCTACTCCCAGGTCCAGGTATGCTGCAATGCGATGTGATGAGATGTGATACGGAAATGCTTGCTCCATGCCATACCTTGTCGGATGGGACTGGATCCTTGATCCCTGGGGTTTGGGGCACCCCTCTATCGCTCTAAGAATGATTTACTTGTTCGTTCGCGGGCATATGCCATTCTCTATCCTCTTCCTCAAGAAATTTCAATACTCTCCCAGAAGTCACCTACTTATTCTTTACTCACTCGTTCTCGGCGCGTGGAAAAAAGCCGGACCCGCTTCCGTAAACATCGATTTAAAGGTATCATTTCCCGCGCGCATTCGCATTTTATTCCATTCCACTGGGTATTCCATCCCCTTATCGTGTCAGAAAAATCAACGCAATCGCAATCCAGGTTCAGTTCAAGGCAAATCAAACCAAATCAAACCGAATCAAATCAAACCAAACCAAATCCCCCTCCCAAACCCCATTAACCCACCCCAGAACCAGGAAAAGAAGACCTCTTGAAACCCTCCCCCATCCAGATTTAAACAAAACTGATCTCATAACCATCCTCCAAATCACAACCACCGAAGAACCGAAAGTGGATTGTTTTTGGAATCAAAAAGGACGAGCGCGAGCGCGAGGGGGCGGGGGATCCATCGACGCCTGCCATAATACAATGAGTATCCGCCTGCGCCAGCCATATGCGGCCGCATAATGCCCCCGAGTGTTGTATGCAAGGAAAGGAAGGACGCATAGAAGGGAGATAGGTGAAGACTTTGTGAACAAGCCTGGGAAGAGGAGTGAGATGTGTGTTGAAGGTGAAGTTGTGAATTTTTCGCGAAGTCGAGTCAAGCCAAGCTCCCAGAAGATAGGTAGGTAGTGTGGTGTAAGTCGAGTCCTTTGGCCGGCCGGGAGCTATTTCCCCCCCTTCCACCAAGGCTTATATCTTGCCAGCGAAATGCTCTTTTGCGTACTGCTCACATGCCTTGGCTGGTTTGCCGACTTTCTTGCCAATCTCCTTCCACTTGTTCGTCTCGTACTCTTTGATGGCATTAAGAAGGGCCTGGCTCTACCCAAACATCAGATACTTGGACATGTATGCGGCAACGACAGACATACCTCATCTTCCGCAAACTCTGCATAGTGCATATCCTATACCTTGTCAGTCAAGCTTTTCTCTGAAAACCCAAGGATGACTTCTCTACTGTACAATCCCCGAACACTAGTTGGTGTGGAGAATAGAGAGTCTTGGGACTTGTTGGCAGCAACTAAATGGGGAATGGAAATTTACCTTGTACCAGTGCTTCTTCACACTACCTTCCGTTCGGGCTGGAAACGTCTTGAAGCACTCCGGCGTTAGCATTCTTCTGTAGAGGTGAAACCCATTTACTTCCTCACCTTAGCAATGTCTGCCCAACTATTGCCCGCGTCCCTCATAGTCTTCAACCTCTGCTCTTCAGCCGGGGTCCATGGAGTATTGGTTCTACTCTTCTTGGCCGGGGGAGGACCCATAGGTGACTCTGTCATACTGGGCTCATCTATACCAACCGCCGCTGGCGCTGCTGCCGAGCTAGAAGAACCTGACATTGGGCCTGATGCTGAGGCTGCTGCTGGAGCGCGTCTCTTCCGCGTTGGCGAAGTTTCCGACTTTACTGTGGTGTCGGCCGCAGTAGGACGAGGATGTGAAGGTGAGGATCCCGTAGCGGCTTCGATTTCAGCTCGGTCTGCTCGTTTCGACATTGGCGACAGAGAAGGTAGTGATGCGCAGTTGTCTGATAATGAAGTGGAAAGAAATTTAAGAGTGTGGGCGGAAGGGTCCAAGGTTGTTGCGCGCGAGTGCTTCGGCCTGATCGCGTGTGGGATTGGTTGAGGTCGCCGTGTTGAGCGTGCTGGGGTGTAGGTACAAAGATACTTATGAACTCATGTACCATGAGTTACTCGGTACTTTGAATCGAGTGAGTGTATGTAGTCAACGAGGCCGTCACCCCTTTCCTGCATATCTCGCCACAGACCGATGAAGCTGGGGAGGAGGCGCAACAACTACGGTTGAAGTAGCCGCGAGGAGCCGGATGAGAAATGAAGAAAGGGACCAAGTCTCCCATACAAGTAAGTAGAGAGATATGTCGGCGCATAGAAGACGGAGGAATTTAAAGTACTTTCAATGATCTGATGACTTCTGGGCAACTAGCGGGCATTAAGTAGAGTACGCCGTCAGTACATGCAGTTGGCTCGAAAGAGATGTCATTGAAAAAGAGTTGCAGGGAAGGAAGATGGCGTAAATAGCTAATTAATGCCTGTCTCGATCCGGTACTTGCGTACTATACTTGCAGTGACCTCGAGCGGCAGGAAAGCCTAAGACAGGGCAGGGCAGGGTATGTAGTTGGTTCTGGGGGTCGGTATGGTAGGGTAGAGTAGGTAGGGTCGGTAGGGTAGGTAGGGTAGGGAGGGGAGGGAGAGAAGAGCAGGTAGGGGGCCGCCTGCCTTTGACCCCAGGGCGCCTTGTGGACAAGGCTTGCATGCTGCTGCCCGCCAGTAGATCTGTATGTCTCGAACTGTCATCGCTGTAGTCAGCACGCCGCTCTGCGGGGTTGAACTCGCTCTCGTTCTACTTCGGTTGAGTACGTACTGCCCAGTAACTTTACTGTACACTGCTCTGCTACTACTGGATATGTACAGTACATGTCCGGGGAAGTCCTTCTGTGACGAGTCTTGCTTGGTCTCTAACTTGCTGCATCTTTCTGCACTACTGGACACTGGTCCACTGTGAACACCTCGCTTGTACAGCACTCCCTGCATTTCATGGCTTGAACTGTGACTACTGTCTTCCTGTCCTTGTAGTAGCGCGGACATAGACATGGGTGGGCATGGGCAAGGAGACATCGAGATGTAAATCCAAGCGTAACCGCACCTGCGGGAAGGGAGGAGAATAAAGGAGGGCGAGGATAGTCGAGGTGTGGCGTGTGAGTGTGGGTGACTGCTTGCTGGAGCTCCATCGAGGATCGCCAGAGTCCCAAGTCTGCGTCTAAGCACGAATTCAAGCGTGTGCTAGCTACTACCATGGAGGCCCTGGAGGCACGAAGCTAAGACGGGAGTCAAGCAAGAAGCATAAGGTAGGTAATTTACTATCCCGTACCTTGGCTTGCTGGCGCTGGCAGTGGTAGTACAAGTAGTGGCGGGTGTGAAGAGCCCAAAAGGGACTGTGGAGGAGGAGGGACTATCAGACGAGGACAATTTAAGCTCATGTTTGCCGGAGCTTTGGCGCATTGTTTGAACAAACAAGGACCAGGACAAGGACCAGGACCAGCAGCTGGCCTATGAACTGGGCTGAGCTGGCTCACGCTCCTCCTGCTGTTCAATGCTCATCCCATCTCATCAATGCTCCGGGGGTTTAAAGATAGCCGCTTGAAACTAATCTCCAGGTCAAGCAAGTTAAAGATTATACTCTAAACGAGAGAGCCACCAGCCGGACAATATCGCACGCGGCAAAGCACCAACCCAACGAACGAAGCAGGAGACGGCACGGAATACATCACACCGCACGAGGCAGTATGTAGTAGGTGGTGGTGGTGATAGTCCTGTAGTACTGTGCATCCCCTAGCACATTATTGCACAGTCCTGTCTGTACCTCCTCCATCGTCCACCCCACAAGCCATACAGCTGGGACGGCGCAAGGCGGACAGCTACGGGAAGTTCTACGGATGGGGGCCGAGAGTTGAGTCCATCAAGTCGGGCTGCATCGGGGCATTGGTGCATCTGCAATTTCCTGCATTGACGGTGCGGTACGGTGCAAGGCAGTGTAATGTCGTGGAAGCACTACCCTACCTCCTTGTCGTCGTTGCACAAGCCCGGCTCGAGTCGCTGTTGCTACTGTCCGCAGGAGGGACAGCAGCAGAGCTAGGAAGGAGGAGCTGCTGCTAGGCCTAGCATTGAACGTAACCTACTCGTAAGAAGACAGGACTGGAACTGGAAATGGACCAGAAAGGGCGCAGTAGGGCAGAGAAAAGCAAGCATCAAGACCAGGCAAGGGCAGGGTCAATCAAGCCTGGTTTTCATGCCCGCGGTACGGTGGGTGGCTTTGCTTTTTCTCGAGTATCTCGCATGACGATGGGTGCAGCGCAGAGCACGTCGTCGCCGTGATTGGCAGCATGGAGCCCGGTGTGGCCAAATCCTGATAGCTCCACGAAGTCTTGCAGATGATGCTTGCTGGTGCTCTGCAGGCCAGACACATGAAAAGTACCTACTCGGCTGGGGGCCAGAGGGGAGGGAGGAGGGAGGGTTCGGATTGGCATGGGCATGGGCATGGATTGGCGGGAACCCAATCCACGGCCACCAAGGACCTGTTTTCAGACCTACGAGTTAGTAAATCGCGGGGTAATCGCGCTTCGTCCCAGCCCTGCAGTCATTAATTTATGTCGCAAGCAGCCTGTACTGTAGAAGATCAAGCCAATGTTGATCCTCATCCCAGCTCGCCAGACTTCCTCCTCGTCCTTCACCACCCTGTCAGTTCCATGGGACGCTGCCGTTGGCTTCCCTGCCCTCCTCCACGTCCTCCCCCCTGGTCTTCAGGCCCTTTGAGGCTGCTTGTCCGCTACAGTATTGCCAAATTGCTAGTAACCGCGTGATACGCGGGGCGCATTAAGATGGAGGAGGATCCGATCTGGAATCACACATCTGGATTCAGAAATGATTGCGACTGTGACTTCATAGAGACCGTGAGCGAGAAGGGGGTTGGGGCTTTGGAGCAATTTGAAATTAATGTCTATGCCAACGTGCAGTGGAGATGGGCGCAGTACGAACCCCCGATCGGAGAGAGAATTGCGAATTACCGTCGTCCGTCGTCTGTGCCTTCGCGGTGCCTGTGCTGTGCTGACTGTTCGGTGTCCTGTTTGGATCTTCTGTTTGGAAGAAACAACGAGCCAGCCAGCAGCCAGGGGTGCTGGTATGGATGGTATGGCATGGGAAAATCCGTGATGTGATATGCATGAACTGATCTCGAAGCGCTTGAAGCCTTGAAGTCCCTCGATGTACCTGTACATTTGTGGACGGACCCCTTGACAATCAGTAGAAAGAGCAACAAAAATAAATACGACATAAAGCATTCAACGAGTAGATGGCTCACAGTTGAGCAACTGAAGTCTGGAAGAATACACCTGGTGTGGTCCAGCCAACTCCAGACCACCGGGGCTTGATTACGAGGTATTGAATAATCTCTGGCCGAACGATCAAATCATAGCAGGGCGTTCTATGATGCTATTTCCAATTCGAAGTGTGCGGCCATGGAATGGAATGCTTGCTTGCATCCCTCCTTCCATCCCCCCTAGTGCCCATCGATCCATCCATGCATGGATGTCATGCGGTGATCCCCGATCAGTGGAAGGAAGTACTGTTACTGTACCATTTCGTTATCTTCATCATCTCGACTTAATGCGATGAGCGCCGGTCTGTTTTGTCTATCATATCGGTCCCGACAGCGATGAGCTCCCAAGTCACCAACAGGAACTTCATTACCAACTCGTCTGTACTGTAGCCGCAGAGTACCAAGACTTCTTCCGGTGCTAGAACTTGGAGACGAGAAGTGCAGATGCTGGTCTGGCGAGATCCCGTAATTGGGACCAGCGGAGTCAAGTCACTCACCGACGAAGAACACGCCATGAAATCCCTTGGGTACATAGGACCAAGATACCAAGGGTGTCTAAATACAGCAAAATACAAGACCAGGTGTACCTCTCTGCGAGCCTGCGGCCCGAAGATCGCCGTACGAAGTCCAGCCGCCGATTTTACTCAAAATGTCCGATAAGCAGGGCCAAAACTGACACATATTTTCGATAGAAGCTGCCGAACAAGGCATGGCCTCCCCCATCACACGCTCCTAGAAGCTAGCGCGTCATCCCTCCTTGGCCAGCCAATTCTTTAATGTTCAATGACAGTCGTGGGATAACCCCTTTGTGGGAGGCATCCCGAGCGAGCTCACCGGCCCGAGAAACCCTGACCTGGTCCGTGGTGGTTGTGGGTTCCCGAGAGGCGAGGACTTCTCAATCCGGCTCGCAATCCGAGGAGGAGCGGTTTAAGGTTTTTTTCTGGCGAACGTTCGTCTGTTCAAGCTTATTCATCCTCATCCTCATCCTCATCCTCACGATGTTTCACGCAGGCATGTCCTGGACATTGTTGAAAACACGGAAGAGGGGCTCTCGCAAATGGGCAGACAGGCCGAAGCCTGCTCGCAAAGCCTGGTCGTTTGATCTCCCCTGTTCTGCTGAAAAGTTTGGGCCTTTTTCGGATTTGTTTATTTCATGGCGCTTGGTATTGAAACGGGGATGTCATGACCAGTGTATGGGACAGAAACATCCTTGCCCAGCGGGCTCCTCTTGCTGGGTTTTGGACAAGGCTGGAATATGGCTTAACCAAATTCGTTCCGTATTGAATTTGCCAACATCGGGATTCGGATAAATATTTAGTGGACGAAATATAGATACTCGTCTTCTAGAAAAAGTATCATGACAAATACGTCGATCATTTTGACTTCGATACCAATTGCCAAATCTCGGGTGCGCAGCATAGCAAAGTGCTGAATCTGGACGAACCAAAACCTCGTGTTACCTGAGTATCAAAACACAATCAACCTGAAATCGAACCTAATATCTCCTCTTGGAAAGGATACTTCTGTGACTGAGTGTGTCAGTTCAACTTGTCAATCTGTAGGATCGCAAGTATCGTTTCAATTGCGTACGATTCGAGCATATTTGAGAGGCTGAAGCTGAGGAGGCGCCTCATTGTTTGGAGACTCATCCCAGTGCCGTAAATAGGATGGCAGCTAATTCATGACTCTTGCTGATTTTGGATGGCTTGGTAACATTAGAAGGATGAGCATCCACACTCTAGATACAAAACATCTGCCATCACTGAATTGTCATCCAGTCTTCCAGACTTAACAACGGATGACGCTTCAACCATACCATGACATTTACATTCACAGACAACTCTCGCATCATCCCATGGCTGAAGATTTCAGAGTTTCTTGGTTTCTCGCAAGCCTCGTATGATAATAGCAAAATGACAGAACATGAGTTTGTTCCATCGGATGACTCGAAACAGTCTGAATTCTCACTGACAATCCTTTGTGGCCACTGGACGACCTACAGGATGACTGTGCCAAAATAGAAGTCGTAGAAATAGATTGCGAGTCTGTTTCTGAGAATAGAACGGTCCACGAGCAATCGTGCTTCGCATGCGACCTCAGACACTAGATCCACGTAAACAAAGTTGCCATTTCGTCTCCCTGACGCACCACTGACTCCCAAAAAATCCTGACGCGGGGGAAAATGTTTGAGGATGTCACATGTAGAGCACTTGCGTAGTACACGTGATGGCAAAGAATGTTTCGCGTTACGCAGCAAGGGACTCCAAAAATGGACTCCTCTCGCGAACCTGCTCGGATGGCGGAATTCCCGTGCAATGTTGAGAAACAACATGTCGGACGAATGTGCGGGTTTCGAAACAAAAACATTCTATTGATAAATTGATAAGCACTTTGCAAACTGCGGAGGATTCAGAACCTCGAGAGATCACCAGAAAGGACATGCGCGGAAGGAGAAAATCCCCGCACCAAATGGGATACGAAAGAAACAAGAGGTAAACAAGCCCTTTGGCCACCTACGCAACACACTCAAGATCGGATCAAACACAGCGCATAGATAGAACCCTGCTGCCCCTCACAATTCGTCATTCGACACTTGTCAGTGCCGAGAGTTTGTAGAATCTGTGACAGCGGTAAAGAGTCGATCCTCATGCCATGGGCGTTCAAATTGACTTGAAATTGGGTGCGGCCCCCTGGTCATGTTCGGTCGAGACGATGTCCGAACGTTCTGTGTTTGAGAGCTGGCAATCCGCGCCACGTCCCACGGATTCAGCGGCGGCTCAATGGGGACCCTTGATTTCCAGCAGAACAAGAGACGAGGGGATCGGATGGCAGATCGCCACGAGCGTCCTGGAGAACGTACGTACGAGGACAACGAGAATTGAGATGGCAAGGTATCAAGGCCGGGAGGCGTAAGGCTGCTTGATTACTGCAGAAAATAAAATGGTGTTTATGATGGAACGGCACAAGCGAGGCGAGTCGGATGCCGAGGGCGAGGATTGAGGGATGAGCTGGCCTGGCTTCCAGTCCTCGACGAACGGTTCTTCCCCCTTCCGAATAACCAGCAATCTCAACCGCGTCTGACTACACCACCCCATCACCGTGTTTCTTCAGTCGCTTTGATCGACAATGACGGCCGCCACCAGTTGAAGGTTGAGACGAAGATGATTTGCCGCACAGCTCCGGCGACGAGGTTCTCCAATGCTGCTTTCTTGGCCGCTGCTGACTTCACTTCCCCACAATCATGCACCCGCGCAAAGAGGGAACTCGGAAATCGCGAGAGCGCGCAGGCAAGCATTGTATCATGCCACAGGTCAGCATCAGCAGTATCGAAGTAGGTGCATCTTGTTCCTAACACATGATTCGAACCCCGTAATAATCGGTGGTCGTGATGCTGATGGTGCCGATACCAATACTCTCACAATTGGTGTACAGCGGACCAGCCGATGGACGAACAAGCAACATGTGGAGTCTTTTCCCCCGGTTCAATCGACGAGCTCTAATTCATCCTGATACACCTGCTGCCTTTGCAGACCAGATTCTAGCTCCCGCGTTCTGGTGATTCGAAAGGGTCTGATTTATGGAGTCCCAAGATAAAAGCTGCGTCAAAAGCTTCGTGTTCAAGCCGTTTGTCTGGAAGCTCACGGGACAATCCAAACCCAGACTCCCCCATATTGATTGATGAGCATGCTGTTTTGACAGTTGACGGGCTCTTCCCAGGTCAACAAAGCCTTGCATGCCTGTCCGAGAGGGTCTTTCTCGTTTCTCGTCCTATCCTAGCCTATCATATCTCGTCCTATTATTATCCCGATGTTTCTACTGTGCTTCGAATCGGTCCCAACTGCGAAACAGACGCGAATCCAGCCATTCACGAGCGCTCCCCAGCCTGGGCAGCCTCACCCAAGGCCCGTAAGTGTCGTTGTCTTGTGCCCACCGAGGCGCCGCAACATCTGACCGCGGTGTCAATCGTGCAGCTGTGGAGCCACTTGAAAGAAAAGCTCTTCCCAGCGGTCCAATGAGTCGGACAGATCTAGCTCCATCAGATAGAGTCCATGGTTAGTTGCAGAGCTCGTGCCTCAGCTCGTCGGTGCCGATTGCTTGGGCACTCCCACCAAACAGCAGGGCTGGCTAAGCGAGGGTTTCGACTGGACAGGGATAACACCCACTGCAGCGGCAGAAGCCTGCACCTCTTCACGACACTTGAAATCTTAAATTGTGTGTGTTGCAAGATTCAACACAGATTTATGCTGCCTCCCGTGGAATACCGCGCTGTGGCGATGGTGCTGGGCTTCGCATATTGCCGGTCGAACACTTCAGCTTTTTAGCCATCCAGTGATGGCTTCATGGAATGCCTCTGGAAGTCCTCGACAGCGAAGCCGTGACATTCCAGAGGCAGCACCCCGCCATCTCAAACAATGCCCCCCGGTCACCAAGAAACGCCAGTATGAAGAGAAACGGGACGAAAGGAGGGGATCCTCCCAAAGAAGATGTGAAATCAAGCCATGCATAATTAGAAACCGTCAAGAACACCGGCCACCCCTCCACCCCGGCAAACTTCAGAGGGAAAAAATGCACGGCCACGACTTGCTACGGGAGCAGGATACTCCAGATGATCCCATGCAAGGCCATGCTTTCATATATGATCTCTGGTCCGCCCGTCTTGTCTTCTTTTCTTTCTTTCTCCTACACTCGACGTCGACTACACCGTTCCGCAGCTAATACACTCTCTTTTATTGCCCAACTGGCTTGGCTGCTTACATTCTTTACTGTAGTTTATAGCGTTGTTTAACTTTATTCCATTCTCTTCATATCCATACTTTTTTCCCAACATCTACGCTATCTTCGACAGACAGACCATTACATTCTACCTGCAGCCTCGGCCTGCCCTTTACAACAAACCTTCCATTCTATCACTTGCTGGATCAACAAGTCTATTTTCAGCATAAAATTTGAACGTTCCGAACTTCACATTCCTTAACGATAAACGATTGTCATGTCTTCCCCACAAATGAACACCTCTGCCCATGTGGCTCCATCCAACTACTCTCCAGTCGACGCCATCAACCGACACGACTATGGAGTGCAGAAGAACAGAAAGCAGGCATCAACCGGTGGTGGGAGAGCTTGGAGCGAGGACGAGGTACGAAGACAGAGTCAGGGCTGTGCTGGATGTCGCTAACATGTCGCTTGCAGGAAGTTTATTTGCTTCAGACTCGCCTCCAGAAGATGCCTTACAAGCATATCGCTGCTCACTTGAAGAAGACCGAGTTGGCCTGCCGCCTTCACTACCATCAATTGTCCCACGGGAGCAATCGCCGCAAGCGAACCAACTCCGTCACCTCGTCGGGTGCTGGATCCGTGGCCCACTCCCCAATCATGTCTCACTCGATGCCATCTCCCATCAATGAGAACATGCAACCCGTTACCCCACCCACCTATAACTACTCTCCCCAATCACCCGTCCACGTTCAGCTCCCTTCCGCATCCAGCCTTCTCCACCGATCCGACTCCAACAGTCCTCCCCGAACTCTTAACCACCCTGTGGCCATCCTTCCCAAGCCATCTCCCCCTCGTCGTGCTCTTTCAGACTCATCTGCCAACCCACCACTCCGTCTTGACTGCGATATTGCATCTGGCCAGGTCAACATCTCCAATATCGACAAGGAGCGTCTTCGTCAAATCTACGAGGCTCACCGAGCCTCATTCTGGGGCGTCATTGCTTCCGAATACGGCGCAGGAGTTTCGCCCCTCTTACTCGAGGAGACATGGAAGCGAGGAATCGCAACCAATGCTCCCCCAACTCCATGTGTCTCCCCAGACACTCAGACGATCCGCAATGGTGCTTATCAGGGGTACAACCCAAAGCCCATGCACCAACTCCCAACTCCAGTTCAGGAGAATAAGACCAACGCTACCAGCATTTCTGCTCTCTTGGGCATTGTAAGTTCATACCCTTTTAGATCAATCACTATCACATTCTAACAATATTACAGGATGCCAGCCCTCGCAGCCCAAAGGAGCGTGAGATGATCAAGCGCATGGAAGAGCGAAGAGACACCCGAGACATCGTCATGGCTGGCATTGAGATGGGTCAACGATGCGACTAGGAGTCTTCGTCAATTATTCTTCGGTGCAGGATTTTAATGATTGAAGTGGTGGATGATGTTTGATTCTTTTGAAGCATTAGGTGGGAGTTGGGAGGAAGGAGTCTGGACGATTCATGTCTTCATGACTGATGGACTGAATGATGGGCGGGTTTTCTTTGCTTGTTGCGCTTCTGTTCTAGGTATGATGTTTCGTCGTTGCTGCTTTGGAGATGAGCGTTTATAAAGAAAAGTGGAGGCAAAGTTGAAGAAATTTGGTGGTTTTGTACGATAGAGTTTTGTTGCTTTAAAAAAAATGTTACATTCTCCACAACCAGTTCAGTCCTCGTACCTCTGCATTGTTTTGATCAGCTTCAATGTTTGAACTAATGTCAATAATCACTACATTCGGATTCGTGTCATTTCAATTTGCATAAAACAGCCTCGTATCTTCGTTCGGAACCTGTTCTTGTTCTGGGATTCGTTTCACTCTGTGACGAATGTGGCCGCATTGATTTAAGCATGGCATGGCCCATGGCTCAGGGGGTTTCGGCTGTGGCAGGGGGCTGATGCTGATGTTGTTGAGATGAACCCACAGATGTTCGGTTATATTCGGAAATATCTCCGAGCACCCGAGGCCCGGATTAAACGTCAATAACAGGAGAGCCAGGCCGTGCGGAGAGCAAAACGCGATCTGAGGACGAAGAGATGAGATGACAGGCCCCGCAGCTTGTTGACGTCCAGTCGACGCAATGCCATCGAAACAACAAACGAACCCTACTTGCCAATAATCCGAAGCGTCACCATGTCCCCGACTCTTCGTTACCTCGGCCAACTGAGCTCAAACGCGAGCTCGAGATCTGCGCCATGTCTTCGTCTTGCCAGACAACCGGTCTACCATCGTCTCTACAGCTCCGAGCGTAATGCAAAGGCGATTGCTTCTGAATTCCTCTCGAAGACCCAAGCCAATCCTCCCAATGCCCATACTCAATTGCTGGACGCGAACCAGCTCCAGCGATTCTCCGCGACCTTCTCCCGCCCTGAGCTCTCGAAAACCTTACCGAAGAACGGCACCCCTCTGCCAGCTGGATATCATCTAGCCTACTTCACACCAGCACAAGTTGAAGAAGAGCTGGGACGCGATGGCACAGATACAACGTTCAACCCCCCCAGCCCCTACACCCGGCGGATGTGGGCTGGTGGGGAGTTGGAATGGGTGAAAGGGAACAAGTTGAGAGTCGGGCAAGAAGTCACAGAGATGACGAAGCTGGTTTCTTCCTATGCGAAGCTGTCCAGAGCGGGGAATGAAATGATTATCGTCAGTGTGGAGAAGAAGTTCCAGAATGAACATGGCGTGGCATTGCTTGATAAGAGGTAGGACTTTGATGCAAGATGGAGCTTTGATACGATGAATATCTTGAAATACTTGCTTGCTTGCTTCTGCTAGCATGAGTTACTGACAAAGTTCTGCTAGGAATTGGGTTTTCCGAGAAGAGATCACAAAACCTCAAACTCCTGCGCGCCAGCCAGAAGTGGTACCATTTCCGGAAGGCAAGCACGTACGAGACTTCAACCAAACAGATGTCACGCTTTTCCGGTTTTCAGCCCTTACGTTCAACGGCCACAAGATTCATTACTCTAAAGAATGGTGTCGAGAAGTCGAGGGTCACCGCGGGCTTGTCGTCCACGGGCCATTGAACCTGATCAACATGCTCAACTTCTGGAGGGATATTCGAGGCGGTGATGCCACTCCCAAAAAGATTACGTACCGGGCGACGAATCCTCTGTACGCGGGTGAGGCATACAGGATTGTCATGGGCGAAGAGGTGCAGAAAGTTACAGAGGTAAAGATTGTGGACAGCTACGGTCAGATGTCGATGCAAGCGACAATTGAAAGTTTTTGATTTGACCAAGTATTTCTACATGATGTCTAGCATTTCAGTGTCGAGTGACCTTTTTAAGCTTGTTCTAAAAATGATTTCATCATTTTTCATCTGTCTGCTTCCAAATTTTCTCGGCCAGGATGTTAAACTCTAGTAGCGGTGTACAAGTACCTCGCAGCGTTTTCTCTCGTCAGCAAAAGCTTGCATCTAGCGATGTTTCAGCACATGTTTTCCAGCTATAGGAGTCTCTGTCAAGATCGTGGCTATGTATGCCCCAACTTTACTCCCCACTGAAACCCCATCTTCTAGCCTCATGTGCTATCCAAAAATTCATCACATGATTCGGGTACAATAATCGGCTCTAGATTTATCCCCGCCAAGCATACAGCAGTTTTCGCCAAGGTGTTAGCAAACTGTTTCCTCAATTCATTTGTCCATTCTCTGCTGATCTCAGCCAAGAAATCTATCCGCGTCATAGCCTCGTTGCAATGACGAGGTTGCTATATCCCATCAAAAGTCAAAAAGGTCGGCGAGTCTTGGCCTCAGCTTTCCTCGACGTGGACGCTCTTGGCCCTTCTCCACCTCCAACCAATTCATCAAATTGCCATGCGTTTTTTAAGCATACTCCACACATTTTGAAACTTCACTAAATGGCTTCCATGGGTTATGGAAGGTCGGGTAGGACGGCTGTGGCCGGTATTTAGTCAGGTGCCTTGGTGCCTCCCATTAAGCGACTCCATGTCGTGCCTCGTCCGACCTGCTGTGAAGAAGACCTAGGGGAGGTCTAGTCGAGTAGCTTCAACTGGTAAATATCTTTAATTAGACTTTCGGGCTTTAGTGGATAGCAGCTGTGACGTTGCATCAGTGGCTCAGACTTCATATCCTACTGTCGTGTGCAAATCTGTTGTTTGGTTGGCTTCCCGAGTTCTAGATCCCTGGGAAATAGCCAGACCAATTTGGCATGACCGATTTGATATAAGAATCTAGGATCCTCGCATTGACATCTCAATGCCCATTTTCACCAGCACAATCTTCCTCGACATCAACCTTTAGATAGGACTCCCAAACCATATCTCATTATGCAACTCATCAAAGTCTCAGTTCTCGCCCTCCTCTCCAGCTACGTAGCAGCTCAAGATATCGACAACAACGATGTCCCACCCCAATGCCGAACTGTCTGTGCAACGTCAGTACTAATCTTCAGTGACTTAAAGTAAATGACTTACATGACACAGTGTCGTCAATCTAACCGAAACCTGTGATCGCCAAAACAATGATAACGATAGTGGTTACATTAACTGCGTGTGTTCTGGTACCAACGCAGCAGCAGAGATCCCAGCCTGTGAAGCATGTATCGCGAACTTCGACCGTAACGACGGCTCTGACAACGGTATAGCTCCTCACTTCTCCATACTCAGCCAAATCAGCAATACTGACACAAATTCAGACGTGAATGATCTTGTCCGCTCCTGCTCATTCTCAAGAACGTCCTACTTGAGCATGTCCGGCCCTCCCACCGCCAGTGGAACCAAACCAACGGCACCAGGAGCAGGCGGACCCCTCACCACTCTCACCGGCTCGGAAAGCACCAGGACTCCTGCCATCACAGGATCTGCTTCCAGCGCAATCGCGTCGCTATCTTCAGTTCTCACCGGTCTCTCGGCTACCAACTCGAGGCAGGTCGCTTCGGCATCGTCTGCTTTGGCCAGTTTGACTTCTGCGGCTGCCGGTCCTCTTGATACCAGCGCTGCCGGCGCAAACAGTGTTAAGGCAGTTGGTGTAGTTAGTGCTTTGTTCTTAGGGGTTCTTGGTCTTGCTTGATCTAGCTTGTTGAAAGGGAAGGGAGATGTGAATGGGAGGCGTGGATTGTGGGATTTTAAGGATGAGGCTTTTACTTTCCTTTTTCGTCACTCCTTAACGTTTGGCCAAGATTCATGAATGATATCACGAATTATGACAGTCCTCTTTCATCCCTTCATAGTAGAAATACCAAAACAAGGTTCAATCTTACACTGCATGCCGTGTTTCCCCGGATATATTCCAAGCCACAGCAGTCAGAAATCATCACCACGGCATCTTCAAAACCTCTCCCTCCTCACCACTCCCCGGCCGCCCCCACACAACCTCCGCACTAGGCTCCTCCCCCTCCACAAACCTCATTACGATATTAAAAAGCGTACTACTCCTCGTCTCAACCGGTCTCTTCGGATCCTCCTGGCAGCAAATAGCCTGCGGAGCATTAAACCCATCCGAGAAAACCCTTTTCCGCAACACATTGGCATCAACATCCTCGCCACTATCAGCCAACTGATCTGTCAGTTCCTGTATCCGAGAAAGTCGAATAGGACTCCCGCTCAACCAAGGCGGCTCATCCACGTAGCGGTTTTGGATAAAGTGGTTCGTGTGACATGCTATGCCTTTTGAGTTCGGTTGGATGTGAACATCACCTTTTGGGGATAGCTCCAGACTTATTGGACCTTTTGAGTCTGCGAGGAGAATGTGTGCAGATGAAGCAATGCCTCCGAGAGACTCGAGTTTGGCGATTGCAACTGCTGTGGTCTCGGATTCGAGACACAGACGAAGAGCTACGTGGATAGGCAATTTACTCGCATCCGTAGGCCTCGCACGAATAGCATTGAGATTCGTGCCTACAGACGCTGAATTAAACCCGATCTTGCCTACGATACCAGCCTATGCCAGATCAGCTTCTCGGTAAGTGGGAATCGTTTGACGTTATAATGTCATACCTCAGTAACCATCCAAATCTTCGGCCTCCCCACCCCCTCAACAGACATCAAAACGCAATTCTCTTTAACCCTCCTCGTCCAATCCCAATTCTGCGCCAGCCACGCCTCACCCCCCTCCCTTTTCCACCCTAGACTCGTACACCCATCCGAGAACAAGCCCAACGCAATCTCACTCCTACAATTCAGCGCAACGATATCCAGTAAGTCGACATTAGCACCTTCGGCAATAGCTGCCATCTCGACGTGGAGATCGGGGGTCAGGTGCTGGATGGTGGCGCTGTAGTCTTTGGCTATGGAACGCACGTCGGACCAGGCTAGTTTGGAGGTTTGTAAGAACATAGCTTCGTAGATTTGGATTTGGTTGCGGATTTTGGGGGCGAGAATACGGCCATGTTGGAGTCCTATCTGTGATTTTGTTAATACCGTAGCAACCATGTTTAGGTTAATATATGTAGTTTCTTACCTCTCTTGGCGGGCCAGACAGCTCAACAATTTCTGGAGTCTCGAATTCCTGATTCTTGGATGGCATCTTGGGCAATGTTATAGACTCAATTCCGGACAAAGTTCATCTATGCAGGACTTGAACTGCGATTAAGATGCAAAGACGAAGGTACTATATTATAGATGTAGACCCCACTTTTGACATGAGTGACCAAGCTAAATGGAGTAAAGATACCCCAGACCGAGAGCCTGACCTTCCTAATGTTTTTCAAAAACGATGAAAAGAACTTATTTGCAGAGGCAGAGTCCAAATCTGCTCAAATCTAACGTGCTGTATCACAAGCACTTGCTTGTAGTTGGGGGAAAGATGAGCTTGCCCACAAAAAGAGCCATGCAAGCGAGGTCTTCGTGGCTTTTCTTTACGCAAATAAGCGAAGGCTTCCGGAGACTTACTTTCTTAGCCAATACTTTTGTTACTTGAGTTGCGAAGACTGCGTAAACTTCAAAGGTATGGAGACAAGTGAGGTCTCTTATTATGAAATCTATCGTGACGACCTCGTCTTACATTTAAGCGAGTCTAAGATCAACAAACGTAACATTGCAGAGCGGGAATCTCATTTTAATACCACTTACTCTTCTTTACGGAGCCCTACGCGAATAGACCCATGCAATCTTCTGACCCATCACAATCATTCAATCATCATCCTGGCATAGTACACGCATCTCCCATCAACAAATAGCTAGCTATCTATACAGAACGGAAGAATGTTCATTTCGGAGCAAACCAGCTCTCATCCTAGCCATAAGCATAAGTTAAACACCTCACCAACCATTATGCAATCTTAAAATCCATCTGCAAAACTCCCGACCTAATGTTGTACGCAAGTTGCGGCTCTAGCAGGAAACCCCTCTTCTCTGCACCTAGGGAAAGTGGCATAAAAAGCCAAAGAGTCCCATAGTGTTCAGTGATCTAAAATCCGGCGTTCACCATAGCGTTAAGGAAGTCCTTCTATTGGTATTTCAAGGAGGATAGAGAGATGGAGTCGAGAACTTCTTTCGGAAACCTTCAAAGAGCGTTCCGTGAACGTAAAATATGCGGGGTCTATAGCCAGGCATTCTGGGATCGGCAGCGTGCCAGTTGTTTCCAAATTGGTCTCAGCGGACGAATCCCTAACCACTTTATCGCTCGGTTTGTCAACTCTGGCAATGTTGTCTAGTACGACGCCTGAACCTTTGGCCTTCTGCTTAGGCTCGGGCTTGTATTGACGGTTGATCTGTCGGTGCTTGAAGACTTGAGGGTCGTGGTCATGGATTGACTTGCCGCATGACGAATGGAAACCGTGATCAAATATCTCCCAGTACTCATCCAGACATTCTTTGGCTCATCACGTCTAATCAACGTTCAGCAGTGTTCTTGTTTTCCAGCAGGGATAGTCAAATTTGCAGCTGTTAAGAGGACCGAAACTCTTATATGATATTTCTTGCACTTCACCTAATGGTTCGCTTGGCACTTGGCCCATCTTTGGAAGGTTTCGATATGTTTTCTGCAGCTTTTTGGCCATTCCAAAGCAGATTTCGGCCATGATGACATGGTAATACGCACTTTCTGCAATAAATCCAGCGCAATCCTCCCAGTTATCCTGGTTTTCAGCGGTCGGGTCTGGTTGACTTTGAAAAAATCGTATATAGCTTCCTTTGTCGAAGCCGCATATGCTTTGACAGTTTTCAGAAAGTATGATGGATCTATCCTCAGATCCCAAAGATGGTCTAAAAGTTCAAGTTAGCGCTTGATTCATCACTTACCCAGTTGTCGCGTAGAGGTATACCTGCAGTCATCGTAAGATTGGCAGCAAGAAGGCATATAAGTTGGCGGAGGTCGAAGGACATTGGAGCACGATAGGGCGCACTGTGTTTTATATCGTTCACTGTTATCCAGCCTTCACTAGGATCTGGTAACGCACTGTTATGTAGAATGCCTTCGTAGCAACTTTCAAGAAATTGCAGCACTTTCTGTTGTATCTGAAGAATGAGTAATGCCTCAGATATCGTGTAATCAACTGTATACTTCAAGCGATCCTGTCCCTGTCCGTTGCTGACTAGAGAAACCACTCTACCATAGGTATTGGCGGTGTCTCCGGCGAGCGGTCTATCATGAAGTTCCATACATTAGTTGTCGGTCTCTACAGGTCCAGGAAAATTGATTTTGTGGCTGAAGCACAGGACATGTACAGAAGGTTCCAGGAAGAAAGAATCGATTGACGTACTGTACAAGGAATGACTAGGACAAGCGCTGACAGAAAATGAGCTCCTGTTTTCGTGAAAAGTTAGCATACTGAGTGTAACAAACTGAACACAACATATTTTGTATTATTGAGAAGACGTAGAATGGGTGGACTTGCATAACACTGTTCACAACAGTCGCTTCAAGATCCGAGGGAGCAAAGACTCTTGGAGGATTGCGGGCTCGAGGCTCTATGAACATCGGTAGGAATTTGCCTTTCGACAATTCTTCTAAGTTGATGTATGGGTACTTTGAAGCAGCTAAGTCTTCCTGATCCGTAACCGCATGTGGTAATAGCTGGAAAGGGTGGAATAGGCGAAGTACGGGCGGTGTACAAGAGGAATTTCAGGCTATGCTCCTACTAGAATATCTTTCTTCAACCCAGTGCTTTTCCGGACCCATCGACCTGAGATCGTATCCTGGTGGATGTCAAGGATATGCTGTTGTCTCTCCTAGCTTCTGAAGATCGAGGCAGCTCTGAATGCCGCTTCGTCTCGAATATCCTCAAGGAATCGCTCGACAGTTGCAAGGAATGGTCGCTCAGGGGCGGGTGAAGCGGGATTTGTGTTATTCTTGTTGATGTGTATAGTCCGGAGGCAATTCATATGGTTAATTGAAGTCTTTTAAATTGTGTCTGACAATCAAAAGGAACTCGTGTCAAGCATCCCAAGGTTATTGATGTTATTTCTGGTAGTCCTTTTCGGGTGAGAGCGCCCGAGTTACTCATCTCCAAACAGCAAGGAACGCTGCTGTGCTGATGAAGTTGCCATTGGCTTCAAGATCTTGTTTGCCCTGGCATTACTGGCTTACTCACTTCGTTGATGTGCCAAAGCGAACGGAAAATGTGTGTTTCATATTGGTTCTTGATCACCAGCAACCTCCTCATCGTCATCTTCTTCGTCAAGATCCTCCAATGGAAATGTGAGAATGGCAGCAATTCCGCCCAGCCCTTCTAACCTCTTCCCACTTTCATGATCACTGCTGAGCACCCTAGCGTCACCTCCTTCCTCCTTGACTTTATCCACCAAAGTAACCCATCGCTTCCGAGTTCCAATTTCCTGACTCCGAAACAGAGCATTGCTGATAAGCAAGACTCCACCACCACGTCCAACTGCACCTTTGTCAACAGCTTGCTCGACTTCCGTCGGCCCATACCACGCTCTTCCATCGTCCTTTCGAAGCAGCGTCATGAAGTCATCCATGAATCGGGTTTCTCTTGAATATTTGGTGTCCTTCAATTTCGCTAGTACTTCAGGACTCTTCAGGACTTCGTTCAAGCTGTGAAGATGGCCCGAGCTCGAATGAACGACCACAAAATTGCTCTTGTTTGCTAATACAGCCTTTTCCGCTTTTCGTGTGGCCTCGTCGATGATATACTTCTGGAATCCAGCAGCTGTGAATCCGGGACTTGCAAGTAACAGAGGCCTCGGTTGCGTGATGTCGACATGCCGCTTCAATGTCTCCAGTGTTGTCTCGTAGAATTTTATCAAGCCTTTGTCGTGATCGCCTGCCCTGCCAGATCTTTTCCTCGGAATGCCAGTCTCAACCCTTTGCTTCAATATCGTTTGGTGCTCTGTGATGAGACAAATGTTCGCCATACCCTCTTGCATGACCACTGCTGGCACAGTCCCTTCCTTATCCTGCTTGACTGCTTCCCTTACCACGTCCAGGGCCACAGAGTCCCATCCTTGGCTCTTCTCGAGAGTGAAGTTCCGTTGTAGCTCTAGGTCGAGGGTATGGAACGCGCCGACCTTCACCCACTTGTTCTCTTCTGCCACTTGCCCACTAACATGCAGCTGTCCGGCTTGCGGATCAAAGTCGATAGACGTGACTCGAATAAGTAGAGTGATGTGAACTCGTGTGGAGGATGTGCTGCCTGTAGCAGACTCGGTCGTTACACGACGGATAGCGCTTGCGCGGAGGAGATCAGTAGGTGCGATGAGATTGTAGGCATGCCACTATCGCCAATTAATTCGCTTGGGAAGAGAGTTCCTAGAGAGGAGGGAATACCATGTCTTCTGGTTCTTCAGGGAACAGGGTGATGGTTCCAGAGCCATCGCGCTCAATGTTCTGCTTGATGAGGCGCATTTTTTCGTATCAAGGAATCGAAAAGAGTGGTGAGTTGGAGCTAGAGCTGTATAATATTTTGCATGAGCCCTGAGGTGAATGCCCCTGTTTTCTTGGTGGTGAACAGCACACCGTGCCAAGGACTTGTGATGAGGTCGGTGGTGGGGTAATTTGGAGGGGCAAATACTTTTGAGATTTCAAAATACTTGATTTTGGTCACTTTTGGAAAGGTGTGTAATGAAATGTATGCGAAGCGCTAGTAGATCTCTTTCGGACTTATATTTCATGCATATTTACGACCCAAAGACTTGCACATTCACTTCCAGGAGCCAGGGCAAGTCTCGTGTAGCCAATCGCATCATGCATTTACATTACCCCACTAAGATACTCCACACTAAGGTCTTCTTGTTTGTAGTCAACCTCAAATAGGCTCTTCCTTTATCGTCATTTGATTAGAGTCTCTGGAAACTCATCGATTATCTCCAATGTCAAGACTGCACCAAATCCAGCATCATTTAGCAAATTCAAAGCCATTTTCGGGGTTAAGGTAAGTCCTCGGGGATGTTCTGTTCGCTGTCCATCCATAGCGAGCGTACACATCCTGATTTCAAATCCCACTCCCACCTTCAAACCCTCATGTCTTATACCTGCTATCTGTCTTAAAATTGAACTGTTATCTCCTTCTCCTCGTCAACCAACTCGCACTTACTAACAAAGTCTCGTTTTGATAGTAAGTCAATGGCGGCCATCAGCATCAACTCTAAGCAACAGATGAACTCTGGCTTTTACATTCCCGTCCTAGGATATGGTGTAGGTAACCTAATCACAGTCAATTTCGCACAAATCTAACAGCGCCCAGGTCTATCAAGTGCAAGTAAGGACTAAGCGTCTGTGTTTCTGGCGCTGACTTCAGCAAAAGTCCAGCAGATATCTGTGGCGACGTAGTCACACAAGCCCTGAAAGCCGGATATCGTCATGTATAGTTCTCCTAGTTGATTAAGAGTACAAACGTTTATCTAATACTTGATAGGTCGACTGTGCTGCCATGTACCGCAATGAAATTCCAGCTGGAAAAGCCATTCGAGATTCTGGAGTTCCTCGTGAAGAAGTGTTCTTCACAAGCAAGGTCTATCAACCCGCACTCACTTATGTAAGTCCAGCTTCTTTAGATTGTCTTCCCTTCCATATGTCGTTTTCAAAGTGAGGTGTCTGCATGTTTTGTATTGCACTCAGATAATGAAGTCTCCCCCGTATGTACAGTGCAAGCAGCTACTAACTTAAGCTTCAGGAAGGCGTGAAAGCTCAGATAGACTTGAGCTTGAAGAACTGCGGTCTGGGTTATCTGGATCTCATGCTAATACACGCTCCCTATGGGGGTCGAGAAGGCCGAAAGGGTGCTTGGAAAGCACTTGTTGAGTCTGTGGAGGAAGGAAAAGTTCGCAGTATCGGTGTCAGTAACTATGGTGTTAAGCATTTGGATGAGATGGAAGAGTACATGAAGGAGCTTGAGGAAGAAGGTGGCAAAGGGAAGGGTGGCGTGATTAGTGTCGGCCAGTGGGAAATCCACCCATGGCTTCCTCGCCCAGACATTGTTGGTATGTTGTACACTTTCTCCTCGACTTGAGCCAACCGCTTCTCGACACGGAATGTTCAATCAATGCTGACAGTCTTGACCACCAGAATGGTGCAAAACGAGAAATATCGTCATCGAAGCCTATTCTCCTCTAGTTCGCGCGCAGAGACTAGATGACAAGGATCTCCAGCCCTTGACCAAGAAGTACGGGAAGAGTGCTGCCCAGATTCTCATCAGATGGAGTTTACAACGTGGGTTCGTGCCTTTGCCAAAGAGTGTTACTTCGAACCGGATCGTGGATAATGCCACAGTCTACGACTTTGAGTTGACTGAGGAGGATATCAAAAGTCTTACCTTTGACAGCTATAGTGTAAGCGGTTGGGATCCAACAGTTGCCACGCTTGACAAGTAGATAAGCTTTTTCGGCTGTCAAACGTGTCCTAACTGAGAACCAGCCAGATTTGGTACCCTTATTAGTGGTGTAATGAGATTCTGTCAAATATTCAATGTCTCCCAGTGACTTTCCAATGGTATTCCAGCTTTCCCCAATGATTACAGCACTGTTCTCCACAGAAGGAGTCTGTAACAATATCTGGTATCTGGACCGTAAAGTTTGAAAATACTCAATGCGAACGAGTGCTACTTTGGCAGCCCACATGGATATGGGAATCTTGGTAGTGGTGTCCTAGGTAGCTCGCTCATATGAGATTAGAAAGTTGATATTATTGAAGCGGTACCAGTTTCCTCCCCCCGGAGTCCACTACGATACATTTTGCGATAATGTCTTGGATTTCATACACAGGTAGATGCATTTGGGAAGCATGCTTCATGGTTCACCAGCCAATGCTAAGTAGGTCACGTTTTCTCGCGTCAAGCCACGACGCGTAGAATTCTCAACAACAAGAACTTCGAGCCGTCATCCCTCGGCTGTCCGCATCCTTTTGAACCCCGCCATCAGACCCCCAGACATTATTGCGACTGCCAAGTGTTGAAGCAAGATCATACAACAATCGTAAGTATCAGCATATGCATAGTTCACTTGGTCAAGAAAGTGACATTTGCAGATTCGTCGGGATGCAGCAGGATGACGGGTGGTCAACGAACCTTCGAACTTATACCCACTTCGCTGGTAAAATCCAATGGACAACGACGCCCCATGACAAGCAAGGCCGCGAAAAAGGCATACCAGCAAGCAAACCGTGGACCCAAAGTTTCGAGGGCAGAGCAGCATAGGCGCGACAATGCAGAGTTGGAGCAACAGAAGAGGGAATACGAAAAGGAGCGGGCAGCGGCAAGGGCGAAAGCAGCAAGAGAAAAGAAAGCGGCGAAGGCGAATGAAGAGAGGGAAGCCCGGAGAAAGCAAGGCCTTCCAGAGCCTAGCAAATTCGTTCATGCGAGTCAGCCTACGATATCGAGATTTGTAAGGAGCAACAGTACGAGTAAGCGGACATGGCAGCAGATGGAGAGTGTGGCAGAGGACTCGGACAAGACCATATCGGATACAGAAAAGGATGATGAAGGACCACTAGCAAAACGACGACCGCCCGATGAAAGCTCTGATAATGAGTTTGGAGAGTTTCCCTCCCTGTCACAATCGGATCTCCTCGAGCAGATTGATAGCTCTATACTATCAGCCAAAGATGGTAAACCTGCATCAGGATCGCTAGCGAAAGCTCATCCACCTCTACAGACTTGTCGCCGTGAAGCCTCGCCAGAGCTACCGCCAATGAAAGAGAGCGATGCAGACGCGATATTGACTTCTCAGGCGCTCGACGAATTGGTAACGACCCAGCTACTGTCGGATCTGGTTGAAGCGGTCGCCAAATCCGATTCCATTGAACCACCAAATAGGCATGCTTCACAAAGCCAAGCGGAGACAACTTTAGCGCCAAAGCCTCAGCCATCGCCTAGACGATCTGGTAGAGTGGCAGAGAAGTTTGAAAAGGCAGCTACTGTTCTCAACGCTACAAAGCCGGTAACCGTACCTATAGCCGAGATTCCGAAGAGAGTCGTCGATACCACGAAACCGTACGATGTAATTGTCAACAGTCTTAGAAATGATGGTTTCAAGACTCCGGCTCCGAAGCCAATATTACAAGGACGATCTGTCAACATGCCATCTCCACGTCTTCCCACAAGAGTAAGCAGGGCCGCAGTATCAATACACACGCCTCAAAAGCCCTCTGATCTATCACGGCATGCCAGATATTCTGCTTCTAAACCCTTCTCGAACATCCCTCCGTCTTCTACTCAAGCTTTTCTGGAAAATCACCTGGAAGATTTCTTTCCAAGCCCGACCCAGGCAGTACGGGAACTCCTCGATGATGTGGATGATTTGCCGTCCAATACACAAGTCGCTAGGGACCTCAGCCCAGAGAAGGCAGAGAAGTTCAAGTTCGAGGACTTTTGCAGTACGCAAGATCTGATTCTCTCGCCTGAAGACTTAGTTGAGTTGATCACACCAAATTGCAGCCCTCTCAAGCCTCTCGACGAGGCTGCAACGGACTCTCTGAATCGCAGGGTGCATATTAATGTTGACGAGGAGCTCAATCCTAGCAACACAATAAAAAAAGATCTTAACGACTTTTTTGGTACGCAAGATCTGATTTTGTCCCCTCAGGACTGGGACGAAATATGCTCACCAAGTCGTGCACCTCCAACCCCTAGTCAGAAGGCAAATTCAGAGGATTCAAGTAGCCGAGCTATTGTACCTCCACATCCCACTTCACAAAGGAAAGGACGTTTCTTTCAGGAGAAAGAAGAGGACTTGTATCATGCTGCCATCCAGGAAAGCAAGGCTACTTCAACTCAGGTTACTACCAAAGTCCAGGCAGATATTTCAGCGTCATTTGGCCGGAACCAATCTGATTCAACAGACTACGGAGATTTCGACTTCAACTTACCAGGTCTATTCAAGCAGAAAGAAGACGAGGACCTAGAAGCTGCTATTCATGAAAGCAAAATCACGGCTGAGCTTGAGGCGAAGAGGCTTGCGTTGGTCGGCACGCTAGGCATT